>OX453267.1:5604850-6877325 GCA_949709985.1 Luffia ferchaultella
GTGGATGTAAAGATATAAGGTATATATTAATAATAAATACGAGCTTCGTCGAATAATTTACATATGCTCAGTGCCTTGGGAGGCTATTGCAGCTGCAGTGGGCCGTGGCTTACGATTGGGACTACTAGTCTGCGGCAATCGACCCGATAGCGAGATATCTGTTCGGATATTGTTCTTCGGATAAATCGCGTAGCCGGAACCGCCCATTGTCTAAACGGTAAGTCATAGATTTCAAGCACAAAGAGCGTGCAGTTAAATCGCGCACGTCTCTGTCTTTTTACGAAACGATGATAATTATCTCTTGTGGGTATTCTTGAAACGTGTTCGCATTCAGCAAGTTGAGCGCGACCAAAATTGTGTAGTATTCTATTTTTTCTAGTCTTACCCTCTTTAGCTCGCCGCGCCTATTTTTGTTCGTGCCTAAATCAAACTACTACTTTCATACGGATTCGCTTGGGCAATCGGTGGATTTAGCGTTTCCGTACGTATGTCGGATAATTTGTCAATTAGCGAGGAATATACCTTTGACGAACTAAAAGTTAGTAACGACAACAATGCCATACACTGGAGAAGATGGTACTAAAAATTTCAAAAAGAAAAGTTGCTATGCTTCTTCACAATACAGAAAACAAAGGAATAGGGATATACAATTCATTTAATATCACAGACGACAAGATAAGTTTCCATGACGTCAAAAAACGATTCGACGAGTACTTTATTCCAAGGAAAAGTGTCACCACTGAGAGATATATAATATATTTTTTTTCATAACAGCAATTTCATAACAGACTTGCAAAACAAAAGTCTTACATGTGAGTTCAACGAAATGAGGGAAGACTCTGTAAAATATGTATTAGCAGTTGGTATCAACAATAATACGGTTAAAGAGAAATTGCTCAGAGAAGAGGACTTGAAATTAGATAAAGCAATAAAAATATGTAAAGCTGCCGAGTTGTCACAAAGACAGGTTACAGGACATTAATAATACAGAACACTCCATGAAACCGGAAACCGCACTTATTATAACAAAAAGAAGCACCAAACAGTGAATGTTATCGTTGCGGTCATAGTTGGGATCGAAATCATCAATGTCCAGCTAACGGGATGACATGCCAAAAATGTGGTGGTAGAAACCATTTTGCACGTGTATGAAAGAAGAAAGTAAGCCGTCCGAGCTGCAATCAAAACAAACAGATGGCTAATTTGGTTACACCTCAAGAAGAAGAAGTATTTTTCATAGGCAACATCCAATCGTCCAATACTGAAAGTAAGTGGTTTGAACAGTTATATATTGGCGATAAACAGGTGAAAGTTAATACTTATAAGAGCCTAGGATTAGATCCAAAATGTATTCTAAAAAAACATATTAAGTTGGTGATACTTGTGAACATGCGATTATCGGCAAAAGGTATATGTTCTGTTAAACGTTGCTCGAGTAAAGGAAAGACAGACAATATAGAAAGATATTCAGGTTGTATTACAATACTTGGTTTAAAATCATGTAGTAGTTTGAATTTGATTACAAGAAATAATATAAATAAAATATGCATACCTAGTTAATTACGATTAAAATTAAATACGGGCATTGTCAACTAATACCCAGAACTATTTGATGGTATTAAATGTTGTAAAAAACCGTATAATATCACTTTACTGGAAAGTGCGCGTCCCAGAGCAGATCCGCCCAGACGAGTTCCGTTAGCAATTAGAGATTCATTCAAAAAAGATTTGGACAACATGGCCCAACCAAACATTATTGAGAAAGTGGAGGAACCATCCCAGTGGATCAACTTTGGTAATCACGAGAAAATCTAACAATCAAATTCGTGTTTGTATTGACCTCTGTTATTTAAATGACTATATTATCAGATAGCATAGACAGTTGCCTACAGTGGATGATATAGTTGATAAGTTATCTGATGCAAAATACTTTGGTGTGTTGAATATCCTTCGTCTGGGCCCCGTGGTTGCTAGGACGAAATGATACTACAATAAATCTGTTTTTCAAATGGCTAAAATTTAACATCATTTATAGATAAAACGGTAAGTACCCTTACGTAGCCGGTGGATCTGATATTGACGATCTCAAAAAGCTAAACCTTCGTTCAGAAATTCCTCTTTCGTTCGCTTTCGTTCCTTCTTCACCAGAACTAGTATAACCTATCATACCTTTTTAAAATTAATCCATCTTAGTCCCCAGATCCGTCCCACATCATACCTCGCTTTCCGTGATCGCCATGTCAGACTTCGACCCGTTTGGTGGTTCCTATTCTAGCTAATTGACCTGTGGCAAAATATCTCTCGATACTATAGTAATAACGCTGCGTTTTAAAAGGATTTTTCGATATGTCACATTGATTGAGTGTAGATCAGGTTCGCATAACAAAATTATGTGTATAAGTGTATGTGTATATGCAAAAAAAAAAATTAAATTACGACTCGAAAAAAATAATTACCTATAATCAGTATGTCACAACGCTTAAGTCCCCGATATAAAAAATCACGGCTCTTACGCCTTTTTGGTCGCGACGTGGGTGGTGGTTAAGTGTTTCTTCGCGAAGATTATTATTGAAATACTTACTACATATTAATTTATTTTAAATAATTAATAAACAATGGATTGTAAAAAGTGTACCTTAATTATAAAAACGGATGACACTTCAAAATGCATCTCATGTCAGAATCATTATTATTACTCATGCGCAAGTCTTAGTGAACTTGAATTGAAAAAAAAATACCAAAGAACAAAATGAAATGAAAATGTCCGACGTGTAAGCCAACTAAAAAGGGTGTAGGACAAGGTTTGAGTCCAATAACTTCCAAGGATTATGCCTGTGAAGATAACAACCAAAGTCATTTTATTCTTAATATTGCGGCTAAATCAATACTGGAACACATTGATTGTCGTTTTAATCAACTGCAAAACACTATAGAATCGTTTAAGTCTGACATCTCAAAACGATTCAATGAATTATCACCGAAGGTCACCATATGGGAGACGAAAACAGGCGCAATCGAGTCGTCTTTGAATTCTGCAAGCGATCAGGTTGCCCAATTAGAGTGCGAGAAGATTTTGTCCAAGTCTGAGCTAGAGGAGGTAAAGAGTACGCTTAAGAACGTCACCGACAGCCACATACGTAACGACCAGTGGGTTCGACGGTCTAATATTCAAATAAACGGCGTTCTGCAGAAAGGTGGCGAAAACCTTATGAATATTATCAAAAACTTTGCTAACATGTGTGGTTTCTCGTTGAATTTAGATACTAACGAGGAGTTCATCACCCGTTTCTGATCACAAAAAGCCGAAACCGATTATAGTAAAATTTCAAGCAAGATATGGAAAGGATGACTTTCTCGGAGCTCTTCGAAAACTGAAAAATCTCAAGGTAGTGTGACTTGGGATTCAGCGGAATCACTGCTCAGGAGCGCGCGCATATATATCAACGAACATTTGTCATCATATAACAGGTTGTTGTTACAACAAGCTAAGAAAGAATAAAGCAAAGGAGAAAAACTACGCCTACTGTTGGATACGACATTGTACTGCCTCTTTCAGATAATTTTAATCAAATTCGTATCGAGAAAAGAAAAAATAAATAAATAAACAACTAATCTAATTACGAATCTTAACATGTCAAAACTTATTCCGTAAACTAATGAAATTAATTTTTATTTATATCGACAAAATAAAATACTATTAGGTAGTATTAAGTATTATTCCCAACGAATTGTATTAAAATAGCTGCTAGCGAACACGTTACCTTACCAAGTTAAAAAGAAAAAGTTCCAAAGAAAAAAACAAAAATCGGATCGTAAACTAAAATAGATCTAAAAATCTAAAAAGAAATTGTTTATTATAATTTAAGCGCGAGTATGTTAAAATATAATGCTTAACTTTAATAAATTAAATAATCTCGCTATGAGTAGATTAATAAAGAAAAGAAATTTAACGATACGGATTGTGGTTGTTGATTCAGGAAGTCGGAAGATGTCGCTCGCCTCGATCTACCGCCGATCTGCTTACAATCTTTCCAGAAGTTACAGGAAAATCTTACTCGGCGGTAGAAATTAAATACGTTAATATCTTACAACTCAATACTAACGAATAAATAAGTAAGGAAAATTATTAATGACACAGGGTAGGTAGGTTGTGCGAGTCTGTAAAAATTCCGTATGTGTTCACTTTGTTAATGATTCTGTAAAATTTCGTTAACGCTAAAAATTAATACGAATAGATATTAATGAACACATATCACAATAGTGTAAAGAAAATTATAAAAGATTAAAATTTTCGAAATATTGATATAACGATCTATAAATTGAAATATTTTGGATTAAAAGTTCAACATGTAATAAAAATTAACGTCTACTATGAAATTTAGGTAAGTATAATTCATCTCTCAAACTGACCTAGGAGCCCAGAGATAGGTATATATTTTTGGGCGCCAAAGGTAACGTATTGAAAATAAATGCGTTTATAAAAATGAAGTTAAGGTCGATGCAAAACGAAAGGGACGGTTGAAGACCGCTGATCCTCTATGTGGAATGCTAAAAATGAAAAAAAAATCGTTACATTGAGTTTTAGTAACAAAGCAATTTAGAGTGTGCCAGATGGGCTCAGCAGCGGTGGTCGGACCTTCGGTTCAAGGACCGTTCCGTATATTAACCTAGTACAAGACCTGTGCTACTAATGTCGGTGAGAAATCTTTAATCGTTTATCACAATGTACTTAACGTAATGACTAATCCGTATCATATAAGGCTCGTGTGGAAACGGCGGGGTCTATGGCACGATCTGATGGTACTACGGCACTCCTCGAGGTCTTTGGTTTCACACTTATCAACGAAAGATCGTACCGTTTCTCGTGTTCGATCTGGTCGTGATGCTGGCTCGCGGGCGCTGCCGGACGGCAAGGGGACAGGCGGCGGACGGATTTACGGGTGCCGGGCTGGCAGGGCCCGGCGATGGCCGGCCGATGTGGAGTCGTCTCAGAACCGTAGAACTCGCCTTTAGCTGCAAGTCGCCGTGCTGGACCGCGCGTCTGTCTTCGAACCCTCGGCGTTGCGTGGGTGTAAAGATATGTATAAATAAAAAAAAGAAGAAATATTAAGATCAGTGTCAGAAGAAATTAAAGTGATATCTTCACTTTCTGGATCTGTCTATACTGAAGTCAGATATTTATTTGCTGTGATATCCCATATTTAACCCCAATCTCTGGTATCATTATCGCAGTTCAGTGATTTATATATTTATTTTTTGGAGAACAAACAGCATTAGATTTAAAGTACGTTTAGCCTTACAGATATTAGTGGCACATAGAATCAACACCTCAGCAATATCTCTGTGAACATAGTTCGTGACCACAGTACTTATTTCTAACGAATACAATACAAGCAATGATGTTTGCTAAAATTAATGATTTCTAAACAATGAAATCATTACAAAACATAATAAACGCCCAAAATAATTTAAATAATTAAAAAAAAAACCAAAGTGGAAAATATAACTATACTTATAACTGGTACTAATAACTGTACCTATAATTTGACGACCGCTTGGCCTAGTGGGTAGCGACCCTGCCTACGAAGCTGGAGGTGGTCCCCGGGTTCAAATCCCTGGTCGGGTCAGTATTTATATGATGAATATTGATACTGGTACCGGGTCTTGGTTGTTATATGTTTGTGTTGTCTTCGTTTGGTACCCAAAACACAAGCTAATGCTCAGTTTGGGGCCTAGACGTTGTTGTGATGTATACGTTATTATTATTATTATTAATTATGTCTTCTCTTTTTCAAAGCTGGCAGATGAATGTAGTTTAATATAAAGAAAAAAAGGAGAGTAAAAAAAACTCGAAAAAATATGTGTTGTTACAATTAGGTGTCGTGTAGGTCCATCGATTTCAATATTTTGTGTTTAAATACGGCACGAGAATCGCTAAAAATGTTAACCGAAACATGGCTACTGTCTTACGAATGAGAAATTCTGTACAAGGGAGCACGAAACCCTACGTTGGTACGGATATTAAAAGGGCGAGGGAAATTATGCTCGCTAGTTTCCGCGGATCAGTACGCAGTCAATCCGAATTGACAATGTACATTAATTATGTTAACTCTCCTTTTACTTAACCTTAACCTAGCTAAATGAATCCATGGAGTGGGAGAACAGCCGGGGAAACCGACGAAAAAAAAAGAACTACACGCGAAACGAGCCCTCCCTAACACCAGATGTGAGGGTGTTATGTGTGTTGAATGTCCTACGTCTGGGCCCCATGGTTGCTAGGTGGTGTGTGCTGGGGTGTGTGATGTTGAAACAAAAATGATACTACAAAAAATCGGCTATTCAATTGGACAAAATTTAACATTATAAAAAGATAAAAGGGTAGGTAACCATACATAGTCGGTAGATCTGACATTGACGATCTCATTCAGGTAAACCTTCGTTCAGAAATTCCTATTTCGTTCGCTTTCACTCCATCTTCACCAAAACTAGTATATCCTATCATACCTTTAGAAAATTAATCGAGCTTAGTCCCTAGATCCTTCCCACTTCATACCTCGCTTTACGTGATCGCCATGTCAGACTACGGACCGTTTGGTGGTTCCTATTCTAGCTAATTGAGCTATGGCGAGACGTCTCTCGATTATAGTAAAAACGCTGCGTTTTAAAAGAATTTTTTTAACCGGCGTGATCGGTATTTGATATTCGATTGTACCGAAAAAAATGTAGCGAAAAGAAAAGTAGGAAATTTTCAATATTTCCATAAAAATGAAATTCATAAAAATAATAGATCGTAGGGATGTGTTAAATACAGACGCGCTTGTGATCGTGTGTGCTTATTTGTACTGTGGATTGGTCGCAATATGACACGATGGTGTTAAGTGGTTTTAATTATGTCCTTAACGTGGTATTTCCCTACACTGCCTTTGGCCTAAGTAAGTGTACGAGTATAAGTAAGTGTACGAGTATAAGTAAGTGTACGAGCATAAGTAAGTGTACGAGCATAAGTAAGTGTACGAGCATAAGTAAGTGTACGAGCATAAGTAAGTGTACGAGCATAAGTAAGTGTACGAGCATAAGTAAGTGTACGAGCATAAGTAAGTGTACGAGCATAAGTAAGTGTACGAGCATAAGTAAGTGTACGAGCATAAGTAAGTGTACGAGCATAAGTAAGTATACGAGCATAAGTAAGTGTACGAGCATAAGTAAGTGTACGAATATAAGTAAGTGTGCGAGTATAAGTAAGTGTATAATTATAAGCAAGTGTATGATTATAAGCAAGTGTATGATTATAAGCAAGTGTATGAATATAAGCAAGTGTATGAATATATGTAAAAAAAAATATTTTTTAAGTTATGATTCGAAAAAAATATTTTTAATCAGTATGTCACAACGCTAAGTTCTCCATAGCGGAAAATGAATGAATGAAGATCTGGTTTGTACAAAAAAAAATTCTAAGTTGTGATTAGTTAGCAAAATCTTAAAACTCGAAGCTGTAAAATCTAAGTGCCCGATAAATGAAAATGATTGAATGATAATCAAATTCGTATCGAGAAAAGAAAAAAATAATAAATAAACAGCAAGTCTAATTACGAATCTTAACAAGTCAAAACTTATTCCGTAAACTAATGAAATTAATTTTTATTTATATCGAGAAAATAAAATACTATTAGTATTAAGTATTATTCTCAACGAATTGTATTAAAATAGCTGCTAACGAACACGTTACCTTACCAAGTTAAAAAGAAAAAGTTCCAAAGAAAAAAACAAAAATCGGATCGTAAACTAAAATAGATCTAAAAATCTAAAAAGAAATTGTTTATTATAATTTAAGCGCGAGTATGTTAAAATATAATGCTTAACTTTAATAAATTAAATAATCTCGCTATGAGTAGATTAATAAAGAAAAGAAATTTAACGATACGGATTGTGGTTGTTGATTCAGGAAGTCGGAAGATGTCGCTCGCCTCGATCTACCGCCGATCTGCTTACAATCTTTCCAGAAGTTACAGGAAAATCTTACTCGGCGGTAGAAATTAAATACGTTAATATCTTACAACTCAATACTAACGAATAAATAAGTAAGGAAAATTATTAATGACACAGGGTAGGTAGGTTGTGCGAGTCTGTAAAAATTCCGTATGTGTTCACTTTGTTAATGATTCTGTAAAATTTCGTTAACGCTAAAAATTAATACGAATAGATATTAATGAACACATATCACAATAGTGTAAAGAAAATTATAAAAGATTAAAATTTTCGAAATATTGATATAACGATCTATAAATTGAAATATTTTGGATTAAAAGTTCAACATGTAATAAAAATTAACGTCTACTATGAAATTTAGGTAAGTATAATTCATCTCTCAAACTGACCTAGGAGCCCAGAGATAGGTATATATTTTTGGGCGCCAAAGGTAACGTATTGAAAATAAATGCGTTTATAAAAATGAAGTTAAGGTCGATGCAAAACGAAAGGGACGGTTGAAGACCGCTGATCCTCTATGTGGAATGCTAAAAATGAAAAAAAAATCGTTACATTGAGTTTTAGTAACAAAGCAATTTAGAGTGTGCCAGATGGGCTCAGCAGCGGTGGTCGGACCTTCGGTTTGAGGACGGTTCCGTATATTTACCTAGTACAAGGTCTGCGCTACGAAGGTCGTCCTTAACAATACGACTAAATCGTATCACTTAAAGTTCGTATGGAACCGGCGGGGTTTAACGCTCGATCTGATGGTATTACGGTATTCCGCGAGGTCTTTGGTTTCACACTTATAGACGAAAGATCGTACCGTCTCTCATGTTCGATCTGGTGGTGATGCTGGCTCGTGGGCGTTGCCGGGCGGCGAGAAGGACGGGCGGTGCGCCCGGCGGTGGCCGGCCGAAGTGGAGGACGCTCCAGGACACTGCGCTGGACCGCGCGTCTGTCTTCGACCCCTCGGCGTTGCGTGAATGTAAAGATAAATATATTAATAATAAAGACGAGCTTCGTCGAATAGTTTACATGTGCTCGGTGCCTAGGGAGGCTATTGTAGCTGCAGTGGGGCGTGGCTCGTGACTGGGACTACTGGTCTATGGCAATCTACCTGATAGCGAGATATCTGTTCGGAAACTGTTACTTCTGTCAATTAAAATAGTGAAATCTAAAACGATTTTATGATAGAAATAAAACGAAAAACTTGAACAGACTCGCACACTGATTTAAAGTTTCGGAATTCGAATCAAATCACGTAGCCGGGATCGCCCATTGGCTAAACGATTTTGAGCACAAAGAGAATGGCAGTTAAATCGCGCACTCTCATTCTCTTTTGTGGGTATCGTTACTTAACTTTAATAAATTAAATCGTCTCGCTATGAGTAGATGTACAAATAAAAGAAATTTAACGATACGGATTGTGGTTGTTGATCCAAGAAGTCGGAAGATGTCGCTCGCCTCGATCTACCGCCGATCTGCTCACAATCTCTCCAGAAGTTACAGGAATTATTTTACTCGGTGGTTGCAGATGGCATGAACTCTCGATGTGCAGATATTTCACTGAAACGTTTTTGCACGTGTATTAGTGAAATGAAATTATTAACAGATTATGTAAATTAACACAAAACAAAAATTTGCGAATATTAAAAAAAAACATTACAAAAACAAAATCTATAAATTGCTTGTTATAGTAATTATCTGAGCAAAACTGTGACTGCAGAATGTCTGTTAATCGATAAAAAACTAATTATATATCGAAACAATATCGGGGGGCTAACAAAATAAAAATACATGTAATAGTTATTCTGCCTTCTGGTTCGATTTGAAAAAAATTATACAAAATGATTAAATTTAATATTTCGTATATTATAAATAAATTTTGAAAAGTACTATAAAAAGAAAATACGCACTCTGTTGTTTTAACGATTATGAAATTAAATACGTTAATATCTAACAACTCAATATTACGAATAAATAAGTAAGAAAAAATTTTAACAACACAGGGTAGGTAGGTTGTGCAAGTCTGTAAAAATTCCCTATGTGTTCACTTTGTTAATGATTCTGTAAAATCTCGTTAACGCTAAAAATTAATACGAATAGATTAAATTAACGAACACATATCACAAGTAGTGTAAAGAAAATTATAAAAGATTAAAATTTTCAAATTAATGACATAAGGATATATATATTGAAATATTTAGGATTAAAAGCTGAAAAGTTTAAGGAAAGATGAAGTTTAACATGTAATAAAAATTTACGTCTACTATTGAATTTAGGTTCTATTTCATTTCTCAAACTGACCTAAGAGCACAGATAGGTTTATATTTTCAGGTGCCAGAGGTAACGTATTAAAAATAAATGTGTTTAAAAAAACGAGGTAAATGAAGGTCGATGGAAAACGAAGGGGACTGTTGAATACCGCTCTATGTCCTATGTGGAGTGGGTAAAATTGGAAAAAAAATAGTTACATTGAGTTTTAGTAGTAAAGCAATATACCTATAGTGTAGATGGCCTCAACAGCGGAGGTCGGACCTTGGGTTCAAAGACGGTTCCGTATAATTACCTAGTATACTTAAAGTAATGACTAAATCTTATCACTTACGGTTCGTATGGAACCGGCGGGGTTTATCGCGCGATCTGATGGCATTCCGCGAGGTCTTTGGTTTCACACTTATCGACGAAAGATCGTACAGTTTCTCGTGTTCGATCTGGTGGTGATGCTGGCTCGCGGGCGGCGAGAAGAACGGGCGGCGGACAGATTAGCGGACGTTGAGCTGGCTGCGCCCGGCCGTGGCCGGCCGAAGTGGAAGACACTCCAGGACGCTGCGCTGGACCGCACGTCTGTCTTCGACCCCTCGGCGTCGCGTGGATATAAAGATAGATATATAAGTTAGTAATAAAGATGAGCTTGGCCGAATACTTTACATATGCTCGGTGCCTTGGGAGGTTATCGCAGCTGCTACTAGGCGTGCCTCGCGACTGGCAATCTACCTGATAACGAGATCTCTGTTCGGACACTTACTTCTGCCAATTAAAATTCTTGGAAAGTGTTCGCATTCAGCAAGTTGAGCGCGACCAAAATTGTGTTAAGTTTTTGTTTTTTTTTAAATTTATTTATCAAATCAAAGTTCATTTACATTTATATTCAAAAATAACAACATTGGAAAAACCACAAAGGTTTGTAATAATGCTGTTCTCGTCATCGAGATACATTTACTAAATAAAAGCATTTAATTAGAGGTAGTAATAGGCGTCTTAACATTATTTGAAAAGTAGGTAAATAGTACAATCAACTGTTTTCTACAAATATGAAGCTGGGCAATTGCACTTACATGAAAAATACTAAAAACTGCTCAGAAAGTACGACTTTAATTTATATTTAATATTATTTGATGTGATACTGTCCCGTAAACTTATAGGTAAATTGTTTATTAATCTAGGAATCATGTAAGCGGCTGTTCGCTCCCCGTATACATTGTTTGCGCTAATCGTGTCTAACTGGTTTTGAGCGACCGCCCGTGTATATACAGAATGTTTGATTTCAGTCCTAAATTTATTATTAAAAAAGTTTTCTTTCAGCAGCACATACTGTAGTTGAATATGAACAGGTAAGATTCTGCAGTATTCCATTTTTTCTAGTTTTACCCTCTTTAGCTTGCCGCGCCTAGTTTCGTGCCTAAATCAAACAACTAGATATTTTTATACGGACTCACTTGGGCAATCGATATATGTAGCAAATAAGATCATATAAATAATCAAACAAAAAATAATACACAAAAATAATAATAATAAAAAATAAAACTAATCTAATAATCCACCCCTCGTCGCCCCGACGCAAATGTGCCCATGACGCTCATCGCATTGCCGCGCTGAATTGCAATGGCGCATCTGGCTTCTATGAATTTAGCATTTCCACTCGTACGTTGGAGAATTTGTAAAGTTGCGAGGAATATTCTCGCTACAATACCTACCTAGCTAAAATGAAGCCACGGAGTGGTGGAACAGCCGGCGGAACCGACGAAAAATAAAGGCACTACAACGCGAAACGAGCCCTCCCTAACACCAGGTGTGAGGGTGTTATGTGTGTTGAATGTCCTACGTCTGGGCCCCATGGTTGCTAGGTGGTGTTTGCCGGGGTGTGTGATGTTGAAACAAAAATGATACTACAAAAAATCGGCTATTCAAATGGACCAAATAGTACATTATAAAAAGATAAAAGGGTAGGTAACCATACGTAGTCGGTAGATCTGACATTGACGATCTCATTCAAGTAAACCTTCGTTCAGAAATTTTTATTTCGTTCGCTTTCACTCCATCTTCACCAAAACTAGTATATCCTATCATACATTTAGAAAATTAATCGAGCTTAGTTCCTAGATCCTTCCCACATCATACCTCGCTTTACGTGATCGCCATGTCAGACTACGGACCGTTTAGTGGTTCCTATTCTAGTTAATTGAGCTATGGAGAGACGTCTCTCGATACTATAGTAATAACGCTGCGTTTTAAAAGATTTTTTTAACCGGTGGGATCGTGTTTGATGTTCGATTGTAGCGAAAAGAAGTTATTTCCATAATAATGAAACGCTAAAAATAATAGATCGTAGGGTTGTGTTAAATACAGACACGCTTGTGATCGTGTATGTGCATACTGTGGATTGGTCGCTATATGACACGATGGTGTTAAGTGGTTTGAATTATGTCCTTAAGGTATTTCCCTACACTGCGTTTAGCCTCGTCCTTCAATTCATATTCAAAGTCGGAGAGTTTATTCACGACCAAACACTTAACAAACCTGGGTTGCAAGTTTGGTCGAGAAGAATTTCCTAGCATTCGATTACGTGAAGGTTCATGTGATCCGAGATTATGGAGAATCTGACTCCGTCTAGGTAAGCTCTGAAATGATTTACGGAGTAGACTACTGCAAACAGTTCGCGCTCGGTCGTGCTATAGTTTTTCTCAGTTTTCGACAGAAGTCTGGAGTGAAAAGCGACCGGGTGTTCGATGCCATCAAATTCTCGGGTGAGTGACATTACCGATGCCCACGAATGAAGCGTCGCAATGAAGTGTGAAGAGAAGCGAGAAATCGGGACAAGCCAAGATCGGTGCGGATACCATTGCTTCCTTCAAGGTGTTGAATGCTGCGTCGGCGTCTTCAGGCCCTTCGATCGGGTCTTTGCCCTTTCTCTTCCTTAATAGTGGAGTCATCAAGGCTATAATTATAGAGAAATTGTTCACGAATCACCTGTATTATGAGTACAATCCGATGGATCCTCTAAATTGCTATGCGGTTAAAGGGCGAAGGAAATCCTTTATGTTCCCCAATTTCTGTGAATCGTGCGCAGTCCATCCGAATTGACAATGTATCCTAGGTATTTTAAATTGCCTTAGTAAAAATCACTTTTTTTTAGGTATACCGTGAGTCCGCATATGACAACGCTTTCTGTACATTCTTAAATATTTCAAAATGTTCTTGGAAAGTGTTTGTTGATATTAAAAGGTCGTTCGTGTTCGTTTTCGTTGAAACTATGTTACATACTTTTATTTTATGTTACGTCGTGGCGGTGTACCTAATCTATAGAATCGCAACGCGTTATAACCCAACAATTCGGAGAGATTAAAAGTTTTGGTTCGTCGACTGAAGGTGTTTTCCAAATCTCATTGACCCGTCTGAAAAAATCGTCGACGCTTTAGTCATAGTTATATTTCAAGTTTCAATTCGGTTTGTATTGATTCATGCTCGGGTCGTAGTGGGTCTTACCCTCGGTGTCTGTAGATACTTGTGACGTAAGTGCCCTGCTTATGGCTGCTGTTGTGCATGTGGAGGTACGAAGTGTGACAGAATAATTAGTTGTGAGGGCGAATCTGCGCCTGGTGTTAACTGTGTCGATCGGTCCCTAATGTTTTGGACCTAATGTAATGTTTGGGGCATTGTCTAAATTGGTATTCATTAAGCGCGGTGATTCGGTTGGCGAATGAGCCGTGTTGAAAAGTGTGTGAAAAAGAGAGAACGAGAAAAAAAAAATGAAAAAATAAAAATTTTAAAAAAGTAAATCGGTATACACAGAATGAGATTGTATCGGGTGAGATAGCAGTAAAGACTTAGCACTATATATAAGTTAATTAGGAAACTATACCGCATGAACAAAATATGGAGACGACTGGTGCTGTTGTTGTTAATTTAACTTAAGTACCTATCCTGTAAGTGTCCACGTAAAAAATTTAAGTTGTGACTCGGAAAAAAAAATTGAATCTGCTTATATGTCGCAACGCATAAGTTCCCGATATGTGACATTGATTGAGTGTAGATCAGGTTCGAATAACAAAACTATGTGTAAAAGTGTATGTGTATGTATGTATTTAAAAAAAATCTTTTTTAAGTTTTTTAAGATTCGAAATAAAAATTTTTAATCAGTATGTCACAACGTTTAAATCCCCGATAGCGGAAAATGATTGAATGAAGATCTAGTTCGTATAAAAAAAAAATTCTAAAATGTGGTTAGTTGGCAAAATCTTAATACTCGAAGCTGTAAAATCTAAGTGCCCGATAAATTAAAATGATTGAATGATAATCAAAATTGTATCGAGAAAAGAAAAAAATAATAAATAAACAGCTACTTTAATTACGAATTTTAACAAGTCAAAACTTATACCGTAAACTAATGAAATTAATTTTGATTGATAACGAGAAAATAAAATTATTATGTTCGGTGGGGTAATAAATAACTATTAGTATTAAGTATTATTAAGTATTATTCCCAACAAATTGTAATAAAATAGCTGCCAGCGAACACGTTACCAAGTTAAAAAGAAAAAGTTCCAAAGAAAAAACAAAAATTGCCTCGTAAACTAAAATTAGATCTAAAAATCTAAAAAGAAATTGTTGAGAGGTAGGTACTTAATTTGTTCTATTATTGAGCTCAACTGACTAATCATTAATGCTTTCCATGGTAAAATTTTGGTTAAATTTAAGAAGCAAATGTTAACTTAAGCACTTGTAGGTCAAATGTTCTCAACACTAAACTCATTAGTGACTGTTCATCGATTACTTATGTAAAGGAAATAAAATAATTCCAATGAAAGCCCATTACATGCTATTAATATCACTTTAAATTTCACAAGTAAGGAAAAACATTAACAACAGAGGGTACATAGGTTGTGCGAGCCTGTAAAGTTCTGTGAAATTTCGTTAACGCTTAAAATTAATACAAATAGATATCAATGAACACATATCATAAATAGTGTAAAGAAAATTATAAAACATTAAAATTTTCAAATTAATGACACAATATATAAATTCAAATATTTAGGATTAAAAGCTGAAAAGTTTAAGAAAAAATGAAGTTCAACATATTCTTCAACCGAACATTTGTTCAGTTTATGTCATCCATTAACATGCAACTAGTACTTAATTCTGTATCAAATCCAGCCACTTATCGTATTATTTTTTAGGTTACATCTAAACATCCTTGATAAATTATTAGGTACTGAATAATGCAACCGAATATTATTTGGTCAGTTTTTATGTTATTCGTTAACGTGCAACTAGTTCTTAATTCTGTATCAAATTCAGCCACTTTGGTTATCGTTTTTATGGTTCACAATTGATTGTGAAAATTTTTAATTTTTTAAATACTGTCTTAAATTTTTAAGTATTGTATAGAAAATTAAAAAAAACGAGCAAACAATGAATTTGATCGAACAATCAAGAACAAACGAATTAGAAAAGAAAAAAAATATTAAAAATGGAACGTCAATTACCTAAGAGCATTTTTTAATATTGTTTATGAAAAATTGAAAAACGAACAAACAATGAATTTGATCGAACAATCAAGAACAAACGACGAACAAGCGAATAAGTAAAAAAATAAAATAAACATTTTTTGACTGCCAACTTAAGAGAGCCACTTATGGTCACTTGAGTCATGGACCCGTGTCAACTTCATATCAAACTGTCAAACACTTTAATAACCAACTTCATTTCGTAACACACTTGTAAAACGAAAAAATAATGTAGGTACCTACCAAAATTTACTATGATACAACACGACAACCTTGGTTGGTTTCACATCGTTGTAAAATTGTATAATCGGCATTTTTTTGATCGGTCATAATATGCATAACCGTTCTGACGATACGATGTTTCAAATTTTATATTTGCCCAAAACTGTGTACACGTGGTACGCCAGTTTAAATATTTCATAAATACCTACTTATCTCTGAACTCTTTAATATTACGTTACATTGCGCGAACACCATTTTCTTTTTGCAAACGACATACACAAGTCTAATATTACAACGTAATACCTCGCACAAGATAGATATATTTAAATGTATGATAATAAGAACACGTTTCATGATTTTTGGGCAAATATTTCGCTTCGATTGCTAAGACGTAATAATTGCTTATTCACAACAAATATGACTGGTTTCTTTCTACCTACTAATTTTTTAATTTTATTTTTGCATATTTATTGTTTCCTTTGTTCACTCCAAATATGATTTAAAAGGAACTGGGATCTCCTTGCGCACTGAAAATCCCAGCTTATTTCTTCACCATGTCACAAAGTGTGTTATGGGGTGTTTGTAATTATAATGAATTTCTTTATGAATAAAATCACTCCCGTGATTTGCTACTGTTAGAACTACTTCAAGGGAACTATAAATATGCTTACAGATGTTCAGGTTAGGTATTTGAATTATCATATATCTCTTTCATAGCATGGATGTTTTCTGGATTACTACTGCTTCGCATTCGCATAAGTACATCAGTCATATTGGCTGATTGGAGTGAACGTTAGTTCTTGCCTGAAATA
This sequence comes from Luffia ferchaultella, assembly GCA_949709985.1. Taxonomy (NCBI): domain Eukaryota; kingdom Metazoa; phylum Arthropoda; class Insecta; order Lepidoptera; family Psychidae; genus Luffia; species Luffia ferchaultella. Next base: position 5,621,640 of record OX453267.1, read on the forward strand.
AAATATCTGCAGGCGACCGCGAGTACAACCACAATTTATAATTATTATAGAAACATTAGCTATTCTACCTTTAATATTCTTTCTTTAGCGAATCCTAATACTCTGTATTAACATAAGGATATAATATATATCCATATCCTCCCTACACTTAGAATGACCGACAGGTCCGGCGGTGAGCAATTCATGTTCTCCGCATTAGCCCTAGCGTCCCTATAGTGACCCATTGTAACATATATGAATAGGAATTACCTAATCTACCTAAGGTTAAACGCTTATCTTTAAGTTTACTGGAAACTGAGCATTAAATTCGTCACGTAATTCCATAATTATACTTTCATTGCTTTAACACGCGATTTTATTGCTTTAATTACACTTTCTATTCCATTGTATGTTAACAAATTGATATTATTCAATTAATGAATTTAACATGTGATTCTATAACAATAAACCCAAGATATAGTTTTATAACCTTTAGGTACAATTTCCATTTCTATTTAATGTTGAAGATCATATTATCATTAGAAAATCACATGGAATTAAGGATAACCCCCTCACTCACCCAGAAGTTACTGCACGACAGAGGAAACGGCCGCTCACGTGCTTATTGAGTGCGAAGAAGTGGCCGCCTACCGGGCCAAACCCGTCGGATCAGTGAGGTCGCTCCCAAAAGCCATCGGCAACTTGAAAAGTCTTCTGGGTTTTCCGGTGGAGCTGGGGTGTCACGAATGATGCTGCTCACCTACGCAAAATAGGTGCTTTGACGTCGAGTTGCGGAAAAAGAGACCGCTCTTAAGTATTAGGTATCATAAGAAAATCAAATGGAATTAAAGACAATTGTAGGCACGTTATAAATTACTAAGGCACGTTATAAATTACCCACTTACCTATAAGTTACTGCACGATAGGTTCTCGTCTGTTTTTCAGGTCTGTTCCCAATGAGAGATGACGGAAAAGTGATACTAGCAGCCATTTTGAGCCTATTTATAGACCTTGCTTTACTACCAATTTAACCATATCAACTTCCTGTGACCAGAGATGTAGGCGGAAGGGGCGCGACGCCACGTAAGTACAACCGGCGGAAATTGAATTGACTTACGAAGGTGGTGTTCTCACTTATTGGATTCCAGACGTCGCTGTACGGAACACATAATATTTATGGTATAAGGAAGTATTTAATTTTCTGAAGTTCTCTCCATTTATGTTTACGTTTTCAATCTCTCAAAATATACTTATAAAACTTTTCAAACAAATAGTTTATTTGGTTAGATAATCATTATAAGATTGTTTATAAAAAATTTATGAAGCTTGTGAAAAGTAGGTACTTAAAATATTAATCAGAAATATATATTTTTTTTTAAATTTAGCATGGGGCCTGATTTTAAGACGTGAGGGCCATGCTCAAACTGAACAAAAAATTTTACGTGACGAGACCTAGACGGGTGCAAGAGACCCGTCAGCATGACCGTCGTTTCCAAGAGACAGGGGAGGTAGCTGATGTGGGACGCCACTTGTTTTGATACGCTTGCTGGCTGCGTTCCACATCCGAGGGACCTCAGCACTAGCATTGACCGTCGCTAGGTACAGTTCCAATCAAACTCTATGGCGGATGTGAACATAGACACAAGTCGCGTCGCAGTAACCAGTTTAAGGTGTAGCGGGACGCAGTGGAGCGAGGGGTATATGACTGTAGCTGCGCAAGCACGCTTATAACGTTGTATTCCGATCCGCCATAAAGTTTGAGGCGAACCATAGCGTGGTGTAAAACGAAACGCTCGCACGCGTAGTGTGCCCATAAAATCCGTTGACATATGGAAAGATTTGATCGAAATTAATTGCGAGTTTGTACCTACCTACCTAAAAATTTGTATACTGCAACGCAAGGAAAAGAGTTTTGCGAACAAATAAAACCGTCAATAATCAATCGAGAAAGTATTTTACTTTATTCAAATTAAAATGTATCATTCACTAGTTCAATTCAATGATTTCACGAATCCATCCGAGGTATTTTCGAGCCTCTGATGTTAATAGTCGGATATTTCTTCCTAGCGAAGTCGCGATGATAGTATGCCAACCACTTCGCCGTTTAGGGACAGAGTTCTGCCAATAATCCTGTTAAATAAAACTGTACATAGAGATACCGCAACGTGGCCCCAAAATTGTAAGCAACAAAATATACGCCACAAAATAAATATACGCCACAACTTAAATATACGCCACGAAGTAAATATACGCCACAAAGTAAATATACGCCACGGAATAAATATACGCCGTTTGATTTATTCTACCATTTGCCCCCGGCAATGCTTTATAGTGATCGCTCGCAATTTCGCTTGAATTATTTCTTCTATAGACTCTCATTTTCCTTTCTTGGACCTGTAAAGTATTAAGTTGATACGTACGTTATTTATAGTACGTTATCTATAGAAATTTCAACACCAATTTTCACCCTTAATAAAATTGATTTGGTTGCTCTTGGTACAACAAATTTTAGAACTCATATGACCATAAGCCTTTCCCAACAATACCGTGGGCATTTTTTTTCGCCCTGCCATCTCTAGGACAAGACGTGATCAAGAAACACACCTATATTCAATGTATAGACGGTTAGCTACTTATTACGTAATGAAATGCCTTCCTTTTCTAAACACTTCGAGAACATTTTAATGTCATACCATTTTTTTGTGTATACCTAAGAAAAGTAGACCCGTTCAGGCATCGATGTTTGAAATAGACTGATTTACGATTACAAAAGTTTCAACCATATTAATTTACAGTGATTGAAATGCTCGACTTTCCATTCCATCAGCCCTTTTTTATACTCCACTGCAGGGGCTTAGGCCTCCCCTCAAGATGCGATGGCTTAGAGCTTAAATCCACCACACTGCTCCAATGCGGGTTGGCGGATTGTAACGACCGGCATCTATTCACAGCAAACGGAACCGACTGCTTAACTTGTTCTGCCGTTCATGTATAATTAATTAATAAAAGTAAGTTTTATATTTCACTAATAATAAATAAATATTACTCGTCGCAATATAGTCAATATCTATATATTTTACAAAAAAAATACACATTTTCAGCAGAACTATGTAACGAGTTACGCTCTGTTGTTCAATTATAGTATATATAGAACGCGTCAAACTTTATGGCGGATCTGAATAAAACGCTATAAGCGTGCTTGCGAAGGTACAGTCATATACCCCTCGCTCCACTGCGTCCCGCTAAGACCTAAAACTGGTTATTGCGACGCGACTTGTACTTACTTTCGGATCCACCATAAAATTTGATTGTAACTGTACTACGTGACAACTGTTGTATCTCATGAATGTTAGACAACAGCACTCGGAAAATAAACAAATCGTTTCCATAGGCAGTGACCGCTCTTGTATAATATTTAAAAATCTTTGTATAAGGCCAAATAAAACACACACATACAATAATTTAATTTATTCAAACGTTTTCAATAACGAGTTTAAACCTTACATAAACTATATCAAAAGTTTAAAGGCCACCTTAATTTGTTTCTCTTATTTTTAATTTTCTAAAAATAATAGAAAAACAAGCGATAAAAAAATTTTCTTAGCTAATATTCTATTACTGAAGTACAATATTTATATCTTGAGTAAAAGAAAATTAGGTCGCTAACTTTGGTGTTGCCTTTGAGCATAGTATTGTTGCAATAATCAAGTGACTTTAATAAATATCTTTATTTATTCTCCCATCATGTCTTCATATTATTTCCTGAAGCGATCACCGACCGGGAAGAAATCCTAACATCTTTGGGTGTACATGTTCCACATGTATGTTTCTTGACCTAAAAAATTATAAACAAAGCTAATTGGTTTTCTACATTATTCCCACTTCAGAATTTTCGGCGCTGCAGCTTTTGGTAATATAGATTTAATTAATTTTCTATTACTGTAATAAATCTCAATACTTTTAAAGTAATAATAAATTCTAACGAGTGTCCTAAAATCAAAGTCAAGCCGGAAACAAGTTATAAGGCAAGTGGTGACACTTATGACAAGCGCTTTGAAATTTATAGACACCAAAAAAAACGAGAAAAACGGACACTCTGTAATGATTTGAGGCGGTTACGTTTTAATTTTAGACTGTAATTTACGAAAGGGATATTCAGGGTTACATCGCCAAAAAAAAAAAACTAATAAAAAGTAAAAGATTTGCAGTCAGTTTTTGAAAAATCATTACAGTTTCAGTTTTATTCTTCTTATTATTAGTATTAGTTTCAGTTACCACTTTTCTCATCGCCTGTTTTTGGCTTGACGTTGATTTCTGGGACAACCTGCATGTGCAAGAGAAATAATTTAAACAATCCTACATCTTCGTTCCTTTTGCGGTGAGATGACGGGCTTCCGACTTGGGAAAGAGGGGTTGTGAGCCTAGCTCTGGGTCGTTTCTGGCGCAGAGGCTCGCCATAGCGATCCGACGCGGTAATGCCGCGAGCGTTATGGAGACCATTCAGCTGGGTTCGACAGAGAATGGCTATTTTATATCTTTTAATTATATATATATATATATATATATATTTGTTATATATATATCCCTCTGCTGGGGGATTGAAGCCAAACGTTTCGTCGCGAGCATCGGCCGTCGTCTAAAAGAAAGGGGACTCGACCCCCGTTCCGGTTCCTTCCTGGTGCAAAGAATTGCCATTGCAATTCAGCGCGACAATGTGATGAGCGTCATGGGCACATTTGCGTCGGGGGCGACGAGGGGTGGATTATTGGATTAGTTTTTTTTATTATTATTATTATTATAGTTAATTATATATACTTGTCATAATTTAAAGTATCCAATATTTTTTGAAATATATATATATCTTTTATTTCAATTTTAGTATTGTCTTACAATTATTATTTAGAATACTTGTTACATATAAAATTTTATTTTTAATCAGATTTTTTCATTTTAATATTCGTCTGATAGTCCACTCAATATTAAACATTAAGATATATTTGACGTACCCATACTACGTGCCCCGTTGGGGGGAAAGGGGTCTTCAAAATACCACGCTTGATCACAGAGATGGCGGAGAGGTTTAGGTCTTCGTCACGTAGTCAATATCCTCTAAGAAAAGACAAAAAGACTTGTTTTGGTAAATTAAGCTACTGTTAGAATATGTTTTTACATATATTTTAGACATGTAATTGAAGGCATGCACTCTTGGCGTCACGTGACAAGTGCCGTATTAGTAAAGGCAAGTATAAGATAATTGATTTTTTTAAACTATATGTTTGCAAAAAATGATTCAAAACCATATTGATGAATAACTACGTGAAAAATACGAGGGGGGGAAGGGATCTTGGCATATACTACGGGAGGTCACCGAGGGGGAGAGGGGTTAAATTATCAAAAATGGGTCACATGGTATGGGTACGTTTCCTTACATAGAGCAAGGAGGGTTATTATCGGCCAATCAGCTTCCTTTAAATTAGCTAATTTAAAACACGTTCACTAGCCGATAGGTTTTTAGTATATTTCATATATATTTAAATTACCAGTATATTCAGTGTCCAGTTTATTAATCAGATGCATCAAGAAGAACATGTAGGTGGCTAAATTATGTTTTCTCTGGACGTGCGTGTCGAAACCGTGTGGAACCTGGAAATTAAAAAAATATAGTTTAATTTAATTTTAATAACTTAGCGGCGCTTTCCTGCCGAAGCACGATCATTGAGATAGTTGGTAAAAAAATCTAAAAAGAAAATTATATCAGGCTATTGTGCCCCACTGCAGAGGGTAAGAGATAAGGGTGCTTAAAGCTTAATCCACCACGCTGGTCCAGTGCACTTTGGTGGAGTTTAACGACGCCATCACCAACTGGGACCGACGGCTTAACGTGCTCTCAACTGACAATATATATATAATATAGACATGTAATCTCAGAACAAATCGACTGATGAAGGCGTTCCTCAGGTGTATTGTGACCACAGACCAGTCAACCTATAGACCACGCTTTAATAAACGTCAGTACGAAAACGAAATCGCCAAAAAGTGGCGGGGTGCGGGGAGAGGTCGGCTAGTTTTCATTGGCTCGTTCAAAATTGACAATTTAATGGCTTTCGACGTGCTTCCAACTGACCGCTCACAAGAGACGTAGTTATGTAGTGTCACTACATAGCCTTGGCGAATGCCACTCCCTGTCAAAGCGTGGTCTATAAGGTTGACTTGTCTGTGATTGTGACACACACGTGTCAGATATAGTAATAGAGAAGAAAACATAAATAAAAAATCGGCTAAATGTAAGTTGGGCCACGCACAGTATAGGGTCCAGTAGCTGACCGTCACTATATGCGTACTTAGAAAAAGGCTTTTTGATACTATACTCATATTGAGTTTACGATATAACGGCCAATAACGACGAATGTTTATCAAAGTACTTTTTAAACAAAAAAAGTTTAGCTTTTCGGAGGAGGGGGGCAGCACGTGACTAAGAAAAATGATCACTTTAAAGCTTGATAATTCGCAAATGGATCCCGGAATCGAAAAAAAAAAATGTTAATAGACAAGTAAGAAGAACATTCCCGCTTTAGGTGTGGTACCCGAAAACAAATATTGTCTTCAATATTTTCTTCACAACTTCGTAGGCGTGATTAATATAATATTGAGTCTCTGAGTTAAATCGCGGACAGACGGATTGACAGACTTGGAGAAACTATAAAGGTTTCTAGTTAGTTACTACGGAACCTTATAAAGAGACAACAACAGCAAAAAGATGGCACAGACTATCTAGACCAATTAGCTCACTTCCAGTGGCACAGTTTTCGCCGCATTATACAGATTCTACGCATTGTAAGAATTTATTCCAAGAGCAGCAGTCCTATTTTCTGGCATCGATAAGTATAATTCACCATAATCAACCAACCTGCACTGGAGCAGCGTGGTGGACTAAGCTCCAAGCCCCCCTCACCCTGAGGTGAGGCCTAAACCCCTGCAGTGGGGTATAATGGGCTGATGGAATGGAAGTATAATTCCAGCCATTCGCCATCCCTTTCAATTTCAACAAATTTATATGGTTTTTATATAAATAATTTTTATTCAAATTGCACAAAATTTGGGGGCTGGCTACCACTAGATTGAAAAAGATGTCATTAATTAATGAATCCAAAATATCACAATTACGTCACAAAATATATCACTAAAAATAAGTTATGTTTGGGCAGGGCCACACTAACGTTGCACGTCATTTTAAATTACCATAATAACGTGTCGCTACACTTGCTTTTGAGATTGTGTAACGACACAAATAACGGGAAAATTAAGTTCTACGTTATCATAACGAAATCATCACGCACCTTATTTAACTCTTCTTTACCAGTGCCGCATATAAAGCAGTTGGACTCCATGTCTTCTTTGACAGACTCCAACTGGTCACGCAGCTCACCGAATGCATCGATGATCAAACCTAAAACATTGGTGTGTTATGAATTGGACCTTCTCATAATATCGAGGATTTTTAAGAAAAACGTCAAGTGGTAAAGGAAAGAATACGACCACAAATAATATGAAAACTAACATCTGGCACTATTTCTACTTGCAAATAGTAGATAAGTTCACTAATTCATTTGTTAACTCGGTAACAGATAGAAAGTACAGCTCGCGCCAACAAACATCCACTAATAGGTAACACTCTATTAAGTCTAAATCAGATTTCTTGCTAAGATCGTGTGAATGATTGTTTAATCTCATTAGATTGGAAAAACAGAACTTCGGCGTTAAACTCTATCCATTAGCCATCGTATATCCAACTCACCCTGCAAAATAGCCAGTAAGATGACAATGATGAAGAAGAAGAAGGATATATCGAAGATGATCCTGTACACTTCGGAATCATCTCCGTCGGGAGGCTCCAACTCGTCTCCTATCCCAGCGGCGCCGGTTCTCACGCCTTTATACAAGTTGAATACGAAGCACTATAAAAGAAAAGAAAAAGATAAAGACGAAAGACAAACGAGTTAAATGATAATAATATCTGGAACATCCCACACAGCGCCATCTAGTCCGAAACTATACAAAGCTTGTATTATTGGTACTACACAAATAGTTTACATACTTAAATGTTTTTTATAATATATACATATATAAATATTTTACACCCAGACACGGAACAAATAGACATGTTCATGCACACAAATATTTGTTCCGAGCGGGGATCGAACTCACGAACCTTGGCTCTGCAATTAGGTTTGTAACAGGCGTATTCAGATATAGCCGAAGAGGAGACGGTTATTGTGTGCCAATGCGACGTCAGCAGACAGTAAGCTACTAAGTTGCAGGTAGGTCTGAAATGCCCTTGACTCCACCTGACATGTGATGTTGTATAATATGTGATTGTTATCTCCGGGTGTGCAGCACGCGTGCTCCATAGAGTGGGACTTGCCGGTCAACAACTCCGAGCGGGCCCGTGCAAACATCGGTAACGTGTAGGTCTGGACATTTCAGACTCAATCTAGAGCCACAGACCAGTCAACCTATAGACCACGCTTTAATAAACGTCAGTACGAAAACGAAATCGCCAAAAAGTGGCGGGGTGCGGGGAGAGGTCGGCTAGTTTTCATTGGCTCGTTCAAAATTGACAATTTAATGGCTTCCGACGTGCTTCCAACTGACCGCTCACAAGAGACGTAGTTATGTAGTGTCACTACATAGCCTTGGCGAATGCTACTCCCTGTCAAAGCGTGGTCTATAAGGTTGACTTGTCTGTGTCTAGAGCTAACCGTCTACTCGATATAGATTGTTACACTCTGTACTGCTAAACTGGGGAAAATAAAAACAGTACCATGTACTAAAATCCAAAGGCACTTCGTTTATTGCCCATCACGTAAACTCGAGTGAGCAACCCCGTCATCTACAGCCGGCTTCCATCGATCATCTTTTTTCTTCTCAATCCACACAAGCCACAGTTTGCGCGGAGGCAGTTATATTGTTGACCCGTTTCACATCAAAATCACTCTGTCAGTACCTACGTATTTCCTATGGCTGTATAAATGAGGCCGCGTCGTCAACGTTCACTACATGTTTGTATATATATTGTAATTAAATTTAAATACTTCTTACTAGGGTAAAGGGGAGATCTATTCCCTGTCGTCCTTTCTTATGTTTATCACTTTCTTTTCCACTATTCGCTTGTCATTTCATAAGTGGAGTAAGAATCACATGATAAAAAAGCTCATATTTAAAAAATCCTTTATTTTGAAATCACAAACACTTATATTTGATATGTATAGCTGCCTAACCCAGAATAGGGTAAACTAAAAAGTCCTATCAAAAACGGGTCATCCGTTCCAGATATTAGCCCGAGCAAATAGACAGACACGATAATATAATAGCCTACGTTTATCTTGAAGATCTACTTTAATTATTGTATAGAGAACTTTTGAAATTGGATTACTAATTTCGGAGATTATCTTCAACACTCAAATAAAAATAGACTACCTCTTTATAATAATAGTACAGACAAATTAGTATACAAAATTTTTAGATCATGGCTGGAATAGACACAGTAACTGGCTATCATGGTTCAAGTCATCTTCATTTTTCGTTTTGACTCGACCAATCGACTGATCGATCGGCCGAGTGGTTAAAGATCCTAACTGCGGAGCCGAGGATCGCGGATTCGATTCCCGGCCGGGAAAAATATTCGTGTGCACGAACATGTCTATTTGTTCCATGTCTTGGTATCATAAAAGTACGAATTGACTAGAAGCCCTTTTCTGCGTTTACCGTCTAACCACTCATACTATAGCTAGCTGGTGTAAGATGGCGAGTTTTAGTCTGAATTTCAATGCGCAAGGTTCCCGCGCGCCGCTCTTCACCCCCGAGAAATCCCCACACGCCGGTTTCAGCCCCCCAAAATTGCGTAACGTCACCTCGATACTGTGAACTGACATTTATGACTATTATAAACAAACGATGATGTCAAATTAATTTACTCTGTGCCTGGCATAAAAAAAGTATCTATATATGTATTTATTACAAAAAAGAATATTTAAGTATGTATACCAATTGTATACCCCATAATACAAGCATAATATTTACTTATTTTGGGATCAGATGGCGCTGTGTAGTATGTCCCAGGTATTATAAATTACAACAAAATACGTTTTCACGGAAACATAGTTAAGATATCGCCTCATACATAGGTAGTTAAGAATCGTGTAGATTCTCACCGTAAGCATTTCGTGACAATTCTTATTCACTTCATCATCTTCTTCTTGCACATAAAACTTGCGGAAAAAGTTGAACGCTATCACTGTGGAAATGTACACAATGATTGCCAGCAACATCACCGTCAGGACGAGCTGAAAAAGAATAAAAACCTCTTTCATTATGTCGTTGGATGTGTGCCGTTGTTTGGATACTATTGCAGAACGGGAACCCTATACTAAGCCTCCACTGTCCGGCCGTCCGTCCGTCTGTAAAACTTTATACAATACTTTATACTTGCGACGTAGGGAGTAAAACGCATTCTCGTGGCGATTTCGACTCATATTAAATCGACAATTTGATTAAAAAAAATGTAATTATTATTGTATTAATCGAAATTTCGGATATTGCCCCCTCGCCGAAGGATGAGAAAAAGTTTTGGATGTGGGTAGCACGAACCCCAACCCCTTCCTCCCTCCCTCCCATCCCCCCCAACCCCTGTCAGCTGGTGAGAGGCCAGACGTTCAGAGTGGCGATGGCAAACGTAGTACACCAAAAGGAATCTGGTGCGGCCGACCTTTCACCACGCGAACACAGCTCAGATCGACCGCTGGTCGCTATCAGTACACAGGCAGCAGGGGACACTTGTGGGTACTTAGGTACCACTTGACCAACCAACTGAGGGGCCGTCCATAAATTATGCCACATGTCAAGGTGCGAGAGGGTCCAGAATGTGTGATGTGACAAGAGGGGTAAAAATCACAAGCTCATAATATATCGTCGTCATATATAAAAACTAAAATAATATTCACTTGCACGCAAAAACAAAAGTTATACGTATCACCTTAGTTTGAAATTCGATTCAAATAGGTTGGTATCAAATTATGAGCAAAACGCGTCTCATCACTAAGAACTGTCAGAAATGTGTTTTCTCCTCGAAGTTCACTAGACGTTTTCTCTCCTCAAGACTCATAAAGAATTGTCAAGAACGCGTTCTCTCCTGGGGACTAACTACTATGACCACAGATATACCTCAATATCTCGATACGTACCTTGTACAACAGTAGCACGAAGATTGTGCAAAAGACCAGAACGAGAGCGACGTATTCAAAGTTGTAGAAGTTCCTCGCCAAAAACGAGATGGCGCGGCGCTTGTATTGTGACAAATCCACTTGAGACACTCCCGATTGCGCTGGACCCTGTACCGCCTGCTGAAAAATATAATTATACCTGAGGCACACACGACTATCTAGAGCTAAACTAGGCACAACCTGTATTATGGGCACAACTGATATACATGCCTACATATTTTTTTTTAATAATACAAATTAAATTTTTAATAATTACTTCGACCAAATGAGTTTACTTCAAACAAGATATTTCTGTTCTGTTTATAAGGAAAAACTAAATTTCTTCACTAGAGAAAATATTATTTCCATTAAGGAGTAATTTGTGTGAAATAATATACTTTTGATTTAATTTGATAGAAAATATGTATTTTTAGATTTAAGAACTTGATTTTGTGACATATTTGTTTCTTGATGAAAATTTCATTTTTACATATGCATATATAATATACACAGTATAGTCATATACATACGAATTTTCAAAACATTTATTCCTGACGGGAATCGAACCCTTTAACTCTGGTTTTGCAGTTAGACTACGTTATGAATGATTACTACTATTTTGCTACTGTACAGCTATTGTGACAAAGGATGCCTAAGTTGGGCTTAAATGGCGTTATGCAGTTGGTGCAAAGCCGCTGAACTGCTATTAGCTGTCTTTACAGAGTCATTGTACAGCTCTTGGTGCTAGTTGGGATTACTCTGACACAGTTTTATATCTTTACCTATAAATAATTTATAATAATAATAATAATAACACACACAATCACAACAACGTCTAGGTCCCAAACTAAGCATTAGCTTGTATTTTGGGTTCCTAGCGAAGACACCACATACATATAACAACCAAGACCCGGTACCAGTATCAATATTCATCATACTGACCCGACCTGGGATTCGAACCTGGGACCTCCAGCTTCGTAGGCAGGGTCACTACCCACTAGGCTAAGCGGTCGTCAATATGCATATATATACACAGTATAGTCATATACATACGAATTTTTAAAATATTTATTCCTGGCGGGAATCGAATCCTCTAACTTTGGTTTTGCAGTTAGACTGCGTTATGAATAGTTACTACTATTTTGCTACTGTACAGCTATTGTGACAAAGGATGCCTAAGTTGGGCTTAAATGGCGTTATGCAGTTGTTGCAAAGGCGTTGAACTGTTATTAGCTATCTCTACAGTGTCATTGTACAGCTCTTGGTGCTACTTGGGATTACTCTAATTTTATTTCTTTACCTATAAATAATTAATTATACATATACCTTTTTCAAATATGAGTATTTCCTGAAACTCGAGGGCTGCGTTAACATAAATGGGATATAATATTAGAAATAATATATATATATATTATAGGATTTACACATAAGCGCATTCCACTGACGCTTCACGACGTGGTCACGTTCCATGAATTTTATTAACATTTTAATTTTTCACATGTTTCATTGAAGTTTTGACATATATTTCGCGTTTTACGTGACTCACTTCCATCGTTATCTTCCTTGAGGAACGTCCCTTAAGACTTATCCAATGTCCAAAATTTTACGCAGCGAATGAGAAAAGTGTGGATCAAATCCCAAAGCTAATCTAATGAGTTTTTTCTAATTTATGTACATAACTATCACTGACCCTGTGCCTCGACGAGCACGTTAAACCATCGGTCTCGGTTGCCATCAATAAATGGCAGTCGTTAAAATGCACCAACACGGACTGGAGCAGCGTGGTGGACTAAGCTGCAAGTCCCCTCACCCCGAAAGGAGGCGTAAACCTCTGCAGTGGGGCATTAATGAGCTGATGGTATGGTATGTCTTGATCATTACAAGATGAAAGAAAATCGAAGCGTCTCTTTCTATATGAAACATTCTTCCATAGCTAAGTTGCTCGCCATTCATATCAAATATTTGATTAAGTTTTATATCTCATGGAAATATTTAACGCAGATAAACAGTAACCTATATGTAACTTTATTTCGTCAAATATCTTCATATATAAAAATCACCACGACAAATCTTTACATGCATTATAAATAAAATTGAAATATCTGACTGTATTTCAATATAAAGGCTTTTTCTTAATATGAGTTTATTTATCGCAGGATTCTCACTTCAGTTCTAAAATGACAGGCGAAAAGCGGGAAAAAAGTAATAAGTAGAAGGGAGAACGAAAGTAAATGGATCTCCTGTCATACTAAAGGAGTACTTTTAATTACGATATAATATAAACATGTAGTCCATGTGGACGAGCGTCGGACGATCATTACGCCCGATGCACGTGCTAGAACTCGCACTAGTTCACGACACTGCACTAATGAACACTCACTGATATTGGTCGACACCTGTCTACATTTGTTCATACGAGCCCTACCTACATATGACTGGTGAATGGTCATGAAAGAATTAGTACTAAAGACAAACTCGCGCCACTGTCGTTCGAAAAACGTGTCTCGGCTACCTAGGCCACTTGCACGGCCCGCACGTATACCTTCTATTGTGTCAAAACGGTGGTTGACATGTAGTGATCCAAACTGACACGTGAAATTTGACGATGAAGTGAAATGAACGTGAGGACAGTGTCGATAGTTTCATTGTGACACATGGAAGCGGTGACGTCGCAACGAAATTAACGAGGGTACTCGTATACCTGAATTTTCTCATCGTCTCCGTTCTTCTGCGTAATTTCGAAGTTCTTCGCATACGGATGGTCGGCCGGTTCGTGTCTTGGCAGTACTTTAATTCTTAGCCGAGACATGAACAGCATCAGCAGAGCACCCCTCGGTCCGCATTCTATTAGGTACGCGCCGATTAGGGCTTCCACGCAGTCAGCTATTGATTTATCTGAAAAAAAATAAAAATTATTTGAACTTTAGATACCTTGTATTAAGAAGGAACTTCCCGCGTGATAGCCCAGCCCATACAAACGTTTTAATTTATAGTCTCATTTGGGTTAGAACTAGGTTTATTTATAACCAAAAAATATTTATAAAACTGCTCTTCTCGTCGCTCTTTTTTTGACTAAATGTTCCTATATAAATTATTAATAATGAAATTAACTCTGACTACTTATTGAGCTACATACCAATTTTGTATTACAGTCGTACAGTCATAATCTATTTTACATTGAATTTCATAGAACCAGGAACGCCAGCAACTCCTTGATTACGCGTCTTTGTAACAACTACAATGTGCGCTTCCTTGAGGCCGACATTTTCTTTTTTCAACCGGAGTTACTTCTGTAACGCAATCATATCTCTTCTGTAATTTGTTTTTGTGTTTTTTTAGGAGTTAAATATTGCATTTGTTCAGTTTAGTGTATATATCTGATTGATGTTTATTAAATATACCTTTATCTTCATCAGCCCATTTTTACCCCACTGCAGGGGCTTAGGTCTCTCCCGGGGCGAGGGAGAGGGAGAATGTAACGACCGCCATCTATTGACAACGTCCGGGACCAACTGCTTAACGTGCTCTCTGAGGCACGGAGTCAGTCATAGTTATGTACTTAAGTCAGAAAAACTCATTGGTACACGCCCGGATTCGAATCATGGCCCTATGGCCTTATAAATTTGAGACAGGTTCGTTGCGCTTTGGACTATCACGACACATTAAATATACCTATGTGTTTAGATTTTAATAGTATTTATTATTGTTGTAAGTAATTTTCATTTTATTGCTAATTCTTTTGTTTGCGGCATCTATTGTAGTTATGTATAATTTAATTTTGGAAACTGTTTTGTGTCTTGTATATATAAATATATATGTTTTATTTATGTTCCATATACCACTGTTTGTTACCTGAATAAATAAATAAATAAATTTCGATATCCATAAATATCCCAGTTATAGAAATATCCAACAGTAGTCATAGAAGATCTGATATGATTGTGAACCATGTATCACTCACCAGGTATGCTGTTCTGAGTGGTGAAGTTGTAAGGTATGTAGCAGTCGGCCGGGTGGTGGCAGCGACAGTCTTCGCGGGTGCGCGTATCATTGTGCGCCAGGCATTGGCTGCAACCCGTTTCCACTGGATCATACTAAACCAATACAATCATAATATATTAAACTGAGTGCAGTTTTAAAAATCTGCTGTTTTTATTAAACGTATAAGCAGGAAGTAAATAAAGAAGAAATTACAGATTGATAAACAACTGAAATATGTAAGCAATAAACGATTTTTTATTTTTTAAATAAAATTAATTTAACAAATAACGACAAAGTAATACGAAGTACGTACTTACTTGCATTTCAGTTGTTTTCTTTAGACTGATATAAATTAAATCTATACTGATATTATTAAAAAGGAATCATTTGTTTTTTTGTTTGTTACGGATAAACTCAAAATTACTTAACTGATTTTAAAAATATTTCACCTATAGAATGCTACATTATTAGCGAGTAACAAAGGCAATATTTTATTTTCAAACTAGCTTTCCGCCCGCGACTCCAATCGCGTGAACTACACAGTTGTACCGGGAGCGCTATAATTTTTTGCGTAAGCATAGTTTACAAACTGAAGAATGCCATAAGCTACTTTTTATCTCAGAAAAAAGGGTCCCGGTACAACTGTGTAGTCCACGCAAGCGGGGCCGCGGGCGGAAAGCTGATGTTAAATATTTGGTTCAAGCCCACAGCGTACTTACACTGGGTTTAGAGAGAGTCGGCGGTGGTCGATGACACGGAGGCAGCCAGTTGTCGTGTGGTTCGAATTTCGAAGCGATCATGCAGGCGTCCAGACGTTTGTTCAGTCCCAAACGGTATAGGTAGAGATTCGATACCTGATGATAACACAAACTAATATTTAAAAGATAATATTTTTAAAGAAAAGAACACTAATGGGCGGATTAAACGATACTTCGGTCGCATGAACATAGCAGCGATCGCCGGTCGCATTCACTACCTCACGCGCGGCCGTCTTAACAGCAGTGAAGTAAATACAAATAAAAGTATAAATAAAACAAACATTCGACTCGATATCGTGTTCTCATCGTATTAAATAACCCAAAACGCGAGTGCACATATATAGCTTCATCAGCTCAAGACATTGCTGGTGAGAGGACTTACACCCCGTGCATCCAGACACAATATCACCAAGCGAATCCGCTTGGAACCACCTCAGCAACCCAGCACAGCTGACGTTCATGACGCAAGGCCACCGCCATAGTTCAACTCAGCTCACTAAGTGTACGGACTCAGTGCCCGCTCAAATCGAGCGTCCGGCGGTGCGGGGCGTGCGGCGTTCGTGTGGAGAACGTGGTCTAAGTGGCCGGTCGGCGGAGCGGTGAGGACAGCGTGCATGTTTGCGTTCTGCGGAGCGTCGGCGTGCGCGTTCAAACCAGTTTGAGTTTTGCAGCGGCGTGTGCAGCGTTTCATAATGTCGTTCGAAGTCATAGTTTCAGAAATTAAAAAAAAACCTGAAATGTGGTTGTCATCGCATAAATTATACAAAAATTGAAAAAGGTTGACACTGACATCCTTGTATATTCGTGGAATTTGTTTTCGTTCAATCTAAAAGTTTTATAAAGCGTCGCGAATTCTCCCAACACTTTTCTCTGTTTAACAATGTCACTTCAACCTTCCCGTAATTGAAATTTCATCCATAAATTCTTATTTAAATACATGTCAATAATATCGTACGACGCTATCGACGCCTTGTTAACGCGAACGCTGGGCGTTTACTAAGGCCACTTGTTGAGCGCTCGAACACCACATAAACGCCACGCCGCACGCCCCGCCGCACGCCCCGCAGAACGCTCTTTCACTGAGGCCGTAGACTAAGTTATCAAGGTACGAAATCTTGCTCCTTACGATTAACTACATAATTTTTCAAATTCCGTGATAGACGTGAATTTAGCGCTCACAAGTTGTTTTAAAACTACCTATATAAAAAAAAAAAACATTTTGCCTCTTAAAATCCTTAAGTATTTGACAGCTATATGTCAAACTCTAAAATCACGCAACAGCAGTGACATCTGAAAGGGAGCAAATGTCAGTTTCTATCCTCATCGAGGCACCACCTCGCGAGGAAACGTTCACATGACACAAGGCCCAATAGGCCAAAAAGTCGATATTTCGTATTCCAGCTCCACGCAAGGCGTAATTAGCTCCGTCCATTTCTCACCACTGTAAAATAACTCAAAAACTTTACGTTCATTATTTTATACGGTCAAGAGCTCATACCTGTTTGCTCCACATATGGCTGAGCTTGCCCTCGTGGACGGTGGGATGAAACGCAGTAAAAGTACGAAGTGATGGCGAAATTCAAGAAGCTGTCTCCAATCGTCTCCAAACACATTAAGTTTATACCGTCATTCGCGTTCGACATTGTCGGTGCCTGGAAAAAAAATAAGTTCTTATGACAAGGACCATAAAAATAAAAAATGATACTAAAGCTCATGTGGTATAGAACGAAATTTGCTTTGTAAGTGTGCCGAATGCAGACAAATATTTATCTACAGCGCGTCACCCTACGCAAGCATATGAATAAATATCCGTACAGAAGCCAAGCTACATAGAAGCGACCCGCTGTAGGACACTCACTCATTTCGCGGCGGCGATGGGTGCGTGACCTCTCGCCGACGGGTTAACGTACGCTCCGCCGAGGTAAGAGCTGTATAAGCCAGTTCAGTAGCGGTATAACCGACAGGGCTGCGGCACGTGCATTCAACGCGATTCATAAAAAAATTTCGAGTGATTTTGTAAACGAATTATAGATTTTACAAATTCAGTGCTTAAAATAAATTAATATCGACTAAAGTAGAAAAACAAAACAAACAATAAAAAAAATTGTTCAGGGATCTATATTTATAACTAATTATATTTTAGGATGCGACAAATTACACTAGTCATTTTCCTTTTTCGAATATACATTTTTTGAACGTGTAACAAGTGTCAACCCTATGAGAATAAGTATAGATTTTGTACGTTTCTAGAGAGCTAGGACTCTGTATGGATATCAACCCATGTGGGATAAGTCCACGCAATCAGCCCGTGCGGCTAGATAGGGTTGTCATTTAGAAAAAAAAATACTTATTATTCGGCAGTGACAAGCCCGCTTTTTGTTTAGAAGGTGGTGGTTCGAATCCCGGATACGGACATGTACCAATGGATTTCTTCTGACTTAAGTACATAAGTATCACTGCCTCCGTGCCTCGAAGAGCACGTTAAGCCGCCGATCTCGGTTGCCGTCATCAGATGGCAGTCGTTAAAATCCACCAACCAGGCGGTGGCCCTGCAGTATACTAACGTCTATGCCGTTCAATCAATCACCATGAAAATTGGTGTATGCTGGGTTTCGCTATTATATATTAGAAATGTAGTCCATGCGAGCGGAGCCGCGGGCAGTCGCTAGTATATATAATTTAGTGTATTTCTGTCTGTTCGGGTTAATCTCCGGAACGGCTGAATCGATTTTAATGGAACGTCGCATACATGACAAAGAGTTTGTCAGGGGTGAATACAAACTATTTTTCGGCTGTCTGTCCTGGTTAATCATGGAAACAGCAGCATTTACTCTTTGAATTCTAGAAATACTTAGTAAGCCATAATAGTACGAATTGACTAAAATCCCTCTTCTGCCCCTACCGTCTAACCACTCATACTCTAGCTAGCTGGTGTGTACGCGTTGCGAGTTTCAATCAAGTTTCAGTGCGCAGGATCCCCGCGCGCCAGCTTTCACCCACGCGAAATCGCGTTTGACAGTGTCGATACTGTGAAGTGACATGTCTGATTCTATTAAAACCTAACGCTGCTGTCAAATTTTTTTACTCTATGTCGTAAACTTTCTGAATTATAGAAACATCATGTAAACCAAGCGAACCAAGTCGCGGGCGGTCGCTAGTTTAATGATAAAATACTAGTTAGAAACTGACTGACCGATCGGCCGAGCGGTTAAAGACCCTAAGTGCGGAACCAAGGCTGGCGGGTTCGATTCCCGGCCGGGACAATAATACTTGTGCATGTGCTAGTCTAGTCTAGTACCCCATAAGACAAACAATATTTGCTTACTTTGGGACTACTTACTTTGGCGCTGTGTGGAATGTCCCAGGTATTATGAGTATTTAAAAAATGCTACCTGCAAAATTACACTAGGGCTAGGCCCCGGATGTCCAGCTTAGGCTGATAATAAAAAACTAATTTTTTCTTGTTTTCGTTCACTTTTCTAATTCTATCCTCAGAAAACTCTCCTTCCTTTTGTTATCTAACATGTTATTCAACTTTTCCACATGAAACTTTTTATCATCGAAGCCTACATTAGTTAGTTTCTCGTTAACATAAGCCGGCGAATCATGTCAACGTCTAGATAGATTATAGATTCTTCTTCTTCTTAGTTAATGGCGTTTTCTGCTTATAGCAATTTCGCCAAGATTATAGATTTAACTTGCCAATATCTTCATTTGACAGTTGTTTTTTTAAATCCGCCAGCAGCGCTCTTACTCCGTTCTATGTGCTCTATTAATAATTGTCCGTTTTTCAATAGTTCAGGCGAATTCACCGTAGCGTAGGGGAACATCTCATCGTATGGTCTATGGTAGTTTTGCGATTTTTCAATTTTCAGGTGGGTCACTGCCTTCTATAGTTACAAGCCATGCTATTAGATTTGGCAACGTCGCATTAACTGTCACTTGTAGTCTGATTTATTTCGTCAGCTGACAAGATGTCATGATTTAATAATTGAAAATATGGGATTTAAATAACTAAATATGAAATTATCGAGAGCAATTAACAGAAAATAGAAATAGGAGTATCTACTAAATTATATTAGCACCCGCCCGCGACTTCGTTTGCGTGTCATAAGTGGATTTTATGAATAAAATAGAATCATCAATAGAATAAAAAGAATGGTTATTATATATTATCTCATTTCGGTTAGTGTTACTATGATTTTGTGCGTTTATCACAGGCTATATCTTAAAAACTAGTTTTATTGTATAATGTTCTACGGGAATGTACCGTTCCCTTGCAGTTTATTCCTCTTCCTGGGTTCTACGTAATCAATCTCGCCGGACCTGCTGGTGGCTAGCATGCGGTTAAAGTGACCATGAAAGGTGTAAGTATAGTTCCCCGGAATCTTCCAGATTCCATATCCTCGAACCTATTCGAAAAATGATAAAAATTTACTGTAATTTTCACCCAAACGTGTCAAGAATGTGACGTGAAACGAAAAACAATTTTGGTGAAAATATCAACTTACCTTACTAATCACGAATAAACACGATGCAAAAAGTAATTTTTAACACTGGTTTATTATTTTAACTCAAATCTCTGTTTACATAACGTTTAAATGGAAAAAAAACGCGAATTAATGACCTGATTGATACTAAGGCTCGGATTACACGCTACGTTGCCAGATTGCAGTAGCATGGCTTGTAAACTATAGATGGCAGTGGGTGGGTCAATTTCTCTTGGTTGTCTTTATCCGCGTCGGGAAGTACTTCAGTGATGACGTCATCTTTCTTCACTAGTATGCTATTGCCTTATTATATTTATGCTTGTCGACCGCTCGCCGAAACTTTTCTTAGTACTGAAATGGAAAAAATTATGTAAAAATAAAAATATATTAAAAATTCAAAATGACCAGCTTCATGTGCTCATTTGAAAGGCTTGGACTAATATTTTTTTTTAAGTTGCGCTCACTTTCGATAAAATTAAAAGGAATAAGGATCTAGGATAACCACTCAAAATACCATTTTTTATATTTACAAATTTGCCAGATATTTCTAAAAATGTGTTTGACGATGAAATTATCTCTGTGACGTCATTAGGCGGCAGGGCTTATTGCGCTACTGTCCACATTAAAAAACAAAAGCTAAAATTAAATAAAAATATTATGACTCTATTTAGTCTAAGATAATTCAAATAGTTGTCCAGTCCGGTCTGTCTAGTTGACGTGACACGGATATTTCATTTATCAATTTATGGAATAATATAAAAAAATATGTGTTAACAATTTTCGTGCCAGCCTTTCGTTAACCTATGCACTACACATTAACCCTATTGGGTAAGATTGAAAGTTACAAGCTGATGACAAGTCAAAAGGTTAAGAAATGTATACTTGTGACTCCTACCACTATAATATCATTTTTAAGCGAATGAGAGAATCATCAATGAGAGAATGAGTAGTTGGATGCGAAAGGCGGAGGACCGTGTGTGGTGGCGAGCCTTGGGAGAGGCCTATATCCTGCAGTGGAGAGACACGGGCTGATGATGATGATGAAAAAAAGTTGTATCAATATCATATGTCACATAATATAATAACAATATCTGGGACATCACACACAACGCCATCTAGTTCCAAAGTAAGCAAGTGAATCGAATAGCTTTAGTCGACTGACCGATCGGTCGAGTGTTTGGAGATCCTAACTGCACCGTGAAAAACATTTGTGTGCACAAACATGTGAATTATTTCCATTAGTCAGTGTAAAATAATTTACATATTATAAAGGATATTTACATATGTATATCAGTTGTCTAGTACTCATAATACAAGCATAATACTTGCTTACTTCGAAACTAGATGACGTTGTGTGGGATGTCCGAGGTATTATGACTGTCCATACCTTCTCGGGCGCGTCTCCCTGTCTCGAATATGTATCCTGAGCTTACAGATCTTTCGCGTCGTCGACACCGTCGGGTTGTGGCACTATAATAATAACACACACAATCACAACAACGTCTAGGTTCCAAACTAAGCATTTGCTTGTATTTTGGGTACCAAGCGAAGACACCACATACATATAACGATGAAGACCCGGTGCCAGTATTAATATTCATCATATAAATACTGACCCGACCTGGGATTCGAACCCGGGACCTCCAGCTTCGCAGGCAGGGTCGCTGCCCACTAGGCTAAGCGGTCATCTGACTAGTGTCACATGTTTATTTTTTTTGACGTCAACTGCTTCAGTTTCGTGAGCCGTCTTATACACTATGCGGACAGCCATTGCCTCTAAAAAAATATTCATCATTCTTTTCTGCCATCTGTCCTTTTGTTAAATATTCTGGTGACGCGCTGTCATGTTGACGTGCGCAATAGAGTATTGACTAATATTAACCATATTATATTTATCAAGAAAATATAAAAATTGATTTTATATAACAAAATTTATAAACAAAATGATATTCGGTTGAAGAATATGGAAATTTTAAGCTATTAAAATTATATCTGTCTCTTTCTTGCAAAATGCAGTTTAACACTATTTTAAATGGTCTGAGGTGATTTAAATGGTGAATTTAATTTTGTGTCATTCATGCATGTAAACGATAATATTCGGAAACGCGAATCGTCCGACGGAACAAATTTACATCAACCATCCAATTACTATGGCGATTACGACCTGTCAGAAACGCATTATCTCGACGGCCGATGTATAGTTAAACACACAACATAGCGTGTTTCTGTTAAGGTTATCACAATGAAAAGAAAATCACCAGAACTTGTTCATCACAAATCGTAGCAACTATAAACGAAGATGAGTCAATTGACTTATAATGCGTAGTCGAATTTTTGGATTGTATAGGTACATCTACTTCCCTGAGCGAAAGATTGTTACATAACAATTGGAATTTCGATAAAACGCATACATATGCATTTCATCAAAATTCCAATTAATCACTCACCCTCTAATCATGTAAGCGATTTCGTGCAACAGCCTCGTTACTATGAAAGCGGCATGTTCAGCAGACGGAGCTGCCTAGGTGTTCCTGGTATGAGCCGCAGACGCCAGCCAGCCTAGCGCCCCCCTCTTCCGCTACCAGACAACAGCTGCACTCCATGCTGGGAACAATTAGCTGTCAATTAAATATGTATACCTATACAATCAATGTCAATATCAGTTGTCTAGTGCCCATGATACAAGTTTTGCTTAGTTTGGGACTAGATGGCACTGTTTGGGATGTCCCAGGTATTATTATTGTTCAAATTGTGAGATTTAATAGTATTGGGATATAATTCAAGTACTGAAGTAGAAAAAGCGATATGGCTGTGTCTATGTATTGTATTGTATTAATATTATGTATCTATTGTAAATCTGACTGCACCATATCCGCCCATTATGTTCCACTCGGGATGAGGGCGCTTGGAGGTTAATCCACCATGCTGCTACAGTGCAGGTTGGTGGATCTTAACTACTGCCTACTGATGAATGCAACCAAGACCGACAGCTTAACATGCTCTCTGAGGTACGGAGTCAGTGATAGTTATGTACTTAATTCAGAAACTCATTAGTAGGTACATGCCGGTTATTGGGATTCCAATAACAACCTTTTAAATAAGAAGCGAGCTCACCACAACTTGGCTACCATGACACTCGCAATTTGACTGTATTCTTAGGAATTACTCTAGGCGTGAAATTGCAATGGGATCCTCATATTATTAAATAAATGAAAAGCCTAAGTACTGGAGTTTACATTGTAAAAAGATTTGCATCCTTTCAGACATTGAGACTGTGAGATTAGTATATTTCAGAGATTTCCATTGTTTAATGACTTATGGCATTTTGCTGTGGAGACATACTTAGTAGTGTTGATTTTATTAATTAATTATTTATTTTCACAGACAAACAGCCACCAATACACAGTATCGCTTAAAACTAAGAAACATTTTAACTGTAGGCCTATAGTCTCCTTAATTTAACAAAATGGCATAATTATTTTTAATGAGAATAGAATAGTGGAAATAGAGAAAATAATTTTGAGATCAAAAAGCAATAAGTAACAAGCATAAAACAGTAACCAGTCATCAGATTCAACAATTTTTTGCATGATAGATTTTTTAAAAGTGGATAAATTTCTACTGAACATGTCAATATCACTTAAACAAACATTATATAGCCGACAGGCACGCCTAATGAAACTGTTTGTTGCATAGCATGTTCTACAGGAAGCAATGGTGAATAAATTTTTGATAATGCATGCACGTTCACATCTGCGAGGAACTCTAAAATTGATTCTTTGTAGTACATCTGGGGTGTTTGTAATATTGTTAATTATTTTGTAAAGCGTGCACACATCAATGCAGTCACGCCTATGGGATATTTTTGTGCTAAAGGTAGGAATTTTAATGATGTATTTGTCTGATCACTGAATCTGCCATCTCGCTCACGTTTTCAATCGTTTTGAAGTATGAGACGCTCCATCTTGATGAAAATGCTATCTGAATTTAGAATGAATTTTCTGAAAAATAAGTAAAATCACACAAAAATTGCCCCTCCCCTAAAGGAAGTCCTGTATCCATGCCTGCATGACACAAACAAACTAGTTGTTGCTATGCCACAGTGCTATGCAAAGGGGGACCATACAATTTTTATTATTAATGTTTACAAATATGTGTATAACATGAAGTTATTCAAATGTAAGGGGGAAAGAAATAAAAAATAGTAATTAATGATATAAGGTATTATTAAACCATGAAAGTATGTTATTAACTTAATATTATAACATACATGTAACGTAGGGTGATTTCGCCAGTAGTCAGCCAGTTAAGGCAATTCTGAAACTGAAGCATTTGTAAAATATACTTAGAGACTGTATATCATCTTGGATTTTTTTTAAAGTGTAAAGTAGACATTCAAAAATAATAATTTGCAACTATTTTGTTGTTATACTCATGATATATTTTTTTTATAATTAAAAAAGAAAAATATGTCGTTTTTGCCAGTGGTCAGCCAGTTTAACCCAATCTACAGCCACCAATGAACTAGTAGTCAGCCACTTATATCTAAGATCAGCCAACATATTACCGGTACTCAGTCATGAGTCCTATAACAAACGAAATATAGTTGAATTTACAACAGTAATAGTCAAAGAAAAATTCAGAATTTATTAATCTCATTATTCAGTAGCATAGAACAAAACATTTTGAGATATTATTAATCAACGTTAACATGGAAAAAATTTTGATTGTTAAAACAAATATTAAATATATTGAAAGGCAACTATAGCCTACACATGAAAAAAAACTGTGATTGACACATTCTTTCTTATTTATAGGAAATCCAGAAAAAGCCATCTTCTTAATATAGTCACATATATTTTAATTTTTTTTTCAGACCCAAGTATAGGCTCTGGTCCCATTTGTCTAGGTCTCTCCACTACTCTGCAATGAAGTCTGTCTTGAATAGTTCCTCTTGATACCTATTCCATAAAATCTTAGCCTCTCAAATCCCTTTCGTTCCATCTCACAGAACTTTACGCAACGCTTTGTCACTGTAATTATGAAACGTTCTCTTTATGTTTTTTTTTTTAAATTTTATTTATGAATTTTTGTGCATCTGAAATAAAAGCTTAGCCTAATTTCTGTAACATGCACCATCACCAAATAAAATAATAATAATAAAAAATGTCGTAAAGTACAATAGACGAACATAACAAAACTAAAAAGTCAAAAGCATTATACCTATGAAATTAATTTTGATTTATAAATATCATAACAACAAGGTAATTTTGAAATACCTACCTTGTTGTTATTTTAATTCATATAATTTCTTAACGGCTGACTATTGGACCACTCTATGCTAGAGGTCAGCCGTCAGTTTTCATACTAAATATTTTATATTATTATTGCAAATTTGGCGGCTGACCACTGGTCACTAGTTTTCTCACAAGTTTAAAAAAAAAGAGATAGAATAAGCCAAAACATTAAAATAAGGAAAGTGTCTAAAAGAGATGAAAAATTAATGACTAGCCAGAGCTAATAGTCAGCCCCCCCGGCTGGAGACTGGTTAATACTATGTTTTAGTTCTAGTTTGCCAGCCACCATTAAAAAATTACGAAAAATATGTAAAAGCAAGTTTTTAGCTTTTAAGACTTTATTTTAACATCTTATTGCACTAATAATAACGTCCTACATAATGTATATCAACATTTGGATATGTATTTGCACCTTGTAAAAACTCGCGTCGCACTATTTTACAAATTGTTCCCAAGCAATATGTGAGCACGTGCATCGATCGCAATTTTCAAACATTTATTGGGAGTTCCCTGTTAGAGCCCCAGCGCAAGTGACTGTCGGATGCGGCAAAGAAGGAGACAAAAAACACACAGAGACGTTATTCAAATAGAAAGTGAAGACAATTTACTTATTTTTTTAAATAAATGCCGCGTGTGGCTGGTCACTGGCGAAGGCTGGCGCACTGGCGAAATCACCCTACCTACTGTTCCAATCAAACCTTATGGCGGATGTGAACATAGGCACAAGTCGCGTCGCAGTAACCAGTTTTAGGTGTAGCGGGACGCAGTGGAGCGAGGGGCATATGACTGAACCTGCGCAAGCACGCGTATAGCGTTGTATTCCGATCCGCCATAAAGTTTGGAACTATACCTACCTTCAATTTATGACCAAAAATAAGGTTATGTTTTGACAAATTGTTCATAATATGCCAAATGTTAGTTAGAAAAGTTGTCTTTTAAATTAAAGAATAATTTTATAAATTCACCGAAATGTTTAGAGCAATAATGTTATGATACAATCCAATTGTAAACCATTGTAAACAATACTTGAACTTGTTTAATAGCTTGGAACACACAATGCCACTTCACATACACAAACAATGCAAAATGCATGCATCACAGATTAACAATGCACTAACAATTAACATGCAATCATGCATGCATACTTTATTTCACAGCTGTACTTTGTCGTTCACATTACTTCACATGCCATGTATTTCCGGAAACAACAATTAATTCGAAGTCACACAACTTTATATCTATCTATGCACACAACGCAATAATCGAGTTATCAAAGCACTTTTGCACTTTTGTTTTAAGCTTGGAACATTTCACAAGTAGCATGTGAAAAATCACATTAAATGCGTAATCATACGTCGCACCTGTTACTTTCTTTCACATGGTCTGCTACGTGCTACTTCTGCTACAAATAATACTCAACGAAATCGCAGACCACGCGCATTTCATCGTTTTGAATGAAATTTAACTTTTTCACAGTTTCATTGTGATTTCACTCTTTCACAGTTTCAATATTTTCAGTGTGATTTCACTTGTAGCTCGGGAGTCGTGAAGGGCGATTGTGTCGCAATTACGTAGTTTAAGTATTGTATGTGTGCTGCGATTTATGTAAAATTATCGTTGGATGTTTAGTCTTAGTGTTAATAAATATAGATTAGTTTAGTACGAGGCATGTTTTTTAAGTAAGTACCGTTTTGGAATTAAAAAAAGACGTGCAAAGATATGGCAATAATTTAATTTTTACATGGAAGCCTGTACCTTAATCTACTTTTCTACATAATTTCCGTGAATATTGAGGCACTTGTCATAACGTGGCACCAGTTTTTGAATACCCTCCTCATAAAATTCTGCCGCCTGACAACCACGGTATCACAACTGTTTTGACTTCGTTATCGTCTTGAAGACGCTGACCGCCCAGGTGTTTCTTCAAGTGCAGGAACAAATGGTAGTCGGTGGACGCCAGATCAGGGCTGTATGGAGGATAATCTAGAGTTTCCCATTGAAAATCTTCATTAAGGACCGAAGGACGCCCACTCCGTTCTTCATCGTGCACATTTGTGCAGCCATCTTTAAATGCTCTCACCCATTTCCTTACCATTCCTTCACTCATAATGTTTTGTCCGTAAACTTCACAGATCTGACGATGAATATCGATCGATTTTACGCCCTTAGCACTAAGAAATCTTATAACAGCCCGTACTTCACAATCGGCGGGACTCACGATTGTCGGAGGCATCTTAAATACTCAGTAAACAACGCATAACAATGAAGAATCAGACTGTAATGGCGTCAGTGCGTAGACAAGAGATTAGAGTTGGGTAGGACATACAAGAAGCACTACAAATGTCGCATACAAATTGATCATTTGTAACATCACCTCAAAAAAATAAATTGTACCACTTCATTTCAAATGTCATACTCACCATGAAGTATTGCTCACCTCGTTACAATGTCCCGGTCGCGGTACATGTCACGTTCATGCCGTTCATGTAGTAACGTCGTGCGAGCACCACTTCAATTCAAATGTCATACTCACCATAGAGTATTACTCACCTCGTCACAATGTCCCGGTCACGGTACATGTCACATGCATAGATAGTAGCGTCGTTCGAGTATGAGTGCGACGGAAACGTTACAAATGAATGAATGTAGGTACCATTGAGGTGGCGAACGAATGTCGCACAAGCTCGGAACTCGCTGGGGTATCAAAAGAGCTCCCTGAGGCTATTTTAATAATCGTTAGGTATGTCATATTGTCAGATAATAGCTTTCTTTTTGTTGGATTGAAGAGCAACAATGTATTAAACTAATCTAAAATTTTGTAATAAAAACGTTAATTTCAAATTGAAAAATAATGTTTTTTAGTGCAAAATCGTTGTTGGAGCGCAATGTATTACGCTTACTACGGTAACACGTTACAAACACTTATTTGACTTTTTGGTATAAAACTTTCAATGCCTCAATACTTCTTCTGCCTCGATTGTCACAATATCAAATAGTACCTCATTTTCTGGGACAAATGAAGTGGTACAATGTACCACTACATTAATTGATTTGAGTAACACATACAAACTCGTTTGAAATCCGTGTCCTACCCATCACTACAAGAGATGTAGGTAACCAGTGCGTATGCGCGGAACGCCGACCGTAGCGCTGCGGCGGCGGAATCGCAAAACGGTACTTACTTAAAAAACATGCCTCGTACTTGTTAGTCTGTTTGAATATAAGTTTCCTATTTTTTTTTAATGTCCGTTATGACTTGTGTAAATGTGACTGTTTTAGTCACTAAAAATTGCTTTCAAAATCGATATCTAAAAATGTGCATGGACTCCGATCACGAATTTGTTGTCAAAATTGAAAAAAATTGGCCGTTATTTGGTCATAATCATATAACTCATATTTCAAATTTAATTTTTAATAGCAAATGGTAATTATATTTTGTAATATTGATATGATTGATTAATGTTGATTGAGTGATTGATATTGATTGAATGATTGATATTGATTGATTGATATGGATTGAGTGATTGATAGTATATTACGAGCGTTATAAGCTCGTGGACTTTAAAAATCACTGTCTGTGCAATTTCACAAGTGAAATCACTGTGAAAAAAATTAGTCATTTCATCAAATGAAAATGAATTAAAAGTAGCAATCATTTCCATGCTTATTTTGTTTCAAGCGGAATTGATTAATCAACCAATGAGAGCGACGAGAGCTTGTTACTGGATGATGTTTGTGGAAGTTTGCATCATTACGATTTTTCTCCATGAGTGATTGGTTGGCACGTCGTGCTACCAACTGACTTGTCTCGTGACTTTGGCCAATAAACGTGTTTATATTATTGTGAATACAATTTAAAAATTAAATCATAATTCACACTTCAGTTTTAAATATAAACAAAAATATAAATTTATAAGCAATGTCTATTGTTGGATTTCCACAATGGAGGCAATAATGTATTGTTGTATGATCTCTCGAAATATGACTTTAAAGCTTTAGCATGTAAAATTGTCAGAAACAACGCCTTTGTGTTATAGTTAATAAATTGTAATTAAAGATTCGATTTTAGACACAAAAGATATTTCTAAGTGGAATAAATGTAGGTATTTAAGCGCGTTTTATGTGTTTCATTTGTTTATTCGACTGACCTGAACCAAAGATAGCGGGTTTGATTCCCGCCCGGGACAAATATTTATTTACGTGCATGAATATGTCTGTTCCTTGTATGGGTGTAAAACATCTATAGATGTTTATATTATATAATATATATATTTATATAATTATTATGTACTAGCGACCCGTTCGTAGCTCCGCTCGCCGGTTATTCGTTTCTTATAGTATTCACTTATTAGGGTCACGTAGCCAAATGGCAAAAAAAGGAACTGTTACGCCGGAACGGGCGTCAGTCTTTTTAAAAAAAATCAACGGATCTCCTGCTTTCGCACGAACTTCTTACGATATTGGAAATGAACCTAACGAAATAAAGTAAACACACATTTTGGATAATATTTATCGAAATAATTTTTTTTCGCAATAAAAATAACATAACTGTATCTGAATAAGCTTAAAACTTCGAAATATAACATTCTGTACGACATTTCGATCGAACAAACCGAATTAGTACGAAATGTAACACCGACGCATATCAGACTTCCAACTAAGGGCACCCCATGGGCACCCTTAACCACTACTTCAGGTTGTCCGATTCTAACAATTTTAGTCTCAATCGATCCCCGGTTTAATTACCCTGAGCCTTTTTTTTATTTTTTCTTATTCGGACTTAGTTCTCGAGATATCGGGCTCCCAAAATGAAAATCGGTGGAAAAAAATGCGATTTTTTTTTGTTTTTTACCGATAATTTTTTGTTTTTGAACTTTTTTCAAATTGTCTTTTGCCATCTTGTAGAGCTCGCCGAGCTACGTCTTTTGACACCACGTTCATCTCGATATTTCGAAAACTCTTTGTGCAATCTGCCTGTCTCACAAAACTCCCAAATGATCGACTATACTCCAACGAAATGAAAGTCATTTCCAATGACATTTCCAATGACAAAAGAACCGCTGGCCAGCTATGACGTATGTGCTCAGCAAAATGTATGGCTAATATTCGTCTACCACATAAATTATAACAGAACCCTTATAGTTTCGCCATGTCCGGCCGTCTGTCTGTCTGTGATTTTTCTCGGAAACTATTGGCAATATATAGATAAAATTTGGAAGGTAGGTGTAATCTATGAATCGCTACACAACGACGTAGTGAAAATAAGAAAAAAAATTTTTTTTTGATACGTCGCCATACATGTAACTGAAGTATGAAAAAAAAAATCATCGTATTGTTACGGACTACTGGTTCGGATATTGCTGATGCACTAAAACACTAATTTTAGTTTACTTTACTTTGTTACAAGACCAATTCACAAAATAATTTATGAGCAAAAATTATTGAACACAAATTATACCGTCATAGCACTCCGCACTTCGCAACTTATCGCGCTTGACTTACTTCCAAAAATCTCTCCGTTCGACTCTGATCATCGCTTTATATAGCCCTCTCCCCTCCACGAGTCATCGTCGCGAATATTCTATCTCTCGAACATATTAATTTATCAATTACATTTTTATTTTTCGACCGTGGGAAAAAATGTAAGCGCCATGGCGCCTAATAAAAATGAGCGTTGATTTTTCGAATTATCGCGAGTATTCCTTTGTACAAGACCGTCTCATATTTTAAATTCGTGAAATTTAATTCTCTATCTGGATTTTTCTGTTTTATTGAATGGCTGTGGGAATTTTTCTAGTAAGTTCGATGACCTGTCGTTGTGCTATTGTAGATAGGTGTCACTGTATATTATCGAAAGAGGTTACCAAACGATAGGTCTTAAAAAATGATATCAAGGTTTCAATTTTTTTATTTAAGTTAACAGTTGTTGGGATATGCACTCCTAAAGTCCTAATTTTTGTTAGAGTCATGTGTCCCCTTTCTATCAGCTAAACCATTGTTTTTGGATATGTGGAAAAAATTTATGACTGGAATATAAATAACGTACTGAAAAGGAAAACTATCACAGCTAACTAGACTGTATTATTTAACGAGTAATAGAGTAACTCATAAAATGTAATTTCAAAAATAAAATATTTGTAAAATTCCATATATAATGACAGATAACGTTTAGCTAATAAGCGAAAAGTAGTTGCATTTTATCTTTGTAATGTTGTTGTAAAAGATAATTTTGAAAAAACATATAAAACTACATTACGCTTTCCTTTACAGAGCTTATTCTCTTCACAATCGATACTAAAAGTCAAAGGTTCACTGTAATAAAATAAGTAATAAAAATTGTCTCTAGCTATCAGTGCACTCATGTTATTACTTTTCGGATTAGCCAGAGAGGATCAAGCGCCTCCTAAATTACTAACGAAATAAAAATGAAATATATTTATACAGTAATTCTTAAATTACATGATAATAACGATTGATGGTTAAGTTCGATTTACGTCGCGCCTGGTTTGTTATATTGTATGGTAGTACGGAACCCTTCGCGTCCTATTCGCACTTCACCGGTTTTTTATTTCAGTTTTGTACACGCTCTTTTCTTTCCCGTTTTCGTTAGGCCATTATAGTTTTTGTTCTTGACCTCGGTCCCGTCCTGTTTTCGGGCCCCTTTCTCGTCAAACAAAGTGGGCGGGGATGGGGGCATGGGGAATTCTATGATGTTCGTTTATCAAAAAAGATACATGCATATTCAAGAATGTCTTACTTATTACAATACTATAAATATTACCAAACCTACAATTACACCATGAATTACACACACGAAGCTGGAAGCAAAAGAGAGTCTGTTGTAGATTTAAACATTCTGAAAGAAATTCCTTAAGTGACTGAAAACTGTATCAAAATCCATTAAAAGATGGTTTAGAAGTAAGCGGAGAAACAGAAGAAATTAATCCCGTAGCGTTGTTTACTCGCGCCCGCTGCGTACCGGAGAGTTCCAGCAGTGCAGCGCCAAGGAAGGCGGCGACGACTCGACGGCGAATGATGCTAGGAGAACGCCGCGTCATGTTAATACTAACTCAATCACACACTTAGGTGTATTCTATGTCTGGTGTTCGGCTGAACGTAGTCCAAACTTATAGAACATGTATAACTTACGGAACTAAACCAAAAGATTTAAAAAAAAGGAAATTTAAACAAGGTTTTCTCGATAACCGGTAGTTTGCGCCTTCTGCTCACTTAAAACTTTTTGTTTAGTTCGTTAAGTTGTACGTGCTTTATATGTTCGGCATAGGTACGTTCAGCCGAACACCTGTTATAAGTTTCAGTGTTAACCATACAATTTAAATTAATGTCTTAAGAGTTATCGCCTTAAATATTAATTTTAAGATATTGAGTTAAGG
This sequence comes from Luffia ferchaultella, assembly GCA_949709985.1. Classification (NCBI taxonomy): domain Eukaryota; kingdom Metazoa; phylum Arthropoda; class Insecta; order Lepidoptera; family Psychidae; genus Luffia; species Luffia ferchaultella. The sequence continues at coordinate 5,654,797 of OX453267.1, forward strand.
GTGGAAATCGCCTACGACATTTCATACCTACTAAATTTATTGCATAAATAAGTACCTACTTATAGCTTGTTTAGGCCACTTATTTTGTTGGGCAATGATTGGCTCAAAAATTATATGTAATTAAAAATCTATTTTTCGTAGTTTGAGTAAAAATACGATCTAGATCTAAAGAGGTATCTTTTAAAGCACAAAACTTATAAATTGGTAAGAACTGTGTGCATGTTATTATGAATACATACAATGCGTATGTGTACCACCTACCTTACGAGATGCGTGGTGTTGTCGAATTGTGCAGTACCACTGTAACATACCAGTATCGACATCTCGCTCACACCACGGCTCAGCAATGAGATAGCATGATGATAAACACACGCGACGTTGCCGCGCTGAAAGCTAGCTAAGAGCTATTAATAGAACATGGTTAGAATTTAAATTGATGAGTTGATGACAGTATTGACAGTCAAGGTCAAGTGCATTCTAGTAGTCTAGTCCAGCCAGTCTAGTCGGTGTTTACTAATTACACCTGATTCACACCTATTGTAGAAACCTGTGGTCGGAACAATTCATTATTTTGTGAAGTGGAGTGTAATAAAAGTTATCCAATTTAATTTTTAATAAGTATTGATAATTACAAGTTGCAATAAATAGGCCAACATGAAAATAAAATACTTAGAGAACAGATTGAGTCGATGCTGCTAGCTTTGAAATCACCCTTGGAATAAAGTCTACGCAAAATTATCGATAAAAAACGTAAAAGGGAGGTCTATAACTTCTACTTATTAAACAGGTGAGAACCTTATTGCATACTAGGTTTCCGCCCGCGGCTTCGCTCGCGTGGACTGCACAGTTGTACCGGGACAGTTAAAGGAACGCGACGCTTAAGAACATTGTAACACTTTCTAGAACATTATTAAAATTAACTAGGTACCTAAGAAATATCTATACTTATTTCATAAAAATCCATTTAGCCATTTTAGTATGAAAAATAACTATCTCACAAGTCGGTCCCAAAATCAGTCAGCCGTTTTGGAGATTAACCGGAACAGACAGACAGACTAACAGACACTACGGTTTTTTTAAATCTATATAAAAAAATTGCTATTCACTCCTGACAACGTCCTCTTTATGTTTGCCTAATTTCAGTAAAATGGGATCAGCCGTTTCGACGATTAGCCCTAACAAACAGACAGACAAACATACCAACTTATGTCACTCCTGATGTTATGTCTGCGAAGAGTCATAGAAATGGTTTAGTCGTTTTGGAGATGAGCCGGAACAAAAATATAGACAGACAACCACACGGACAAAAAGTTAGCTAAATCTCTCCTGACCACCTATTATTAATGTCTGCATAGTTTCATTAAATTCTTTAAAAGTTTAGCTCGAACATCCATATAAACAGACATACAGACAAATAAAAAGTAGCATAAGTCACTCGTCACACCTCTTTCCTCGTCTGCGAACTTTCATTAAATTGGTTTAAATATTTTAGAGTTTAGCTCGAACAGACAGAGAGACGACCAAGGGATATTCACATTCGTTTGTATTCGGAAATGCGATTATTGCCAATTGCAATATTTATTGCCGGTACTGCACTGCGCGCGTAAGTGGCTCTGATTGGTTGAATTGACGTCATCTAGGAAAACCCGCCAGTTCATTTCAGCGTTGCCGCGGCGGAACTTTTGTTCCGATATCGGAACTTTTGGGTCATTGGCGGAACTTTGGCGGAACCTCGGCTCTATCGGAACTTTTCGGAACTATCAAACATTTTAGTATGGATTGGTACATTGGAACTGACTGCTACTAGGCGCTATTCCTAGACAAGCACGGGTGCTTCCGATTCATAGTAAAACGCACCTTACAAAACAGTTTACAACGTAAAAATTGAAATATTCTACGAAAGAGATATCAAAACGGTTAAGCTTGCATCTCGTTTTGTCATTTTAGTCAGATTATAATTTCGTTCCTTTCCATGTTGTCGTCATTTGCATGGCTGCTAAGCTAACTAGCACTTTTTTCTATCATGCGTTTCCACTTCTAGCGCTAAACCTAGCGTGTTTGAAAAATTTATTGTATCCCTTATTTTTCTTTTTTACAAATGAAATTAAATAGCAAACTTTGCAGAAGTGGAATCAGACAGTGATTTGATAACGTTTAACTACTCTCAGGTACAATTTTTATTTTCTTGACTTTTAATTTAATGATTCAAGTTTTCACGCTATAGTTTAAATTTAATTATGTACTCGTATTCATGTATTAATTTGTGTCGTCTATTATTTTAAGCGAAATACGATAATAATTTGTTTATACGAGTATCAGTTCATTTATCTATTATGAAATTGGCGCCGAATATAGCGCCTTTTTTGCCAGTTGATATTTTGCTCTTTGCATATCAGCGCGTTTTTTAGAATTACAATAGATCATAAGCCATTGATGATTGATGGTAAACGGCCTCAATGCCGCCTCTCGGCGGGTGGGACTCGGGATGAATTTGGACAAGACCAAAGTCATGTTCAACGAACATATTCTACCGAGACCGGTAACCGTAGAAGGTGCGACTCTTGAAGTTGTGCAAGACTATGTCTATTTAGGACAGACTGTCCAGTTAGGCAAACACAACTTCAACAAAGAGGCCGACCGAAGAATTCAGCTGGGCTGGGCTGCTTTCGGGAAGCTCCGTCGTCTGTTCTCGTCGCCACTACCACAATGTCTGAAGACCAAGGTCTTTAACCAATGCGTCCTGCCCACAATGACATACGGTGCCGAAACATGGACTCTCACGGTAGGACTGGTCCAAAAATTTAAAGTCGCTCAGCGCGCTATGGAGCGGGCTATGCTCGGCATTTCCTTGATGGACAAAATCAGGAATACTGAAATCCGTCGAAGAACTAAAGTTGTCGACATAGCCGAAGTTATTAGCAAGCTGAAGTGGTAATGGGCCGGTCACATTTACCGTAGAACCGACAACCGATGGGGTAGACGGGTTCTCGAATGGAGGCCACGTATTGGGAAGCGAAGCGTTGGACGCCCTCCGGCAAGGTGGACTGATGACCTGAAGCACCATACCGGCGGTAATTGGATGCGGAAGGCGGAGGACCGTGTGTGGTGGCGAGCCTTGGGAGAGGCCTATATCCTGCAGTGGAGAGACACGGGCTGATGATGATGATGATGATAAGCCATTGACTACATACAATCGTAATCGATTCAATAATATAACACATCATATGAAATATCATACCGACAAATTGTCGGCATGTTTCAACTTGTCGGCGACAATACAAATTAAGAACTGCTTTTTATGAGGTAAGAGCATGCACAACTAATCCTAATTCTTAACAACGTGACCAACATTGAATAAACTGGATTTATTTAAATAATTTATCGACATCATTACGATGCGATACTAGTGATTTTGGTCCAGAATGGTTAATTAGCTTATGGCATGGCGGCACTCCGCGCATGTAGTATTAGTATTTTTTTTCCAAAACAAGTTATCAATATCAGAATTTCACAATATCGAGAATCGAAAATCGATTGTTATTTTTTTTATCACACGGTCTTTTGTTTCAGATTTGTTGGGCTTGTGGTTTAAGTATACTAAATCTTCTTAGGCCCATTTGCACCAAGCCAGCACCTAGCCCAGGGTTAGCGAACTTTTTATGCTTTGTTCATAACTGTATGGTCTGATTTGAAAAGGACAAAACATAAAAAGCTACGTTATTCCGAGTTAATTTCCATGGTGTTGATTTGATTGATAGCATTATGTACGTATTATATTAAAATTCTCGAGTCTTATTTGAAGTTTCATTATGTTAACAAGTAAATTGTTTATTTTACTCACTAACAAAAAATTGTGAGTCCTTAAACAGGTAAATTTTTTTTTTATTTATGTCCCCAGGGTTGCGTTCAGTTTGAACACCGCTCATCACTGACAGCAGGATAGCATAATATAAAACGATCGCGTGCAAAAGAGATGTCATGATAGTCGAGCGCGAGCGAGCGATCAAACTGAATGAAGCCCAATACCTTATGGTGGAACATTTCGGAACTTTTTGGGAGCGTTTTCGGAACAAATTGAAATGAGCTTGCGGCAACACTGGTTCATTTGTATCTGAATTAGTTTTGTGCGCTCACGTAAATGCGAAATAAAAAACAAATGTTTTGAGTTTTATAAGTGAAAACAATAAAATGTCTAGTAAATGTGATGTGTTATTAGATTTAACGGTGGATGACAGTCTTCAAGAAGGACAATTCGCAAATGACCAAAATGACAGCCACTTGCCGCCTAAATCGAAAGTAAAGCTCATTTAGGTACATACTTATAGAAATTGTCTTCAATAGAAGTAAAATTAAAATTTATTTATTTCCTCGCCTAATGCATTGTAAAACGTTGTATGATGTACGCGCGGAAAGATAATTTCCAACTCGTGACGTAAAAACACTCGTTTCGCTCGTGTTTTAAATCCGAACTCGTTAGGAGTGATCTACTTGTTTCATAAATAACTATTAAAATGTCATCGTGTGTTTTTCAATTGTGTAAAAACATTGTGCTGTAATAAGTTCAATTTAATTACTTTTCACGAGTAAGTAAATCATTTATCAATGTGTCAAACTTCGCTCACACTTTTAATTGTGCAGTTTCAATTAGTTCTCTCACTTCATTAGTTGTTGTCTGTACTTTTTAGTCTGAGCCTAGAAAACCGACTTCAAAAACATAAACTAAAAAGTTAAAAATAAAATTTTCACTTTAAAAAAAGAAGCATTAACTGGCGGCATATAGTTAATGAAGTCGGTGCTTACTCACTCAGACACTTTAAATGGTGTTTTATATTCGTTATAGTTATAAATATATCATTGTTGTAATTGTTATTACCTGGTAAGTACCTACCATTTCAAAGTGTCTGCGTTGGCACCGACTTCATTAACTATATGCCGCCAGTTAATGCTCCTTTTTTTAAAGTGAAAATTTTATTTTTAACTTTTTAGTTTATGTTTTTGAAGTCGGTTTTTATTTAATTTTTTTGAAAATTATTTAATTTTTCAATTTTTAGTTGAACGCATCTGGAACTAATTTGTATTTAGTATAAATGGGGCTTCTAAACGCGCTACTCAAATGCGACAGCCCCGCAATTACGCAACTTAAATTCAGTGTCAAATTGATGCATCAGCATACCTACTACCTAGTAGGTAGTGGTATTCCTATGTAAACCTTCAATCTTAATTTAGTATTATTTTTGTGCGAACTGAACATTTTGGCATATTGAACCGTGTGAAGTAAGCCCAACAAAAGGTAACTGCTGTAAATAGTTGAGGAATTCCCTCGACTGTTTATGGTCTTCATCATCAGACTTGTAATAGCACTTATAAGTCATAAAAGTGCAAAGTTCTCTTCAATAGAAATGAATTAAGTCCAAACACCAGGCAATTGCTATAAATCGTTAAGGAGTTCCTTCGACTGTGTATGGTCTCCATCATCAGACTTGAAATGGTACTTATAACCCATATGGGTGCAAAGTTCTCATCAATAGAAATGAATTAAGTCCAAACACCAGGCAATTGCTGTAAATGGTTAAGGAGTTCCTTCGACTGTGTATGGTCTCCATCATCAGACTTGAAATGGTACTTATAACCCATATGGGTGCAAAGTTCTCATCAATAGAAATGAATTAAGTCCAAACACCAGGCAATCGCTGTAAATCGTTAAGGAGTTCCTTCGACTGTGTATGGTCTCCATCATCAGACTTGAAATGGTACTTTTAACCCATATGGGTTCAAAGTTCTCATCAATAGAAATGAATCAAGTCCAAACACCAGGTAATTGCTGTAAATCGTTGAGGAGTTTCCTCGATTGTGTATGGTCTCCATCATCAGACCTGTAATGGCACTTATAATCCATATGGGTGCAAAGATCTCAACAATAGAAATGAATCAAGTCCAAACAGCAGGTAATTGCTGTAAATCGTTGAGGAGTTCCCTCGACTGTCTTTCAGCTCCATCATCAGATCGACTTTTGACCTTCATTAAACAGTACTAGTAATAGTACTTTATAAAAATATTTAAAATACGATACTTTAAAATACGACTTTCAAAAGTTGCCCTCGATTTCTCTGGGATGCCATCATCAGATCCTGGTTTCTTTATCATGGTACCACTCTTGAGATATCTTCTTTCCACAAAAAAAATCATCCAATTCGGTTCATAAACAACGAAGTTATCCCTGAACACACATAAAAAAAAAAACAACATATATACGGTCGAATTGAGAAACCTCCTTGTTTGAAGTCGTTTAAAAAGAGAATGATATTCAGATTTTTGTCAAGTTTTCATCCTTACTATGATGTTTTAGTAGAGATAAAAATATGTTAATAGCTCAATAGAAAGACTAAGCATAGGTAGGTACCTGGTGGTCGGCTGCACGTAGTCCAACCTTATGGAGCGTGTATAGCTTACCGAACTAAAAAAGTAAAAAAAAATATTTTTAAGAAAAGTTAAACTTTAAACGTGTTTTTCTCGGTAACTATTAGTTTGTGGCATCTGCTTACTTAAAACTTTTTGTTTAGTTTGGTAAGATCTACACGCCCTAGGTAGTATTACATTTAAATAACAAACAGTTTAAAAATATACAAAATTTCAGCTGATTGAAAAAGCATATTATTCTGTATACATGGAATATTTAAATGATAATAACGTATGGACATTATTCTAATATTCTTATGCATTCTAAACTGAAAAAAGTATATACATAATAAAAACTATGGGAGGACGCTTCTTATCAGTTCTTCTCCAACTAGTTTTTATGAACAGGCGGTAAATGCATCTTGATTTTCAAGCCATGATGAAAACGATAACTAGTTCTAACCTATGCAAGCTGGTAGTGTATTGTAGACAGAAATAGTGCTTTTTTTTAGAGTTTATTACCTCAAAAGAAAAAACAGAAATATTATATGTTCACTTTGTTGTCCGTCCGTCTGTACGTCTGTCAAGATCTTTTTTTCACAGAAAAATGTAAGAGGTACGAAATTGACATCAATATCAAATAATAATGTCTGCAGCCCCTTGGAGATGCAAGAAATTGATGCTTCTAAGTCAATGCTGTTAATAAATGGGTTCGAGACACGCATGGGGAGTTATTTCCACGTTAATTTCGCTCGCCGCGTAAGAAAAAACTAATTAGTCTAAGTAAAATCTTTATGAAATGCACACATCGCCTTTACCCTGCCAATCACGACAATTCTATCTTTTCTTCTCTACAACATATTCTGACCTTAGCTTGTCACCACCGATTCTCGTCAGCTGTCAAATGCACTTTGTATATTAGAAGGTTTAAACGTTCTAGTGCTTACCGGCAAAATGTTACGAAATCTAATTCGTCTTCGCCTATTTGTCGATCGTTCTGTTCGATAATGATATCTAGTGATGATGAAACGCCGAGGACGCGCACATAATATTAATCTCACATTGCAGGTTGGCTGACAGACAAACAACGCATCTGTCAGACGAATGTCGCGGCGAAAGATCTAAGAGTTGTATTAGCTTTCCGCCTGAAGCACACGGCGTTGGTGCACGAACTGCGAGCCCGCTAACACGTCAGCGCCAGACTCAGGAACAAGGGGCAGAGGTGAGTTTCTGACATTCGCTCATATCTCTCTCGTGAATGTCAGGGTCTAAAGGCATTCACATACCTTGTTCATCTCATTTTTACAATCAATCCCTATAGTGGCATGTAGATTAGCATTAAAATTATTATTAGCACTCAATACGATGAAACATAAGTTTCGTGATTGTATTTGAAAAAAATATATGAATTAAAAGTCACTTATCCATTATTTAATTCATATTTTACGCATAATGATGTACATAATAAATACACTGCATTCAGCTGAATGTAGTCCAAACTTAAAGAACCTGTACAGCTTAACGAACTAAACAAAGAGTTTCAAGGAAGCAGGTGGCGCAAAGTAACGGTTACCGAGCAAAAAAACCACAACACGGATAACCCAAATGCTTGGTCACCATCCTGTTAAGATATTTTCTAAGACAGCTGGTCTACCGGTAACCGCCAGTTTAAAAATGTATTACATTTCATTCCATCAGCCCATTATACCCCACTGTTTGTTTACATAGATGTTTACATAACAATTAAATTACATATAACAATTCAATTTGTATATTGCTTACTAATTTATCTATCATCATCATCATCATCATCATCATCAGCCCATTTTTACCCCACTGCAGGGGCTTAGGCCTCCCCCAGGATGAGGAGGGGGGGCTTGGAGCTTAAGTCCACCACGCTGCTCCACTGCGGGTTGGGAACTGTAACGACCGCCATCTATTGACAGCGTCCGGGACCGACTGCTTAACGTGCCCTCCGAAGCACGGTGTCAGTGATATTGTGTACTTAAGTCAGAAAAACTCATTGGTACACGCCCGGATTTGAACCATGGCCCTGTGGGGCCTTATAAATTTCAGACAGGTTCGTTGCGCTCTGGGCTATCACGACACGATTTATCTATGCCTATAATTTATTATGGAGCCAAAAGGCGAAAGGTCCACTGTTACCCCTGTTACCAATTTACCAAGTGCACATGTACATTCTCTGCCTACCCCTTAAGAGTCGTTCATAACTTACGTGAAGCTCAAACACGAGAGAAGGGGTTTGGAATATGATCATGATCGATCGTAAAAAGGTGGGGGGTATTATAACATATCACGTTTAATTATTTTCGCGAAATTCTTGGCTGGATGTGTGGTTAAAAATTACACAGTAAAATACACGCGATATTTGGTTGGGAAAAAAACCTCACATGTTTAATGGGCGACCGCTTATGGGAAAATGGCGTAAGCTTGTATTGATGCTATGGTTCTAGAAACTATCATGTCAAAAGTGTCAAATTTTAGAAAATCGCTTTCAGTTTTGTTGTGTAACCAAAAAATAGGTACCTAGTAAAACCTGAACAGAGAAATGTTGTTCTATTGAATCAAAACCTACAGAAAGAGAAATTTTCATGAAATGTTTTTTACATCATACAGGAACTGTTTTTGAACATTCAGCATTCATTACTCAAAACCAAATAAAATCTGTTTTTTACCTTTTAGAACTCTACCGTCGATTTATAAATAAGTTATTACGTAACATACAGCGGATAATACTTAATATAAAACATTTTTTTTAATAAACAGGCAAAAGTAATAACGGATTCAGAATTTATTTGTAGTAATTGTCAAAAACAGTGGAGTAATACTTTTTTTGTGCTATGTTAGATTACATAAATGCATCCACTTGTGTTTTTAGCTTAGTCGACGCGATAAGTCGAGCGTCGCGTCGTTTGAATAGCTTGAAGAAGTAGTGGGAAGTGCTCAGAGAATTAGCTGGCGCCAGGGAAAAGCAGCTAGTCGACGCCGCTTAGACTTACAAGGTAAATTGAAACACTTATCATGCTTGGAGCAAGAAATATATCTTATGTTTATTTTCACCATGAAATCTGCGTTGCCCGTTATTTGAGAGTAGATATGAATCAATGCCCACATACTATGAATTATAGAGCGCGTCGGCACCGTAACATGCTAGCATATATTCACAATTAATTACTAACATCATACACAGTAACTTTACAATATAAATAAATATAGTACATAGGTTTTTGTTTTTACTTTCATATTATCTCACATCGCTTATGATATACATCACGACTGACTGATCTGACCACCAAAAGTCACCACTGGTAGTCAGTTGGCACTCCAATTTCTCAACTGACTACCAGTGGCCAAATAACACAATGGTAGTCCCATATCATCCACCATTGGTGTAAATTGTCCCATTTCACCACTGGTGATAAATTGGGTTTATGATTATTAGATATGTTGTCATTATTTTCTGGGTTTACCTGCAACATCTCTGAAGCATACTATTTCTAATTGTTAAATTATTGCAGTGCCACGTTTTTGTTGTAAATTAATAATGTGCAATCGTGATTCGACTCTCCTGAATTACACGGTGACCCACTTACATATTAATATGAATATCAACACAAAAAGAAGTACAGCTATACTTTTATGGGATATGGTATGATAGATATGGGAGTACTATTCCATAATTTGATCACTGATAGACAGTTGAGAAATTGGTGATATTTGGTGGATCATCTCACTTCCAAATCTCACCACCGATGGTCAGTTGAAACGAAAAAATCTCATTTCATCACTGGTGGTGAATTAGGAAAAAAATCCTCCCAATTGACTTCCAGTAGTCAGATGGGATATGTTTCGTCTCAACTGACCACCGGTGGTGCGATTAAGTGGTGAGATGGTCCGGAGCGGAGTGGTTGAGTGTTTAGAGATCCTAACTGCAGAACCAAAGGTGGCGGATCTATTCCCACCCAAGACAAATGTGGGTTTGCATGAATTTGTCTATCAGTTCTATGTCTGGGTGTGAATGTACTCCGGAGGTATAAAAATATTGGTCAGAAGTTCATAGCGTACTAACTTACGTGTCGTACCGTACGATACCGTGTTAACTAGCCGCTTAGCCTAGTGGGCAGCGACCCTGCCTGCGAAGCTGGAGGTCCCGGGTTCGAATCCCAGGTCGGGTCAGTATTTTTATGATGAATATTAATACTGGCACCGGGTCTTGGTTGTTATATGTATGTGGTGTCTTCTCTTGGTACCAAAAATACAAGCAAATGCTTAGTTTGGGACCTAGACGTTGTTGTGATTGTATGTTTTCATTGCTTGTTAGCCACTAGCCACACAGAGCAAAAATATTGCTTATTATTCGGCTCCTCTGCACTATGAAAAGTGGAAATTGTAAAATTAACTTTATATAAAACAATGAACAACAGACAGAAAAAATATTTTAAATTTGTGTAGTATCGATTGAAAGCTTCGAATAAAATGCCTCGGGTACCTCCGGGGTGCCTAGTATATGTATGTATGTATTCTAAAAAATATACATATCAAGTTCCGCCTAGTTGAGACGAGGTGTAGTGATAGCCCGAACGCAGCGAACCTGTTTCAAATCTATAAGAATATATGGCCGTGGTTCGAATCCGGGCGTGTGCCAGATACGTTAAGCAGTCGGTCCCGGTTGCTGTCAATAGTCAATCAAATTCGCCAACCCGCTTTGGAGCAGCGTGGTGGATTTAAACTCCAAGCCCCCTCATCTCTATAAAAAGGGCTGATGCATGGATGGATGGATGGGACGAGGTGTCCATCTGTGAAATGTCTCAAATATTATTATTATTACACGAGAATGGATTATGTCAAGGATCTGAAGAAATAATCTAAGTATAACACAACATTCACAAATATCCATATATTTAAGATTATTTTATTATTTTATTAAACGAAGCTGAATCGTGGATGAAAGAAAAGCGCCCTCTAGTGGCGACAGATGATGTCGGTCTACGAGACATCGCGCTTTGCGCGAGAAATTGCCTCATACAGAGCTAAACTAGATGCACTAAAGTCTCAAGCTGAGACTCTAAAAGCGGCCAGCGTTGATTGTCTGCAGGTAGACTATGATAGCTATTTAGAGCCATTTATAAATTAAACTCTAAAAATAGTCTAACGAAGATAAAGAGAAATAAAGAAAGTTAAATTCTTACGGTCTCATATCAGTGTTTTTGCGAAAATATTGTGCAACATAAAAACAGTAAATCTTTCTCTAAAGTGGGCGACGAATGGGGAACTGTGTAAGTTTTTATAATAAACTTTCAATGGAAGTTTTACAGTTAAATACTAAACAAAAAATGTGTAAAATTACAGCTCATCAAAGTAGCTTGGTGTTCTGGCAAGGTATATTTAAATTGTAATAACCCATGGTCATTATTGCAATAGTATTCAGCATTTTATACTGAAAAATTAATATGTATATAGTAGAAAATACTGAAAAGTGTTTCTTGCCAGTTGTTCTTTTAGTATGTGTAAACCGGCGGTAAATACATCTTGACTTTTAATTAAAGTGTATGTGATGCATCTTTAAAAATAAAAATAAAAAAATTATTTTTGAAGCAGCAGATCTCGCCAAACTTTATGATCGAACATAGGCAGAAGAAGCGTCGCAGTACTATACCCAAGGTGTAATTAGGCAAGCTAGTGTACCACCGCAAACTCGCAGTAGCCTCCAGTTCACATCGGCCACAAAGTTGTGTAGCAATCTTTGAATAGTTCATTGAATGACATTTGCCAAAGATACTACGGGAGCACAGTGCATATGTCAGTGAGTCCACGTGGACAGACACGCCGATGTTAAGTAATCAACTAATCCTGTCCCTTACACAACTGTCGCTCCTTTCTAAAAAATCTCCTAGGAATTGATATTCCTTTTTCTACTAGCATTCCTACCCTTCTTTTCTACTCCTCTAAATCCGTCCTAAATATATTTTTCTTATTCATATTCTAAAATAAAACAATATTGTAAATTCTTTTGTATAATGTATCAATGTTTTCAATTTTTAAAAATTTTTTTTTGTTTATTATTTTTTCGAATGAATTTTTTTTTGTGTTGTTCAACTTACAATAATTGTTTAGTTGTTTTGTTTTTTGTTAACCTGAGCGAAATCTTTATTCTTAAATTGAAACTACGCCGGCTCTAAAAGTATTAAACTAGACTATGGCAAAATTGCCACAGGCAGCAAACTTAATTAAGCAGGAGAAGAATACTTACGATTGGCAGTTCTATATTTTTGCGTGGTATTTTGATTGATTCTTATTTCTTTGATTGACAAGATTCAGATGTGTTTGTAAAGGGACGTTTTGGTTTTTTTCTGCCGGTTTAATAGACAACAAACCGTTAATCTAATTGTATTTTAGAACATCAAAGTGTACGTTACAGTTACCGACTGAGCTGGAACCGACGCTGACCTTCGAAGAAGAATGGGTGAACGAGACCCGTCTGGTGCCAACCGAAGTATGGGAAGAGGAGCCGGTGGAGAGGCTAGCGCACCGCACGGTCAGTGAGGAGAGAAGTGTACCACAGGTTCATACTTATAATTCTGTATTTAACTGATACGCCAGTGTGAATAATTAGGTCTATCTACACGGTTTTGGGAACTCCAGGCCAGTTAGTCAAGGCAAATGACCACTGGGGAAATACGTATATAAGAATGTGTAGTTTATTGCCATTCCTGTAGTTGTATTTAAGAATATAACGTTGTGGTACAAGACTTTATGCAACTTAATAGATTGTTTGAATCTGTTTGAATCAAGCTTATTAAATTTTGGTCTTGTGATAGTAACGCACAACGTAACGTAACGCATCTGCGGGGAAGTAGGAGGCAGGTACGCCACACGCCGTTGCGTAATGCTCGAACATTCGGTGCAGTGTGCATTGTCCGTCGTAACTTATACACAATAATTATCCGGCGTTGGACTGATCGAATGGCCGAGTGGTAAGAGATCCTAACTGCTGAGCCAAAGGTCGTGGGTTCAATTACCGATAAATATTTGTGTGCATGAATATGTCTATTTGTTCCGTGTTTGGGTATAAAATAATTATATAATGTATATATCAAAAAGAATTTTAAGTATGTATATCAGTTGTCTAGTAACCCAGGACACAAGCATAATACTTGCTTACTTTGGGACTAGATGGCGCTGTGTGGGATATATCCCATGTGTTATTAATATTATGTTATATCAAAATAAAGATAAGAAACAAAAGATTAATAATTGAAGAAAATTGGTGGCGAGGGATTGCTGAAAAATTAAATAAATAAGGAAAGTTGTTTCATCATTTATATTTATTAATACTTTATTGTAGTTATTATTTATTTACTTCTTGTCTTGCCAAGGTATACCTACTTGCTCACTGCAGAAATACGTAATTTATATACACGACACATCTCCGTTGCTAGCTGCTTCGAAATCCACTGACCTCACCAGACCCTAATTACAAAACCAAAAGTCGCAAATTCGATTCCCACCCGGGACAAGTATTTGTTTGTGTGAACGTGTCTATTGGTTTAGTGTTTGGGGTGTCTATCTGTATAAGTCTGGAAAAATTCTACTTCATAGGTCAGATTACTATAAATTGCATGAAACCTCTTTCGTCATGCACTTTTTTTTAGGCTGTAAGCAATACAGTTACATTCTATTCGTTAGTTTAGTTTGCCAGTCAAAAATAATGTCAGAACAAACATGTTCTGAAACATGAAATGTGAATTTCATAAGCTAATTATAAACTGTGGACATAATAACAGCGAAAACTTTTGTATTCCACAGGTGAAAGCGCTATACGCGTTTACCGGACAAGGGATATCCATGCAAAAAGAAGAAGTCATGTTTTTGATTAACAAAACTAACCCAGATTGGTGGTCTTTAAGAATGGCCGACAGAATGGATGGCGTTCTACCTGCCAACTATGTGAAAGAAATTGAACTGAAGATTGTGCCGGTAAGGAGATATTTAACTTTAAGTATATTTTATGAAATGAAAAAAAAATCCTTTGTAGGGATCACTGGTGCCTTTTGTCTGTCCGTCTGTCACAGCTTATTTTCTCCGATTCTATTGGACGTAAGAAGTTTAAATTCGATTCCTAAACAGAATTTGGTGAGCCAATCACAGGAATTTTTATTTTGGGGGTAAATAAGGGTAAATGCTTTTTATAAAACATCTTTTTTATAGTTTTCAAATGCATGGTTTAAGAGATGTTACAGAAATTATACGAAACTTTACCATTCCTACCTTATTTAAATTTTGAATAAAATATTAAATATAGATCTTCACTTATAGTTTACAGGAAAATCTGGGCAATATTATTTCTGGAAGGAGAGAGAAGGGGGGGGGGAACTAGTCAGGCTAGATGATTATAGTTGGATACAACGAAAAGGTCGCATCGAGTTTCTTCGGAATTTAAGCGCGTGGCCGAACTTAACCGGCACAAATTACTATTTAATTTTAACTCTATGTCGCTTAAAATGAAACAAATTGAATGATAACAGCTCGGCTACGTTCGGCCACACGGTCAATCTACGAAAGAACCCGAAGCGGCATTTTCGTTGTGTCCATCTGTACTGCCTTGTACATGTCAAGCATCCACAGAATGAGCATACGATGCACCAATTATGTTCGTCACGATGTTTTCGTATACTCCATCATTACCATACCATACCGTCAGCCCATTAATGTTCAACTGCAAGGGCTTAGGCCTGCCCTCGGGACGAGAGGACTTAGAGCTTAATCCACCACGCTGCTCTAGTTCGGGAAGTGGATTTTAGCGACTTTTGAGACACAGAATCAGTGATAGTTACGTACATAAGTTTGAAAAACTCATTGGTATATGCCTTGGCATTCGCATCACGGCATTCTAAAAAAGAAGCAGGTTCCTTTACCATTCGTCTATCACGTATACTCGTCCACTCCATCATTGGCATGTGGAATTCACGTTCTGTAACGTGTAAATGTTACAAGTCCATCGTCATCTTCAGTAGGCTGTTAGCGGTCGCGAGGAGTAACGAAGCGTCGCCATAGCCTTTGTGGTATTTTAAATACATAGTAAAACCGATCAAGCTTGTATCCGACCACGCACTGTGAAAGGTTTCGTAGTAGTTGAACGTTCGACTCGGGGTAAAATTCATAACAGCGTGAAACCGAAAATATTCCATATTTTAGAAATTATTCAATATATTTTGTTCAAACGAATCCCAGGGAATGTACCCATGAGTTTTTTTTTAACTTATGTACAGTTCCCATCAAACTTTATGGCGGATGTGAACGTAGCCACAAGTCGCGTCGCAGTAACTAGTTTTAGGTGTAGCGGGACGCAGTGGAGCGAGGGGTATATGACTGTAAGTTTGAGGCGAACTATACGTAATCATCACTGACTCACCGCCTCAGAGAGCACGTTAAACTGTCGGTCCCGGTTGCCGTCAATAAATGGCAGTCGGTACAATCCACCAACTCGCATTGGAGCAGCGTGGTGTATTAAGCTTCAAACACCTTCATCCCGAGGGAAGGCCTGAGCCCCTGCAGTGGGATATTAATGAGCTGATGGAACGGAATGGAAACGAATTTTGTTTAGAAGGATTTTTAATTTGTATTCATCTAATTTTTTTTTAATTTTTATTCCTACAGTTATAAGAAGTGTGTCCCCACTTCTTATAACTTTAGAAGTGCATATGGGTCAAAATCGAAGAGATGAACATTTTCGGTTTTTAAAATATCTGAGAAATTAAGTTTCCTTTTAAAGAAAACTAAAAAGAAGAGTGTTTTTGTCATTTGTTATGAATCTTTCCTGTGAAGAGGCACGCACAAAAATATATATTTTATTCGTGAGTTATTTAGGGAACATTTTTAAACAAATTTTAAATAATGATATAACTAACGTATTTAAGAATCACCTACAATAAATTGTAATAAACTTGTTCCTAATTCAGGAAAATGCTGATATTTTGAATATGTATTTCTATAATCACAATGCTTATTTTTCAAATTACTTGAAGTTTAAATGTCATTTCATTTTGTAAATGCAAGATTCAACTATAACGTTACTTATTTGTGATTTATTTGCCGTTTTTGTGACGTTCCCGAAAATGAGGGGGTGTTATCAAAATGACAGCGAAGTTCCCTTAATGACGTTGATGTAAACCCGGCCCGGCCAGGTGGACTGATGACCTGAAGCACCATACCGGGGGTAATTGGATGCGGAAGGCGGAGGACCGTGTGTGGTGGCGAGCCTTGGGAGAGGCCTATATCCTGCAGTGGAGAGACACGGGCTGATGATGATGATGATGATGAAACACAAAAACGTGTAGTTTCTAGGATTCGGTACTATTAAGCCGCCGCTGTCCGTCCGTCCGTCCGTTCCTCTGTCCCAGGGCTGAAAATTTTCATACAGTGTTTACTATTATGGAGGTTATAACAACAATTAATAAAAATAAATAGCGAACCTGTTTCAAATCCATAAAGCCATGTGGCCGTGGTTTGAATCCGGGCGTGTATCAATGAGATTTTTCTGACTTAAGTACATTAACTATCACTGACTCCGTGCCTCGGAGAGCACGTTAAGCAGTAGGTCCCGGTTGCTGTCATTAGAAGGCGGTCGTTACAATCCGCCAACCCGCATTAGAGCAGCGTGACGGATTTAAGCTCCAAAGCCCCCCTCATGAGGCCTAAGCCCCTGCAGTGGGGTTTAAAAAGGGCTGATGGAAGTGGAAGTGGAAGGGAGATGGACGGGACTCATGTATGGCTCACGCGATTGATTACCTAGATGTGTTGTGTCTAGGTTTTTGTGTAGCACCCGTCACCACTAATTACATATTATTGAATGAAAGGCAAATACCTACTGATGAAAAAAAAATGTAAAGTAAATAAGTTGACATAATTTGTCGGCTATGAGTCGTTATGAAAGCAAGCGTGTCGCTTCTAGTCTCCTATATTTAAAGTTGGGTGCATTCAGTTTTATGTAATAGTTTATGGCATTGCTTCTACTATAACTATAATAATAATACATAAGACTTTCAACACAGCGTCATCCTGTCCCAAAGTAAGCAAGTATTATGCTTGTGTTATGGGTTACTAGACAACTGATATACATACTTAAATATTCTCTATAATATATACATATATAAATATTTTTGAGAAGAAACCACACACATATAACAACCAAGACCCGGTACCTTTATCAATATTCATCATATTAATACTGAACCGACCTGGGATTCGAACCCTGGACCTCCGGCTTCGTAGCCAGGGTCGTTACCCAATAGGCTAAGTGGTCGTCTAAGTTAAGTTTGATATTTTAAACATAAAAAGTGTAACTTTTTGTTAGACAGATTGGTTTTCTTTTTAAATTAATAACGTAGATAAGTTATTTATTTTTGCGTTTAAGAGATGTCAAAATATCAAGAGACGTAAAATAGTATTAACTAGTAGAGTCGACTCCAATTCAAATCACCCCAACCGCCCGGAATACACTACAGTTTGGCTTCAACTCGCTCGTTTCCTGCTAAAGCCGTATTTGGTTTCATTAAAAGCTAGTGTGTTGCTTTGAATAAAATATCTGGATGGAACCTCAATGTAATGTCAAGAAAAATGACAGGCAGACTTTTACATACTAGTGTTGTGTGATTTAACAGATTACATACTGATGCTTAGTATGACGTAGCGAGAGTATGTAGTTTTTATAGCAAAAGAACCGTTTTTGTGTACATGAATTGTAACCGAACTGTTAGGTGATATTTTTATGTACGTTTTTTGACGCCGACTCTCCATCCAGACATTATACATTCAAAGATTGTACGTATCAACTAGGTTCAATTCTTGTAGGCATAGACGCACATTGACCAATATATCTTTTGAATTTTGAGGCTTTTCAAACTGAAAACAGTTTAACATTTTAGTTCTACACAAATCTAGATAATAATATAATGTAATTATATTAAGTATGATTTTGGATGTACAATAAACGAGTGTGTGATCAACGTACCGCATTACTATGAGGAAATACGTAATTTGAGTACTCTTAAAGTACTAACGAGTGATTGGCTATCATTTTTAAAGCCAGCACTTTGGGGGATTTATAGCTCATCAAAAGACGCGCGGGCGGGCCATCACTAGATATGCCACATTCAATCATAAAACGTCTTCCTTACTTAAAACTACTTTTTACTTATTTACCCATATACTCGTGACACGAATACAAGTTTTAAGGCAACCGGACTTCAGTGAATTGTCGCCATAGACAATTTCAAAAGATGCTTTGTTGTTTTAGCATGACATATCAATCAGTGGTAAGGCCTTTGGAGGGTCCGAATACCTACAGCTCGACTCTACCTCTCTTGGCACTTGGAAAACACTTGTTTTTCCTATGAATAAAAATGGTCAATATATTTTTTATTTTTATTTTTCAGTGTGAAATCCCAGTATCCGAATGAAAGGCAAAACGTTCAAACCCGCCAGCAGGAGATACAGCAGATGTGGAGCGGTATCAGGCTCAGGCTGCTGAGAGACGAGCGCGCCTAGAGAGCGCTGTCGGGCACTAGCTATTTGGAAATAGCAGCGCTGCTTTGCAGGATTGGTTCCAGGTGAAGTTTTATTAAATAGAGTGGATTGAAGTCGAAGGTGTACGGCTGTGGGTTTATATTGTTCACAATTAGCGGCATACAATCAGCCAACTTTTGCTTGTAAAATCATCGGCATTGTTAGGCTTTCGACCCTTCATTATTGGAGTACAGGCCTTCTTCAAAATCGAGTTGAGGACTTTGGACCATGCCGCCGATCTGATGAGAGTTGGATGTGCCAGTGCGCGGTGTACTTTTATTAAGCGACCATAGTGTTACAGGTGATAAAGTATGTATTTGTAGTGAGGGATGTTGTTTTACTCTTCTGTCACGGTAAATTCAACTAAATTTTCACATCGTTTTTATTGCTTTTTTGGTAATTATAATAATAACGTATACATCACAACAACGTCTAGGCCCCAACTAAGCATTAGCTTGTGTTTTGGGTACCAAGCAAAGACACCACATACATATAACAACCAAGACCCGGTACCAGTATCAATATTCATCTTATAATATCTGGGATTCGAACCCGGGACCTTCGGGATCTTCGTTGGTAGGGTCGCTACCCACTAAGCCAAGCGGTCGTCCGGTGACTTCCTATATAACAAACTGAATGTAACTCTCTCTCTCCATCCCTTACCAGTATTTGTGTAAACTTACCCTTTCTAAATGGCTTAACGAATTTTCTTATCTTAACCTTTTATTATTCCTTTGACGTAATAATTGTGATCTCCTGTTTTGCTTTTCATTACTCTCTATTTCAATTATATTCATACGTACATACAAACATACAATCTACAGACATATTATTACGTAGATACACCCACACACATATAGAAACACGCACATATACCCTCATGATAGCACACATGCTTTTTTTTTACCCTTGCGATGGGAAGGCGGATAAAACTGCTGAGCTTCCGCGCGCCCGGGCGCGCGGGGTATGTGGGAGTTGCGCCCACTAAACAACCGCCTGAAGCAGAAGAGGGACGCGTGTCGTTAGCCCGAAAGCTCCTACGACTTCATCGAAGCGGCCAGATAGGGTGTCGCCGGCGCGAAGTTGTCGGGTGACCCCTACGGGTTACTCGAGGCGAAATAATGCCGGAGGCGTGGGCCCCCGGTTAGGGTTCTCGTAATTATTATAACGTGGAATGACTCTAATTGGGACGGACCCAACACCTGGAGAGGTGATGAAGGAGTAATAACGATTCCGGTTCAGAAGGGAAGTAATCCCTGAAGTGACTAATTGTAATTACTATAATAACAAGTTGCAATTCACAATTAAGTGATTGTAAACGAATAAATAGAAGTTATGGAGTTACTGGTGAATGCACGCCCAAAACCCGGAGCTCGGAACTCGGAGCGACTCCACGTGCCCCCACACGTGGCTAACTGTCGACTGCGCGGCTCCCGCTGCACAGGAATCATAGTGCGGTTATGTGAGTTTAACTCACGAAATAGGGAGCGCGATCGGCTTGTAAAGGCGTGAGCTGCCATAGAGCCCACCAGGGTGCAGAAAACACAGAAAGAACTACGGAGCGCGAATGTGCCTAGGGTGGAGCCGGAGTGCCGGAACGACGCCACGAAGGCTAACTGCCGCTGCGCGACAAACGTCTACGACAACACTAAACACACACACAGCTACTACGTAGCCGTCACTGGGACGTCTGGGACCTCGGCAACGGGCCGCTACACATAGGCCACGCGGGGCAGAAAGGCGTTCGGAGGACCGAACACGTCTGATCGCGGCGGACGCAGGAACCGGAATCCTCGTCTCGGTCGCACACATGCTCATACATACACACTCGTATACAACACAGACACAGTAAATGTGTAAATGTTAATGATATATTGAGTGATATTGACTACATTACTTAATGGACGAATCCTGAAATCCTGGTGACCTGTAACAGAGGATCACTCCTATGTCAGGCACCAGTCTCCCAGAAAACCAGAATAATGTTAATTATTTAATGTAAGTTTTTGGGACAAATAAACATTTATTATTATTGTTGTTATTACTATACTTAGGTTATTTATGTGGAGAACTATCTATAACAATTGTTTTTTAGAATCGGCAGGCGTTACGCGCTTAACAGACGTCCTGCACACCAGACCCATAAAGCTGAATGGTGTACTGGGCCTTGTTGTTTAGGCTGCAATGTAGACGGCAGGTACATAGTGCGTTTTGGGGATATACGGGCGAAACCTCAAGCTCGAGAATATTAGAAGATTTTTCAAAGTAGAAATTTGTTTGTTTTTTATTAGCTTCAATTTTGGTAATAACATATTTTTTGTAAAAACTCATAGTTTTTGAGTTATTTATGAAAAACCGCTTTAAAACATGTATTTTTATCACGAAAAATCACAATTTTTGATCTTTAACAACTCAGAAAGTATTGATTTATTCCAAAAACTTTATATAACAAATTTTGCTTAGAATTTGTCTCTCTGTCGATTCCTGTGGTTATTTTTATTAATATAATTTTCACCCCCGACAAGGGGTGGCATCCACCCCCAGGGCAAAAGCGCAAGTTGAAACTATGTCACTTTTGTTTCTTAAGGTATCCTCCACCTATTCAGAAATTTTCATGAAAATCGACGGAGATTCTACGAAATCGGAGGTGAAAACCATCATTGACTGGACTAATAGGCGGCATAACTTTTTATCCCGGAAAAGGGGGTCCCGGTGCAATTGTGTAGTCTACGCGAGCGGAGCCGCTGGCGGAAAGCTAGTATTTTAAACACATCCTAGGTGTTTTTTTTAAAATTTTTTTTTTTGTTATATAAACAGAAAGTTCGAGAGAAACCGTCCCGATAAGTGACAGCGAAAGACGTCGCGACCGCGAAGCTCTGCACAAACAGCACCAAGAACTAAGAGACGATATAAAAGCTCACGACGACGAGTAAGCTTCCATTTTAAACCATTGCAATCACCGAGTTTTGAATTAGTTCGATAGAGGATGCCGGCCATTTAGTTCCAGGGCCAAAGTTATCACATTTGAAGATAGGTCACGAAGGAAAACAGGTGGAACGCGCACATGTCAAACGCGAATGGTTATGTAAATGTTTTGTTGTGTCTAGGCCTTTGTGTATTACTCATCACAACTACTAGTTACATACTGAATGAAGGACGGAGACCAATAAAAAAATTTTGAAGTACCTAAATGAGGTTGACAAATTTTGTCGGTTTTGACGCGTGCGCTTTCTAGTCTCATCATCAGCTTGTCTCTCCACTGCAGGATATAAGCCTCTCACAAGGCTCGCTACTACACACGGCCCTCTGCCTTTTGCATCCAATTACCCCTGGTATTACCCGCTGCTACCTTTCTAGTCTGCTACATTCAAAGCGAGTTTCACAATAGACAAAGCTTAGGCTAGGATCCCACGGTAACTGCCGCGTTTCATTCTGTAACTAGTACTTTTATCTATATATTGTTTGTAGATTATGGTCAAGTATGAACTCGCACCCATTAGCTCGGCAAAATCGTCTCAAGCGCCTCATTCGGCAATATTACTCACCCAAGCTAGATCGCCCGTAATTTAAAAATGTCTTCTCCACATGCGGCGAGCGATGTCGATTTAGAAAAATCAATTATCGAAATTGAAAACAGACAACCTTTCTATAGCTAGAACAGATTTCCTTAAGTATTTGCATCTTGGTAAGCAATGAGCGGCGGTATAATGTTGAGTAAATTTTTGAAGGTTTTAATTCTCATTTGATAGTATAATAATTAAAAAATGTATGAGGGTGCTTATAGTAACTTATAAAATTGGCCTTTTAAAAATCTTTCATTGAGTAAGGAATGAACTCAATACCGTCTCTTGTTCCGATTTTTGGCTATCAAAATTGAAGCAGAAACACATACACATTTTGGAATAAATGAAATTCGTGGTAAATCCGCCGTCGTACGTTTACCAAAAAATAAGTTTAAATTGCGGCGATTTTGTCACGCTGGCAAGTATCCAGCCGTGTGATCCTAGCCTAAGAGCCAGTAGCAGATAGCCTTACGGTATTTTAGTAAGCTTCTATATTTAGTTGTGTTATTTAAACAACTATCATTGACTTCGTGCCTCGGAGTGCAGGTTAAGCAGTCGGTCCCGGTTGCTGTCAATAGATGGCGGTCGTCACAATCCGCCAACCCGCATTGGATCAGCGTGGCGGATTTAAGGTCTAAACCCTCTAATCTTGAGGGGAGGCCTAAGCCCCTGCAGTTGGGTATAAAAAAGGCAGATCGAATGGAATGGAAAATTTAAACAATTAGACTTTTTTCCAAAATGAAATAACTGGGACTGCAAAAGTGTGGTTACTTTAATATCAGCCGATGAAAACCCGACGATGTAAGGTTTATTCGAAATTCATTTAATTTAATTAAAACTCTTTCAACAGATTCAAGGAAGTGATCGCTCTTGGAAAGAAGCTGTTGACTCACAATCCCAAATCGAGCGACGTCGCGGAACGCATCAAATATTTGCAAGACGAGCAGAAAGCTGTCGAGAGAGGTTGGTAATACTGCCGTCTTAGAATTTTCATTTATTTTATATTCGACGGACGTTTGAGTGTGAAGGCGTACCCGCGGGGGTCAGCGAACGGTCGTCGTCACCTGTTTCCCCTACAACTAGTAAACTTGTGGTTTTTTAGTGGTCGGACGGAACAATCCAAGTACTATCTCTACGGATACTAGTGTATAAAATTTGTAACAGTTTTGATTATTAAACCACAAACTAACCTTGGAAACTGGTTACTATATTCTTCGTTGTTTTAACATTTATAAGAAAATATAATTTAAAAAATTATGACTGACCGACTTGCTTAGTGGTAGGTGACGCCGAATACAGACCCGAAGGTTGTGGGTTCGATTCACGCCCGTAACAAATAATTTATGTGCATGAACATGTTTATTTTGTTCAGTGGCTGAGTGTGTGTATATAGACTGATACCAGCGGTCCATGCATTTGATTCTATACCCTGTTCAAATAACTAATACATCGAAAATGTCACAACTACGTACTTTTAAAGCAACACGCGCTCTATAAGGTAGAGACCATATAGTTTTGTTTCACACACACGTCGTTTTACGCTGCTTCTAGTGGGGAGGCGAACGGCGCGCGTTGTTAATTCTATGAAGGTAACGTATGTATTAAAGTGATTATAATGAAATTACCCACAACGCCATATAGTTCTAAAGTAAGCAAGTATCGTGCTTGCATTATCTGTAATAGACAACTGATATACTTAATTACTCTTTATATGATATATAGGTATTTTGCACCCAGACACGGAACAAATATGCATGTTCATGCATACAAATATTTGTCCCAGGCGGGAATCGAACCCGCGATCTTTGATTCTGCAGTAACGGTCTCTAACCACCCGGCCAATCTGTCAATAGAAATAAAATAATCTAAAATAAAATAAAATGTATATATTTCACAGAGTGAGCCGAAAAGGAAGCGCATCTGAAGCAATGCGTCCAACTTCAGACGTTCTACAGAGAGGCCGACCAAATAGACGCATCAAGCACACGAGGCGTATAGTTCGTCTCAAACTTTATGGCGGATCAGAAACAACGCTCTAAGCGTGCTTCCGCAGGTACAGTCATATACCCCTCACTGCACTGCGTCCCGCTACACCTAAAACTAGTTACTGCGACGCGACTTGTGCCTATGTTCACATCCGACCTAAAGTTTTATTGGAACTGTGCTTAGAGTACAAGGTGGCTGTGTATTCTACCCTGTTTCTGCTGTATTATTTCTACCCTGTGTAATATACACAATTCTATTGAGGGAACATTCTAATATCGATTGAAGAGTGTAATCTGTACAGGCGCGGGTCTTCTTGAAAGCCAAAAAGCCATGCATGTCTAAAATTTTCCTACAATAATGATGAAAAACGCAAGAGTTTGTACTCTTTTGAGTGTTTGAAATTCCCGCGCGCGCATATAATACAATGGCGCGCTATTACTGACTGTTACTGACCTATCTTAATACCCTATCACCGGCCTCCCTCTCTTTCCCGATCACGACATACCGACGCCAACCGAACCGACACGTTGCGAACACGCCGTGAGGCAAGCCAAATGAGTTACGTCTTTTATGTCTGTCTTCTTCTTACATGTAGTGATGAATGGCATCTATCCCTCTTACGTTTCGAGGGCCATCGGTCGGTACCTATTGGATTTTGTACTGGAAATTTAAGCCAGGCATAACGACATGAAATTCGTACGTAATTAGACTGCAGGCAGAACTTTGCAAATTCTGCGGCTAAACTAACTTCATTATTGTTTTCAATTATTGTCTGTGTTCATTGCATTGCATTCATTGCGATTTGTTGTGTTTTATGTTTTAAAGTTGTATTAAAGTAACGATGAATCAGGTGAAATTGAAGTGTCAAATAACGAAATGGAAATTTTGGAGGATTTCAATGGACTGAAAGAAATGTATTTCGCAGTCATTGCACAGTGACAAAGTAAGCAGGTAATTAAAATCATACAGAACTTAGGTACCTATCTCTTGCTTTATAAACCAATTAGCTTTTATAAACAATGATTTTTACAAACGAATCCACACATATTTACGTAATATTTCAGGTCTGGGTCAGGTTTATTTTATAATGAAATCATTGACGAGTTTATTATATATAAATAAGTATTTATGATGTATTTAACTAAGGTGAAATCATTAGATAAAATAATAGATATTTTAATAATAGAGATTTTTCATTTGTCTAATAGGTTAGGTACCTATTTTATTTTATTTTTTGTTTAGATATTCTCACAATTACCTTGCTTTGCTTTTAAATAAAAAACTAGTTGTATTATCTTCACACAGCACACAACAAAAATACAAAATTATATAATCATGATTTGATTATATAATTTTGCCAAATAGCGCCATCTGCTACGTTATTACTAAACTAATAGGTTAGACTAGGTTAGTAAAATTCCAACAGATGGCGTAAAAACGCGCAATGAAAAACTTAACTTTCAACATATTAAGGTAAATATCTGAACTTTGAAGATTCCACCAAAATGATTTTAAACTTCACATGTCGTGTTGGCGTAGCCATGTTCCAAACCCACCACACGCCACTGAATCTGTAGACGTGAGCATAGGGCTAACGACTGCGGCTGCACAGAGGATAGAGAATGAAACTAGGAGTAGAGTTATAGGATTTATTAGAAAAAGGGAGTGGGTGCTTAGGAAGACCTGGAATATCTCTCTTCGGCTCAGGGTACCGGCCTTAGCTACTCGTAGCGGCTGCTTGGCTCGGTTCTCGGTTCGTAGCACTGCGGCTGCGTCAGGAACGATCCACGATAGGTGACTTATTTTCCTATGGGGTTTCTTATATGGTGACGTGATTCCCTGGAATGTGTTTTCGCAGGTCTTAGAAAGTTGTTGTTGTTAATTTGCTGAATGTAATAATAATAATAATAATAACATACACAATCACAACAACGCCTAGGTCCCAAACTAAGCATTAGCTTGTATTTTGGGTACTAAGCGAAGACACCACATACATATAACAACCAAGACCCGGTGCCAGTATATTCATCATATAAATACTGACCCGACCTGGGATTCGAACCCGGGACCTCCAGCTTCGCAGGCAGGGTCGCTGCCCACTAGGCTAAGCGGTCGTCATATATCAATGTCAATGTAATGCAACGTTACAAGAGGCGACTATCAAATGTCAGGATATTTAAAAAAAAATCTGAATTGTCAAATAAGATATATGTCGCGATAGTTTCAATTGAACTTTGAAGAAAATATTCCACTTTGAAAACTAAAATTAGAAGACGATTCTCGTTTATATAAATTTCACGCACTTCTCGTTAACTGATTTTAATCGAACTTGACACATAGGTGTAGTTATATATAGAAAATAAAATATTATGGTGATCTGGAGCTGATCTGATGATGAAAGTGTGTCTGAACACTCGAGAGAAACTCCTCAACGGTGTATTGTAACCACCTCGTGTTTGGGCTCATATGTTTAGTTTTGAGGTACACTTCCATCTGTATTTTGACCGCCATTTATTTTGCTTCTGGTCCGCTTCCACTGTATGGCTGCAGCCGAGCGCACCCGACCAGCCAATCATTGCATTTCTTTCCCTATTTTTTTTAAATCGTCCCTTTATTCACTAGTTTCCTCCAAACAGCGCTGTATCATTTGAATAGCGCCTTTAGAAGGTCTACCCTTAATACAAATAAGCTACAGTTGCTTACCTAAACTTTTTATTTAGTTGGCTGAATTTAGTGCTCCGCTGACGGTCAGCGCTGACGTCGGTCGTCCGTACCTATTTACATGATGTTAGATGAATGCGTTTAACATAGCACTCACAAGTTGGTACGCGCGACCGGCACGCGACATTGACTCAGGGCGTCGGTCGGTTGGGGGTCGAGCCCGTCAGCGCCGCGTACGTCGGTCGGCGGACGGGCCACGGAAATATAGAGGCGTGTTTAGTGTATTGCTGACCGTCAGTTATACATTACTTGATTGTACACGTACGCGTTGTTCCGTTATCGGCAAAGCACTAAAGATAAACAGACCGACCGACGGTCAGTACGTACGCTCAGCACTGATCGTCAGCGGAGCACTAAATTCAGCCTAAGCTCTACATGCCCTATAAGTTTGAACTACGTTCAGCCGAACACGCTATATATGTATAGCGATGTTTTCTTGTATAACTTGCACCTTAACAATATTTTGTCGCATTACAGTCGTCGGTGGCCGAAGCGGAGGCTCTCCTGAAGCGTCATGAGGAAGGCTAGACTTCATGCTCAAGACGATCGCTTGCGCGCATTCCTCAACAACGCCGAAACACTTCTGCGAATACTACTTCACTATGCTAATGAACAGTACGTACCTACATGTCGTAGTTAATTACACAAATTAATCGGTCATTATTAGTATTGTAGTTTTTTCGATATAGCGTTTTAATATATTCTACTCGACAGTGGTGAAGGGTACCAGTCACAATAATTTAGGCGGCGCCGATCCTACACCTATGGCGTAGGGTCTGATCTCAAACATTGAATAGACCATCTCAATATCAGTGACAGAGTGTTAATTCCCAAAAACCTTGGATCGTCACGGCCGGGCCAGGTTCCATTTATTACACTCGTATATCACCCTTCGCAATACTTTAAGCAGTCACATCGGTAGATGCTGAATAATAATATCTGCGACATCTCACAAAAGGTCATCAGTCCCAAACTAGACAGAGGCCTGTATTATGGGTACTACACAAAATATATTTTTATAATACATATATAGATATTTTACACCCAGACACAGAACAAATAGACATGTTCATGCACACTAATATTTGTCCTGGGCGGTAATCGAACCCGCGACCTTCGGTTCTACAGTCGGTGCCTCCAACCACTCGACCAACAGGTCAGTTATACAACAACAACAACAACAACAACAGTCAATCTATATAAATACCTTGATTTTTTTTTTCGTCACGAGACAGCAGTAAATGAAATGGATGATTTTTTTTTTCTTTATAAATTCAAAACGCCTGATTTAAACAATTTCACACATTTTTGTTAAGAATCGGGCAGAACATATACCTGATGAAAAATTCAAAGATTAGTCCTGTTATTAACGTTTAACTAAACTTACATGCAGATGTACACCACCTTCTTTATAATAATAATACCTGGGACATCTAGTTTTATAGTAAGTAAAGCTTGTATTATGGGTACTACACAACTGGTATGTATACATACTCAAATATCCTTTTTCGGCTTCGGCCTTTCTAAGCGAAAAGCAAGCTCGCTACCACTCGGTTATCACGACATTTACACGATACGACGTTTGTCTTGTTAAATGTATATTAGCATCCATCTGCGGCTCACTTAGATATACTCAAAGTGCTCAACTGCCTTACGGGCAATGACGGGGATCCTCTACCAGGTTTAATAGTAACCATGCCACTCACCGATCCTTAAATTATCAACATATCAAAGATCATGATCGCTCGGTTATGACACGAAGAAAGGCAAACTGACTTCTGCTTTTATAATATATGATTATTGTTTTCCAGGCATCCGCGTCGTACACGAGATGGAGTCTGTTATGGAGAGTAGACCGTTGGCTGCCTGACTAAATAGAAATTTTGGCGGGAAAATAACTACAATGGAAGTAGTTCGATGAAGAGTATATAGAGTGGCCAGCCGATATTCATACTACTATATATTATATTCAACCTCTCTAATTATTTGTATGCAATGGTGGATTTACACATTTGTTGTAGCTAAGGTCGAATACTTACATTTACCATTTCTTTGGAGATATTCTTGCCTGAGATGCTGTCTGAAAGCCGTCCTTGAATGCCTGTTCTATGAAAGATTTATTGCAGCACATATTGGTAAGCCGCAATATGCGGCTTACCGTACTTGCATCATAATGTATTATTAAAAATTCTTTTCCCTATAGAAAGCTATTTTATCAGTGCGTAACGTAGGCTGTATTTTATTTTCAAATTAGCTCTACGTTCGCGGCTCCGTTCGCGTGAACTACACAGTTGTACCGGGACCGCTATAATTGTTTGCATAGATATAATTTATTGGCGGAAGAACCGCATAGGCTATTTTTATTGTGGAAAAAAGTGTCCCAGTACTCTACTGTGTAGTCTATATAAGCTATTTGTCAATAAATTATAAATATGACTTTATAGCTTTAGCATGTAAAAATGTTATGAACGTCTTTGTATTACAGTTAATTAATTGTGATTAAGGATTTGATTTTACAACCCAAAGATACTTGTAAGTGGAATAAATGTATTTTAGCACGTTTTATATGTTTCATTTGTCTAGTCGACTGACCTGAACCAAGCAGGTCAGGTACAAATTTTTTGATGAAAGGTATTAAATCTACAGCATAATCACAATCCTGAACCTTGTACCACTTTGTAGCGCCATCCTGACGCACACTTCTTTGGTATTTATTATATTTATTTCAGATTTATACCCGCTTTTTACTTTCCCGTTCTTGACCTCGCTCCCGTCCCATTTTCGGTTCCATCTCATCAAGCAAAGTAGGCGGGGATAGGGCCATGGTGCAATTCTACGATGTTCGTATATCAAATAAGATACATATTCAAGAATATCCTATTACAATTCAGTAAATATTACAAAACCTACAATTACACACACGAAGCTAGAAGCAAAAGCGAGTGTATTATAGATTTAAACATTCTGGAAGAAATTCCTTAAATGACTAAAAACTGTATCAAAATCCGTTGCATGGTTTAGAAAAAGTAAGCGGAGCAACAAAAGAAATGAATTCCGTAGCGTTGTCCTCGTGTCCAGGCTGCGTACCAGAGACCTCCAGCAGTGCAGCGCCAAGGCGGCGACGACGACTCGACGACGAATGCTGCGAGGAGAGCGCCGTGTCATATTGATACTAACTCGCTGTTCGGCTGAATAGAGCATGTAGAGCTTATTGAACTAAACCAAAAGTTTAAAAAAATGAAATTTAAAACATGTTTTACTCGTTAACAGTTACTTTGCGCCATCTGCTCACTTAAAACTTTTTGTTTAGTGCGGTAAGCTCTACGTGATTTTTATGTTTAGACTACGTTCAGCCGAACACTTGTTATAGGTTTTTTACTTCTATGCAAAAATATATATTTAATTAAGGAATATCATTTTTGAAGGTCCTATTTGTAAAAACCCAGTAGGTACTGTTATACAAATTTTCACTCTTATTTACTCCCATTAAATTATGAAAATCCAAAAACCCTAATCATATGTCCTTACTATACACAAATCATTCTACTGTCAGAAAGTTAGTTAAATCTTAGACGTATTGACAAATACATATGCTTTATCCATAGACTATGGCTTTATCTCTTTTAAGTACGTATAAACAAATTTTCTGTAACGTCGTTGTTTATACAAATGAGAGTGGTCGTGTTTATATATAACATTAATATATTGTACGTTATTATTAAGCAGAAATAGTGACGAAAGAAGCGATCGTTAAAAAATATATAGAATACGAGGGCTGTTAGTTTTGAATCCAGAACTAGCAACTTACAAAAAAAATATTTAAAAAGTAACCAGGTACAACATTTAAAAATGGAACTCTTTGGCTGTAGGATACAGATTGTTTCATATTACTCACAAGTGTTATTTTCTTAAAATAAATAATTCAGACTACGTTTTGAAATGGATTCGCATCAAATCAATTAGAAGACTGAATTGTTAAAATATTTTTTTCAATTGAGATGAACGGTAATACAAATGCGGAATGGGATTGTCGAGATATTGCGGTGGTTCGATGAATCTGGTTGGCTCATAGTATGACAGCTGACCCTACTGCCTAATGCCTTACTATTTCCACAAATTTACCTATTGTTATGTCACCTATTCGAAGTTTTAGTTAAGCATCTTGAATTAATTTGTCAGTGAGTACGAACTTCTTCAATAGTTGTATAAGAGAGTTCGCTTCATTTCTGTGACGAACTTCAAATAGGTTTTTCCATTTCATTCCTGTATTTTCATACTGTAGGGGTTTAGGCGTCCCCTCAAGATGAGACGGCTTAAAGCTTAAATCCACCACGCTGCTCTAATGCGGGTTGACTGATTGTAACGACCACCATCTATTAACAGCAACAGGGACCGACTGCTTAACGTGCTCTCCGAGGCATGGAGCCAGTGATAGTTAATGTATTTGAGTCAGAAAAAACTCATTGATACACGCCCGGAATCGAACCACGGCCACATGGTCTTATAGGTTTGAAACAGGTTTGCTGCATTCGGGCTATCACAAAATCACATATATTATAGTAGGAAGCATCTTCTTGTAAAACTTTAAGGAAGTGCATAATATTTAGGGGCTTTTTACCGACTGCTTGGTTTAATTTAGAGTGCCATGCCCCAAGACAATTGGTAGTACTATGTTTTTCTCTATAAGTACACTATATAAGGCACGAAATCTTCACGATGCTATTGTTTTTTCCATATATTTCATTTATTTGGCTACTTTAGGCTCGTCATTGCCTCGATGGATTGTGTAATTCCAACCAGTCACCATATTACACCAATCACAGAAATCCTCGAAAAAAATAAGTTTCTTGTAGAAGAATCACTTTTATTTTTTAATTTATTGATAGGTCATAGTGATACATCTTTCATAAAAATTTCAAGTGTAAGTTATGATGCAACAAGCAATCACCAAAAACGTCGGAAAAATTAAGTTTATTTTATGGGAATTCTTTAATTTTTGAATTTATTTTATTATTATTATTTGTTATTATAGCGATCATAGTGATACATCTTTCATGAAAACTTCAAGTGTAAATAATGATCTTACAACCACCAATCACCGAAAACGTCGGAAAAATTACTTTCCTTGTACGGGAACCCCCTTTAATTTTTAACTTTATTTTATTATTATTAATTTTTATCATAGAGATCATAATGATACATCTTTCATGAAAATTTCAAGTGTAAGTAATGATCCTGCAACAAGCAATCACCAAAAACGTCGTAAAAATTAAGTTTATTTTATGGGAATTCTTTAATTTTTGAATTTATTTTATTATTATTATTTGTTATTATAGCGATCATAATGATACATCTTTCATGAAAACTTCAAGTGTAAATAATGATCTTACAACCACCAATCACCGAAAACGTCGGAAAAATTACGTTCCTTGTACGGGAACCCCCTTTAATTTTTAACTTTATTTTATTATTATTAATTTTTATTATAGAGATCATAATGATACATCTTTCATGAAAATTTCAAGTGTAAGTAATGATCCTGCAACAAGCAATCACCAAAAACGTCGTAAAAATTAAGTTTATTTTATGGGAATTCTTTAATTTTTGAATTTATTTTATTATTATTATTTGTTATTATAGCGATCATAATGATACATCTTTCATGAAAACTTCAAGTGTAAATAATGATCTTACAACCACCAATCACCGAAAACGTCGGAAAAATTACGTTCCTTGTACGGGAACCCCCTTTAATTTTTAACTTTATTTTATTATTATTAATTTTTATTATAGAGATCATAATGATACATCTTTCATGAAAATTTCAAGTGTAAGTAATTTTCATACAACCACTAGTCACCGAAAACGTCTAAAAAAAAGTTTCTTGTATGGGAACTCCCTTTAATTCTTGACATTTACTTTTCTTTTTCCCTAGGTTTTCCGGTTCCTTAGTATCTAATCTAAGGATCTGACCTGAGATGATGTCTACGTAAAAGCTGAAAACGTCAATAGGCCCGCAGTTTCTTTTATAGAAACAGGCCGGATGCAGCCCCTGTTGGTGGTCCAAAATTGTAAAGCCTATTTGAGAATCTAATCTGAGATAATATCCACTTAACGCAAAAAACCTCATCAAAATCAATTAAGTTAATTTAAACGCGGAATTAGACGTGGAAACACGTCTAATTCCGCACACCCTAATGGCCGACAACCACAAAATGTATCAAAAAATCTGAACTGAGAAGATATTTATGTGACCCTATGTAAACCTATTCCAGAAAGGAATCAGCATTTTTGTCATTGAAAATGACTATCAAATCCATTTCACGGGAGACGCATTTTTGGCCATAACTCCAAGGGTATAGAGTCTAGTCAAGATTTTAAGGTCTTTAAAAATCAAGAATTCAGTTGCGCATCGTATGACACCAAAATTTTGGAAATCGGTTAGGTAGTTTTTGAAAAAAATAGAAAAATGTAATAAAATCTGGATTTTTTCGGTTTTTTTTTTACTAAATCCAAAATATTTCGAGAACGGAGACCGATATAGAAAATAAAGAAAAAATGATATCTTGGCCATTAACGTAGCTACGATTTGAGATCAAGTTTTTGGAAATCGGTTGGTAATTGTAAGAGAAATTATTTCCGAAAAATGAGATTTTTTGGTCGATCGCTGGTGCTTGCGGATATAAGTTACTATATTTCAGAAGGTATTCGTCGGATCGCTTTGAAGTGTTATAAAAAAGGTTAGAAGGCGTCGGTAGTTACAGTTTGAGACCAAAATTTTGAAAATCGGTTTGAAATCTAACAAGAAATTTGACATCACATGTTAGATTTTATGGACGATCGGGAACTTGTTAACATTACGGTCATCGCCTTTCGGCCTGTATTCATTCGAAAGCTTCATTATCGAGTTCAAAACGTTTAAAGATATCAGAGGCTGCAGTTTAAAACCTAAATGTTTCAAATATGTTGAACAAACGAAAATACTTTTTTCCTTGATTTATTTCTGAGTTTAGAGTTGAAAAGAATAGTGCCACGTTTTCGTGGCAAAACCACGATTACGTAGCAATGCCACGATTTCGTGGCAAAAAAATAAATTAATCTGTGAAAATCGGATTTGGTTCATTTTCAATGAAACTGATGGTTGCGGGGACTGCAAGATCTGTGGATTTTTCCTTTAGATAAAGCTTTCAGTGTTTCTTTAGCGTTATTAACTTTACGGTCAATGAATGAAAATTTTAATAAAATGTATAAGTTGTTAACAAAACCATTATTTTTTCTAATTATGAAAACAGTATAAAGTAAACAATTAAATCTTTAAAAAATTTTTGTTCTAGATTCGTATTTCGATTAATATCTTCACATATTAATTAGGCAAAATGAGCATAACATAAATGTATAGGTATTTTATAGTGCAAAAGATTCTATTATCGGTTACGAGTACCTAAGTAATGAAAAGAAAAATTCAAATAATCTAACAAACTAAAATCATTAAAAGATTTACAAACAGCATTCAACATGGCAAACGAAAAACCTACTACAATACGAGAAAATGCTGGCCATTTACTTAACAAAAAAATTAAGTTCATCTAGCAATTTGAAAATTGATTGAAAGTCGTGTACCGCAGAGACCATGGAAAATACTGGATAGATTCTATTAGTATTTTTGAGGTTTATAACTCCGATATAAAATTATTTTCCGCAGAATTGCTTCATTTTTTGAAAATACTGGATAGATTCTATTAGTATTTTTGAGGTTTATAACTCCGATATAAAATTATTTTCCACAGAATTGCTTCATTTTTTGAAAATACTGGATAGATTCTATTAGTATTTTTGAGGTTTATAACTCCGATATAAAATTATTTTCCACAGAATTGCTTCATTTTTTGAAAATACTGGATAGATTCTATTAGTATTTTTGAGGTTTATAACTCCGATATAAAATTATTTTCCACAGAATTGCTTCATTTTTTGAAAACTGATGCTACTTCCGGAAGCATAGAAATGCAATAACAGCAATTTAATAGTAAAAGGATAAGTTACTTCTTTAATATATTCACCCTGTTGCCTTTTACTAGCGTATTTTACGTATTTAAAAACAATTGAACACGTGTTATTAACACATGATAAAATTGTGTTTTCTATTACAAATGATTTGATTCAGTAATTTTACTTTAAAAAGCAAAATTACCTTTTGATATATTGTAAGTTTTATTGCGGATTACTTTCGATAAATTCACTGTGCCGGAATGCAACACTGTTTGAGAGTTTGAGCTAGAAATATTTAACAATTCCTTAGGAACATTTCCAAAATACAATGAAATTTTTGACATCAGAATAATAATATTGTTTTTATCTGTAGTTTCATTTGTTTAGTTTAGTTAATATATTTTTTAAATGTTTTAGAATTTTCTTCGTAGTCTTTTCATTCAGTACTTGAATATTCGATATTTTCCTCTATTTTTAAAAGTTATGTATTTAATCTTTTCCTATTAGTAATGTTATTCGCATTATAATTTTTTTTTACAGGGAGTTCCATAAAGTGTATTGTTTTGTATTAATTTTAAAAATGTCTCGTAAAATTTTTGACATTTCATCATATCATATAGTGTTAGTTGATTCTCAAATATCATAGTGATTTTTTTTGTTCATGTTATAACCTAAATCCTCAAAAATTATTAATCAGCCTTAGAACCATAAAAATACGAACTGACTAGAAGCCCTTTTCTGCGTTTACCGTCTAACCATTCATGCTCTAGTTGGCTCGTGTAAGATGGCGAGTTACAATCCGAGTTTCAGTGCGCGAAGTCTATGCACGTTGGTCTTCACCTCCGCAAAATCCCCGCACGCCAGTCTTCAACCCCGCAAAACTGCGCAAGGTCACTTCTCACACACACTGTAAAGGACATTTATGACTCTATTTAAACCAAAAGCTACTGTCAAATTAATTTACTCTATAATTAAAACGATAGTGGGGTAGCCATACTGGAACCTTTATACCAAACTACCAGAACTTACTGCAACAAAAAATATGTTAAACTTATGGATAAGCTCACGCCTGATTTTTATATCGTCTATCTGTCTATTCGAGCTAATCTCCGAAAAGGCTGATCTGATTATAATGAAACTTCACAGATATAAAAAGAAGGTGGTCTGAAATGACAGATTACTATGTGTATATTTATCTGTTCGTCTATCTGTCTGTTCAAGCTAATCTCCGAAACGGCTGGTCTGATTATAATGGAACTTCACAGATATGAAAAGGAGGTGGTCTGAAATGACACACTACTTTGTGTATATTTATCTGTTCGTCTATCTGTCTGTTCAAGCTAATCTCCGAAACGGCTGGTCTGATTATAATGGAACTTCACAGATATGAAAAGAAGGTGGTCTGGAATGACACACTACTTTGTGTCTATTTATATGTACGTCTATCTGTCTGTTCGAGCTAATCTCCAAAACGGCTCATCTGATTATAATGAAACTTCACAGATATGAAAAGAAGGTGGTCTGGAATGACACACTAATTTGTGTCTATTTATCTGTACGTCTATCTGTCTGTTCGAGCTAATCTCCGAAACGGCTGATCTGATTATAATGGAACTTCACAGATATGAAAACGAGGTGGTCTGAAATGACACACTACTTTGTGTCTATTTATCTGTACGTCTATCTGTCTGTTCGAGCTAATCTCCGAAACGGCTCATCTGATTATAATGAAACTTTACAGATATGAAAATTAAGTGGTCTGAAATGACAGATTACTATGTGTATATTTATCTGTTCGTCTATCTGT
Organism: Luffia ferchaultella; assembly: GCA_949709985.1. NCBI lineage: Eukaryota > Metazoa > Arthropoda > Insecta > Lepidoptera > Psychidae > Luffia > Luffia ferchaultella. Next base: position 5,691,844 of record OX453267.1, read on the forward strand.
CTGTTCAAGCTAATCTCCGAAACGGCTGATCTGATTTTAATGAAACTTCACAGATATGAAAAGGAGGTTTTTTGAAATGACACACTACTTTGTGTCTATTTATCTGTACGTCTATCTATCTATTCGGGCTTTTCTTCATAACGTTTTCGGTATTATCGCGTTGGATCGCTATGACGAGCCTCTGTGCCAGAACGAGGGATCTCACCACTATTTCTAAGTCAGCAACCGATGATCCTAATCAAATTTTTGCCTAATCGTAATCAAAACTCTAACTAATAACTAACTCCTAATCAAATAATCAAATTCACGAAGATATCTTCACGGCCCGTACATACACAGCAAATAAATAATTTTTACTATTCCTATTTAAAGTTGACGACCGCTTAGCCTAGTGGGTAGCGACTCTGCCTAGGAAGCTGGAGGTCCCGGGTTCGAATCCCAGGTCGGGTCAGTATTTATATGATGAATATTGATACTGGTACCGGGTCTTGGTTGTTATATGTATGTGGTGTCTTCGCTTGGTACCCAAAATACAAGCTAATGCTTAGTTTGGGGCCTAGACTTTGTTGTGATGTATACATTATTAAAAAAAAAAAAGGTTAAAGGATTGGTCCAAAATTGTGTATTTGCTGTGTTTAGACGGGCCGCGGACTCGTAGTTGAGTTGTTAGGCCTTTCCGACTGTGCCTACACTAAACAATTTTTTTCCTTGGCGCCAATCATTGTTGGCGCCATATACTCGTGTCAAATATTTGTGGTGTCGATACTCAAGAAGTGTATGTCGTAAGAAAGCTTTGACGAATGTGTATAACTTGTTTTTGACTGTATATATAGTCTAGTTTAGAAATGCTAACGAACGTCATATTTTACAAATATATATTAGATATTATCTAACACGTGTTTTTGCATTTTGCGATTATTGAATTACGAGCTAACCCAATATTTTTCACATATGATCGTTGAAAAATAGTTCGAAAATAAAAATAAATGCATGCAGTTTGTAAAAATTGATTTTCTTTTTTAATTGAATGGAAATGAAATATACGCAATATTTTTGTAATAGAAAATATACAGCCGTACGTTTTAATTACTGACGTTTTTTTTTTTATTTCTCTGTTACATGGATTTTTGTATTTTTTAGGTTTAGGCATTTTCCGAACTGAAGACTAAGCAATGAAATTTATAAGAGTTTACAAACCACACGTGGCTCAAATTCATATTTGAGTGGTGTATTTTGCTGGGACGATTATAGAATTGTGTTCACAATGAATATTAACATTAATAAGATCTAGTCACTTTTAAGTACACTCTTCAAAGACGTTCTACTTTGACAGTTCGCTATCACTAATTCATGGGAACTGACGAGGGGAACGGCAATAGTTTGACATAACTTTTAGCAAGGAGCTGTTTTTAACGACACTTTTTTATACACATGATGCTTCTTGGGAATCAATGTGTCCTGATTCAGATTATCACCAGCTGTGGCGGACGAAGGCGCTCGCTCGTGCGATCGACAGATTCTATCAAGGAAGCAACTGGTGCACCCTATAAGCAGCAAGCATACAGATGGTACAAATGTATGTTTTATTCAGAAACAAAGGTAGTTGTAGGTAAATGTTCGATAAAACATAATCATTTGATTCATTATGACAACTACAGTGATGAAAAACCTTCGAATATTATAACTGACGGAAATATTAATGTAACACGGACGGATCAAACTGATATTCTTCGCGATGTTGGCCAGAAAGTAGTTTTAAACACGAGTAAGTTAAATAATTCATTTTCGAAGTTAAATTCGGTTTATGTTTTGCCAAAGGTACAAGTAGATGTTTTAGACGATACCGGTAAAGACACTTATGTCGCCCATTAGACTCTGACAGTGAGATAAACTCCGTAGGTATCTGAAAAATTTCTACAATCTTTGCGTTTAAGTATCAACCATCGAATTTGACAATTATATATTTGAATTATTATTTCATTATAAAACGGATACAATGCCGCATGAAAAAGTTATATACACAGGCACAAGCCACAGTTTGTATCGGGTTTTTGACTTGAATGCGTACCTATACATTATCGTCATCATTTGAGTGACATAAAAATTGTGCAGGTACTTACAAACACACGGCGATTTCTCGGAAACTATAATTTATAGTCAAAAGGTAAAGTCACCATCGTGAAGTTCGTTTTGGTGACTCTTCAAAATGGTGTACGTCATGCGTCCGCGGCTTAGAGATGATGACGTTCATAATCAAGTGAAAAAAAGACTGACTAAACATTATAAAATTCTAAAGTTAGTTTTACCTCCTCGGAACAACCTGATGTTCTTCATTCGGTAGCTGTGAAAACGCTTTAAATATTTAGCTAGATAAAACATGAAGTTTTAAGAAATTAACATATAAAGTTTTGATCAGAACAGGGGCACGTCCGAAAGCCAGAAAACGGCGTCAAACTAAGTCTAATCGCGACAAAACTTTAAAAAACGAAGAGTGACGGCAGTAACCTGATACTGACTTATTTATTCACCATATTTTTTACCAATTTACATGTTTAGGAGTTCTAAATAAAAGTTTTCGTGACTGACATTTGACAATTTTAACAAATTAGTAATTTTAAACCGATACTATATAACGACAAAAAAAATCATTTCCTTAAGGGTAGATAACAGTTTTAGTTTTTTGTTTAACGGATTGTGTTAGAATCTAGTGAGGTTCCACTCTTTGCTCAGATTAACAATAATTAAAATTTAGGTAGACTTTTCTACGCTTATTAATTTAGTTCAAACTGCAGCGTTTGGTTTTATAATCTACAAATATAAAGTCTATATATACAATGTTAAAAGCTAAAAATAAACAGTCCCTGGCGAACCTGATGCAAAGGTACCCATAACGCTCGCGGCATTACCGCACTGGATCGCTATGGCGAGCCTCTGCATCAGAAACGACCCCGAGCGAGGGTCACACCCCCTCTCCTTAAGTCGGCGACCGATGCTCCTAATTAAATTTCTCCTCGGGCTGTTGGGCCTCGAGGCTCCAACAGCCCGTGGTCTCGACAGCAAAAGGAACAAATATATAGGATTTTTCCAAGTTTGAGTATTTATTGTGTTTCAGACGGACCGCGGACTCAGCGGCCGCCCCTGCCACACGCATTGTTGAGTTGAGGTGGGAGAGAGCGAAAGTGCTGACGCAAGTTGCGTCCCATAATAAGCACCTCCCTTATTCCCAAGGCACCAGGGTCAAACCATCAGGCCTCTTTCCGTCTGCGCGACTAAGACCCCGTGGTTCGGTAACACAGGGCACATTGGCCGAAATGAGGGCGCGACGAATGATATCATTAAGTGCGTGGTGACGTGGAAACCTGCCCGAGCATCTATTACAGCTCAGGGCGTGGTGACCGTTGTCTTTCACGATGGCACCACACGAGCACTGGTGAGGTTCACACACCTTACAACCCAATCGCAGTGCCACTGCTATACGAAGAGACTCATTATCGAGGAGAGTACCCACGTGCGGAGAAGGCAGAGCATGCAACCATGCCCCAGATTCCAGCCGAATTAAACTTAAAATTTTATATTTTAAGCTAACATTATAAATGTCGTTAAAGGACTTTTCTTTTGTGCACAAAGTTTTATCAATCGGTTATATGGACGGAGTGTACTTTTTAGTTTTGTTTTATTAAAAACTTTTAGTTAAAAAACATACTGTTATTATTCTCAGGTCATATTGTGGTACTGGACATTTTGATTGCCTTGACACTTAGATATTCTGGACGATATGGATCTAATGGAATTTATTAAGTGTATACAGAGCCTGTTAAATTTTCTTGATTTTTTGTAGAATAAAAGTTCTTCAAATGAATTCACCCGTTCCAGCTTTTGTTTTGTGGCGTGGAGATTGTTATACCATAGAGAGCGACAAAAATCACAAATTAATTCTTTCTCGCCCTTTTCACTGTTGGCACAAGCTTGTTAAATCCATTTGCAACTTTTATAGCATTGAACCCATGATCTTATCAACTTTCCTTGGTTGGAGCCAAATCCTCAGTAGAAACAGTTTGTTATTTCGCCATCGTCTTCAAATAATATGGCATCCTTGTATTATCAATTTTTTTCTGTATTAAATATCGTCTTTCAAAGTGTGAAAATTTCACTTTCGGGCGTCTATTTCAATTTTCTTCACATATTTTTCTTCAACTCTATTTTTAGTAAGACGCTTTTAGTAGGTACGTACTTTGAGTAAATTTTCATAAGTCAAAGCCAAAGTGTTATATGAATTACTTTTCTTAGAAATTGTGTGCATTTAAAAATTCTCTGTGTTCACTCTGGTTCCGATAGAACGTTTTTTTTAATTGCCCAAAATAATTTTCTGCTTAAAATGTACGTAAAAGAGACTGGATTTATATATAAGAGAATTTGAATCGTTTTGAATGTTTTCCGATATATATTTATCCAGGATTTAAAATTTTTTTGCTTTACACAAAGCTTTCATTGTTTATTTAGCATTATTAACTTTACGGCTCATGAATGGTGGTCTACTATTTATTATATATACTAATTGTTTTTGTGATGAAAAAGAGATACAGGAGATACAAGAGATAAAATACTTCAAATGGCCATATTAGTTGATGTTGATTAAGATGAAATTGTGGTACGTAATATTAATATTTACATTCTGTCACTATAAAATTTTTGCTTTTGGCACTACTTTTCCTTACAAAATTTTACTACGCCAAATCTCAGTATGGTCCAAACAATGAAGGTTTCACCTCCGATTTCGTTGAATCTCCATCAATTTTCATAAAAATTGGTGAGTAGGTGATGGATACCTTAAGAAACAAAAGTGACATAGTGTCAACTTGCGCTTTTGCCCTAGGGGTGGATGCCACCCCTTCTAGGGGGTAAAAATTATTTTAATAAAAATAACCACAGGAATCAATAGAAAGTCAAAATCTAAGGAAAATTTGTTATATAAAGATTTTAGAATAAATCAATATTTTCTGAGTTATTAAAATACATGTTTTAAAGCGGTTTTTCATAAATAACTCAAAAACTATGAGTTTTTACAAAAAATGTGTCATTACCAAAACTACGAACAAACAGATACTACGATTTTATACGCATATAAACATAGAAAACATCTACAGATTTCACGCTTCTGGCAGCTATCGGGAGACATTAAAAATTAACATCAAAAATAATTTAAAAAAAAAAATCGACTTTAAAAACATAAACTAAAAAGTGAAAAATGAAATTTTCACTTTAAAGAAAGGAGCATTAACAGGCGGCATATAGTTAATGAAGTCGGTGCCTACTCAGACACTTTAAATTGTGTTCTATTTTTGTTATACTTATAAATATATCATTGTTGTAAATGTTATTACCTGGGAAGTACCCATTTAAAGTGTTTGAGTTGGCACCGACTTCATTTACTATATGCCGCCTGTTAATGCTCCTTTCTTTAAAGTGAAAATTTTATTTTTAACTTTTTAGTTTATGTTTTTGAAGTCGGTTTTTTTTTAAATTATTTTATTTTTCAATTTTTAGTTGAACGCATTTGTAACTTATTTGTATATTTAGTATAAATGGGGCTACTAAACGCGCTACGCTAATGAGACAACACCGCGATTACGCAACGTAAATTCAGTGTCATATTGACGCATCAGCATGCCTAGTAGGCAGTGGTATTCCTATGTAAAACTTCAATCTTAATTATTATTTTTGTGCAAACTGAACATTTTGGCATATTCAACCGTATGAAGGAAGCCCAACAAAAGGTAACTGCTGTAAATCGTTGAGGAATTCCATCGACTATGTATGGTCTCCATCATCAGACCTGTAATGGCACTTATAACCCATATGGGTGCAAAGATCTCATTATTAGAAATGAATTAAGTCCAAACACCAGGTAATTGCTGTAAATCGTTGAGGAGTTCCCTCGATTGTGTATGATCTCCATCATCAGATCTGTAATGGTACTTATAACTCATATGGGTGCAAAGTTCTCATTAATAGAAATGAATCAAGTCCAAACACCAGGTAATTGCTATAAATCGTTAAGGAGTTCCTTTGACTGTGTATGGTCTCCATCATAAGACCTGTAATGGTACGTAAAACCCATATGGGTGCAAAGTTCTCATTAATAGAAATGAATCAAGTCCAAACACCAGGTAATTGCTGTAAATCGTTAAGGAGTTCCTTCGACTGTGTATGGTCTCCATCATCAGACCTATAATGGTACTTATAACTCATATGGGTGCAAAGTTCTCATTAATAGAAATGAATTAAGTCCAAACACCAGGTAATTGCTGTAAATCGTTAAGGAATTCCTTCGACTGTGTATGGTCTCCATCATCAGACCTATGATGGTACTTATAACCCATATGGGTGCAAAGTTCTCATTAATAGAAATGAATTAAGTCCAAACACCAGGTAATTGCTGTAAATCGTTGAGGAATTCCCTCGATTGTGTATGGTCTCCATCATCAGACCTGTAATGGTACTTATAACCCATATGGGTGCAAAGTTCTCATTAATAGAAATGAATTAAGTCCAAACACCAGGTAATTGATGTAAATCGTTAAGGAGTTCCTTCGACTGTGTATGGTCTCCATCATCAGACCTATAATGGTACTTATAACCCATATGGGTGCAAAGTTCTCATTAATAGAAATGAATTAAGTCCAAACACCAGGTAATTGCTGTAAATCGTTAAGGAGTTCCTTCGACTGTGTATGGTCTCCATCATCAGACCTATAATGGTACTTATAACCCATATGGGTGCAAAGTTCTCATTAATAGAAATGAATTAAGTCCAAACACCAGGTAATTGCTGTAAATCGTTGAGGAGTTCCCTCGATTGTGTATGGTCTCCTACATCAGACCTGTACTGGCTTTTATAATCCATATGGGTGCAAAGATCTCACCAATAGAAATGAATCAAATCCAAACACCAGGTAATTGCTATAAATCGTTAAGGAATTCCTTCGACTGTGTATGGTCTCCATCATAAGACCTGTAATAGTACTTATAACCCATATGGGTGCAAAGTTCTCATTAATAGAAATGAATTAAGTCCAAACACCAGGTAATTGCTGTAAATCGTTAAGGAGTTCCTTCGACTGTGTATGGTCTCCATCATCAGACCTATAATGGTACTTATAACCCATATGGGTGCAAAGTTCTCATTAATAGAAATGAATTAAGTCCAAACACCAGGTAATTGCTGTAAATCGTTGAGGAGTTCCCTCGATTGTGTATGGTCTCCTACATCAGACCTGTAATGGCATTTATAATCCATATGGGTGCAAAGATCTCATCAATAGAAATGAATCAAATCCAAACACCAGGTAATTGCTATAAATCGTTAAGGAATTCCTTCGACTGTGTATGGTCTCCATCATCAGACCTATAATGGTACTTATAACTCATATGGGTGCAAAGTTCTCATTAATAGAAATAAATTAAGTCCAAACACCAGGTAATTGCTGTAAATCGTTGAGGAGTTCCCTCGATTGTGTATGGTCTCCTACATCAGACCTGTAATGGCATTTATAATCCATATGGGTGCAAAGATCTCATCAATAGAAATGAATCAAGTCCAAACACCAGGTAATTGCTGTAAATCGTTGAGGAATTCCCTCGATTGTGTATGGTCTCCATCATCAGACCTATAATGGTACTTATAACCCATATGGGTGCAAAGTTCTCATTGATAGAAATGAATTAAGTCCAAACACCAGGTAATTGCTGTAAATCGTTGAGGAGTTCCCTCGATTGTGTATGGTCTCCATCATCAGATCTGTAATGGTACTTATAACCCATATGGGTGCAAAGATTTCATAAATAGAAATGAATCAAGTCCAAACACCAGGTAATTGCTCCATCATCAGATCGACTCCCGACCTTCATTAAATAGTACTAGTAGTAGTACTTTATCAAAATACTTAAAATACGATTTTCGAAGGTTGCCCTCGATTTCTTTAGGATGCCATCATCAGATCCTTGTTTCCTTATCATGGTACCACTCCGGAGATATCTCCTTTTCACAAAAAAATCATCCAATTCAGTTCATAAACAACGAAGTTATCCCTGAACACACATAAAAAAAACATATATACGGTCGAATTGAGTAACTTCCTTCTTTTTTGAAGTCGCTTAAAAAATAAAAACGAAAAATTAACGGAAATATACGTTAATATGCTCTCTTAATAAGGTTTAATTTTTCAAAACATTCTAAACACTGAGGTTTAATACCGATTTTCAGGCATTTGACTTCAAAAATTATGCATCATTCGTGTTTAGTGGGTGAAATTTCGAAAAATCCTTTAGTGTGATTAAACCATTTCCAAAACTATGGAAATATGAAAAATATGGCTTTGTATGTACGTGAATGAATGTTTCGATTCCACAAGGGCTGCTATCCGGAATTGGCCCTTTCCGAAAATTAATCAAAAAGTAATTACAACATATAAATCTTTGGCTGTAGATAACAGTTTGTTTCGTATAACCGTCACTTTTTTTCCATTAGGCTAACTCAAAAACAGTGCCTCGATCCGCTAACTTCGACTTTTGAGGATGAAGCACCATCGACTGCAACTGTGTATCACTGGTCCAGTGAGTTTAATTGTAGGCGGTAATCGGCGGTATAAATATCGATGTTGTACTGAAGCTAATAATGCAAGACCGTCATGTTACATATCGTGAGATAGAGACGTCCCTAGGCATAAGTATTACGAGAATACATAAGATCGTAATGTTTGACTCCACTCAGTATTAATATCGAATGATTTTTCCATATAAATAATGAATCTAGCAATTCGTAAAGTTTTAACTTAAATTTGAAGTAAAATATTGTCGTGATGGTCGAGTGGTTGCGAGACCGCTTCTTGTTTAGAAAGTCGTAGTTTGAATCCCAGGGCTTGTACCAATTGGTTTTTTTCTGACTTGAGTTCATAGCTATCACTGACTCCGTGCCTCAGAGAACACGTTAAGCTGTCGGTCCCGGTACCGTCATCAAACGGCAGTCGTGAAAATCCACCAACCTACATTAGAGGTGGATTAAGCTCCTGCAGTGGGGCATTAATGGGCTGATATGGTATGGTAACTATTATTACTGCAACGTATTTAGAATCCATTATGTTAGAGAACTTAAGCGTCGTCAGCAGTCCGAATATCTTGGATTACTTTAAATACACAAAATATATAATAAATAATAAACTTTGAATAAATATTGTAAATCATGTGATTGTTTTCACGAGCCACCTGTTGATTTGCGAACAGCGATGCAAATATGCAATGCAAAATGCCTACTCTATTAAAACTTCGATGAGGCTGGTACTTTATAATTTTGGTGGTAATTTGTCGTAACGTCGCGTCGTCATTTTTCAATGGATGTTTTTTTATGTTACTAGTTCCTTACAGAATTCTTTATATTTATAACTTTGAAAAGTTTTCCTTCTATTTAGTTATTATAGGGATATTATTTATATATTTTTAGTAAAATAGTGAATACAAAGAAATTAGTTTTTCCTTGTGTTTTGTTGGCAATCATTTCCTTTTCAAAGATTTATTTTAACGAAATCTATTTACAACAAACAATCTCTTTTCTTCTCTGGAACATATATTAAAAATAAATGACGCTAAAAACACTAATGCATTAATATCATTCTTTAAAATACTTATTTTGGTATAAGGATTTATATTGATTTAAGAAACGCTACCGACAGTCTTAGAAAATTACCTTCTTACTCTCTTTAAAACAAAAATAACTTGCAATTATATTTACAACTATTAATCCTGCTACGTCCACGTACCTACACCAGTAGAATTATATTGACACTCCTTTTGCATATAAACTTTTAACTATGCCAAATCTACATTCTTTCATATCCGCAATACCAATACTTTAAAAGGGGTGAAAAGTTTTTTCTTAACATATTATTATATAATTATCAAATCAAATGGTTCCATTTCATTTTGAAGTAGGTAGACAGATTTTTCAAAAATGTTAATATGTAGTTTTCGTTTTCTCAAAAATCAAGTTCATGATGCCTTTGAACACTTTTCGCTATTTGTCATAGTTTAGGATTTCGCCATACAGTCCCATCTCAAAAACTAACCTGTATATAGATTTTTGATTTCTGCACTGAATGTGTATTTGCTATGTATGCTACATTCATTACATTCTCATATATACATCAGAGTGTCATGATAGCCTGAGCGCAGCGAACCTGTTTCAAATTTACAAGGCCATTTGGCCGTGGTTTGAATTCAGGCGTTTTTCAGACTTAAGTACATAACTTTCACTGACTCCGTGCCTCGGAGTGTATGTTAAGCAGTCGGTCCCGATTGCTGTCAATAGACGGTGGTCGTTACGATCCGCCAACCCGCATTGGAGCAGCGTGGTGAATTTAAGCTACAAGCCCCCTCAACCTGAAGGGACGCGTAAGTCCCTGCAGTGGGATATTAAAAGGGCTAAAGAAAAAATGGGAGTAAATGAGGGTGAAAATTTGTATGACAGTACTGACTTTTCCTAAATAGGACCCTCAAAAATGGTATTCTCTAATTAAACATATTCCTTATTATATTTTTGCATAAAAGTAAAAAACCTATAACAGGTGTTCGGCTGAACGTAATCCAAACATATAGAGCACGTAGAACTTACAGAACTAAACAAAAAGTTTCAAGTGAGCAGATGGCGCAAAGTAACTGTTATCGAGAAAAACATGTTTAAAATTTCTTTTTTTTATTTTTTGGTTTTTAGTTCAGTAAGTTCTACATGCTCTATAAATTTGGACTATGTTCAGCCGAACATCAGGTATAAAATACACCTAAGTGCGTGATTAAGTTAGTATCAACATGACGCGGCGCTCTCCTCGAATCATTCGTCGCCACCTTCGCTTTCTGGTACGCAGCCTGGGGCCAGTAGACAACGCTACGGGATTCATTTCTTCTATTTCTCCGTTTACTTCTTCTAAACCATGCAACGGATTTTAATACAATTTTTATTCATTTAAGGAATGTCCTCCGGAACGTCCATATTTATTATAGACACACTTGTGCTTCCTGCTTCGTGTAGGTTTTGTAATATTTCTTGAATTATAATAGGATATTCTTGAATATGTATCTTATTTGAATACGAACATCGTAGAATTCCCCATGCCCCCATCCCCGCCCACTTTGCTTGATGAGAAAGGGAACCGAAAACGGGACGGAAGTCGAGAACGGGAAAAGTAAAGAGAATGTGAAAGAAAAGAGCGGGTATAAAGGTGAAATAAAAAAATGAAAACCAACGAATACCTCGCGAGTGGAGCTATGGGCTAGTACATATATAAGTATATAGGATATTTTACACTCAGATATGGAACAATCAGCCATGTTTATGCATATAAGTAAATCTTTGTCCCGAGCGGGAATCGAACCCGCTGTCTTTGTTAGGTCAGTCGACTAGACAAATGAAACACATAAAACGTGCTAAAATACATTTATTCCACTTACTAGTATCTTTGGTTTGTAAAATCAAATCGTTAATCACAATTTATTAACTATAATACAAAGGCGTTGTTCATAACATTATTACATGCTAAAGCTATAAAGTCATATTTCGAGAGATCATTCAACAATACATTATTGCCTCCATTGTGAAAATCCAACAACAACCATTACTTATAAATTTTATTCACAATAATATAAACACGTTTATTGGCCAAAGTAGACGACATAGGTCCAAAAAGAATACAACAGTTGAGTGTTTGTCTACAAGTTCATATTTCTGAAATTCGAAAAAAAAATATTTAATCTTATTTTTTGTCATTTTTGTCAAAACTGAAAGATTCTGGTTGCTAGTGTAGGTAATTTTATTTTTGTATTTAATCTTTATCATGGACAAATATCATATCAGGTTTTCGAAATACGGGGAAATAATTAGTAAAAAAATTAATTACTCTACTAATATATTTCTTAGCTTGATCTCATTGCCAAATAAATAAAACTACTTAGTGAATCTTATTCCTAAGTTTTTTGCAGAACTTCTTTGATAAATGGAGAGTCCAATGTCGCTTATTTAATTATACAGATCTATATTTATACTAATAAATAGTTAAATATTAAAAGAAAAAATAATTTGCTTGGCAAAATTATATAAAATCTTCATTTCAAAGGCATACATGAAATTCATAACAATTCCATCTATTTCACAATATAAATATACCTGGTGTTCAGCTGAACGTGGTCCAACTATCGATTAAAAACTAAACAAAACATTTAAGAAAAAATTTCAAATATTTTTGTCACGGTAGCCGTTAGTTTGTGCCATCTGCTCATTTGAAACTTTTTGTTTAGTTCGGTAAGCTCCACGTGCTCTATACGTTTGGACTGCTTTCAGCCGAACACCAAGTATTTAAATTTTTATACATTATAAGATAACGAGGGATTATATTCTAAAGACGTGTCGCTCGTCGCTCTGCGATTCAGATGAAAAATTCGTAAATAAATCAAAAATATAATTCAAAATACAGTCAAAATAAGTTAATAAATTCACAATTTAAATAGACGAAACTGCATCAACCATCTACAATTTAACTTTAATTTATATCGCTTCGGTTGTACTGGGGCGAGCTGTTAACTGTGAACACGATAACTTCTTCTGTTTAGTAAACCAGTCAGACCGATTTTAGCTTTCTAAGGAAGTCCATTGAACCTATGATATAGTTCCAATCAAACTTTATGGCGGATCGGAATACAACGCTATAAGCATGCTTGCGCAGATTCAGTCATGTGCTCCTCGCTCCACTGCGTCCCGCTACACCTAAAACTGGTTACTGCGACGCGAATTGTGCCTATGTTCACATCCACCATAAAGGTTGATTTGAACTATATAAACAACTCACCGATAGGGTATTTCACCAAAATTAAATATTTACCAAGAAAATATAAAAATAGAATTTATACGATAATTAAAATTTATAAACTAAATTATATTCGGTTAAACAATATGGAAATTATAACCTATCAAAATTTTATCTGTCTCTTGCAAAACGAAATTTAACATTATTTTAAATGACCTGACGTCACAGCTAAGTACGCCGTGTGATATTGCTTTCCCTGTTTAACAGGACATTTTAAACATAACTTTGGCATTAAATGATTTATTGTTCAAAATTATTTTACTTTTATATATTTAGGAAACTCTTTCGTATATAATAAGTAAAAAAAACCAACAACTACCCTACTGTGCTTAATACATGCTATAAATGCAAACGAATTGAAAAATATCGTCTGTCTCCTTTGCGCGCATGTAAATAAGAAAGTGTTAGAAAATCTTTCGCGCCAGTTCATGTCGAACTATCTGTTATATATATTTTATTCAATTTACATGAATATTAAGTTCCTTTTCCGTTCCGGCCGAACGCAAGTCTAATCACACTTTGAGTAGTTTAATTAGTAAGTCTGTACTAATATTATAAAGAGAAAATATTTTATTTTTTGTTTGTTATGAGTAAACTCAAAAACGACTTAATTGATTTTGAAAATTCCTTCCCTATAGAAAGCTACATTATCTGCGAATAGCATGGGCAATATTTCATTTTTAAACAGCTTTCCGCCCACAACTACACAGTTGTACTGGGACCGCTATAATTGTTTGCATAGATATAGTTTATAAGCTGAAGAGGGGCATAGGCTACTTTTTATTGTGGAAAAAGGAGTCCCGATACAACTGTGTAGTCCACGCGAACGGACCCACGGGCGGAAAGCTGGTTGTCAATAAATCAGGGCGCCAAGGTCTACCTGAATCACTCGTTAGTTTTACAATTCACCACAACGTGAACGGCGCTTTGGTCGCGTCGAAGTTATTGCCAACTTGTAACATCCATGAATAACACAACGCTTATTCGAAAGAATACTGCATCAGACTTTTATAATTAAAATAACATACAAACAGTGGCGGATTTACCAACAGGCTGAATAGGTTGGAGCCTAGGGCGGCAAATGTGGGACCAAATATTTTTTTTTGTTTAACACTGTAAGAAAGCACAATAAAAACTATTGTATTACTTTGACCAAATGTACGTTATTGTGTAAGTAGTATTAAGGCATACCTTACTCCGCCTTCTTAGTAATACATGATTGAGCTCTTATTAGCCCAAACCCAAAGACTATTTCTTGTGCAATCCCAAATAAATTGTTGGACTGTGTAAAATAATCTAGGAATTGACACACCGAGCCTTTAGTACACAATCATACTAATTACAAGAAAAAGGTGGTGTAATTAGAACGATCGATTGTGCAAATCATAAAATTATAATTTAATTGACAAAAAAAATGTAATAAATTCATTTGTGAACTAGGATATCAAATTGTAGAGGTCAGTAGAAGCGGCAAAATTTTAATAGCTTACTGGTGGCAATTGTATAAACCCACCACTGCATACAAATAATCAGAGAGGGCGTCTATGAAATACTATAATATACACAAGTATGCATGTCGGCCGGTCACTCTACATTTTCTTCATCAGATTACTTCCATTGTAGTTATTTTCCCGCCAAAAATTCTATTTAGTCGGGCAGCCAACGGTCCACTCTCCATAACAGACAGTAAATCCCACTGCATGTGTTCGACGCAGTTGCCTGAAAGGAAAAAGATCCATCACTACATACTATAAAATAAAGTCCCCCGTCGCGTCTGTCTGTCTGTCTGTCGGTCTGAACGCGATAAACTCAAAAACTACCGAACGGTTTGGGATATTATTGACATCAATAGACAGAGTGATTCAAGAGGAAGGTTTACGTGTATAATTTATTAATGTTTTGTGAAAATTTGTTGAAATTTGACGATTATTGTTGAAGAGTTCGGAAAAAAATCAAGCCGGCTGGGAGCTTTCATCGAAAACGCTGCCTAATCTTTTTGAGATATAACAAAATAATGTATAGAGGAATTGTTTCTTTTGTATAGGAAAAGTCCGCCATGGCATGTCTATCTTTTATGGATAGCTTACTATACCTATTTTTATATTAAAAAAATGGTGTTATATGATAAGGTAATTAGAAAGCAATTTATACAGATACAGTATTAATCCTTATCAAATTAAAAATGTTATTTACCTTCAGCCTTTCATGCACATTATGATTGTCCTTTACACTATACAATTTTAACATCTGAGGAGCTATCGCGAAATAAAAATATTGCGCGACCAGCGGGCTCCGCCGGGCACCGGTCGGCCATACGGGACGACACGACACGTATGGTTAGGTTCAGTTAGGTTATTATATATTGATTCTTTACTTTTTCAAATATTTATAGAATTGGAAATAAAATACTTTAAAAATACTCCAAGTAGGATCAACTTACGTTCCATTTAAATATAATTAAATCCGATCCACATGTTCCACGCAACAAGCTGATATGACACTACGACAGAAAAAACATTACGGCTTATATTTTCTGCTACCCGTGCGAAGCCGGGGCAGGTCGCTAGTATATTATAAAAGTAAGAGTTCGTTTGTTTGCCTTTCCCCGTGTCATAACCAAGCAATCATAATCTTTGACGTAGTGATGCTTTAAGGATCGGAAGGTGATGTGGGTTACTATTACACCTGGTGGAGGATTCCTGTAAGCCGTAAGTGAGCCGCACATGAATGCTAAGATCCATTTAACAAAACAAATGCCGTGTCGTGTAAATATCGTGATAGCCGAGTGGTAGAGAGCCCGCTTCATGTTTAGAAGGCCGTGGTTCGAATCCAACGGCATGTACCAATGAGTTATTTCCAACTTATGTACACACCTCGGAGAGCACGTTCAGCCATCGGTACCGGTTAAAATTCAACAACCCGCAATGGAACAGCGTGGTAAATCAAGCTCTAAGCCCCCTCATCCCTAGTGGGGTGAAAGTAACGTGGACTAGACAAGACAACCAATTAGGTGCCAGCGAACCGCGAATTTTGAGTAAGATTGAATGACTTCCGCATTCCCTGTGTTGAATTATGACCATACCTGTTTCTTAATGAATTGAATTGATTTTCATTTTCGGTCATCATTTGAAATCTTCGTCGCATATGAATAGGTACTGAGCATTGGGTATATAAAGTAAATGCGGTTTTAAAACGAACAAAATTGCAGCGTGTATACAGAATGTGTTTGTTGTTAACACCGACCTGCGCGGGCGCATAACTGTGCAGCAAAGGGCGATAGCCATGGTCGAGAGTGGCGAGCCGATTCGCACCGTCGACCGCCTCGTGCGTCGCCAGAGGGATTATCGCTCGCACCTGTAATAAAAACCATGTTAATAGGGTTAAAATCTAAAAAGAAAATTAAAATCGACTGAAAAATGCAAAATTTTTAAGCTATAAAAAGTTCGCTTGTAACTCTTTCACGCTAAACAGGATTTAACATTGTTTTATACGGCCCGACGTCATCGTGTATGCAATTATCAATTTATGAAAAAAAAATAATTGAGCGTTGTTATTTATATAAACATATGAATGTAAAATAATAAAATTGGCCAAGTGCGAATCAGATTCGCACACGAAGAGTTCCGACCTACGTACAATTTTAAATAACATGTTTCTTATATGGGACCCCTTTCATTTTTGACTGACCTCGTTCTCGTAGGGCCGGAACACGGTGATTGGACGCAAAGTGGCCGCGTCCGCCACCACGATGCAGCCCCACGCAGTGCCGGCGTACAATTGGGTTTTGTGCGCGCACAATGCCGAGGCGGTTACATTTTAATAATACGAAATAATGTGGTTGTCTATTTTCAAACTAGTTAGAGTCTGTATTATGGGTACTCGGGTTTTGTTGATGATTTAACCATCAAAGGCTTCATGATCGCCGCATTTGCTTGGCGCGTCACTAGTATATTAAACACTAACTTTCCGCCCGCGGCTTCATCGACATTTATAGTATAATCACAATAAATTATACAAGCCTTCGAATGCCGCCGGGCAGTAGTAAGTAATGCGGGCAACGTACCCTTACAACTGGGGACATAGCTGGGGGACACGCTGCTAAAGTAGATACAATCTTCATGCTGCAGAAACGGCCTGTCCGAGCAATTTATTTGAATTTGTGACATACATGTTAGTACTACGTGCAATAGTTATCACTTACAATTGAACGTTCCCAAATTTTTGAACTAAAGTCCGTTAGATATTTTTTTTTTAAGAATAAGCAATTTTAAGAAATTACTTTGAATTTTTTCTTTTTTGGACTCGCCTGATGATTCTCATCAACAAAACTCGCCTCGGAAGAACTTTGTTGCCCACTGGCTCAAGTCAATACCTGGCAATTGTCAGGGTGGTGTTGGTCAATCGCTATGGACTGCAGACTCTCGGAGCATGGCACCAGCTTGCTGCAGTCGAGGCGAGCTGTCACTTCACGCGTACGCACCGACCACTGTTGGACCACGCAACCTGGATAAAAAACAAAACTAAAGTAGAAAAATTAAAAAACTGTTTTAACAATAATCCCAGGTTTTAAAAAAAAAACGCACTGAAATCGGTTATTGCGTTGTAAAGCCACATTTGTTACAATGCCACAGACAGACAAAAGTCTAACGAAGACACCAGCTTTCGAATAAAATAAAAAAATACTATACTAAAATGGTTCACCAGTTTAAGATTTACAATGCCCATTTACACATTTACATTTACAGAACGAGAATTTGACATGCCAATGATGGAGTGGAAGAATATGTCGTGATAGCCGAGTGGTAGCGAACCCGCGTCTTATTTAGAAGGCCTCGGTTTGAATCTCAAGGCATGTACCAATGAGTATTTTCTAACTTACGTACATAACTATCACTGACTCTATGCCTCAGAAGTCGCTAAAATAAATCCACTATTCGAACTAGAGCAGCGTGGTGGATTCAGCTCCAAGTCTGAAAATGTTAAGGGGATCGAAGTTTAATCCACCACGCTACTCCAGTGCGAATTGGAATGACAATATTTACCATATATTACTTAATGCGCTTCAGTATTATGTAATCTTATAATCCACTCCTTGTAGCCCAAGATAGGTTGGTACTCAATACTCAAATGTTTATTGCATTTTATGTAGCAGATACTGGCATATCCTGGCCTGTTGGGCATAGCGAATTGATAGGAGAGAGGAGGACTCTTATCCATTAATGAATACCAATTGTACATTTTAAAAACATAAGACTATTAAAGCAAGTTCATTAATTTCCTCAATTCAATATTTCAACATAAATAATACACATACATACATCCATAATACACATTATTATATTATTATTCATTATTATTATTATTACCATTATTATTATTATATACATACAAATGAATGCACGCCCATACACCCGAACATACATTCACTTTATAATATTAATATTGTGGTTATTCGAAGGTAAATCAAAAATAATCTGTAAAATATTCTTGTATGTTATAATAGCATTTCTCGTGCAATAATAATTTTAATTTCAGCGTAAAATTTGAATCTTTTACTTCATTTATCAGGTCATCAGGTAGCCTGTTGTATACTTCTATTGCAATCACATATGGGCTAGTAGAATGTAAGGCAACTCGCGAAAATGGCAGCATCAACCTATTGCCGTGTCGAGAAGAATATTTCGTAACTACATCGGAACGTTTTGTAAAAAAAATTATTATGTTTTCTCACAAATTTGCAAATCTCCAAAATGTAGATGCTAGGTAGAGTTAAAATTTTATATTTATTAAAATAAGGTTTACACGATTGAATGCTTTTTATATTTGCTAATATTCTAACAAGTTTCTTTTATCATATAAATATTCAAATGGTACTCAAAATACTGATCCCATTGCCACGTTGAATAGCAAACTTAAGATTTATTATTAAAAGTTTTATGTATTTATTGATTTATAAACCAAATGTCAAAAGTCAAACGAGCCTCGAACATAGGCGAACCTATATCTATATAGTCTTGAAGTAGGAGGCAAGCCATATTAAGGAACGATACCCGAAGATCTACCGCCATTCGACACTCCCGCGCTGGCGCGATATGATATTGTTACGGACCATAATTTAAGATGCACGAAAATACCGATTCTAGTTGTACTTAAACTTTATTTCGGAACAAAATCGCAAACTGTCACAAATCACTTTTATCGCACTTACAATTGTTCGCACTTGACTTTCCAAGAAAACTGACTAACGACGCCACGCCCGGCTCCTTATATAGACGCTGAAATTCCCACCCCGCAGCACCTGTAAATTTCTGTCCTCGAATATTTCATAGCGCCGGCGCCCAGACTTTGAGTGTGCACGGCCCTGTCTCAAAAAGATAATTTTCGAGCGCCTAATCACTTTGAATATTACCGCCTCTAAAATTGAATTTCATTAGTGAATTAATTTTATTTCGAATTTTTAGTTATTTCTGTATTCTATCGATGAGTTTATGACGCCTCAAGAGATTATTCGAGTACTTTTTATAACACTTGGACGTTCTTCTACGTCATTCAGACGTCACGATATGTATATAAAAATGTAGAGCGTTAGGTAGTGGAGACTTTACTGCGAGACTTTGTATGGACACAATTTTTTATAGAAAGCTCATATTTTCCGCAATTGTTCCTTAGGTGCTTCTGAGTGGATTTCCATCGGTAGCCACCGCTGTGGTGGTGAGCGTGGGAGGGAAGAGTGCATTGAAACAGATTTTTTTATTAATAAGGTTTTTATGAATTTATGAAAAAATTTATGTCCTTTTGCCCGAATTCATACATGTAGCTCAGATTGCCTTGAACACAAGCACTTTACCATGGATCTCCCTGGGCGTGATTTCTACAGCCTGATCATATGCCACACAAAATTAAATGTTACCCCAAAACTGCTATTTTAAAACAGATGAAATGAATATAATGAAAGAATAAAAAAAATTTTACAAAATTAAATATAGTATAATTAAGGTTATATAATCATACCAAGACAAGGTTAATGTAATGAATGGATGTTTTATGACATTTTCCATTAGCCTTTCTCACTTTTAATGCAACACAACCACCTTTTCTAGGAAAAACTTTTGTGGCTCGGGCCATAGGCCAAGTCATAGGCAGAGTGTCAAGCCCACGCAGAATTACGAGGTTTCCTACTTGTATATTTAGGCAAGTGCCCTTCCATTTAGGACAATTTTGTAATACATTTAAATATATTTTTGACAAATAAACTGTTGTTTTAGAGAAGTGCACATCTTCCAAAATTTAAATCTATTAGGTGTATTAGCAAGGTCTTGCTCTGGATAACGAGTGAGAGGCTCACCGGTTAAAAAATGGTCAGGAGTTAAATAAGATAAATCTTCAATGTTGGAGGACATGGGCGTTAATTGGCCTTGAATTTAATATACCTTCTATTTGCTCTAATAACGTATACATTTGTTTATAGGTCAACACATGTGAACATAACACTGCTGCTTCCCACAATCCAACAAACACAGAGGAATAGCTGGCAATCAAATGAAATTTAATTCATAGTTTTGCAGTGTCACTTTGAACTAGAGTTTGATGGGACTTATAATTATTTAATTTATAAAGTTCTGATAATTTTATTGTGTATTGGCAGATATAAATGTACTAGCGTTATGACAATAAACTTCAGTGGGAACATTTCTTCGGCCAATAAATTTTTTGAAACTAGCCAAAAAATGCATCTGTCGTAAGATCTGACAACAATATTAAATGTATAGCCTTTGTTACAAAGCAGACATATACACATATATAACCCTTTGTTGTAATGACATTACATATTCTTGATTGAGGACCAGCAAAATCTATCCCAATCTTTTTAAATGGTCGGCTTTCGTGAACTCTGTCAGCTGGTAATGAACCCATCAGCTGTGTCGCTGCTATACCTTTAAAACGGAAACATGTCATACATTTGTGAGTAAACTTTCTAACCAATTTTAAACCATTGATTATCCAATAACGTCGACTTAGATTACTTAATACATGTTTTTGATCTGCATAAGGCAACTTTAAATGTTCATTTTGTATTAGCAAATGAGTAACTACTCACTCTTTTGGTTATATTATTTGCTGTTTATGGCTCTAAGGTCACTATTACAATCTTGGCAAAAAAGAGTGACAGCAGAATCTCGAGGAGTAAAACCTTGCACGCTACCGGCTACGATGTGCCCGAACTGTGTGTGAAGAAACGTGGGTTGCACAGCTGCATCACACCGTTGAAGTCTTTTAGGCTGCGGCAGCAATGTCTGGAAAAATATTTCAGCAGCTAATAATATGTCGATCTCACTTATAATGTGAAAGGAGGCGTCGGCCAGTTTCACATCCTTAGGCAATATAATTTTAGAAAAACATGTACTTTGACGAAAATTTGGTGTTATTCTGTCTACTACTAAACAATCGATTGAAACTTTATACGGATAAACAAATGAAAAAATTTCAAATCACAAAGAATGTTTCATCTTTTTTTCAGTATTGGCTATGCCGATTATATTTGTAGGATGTGGCATTAGCTGTTTTCCTATTTTCTTTGCAAGCTTTGATGTGACAAACAATGACTGATGCGCTGAAGCTTGCAGAACCTTAAGAACTGACTCTATGCCATTTTTACAAATTAATTTAATCTTTGGAGTTGGTAACAAAATTTGATTTTTATTACATAATTTGGACAAAAGTGAGATATTATTGTTGCTTTTCTTTGGAGGTAATTGATCGCTATCATAGTGTAAAAGAGTATTGTGATTTTGTTTACAATGCTGACATCTAAAGTGAAACTCACGCTTGTTTGCATATGCATTCAGGAAAATTTTACACAAATTTTTATCTCTCACAATTGTAGTCTTTCTTGGACAGAAGCTAACATAAACTTGGGACATGAAAATATTTTATGTTCAGACTTACCGCAGAACAAGCATTGTACTTACTTTATGACTGCATTGGTGACCTTATTCTTCAGTACCAATGAGTTTTTCTGACTTAAGTACACAATATCACTGACACCGTGCTTCGGAGGGCACGTTAAGCAGTCGGTCCCGGACGCTGTCAATAGATGGCGGTCGTTACAGTTCCCAACCCGCAGTGGAGCAGCGTGGTGGACTTAAGCTCCAAGCCCCCCCTCCTCATCCCTTGGGGAGGCCTAAGCCCCTGCAGTGGGGTAAAAATGGGCTGATGATGATGCCCTGCTCGTTGTGGATTAAGACTGTGAACATTTCCATGAATGGTTTGTATTCAAGGTATTTACCATAAAAATTGTTTATTTGTACAAAAGGTAATTTTAATTTACTTAGATGTGACATTTGAATGTTCAACACCTTCACTAGATTTTTTGGCAATGTGAGTTCGTAACTCATCTATACAATCACAATAACAATTTTCAGTGGTGGTTGGATCATCATTATCGTTCAATTCCAAATTTAATTTTTCATACTCACTGAAGGCAGTGATGACTTTATCTTCTAAAACCAGTGCCATTTGAAATGAAGACCATGCGCTTTGAGGAAATCCTCGGCAAACCCATTTTTTATCCTTGTCAAAGTTCCCTTCACGGTGTTGCAATTAGATTTCAGAATTTTTAGATCGCCTTTCCATTGTTGCCTGATGAAAATTATGTTCATAAAAATGATCAATTTTAAATCTGGCTAAGATATGTTGATGGTCCATCATTAAAAAAAAAATAGGTTAGGTTATGGTTTACTTGTGATAATGCGAGAAACAAAGCGGAGCGGAGCGACAAGCCCCTAATAAATAAGCCTTATAATTTTTTTTCATTTCCTTAAAAAAATATTTACTGCATGAGGTTCCTACACCCCTCCCCCTTAAGTCTGATTAAATATTTTGTAACTTTTCAGCAGGCTACATTGGAAAACGCTACCGAATTTTTTGACCTTTTTCTATCATTTTTAACGGAAAATGCAGACTTTGGATGCAAAAATAAATAAAAATATGAAGCATCAACATCAACTACTTATTATACATGCTATTTACACATACTATATGGTATTGTGCAGTAGGTACACCTTGAATTATTACGGTTTTGTGATATTTTCGAACAATTTGCGTGATTTGGGCAAATATTAAAAACAATGAAATTATGACAAGACAATTACAAATCTATAAAAGTAATGTGATTGGACGTACCTGCAATTTGCGATTTGCAAGTCAATTTTAACCAAATAAATGTTCCTTTTTATTAATAAAGTTTTTGTTTCAGTATTTTAGTTATAATTTATAACTTTTTCATATTAAAATTATTTCATTGCATAACTTCGGGCAAACCTGCGCGTCTGATGTTAACCGATTCCTATTGCTTTTCTGATATATCTGTACAATATATGAATATAATACATTAATACAACACAATGTCGGCTCGGCATCTTCTTACTTTACAAAAATTATACAAACGGTGCACAATATTCATGCACATGCACCGAAAACAGTAACCAACGTCTAACAATAACAAACGAAGTTCACTTCAATTCACTTCACAACACAAGTTCACAATTCACATTCACTTCAATCGCACATTTTTAAGCGCACCAATCGAAGCACTTTGATTGATCAGATCCACCAACGAGAGCGACGCGATCTTGTTATTGGATGACGTTTATGCAAGTTTGCATTACTTATGATTTTTCTCGATGCGTGATTGGTTGGTACGTCGTGCTACCAACTGACTTCTGACTTGTCTCTTGACGAATGCGGCGTTGCCTCAGGGCGTTGCATTCATGGTGCATTTGCTTTGCATCGAAGGTTGGTTGCACTGCCGAATTATGGCGGCGCAACGGTACAACAACAAATCAAAAGAATTTCACCACTGAGTCAATTATGAAATTGTGTAGCCTCTTCTTGCCCTTACCCTCACAGGTTCCGCGAAGGACCACATGTAAAATGCACTGATTAGGTCTCGAGAGGTGCGGCAATAAATTAATTCATATTTAATAAAACGCCGATAACTTACATTTTAGATTTAATTAAATCAGTGTTGTATTTTGAAGAGAAAAACGTTGCCATAACATGAAACAACAAAAACTAAAATTAATGTTTCCAACACTCAGAGCGGTAAAGATCCGTGCGTATTGTTGTAGTCCCGAGTTTACGAAAGATATAGTTCCAATCACAGATTAGGTACCTACTATAGTTTATATAGGTAGTTTCAAACTTTATGGCGGATCGGAATACAACGCTATGAGAATTCTTGCGCAGGTTCATTCATATACCCCTCGCTCCACTGCATCCTGCTACACCTAAAACTTGTTACTGCGACGCGACTTGTGCCTATGTTCACATCCCCCATAAAGGTTGATTGGAACTGTACCTACCAAAAAAATAGTAGGTATATTCTACCCAAGAATTTAGGCGATTGTACTAGAGAATTTTGAAAATTCATTTTCTGCAAAATAATTTCATATTATTTATCAAATCGCTTTTGACTGAACTGAAAACTGCTGGATTTAGAAAATAGCAATGAGAAGAAAATAAAATGGCGCTAATAAGCCTAAAATTTATATTTTCATCTTTTAATTCACACCGCCTCATTTATATATGAAAATCACCAATCTAATATAATCATAATATAATACAAATAACGTAATCTGGTGGTGCAAGTAACTGAAAACAGATAAGTTTTATTTATTTTACTAATTCAGCTCCAGTACAAATCACCTATTTTGTTATAACTATAAAAAACTTTTATTTAACTTCACTTGTATGTCCTGGAATTTGGAAACCAAACCACATTCGGAGCCTATATCATTCTGAGCGATCATTGCTACGCAGTATTACCTAATTGACGTATTTGCGTCCACTCAGTTGATATATTAAGGCGCGGTGCGCCTACGAATAGGCGAAAAATCAAATTCTTGAAACATATTTGTTTAGCTAGTTTAACGTAAGCAAAAATTATATGTAAAAGTCAGTCAATCATACCTTGGAGTTGAAAGCGATAGCAGCTATCAGCGCTCAGCGTTCAGCGGTCGCTGATGTCAACTCGGAGACGATCAAAAAGGCAATTGGAAATACCAATGACAATTGGTATTTATACGTTTAAATGTCTAAATACGTTTAAATAAATAAAGTGTCGTGATAGCCCAGAGCGCAACGAACCTGTCCCAAATGTATAAGGCCCCATAGGGCCATGGTTCGAATCCGGGCGTGTACCAATGAGTTTTTCTGACTTAAGTACACAATATCACTGACACCGTGCTTCGGAGGGCACGTTAAGCAGTCGGTCCCGGACGCTGTCAATAGATGGCGGTCGTTACAGTTCCCAACCCGCAGTGGAGCAGCGTGGTGGACTTAAGCTCCAAGCCCCTCTCCTCACCCTGGGGGAGGCCTAAGCCCCTGCGGTGGGGTAAAAATGGGCTGATGATGATGATGACGTTTAAATATACATTTATATACCTATATACATTTAAATTGAAAATTAACGGAAGTCCCATACGTTCATGTTTAATTTGCTCTCTTATAAGGTTAAATTTTTCAAAACATTTAAAATACAACATATATATAGTTTCTGACCTAAAACGTTTATTATACTGATATTTAATACCTACATTCAGGCCTTTAACTTAAAAAATGACGGGATTTCATACAAACTTACCCGCTGCATTTTATTACCGTAGTAGGGGTGAAATTTCGAAAAAATCCTTTAGTGTAATTAAACCATTTTCAAAACTATATGCTCTGTATGTATGTGAGTGAATGTTTCGATTCTACGAAGGTTGCTATTTATGAATCTAGAACTGGCCAGTTCCGAAATTTTTTCAAAAAGTAGTTACAACATCCAACTCTTTGCATGTATAATACAGTTTGTATAACTGTAGTATAATCGTCAATTGTTATCAGATTGTGGCGCCATTTTGAAAATTGCATGTCTTCTTCGTCATGGATTTGAGTTGTAAACATTTTCGTACGATTATTACGGTTTTTGAGATGGGCTAACTTAAAAACAGTGCATCGATCAATTGTCTGCGATTTTTGACGATGAAGCACCATCGAATACCACTGTGAATCACTGGTTCAGTTAGTTTAATTGGAAGCGTTAATCGGCGGTATAAATATCGATGCTGTACGGGAATTAATGATGCAAGATCGTTATGTCACACTATGTTAGATAGAGGGGTACCTACCTGGGCATAAATATGACGTGAATACATTTAGGATACAAATGAACATTTGGCTGTAAAAAAAATTTCGCCTTGTATTTCACACAACTAGACAATTGATCAAAAATAGGCTCGTGTCGAGTGGTGCAAAAAAATTGTTTTCAACAGCAAAAGACTTCTCATTTTAAATGGTGTAATAACTTTTCAAATTTTTTTTTTTAGTTTTTAAATGGCCAGTTAATTACCTATTTATAAATAGCAGCCCACATAACAGATTTTAGTTTTAGTAAAACGAATAGAAATGTTTAAAAATAAAACACATGCGGCAATAATTTTATCATCTGAAGTCATACAAGGGTAAATTTTTGAAAAATGATTTTTTCGTCATTTCAGTGGCACATTTTTTCACAATCTATCAAATTAATTATTAAAAATAATAACGAAAGGGTGTGGAATTAGAATAAATGGTGTATAAGGTACTTCTTTTAAACAAATAGTTTAAGCCGCAATACCAC
Source organism: Luffia ferchaultella (assembly GCA_949709985.1). NCBI lineage: Eukaryota > Metazoa > Arthropoda > Insecta > Lepidoptera > Psychidae > Luffia > Luffia ferchaultella. Next base: position 5,718,412 of record OX453267.1, read on the forward strand.
TTTAAAAAGTTTTATGACTAAAACCACTGAAATGACGAATGTATACCTTTTAATAAGCTAAATGTATGCATCGATGTTTTCACATAAATTAAATCAAATTAGATTTTGCTGAATTATTTTAAATAAATCCTGATCTGCAAACGTGTATAACAAAAGTATATTCATAACTAATAGAGCTACAATTTGGTCGTTGAAATTTCTCTTCATAGTTAATAGTTCCCAAAATACGACCTTTCAAAGTACGCGCAGAAAGTCTTGATACGGACCAGTTTATTACTTCATTTTTTAAATATTATCGTATTCATATAGTCGATTGGACATGATTAGGCATATCCCTAATATCGATAAATTTGATTATTTTGACGAAAGTTTCTCTTTGAAAACGCGTGGACAGAAAAATTGGAGCCCCAAAAACGGCTTACGGGCCATGGTTCTTGCCACCTTCGAAGTGGGTATAGGTATTGAAACCAAAATGCTGACCGTAATTAATTTTCCAGATAGAAGCGGGGCCGGCCGCAAGCTCATAGGGGGAGTGGCAATCTGTGGCCAGTGCTGAACGCTTTTTTTCTACAATGACTCAAGAAAGACTCGTGGGATTATCAACTCTATCTATGGTTTCCACTTATGTCTACTTATTCCAAAATTAAGTCAAGAAAAATAAATCTTACTTAATTAACTTTATGCTCTATTTACTGTGTTTTTTTTATTTCAGTGTTTTATACAGCAAAAAAGGTTCAATACTCTAATGAGCGCCGTATCAATTTTTTGTCTAGGGCGCCTATTCTAAAACATAATACTTTAAAAACAAAACCACCCCGCCTTATGACAGGGTTTTTTTATTACATTAAATTAATTTTGTAAAAATTAATTAAGAAATTTAGCGACGAATAAACACGGGCCGAACCATCATTTTCACGGGAAGTTTACCACCTTTTCGTTTTACGTGAAAATTAAACAAAAACCCATTGGGCCACAGTAAAAAATTTATTAGAATAACAATTATATTTATTAATGGGTCGTTAAGGCGAAAATTATTTTTAAAATATTCAAAGCACAATTCACACAAGCAAAAAAGATTCGTAGAAGCTTTTTTGGCTAGGAACTATTCGCCGCTATGCTGTGCCCCATTTAAAATGTTTGACTAAAACTTTTATTTATTTGTTTTTGAGAAATAAATTTCATCATCATCATCAGCCCGTGTCTCTCCACAGCAGGATATAGGCCTCTTTCAAGGCTCGCCACCACACACGGTCCTCCGCCTTTCGCATCCAACTACCCCCGGTATGGGAAGGAAATTACCTACACTAGCAAACAGAACCTTTCAGTTTTAGAGAAGGATGACAAAAATTAGATGTTTTTTCTCGATATTCAGAAATACGAACTTGTAGACAAACACTCAACTATTGTATTCTTTTTGGGCCTATGTCGTCTTCATTGGCCAATAAACGGGGTTATATTATTGTGAGTACAATTTATAAGTAATGTTTGTCGTTGGATCTTCATAATGGAGGCAATAATGTATTGTTGAATGATCTCTCGAAATATGACTTTATAGCTTTAGCATGTAAAAAAGTTATGAACAACGCCTTTGTATATTATAATATAGTTAATAAATTGTGATTAAGGATTTGAATTTAGAAACCAAAGATATTTCCAAGTGGAATAAATGTATTTTAACACGTTTTATGTGTTTCATTTGTCTATTCGACTGACCTGAACCAAAGATAGCGGGTTCGATTCCCACCCGGGACAAATATTAATTTATGTGCATGAACATGTCTGATTGTTCCTTGTCTGGGTGTAAAACATCTTATATATGTACTAGCGACCCGCCCGTAGCTCCGCTCTTTTCTTACCCATTTTCGTTAGGCCATTATAGTTCTTGTTCTTGACCTCGGTCCCATCCCGTTTTCGGTTCCACTCTCATCAAGAAAAGTGAGCGGGGATGGGGGCATGGGGAATTCTATGATGTTCTTATATCAAGTAAAATACATATTTAAAAATATCTAATTGCAATTCAGCAAATATTACAAAACCTACAATTCCACACACGAAGTCGGAAGCAAATGCAAGTGTATTATAGATTTAAACATTCTGGAAGAAATTCCTTGAATGAAAACTGTATCAAAATCCGGCGCATGGTTTAGAAGTAAGCGGAGAAACAAGAAATGAATCCCGTAGCGTTGTCTATTCGTGCCCAGGCTGCGTACCAGAGAGCTCCAGCAGCGCAGCGCCAAGGTGGCGACGCCTCGAGATGGCGAATGATGCGAGGAGAGCGCCGCGTCATGTTGACACTCGGTGTTCGGCTGAATGGAGCATGTAGAGCTTACCGAACTGAACCAAAAGTTTAAAAAACGAAATTTGAAACATGTTTTCTTGATAACCGTTAGTTTGCGCTATCTATTCACTTGAAACTTTTTGTTTAGTTTGATAAGCTCTACCTGCTCTGTATGTTTGGACTACGTTTAGCCGAACACGTATTATAGAATTTTTTTACTTTTGTGCAAAAATATAAAGATATTTAATTATTATAGGTACAAATTTTCAGTAGTCCTTAACACCATGGTCTCATGAATAACTGTCAATTGTTTTTCCATTGTGGCATCATTTTGAAAATTGCATGTCTGTATCACCGTGGTTTTGCCTCGTGAACATTTTTGTGCCACGGTCCGTTCAAAATCTTACTGCTCCCGCCCCGTTTCCGCTGTGAGCTGGCCTCGGCCTCCTCGATTACAGTTAAATCAAGTCGTCCACGAGGATTGTGAGAATTGGCATAGTTAAAGTTTATATGGAAAAGGAGTGCTAAAGCTAAAATCTATATATATCAAAAAACTGAGTAGATCCCGTCGAATTGTCGACCACTGGTAGACAACTAGTTTTCTATATTAAATCTATATATATGATGGACATGTAGCAGCCGCTAATAAATTATAAGACAAACATGTGACAAATGTTTCTATATAACTCGAATAAATTAAAGACACTGCAAATGAATTAATAGTAACGACATAAATATTACGATGAAGATGAAGCTTAACAATTTACCCTGCGACGCAGCTTAGTCAATTTATTATATACAAAACTATAAATATCTATATAATAATTAAAAGTATTTACAAATTAAAAAATACTACGTAAATTATGATAAATGACAAAATTTTAAAGAGACGATGGGTTCAGGGTACCAAGGAGGCTTGCCGCGTTGCCGCGCTGAACAAAGTATTCCTTGCACATAGGATCCCCTGTCAACAGACACAGCGCGACACCCAAATCGTGGACAAGTGATTTGGTATCCTTGGACCAGGGACCCATCGTCTCGACAGCAAAAGGGATGAAATGGTAGCGATTTAAAAGTTCCATGTGCTTGGCTGTTTTCCTGCGAGCTGCTGTCTCAGCAGCTGCTCCAGTTTTTTTTGATATATTTTTTATATAACTTTGACATAAAGTATCTACGCAAGTTACATCCCAAACAAGAGCTTTACCATTTTTGTATAGAACCATAGTGACACCATCGGGTCTCTTGCCGTCACCCCGAAAGATACCTTGAGGCTCAAGACAGGAAGGTTGTGCAGAAGATAGAGCGTCTTTTACAATGTTGTTGAATATTACGATTAAAAATAAATTAAACAAGAATTTAGAATAATTTCGTAGCGGGATGCTTACTGTCGCGCTTACCCGATGTAATCAATATTTTCATAGAATCTGTAGCGGAAAGAAAACATTATTAAAATTGAATTGCTATCGCACCATGCCTACTTTTCAGTTATACATCACAATTCGTTAACTTTGTAAAGTACACAGTTATTTAATAGAATCACCTACTTTAGTACAGTTTCACACTCGAATTGCGTGTTTTGTAAGAAAACACTTTGACCACTTTTTAAGCACAATACGCGCACGGATCAGTGTGATATCGGCAAAATTAACTACAGTTTATGTAGAGTTGGACTGCATGCAGAAAGCTAAAATCTATTACAAGATTAATTTTTGAAATGGGACAGTATGGCCAAATCCTAAACTATGAGAAATAGCGAAAAGTGTTCAAAGGCATCATGAGCTCGATTTTTAGAAAACGAAAACTACATAATCACATTTTTGAAAAATACGTTACCTCAAAAGGGAAACAAACCACTCGATTCGATAATTATATATTAATATGGTAAGAAAAACTTTAGACCCCTTTTAAAGTATATTGCGGATATGGAAGAATGTGAGATAGTCAAAAGGAATGCCAATATAATTCTACTGGTGTAGATACGAGTTATAGAAAAACAGAATTGTATACGCGATGAAAGCCCTCACCAAAATGTTTACAACTATGAGTACAGAATTATGATAAAGTTATATGGGCTAAAAGGCGCCAGTTGTAAACCGAAAAATGTATGAAAGGTAGGACTGAAGTAAATAATTCGTCGGGACAATGACGATCCTGAACAAATAAAATTGATTATAATATACTCAACAAATAAAATTCAAAATTTTACCAAAAATTATTCAGAAATGTTTTTTACTCTGCAGTAAATCACTTAAGCGTTATTTGCTTAAAATAAATAAATAATTTAGACCACTTCTTGAAATGGCCTCGCATCAATTCAATTACAAGACTGAATTGTTAATTTTTTTTTTCAATAGAGATGAACGGTAATACAAAAGCGGAATGGGATTGTCGGGATATTGCGGTGGTTCGATGAATCTGGTTGGCTCATAGTATGACAGCTGACCCTACTGCCTAATGCCTTACTATTTCCACAAATTTACCTATTGTTATGTCACCTATTCGAAGTTTTAGTATTCCATCAGCCCTTTTTATAATAATAATATAATATATATAATAAATATATAATAATAATTTTATAATTTTATAATTGTAACTACCGCCATCTCTTAAAAGCAACTGGGACCGACTGCTTAACGTGCTCTCCGAGGCACGAAGTCAGTGATAGTTAATGTACTTAAATCAGAAAAAACTCATTGATACACGCCCGGATTCGAACCACGGCCACATGACGTTATAGGTTTGAAACAAGTTCACTGCGTTCGGGTTATCACAACATCTCATATGTAGGAAGCATCTTCTTGTAAAACTTTGAGGAAGTGCATAATATTTTGGGGCTTTTTTACCGACTGCCAGGTTTAATTTTGAGTGCCATGCCTAAAGAAAATTAGTGGTCCTATGTTTTTCTCCACAAGCACACTATACTGGCACAAAATCTACACGAAGTTAATACTTTTCGTACATTTCATTTATTTGGCTACTTCAATATCGTCATTGCCTCGACGCATTATATAGTTCCAAACACAGTCACAATTTCATACTCACCGATCACAAATAACCGCGTTTCTTGTAGAAGAATCCCTTTTATTTTTTACTTTATTCATTCATTATTATTATTAATTTTTAAAGCGATCATAGTGATACATATTTCATGAAAATTTCAAGTGTAAGTAACGATCTTACAACCACCAATCACCAAAAACGTCGGAAAAATTAGGTTTCTTCTATGGGAATTCTTTAATTTTTAACTTTATTTTATTATTATTATTTATTATTGTAGCGATCATAGTAATACATATTTCATGAAAATTTCAAGTGTAAGTAAAGATCTTACAGCCACCAATCACCAAAAACGTCGGAAAAATTAGGTTTCTTCTATGGGAATTCTTTAATTTTTAACTTTATTTTATTATTATTATTTATTATTGTAGCGATCATAGTAATACATATTTCATGAAAATTTCAAGTGAAAGTAAAGATCTTACAGCCACCAATCACCAAAAACGTCGGAAAAATTATGTTTCTTCTATGGGAATTCTTTAATTTTTGACATTATTTTATTATTATTATTTGCTATTATAGCGATCATAGTGATACATTTTTCATGAAAATTTCAAGTGAAAGCAAAGATCTTACAGCCACCAATCACCAAAAACGTCGGAAAAATTACGTTCCTTGTATGGGAACCCCCTTTAATTTTTAATTTTATTTTATTATTATTATTTGCTATTATAGCGATCATAGTAATACATATTTCATAAAAATTTCAAGTGAAAGTAAAGATCTTACAGCCACCAATCACCAAAAACGTCGGAAAAATTACGTTCCTTGTATAGGAACCCCCTTTAATTTTCAACATTATTTTATTATTATTATTTGCTGTTATAGCGATCATAGTAATACATATTTCATAAAAATTTCAAGTGAAAGTAAAGATCTTACAGCCACCAATCACCAAAAACGTCGGAAAAATTACGTTCCTTGTATGGGAACCCCCTTTAATTTTTAACTTTATTTTATTATTATTATTTGCTATTATAGCGATCATAGTAATACATTTTTCATTAAAAATTTCAAGTGTAAGTAAAGATCTTACAGCCACCAATCACCAAAAACATCGGAAAAATTACGTTCCTTGTATGGGAACCCCCTTTAATTTTTAACTTTATTTTATTATTATTATTTATTATTATAGCGATCATAGTGATACATTTTTGATGAAAATTTTAAGTGAAAGTAAAGATCTTACAGCCACCAATCACCAAAAACGTCGGAAAAATTATGTTTCTTCTATGGGAATTCTTTAATTTTTGACATTATTTTATTATTATTATTTGCTATTATAGCGATCATAGTGACACATTTTTTATGAAAATTTCAAGTGAAAGTAAAGATCTTACAGCCACCAATCACTAAAAACGTCGGAAAAATTACGTTCCTTGTACAGGAACCCCCTTTAATTTTTAACTTTATTTTATTATTATTATTTGCTATCATAGCGATCATAGTGATACATTTTTTATGAAAATTTCATGTGAAAGTAAAGATCTTACAGCCACCAATCACCAAAAACGTCGGAAAAATTACGTTCCTTGTATGGGAACCCCCTTTAATTGTTAACTTTATTTTATTATTATTATTTGCTATTATAGCGATCATAGTATTACATATTTCATGAAAATTTCAAGTGAAAGTAAAGATCTTACAGCCACCAATCACCAAAAACGTCGGAAAAATTACGTTCCTTGTATGGGAACCCCCTTTAATTGTAAACTTTATTTTATTATTATTATTTGCTATTATAGCGATCATAGTAATACATATTTCATAAAAATTTCAAGTGAAAGTAAAGATCTCACAGCCACCAATCACCAAAAACGTCGGAAATATTATGTTTCTTCTATGGGAATTCTTTAATTTTTGACATTATTTTATTATTATTATTTGCTATTATAGCGATTATAGTGACACATTTTTTATGAAAATTTCAAGTGAAAGTAAAGATCTTACAGCCACCAATCACTAAAAACGTCGGAAAAATTACGTTCCTTGTACAGGAACCCCCTTTAATTTTTAACTTTATTATTTAATTATTATTATTTGCTATCATAGCGATCATAGTGATACATTTTTTATGAAAATTTCAAGTGAAAGCAAAGATCTTACAGCCACCAATCACCAAAAACGTCGGAAATATTATGTTTCTTCTATGGGAATTCTTTAATTTTTGACATTATTTTATTATTATTATTTGCTATTATAGCGATTATAGTGACACATTTTTTATGAAAATTTCAAGTGTAAGTAAAGATCTTACAGCTACCAATCACCAAAAACGTCGGAAAAATTACGTTCCTTGTATGGGAACCCCCTTTAATTTTTAACTTTATTTTATTATTATTAATTATTATTGTAGCGATCACAGTGATACATATTTCATGAAAATTTCAAGTGTAAGTAAAGATCTTGCAGCTACCAATCACCAAAAACGTCGGAAAAATTATGTTTTTTCTATGGGAATTCTTTAATTTTTAATTTTATTGTATTATTATTATTTATTATTATAGCGATCATAGTGATACATCTTTCATAAAAATTTCAAGTGTAAGTAACTATCTTACAACCACCAATCACCAAAAACGTCGGAAAAATTATATTTCTTCTATGGGAATTCTTCAATTTTTAACATTATTTTATTATTATTATTTGCTATTATAGCGATCATAGTGATACATTTTTCATGAAAATTTCAGTGTAAAAAGAAGTATAGTACAGTGTAAGAAAATTCAAGTGTAAGTAAAGATCTTACAGCTACCAATCACCGAAAACGTCGGAAAAAAATACGTTCCTTGTATGGGAACCCCTTTTAATTTTTAACTTTGTTCAGGTTTTATTATTTTGAATATTGTCAAGTACAGTAATATATCTAACTGGTGGTTGTAAGTGATGATCTTACAACCACCAGTCACCTAAAACGTCGGAACAATTACATTTCTTTTTTGGAAATTTTTAATACATTCATCTTTAATGTACCCGAACGAGTTCGACATACTCACTCCGGGACATTTCTTAATAGGTCGCGAATTAGTTTCTGCTCCGGAGTACTATTTAACAGAGGAGCCCATGTATCGTTTGTCTAGGCGGCACTTTATACAACAAGCAACTCAACACTTCTGGCATAGAATGAAGCGAGATTATTTACATACACTCTAGCAGCGTCACAAGTGGTTCACGGAGTCGTGTAAAGTATCTGTGGGGGACGTGGTGCTTGTGCATTCGGAAAATGCTCCCACTCAACAATGGAGACTGGGCCGTGTGGAACGCGTGCACCCTGGCTCTGATGGCAGAGTGCGTGCGTGTCGTAACATTGCGTACGAAAAATTTAAGTCTTCAGCGTCCAGTGTCTAAAATTTGTCCACTACGTATACAAGACGATTTTTTTTAATGAGGGCCGAATCTGCATACAGACACCCTTGACATGATTGCGAAAGTGCAGATGCTTGTCAAGCGTAATACCTAAATATTTATAGTTATGTTGCCACGGAATGTTGACACCGGACATTTTTAATGTGGCTATGTTTGGTGGAGTGATACAAGACTATAATGAAAACTAATTTTGTCATTGGAAATGACTTTGATTTCGTTGGAGTATAGGGGATCATTTGGGAGTTTTGTGAGACAGGCAGATTGCACAAAGAGTTTTCAAGATATCTGGATTAACGTAGTGCCGCCGAAAGACGCAACTCGGCGAGCTCTACAAGATGGCATAAAGCAATTTGAAAAAAAATCAAAAACAAATAAAATTATCGGCAAAAAACGAAAAAAAATCGCAATATTTTTCCCCGATTTTCATTTTGGGAGCCCAATATCTCGAGAACTAGGTCCGAATAAGAAAAAAATAAAAAAATGGTGTGGGGTAATTAGACGAAGCATCGATTGAAACTAAAATTGGTAAAATCGGACAATCGGAAATAGTGGTTAAGGGTGCCCTTAGTTGGAAGTCGGATATGCGTCGGTGTTACATTTCGTACTAATTCGGTTTGTTCGACCGAAATGTCGTACAGAATGTTATATTTCGAAGTTTTAACCTTATTCAGATATCAGTTGTGTTATTTTTTTGCGAAAAAATTTATTTTGAAAAATATTATATATATGTGTTCCGTTACTTTATTCCGTTAGGTTTATTTCCAATGTCGTAAGAAGTTCGTGCGAAAGCAGGAGATCTGTTGATTTTTACTTATTTATTACTTTAATTATTTCAATTAAAATAGATTTACTATGTAATTTAGTACTATTCTTTTTTTGTTTAAGATACAGTCCACTAACTTTTATTCCTGAAAATGAAAAGTTATTTTATTTATTCAATTTATATGTCTATGCAGAAATCTTGTTGATTTCGGTGGGGGGAAACAGAGATCCGATTCCTATTTCATTCATTTTGAAATTCCCACCAAATAATCTGCGCCCTCTGTGGTCGTGTCGGCAAAACCAAATATATGTAAGACGAAACGAGTGGTGCGCAAATAAAATGAAGAAGTAACAAAATTCGTTAAAAACATAAAATAAACGAGAAAAGGGGTGAAATGAAGTGATCTACAGAAATACCGTAAGTTCCCCCTCCCTTTTACTGGATCTACGTAAAATTATGCATTTATTCAACAATGTTCATGCATACAAACATTTGTCTGAGGTGGGAATCGAAACCGCGACCTTTGATTCGCAGTTACGGTCTCTAACCATCTGGCCAATCTACCAATAGAAATAAAAGACAATTGTTTATATATTTCACAGAGTGGGCTGAAAAAGAAGCGCATGTGAAGTAATGCGCCCAACTTCAGACGTTCTACAGAGCACTACAGAGAGACGCATCAAGCGGTGCACACGAGGCGTACTTACTTAGTGTGCAAGACAAGGAGGCTGGTGTGTGTATTCTATCCTGTTTCTGCTGTACTTTTTCTACTCTGTGTAATATACACATTTCTACTGAAGGAACATTCTAATATCGATTGAAGAGCCAATTATCAAATAATAGAATATTAAAGAAAATCTAAATTAATTGTCAAATAGGATATATGTCGCGATAGTTCCATTTAACTTTGAAGAAAATATTCCACGTTTGAAAACTAAAATTAGAGGACGAATCTCGTTTATTTGAATTTCACCTATTTCCCGTTAACAGATTTTAATTAAACTTGGCACATAGGTGTATACCTATACATAGAAAATAAAATATTATGGTGACCTGGAGCTGATCTGAGGTGTTTGGGCGCATATGATTTATTTTGAGGTAGACTTCCATCTGTGCTTTGATTGTAATGGAAGTGGACGCGGCCACGGACACAGCGGAAGCGCGCTTCCAGTTTGCAGTGTAACAACTAAAATTCAATAATCTACTTTCCTCGAATGTACAGGCGACTTACGCAAGATAGTGTATGCCAGGCTTTAGAAGGTGGATTGAAAGGGCTCTCTTAAGTTGGCGGTCAAAAAATGTTTTTATTTCATTTTTTTTACTTATTCGTTTGTTCGTTGTTTGTTCTTGATTGTTCGATCAAATTCATTGTTTGTTCGTTTTTCAATTTTTCATAAACAATATTTAAAAATTCTATCTTACCTAATTGACGTTCCATTTTTAATTTTTTTTTTATTTCTATTCGTTTGTTCTTGACTGTTCAATCAAATTCATTATTTGCTCGTTTTTTAATTTTTTATACAATAGGTACTTTTTCTCAAAGATGCTACGATATACTAGATATATCTTGCACAATCTTCTTTGGGATAAATCATACTTGCAGTACCGGACCAGAAAGTGTCCCACAATGTTTTAGCAGACATGCTCGTGTGGTCGAATATGTAGTTTGAAAATGGAACGAACTCTTTTAAACCCGAAGAGATAACTCATCTAAGTTTTAATTAAATTTCGAACTGGCATGACAAAAAAAATGCGCCATTAAATGAATTTAAAAAAGTAAAAGTAAGGTATCGACATTGGAACGTGGCGAATTGGCGGCAAAATTACTTGAACTAGTTTTATTCTTATAATACAGTTGTCAATAAAATTAGTTTATGTTAACTTTATCTACTATAAATTATTCAAAATGAGTTTTACGAGTGATGAAGACATTTTATCACCACCTGAAATAAGTGCTTACCACCTGTTACGGACCGGGCCAGCTTAGATGAGCCCGGGGAAGGGTTGTAAGACGCCATACGCGGGGGGGTTTACGCACAGATGGTGGTGAACTTAGACGAGCCCGGGGAAGGGTCGTAAGGTCGTAGGACGCCGTGCGCGGGGGGTCAGCGCACACATGGCGCGGCGTTGGCGCGGCCGGGCGACAGGGACACGCATTCCTCTTTGCGCCCAGTCGTTGAATTACTGCTCGCCAAGTCACCACGCACATTGTTTTAAGTCTTGTACATACTTTTATATAACGTTACTGTAAATAAATTCGGTAAACTGCCGTATCGATTAGTGCTTGGTTTCATTGTGCCTACCAAGAGTTTAGAATATACAGTCCACTCTACCGATCCCTGACAGGCTATAGACCATCGCCCACATAGGCCGTCTTCCACGTTGTGCAAAGTCTACATTTTGGTCCTTCGAGCCGGATTTGGAATACTTCTACCAGCTGCAGAGACAATGGAACGACGCTGCACAAGAAGCACAGCCAGGGCAGAAGCTGTCAGTCGTCCGACAGAATCAGGGATCATCGAAGACACAAGCACTATCGCGTTTACCGAACTGTCGCAATTTCCGTCCACCGTATTACGCGAGCCGCCAACGCCGCCATCGACTGCAATGCTGGCGCCGACGCCAGCTATGACCCATGAACCCGGTGAACTCGCCAACACCCGACTACGCCGCACGAGGTCACCAGCACGATCCGTCGCACCATCACACGTGTCGACCGCGTCGTCGGTTGCCCGCCGCATCAAAGAAGCGGAATACGAAGCGGAAAAGCAGATGGCGGAGATCGACAGAAGGTTAATTAGGAAAAAATTACAGATGCAAATATCGGCGATCGAAGATGAAGAGCAGAACGTCAGCAGCACACGCGGACCGCGCGATGAAGAGGCGAACGCACGCGTCAGTAGCTGGGTAGAGCAGGCGCAGGGGAACGAAGGGCACGCAGCCGCGCGGCCACATGTCGAAACGGAATCGACCCCCTACCGCGCTGCCACAGGTCAGAACTATCCTAGTGACGAATATGTTCATCCTCAGACACGACGGGGGGAGAGAGGGGAAGAAGCGCACCGCGCCCCCTCTCCCGAGCGCCCTCCTGGAAAGTCGAGTTTCGGAGGATTAGATGAACTAGTGACGGCTCTGACAAATATAAGCTGTGCACGCCCGCGCCCGCGACAAACCGGTGAACTCCCCAGTTTTGACGGTAATATCGCTGACTGGCTGCCGTTCAAGGCCGCATATAAAGATTCTACAGAAATGTACAAATATACAAGTGCTGAAAATATAGCCCGACTGCGCGTCTGCTTAAAAGGAGAAGCGAGAGATGCGGTATCGTCACTATTATCAAGCGTAACCGAACCGAGCATAATAATATCGACTTTAGAGCTGTGTTTCGGTCGTCCTGAAAAGTTAATATGGAGAGTGATAGACGAACTTAAACGCCTGCCGCCAGCAGGGCCGCATCCGGAACAATTGAACAAGCTCGCTATTAAAGTGCAGAACATCGTACACACCATCAAAAGCGTAGACAAACGGGGCTATATATACAATCCACAATTAGTGGAAGAGATAGTACAAAGATTGGAGCCCCATCTACGCACAAGATGGTACGACTTTGCCGCGGCCGCCGAAGCAAACGACGACACTAGGCCCGAAATAGTAAAAATATCGCATTTTCTAATGAAAGAAGCAGGCCGCGCGCTGAAATACGCTACGTACACACACACGCTTGCCGCCGCCGGTGCGAGCAGTACAGAGAGACGACGCGCACTGCCCTTGCCGCCACCCCGCGCCCGAGCGGCCGCGCCCGGTCTGGCGCGCCCGCGATTTGAACGCGTTCATGCCACAAACACGACACAGGACATAGAGCGACGAAATGCTTGCATTTGTTGTGGTGACGAAAACCATAAACCTACACAATGCCAACAGCTGCTACGCATGACTCCAAGCGCCCGATGGGAGTGGGCCAAGGAGCAGCGTGTATGTTGTAAATGTCTAAATAAAAGGCACAACCGCGACAGATGCAGAGAAAACGTATGCGGGGTCGGCGGCTGCAGACTACGTCATCACCGTTTGCTGCACGAAGAGCGAGGCGCCCCGTCGAGCCACACGGGGGGAGAAAGCGCCGCCGACCTAGCCGCACCGAGCGAGCCGAACGCGACGGCTGGGTCAGCATCAGCAACAGTGATGAATATAGCCACGCCACAGCATTCAATTTTGCTCAAAGTGTGCGCTGTGAACATCAGCGGGCCCGCCGGGGCAGTGAACACATATGCTATGTTAGACGACGGATCAACGGTCACTCTCATCGACGCCGACCTCGCACGACAACTAGGCGCATCGGGGCCCAACGAGCCGTTGAATCTAACTGGCGTAAATATGCAAAGTGCAGATGATCTCAGCCAGCGCATTACGATATCGGTCGCCGGTAGTGATAATATAAAATATTGTGTACGGGCGCGCACGGTGAATCAGTTAGGCCTGCGTGTACAAACAGTGCCGCGGTCCGTACTCAATTACGATCATATGAGACAAATTGACAGCCGTGCCATATACAATAATGCAGTGCCAAAAATGCTCGTGGGTGCTGATTACTGGGACTTAATCACGACGCTAGAGGTGCGTGCCGGCAAACGTAACGAGCCGGCCGCATCGCGCACGCGGCTGGGATGGGTCATTCATGGTTATGCGCCGCGCGGCATTCGACATATAAGTGAGCAAGTGAATCACATAGTGACGGACCAAGTGCGTGAATATTTCGATATAGAGAACGAACTAATATGTAGAGCTGCGCCGCGAGTGACAAAGAACGATAAACGTGCCGTCATGCTATTTCATGAAACAGTACGTATGCGCGACGGACGCGTTGAGGTAGGATTGTTGTGGCGTGACAATAATGTGACGATGCCGGTCAGTTACGCCATGGCCGCTAATTGCCTCCGCGCAGTCGAACGGCGTATGGATAAAGACGACATTTTTCGAAGTTTATACACTGAACAGATAAATAATTTATTCGAAAAAGGATATGCAAGCGCATGTGACGCAGGCGATAGCGAAAGTGACCGAGCGTGGTATCTGCCGCACTTTGCCGTGCGGAACCCGAATAAACCAAATAAAATTCGTTTGGTTTTCGACGCGGCCGCGCGCGCGGGTGGAGTCGCCTTGAACGATGAGCTGCTGGAGGGCCCGGACAAGCTACAGCCACTCACTGGGATATTGTTCCGATTCCGTGAAAGGCCCGTAGCGGTAACCGCCGACATAGAAGAGATGTTCCTTCGTATACAAATACGATCGGCGGACCAGCCAGCCCAGATGTTTTTGTGGCGTGGCAGCAATCGTACAGAGCCTCCAAAGAAATATAAAATGAAAGTGATGATTTTTGGAGCCAGCTGTTCCCCTTTCCTGGCCCACTGCGCACGCGATTGGAATGCGGAGCGACACGCAGAAGAGTACCCAGCCGCCGCTCACGCTATACGTACTAGCCACTATATGGACGACTACATAGACAGCGTAGACACCCCCGCCGAAGCTATAAAATTAGCAAAAAGTGTGAAAGAGGTTCACAAACGCGCCGGTTTTAATATACGTTCGTGGAACTCAAACGAAGCGCACGTACAGGAAGCTGTCGCACCGAACGAAACTAATGCCATCAACGTCGTCATGCAAAAACGCTAGGGCTGCTGTGGGATACGAGCACCGATGAAATAGCATTCAATACATCGATGCCTCGGGTACCCCACGAAGTACGAAATCAAGAGCGAGTACCTACCAAACGAGAGGTATTGAGTGCGGTGATGTCGATATACGACCCGCTCGGACTCATTAGCCCGTATACTATGAGTGGAAAAGTTATACTGCAGCGGCTATGGCAGCATGAGCTCGGATGGGATGAACCGATACCCTCAGAAGAGGCTGAGGCAGAGACTTTCAAGAGTGGCAACGGGCACTGGATGACGTTAAGCAGCTGAAGATACAGCGCTGTTACACGTCACCTCCTCACGCCCACCGTGCGCCACAACTGCATGTGTTTTGTGACGCGAGCGAACAGGCGTTTGCCGCCGTCGCTTTCTGGAGGTACGAGTACGAGGATGGACGAGTGAAATCTGTGTTGGCCGCCGCCCGAGTAAAGGTAGCGCCGCGGCGGCCGATGAGCATTCCTCGGCTCGAGCTACAGGCGGCGGTCCTCGGTGCCCGCCTGGCGACCACGGTGCGTGAACAACATAGGTTGAAACCCGTGTCCACTACCTATTGGACCGACTCAAAAACCGTCGTACAATGGATCAAAGGTGACGCGCGGCGATACCTACCTTTTGTGGCCCACCGTCTGGGTGAAATAGACGAAATTACGGACCGAACGTGCTGGCGGTGGCTACCTACCGAGCACAACGTAGCGGACGATGCAACGCGCCCGCGCTACGACGGCGGGCCCTCGGCGCACGACCGGTGGTTTCACGGCCCTACGTTTTTACGCAGCGACGAAACTGAGTGGCCAAAGGACAATGGACAATGTGAAAGTATAAACAATTTTAGTGTAATAAGCGAAGATATAAACAATATTAGTGTGATAAGTGAAAGTGATAGCGCGATGCCGGACATAAGTCGATTCTCGTCGTTCTCTCGACTACAGCGCGCCACGGCATACGTGTTCTTGTTCGTAGATAAGCTACGACGCGGCCGCACTGGCCCGCTGACTGTTGACGATTTAGACCGCGCCCGGGATATGTGGATTAAACGCTCTCAGCGGGAGAGCTTTTTTAAAGACATAAGTGCAGACGGACGTGCGCGTAGCGGAGGTCGACTACACAAACTTAATCCCGTGTATATAGACAATAAACTGTGTGTGGGAGGTCGTATAGCCGCCGCCGACGGGGTGACCGCCGCAACTAAGCGGCCCGTCATTTTAGACGGAAAACACCCGTTTGTGCGATTGCTTTTGCAACACGAGCACGCCGCTGCCGGGCATGCCAACAATGAGCGGGTGGTAAACGAACTGCGACAGCGGTACTGGATCATAAAATTACGCTCCGCTGTACGCAGCGCATCGCGCGCGTGCCAGATGTGCCGAGTGCGGTGCGCCACGCCCGCCGCCCCGCCCACTGGTGACCTACCCCCAGAGCGACTTGGGCATCATCAACGCCCCTTTACTAATTGCGGGCTTGATTATTTCGGGCCCGTGAATGTTGTTATCGGGCGACGTCGTGAAAAACGATATGGCGCGCTCTTTACGTGTCTGACGACGCGCGCGGTCCACGTTGAACTCGCTGCATCGCTGACGGTGGATTCGGCGATTATGGCGTTGCGGCGCATGGCTGCGCGGCGCGGTTGGCCGAGCGTTATCTACTCTGACAACGCTACTAACTTTAAGGGCGCCGACCGGGCGCTCCGCGACGCCTACCGGGAGTGGCTGCCACAGTTAGGCGCGTTCGCAGCCACAAAGGGTACAAACTGGAAATTTATCCCACCAGGGGCGCCGCACATGGGCGGCGCGTGGGAGCGACTCGTCCGGTCAGTTAAGGTCGCCCTTCACGCTGTGCTGCACACCAGAGCGCCGCGCGAGGAGATGCTGCAGACGTTACTCACCGAGGCTGAGCACGCAGTGAATAGCCGGCCGCTCACTCACGTACCGGTCGACCCACGTGACCCGGAGGCGCTAACCCCAAACCACTTTTTAATTGGACAGTCGTCAGGTCTGCCGCCAGTGGGACCGTGCTGTGAGACGAGCCGAGCGACGTGGCGCGCCTCGCAACACCTAGCAGACATGTTTTGGCAGAGGTGGCTGCGAGAATATCTGCCCACCTTAGTGCCACGCTCGTGCCCGGAACGCTCTGTTCGTGCACCGAATACGGGCGACTTGGTTATTATCGTCGATCCTCAGTCACCCAGAAACATATGGCCGCGAGGAGAGGTCGTACGCACGTATACCGGACCAGATGGCCACGTGAGGATAGCGGACGTGCGGACTACCGGTGGAATACTTCGGCGACCCGTGACTAAGCTGGCGGTCCTTCCGGTAGAGATAGGCTCGGCAGAGCTACGCCGGGGGGAGAATGTTACGGACCGGGCCAGCTTAGATGAGCCCGGGGAAGGGTTGTAAGACGCCATACGCGGGGGGGTTTACGCACAGATGGTGGTGAACTTAGACGAGCCCGGGGAAGGGTCGTAAGGTCGTAGGACGCCGTGCGCGGGGGGTCAGCGCACACATGGCGCGGCGTTGGCGCGGCCGGGCGACAGGGACACGCATTCCTCTTTGCGCCCAGTCGTTGAATTACTGCTCGCCAAGTCACCACGCACATTGTTTTAAGTCTTGTACATACTTTTATATAACGTTACTGTAAATAAATTCGGTAAACTGCCGTATCGATTAGTGCTTGGTTTCATTGTGCCTACCAAGAGTTTAGAATATACAGTCCACTCTACCGATCCCTGACAGGCTATAGACCATCGCCCACATAGGCCGTCTTCCACGTTGTGCAAAGTCTACACCACCGAAATCGAAGGACAGATACATGAAAACGTATAAAAATTTTATTCAATGGAAAAACGAAAGGTAATCTAAATCATTGTCTGAAAACGTTTTCTTAGCTTATTTTGGTGAAATGGCTACAAAAGTAAAACCATGTAGATTTTGGGTATGTACGTGTATTACATTCCATGTTAAAATATACGATACTAATGAAATATAATATAAAAATCCCTGGAAATGTCACAAACTAATATTCCTGGGAGATCCACGTTTAAGTTTCAAAAACTGTACCTTTACCAATTGTGTTTTTAAATAAAAATTTATGTTATTGTTTCAATACATGCATCTTTGAGAAAAGTACTATACAAGCCTTGGCCACAACTGTGCATAACCGGACTCACGATCGTTCGCTTATGCTGCACTTACGGGCCGCGGCAGTAATCTACTATATACTATAACTAAAATGCCAAATCTCATACTCCTCCGTACTCGCGATATGCTTTGAAATGTGTACAAAATTTTTTCTTCACACATTAATATATACTTAGATTATCAAATTAAGTGGTTTGATACCCTGTTAAAGTAACAGATTTAAAAAAAATGTAAATACGTATGCCGTTTTTGTTTTCGTTTTTGTTTCGCACACTTTTCCCTATTTTTCATAGTTTTCATCCGTCGCACTCCAAACAAAAAATTCTCACTGATGCAGTGTTACTATTAAGACGTTTTTGGTGTTGTTTTCGTATAAAATAAGGACGTGGAATTAATTTCTGATGGCAATTTCGTATACAGCTATACAAAAAATGATTTTATTTGCAATATCCTGTCTGGCATTTTTTTAAAATTTTCTATAACTTTTTAAATCGTAAATATTTTGTAATAAAAAAAATTTTTTTAGTTACCTTATTTACTCTAGTTTACAAAAATATATACTGCGAAGAAATTCCGGAAGGTGAGGCGGCGAATCGATGCATTGACAGGCGATCGCGCGGGCGGTGCGGCGGTGGAGTGCGGGCGCCTTTGAATTCGAATCTCAGTGCCACGTGCGGTGAACAGTTTAGTTCATTAGTTTCCCGGGTGTATGTGGAGGGATTGGACGCAAAGTTTGTTATCAAAATAACCGTTAATCAAGTTTAAATAAAAGCGTTTTAATTGTTTTTTTTTTGTCTTTGTGGCTGCAATTTTATTTGATGTTTTGAAGTCAATTCATGTAAGTATTTATTACGTTTTTTTAAACAGTTTTTGAACTTTAACTTCAATTTTTACAGCGCCGAATGATCTTGTGGAGTGACGCTCAAAAAGTACCTAGTAAAAGTACCCTGTTATAGAAATAAGCAGAGTCACTCAGTATTTAACTTTCTGCGAGGAAAGAATACACTCTAACAATAAAATTATTCACGACCACATCTCGTTAAACAAGTATGCCCTATTTACAAAAATCAACCAGACACATAGAAATATTATTGCGTGCAGTGTATCAAGGCGTACATGTGTAGGGTCAGTTAACGACACCACAACAAAATCTACCCAACTACTCAATCCCCAGAAATACGGTTGGAAAGGAGATGTATGGGTGCCTAACTGGACAACTGTAGCCATTGCTGCACGCGCATGCTTAGAACTTATAAGATGCAAGGATGTATACTAAATTGCCATCAGAAATGAAATCCACGTCCTTATTTTATACGAAAACGATACCAAAAACGTCTTAATAGTAAAACTGCATCAGTGAGAATTTTTTGTTTGGAGCGCGGCGGATGCAAACTTCGCGTACCACCCCACTCCCCCCTGCGGGTGGAACTGCTGGGAACTGAGCTTTTTTTTCCCTTGCGGTGGGAAGGCGGATTAAACTCTACAGTTTCCGCGCTCAATCAAATTTGTTTTATACAGGGAACACATGTGCCAAGTTCCATTTTTGTGTCGCAATGTGAAGGGTTCCCATACAAGAGGTGTCAATAGGCCCTCGGCTTATAGCCGATATTGCGAGATAAAAGTTGCTCAAAAGTACTTTAAGATTTAATACAATCAGATATCGGTAGCTTAAATAATTGATTTTAAAACTTAAATACCTATGACGTAACAACTACGGTTTATAGCTTCGATGTTTGATACCTGAAATTAATTGTATAGATAATGATTTCTTTGTTTTTCACCCGATTTGAATTTGTGTTGTACCGAGTCATATTTTATACTTCCTTGAGAAATATATTTTCATTATTAGCCTCCTATCGTATAGTGACGTCTATACTTAGACGCACGTCGATGCATTGTGGAATGTACTCGAATTGTCACGCGCTTTCACAAACATGTCGACTAGGTACAGAAATTACTAGAAAATCGAAATAAAAATAAAATAAATGAAATTCTATTTTAGAAGCGGCCCAAATCAAAAGAGTTGCGCTGTCCAGATTTATATTTTTGAGGCAGCGTCGCGTGCACTCACAGGTGGCGCCGAGCGCTATTAATTATTCCCACGATAAATTGTAATTAGAATATCAAAATGGAATGTTCGATGATGGAAACTTCGAGATGTTGCGGGTGATGATTTCGGTGCATATATAACAAAACTAGTACGCCGCCAACGAGTCAGTTTTTGGAAGAGTCATTAGCGAACATAACTGCAAAGTATGATACAAGTGTGATAACAGTTTTGCGATTTTGTTTCGTAATAAAGTATAAGTACAACTTAAGGTGAGACGACGCCTGTCTAGTACAACTATTTAATAATAGATGGAGCCACCATATAAAGAAATCAAATTTCTATAGAGTTTCTTACATGTAAGAACCTTTTATTGGCATTCTGATATTTTAATCCATTGTTACTCTAAAATAATACAGCTGTTGGTTTTCCTAATAAATAGATATTTTTTATTTTTTCATAATACATTTCTAAGTTTCAGATGATAAAACATAGCATGCGACTATCAAAAATATTTCTCTTTAAAGTTTTTAACTGACATTATTGATTGTTTCAACAGTTTCCAAGCATTTGTACAAAAACCTGAAATTCGTGGAAAATAAGGGTTTTTCGACTGATTTAAATTATGGTTTTTTCAATAGTTTCGAAGCGTTTATAGAAAAACCTTATTTTCCCAAAATTTTAGGTTTTTGTACAAACGTTTCGAAACTGTTAAAACAATCAGTAAAGTCAGTTAAAAACATTATAGAGAAATATTTTTTATGGTCGCATGTTATATTTTATCAACTGAAACCTATAAATGTGATAATAAAAAAATAAAAATAATTGCTTTATATGGTAGCTCCATCTATTATTATTAAATAGCCGTACTAGACAGGCGTCGTCCTACCTTAAATCGATATTCTAGTGCATCTTAAATACATGAACCTACTACTAGCCCATAACATCATTAACAGCACGGTTTCATCAACAGGTGTAATGAAGCTAGACGACCTAGCTCACGTTTTCAAGGCGAGTTCGTTGTTGAGGAGAGGTGAAGAGGCGTGCGCCCTCCGTGTCTCGCTGTTGCACAAATTCGAATTATTCGCTGGCTTGGGATGGCCGGACGTTACTGGTACCTCCTTTGTTACCCGCCCGCGACTCCAATGCCCAGGTATGTATACATTCTCATTTTCCTTACAGAGAAACCGCTCAAGTCATGCATAGTCTTATGTACGGGGCTAGGCGTCACGGGTGGCGGGCAGGTAGCAAAATAATAATACCTGGGACATCCCACACAGGGCCATCTAGTCCCAAAGAAATCCAGTACTATTATCCCATCAATACCCCACTGCAGGAGCTTATAGGCGTCCCCTCGGGATGGGGGGCTTGGAGCTTAATCCACCACGCTGCTCTCGTACGGGTTGGTGGATTTTAACGACTGCCATCTATTGATGGCAACCGGGACAGACGGATTAAAGTGCTCTCCGAGGCAGAAAGTTAGGGATAGTTATGTTACATAAGTTTATTATTATTATTATTATTATTATTATTATTATTATTATATTATATAGTTTATATTATTATATTATTATTATTTTTATTCTTATTTATTTATTATTATATCATGTATACGTTATTATTATATCATGTATACGTTATTATTATTATAAGTTAGAAAAAGCTTATTGGTACATGCCCTGGGGAATTCGACTTTCGGCCTTCTAAACAAGAAACGGGTTCGCTACCACTCGGCTATCACGACACGGCTACCGCGACCTTTGGTTCTGCAATTACGGTCTGTAACGTGCACGCTTGGCTGTTCCAAATCTATAAGGCCATGTAGTCGTGGTTCGAATCCGGGCGTGTACCAATGAGTTTTTTCTGACTTAAGTACATTAACTGTCACTGACTCCGTGCCTTGGAGAGCACGTTAAGCAGTCGGTCCCGGTTGCTGTCAATAGATGGCGGTCGTTACAATCCCCAACACGCAATGGAACAGCGTGGTGGATTTAAGTTCCAAGCTCCCCCTCACCCAGGGGGAGGCCTAAGCCCCTGCAGTGAGTTATAAAAAAGGCCGATGGAATGGAATGGAACATTGTTGATTTTGAGTTGAACTATTATTGAACCTTTTATGAACTCATTCGGTTGAAAACCATGGATTTGTTGAATAAAGCCGGGAGCGGATTCTCAGAAGTTGAGATTGTTCCAGAAGTGAGTGAACGAATGACTTAAGGTGCGAAATGAAAGGAAATGGAAGCCTATGTTCCGATTAACACCATGAGGTTTGAATGAAATGATTCGCCCAACGTTAATTGAATTGACAATTTTATTAATCAAATTTTTGAAAAAAATTAAAATATACCTAATTTTTTTTATTTAAAAATCTTGTGATATGTTAAGAATTTAGGTACAGACCCATTGTCATCGGAATGTCATTCCAACACACACTTCGTTGTTTTGGTTTGCCGTATCCAGTAGCAAGTTTGAGGATCCATCCGCGCCTTTTCTGTTGATTTATGGTTTAAGACCTTCAATATTTTTTAATTAATTCGCAGGTGATATGTACAACGGTATAACGATAACAGCGAGGAACGGCGCGCGCGCATTACGCCGTCTGCTACTTCTTTCGTACGTGTCGTGCGGGTTTTGTGCTCGCTAGTGCTAGCCAACGAGGCCGTCGCCGAATGCGCTCCGCCATTTTACAAGCCTCCGCAAGAGGTGAGAATAATAACAGTAGGCAATATCCAACTAGAGACGACACGCAGCAAAACCTGACGACTAAGCTACGATGTCTGGCTAAGCATTCCGTTTTTCATACAAACAAAGGTCAAAGATTCGATTCCCACCATGAGTTTTTAATTTTAAAACTTAAATATCAAGATTCCGCTGGACGTTATGGCTGTTTCGGTTAAATGCGTCCAAGCGTCAATCGTAGTCCGATGACGAATTCAAAAATCGAATCCGAATTTCCAATAGATCGGAGAAGGCAGAGCTTTTTTCAGGTGGCACTGTAATTGCTGGTACCTTGTTATTATTTGCAATGTGGTCATTCTCAACACTAACATATCGCGCATTTATTGAAATTGGACAAATTAAATAAATACTAAATATTTAAAAATAAATAAAAAGAAATCACAACAAATAAAAGCTTAGACTTTTATATACCTGGACATCTCACATACGACCACATAGTCCCACACTACGTTGGGCCTGTATTATGTTAATTTATTGAAAAAATTTGATTTCGTCGTTAGATTTTACGATAAAGTCCGGAAAAAGCTAATAAGCTACGATATAGACAGATAATTGGGTACCAGGGCCGAAACGTCACCTAGCGGGAGCAATTTGCAGTTTTCCTCCCCATTCGTTGTCCGACTACTATGAACGCTTCAGGGCGTAATCAGTTCTAGCTGACAATGTGTCTCCTCTCTGCTGGCGTTAGACCAACGCATAAATACACATAAAAATATTCATTATATATACTTTAACGCCACAGACAGTAAACGGTTTGCTTACTAAACTATCCGCTTAAGGTGATATAAAAATCTATTTTGGATTTCAACAAAATTTGTTTTTAAATGTATTTTGTTCAAGGTTTTTTGTGACAATATAAGCCTTATTTATTACACAACAGATATAATTAGCCTAATTTAGTAATAAAACAAAATACCAAATAGATTACCTAAATTGTTTCCTCAATCGATGTTTTGACGAATCTATACAGCATCCCGGCCTCCGAAGAACACGGAGAAGCCAGGATGCTGTTATAGAAGCCAATTTTGTGACCTTGAACCCCTAACTGAATCTTGAGTTGTCTTCTTTGAGGTTCATTCCGAACACATTCCGCTAGCAAGTGATAAAGATTAGAATAAAGTTAACGATAACACAGTAGCTTAAAAGCATACGACACCACAATAAATCAGTACTTTCTGAGTTATTAAAGATCAAAGATTGAGATTTTCGTAATAAAAATATATGTTATGAAGCGGTTTTTCATAAATAACTCAAAAACTGTGAGTTTTTACAAAAAACCTGTCATTACCAAAATCGAAGCCAATAAAAAAACAAACAAATCTCTATTTTGAATAACCTAAAATTAATTCAAAGCGAGCTATAGGTAATTTGTTCAAATAATTTTCAATTTCCAAGCTTCTTTTGTTCAACTTTTATGATTAAACTTATTAGTAATACGCAGCCAAAAATATAGAATAACATACGCATATTGATATATTAAATTACTTTCAAATAGAGTAGTAAATACTTACTGTATACACACTTTATATAGTTGGAATATTACACTAGTAATGGACAAAAAATATTCAAATTAAAATACATAATGATTCAGCGTCACCGACCCAAGCGTGATCAAAATCCGACTGCGTGGCAATATTTTTAACAGTTTAACGCATCCGACAGATCGAAATCGACGAAATGACGTCAAAGGCTTTAGACTTCAATTGGGCATGGAAGTTGTGGAAGACGGGCTTGAAGTTGGCATGCGGCGAGCTGGTGCTGCTGGTCGTGAGGGAGTGACAACTCTTGGGCTTCTCATTGCCGCTAAGTAACGATGAAGAAGTCTTGGAAAGAAGAAAGCTTTGGAAAGCTGAGGTGATTAAAAAAACTTGGTTATTGCACGTGTGTCGTGATAGTCGCGTGGCGGCGAAAAGGTCCTGGTTCGAATCCCAGGGCATGTACCAATGAGATTTTTTGACTTGAGTAGGTACATAACTATCACTGACTCCGTGTCTTGGAGAGCACGTTAAACCGTCGGTCCTGTTATTAAAATTTACCAACCTGCACTGGAGCAGCGTGGGGGATTATGCTCCAAGCACCCTCTCTCTCAAGGGAGGCCTAAGCCCCTGCAGTGGGTCGTATGGTAAGCAAAGAGCTTCATCAACTGTAGGCTAGTAAAGATGTGAAAATTCCTGCGCCTATTCGAATAATTCGAGTTCAATATTTATTACATACATAATTCTAAATATAATTAGGATTTTTTATGATAACTTTATAACAGCAAGCGAAGCATTGGCCGCCCCCCGACCAGGTGGACAGATGACCTGAAGCACCATACCGGGGGTAGTTGGATGCGAAAGACGGAGGACCGTGTGTGGTAGCGAACCATGGGAGAGGTCTATATCTTGCAGTGGAGAGACACTGGCTGATGATGATGGACGATAATGAACATCCATTACATTCGATACTCTGATGCCGTATATCACAAATTAATATCTCGATATCTTTAATCAGCAGAGTTAATATTTTCAGTGGTGGAATCATATTAGAAATGAACTAATTATCATTAATACTAAATTCTTATAATCAATACTTATCGAGAATCTTGATTTCATTATACGAGTTTAAAAAGATATTATATACATAATAGATACATCAACTAGGATCGTTTTGTTCGTTTCAAAAATTATATTTGGCTGTCACACCATAAATAAATCAAATAAATCAAACATTACAAGCTATTTAGTTTGATGATGAACTCAATAACGCAAAACCACTAATTTACAAAGTTTTTTTAAAATACATATGTGTATTAACCCAACGAGTAGAGAAAAAGATTATAAATGGTGGCGTTTTGACATATCTTGAACGTATGAGTTGTAATAAAAACATTTGGGCTGTTAGTATCTGCCTTAATTTAATGCTATCATTTTAAAATTTTTAATAATAATGATAATAATAATAACGTATACATCACAACAACGTCTAGGCCCCAAACTAAGCATTAGCTTGTGTTTTGGGTACCAAGCGAAGACACCACATACATATAACAACCAAGACCCTGTACTAGTATCAATATTCATCATATAAATACTGACCCGACCTGGGATTCGAACCCGGGACCTCCAGCTTCGTAGGCAGGGTCGCTACCCACTAGGCTAAGCGGTCATCATCTCGTCATTTTATATACTAAAAAAACAATTAAAATGAAATGAAAAACAACCGGCCAAGTGCGAGTTGGACTCGCACACGAAAGGTTCCGTTCCACAGTACAATATTTAAAAGACACGTTCTTTTTCTTTTTCTCTTTATTTTATTTTTATTGATTATTGTTATAGCGGCTATAGTAGTACACATTATGAAAATTTCAAGTATCTACCTATTACGGTTCAGACAATATAACCCTGTGACGGACGGACGGACAGTGGAGCTTTAGTAATAGGGTTCCCGTTGGTACCCTTTGGGCACGAAACCTTAAAAACATTTTTCCGCAATTTGTATTTTGTTTTCCAGAAAAAGTTGAAGGAACTTTCGTTCAAGTATTTTCAGTCTGGAAGTTATAACGTTATAGATACAGATCACTCAGATCGTCCTGTCACCGGTTGGCCTTTAATATCTGAGATGTGTGTTGTTTCGTTTAAAACGCATTTAATCTTCACAGATTCAGACTCCATCAGGAGGGTGTGTGGTGCGACTTGGACGCGTAGTCGTCTAGCTGTGTGGAAATATTGCTGCCCGCGCAAGTTTGTGTCCTGAGACGAGAGGATGGCATGCCCATGGCGGGCTATCAGGTCTATACACCACTCCTATTGTAAATAATCCAGTTCGGCACACTTAGTATTCCGAAGAAATGCGAGCGATATAAATATAGGTGTTGGTGAGGGCAGGCTTGCCTGTGACAAGTGAATGTTAAGAAGGGGTGGGACGCGTTCACGCCCATACAAACGCTCTTAAACGATTACGACGTTAATACGTATTTTAATCTTGTTTTTTTTTTTATTACCAAAATTCTATAACTAGAAAGTTTATACGAATTTCGAATTTTTGGCTCTACACAAACCTAGTTCTAACTAAGTGAGACTATAGTTTAAAAAACCAATATTAAAAAACGTATTGACGACGCGACATAATCGTTTAAGTGCGTTTGTATGGGCGTTCACGCGTCCCACTCCTTCTTAAAAAAATAAACAATGATTTTTATCAATTAGGCAAATTATGTAATGTGTAAAAAATCATACTTTGTAACATTTGTACCTACGTTATATTTTTTGTCTGTAGTACGACATCCGGTTTTGTAATGTCCCCTTCTTGTGCGTCTCTTGTTCCTTGCCGTTTGCTTTTGTCATACACATATTGTTGTGGATATATTTAAATACTCATACAGATTATATATAAGTAGTGCATTTATTTCTGTTAGGCAACCATTTATGAGGATCTGGTTATTCAGTGTCGAAGAGTTGTTATTATTCTATATCTGGTTCTGCAAATTAAAAGCGCACGCGCATTTAAAATTTATTATATATTTTGTTTTTCAATGGCTTTCGTAATCGTGTCTGCATTCAAACATAGACACGTCGAAAATTCGAATAATTTTGGAATAAGGAAGAATTACGCCTTGGGAGATAGGGGTCAAAATATATTCTGTATTTGAAGGAAACATGACTAATGAAAGCATCGTGAGTTTTAGTTCAGCCAGCCAGCGCTATCCTAATTTAATGGTTTATGACGGACACTTTTTCAGTTTGATCCTCATATAAGACGGTCACCTACCCTCCATAGCCCGTTCATTTGACTCGTTGTGTGCTATTTATTTTTGTCTTCTTTACTTTCAGAGCATAAGTTTTGGAGCCGAACCCTGAAGCGCTGGCGCGGTTGCTGGCTCTGACTTCAGACCATGTGAATTTGCTGCTCGAAGATTGGTATCCCTCTTTGGGTAAATTAATCCAGTCAATGAAGGTTTTCACCTCCGATTTCGTTGAATCTCCATCGATTTTCATAAAAATTGGTGAGTAGGTGGGGAATACCTTAAGAAACAAAAGTGACATAGTGTCAACTTGTTATTATTAAAAATAACGACATAAATCGATAGAGAGACAAATTCTAAGCAAAATTTGTTATATAAAGTTTTTAGAATAAATCAATACTTTCTGAGTTATTAAAGATCAAAGATTGTGATTTTTCGTGATAAAAATACATGTTTTGAAGCGGTTTTTCATAAATAACGCTAAAACTATGAGTTTTTACAAAAAAACCTGTCATTACCAAAATCGAAGCCAATAAAAAAACAAACAAATCTCTATTTTGAATAACCTAAAATTAATTCAAAGCGAGCTATAGGTAATTTGTTCAAATAATTTTCAATTTCCAAGCTTCTTTTGTTCAACTTTTATGATTAAACTTATTAGTAATACGCAGCCAAAAATATAGAATAACATACGCATATTGATATATTAAATTACTTTCAAATAGAGTAGTAAATACTTACTGTATACACACTTTATATAGTTGGAATATTACACTGGTAATGGACAAAAAATAGGTATAGTCATAAAAAAACTCAGAAATAAATGAACACATTTTATAAAAGTACCTATTTCATTTTACCTGATAAAGTTGTTTTAACTGATATTAATTAGTATTCTGATTTTCAACTGAATTATCAAAATTCGACTGTTCGATTAGCCGAGTGGTTAGAGGCCTTAACTGCGGAGCCAACACATATTTCTGTGCACGAATATGTCATGTAGGTATGTCATGAAAATAATAATAATAATAAATATACCAGTTGTCTAGTACCCCATATTGCAAGTATAATAGATATTATTATTCTTTACTTTCAGCATTATCGAGACTGGGCTCGGTGGAATGCGCTCTGAGCGTTCGTATAAACGCGGGAGACGAACCCGAGACGGCATCGATAGCTTATAGGTGGACTGTCAAAGAGTGTATTCTTGCGGCATGCAGCAACGGTAGACTGCAGTGTCCAACACACGGCGACCTGAGGGTGGCCGATTTGGCACCAGCTACGGTACGAAATGACACGACGACGACGCCTTTTAAGTATTACAGTCTGGTTTTTACAGGAATAGATTTTTACAGAAGTGACAATGATAAATCGCGATAGTAATAACTAGGCTGCAGCTTCTAATAAAAAATTAATACCACTATACGATAGCTATGCCGATTGCGTAAACTAGCGACACCCCATGGCCTAACTTAACCAGGTCCGATTCTGGCCCACTTTGAAATTGTCAAACTATTCCGTTTAAAAAAATGTTTTTTAAATAGCAAATGAAATTATTGAAAAAGTCGTTTATTGCGTAGTATTATGCCGCTCCCACACATGTGGACAAATATGCCGAATATTGACCATCACGCATGGGTGAGAGGTCAGTCGTATTCGGGAATGCCTTGTGCGGTAAACATTTGTTATTAGTGATAGCGTGTCGGTTTTCTTGGGCACTTCAAAGTGGCCGCACGGAAAACATTCATGTACTTCCCACACACGCCCGAATGACCAGTCGCGCGTGCGCTGCAACAAAGATAAAACGTTACGTGACATCGTCTCTGAAGTCAAAAAAAATTAAGTGCAAGCATTTGCGAAGTAAGTGTATGAAGTGCAATTACGACAAACATTAGTCAATTATTTTCAAAGAAGCATTTGCTGAAGTAGTTCCGTAGTTTAGATGTGAAAAAATACTCATACAGATGTATTTCCACGGTAGAAGTCACATATGTTCGTCTTTAGAACGCAGGCTGTCTTGTTACCAAGTTTTATAAGAATTGATTCTGCGGCTTAGCTTAGACGTAACAAATATTTGAACACTTTTCCGCAGTAATTAGTAGCTGTAACAGACAGACAGACTGACAGACAGAGACACTTTCGCATTTATAATATAATTCAATACTAATCCAGTTATTTTTTTATCAGCTTCTACTAGATGTAGAAGAGAACCGTCGATGTCGCTGGGACAGCATCACACGCGGAAGGTTACTCGGCCGAGGTGCTTTCGGGGTAGTGCTGTGCGCCGAATGGAGACGATCAGGGTCGGTGGAATCTGTCGCTCTCAGCGACTTCCTACCTTCACGCTCCATCATCAGACCTTGAAACTTAATCATGGTCAAAGTTCATTGCAAGTCCTTCAGCCGGTGCTTCCTGGAGCACATGGAGCAGCCAGGCAGTCTTAGAAGGTAAGAATAGGTAGTTTTGAGGTTATACAGCATATAATGTCAATATGTTTCATAATCTTTGGGGGACAGTGTAGGTCATCTCAAAGGCTATGATGCAGGCGAAACCATAGAGTAAATTAATTTCACAGCAGCGTTGGTTTTAATAAATATTTAATTTATGTAATTTTGCGGGGTTGAAGACTGGCGCATGGGGAATGCGCACTAAAACTCCGACTAAAACTCGGCATCTTACACGAGTATTTGTGGTTAGATGGCAAACGCGGTACGAAATAGAATGATAGGGTAAGGCCCTTTGCTAGGAAAAATAATATATAATTTATATATGCACCTGTAGATACTGTTATTAAGGGATGATATTGATCCCGATGATAAAGTATTTGCTATTAAATAAAAAATAGAAAAATAAAAATAAAAAGAATATTTAAATGAAAAACACTAAAAATACACGCTTTTATAAGTGAACGTAAAAGCAATAAATAAATTATAGTAATTCAAGTTATCTTTATCCCCGGGTTGGAGTGTAAATTATATAGGTATAATATTGTGATTGAAAAAGTGTGGGGTGCTTTTTTCATGACATTTCAAAGAAATACAAGGGTGTTAACAATCTTATTTCGCTTCAAATCTAATTATCATCTTAAAATTGAGTTCTGCTCTCAGAGGACAAGGTGCTCCGAGCTCAATTTATATGGCAAAGTTACAGAAGCAAACGAAACACGACCAACCACTATACTATAAGAAACGACGGTAGTGATTGTTGTTAATTTCTGACAGGTTATCCAAATAAAATCACCCCAAGATTTTACAATCAAAATATTAATTTTGCTTAAACGTGCACTTATAAAAGCGTCTATTTTCAGTGTTTGTTAAACTATTATTTTATTTTATACTTTTTAGTCATTCGTAAACTTATTTTTTGTACGAAATAGAATAAATTAATATTTATTTCAAGAAGGCGACTGAACCCGTATCCTCTCCATTTCCTCCAGTGCATCTGTATTGCATGGTGTTTTGTCTGTGAGCTTAGAACAGTCAAGTTCTTCAATCTGAAGATTACTAAGAGTTTTTACTATACTTAGAGCAACATATGCCTGCCCAGACGCAAAAGTATGGGACCCTAAATACACCACTGCGTGGTCTACTGTGCAGCGTATCATCTTGTTAACGGTTGATGCCCAACTTAAAATTACTGAGAGCATGCGTCTTTCCACCGTACCGTAGCTCTACTTGGCCGGGAATTGATTGCCTATCGGTTTGACAAGTTGTTCACCATCGTTTCCAAAATTAACTTTAATGAATCAAAATCTATCATCAGACATTTATAACAAACCAAAACACAGCTATGATACGAAGTGCCGTTACAGAGTTCCAGTTCCTACCTTCCAGCTCCATCATCAAAGCTTGAAACTTAATCATGGTCAAAGTCCACTGCAAGACCTTTCTAGCAAGCCCAAGCACGGCTATGATACGGTGTGCCGTTGCTAAGATCCAGTTCCTACCTACCAGCTCTATCATCAGACCTTGAAATTTAATCATGGTCAAAGTTCACTGCAAGACCTTTCTAACAAGCCTAAACACAGCTATGATACGATGTGCCGTTACAGAGTTCCAGTTCCTACCTTCTGCGTCTATCATTAGACCTTGAAACTTAATCATGGTCGAAGTTCACTGCAAGACCTTTATAACAAGCCCAAACACGGTTATTATGATACGATGTGCCGTTGCAAAGTTCCCGTTCCTATCTTCCTGCTCCTTCATTAGACCTTGAAATTTAATCATGGGCAAAGTTCACTGCAAGACGTTTCTAACAAGCCCAAACACGGCTGTTATACAATGTGCCGTTGCAAAGTTCCCGTTCCTATCTTCCGGCTCCTTCATCAGACCTTGAAATTTAATCATGGTCAAAGTTCACTGCAAGACCTTTCTAACAAGCCTAAACACGGCTATGATACGATGTGCCGTTGCTAAAATCCAGTTCCTACCTTTCAGCTCCATCATCAGAACTTGAAACTTAATCATGGTCAAAGTTCACTGCAAGACCTTTCTAACAAACCCAAGCACGACTATGATACGATGTGCCGTTGCAAAGTTCCCGTTTCTATCTTCCTGCTCCTTCATTAGACCTTGAAATTTAATCGTGGTCAAAGTTCACTGCAAGACGTTTCTAACAAGCCCAAACACGGCTGTGATACGATGTGCCGTTGCAAAGTTCCCGTTCCTATCTTCCGGCTCCTTCATCAGATCTTGAAATTTAATCATGGTCAAAGTTCACTGCAAGACCTTTCTAACAAGCCTAAACACGGCTATGATACGATGTGCCGTTGCTAAGATCCAGTTCCTACCTTTCAGCTCCATCATCAGAACTTGAAACTTAATCATGGTCAAAGTTCACTGCAAGACGTTTCTAACAAGCCCAAACACGGCTGTGATACGATGTGCCGTTGCAAAGTTCCCGTTCCTATCTTCCGGCTCCTTCATCAGATCTTGAAATTTAATCATGGTCAAAGTTCACTGCAAGACCTTTCTAACAAGCCTAAACACGGCTATGATACGATGTGCCGTTGCTAAGATCCAGTTCCTACCTTTCAGCTCCATCATCAGAACTTGAAACTTAATCATGGTCAAAGTTCACTGCAAGACCTTTCTAACAAGCCCAAGCACGGCTATGATACGATGTGCCGTTGCAAAGTTCCCGTTCCTATCTTCCTGCTCCTTCATTAGACCTTGAAATTTAATCGTGGTCAAAGTTCACTGCAAGACGTTTCTAACAAGCCCAAACACGGCTGTGATACGATGTGCCGTTGCAAAGTTCCCGTTCCTATCTTCCGGCTCCTTCATCAGATCTTGAAATTTAATCATGGTCAAAGTTCACTGCAAGACCTTTCTAACAAGCCTAAACACGGCTATGATACGATGTGCCGTTGCTAAGATCCAGTTCCTACCTTTCAGCTCCATCATCAGAACTTGAAACTTAATCATGGTCAAAGTTCACTGCAAGACCTTTCTAACAAACCCAAGCACGACTATGATACGATGTGCCGTTGCAAAGTTCCCGTTTCTATCTTCTCCTGCTCCTTCATTAGACCTTGAAATTTAATCGTGGTCAAAGTTCACTGCAAGACGTTTCTAACAAGCCCAAACACGGCTGTGATACGATGTGCCCTTGCAAAGTTCCCGTTCCTATCTTCCGGCTCCTTCATCAGATCTTGAAATTTAATCATGGTCAAAGTTCACTGCAAGACCTTTCTAACAAGCCTAAACACGGCTATGATACGATGTGCCGTTGCTAAGATCCAGTTCCTACCTTTCAGCTCCATCATCAGAACTTGAAACTTAATCATGGTCAAAGTTCACTGCAAGACCTTTCTAACAAACCCAAGCACGACTATGATACGATGTGCCGTTGCAAAGTTCCCGTTTCTATCTTCTCCTGCTCCTTCATTAGACCTTGAAATTTAATCGTGGTCAAAGTTCACTGCAAGACGTTTCTAACAAGCCCAAACACGGCTGTGATACGATGTGCCCTTGCAAAGTTCCCGTTCCTATCTTCCGGCTCCTTCATCAGATCTTGAAATTTAATCATGGTCAAAGTTCACTGCAAGACCTTTCTAACAAGCCTAAACACGGCTATGATACGATGTGCCGTTGCTAAGATCCAGTTCCTACCTTTCAGCTCCATCATCAGAACTTGAAACTTAATCATGGTCAAAGTTCACTGCAAGACCTTTCTAACAAACCCAAGCACGACTATGATACGATGTGCCGTTGCAAAGTTCCCGTTTCTATCTTCTCCTGCTCCTTCATTAGACCTTGAAATTTAATCATGGTCAAAGTTCACTGCAAGACGTTTCTAACAAGCCCAAACACGACTATGATACGATGTGCCGTTGCAAAGTTCCCGTTTCTATCTTCTCCTGCTCCTTCATTAGACCTTGAAATTTAATCGTGGTCAAAGTTCACTGCAAGACCTTTCTAACAAACCCAAGCACGACTATGATACGATGTGCCGTTGCAAAGTTCCCGTTTCTATCTTCTCCTGCTCCTTCATTAGACCTTGAAATTTAATCATGGTCAAAGTTCACTGCAAGACCTTTCTAACAAACCCAAGCACGACTATGATACGATGTGCCGTTGCAAAGTTCCCGTTTCTATCTTCTCCTGCTCCTTCATTAGACCTTGAAATTTAATCGTGGTCAAAGTTCACTGCAAGACGTTTCTAACAAGCCCAAACACGGCTGTGATACGATGTGCCCTTGCAAAGTTCCCGTTCCTATCTTCCGGCTCCTTCATCAGATCTTGAAATTTAATCATGGTCAAAGTTCACTGCAAGACCTTTCTAACAAGCCTAAACACGGCTATGATACGATGTGCCGTTGCTAAGATCCAGTTCCTACCTTCCAGCTCCATCATCAGACCTTGAAACTTAATCATAGTCAAAGTTCACTGCAAGACGTTTCTAATAAGCCCAAACACGGCTGTGATACGATGTGCCGTTGCGAAGTTCCCGTTCCTACCTTCCGGCTCCATCATCAGACCGATTTAAATTCTAAACCGACGAAATACGAAACAATACAGAGAGAAATAGATAAAGTACGTTAAAGGCACTAAATACATGCTCGGTAATGTGTTAATTTTTAAGTTTTTGTATTTATTATTGACCGTTTGAAGAGGAAATTTCAGACTTAAAAATTTTTTTTTTAGTATATTGTCTAAAATGTTTGTGGATATAAAGGCTACCATTAAAAATGTGAAATAAAAATAATTGACTCGAATTTTCGTACGTTTAACATCGTTTTGAATACAATTAAATGGCAGTTTTATAAGTATTCATAAAGACTTATGGTTTCCGATTCGGATATTTTGCTCACGTTTTCGATTGTTCCCCAGGACGAGACACTCAGGCGCACTCGATCAGAATGTAAATATAATTCTTAATGCGGTGTTTTAATGGTAATAGGGATTTAAGTATGAAACTACCGTCCTAGCTCTAGCTACGGGGTATTTTCAATGAAAATTAAACCTCGTGGCAAAGTATACGAAGCACGCGACTCGAGTAAGTAAGTTACCTTCGATTCTAACGCCGGTTTACGAATATTTAGTGCGAGACACACGAGTAGGGATGTCGACATTGCATCGCATATACATATCAAATCTATTAGACACACGTAAACTTCTGTGAAATTTTAGTATCTTTTTTAAAAAAAATTACTAAACCTTTTGGTTCGCTCTCCCGATGCCCGTGGTAGTGATCGTAGAGAGGCATCTTCTGCCCCACCGCACCGCTTCTTCCCACTTGTGTCGCTTATTTATCGCGAAGCTGTTCTACTTATAGAATCTCAAACTGCTTTGGTACAATAAAGATTAGAAACGTTTATCGTGTTTGATTTTTAATTACAGGTGGTTTGTTTCTCGTACGGGATGTTGCTCTATGAAATAATGTCTTTGAGACAACCGTTCGAGGGGCACGAGACGGTGAAGGAAGCGGTGTTAGACGGTTGCAGGCCTACTTTGTCGCCTAGGGTAAGTATCTAGGTTGGATATACTACTTGTAAAAGTCAATTTCTTATATACAGGGTGTTCGGATGAACTTGCTCGAAGCTTATAGAGAATTAGAGCTTACCGAACTGGATAAAAAGATTCAAAAAAAGATAAGTGATGAAAAATTTAAATTTAAACATGTTTTTCTCGATAACCGTTAGTTTGCACCATCTGTTCACTTTAAACTTTTTCTTTAGTTCGAGGAGCTCTTCACGCTCTATGAGCTCGGTACTTTCTGCCGAACAGACGTTTATAATATGTACAATACACTGCGTGTTCGGTTGAACGTAGTCCAAAATTATAGAGCTTGTAGAGTTTACCTAAACAAAAGGTTTTAAATATTGTGTAAAAAAATTAAACTTTCAATATATTTTTTCGGTACCCGTTAGTTTGCGTTGTCTGCTCACTTAAAACTTATTGTTCAGTTTGCTAAACTCTACACGCTCTATAAGTTTGGATTACGCCAATCACCAAAAAAGGCGCCACCCACACAATGAGGGCGCTTGTGAAAAGTTATTTGTCAATATTTATTGTTGTTTTAGTTTTCATTAGGCGCGGAAGAAGTTTTTAGGTTTTGAACGTTGAATATTTTACTAGCCAATTGCGATTCGGACTCGCACACGAAGGGTTCTATACCACCGTACAATATAAAACAATACGTTTCTTGTATGGGGACCCTCTTTACTTTCTAACTTTATTTTACTTTTATTATTTATTGTTATAGCAGCATCCGACGGACGGATAGCGATGCCTTAGTACCTAATAGAGTTGCCGTTGGTGCCCTTTGGCCACGGAACCCTAAAAACTACTTTTGACATTAGAAAACAGCTCAAAATGTTAGCTAAGATTTTAAACAGCTGTTTTAAATACAAGCTTTTAAACAAATTAACAAACATCCATAATTACAAACTTTCGCGTTTATAATATTAGTAATATATACGTATGCATATAGAATTTTACACCCAGACATGACACAATGTGATGCATAGAAATATTTATCTCGGGCGGGAATCGAACCCGCGTAATTATATTTAATTCTGCCTAAATTTTGCTTTTAATTTTAATTGATTTCCACGTCTGTCTGCTAACAAAAAAAAAATAAAAATGTAAAATTCCATATAAGTAAATGTTGTGTGAAGTACATAACTATCACTGAATCCGTGCCTCGGAAAGCACGTTAAGCCGTCGGCCCCGGTTACTGCAACAGATGGCAGTCGCTAAAATCTATCAACCCGCACTGCAGCAGCGTGGTGGATTAAGCTCCAAGACCCCTCACCCTGGGAAGAGGGCTAAGTCCCTGTAGTGGGGCGCAATGGGCTGGTGGAATCGATTGGATTGTTATGTTCTTATGGAAAATAAAGATTCTGAATACCAAGCTATTATGGATTTTTTATGATTTTTAAAATAATGGTTCAAGAGTTGGGAGGGAAGGACATGTCCTTCACGTAAAAAGGCAGCTTCACTGTCTAGTATTTTGTAAACGGAACGTAGTAGTTTTGAAAAACTATCAAATCGCTTCATGGCGATTTTAAAATAGCTATACAACGATAACCCAAACGAGATGGTAAGTAATGTCCCTTACTGTATGATCATGACAGCCCGAACGCAGCGAACCTGTTTAAAAAAATCTATAAGGCCATGGGGCCGTTGTTCGAATCTAGGCATGTACCAATGAGTTTTTCTGACTTAAATCATTGACTCCAATAGATAGCAATCGTTACAATCCTCCAACTCACATTGGAGCAGCGTGGTGGATTTAAGCTCTAAGCCCCCTTATCTTGAGGGGAGCCTGCAATGGGGTATAAAAAAGGGCTGATGGAATTAAATGGAAAGGAATAGATGAATGAATCATGGTGTAGAAAGAAGGGGGCATACTACGCTTGCGAAGCCTCACCCAGTTTTACGCACAAGTTAGGCGGTGCCTACGTACGATAAGCCTTCTTCGGGCTGGCTTGGGATTGTTGAATGAAAAAATGAATGAATACGCGCTATGTAGATTTACATGTTGTCTTTGCAGCCAAGCTCCGTCAGTGTAGTTCGACCATCATGCTAAGTCTCATTTAAGCCCCTGCAGTGGGGTATAAAAAGGGCTGATGGAATGGAATGAAAACTGTATTATCCTGCCGCTATAAAATATTTAACCTATTAACAGTCATCTACATAGCGGTTACAAATATGTATAACTAAGCCAACTTTCAGCTTTAAAGCAGTAATAGTTTACGAGTGAACTGGCTATGACATACGGACAGACAGACAGACGAACATAAAAGAAGTCCGAATCTGTCACAGGTAAAGTGTGTACCATTAATTAACAGCCGATGGATATTCTGTCGAAGGCTGTAAGTCAGATATGGCTTCGAGGAAATATAGAACTAAGCAGAGGTTATATAGAATTTAAGCATTTTAAGTTTATTTTACGTCGTGATAGGCGGGTAGTAGCGAGCTCGTATCTTGTTTAGAAGACCGTGGTTTGAATCCCAAGGCATGTACCAATGAGTTTTTTCTACCTTATGTACATATAACTAACACTGACCCTGTGCCTCAGAGAGCACTTAAACCTTCACTCCTGGTTGCCATCAATAGATGGCAGTCGTTAAGATCCACCAACCCTCACTAGAGTTGCGTAGTGGATTAAACTCCAAGCGTTCTCACCCCTAGAGGAGGCCTAAGCCCCTGCAGTAGGGCATTAATAGGCTAATGAAATGCTATAAATATACTTTCTTATTTTATTTGTTTACAATAGATTCAGAAGAAAATTATTTTTCAGTTGAATGATGAAAAACGGCTTTTGTATCTAAAACAGGCTACTCTGTCAGCTGGGTTTAAACAGGCTAGATGATTGTCTCCATATTCTTCGTTCAGGAGTTGCAGTATCCCAGCTGTATGTTGGAGCTGACGCGTCGTTGCTGGTCCACCGCACCGGAACACAGGCCGTGTTCTTTGGCGCTGGTCTCTCTCACTGCCGCCCCGGAGTACCTACACCGCACTCCAAGACGCATGCAGCGCCAGGACTGCGGTCTGCGCACATGCAGTGCCGATCGCTAAAGTGGCCGGTAAGTGAAATATTTAGTTGAAATAAAGCATATTCCTGTTGAAGGATTATATGAGTAGGAAAAGAATGGCGGTCGATAGTTTCTTAATGAAATTTATTATCTGGACAGACGATGGTTGAGGCGGCTGGGAGGTGTGGTGCGGCGGGGAAGGGGAGCGTGTGCACACGCTGCTGGCCACACCCACTGCCTTTACCTACCAACACTCGCTCAAAATATCATCAGGTGAGCACAACTATAAGGATACAAGGTTTTTCTTCTCAGTCGTACACTCCTGGCGGAGTGGCCGTTCTGATAAATTGTCTGATAGATGGGTTGCGACCTTTGCGAGACCTCCATCTTTTTCTATCCGTGGCATTGCGTGTACACTCAGTAAGGGAACACTTCGTAGACGATTTAATGAGGTTTGTTCATCTAGTAGGTAATCGACCACGAAAAAGTTGAGCCTCTACTCTTCCTTGCACCACTAATCATTCCAGTTAGGTTTCGTTGCGGATATGTCCAAACATCTTATCGATAAATGGTAGAAACCACAAAAGGCAACGCTGACGTCACATAGTCCGTGCGTGCGATCCTATGTCAAAAAATCGAACATCCCCTGCTCTCATTCTAAACGCATACATGATTTCATAAAAGTACGAATTGACTCGAAGCCATCTTCTGCGCTTAATGTCTAACCACTCATACGCTCGCTAACTGGTGTAACCGTTTGGCGAGATGGCGAGTTTCAATGCGCGAGGTCCCCGCTCGCCGGCATTCAGCACCGCGAAATTGTGTTTGACATTGACATTTCAAATTATTTTAAATCGAGCGCTTGGCTTACAACGAGCCAGCTCCACAGTACTCTATATTATGCAAAAAGTTGTTTCGTTTCGTTGCTCTATTACGACATGAAGAAAGGACAAACAAATGAACATACTTTTACATTTACTAGTGGTCGAAATTCGACCGTATTCACTTTGTTGAAACCACTAATAATTAGGCAAGAACTGATGGCAAGAGTAAGACAATTAAACTGCAACAAACGATGGACTATCACGTTCAGAATTTTATGCCATAGATAGCTCGGTCCGGCCAGGATAGCTCGATGGACGACCTTGTACCGGTGCTGGTTACTGCTGGATACGATTCAAAACACCAGTATCACTTTTCAGGTATAGCCTCCCGCCAGCTTGCTAGTACTTGCTCTTCATGACCTGTTTCAGAGGTCTGACTATGCAGAGCTTGAAATTAGAAGTGTCGGCATGGTGGATCGTTCGCCCTTTTATACTCTATTTTCACATATTTTTTATTTACTCTATGTACAATTTTCCCACGTTTTCAGCTACTTTTCGCACCATTTTCAGCGGACTAATTAGGGCTTTTTCGCATCCAACTACCCCCGGTATGGTGCTTCAGGTAATCTGTCCACCTGGCCGGGGAGCGTCCTACGCTTCGCTTTCCGGTACGTGGCCTCCATTCGAGAACTCGTCTACTCTATCAGTTATCAGTTCTACGGCAAATGTGACCGGCCCATTGCCACTTCAGCTTGCTGGTCGCTTCGGCTATGTCGACAACTTTAGTTCTTTGACATCAAAGAAACACCGAGCATAGCCCGCTCCATAGCACGCTGAGCGACTTTGAATTTATGGATCAGTCCTGCCGTGAGAGTCCATGTTTCGGCACCGTACGTAATTGTAGGTAGGACGCATTGGTCCAAGGTCCAAGGACCAAGGTCTTCAACCAATCCATTATCCGTAGTAATCCAATCCGTAGTAATCCATAATACATGCATATTACTCACTTTAGGACTAGATGGCGCTGTGTGGGATGTACCAGGTATTATTATTGTCGGTTGGTGTCATACGCCGCGTTAAGAACTCCGCACAGTAAATGGCGTAACTTTCTGACAACGCCACAGACCGTTTAATAGTAAACGCCGACGTACACAGCCGATGAGCTTAAATAAGTTTTGTATTTTTGGTACATCCGATGAAACTTCAACTATCTACTACATAAACGAGCCTCGAGAACTGATCACGCGAAACTATGTCATAACATTAGAATTTGTTTTTTTGTATGTGTTAGTAGTAGACTTACTTTAATGTTAGTATCAAATGTACTTACAATTAGTCAATTATTTACAATAATTTACATAGTTAGTTAATTAACAGCCTCACCCAATGCTTTAAAATGGGCTATCAATTCTGTCTGCAATGACCAACAGGGCGCTGCCGCGGCCGGCCCGCACTCTGCCCAGCAAGGAGGCCACCTTGCTGGCTACCCGCTTCCGCCTTACGCCCTAGAAGTCGTCGGTGTGCTCCTGCGCAAACATTAGTAATGCGCTACAGAATCGGGGCAGCCGCAACAGCTCCCTGAAGGCATTGTAAGCCCTCTGAGTATAATTGACCCACAGGCTGCTGCACTAGTAAGGAA
Source organism: Luffia ferchaultella (assembly GCA_949709985.1). Lineage (NCBI taxonomy): Eukaryota > Metazoa > Arthropoda > Insecta > Lepidoptera > Psychidae > Luffia > Luffia ferchaultella. The sequence continues at coordinate 5,759,659 of OX453267.1, forward strand.
TACTTGACAAAAGGCTTTATTTAAACAGGACAATCTTCATGCTGATGCACAATTGTTATTATATTGTTTAAATTATATCTTGGTCATCTCACTTTAATTCACACACACAATTCAACCACGAGAATAAGTATCTATTTACGCGCTTAATCTGATATTTTTTTCTTGAATCTATATTTAGTCAAATCTTTGTCTATATCCATATAGATAATAATAATACCTGAGACATCCCTTACAGCACCGTCTAGGCCCAAAGTATTATGCTTGTGTAATGAGCACTACATAATATATATATATTCATACTTAAATATTATTTGCAATACCTATAGATATATACATAAATTGATACGTTTACGTCCAGACACTGAACAAAAAGAAAGAATGCACAGAAATATTTGTTCCGAGCGGAAATCGAATCCGCGACCCTTCACTCCGTATTTAGGGTCTCTAAGATTGTAAATCCAATTTAGTTAGCATTTGTGTACACGGAAATATTTCAGCCAAGTGTACAAACACAGGTATACTTTATTCGGATATGACAGTATAATTTCGTTCCCTTTACGCTTACAGCGCTTCGACCGCGCGCTTACGTCTGGGGCTGCTGCGTGCAAGAGTCTGTGGGTGGAGGACCGCGAGCGTCAGTCGCGGCGATGCAGCCGCTGCCGTCGTTGGCTCGCGTCGCTGTTGCTCTCGATTCTGGAAGGTCATCATCATCATCAGCCCGTGTCTCTTCACTGCAGAATATAGGCCTCTCTCAAGGCTCGCCACCACACACGGTCCTCCGCCTTTCGCATCCAACTACCCCCGGTATGGTGCTTTAGGTCATCAAGCTTCGCTTTCCGGTACGTGGCCTCCTTTCGAGAACTCGTCTACCCCATCGGTTATCAGTTGTGATAACCGATGGGGTAGACGATCGGTTATCAATGTGACCGGCACATTGCCACTTCAGCTTGCTGATCGCTTCGGCTATGTCGACAACTTTAGTTCTTTGAGGTATTTCAGTGTTTCTGATTTTATCCATCAAAGAAACACCGAGCGTAGCCCGCTCCATAGCACGCTGAGCGACTTTAAATTTGTGGATCAGTCCTGCCGTGAGAGTCCATGTTTCGGCACCGTACGTCATTTTAGGTAGGACGCATTGGTTGAAGACCTTGGTCTTCAGATATTGTGGTAGTGGCGACGAGAACAGATGATGAAGCTTCCCGAAAGCAGCCCAGGCCAGCTGAATTCTTCGGTTGGCCTCTTTGTTGAAGTTATGTTTGCCTAACTGGACAGTCTGTCCTAAATAGACATAGTCTTGCACAACTTCTGGAGTCGCACCCTCTACCGGTCTCGGGAGAATATGTTCGTTGAACATGACTTTCGTCTTGTCCAAGTTCATCCCGAGCCCCACCCGTCGAGAGGCGATATTGAGGTCGTTAACCATTCCGCTGAGCTCCTCCAGCGACTCTGCCATGATGACTATGTCGTCAGCAAAACGGAGGTGAGAGATGTATTCGCCGTTGACATGAATGCCACAATATTTCCAGTCCAGCGTCTTGAAAACATCTTCCAATGCGTTGCTGAACACTTTCGGGGATATAACATCCCCCTGTCGCACTCCTCTTCGCAATTGTATAGGTTCCGTTCGCTGGTCCTTGTTCCGTTTGCTGGTTGTCAATTCAATATCTTCATCTTGTAAAGAAACCGCCATCGTAACAATAAGAACTATACAATGCAACACACGTCTATTTCATGCGCGTCCGCAGCCCGAGTGACAAAAAGTTGCCCAGTGAGCGCACTTCCATGTAAATGTACAGGTCGGGTGACAGTCACGTCACCTAGTGTCGCCAAGTCGCTGGAACTATTTGTCACCGTAATGTCACGTCACCACAGTCAGCACACTCCCATAAAACTTCATAGCATTCGATTTCGATTCGAACAAAAAGTCACAATGAGCGGCGGCCCTAAAGTTTATATAAAGTAATATTTTTATATACATATCAGGTAAACGGCTGAACGTAGTTCAAACTTATAGAGCGTATAAAGCTCACCGAAATAAACAAAAAGTTTCAAGGTAGCACATTGCGCAATCTAAAAAAACATGTTGAAAGTTTCATTTTTTTTGTTTAAACTTTTTGTTGAAATCGGTAAGCTCTGAACGTTCTAAAAGTTTGTACTACGTTTAGCCGCACACCAGGTATGTATATATTTTTTCTATTAATGAAGATGACTTGTCCGACAGGCTATTTTTGGTCTTACCGTCGTTGCCTGCCGCGGAAGGCAGCTTCGTGTTGAGCGAGCTCGGCGCCGCCAGCGAGCTACGGTGCCTAGCCGCCGTGCTAAGACCGCATGGGTGCGTACCGACATAAAAACAATCTTGACCTATTGAAGTCAATGATATTTTATGTACTAAAGGTAGTGGATGTGTTTACCCATTATCTCACCAAAACTGATCGTTTTGTTATGATAAGTAGATTTCGTATACTACCGGCATTCATACCGAAAGAATGCTTGTATTATGGGTACCAGACGACTGATATACCTACTTAAATGTTCTTTATAATATACATATATAGATACTTTTACACCCAGACACGGAACAAATAGACATGTTCACGCACGCAAATATTTGTCACGAACGGGAATCGACCCGTGACCCTTGACTCCGCAGTTAGAGTCTATAACCACTTGGTCGTTCGGTAAGTTTAATCAGCAAATCGCAAACGCTTGCTAAACTCAACGACTGAAAATCGATAAATTATGACAACTTTACCCTCTGGATGCTTGGAGCAGAGGATCATGGTGGCCATGGTCACGTGGTGTGCCGTGGAGGAGGCTTATGTTCAGAAGTTGACAGGTGTAGGGTGAAATGATGATGATGGACTAGTTATGACGAGTAATACACTAACACCTAGACACAACATAGACATCTAGGTAACCAATCGCGCGTCTTGCCCATCGCCCTTCTTCATCCTATGGCTCAAATGTAATAAACTTCGGGGAGCAATACCCTTCCAGCTTGTGTATAAATTTAATGTTATGACCCTTAGTTGGGAGGTGTGGGCTGGTGGCGCAGGCCTGTACGCTTATGCTGTGAACGCCAGTGGCACTTGCGGCGCTGAAGAACTACATTCGCCTGGAAGGATGGCGCTGCTTGCAGCCGTTAACGACGAGCCCTATGTGTTTACCCTTTCGCAGCCTGGTGAGTGGCGATCATACGTAAATTATTGACATAAATCCGATATTCACATAACTATTATTTAATTTGATGGAATAGTAATATCCTGTAATGAAATGACAAATACAAAAATGAATGATTCATTGAGTGATTTGTGAGATATAAATATTTTTTAAGTATGTACTCGCGTTGCCACTTTTTTCTGCCTGTCTGTTTGTCCGTGGCATTGTAAATCCTAAACTGGTGAACCATTTTAGTATAGTATTTTTTTTATTTGAAAGCTGGTGTCTTCATTTTGGTTCTTAGACTCTTGTCTGTCTATGGCATTGTAACAAATATGGCTTTACAACGGAATAACCGCTTTCAGTACGTTTTTTTTTTTGTAAAAATCAGATATTATTGTTAAAACATTTTTTAAATTGCTTTACTTTAGTTTTGTTTTTATCCACGTTGCGAGGTTCAACAGGGATCGGTGCGCACGCGCAAAGTGACAGCTCGCCTCGACTGCAGCAAGCTGGTGCCATGCTCCGAGAGTCTGCAGTCCATAGCGATTGACGAACACCACCCTCACAATTGCCAGGTATAGACTTGAGTCGGTAGACAAAGTTCTTACGAGGCGAGTTTTGTCGCATCACTATCGAAACATGTGAACGCCGCGGCGTATTCAACTGGAGCAATTTTTATTTTCAATTAGCTTTCCGCCCGTGGCTCCGCTCACGTGGACTACACAGTTGTACCGGGACCGCTATAATTTATTACATAGGTATAGTTCATAAGTTAAAGAGTGATATAGTGACGTAAATACCGATCCAAAAGGAAAAATTCAAAGTGGTTTCTTAAAATTGCCTATTCTTAAAAAAAATTATAACGGACTTCAGTTCAAAAATTTGGGAATGGTCAATTGTAAGTGATAACTATTGTACGTAAAACTGACACGTATGTCACACATGAAGATTGTATCTACATTAGCAGCGTGTCCCCCAGCTATGTCCCCAGTAGTAAGGGCACGTTGCCCGCATAACTAACTACTGCCCGGCGGCATTCAAAGGCATATATGTATAACTTATTGCGGTCATACTGTAAATGTGGACGAAGCCGAGGAAAGTTAGCGTTTAATATACTAGTGACACGCCAAGTAAATGCGGCGCTCATGAACCCTTTGATGGTTAAATCATCAACAAAACACGAGTACCCATAATACAGACTCTAACTAGTTTGAAAATAGACAACTACATTATTTCGTGTGCGTATAAATTATTAAAATGTAACCACGTCGGCAGGTGCGTGCCTTGTGCGGGCACAAGTCCCAATTGTATGCTGGCACTGCGTGGGGCTGCATGGTGGTGGCGAACGCGGTCACTTTGCGTCCAATCACCGTGTTCCGGCCCTACGAGAACGAGGTCAGTCAAAATCTTAATTAAAAATGAAAGGGGTCCCATATATGGAACATGTTATTTAACATTTTACGTAGGTCGGAACTCTTCGTGTGCGAATCCGATTCGCACTTGGCCAATTTTATTATTTTACATACACATGTTTATATAAATAACACCGCTCAGATTTTTTTTTCATAAATTTATAACTGCATACACGATGTTGTCGGGCCGTATAAAACAATGTTAAATCCCGGTTAGCGTGAAAGAGTTACAAGCAAACTTTTAATAGCTTAAAAGTTTTTCATTTTTCAAATGATTTTAATTTTGTTTTTAGATTTTAACTCTATTAACATGGCTTTTCGATCGAAACACATTTTGTATACACGCTGTAATTTTGTTCGTCTTAAAATTGCATCTACTTTATATACCTAATGCTAAGTACCTATTTGTATGCGACAAAGATTTCAAATGATGACTGAAAATGAAAATGAATTCAATTCATTAAGGAACAGGTATGGTCACGATTCAACACAGGGAATGCGGAAGTCATTCAATCTTACTCAAAATAAGTTCGCTGGCGCCTAAATGGTTGCTTAATTCACGTGGCTTTCACTCTCCTTGGGATGAGAGGGGTTAGAGCTTAATCCATCACGCTGCTCCATTGCGGGTTGGGTGGATTTTAAACGGTACCGACGGCTAAACGTGCTCTCCGAGGTATGTACATAAGTTGAAAAAATCTCTTTGGTACATGCCCTGAGATTCGCACCACGGCGTTCTAAACATGAAGCGAGCTCGCTACCACTTGGCTATTACGATATTTACACGACACGACGTTCGTTTTGTTAAATGAATATTAGCATTCATCTGCTTCTCACTTGGATATACTTAAAGGGCTCAGGTGCCTTACAGGAATCCTCCACCAGGTGTAATTGTAGCCCACATCACCCTCCAAACCTTAAATCATCATTATGTCAAAGATCATGATCGCTCGGTTATGATACGAGGAAATGCAAACTGAGTTCTGCTTTAATATGGATTTTTTTTCTTCCAGACATCCACGTCAAACACATACAGTGGGATGGAGAGTGGACCGTTGGCTGCCCGACTAAATAAAAATTTTGGCGGGAAAATTACTACAATGAAAGTAATCTGATGAAGAGGATATTGTTTTTTTATATTTATTTTTTAATAATCTTAATTAACAATAATTACGAGTAAGTATTGTATGTAGTAGTACAAAGTAAGGTGCCTAATCAACTAAACTTAAATTAAAATTAAATGGTTGTACAAAAATTGCATAACTTAGTACAAAGTGTGACCTTCTCTGTTATGGAGAACTTGCTGGCACCAATTATTCATAGAATCGATGAGACTGTTAATGTTATCCTGCGGCAATTGCTACCAATGAAATTTTAGCAAGTCCATCAGTTGTTGGGTTGTTGTCACTCCATCCAAGTCTTTTAAAACATGTCTCTGGAGCATGTCCAATGCATGCTCGATGGGGTTGAGGTCTGGCGATTGTGCAGGCCAAGGCAATACCAGGATGTTTTCCTTTGCCAAGTACTCCCGTGTGTGCAAAGCTGTATGCGAAGGCGCATTTTCATGCATCAACGTGAAATCGGAGCCAAGCGTTTGTGCGAATGGACCTTAGAACATTCTCAACGTAATTTACAGCGTTCATGTTACCATTTACAAAAACGAGCTCAGTCCGTCTGTTCTACATAATACCCTCCCATACCATAACTGCTGAGCCGTTGTATGGATGCACTTCCTGAACGCACCTCAGTCTTTCAGTATATCCAGGACGACGGTACACTCTTACCCTTCTAGTATCAGGCTTGAACCCAAATCGAGACTTATCGCAAAATAAATTTTTATCCCATTGTTCCCGGGGTAATGTGTTCCCTACACCATTCATTTCGACGAGAGCGATTCCCGTGACGTATCGGTGGGCACCTAATTGGCCGTCGTGCTCATAGGCCATACTCATGCAGTCGATTTCGCACAGTTTGGCATCTAACAACAACACCACTTGAATTTTGTAGCCTTAAACCTATCTCTCGGGCGGTTAACATCGGCTGGCGTCTTGTAGTCAGTTGTATGTATCGATCTTGCCGTGTGGTTGTACACCTTCCTCAACCTGGGTGCTGCTTAACAGGATCTCCCGTGTTAGCGTTAAATTTGTTCAAAACCTTTTTCAAATTATTGTTTAAATCATAAAATTGATACGGAATACCAAATTTTAATAATCAAAGAAAACGCTGTAAAATTCGAACAAATGCATTCGCTTTTGAATTTGTAAAAAAAAAAACAAAAAGATACTCGATTTTTCAATTTTTTTTAACAATTGTTGTTTAATATCAAAAAAGCATTAAAAATTATATAAATAAGAAAGTACTAAGGATTTAATGCCAAAACACATTGTAAAATTGAAATTTGTATGTGTTGCTTAGACTTTTTTGATGTGTGTAGTCATCCTCTCTAATTATTTGTATGCAGTGGCGGATTTACACATTTGCTGTCGTCAAGGCCGAATACTTACACTTTTTCTTTGATGATATTCTTGCCTGAGATGCTGTTGAAAGCCGTCCTTGAATGCCCATTCTATGAAAGAATTATTGCAGCACATATTTAAGTTATATACACAAAATACAGATGGATACGTTGACGGCTCAGAAGTTAGTTACCTAATTACGTTCCCCCGTGGAATCTCAATTCTACGGATTTACAATTACAACAATGCTACTTCGCTTCTTTCGTTTTGGGGCAATTCATATCCCCAAGCATACACAGATCGTGTGTTAACTAAACCGCGGGATTTTTTTATCCCTATAGTGACCTCTAACCATCCCCTACAGTCACTCCCATACCACCTTTAGATGTGAGGACTTTCTGGCTCTCGTTCTTTCTTATCCATCATAACGCTCATTCATAAGCCTACTGATACATAGCTCGACTCGTTATAGTAGGCAGTTCCTCTCGTTCTTAGCTAACACCTGCTGGGTTTGACTCTTTACTTTCTCCTGATCTGTCTCACCATGAGGACAACATTTTACTTCCTTTGTTATGTGGAGATCTTGTCACCTAACCTCTTGTTCTTACAAGTTTCTAATATTCATTTTCAATAAATTTGCTATTAATACGGTCTTTATGACATCGAAACTTGTACTGTAATGTTGTATTTTACAATACTAAGCACCAATCACAAACGAGCGTTCTGTTTGTAACGCATGTGTAAATCGCGAAAAGCAGTTCCGTTCCCGCTATTATTACATTGAATTTTAATCGTAAATGTATTGAAAAACGTCGTATGATGCTCGTACTCAGCAAGCTGGCTATTATAGGCATCGGTTGCACCTCAAATATAATGTGCAGCTTACCGTTCTTGCATTATAATGTACTGTTTAAAATGTTTTCCAATATAGAAAGCTACATTATTAGTGAGTAACATGGCCTGTATATTATTTTCAAAGTAGCTTTCCGTCCGCGGCTCCGCTCACGTGAACTACACATTTGTACCGGGACCGCTATAATTGTTTGCATAGATATAGTTTATTGGCTGAAGAGTGACATAGGTAACTTTTTATTGTGGAAGAAGAAGTCATGGTACAACTGAAACGGCGGGAACGGGACGACCACGCGAGCGGAGCCGCGGGCGGAAAGCTATTCGTCAATAAATTAGGGCGCCAGGGTCTACTTGAATCACTCAAAAATTGCATTTGTGCACAAACTCTGCGAAACTGTTGAAACAATCAATAATGTCACGTAAAAACATTAAAGAAAAATATTTTTTATAGTCGCATGTTATGTTTCATCAACTGAAACGTAGAAATGTGGTCATGAAAAATATAAATAATTTCTTTGTATGGTGGCTCCATCTGTTATTAAACAGCCGTACTAAACCTTAATAGGTAACATGTTCCATAGTTAAGCCACTGCCATTAGCAACAATTATTATAATTTAGGGTTCGGGAATGCAAGCTATTCCGATACACCTAATCAACGTGATTCAAGTAGGTATATCTATTATGAAATCTCATTTAATGTTTACAATTTTGAGATTACATATCGTCCCTGTATTTTTAAAACCCGATATGATTCTGTCCATGATAAAAATGAAATGCAAAAAAGAAATTACCTAATACAGTAGCAACCAGATCCTTTCAGTTTTAGAGAAAAATGACAGAAAATAAGATTTATTTTCTCGAATTTCAGAAATATGAACTTATGGATAAACACTGTCAACCATTGTATTCTATTTGTAACTATGTCGTATACTTTGGCTAATAAACGTGTTTATAATATTGTGAATAAAATTTAAAAATTAAATCATAATTTACACTTCAGTTTGAAATATAAACAAAAATATAAATTTATAAGTAATGTTTATTGTTGGATTTCCACAATGGAGGCAATAATGTATTGTTGAATGACCAACGCTTTGTATTATAATTAATAAATTGTGATTAAGGATTTGATTATTTGTAAGGGGAATAAATGTATTTTAGCACGTTTTATGTGTTTTATTTCTCTAGTTGACTGACCTGAGCTAAAGAGGAGAGTTCGAGTCCCGCCCAGGACAAATATTTATTTATGTGCATGAACATGTCTGATTGTTCCTTGCTATTACTACTAGCGATAGCAACTACTAGCGACCCGCCAGTAGCTCCCCTCACCGGTTATTCGTTTCTTGTAGTATTCACTTATTTATTTCAGTTTTGTACCCGCTCTTCCCTTTCCCGTATCCGTTAGGCCATTATAGTTCTTGTTCTTGACCTCAGTCCCGTCACGTTTTCGGTTCCATTCTCATCAAACAAAGTGGGCGGGGATGGGGGCATGGGAAATTCTACGATGTTCGTATATCAAATAAGATACATATTCAGGATTATCCTATTACAATTCAACAAATATTTCAAAACCTACACGAAGCAGGAAGCAAAAGCGTGTGTATAATACACACATCAAAAAAGTCTAAGCAACACATACAAATTTCAATTTTACAATGTGTTTTCGCATTAAATCCTTAGTATTTTCTTATTTTATTACTTCTTCTTTGATATTAAACAACACTTGTTTTTTTTGTTTTTTTTTTTAATAATCTTATTTAACAATAATTACGAGTAAGTACTGTATGTATGTAGTACAAAGTAAGGTGCCTAATCAACTAAACTTAAACTAAAATTAAATGGTTGTACAAAAATTGCATAAATTATTACAAAGTATGGCCTCCTCTGTTATGGAGAACTTGCTGGCACCGATTATTCATAGAATCGATGAGACTGTTAATGTTATCCTGCGGCAATTGCTCCCAATGAAATTTCAGTAAGTCCATCAGTTGTTGGGTTGTTGTCACTCCATCCAAGTCCTTTAAAACACGTCTCTGGAGCATGTCCCATGCATGCTCGATGGGGTTGAGGTCTGGTGATTGTGCAGGTCAAGACAATACCAGAATGTTTTCCCTTGCCAAGTACTCCCGTGTGTGCAAAGCTGTATGCGAAGGCGCGTTGTCATGCATCAACGTGAAATCGGAGCAAAGCGTTTGAGCGAATGGATGGACATAATAGTCCAGTAAAAATAAATTTTTGGATTGCATTAAAGACACCTTCAAAATTTCTTTTTACAATAGTAATACTGCTGTACAGTTATGCACTCATTATGCTTTGGTTGCATTATGAGTGTTGCATGTTGAGAAATACCTAAAGATGTGTTTGTCTAAATTTCACCTTTTACATTAAATAGTGGGTAGGTGACAAATTAACTGTGTATCTATGGTAGCAATATGAATTTGATTTAGAAGTAATCCCCAGTATACATGTTATAAATACTGAATATTACGAGATTTTATTTAATTAAAAAAAAAGTTAAACTTACAAAATCGCACTTTTGGCGATTTTCTGTTTTTATACTCTAGATGTAAGCCATAATAGTTTATTAAATTATCACCTATGTGACTTCTCAACAACCATTAAAAAAAGTCTTTTTTATTAATTTTTACGACGCGCATTAAAGACACTCTAAATATTTTACTTAATATGAATCAGTTTTAATATTCTTCATCATAAATTAATATAATCCCTTATTTATGTCAAAAGTTTTATTCATAAAAACGAATAATTCTAAATTACTCACTGAGATAGGTAACGTACTTTTAAGTCTGACATTTACGCATGACCTTGGTCGTCTGCCGCATCTCGCTAACATTGAGAAAAAGGGACGGCAATATCTCATATCAAGTACCTATTTTTTTGAGCTATTTGTTAAGTTAGAAGCATGTCGGTCTGTGGTTAGAAGTATTATTTATATTGCATTATTATAATTCTTCATCATAAATTGATATAATCTCTTATTTATGTCAAAAGCGTTATTCATAAAAAACGAATAAATCTAAAGTACCTATCCAGTATAGGTAACGCCCTTTAAACTGTGACTATTTACGCATGACCTTAGCCGTCTGCCGTATCGCGCTAACATTGTGAAATAAAAGTTGCAATATCACATATTTCTTATGCTAAAATTTGTTTGTCGTTAATGTTAGTTAAAAGTATATTGTAAAGAATATAACTATTGCACTTAGTGTCTTTTGAAACGCCGCGAGCCGACACCTCACTGAGACAAAAAAATCACAAAGAAATCGCCACACGTGCCGCCGTCACCAAGGAAACCGACAGTATTAGTTATTACAGGTGCGGCGTACAAAATCGGTCAATTTAAACATTTAATTTGCTACTTAATTTTACAAGACATTTTACAAATTTTCATAACGGGTGTAGCAAACTCGGAACCCTTATAATTTTAGAGTAATAAAAATAATAATAATAAAGTTAGATAACATTAAGATTTTATTGTAAGTTTTTTTTTTTTTTTCAAAAGTGAATGGTATTTATGCGTTAAACAAATCTAAGTTTAGAGTCAGACCCAATGGTCGGATCTGTCTTTGTTGGCTAGGATAGAAAACAAATAATTTAAAAAAATTTAATATTTCTTATATATATATAAATACTTATAATATTTTTTTACGTACGAAAACAAAACGTTAATTTACGGGACATAATTCAATATTTGAAAGAAATACAACACATAATGCAACACCGACTTTATATGTAAGTACATATTTTAAAAATATATTTTGCATTCTTTTTAAACAACAACTAAACGTTAATTTTATTTACGAGACTTAATTATATAGATATTTGCGAAATATTTATATATATACTCTTATAAATATATAGTGAAATTATTTTTGCAAGGACGACTTTAATGTCCTATAACTTCTTTATTTGTAGATATATTTTTATGATTCACACTTTTGTTTTATTTAGCTTAAATTTTAATAATAGCGAACAAAAAAAATTTGTAAACCTCTCTATTGTACTATTTACTTAAAACATGTTTACTTGCCATTCTTTACACACGAAAACAAAGCGTCTCGAGGAACATAAAGCGTGGTGATCTCTTTTTTGTGCTCAAACCTCATTAATATTATAAACGCAAAAGTAAGTATGTATGGATGTCTGGATGTTTGTTGCTCTTTCACGCAAAAACTATTAAATGAATTTTAATGAAACTTTAAAAAATATAGCTTATACATCAGAATAACACATAGGTTATAATTTATAAAGATACTGGCTTTCTATCTGTGCACTCCACTCGTATGGACTACACAGTTACACGATGATTTTATAAATTCTTTCACCTATAGAAAGCTTCATTATAAGTGAGTAACATGGGCTATATTTTAATCTCAAACTAGCTTTCCGCCTGCGGCTCCGCTCGTATGGACTACACAGTAGTACCGGAACGGCTACAATTTTTCACATAGATATAGTTTATAAACTGAAAAATGACAGGCTACTTTTTATTCTGGAAAAAGGGGTCCCGGTACGACTGCGTAGTCCATGCGAGCGGAGCCGCGGGCGGAAAGATAGTTAGGTTACTAAATAAAGTAAGGTGCGGTGCGGCGAACGGCCCGCGATTATTGCTTCGACGTAACCCGCCCCGCGCCACACCGCACCGCCCGCCGCGTACCAAGTAGGTTTTTAATAATTATTTTTGTAAAATAGCTTGTAACGCTCAACAGATGGATAAAGGATTTCTTTTAATTAAAGTTAAAGATAATTATTGGAGCATAAATATACAAAAATATTCAAGGTGTAATTAATGCTAGGACCCAAAAATTAAATAAATTTTCACCAAAAAAAAAGTAAAGTAGTCACGTAGGTGATAATTTACTATATTATATGCAGTACATATTTACATGAAGTGCCAAAATATCGCCAATCCAAAAATTATTGTTTTGGAGTTATCATTTATTTTATATAAATATATAATTACCTACCACATATTGTGAATAAACCTGGGGATTCTTCTGAATTTACACAGAGTGTATTTAAAAAAGCTGTCGTATAGAAAATCACCCGTTTTTAAATTTTTGTTCACACATAAATATATTTTTTAAATCTTATCGGTTGATTCTATAAAAATTAATTAACATAAATAAGGGATTATTACATATTTATTATACGTGAATATTTTCTTTATGATATTGTAAATAATCCCCTAAAGTGCAATTAATGCAATGTGCTCCTAACTAACTTTGCTATATTGACTGGAGTATAAGGCGTTAGAACATGCTCAACGTAATTTACAGCGTTGATGTTACCATTTACAAAAACGAGCTCAGTTCGTCTCTTCTTCATAATACCCGCCCATGCCATAATTGTTGAGCCGTTGTATGGACGTGTCACACTACTCCTGTACGTGTTCCTGTTTTTGTTCTCTTTGTTTACTGTATATGTATGGGCTGATCGACCTCTGTGGAGTAGTTTATGATTTTCTGGAATTTTAAAATAGGAATGATGAAAATTGGAGAGGATTGGACAGCTGTCGTGGAGGAGAAAACGGTTTGGAATCAAAATTGATATTTTAGGAATTTTGTTATACACAGTGATCTGTTTATAATGTGATTTTGTAAAAAATGCGTGGTAGTTTTGGAAAGCCGTCCCTGATTGTTTAATTGTACAAAAAACTATGGAATGGTTCGATTGAAAGTTTCTGCAAAACACCTCCTGGCCTTCAGTTCAATGATGAAGTGCCCGAAGAACATCACTTCACACCTTCAATGTTCGTTATGTATAATATATGAAGAGCTTGAAAATTGAGAAGCGAGAGGAAATTCAACTCGGATGAAGATAAATTTACGTCTTAAGAGGTCGTATCATGGTCGTAATTAATATTTAAATTAGTGAATTCTGTCTGTATCTAAATCTGCGTTAAATTACTGTAGTAAATGACTGACCTAACTTTCCTCTCATTTTTCCTTTATCTCTTTTTTTTATGTCACAACCCTGAGATCACTACTACATTTCATTAATTCATCTATAACATGACTGGTGCAGTTCCTGAACGCACCTCAGTCTTTCAGTATTTCCAGGATGACGGTACACTCTTACCCTTCTAGTATCAGGCTTGAACCCAAATCGAGACTTATCGCAAAATAAATTTTTATCCCATTGTTCCCGGGGTAATGTGTTCCCTACACCATTCATTTCGACGAGAGCGATTCCCGTGACGTATCGGTGGGCACCTAATTGGCCGTCGTGCTCATAGGCCATACTCATGCAGTCGATTTCGCACAGTTTGGCAGCTAACAACAACACCACTTGAATTTTGTAGCCTTATACCTATATCTCGGGTGGTTGAAACAAATGATACTAGATTTTTTTTACAACCAGCCAGTATGTCCTCTAGATCAAAAAAGTTTACATAGGTATTACCTACTTGGTAAGAAATGATATAATACTTGATTAATAATTTGAAATAGTATGTTGCTTAGACTTGCTTGATGTGTGTAAATTTAAACATTCCGGAAGAAATTCCTTTAATGAGTAAAACCTGTATTAAAATCTGTTACATGGTTTAGAAGAAGTGAGCGGAGAAACGGAAGAAATGAATCCTGAAGCGCCAAAGCGGCGACGACTCGACGGCGAATGATGCGAGGGGAGCGCCGCGCGTCATGTTGATACTAACTTAAAGAGCATGTAGAACTTACCGAACCAAACCAAAAGTTAAGAAAAAATAATCATTTTTTTCTCGTTAACCGTTAGTTTGCGCCGTCTGCTCACTTGAAACTTTTTGTATACTTCGGTAAGTTCTTCATTTTTGAAGGTCGTATTTATGAAAAACCAGTACTTTTACTATTATACAAATTTTCACCCTCATGTACTCCTATTTTTCCTTCAGCCCTTTTTATACTCCACTGCAGGGACTTAGGCTTCCCCTCAAGATGAGGAGTTTAAATTCACCACGCTACTCCAATGCGGGTAGGTGGATTGTAACGACCATCGTCTATTGACAGCAACCGGGACCGACTGCTTAACGTACTGTCCGAGGCACGGAGTCAGTGATAGTTATGTACTTAGTCAGAAAAAACTCATTGGTTCACGCCCGGATTCGCGCCACGACCACATGGCCTTGTATATTTGAAATAGGTTCGCTGTGCTCGGGCTATCACGACACTCAGCTGTAAGTATAGGAAATACATATTCATGCATAGGTACACATTCAGTGCAGAAAGTTAAAATCTATATACAGGAGAGTTTTTGAGATGGGACTGTATGGCCAAATCCTAAACAATAAGAAATAGCGAAAAGTGTTTAAAGGAATCATGACCTCGATTTTTGAGAAAACGAAAACAACCCACATATTTGAAAAATATGTTAATTCAAAAGGGACTCAAAACCTTTTGATTTGATAATTATATATTAACATGTGAAGAAAAAACTTTAGACCCCTTTTAAAGTAGGTATATTGCAGGTATGGAAGAATGTTAAAAGTTTATATGCAAAAGAATATAATTATACTGGTGTACGAGTAGTAAGAAAACAAAATCGTATGCGATGAAAGCCCTCACCAAAATGTTTCCAACTACAGAAATTATAATAAAGTCAAATGGGCTAAAAGGCGCCGGTTGGGAAGAACTAAGTAAATGCCAGCAACCGAAAAATGTAAGAAGGGTAGCACTCAGTGCCGTTCTTTCATTGCTTCCACGGAACGAAATTATGAGTGGTCTGAACTAAAAACAATCTGTCGGGACAATGATGATTCAGAATAAATAGTATTAACTATATTAAATTCAACAAATTTTAAATTACAAAAATTTTCAAATAAAAATTTCAGGAATGTTTTTTGTTCCGCATTAAATAACATATGCGTTATTTTCTTAAAAATAAATAACTCAGACTTCTTTTTAAAATGGCTTCGCTTCAAATCAATTAAAAGACTGAATTGTTAAAATACTTTTTTTCTAGGTGTATGTAGTTACCTACTACTTAATGCGGAATTGGATTGTCGCGTATTTGAGATATCCCGGTGATTCGTTGAATCTGGTTGGCTGATAGTAGGCCAGCTGACTACTGCCTAATTAATGCCTAACCATTTCCAAAACTGACCTATTGTTATGTCATCCATTTAAAAGTATAGTTAAACATCTTGAATAAATTCGTCAGTGAGTATGAATTTCTTCAATAGTTGTATAAGAGGGTTCGCTTTATTTCTGAGACGAACATCACATATATGTTATTCCATTCCATCAGCCCTTTTTATACCCCATTGCAGGGGCTTAGGCCTCCCCTAAAGATTAGAGGGCTTGGAACTTTAATCCACCACGCTACTCCAATGCGGGTTGGCGGTTTGTAATGACCGCTATCTATTGACATCAACCGGGACCGACTGCTACGTGCTCTCCAAGGTACGAAGTCAGTGGTAGTTAATGTATTTAAGTCAGAAACAACTCATTGGTACACGCTCGGATTCGAACCACAGCCACAAGGCCTTATATGTTTGAATTAGGTTCGCTGCGTTCGTGCTGTCACGACACCACATAAGTTATAGTAGGAAGCCTGTTCTTATAAAACTTTGAAACATTTGAGGTTTTTTTACCGAACGACGAAACAACGATCTCACACTCACCAATCACTAAAAACGTCGAAAAATTACGATTCTTGTCCATACAAAAAAGTTAAAACTTGAAGAGGATTCCCATGAAACCCCTTTCATTTTTAATTTTATCTTATTATTTGTTATTATAGCGATCATAGTGATACATCTTTCATGAAAATTTCAAGTGTAAGAAATGATCTTACAACCAATAATCACCAAAAACGTCGAAAAAAATACGTTTATTGTATGGGAACCCCCTTTAAATTTTATTTTTACTTGAAGGTTCCTTAGTATCTAAGTATCTGACCTGAGATGATATCTATGTAACGCTAAAAACTTCAACAGAACAAGCCCGCAGTTTTTATATTATAGAAACACGCCGGATGCAGCACCTCCTGCTGGTCTATAACCGTAAAGCCTATCCGATTCTCATCTGAGAATCTGACCTGAGATACATAATATATAATATCTATGTAACGCTAAAACCTTATCAAAATCAGTCTATATTTTTTTATATGAACAGGGTTATGCAGCACATACTGGTGGTCTAAAATCGTAAAACTCATTTGACAATCTAATCTGAGATAATATCTACGTAACGCAAAAAACCTCATCAAATTCAACCTAGTTTTTTCATAGAAGCACGTCTGATGAAGCACCTTTTAGTAGTCTTTAGCTGTAAAACCTATCTAAGAATCTGACCTGAGATCATATCTCTGTAACGCAAAAAACCTCATTAAAATCAGCTCTGTTTTTTTAGAAACACGTATAACGCAGCATCCCCTAGTAGCTGATAACTATAATTCTGATCTGAGATGATAGGTAGGTATCTATGTTACGATAAAAACCTCGTCAAAATCAGTTCCGTTTTTCAATGAAACACGCCTGAAGTAGCAATTTAAGATTCCGACCCGAAATAATATCTCTGTAACGCAAAAAAACTCGTTAAAATCAACCTAGTTTTTCTATTAGAAACACGTATAACGCAGCATCCTCTAGTGGTTGGTGACCATAAAGCATATCTAAGAATCTGATCTGAGATATCTATGTAACGCATAAAACCTCATCAAAATCAACTCAGTTGTTTTATGGAAATACGTCTAATGCAGCACCCCCAAGTGGCTGTTATCATCACCCTACTAGGAGTATTTTTAATGTGTTTTATGTTCAATTCTGCAAATATTTGAAAAAGTAAAGAATACGTTATATACATAAAAATAAACTAAAACATTTAAATGTTTCTTTGCGTACAACAATGATAACTTCCGCTTACGCATGTCGCGTCGAGTGTAGGACCACTGAATGGATTTTATCGCGCGACAGTTTTAATTTAACTTAATATCTTATAATTATTACTCCTAAGATATTAATTTAAATTGTATGGCGTAAAGGACAATTAATTATCACATCATATGACATTTTTTTTTAAATTGTAATAGGTCTAGTAAGCTATCATTTAAAGATAGACTTGCCATAGCGGATTTTCCTTTAGACCTGTTATAGAGAAAAGCTTCCTTTATACATTGGTTCGTTATGCCTCGAAGAGGTTAGGCAGCGTTTTCGATGTAAGCTCCCAGTCGGTTTGATTTTTTCCCAGATTTTCAACAATCATGGTCATATTTCAACCAATAGAAGTGTAGCGTTTCAATGAATTTTATAACCGAATCTCATTGCTTTAGCTAAAAATATTTGAATTCTGAAAGAATGTCGTTTCCAACGGAGTCTTGTTCGTCAAGAACAACAAAAGGAGGATTAAAAGACCCAGATTATTTGGCATCATTTTTAATTTATGTAATACTATTAAGTACTGTAAAATTAAATCATACAATACAAACATAAAAAGTGGACATCCAAAAAACAGATGACTGTCCACGCACTACTCGTTCGCGCGCGGTGTCCCCCTCCCACTAATTCCCCTCGCTGCACCTGCGGATTGTCTCATTAACAGACAGCTCAGTTTAAAATGCATTGATTTTAGGTCTGGAGAGGTGCGGCAATAAGTTAATATTAAGTATATTTAATAAAATACCGATGGCTTACATCTTAGTTTTAATTTATTTATTTATTTACAGAATAAAATATTCCATCTTAAACACAACAATAAATTGTAGAAATAAAAAACGAAAATTTACATGTGTATTCTAGCATCCTCTTACATTCGATTACCAGACGCACAATACCACATAGAAATATATCCCAGTCGGGTGCACTCAAGTCAAAAGAATTGACTATTTCTATAGCTCTCACTACTGGGGAGTTCTTATATAGCTGTGTTCGCGAAGAGGGCAACGCCAGGAGCCTCCTGCACGTGTTCCATCTACCATACGCCTCGCGAGGCACATGCATGGGACACAAGATCTTCTTCGCGACATATGCTTATTCCAGAATTTGTTCTTAATTTACTTCTTCTTTTTCTAGTCATAATGGTCTGAAAAAAAAATGACACCTAATTATCTTTCATAACAGCTCATTATCATTCGCAAATAGTGTGGACAGGAATCAACGGTAATTAGATAAATGGTAATTAGATTTGTAAACATTATGATCAATTACTCATCTATACTTAATATTATAAAGCTGAAGAGTTTGTTTGTTTGTTTAAACCCACAAATCTCAGGAACTACTGGTTCGAATTGAGAAATTCTTTTTGTGTGGGGTAGTTCATATATCGAAAAATGTAAACGGTTGATGTTAAGCAATAATCATGTATTAATGAATTGTTCCCCTTTAAAAGTTCTAACCAAAAGTTCGCGACAGCATATGTGTGTATTTTAAGGTTTTTTAACCTTTTTTATGGCAATCAAATTTGTTGCTAGACGCGCCAGAGACTTTCTTTGTTTGAATGATGACGATGATACCATAGTATGATACTATATGGTTGGACCAGCGACCCACCCCGACTTCGCACGGGTGCAGTGTACTAATGCGTGGAACTGGAATAGGAACGTTTCCGTAGTCCACCCGGGCAAAGCCGGGTACGACCGCTCGTTGTATTGTTAACTATCTGAGGATATTTAGGCATTTTCCGAGCTGATGTT
Organism: Luffia ferchaultella; assembly: GCA_949709985.1. Classification (NCBI taxonomy): domain Eukaryota; kingdom Metazoa; phylum Arthropoda; class Insecta; order Lepidoptera; family Psychidae; genus Luffia; species Luffia ferchaultella. The sequence goes on from OX453267.1 coordinate 5,779,167, forward strand.
TTTAATTCATTTTAGAAGTTAAATTCGGTTTATGTTTTGCCAACGGTACAAGTAGATGTTTTAGACAATACCCGTATAACACTTATGTCGCGCACTGTTAGGCTCTAGCAGTGAGATAAACCCCGTATTTAAAAATGTTCTACAATCATTGCATTTAAGTATCAACCCTCGGATTTGACAATTATATGTTTCAATTTCAATTATTATTTCGTTATAAAAACGGATACAATTTCCCATGAAAGAGTTATATACACAGGCACAAGCCACGGTTTGTATCGAGTTTTCGACGTGAATACATTATCGTCATCTTTTTCAAAAAGAGGGTGCACGCCAGAAATTCGAGCGATATATAAATTGTGTAGGTACAAAGACACGGCAATTTCTCGGAAACTATAATTTATTCTAAATGGTATAACGTCATGTGTCCGTGGGTTAAAAATATGACGATTACGTGTTAACGATTAGTAATTCTTGTTTGTCCCCGCTTGCAATGCTATGGTGCACTCTACGTTGCGTTGTTTTTTTTTTTTTTTTTTTTTTTTTTTAACTTCATCTACCATAGACTCGAAGTCCATGTTCTTATATGAGCTTTTATTACTAAATTTTATGAGCAACACATGCACCGCGTTTGCAGTGTTCTCTTGTGTCAGTGAGTTTGCCCTACCTTACCTATATCCTATTCTCTATTTAATCATATATATATACATGCATATTTTTTTTTTTGTTTTTTTTTTTTTTTTTTTTTTTTAAATGTTTACATTTATGACACTTTTATGATTTAAGCACACCCGAGCTGGCCTAATCCCCCCACGCAGCGCCTGTTCACAGACACGGCGAGAAGAAGCAGCCGTCACCCTGCTCAACCATTTTTGAGGGAACAGAATAACCCGCCACTCCTGCCACTGCGCTTCAAGATTTTGAGTGTGCGGCCAACTCCAGTGCTTTACATTTTTGGGAACACTTAAAACTAATTTTGACATTATTGATCTTAATTTAGGGGGAACTTTTAGGGAGCAAATTAGGGGATTTCAATATAGCCATTTGAAACCGAAACTTGCCAGCCGGGGAGTCGTGCCTCATCGCTGTTGTTTCGTCATCGCCTCCACGACCGCTCCGTCCCCGCTCCTAATTGCCATTTTTAGGTTGTACTCTTTTATTTTGCCAGTCGAAGCGTTCACCGCCCTCGCGACGAACCTTCCTATGGCGTCATCGCTTTCGTCAGTGTGGTATGTACAGCAGAGGGTATGCCGAGTTATTGCAACCACAGCGTGTTGGACACTGTTATGCAGCTGCAATCTCTCTGCCGTCCGCACTATAATCACCCGATCGTAGGTCAGACCCTGAGCCTCGTGTATGGTTAAGGTGCGCGAGCCTTCACCTTTCCCAAATCCCTGATTAATCAGGGATTTTTTCTCTGACTGTGTGTGTGTTAAGTACAGAGTGTTGGGGAGGGTTGCCGGTATTCGCACGCCCGAGTACCTCTCGAGACTCAGGGACCGAATCTCTGCCCTAGACGAGTATACACCACTGTATATCTCGTTCAAGGCATATGCCACGTCCATCGGGTTCCTATGAGTGCAGAGTAGCTCCCTGGTTATACACGCCACACTGCCGGGACGGGTATACTCCATCCTAAATAGTCCTTCCCTGTCAATAAACGGGAGTTGGTTCACGTCACCGATAAGCATTAGTTCGGATGCCCCAGACAAACGCGTTGCCATTACTATGGCCCCGAAGTGGTTCATAAGGGCTTCGTCGATAATGAGTCGGCTACACCAACTCCTATCTGACTCCCTTATTCCATTTACGAGTAGCGAGGCCATAGTTCGCACCTTGGATTTGGCGTTTGATCCTATGCGGTTGGCTAGCCTTTGTCTTAGGTCGGCTGCTGCTTCTGTAGTTGTGGTGACGATCACGTCTCTCTCGACATCGAAGTTCCGGACTATCCAGGTCGTTTTCCCACACCCAGGAACCCCGTTAACCCACTCTATCCTAGGCACCGACCAGGCCCTCCAGGCCGCATCAGATTCCGTCGTCCACGAGAAGGCTTTCGCCTTTTCTAGGATTCCATCCTCCAACGCAATCCTCGTACACCGAGCGGTGACCACTACCGGGTCATCGGGGGGGGTTTCATACACTGGTCTGCCCGCACGATCGGACGCTTCCTTGTCAAGTACCACGAAACCACATGTCCAATTGTACGCTACCATATGTCTGCCAGCCGGATTACCCCTTAGGGTTTCCGCCGTGGCATTGTCATATACGGCAGCGTCTGCCTCCTCGAGCCTTACTTTCAGCAAGCCTTCGTTTCCCCTTCGGTACGTTTGCAAGATATTCTTGCACGTCCTAAGGTTCACGGTTTTCGTTGCTGCTGTGAGTGCCTCGAACTCGAGAAAAGCGTTGATCATGTGATCTATGGGTTCCTTCACCGGTATACGATCAGGCGGACAGACCCAACCCATGTCAGCTTTTGTGGGCGTGGGTGCGGCAGTTTGGTATTTTCTGGTTTTTTCGATATCCACCCTCTTACTTGGGGTCAATTGAATGACTTTCCTGGAGGTTGCCTCTGGAATCGACAGCACAGCTGTGCAAAACGTTTGCACGAATGCACCAACTTTGCCCGACATCTCGGACCTCTTACTACTGTCTTCTTTGCACTCCTCTTCCCTTCTTGTCCGGTTTCCTTCAGCCAGTTTTAGCTGGAGACGCTCAGAGCCACTCAGTGTGGACGCCCCCTCCACCGGTTGTCCCCAACAGTCAACCGAGGACGTCGCCGCTGTGGCAAGGAGGAAACTGAGATTTGCACCTCGGTCCTCATATACCACAATCTCATGGCAAGCTGATGATTTTTTACAGCCAATGAGATCGGCGACATCCCCCTTCTCCCAGGAGACCACCATCGCGTCCACACTAATTCTAACTGGGGTATCCCGAGAGCCCTCAGTCGACTCCCCCAAACGGGTAAGCACCGAGCATGCCTGGGCGAAGGGTGTTTTTTCGGCCCAGTCGAACAATAGGATCGTCTTGTTACAGATCCTAATTATTCTGCACGTTTCTCCTCCGACCTCCATATAAGAAAGCGCGTCGAAGGTTCTGCGCTTCATGCTCGTTTTGAAGGTGCTGCCATTTAGGAGAGCCGCCAAACCAGGGGAAATCGCCACGCTTCTTTTACCGGGAAGAGTCATACAGTAGCAAATTCCGAGGCGCTCGGCGCTGGTGTCCATAAACAGGGCCACTCCTTTGATTTTCAGGCCCGGGATCCCTTTTTCTGCGAGCGCAAACAGTTTCTGTTCGCTTGTGCTGTGTAGGGTTATTTCCCGGACGATGATCCTCCCAGAGTCCTCCCGTACCACGGTTTCGGCCGCGCTGTGTGTTGTTTGTATGGCTGGTTTTGTGTTTTTTGTGCTGTTCCTCATAGATGCAATGCGGAAAACTTTTTCCGCATACGCGAGAAACAGGTGTCTAGTGCGTGGGTCCGACATTACTATGTGAATGTCGGGCTGGGTGATGTGTGTGTCCAGTAGATTCTCCAGGTCGAAGCGGGCAGCGAGAAAACGAGGGCACTCCAGGAGGACATGCCAAACCGATTCCACGACATCAGCATCGCATTCACAAGCAGGACTGTCTTTCAACTTGAACCTGTGTAAATACTCTGCTATCCCCCCATGTCCTGTCAAGACTTGCACTTGCACTGGGGTCAGTCTAGTCGTTTTCACCATGCGGAACGCTGTGTTCACGCTTGGCAAGAACTTTCTTGTGACTGCTCCCGTGCTCGCGGTTTCGTACCTATCCTGCCATTTCAGGACGGTCTCCTCGCGTATGCTCCTCTTAACATGACTAAGGGGGATTTTGTCGTAATCCGCGGCAGTGCATGCCCCGAGAGCCGCCTTCTTTGCCAGTTCGTCAGCTCTCTCGTTTCCCCGCGTTCCGACATGAGCTCGCAACCAAAAGAATCGAATCTTTCTACCCTCGGCTCCGGCTTCCCCCAAGACCTCCTGGATCTCTTTTGCCAGCGGGTGGCTCGCTTTTGGATCTTTTAGGAGGTCAAGGGACGATCTCGAGTCGCTCATAATGTTAACCAGGGGTTCTCCACTCGCTTGCGCAAGTGAAGCCGCCCTGGAGAGCGCGTAGAGCTCGGATTGAAAGACGGAGCAGGAGGGGTCCAGACTGAAGGTGAGGTTTTTTATTTCCTCACCACCCTGCCACCAGGTAAGCGCAGCCCCCACTTTTCCCTCTATCTTGCTGCCATCGGTGTAAATAATTGGGCCGGCGGCAGCAAGACCGAAGGTGGCGGGGTCCACGTCATCGAGGAGCTCGTAGTCGAAACTAATTAACTTCGAGGGGTGAGATTGCTGTAAGTAGCTCACCTCTTTCTCGAGCTCTTTTCCCGGTGGCAAGTAGTCCTGCGAGAGGCCTCTTTTGGCTTTATATAAGGCGGCGGACTCCCGCACCCTCAAGTCCAGCGGAAGCAGACCCGACAGTGCGAGCGCAGCCGTGAGCGAGACCGTTCGATACGACTTACAGATTTTCTGGGCGAACCCTCTCTGTAGGGAATCCAACCGATTTCTGATCATCAGGAACTCCGTCCTCGATGCCCATACGCATGATGCATAAAGCACCATGGGCTCGATGACAGCTACATATATAGTCCTGATAATCTCCGGGTTGAGTCCCCAAGTCACCCTGGCCGCGCACGCTAGCCGCTTGTAGATGTCCGTCGCCTTTTTGCAGGTGGCATCCACGTGAGACTTAAAGCTGAGCTTGCTGTCGAGCACAAGGCCCAGCAGCTTTATTTCTTTCACTATTTGAAGTTGCCTGCCCGCCATAAGTACAACGGGGTCGTCGCACCGGAGCTTTCTTGTTAGCACCATGAGATTCGTCTTATGAGGTGCGAAGCTCAGCTTGTGATCCGACCCCCATTGCACTACTTTTTGAATGACCCCGCCGGCACCGTCCTGCACTTCGTCGATTGAGTCACCCGTGAACACCAATACCACGTCGTCCGCAAATGCCTGGCAGTGTACTCCGTCGGTCGAAAGATCATGTAACAGTGAGTCGAGAATTAAATTCCAAAAGGTTGGTCCGCCGATGGATCCTTGGACACAACCTTTAGTGGTTCTCTTCTCACATGTCGCTCCGGCATAATTAACCATGATCTTCCGGTCGTCGAGGTACGAGCAGACCATCCGGTAAAGGTTCCCTGGGCACCTCTTTACTGCGAGTTGAGCTTTGAGGACAGGCCACCAGGCGTTGTCGAAGGCACCCTCTATGTCCAGTGAGATTAAGAGAACAATTTTTTTGTTCTCTACATTTCTCTTGATGAGATTCACTAGGTCGTAGAGGGCGTCCTCGGTTCCGCGCTGGGGCATGAACCCATATTGCCGTGGGTGGAGAGTAGGGAAAATGTGATATTGCAGTCTTCCGACCAACATCTTCTCAAGCACCTTTCCGAGAACCGATAGGAGCCCTATAGGTCTGTAGGACTTGGGATGCGTGTAGTCCTCTTTTCCGGGTTTTCGGATTATTACCACGTGGGCAACTTTCCATTGCGCGGGGAAGTACTTCAGTGCTAGGCACTTGTTGGCTATTGCCATAAACACCTCCACGTCACTTCGTATTGCCGCCTCGCAGATGTCTGCGGTAAATCCGTCCGGTCCGGGGGCCTTCTTTGGATTCATCGCCCTCACCACTATCTCCATCTCCGTTGTGGTAAAGGGGGGATCGTCCTGTTGCAGTCCCATTTCCTCCACAGGCGTACGCTCCATGAGGGTCCTCAGGAAGGCGTGACAAGGCCGATCTGTTGACTCTGAATCATCCGGGTAGAAGGTGGCGGCCAGAAGTTCCGCCGATTGAGAGGGGGAAAGGGTATTCCCCCCATCCCCTCTCAACAGCATATCCTCCTGCCTTCCGGCCGTCCTCCTAATGACGCGGTAGATTTTGTCCCACATGCTCTCCTTTTCCTGCGTGGTGCAGAAAGACTTCCAGCTCAGGGTCTGGGCCTCCTCGGCTTTCCTCGAGTATTCGTTTTTCGTTTCGAGGTATTCGTCAATTACATATTGCCGTCTGCTGGGGGCAGCATTACGGATCCTTCTCTTTTTCCGTAGGACGTCCCTCTTCATGAGATCCAATTCCTTGGACCACCATGGTGGGGCGGCTTTGCCCCTGCGCGCGCCAACCTTTGGGATGGCTTTCTCACAGGCATCCCGGATGGCACCCGTGTAGATCGAGACTAAACTCTCCAGATCCTCAGAAGCGGCAATTCCCCGAATGCTTTCAGGGGTGACCCCCCTCGACCGGAGTGATTGAGTAAGGAGCGAGACAAACTCGGCCCAGTTTGCTTTCTTGGTGTTGTATCTGCGGGTCGAGCACGGCCTCTGGGGTTCCAGGGGCTTCTCCAATCGCAGACTAAACACAATCGCGTTATGGTCCGAAGTCGTCATCGTTCTGTCCACTCGCCATCCCTCCAACCTGCCCAGGAGAGAAGGGCTGCATGCCGTCACATCTATGATGCTTGTACGCAGCCCATCCCCCCCGCGCGCCTCGAAGGTGGGCGTGTCGCCTCTGTTGAGAATGTGGTAGCCCATCTCGTCCAGGAAAGCACTGTAAGCCGCCCCTCGGGCGTCCTCTGTACGGCTCCCCCACCAGTGACTCCATGCGTTGACGTCTCCTCCAAGGACAATGTCGGTGGCGCCAAGTCCTTGGCAGGCCTGCTGTGTGCGCCTCATGCTCTGCTCGATTTCTTTGTCCCCTTCGTAGTAGACAGATATCACTCCCAGCTTCAGGTTTCCCGCTGTCAGGAGTACGGCTGCCTCTGTCTCGGTAACCAACTGCGGGTCATGTATGACTCCCAGTCGGTCACCAAAGACTATTACAGCCGCTTTCACTGGCTTTTTGCGGTCCAAGGAGCACTGAATGATTCTAGTGCCGGGGTATTCTTTTAAGACGCCCTTGTTCCCTACATAAGGTTCTTGTACAAGGGCGATCGATACTTCCGTTTCCTTGGCTACCTGAAGCAGCTCAGCTGTTGCCAGTTTGGAGCGATGAAGGTTGACCTGTATGAACTTGAGACTGTTCATGCTCATACAGGCCATCCCCTTTTTGTCCGCTACTTGGGGAGTTGAGCTTGTCCCATCGTGGCTGCCCTTAGCAGTACGCAACCCGCAGCCTCGCTATTGCGTCCCACTTTTTCCTTAGAGGACACAGATCGCTGAAGGCGTTGTGTGCCCTCTCGGACGCCTCGCCACCTCCCGCTGCACAATTTTTGCAGGAGGGTGCCCCTCCCTGCAGTCGTATGGGGCACTTTTCCCACGAGTGGGTGTCGCCACAATGACTGCAGCGATTTGCCTCCTCCTTACAGATGGCCCTGGTGTGTCCGAATCCCAAGCATTTGATGCATTGCACCAAGGGGGAGTGATCCACCACGACCACCCGCTGCAGGTCTAGGTATAGCTTCTCCGCTTGAAGCAACCTTTTATGCAGCATCGGCGAGACCTCCAGGACCGGGTGGCACGTGTGCGGGTTGCGCGCCTTTTTCCTATACCGGACTTTTATAATGTTTTCCTTCAGGTCGACGCCCTGAAGGAGGTGTGTATTTTGTGTCAGGAGGTTCTCCACAATGTCACTATCTTTATGATAGGACATCACGTCCCTGAGCAGTAATTGTGGGTTACCGGGTTTTGCGACCTCTGCTTTTAGGAGTTTGAACCCCTTGACCCGTGTTTCGGCTATGATGAGGTCCTCTTTGGTGCTGCAGCTGAGGACAACCTTTTGGTTTTTAGCCTTTCGCACCGAGTCGAACCGGGCTCCCGACACTTTCGTGTTGAGAGCTTTCCTCAGCTTCTCCATAACTCTGTCCCCATTGTCTTTGGGGTCCGTGGAGGAGACAATGAGGGTGTGGTTCGGCTTTGGCTGAGGCGGGGCCACTACTATCTGAACTGGCGGGCTCTGGGTTTTCTTTTCCGCTTGCGCCAGCTCGGCCTGTAGGCTAAGAGCTGGAGGGGATGGCGCCTTGGCCCATACATTTTTGAGTTCGGCAGTCGCAGCCTTTAGGTCTTCCCTCAGTGGCTGCAGCTCCTCGTGAATCTCTTTTGTGAGCGCAGTAGTTGTGAGTGTTGTGACTGAGTCGGCTATTTCGATGGAGCGCCCAATGTCAGTAGTGAGTTGTTTGACTGACGCTCCAATTTCCGCCAACTCCTTCTCCATTTTATTTTGTTGTGTCGTGTCGTGTTTTTTCTTTGGCGACTCCTGTAGCCGAGAGAGTGTTTTTTGGGTTGTGGTTAGAATCTCGGAGGTGTCAGTTTGGGCCCTCGCTTGATTTTTTCAGAGCTCATCCAGCTGATTTGAGAGCGCCTCCACCCTGACCTTGGTCTTGGTGAAGCCACTCTCTAGGTTCCGAAAGGCAGAGTCTCTGTCCCCCTTATTCAGCCGGGCTAATTCAGTTCTGAGGCCCTCCATTCCCCTCTCCAACTCTGACGTCTTTTTTAGGAGCTCACTCACGGTGGTGTTCTGCTCCTTTGTCTCGTAACCCAGCCAGGCCCTAATGGCTTGCGTCTCCTCAAGATTTTTCTTGATGTCCACGCGGGCCTGGCCGAGCCCCGAGACCAGAGCTTTGTTCACCTCCGTGAGCACCTTGCTGTGAGCTCGCTCTACACGCACAAGTTCTTGCGCGTGACGAGCTCGCTCCAGATCCAGGTTGTTTCGGTGTCTCGACCTGGAGTCTGAGAGTGCCAGCACTATCTCGTAGAGGCCCTGGATAGCTTCGTGAGCGGTGGCTTTACATTCTCTTTTCATAGTGCCAGCTGTTTCCAGAGCCTCCTTCCCCTTTTGGAGCATGGAGTTGGCCTCAATTGTGGCCAAGTCCATAGCGACCCCTGGGCCTCTCTTCATCGGGAGTAGACTAGCTCGTCTTGGTTCTGACCGCTGCGCCTCGGAAGGCGTTGGCGATCCCACGGAGCACACCGAGTCTGAGAGGTCATCCCTGATTATCGCATCTTTGGGGGATTTTTGGAGCCAGCACTCCACTTTTAGGTTCGTCGCGTCGGGAGTTCCCACTCGGGGGTGCATCCCGCATTCCGATTGAATGCCTGTGGGTGACGTAGGTGTTTTCTGTACACCCACAGTTGCCTCCGGAAGAGATCGCGTCACTGTGGGCTGTGACCGCTTCGACTTTTCCGCCGTTGCCGCGGCTTTTTTAAGCGCTTTTTCACGAAGCGATCGTGAAGGTTTTTGCGAAGTTGCAGATAACGTCTGCTCCTTCCTTCTTTTTGTTGACCTCGCAGCCCCAGCGAGCGCAGGTTCACCGACTGACATCTTCGGTTTTTGTGTGTCATCAGAACTTAACGTTTTGGATGAGCTAGACATTTTTGAACTTAATACTAAAATTTTACAGCTTAAAATACTAAATAAAATAAAACTAAAAAGGAAAAAGAAGAAAACAGAATAAAAGGATCCTAACTATTTACAATTTGGCAAACTCACTAACACTACTGAGTAACTCGACGCGCCGATGTTGACAAGTTTGCAGGGCCGGCCGGCCGTTCCTCTTCACTGCTGTTTTGGTGTTCGCCGCAGCGTTGTAGGTGTGACGGGGTTGCGACTTGACGACGCTCCAGTTAGACACACTGATGAGCGCCGTCAGTGATCCTCAAGCTACGGTGATAATGGTGATATATGGTGTTTCACTGGTCCAGTAACTCTTACTGTGGCTACGCTGTATGTTGGTACCGTCACTTTGCCTCTTACTTTGGCACATGCAACGCAAGCAACTTTTGCAACGCAGCCGACGACACTGTCACTCGGCAGAGTGTTTCAGCAGCACTCGGTTCCCGGCCTCGAAGCGCCCAGCTAGGTCCTCGATGTCTTCAGAGCCCCAGCGCCGCCCAGCCAGGTCCTCGATGTCTTCGGAGCTCCCAGCGCCAGCGGTTCGAGTCGCGACACTATGAAAGGCGCGTCACCTTTTGCACTCCGTGGAGGGAAAACGTCACGATTTTTAGATGGACTTTGGTAAACAACGGAATTTTCCGATGGATTACGTACCAAATCCTACCTTTGTATGGCGTTTTTAGCAAAATGGTGAACGCTGTCACGCCTTAACCCGCAGACCGATCTGGATGATCCGAAGCTCTACTGATTCTCGAAATCCCGGTTCACCAAGTTACTTCTCTGGTTTCGACCGGTTTTGCTCACTGGATTCCCGTTGAACACTGAGGCTTCCCTTAAGGTCCGGGATCGCCACAAACGATATCACTTGTGAGTTGGATGTTACCGAACAACAGTGCAAACTCTTGCGCGTCTTTCTGCTAAAATTCGATTTTTGACGAATTTTTTTCCGCGGAGCAGATACGTATATTACGACGTTTGAGTGCGTGTACGTTGCGTTGTTCAAATCAAATTCTATAGAATATGGCTTGTTTTTCTCTTTTTAGTTCAAAACTTTTTCTTGTACTAGTCGGTTTTTTTTCTTTAGTGTTACTTTTTTCGTAAAAGTGTTATATCACTGGAAAAAATGACGAGATGCTGTTGATTTTACATACGACATATTCATTTCTTGCTAATCCATTTACAAATGTAGTACTAAAACTGTGTCACTTTCTTGTTTCATGTTACGAATTCCTGAAATAAAAAATGGTATTCTTTGAAAAGAAGAGCGAATAGAAAGGACAGCCTTGTTTTATATGTGTCAGCTATAAAGTGATACGTGATGTGCTATGAAGCACTGTGTCGTTTCACCGAAACTATTGATGGAAAATTTATTATAATAGACTAACAAGTCGACCCTGAACCAAATTTCTTCTAATCTTAATCATTTTCTTTGCATGTTTAACAGATACAAGTGATCGCTTAGTGGTCGAAAGATTAAGTCAATTCATATTGCATCAAATGACACACCCGTTTACCCGTATGGTTGACAGTATTTATACCGCATGTTATATTTATTATATAGATTTTTTCTTTCGGCACTCCTTTTCGATACGAACTTCAACTATACCAAATCTCCGTACCCACAATATGCTTTAAAAGGAATACAAAGTTTTCTCTTCACGTAGTAAGATATAGAAGATTATCAAATCAGTGGTTTCCTTATTAAAGTAATAGATTGTTTAAAAGCGTGAATGCTTATGCAGTTTTTGTTTTCTCAAAAATCAAGGTCATGATTCCTTTGTACACTTTACGCTTTTTCTCATAGTTTAGAATTTATCCATACAGTCCCATCTTAAAAACTCACCTGTATATATTATATTTTAGCATCTTGCCCTCCTACTCCACATAAACTGTAACTGTGAGGAATATGCCTGCTTAAAAGGGATTAAAAGCTTTTCCTTCGAAAGAAATATTTGGTGCTATTTATACAGTTTAAATTAAATAATCGAAATCAGGAAAAAATCACGAGCAAAGTAGCCGGTAAAAGGTGGTATAGTATTAAATTTGAACTATGTTACTCTATGTTATTCATCAAAATTCTACCAAGTCCTACAAAGAAAAGAACACCTGTCCAGCCCACAGTTTTCGACCCATTCCAATATTTTCTTCTATAATCTTTCTAAACGGTAAACAAACGAAATTTTTTTAATTTTTTTCAATAACAAAAGCCAACTTTTGTTTTTGAAATATTATTAACTTTTGTCTGAAACATTAGAAAAATTCGTCTTTAATTCACCATTTTCGATTATCCGGAAAAAGTTATAAACAGATTTAAAAAAAATTGTATACATACAATGCATCACAAACCTTTGCATATTTTCAAACCACTGCCTTTTGTCTACCATTCTAAATTTCAGAATTATATCCGAATTACACTCCCCTACGAAAACAATCAGTTAAACATTTTCAAAGTTAAAAAGCTCACTCCTGAGAACGTCCTTTTTATGTCTGCACAGTTTTGTTGAAATCGGTTCAGCCATTATGGAGATCAACCCGGACGGACAAAGAGACAAACAAACAGAGACAAGAAGTAACCTATGTTCTTTTCTAAAGTCTAATCTATCTCCGTACCGAATTCTATTAAAATCGGTAAAGGCGTGAAAGCGTAACAAACACACATTCGCATTTATAGTAGGTATTGGTTAAGATTATTCGTATAAACTGGAGATTTGGATCCAAACTGAAAAACCCAACGAGTACAGTTACAAGCCAAACACGACATATAAATTTTATGAGACAAGAAACTAGTTAGTCAACGCCATAAAAATAAAAGTAGGTAACCAAGGTATACTTCAAGACGTCTGGAAGAATTTCAAGGTTCCATATTTCAAATGCCAAAAAACCTTCAGAGTCAAACCAGATAGTCAAACCGATCACAAAATGACTTCACAAAGCGGGTGCAGACGTATGCAATGTAACTCAATGTGATTACTAGCATTACATATTATTATATAATGATCGTAGTGCCATAGACACAAAGATTTTGCGTTGGGTTACCTTTCACGTCACTTTACACTCCCTTGGTCTATCTTTTTTTAAATATTTTTCCCCTTTCTATTTTTAATAAAGTTTTTGACTTTTCTAATCAGACTATTCTAAAAATCTAGGTCTCTCAACTTCAGCTCTAGACCAGAATACTCTCGACCGACTGCTGGAGATCCCTTCTAAAACAAAACATATACATGCTTCGAATTGCCAAGTACAAATTCGGAGCCTATATCATTCTCGGCGATCAGCGCTACGCAGTATTCGTTCACGTATTTGCGTCCACTCAGCTGGGAAACATATTTTTTTGGCAAGTTTTACGTAAGCAAAAAGTATATGTACCAGTCAGTTAGTCATACCTTGGAATTGAACGCGATAGCAGCGATCGGCGGTCAGCGGTCGCTGATCTCAACTAGGCAACGACCCAAAAGGCCAATACCAATTATCATACATTTAAATTGAAAATTAACGGGAGTCCCATACGTTCATGATTTAATTTGCTTTTTTCAGACATTTAACTTCAAAAATGACGGATTCTCCATACAAACTTACTCGATATATTGAGCGTAGTATGGGTGAAATATCAAAAAATCTTTTAATATGAATAAACCACATTGAAACCATCAATGAAAGTTTTGATTCTACAAGGGCTGCTATTTATGACCCGGAACAGGCCATTTCCAAAAATTATTCAAAAAGTAACTACAACATCTAACTTTTTGGCTGTAGAATACAGTTTCTTTCGTATAACCGTCAAATTTTATTTCATTGTGGCATTATTTTGAAAATTGCGTGTCTTCATCACCATGGATTCGACTCGTGAACATTATCGTTCTGAAAATGTTTAACTCTGACTTCGACTTTTGACGATGAAGTACCATCGAATACCACTGTGTATCACTGGTTCAGTGAGTTTAATTGTAGGCGGTAATCGGCAGTATAGATATCGATGCTGTGCGGAAATTAATAATGCAAGATCGTCATGTTACATATCGTGAAATAGAGGCGTTCCTGGGCATAAGTATGGCGAGAATACATAAGATACTACAAGCACATTGGCTGTAAAAAAAATTTCTTCGCCTTAGATTTCACACAACTTGACAATTGATCAAAAACAGGCTTGTGGACCTTTCAAATATTTTTTTGTAAATGGCCAGTTCCGGATTTATGCCCAGCCCTCATAATATGATTTTAGTTTTAGTTAAAGGAATATAAATGCCTCAATTAGAACACATGCGGAAATAATTTTATCATCAGATGTCAGACGAGGGTAAATTTTTGAAGTATGATTTTTTCGTTATTTCGGTGGCACATTTTTCTCACAAACTATCAAATTAATTATTAAAAATAACGAACGGCTCTGGAATAAAAAAAGGTGCGCTTTAAAAATTTTGTGCTACCGAAATTACGAATGCACACCTTTCACTTTTTAATAAGTTAATGTATCCATGTATTCATCTAGAACTTTTAATGAAGATACAATCAAGCATAACTAACCGAAATTTACTCCCAAACACCTCCCAAAATTAAGATTCTGTTTCACTGCTTTTCAATGAAATCCAGCTGTCTAATAGTAAATGTCCCAAAGGCTATTGCTTTCGATCCATAGGTTTTCACATTAATTAAATTAAATTTTGACAACTGTATTTCATTTATGGGCCCTTTTGTTTTTTGTTCATGTTCCGAAATAAATAATACTTTGTGTGCGACACGGTATAGATTTGGTTTGATTTACATTACAAGTGGAAAAAACTCCATCAAACTAATTGGAAAACCAGTTTTCATGTGGTCACTATTATTCTATGAAATATAAAATAAAAACAATAAGTAGTACAGCGTGGTCATGTTCTAGTTGGCTGTTATTTTCAAATTGCGACGCTTTAAAATAGTGTCTCTATACAAACGCAAGCAAACACGTCCCTCCGAACTGACGCAAAATGTGAACAAAAATATACCATCGTGCAAAAAACTGAATCACGAGTACCCATAATACCTATAAACGCAGTTGTCTGCCAAAAGCCCGGCGACGACATCCGCACGTGCGAATTTAATATTATTACATTTAAATGCCGTTTTCACATGAGTCTGGTCTTAAAACAAAATATTATGATTTTAGCAGTGGGATCTGATCCTAGACTTTTCAAATTTATTCTAAGCATTAGGTTTAAGAATTATCAGTACAATTTGGTAACCAAGTACAACGTAAACATATGAAAAAGGTGTAGCCTCGGGTCTCGTGGAAAGGGATATCCCGCCGACGGGCACAGTCGGGGGCCGTCTGTTGGATACTCCTTCTCGGTTTGACTCTACTCATTATTAATATCGAATGATTTTTTCGATATAAATAATGAATCCAGCAATTCGTAAAGTTTTAACTTAAATTTGAAATAAAATATTATTAGTGTTGTGCACGCTTTTTGTTTAGAAAGTCGTAGTTTGAATCCCAGGGCTTGTAGCAATGAGTTTTTTCTGACTTGAGTACGTAGATCACTGACACTGTGCCTCAGAGAGCACGACAAGTTGTCGGTCCCGGTTACCATCATCAAACAGCAGTCGTTAAAATCCACCAACCTGCATTAGAGCAGCGCGGTGGATTAAGCTCCAAGCACTCTGATCCTGAGGATAGGCCTGAGCCTCTGCAGTGGGGCATTAATGGGCTGATGTGGTATGGTAACTATTGTTACTGTAACGTATTTAGAATCTAATTATGTTAGAGAACTTCAGCCTCGTCAGAAACCGAATATCTTGGATTACTTAAAATGTACAAAATATATAATAAATAACAAACTTTGAGTAAATATTGAAAATCGTGTGATTGTGATTGTTTTCACGAGCCACCTGTTGATTTGCGAACAGCATTGCAAATATGCAATGCAAAATGCCTACTCTATAATTTATTAAAACTTCGCCGATGCGGCTGGTACTTTATAATTTCGGTAGAGAGGTAGTTTGTCGTAACGTCGTCATTTTTCAATGGCTGTTTTTTTATGTTACTAGTTCCTAACAGAATTCTTTATGTTTAACACTTTGAAAAGTTTTCTTCAATTTAGTTATAGGGATATTATAGGATATTATATTTTTTTTAGTAAAATTGTGAATATAAAGATATTCGTTTTTCCTTGTGTTTTGTTGGCAGCGATTTCCTTTTCAAAAATTTATTTTAACAAAATATATTTACCACAAAGAATCTCTTTTCTTTTCTGAAACATATATTAAAAATCAATGACGCAAAAAACACTAATACATAAATATCATACTTTAAAATAGTTATTTTGATATAGGATTTATATTGATTTAGAAAGCCCACGCTGCCGACAGTCTTAGAAAATTACCTAGGTATACTCTAAAACAAAAATAACTTGCCATTAGAAATAAATCCCTATTAATTCTGCTACGTCCATTTAGTGGAAAGTATTCTTTCATCAAGTAAGTACGGTTCTGTTTTTAACTGAAACTGGGTGTTATAACTTTGACGTGTGTGTATATCTATGTATCTGTCTGTGGTATCGTAGCTCCCAAACGGATGAACCGATTTGGATGCGAATTTTTTAATATGAAAGGTGAATTAATCGGGAGTGTTTTTAGCTATGCTTGATGAAAATCAGTCCAAGATGGCCGCCGCCACAAAATGGCGAATATTTTTCACTACCCCATCAATATGGGTATCAAATGAAAGAGCTTAACTAGCAGAATACTATATACTATGATAAAGTTCAAATCCAAGATGGCTGCCACTACAAAATGGCGAATTACATTTTTTTCACAAATCCCTCAACATGGGTTTTTCACAAATCCCTCAGCAAATGCGCACTACATTGAAAGGGAATGAGGATTTTTAATTTACGAAATGAAAATTAAAAACTTGAAAATTATTTTTTTGTCTGATCATGTATGAATTAGTTTAACTAAATGACTAAGTTTAAAAATTTTGAAATAAAACTTAAACTTAAATTTAAAAAACACCAGATAAAAAAATAGCCTTTAAAAAGTGTGATATAATACAAGTTTGTTCATTGTCAAATGATTTTTGATCCTTAAAGGCGTCTGGGACCGCTCAGTAAACTTAAAATACTAGCCTAATAATTAACGGTCCCAGACGCCTTTAACAATCAAAAATCATTTGACAATGAACAAACTTGTATTATTTCCCACTTTTTAAAGATTTTTTTTGCCGAGGTTTTTTTTTTTAAATTTAAATTTAATTTTCAAGTATATATTGTAAAAGTTCGTTAACAACAATTGTTTATATGTTTTTTTTATAGAAAAGCGCGTCCCTCAGTTTGTTGTGTATTTTTTTGAACGCGCTTTTCCTACTTCACATTAGCACGTAGGTACACCAGTAGAATTATATTGGCCCTCCTTTTGCATATAAACTTTAAACTATGCCAAATTTACATTCTTCCATACCTGCAATGCACTTTAAAAGGAGTCAAAAGTTTTTTCTTAACGTATTAATATATAATTATCAAATCAAGTGGTTTGATTTTATTTTGAAGTAGGTAACAGATTTTGCAAAAATGTGAATATGTAGTTTTTGTTTTCTCAAAAATCAAGCTCATGAGCCTTTGAACACTTTTCGCCATTTCTCATAGTTTAGGATTTGGCCATACAGTCCCATCTCTAAACTCACCTGAATATAGATTTTAGCTTTCTGCACTGAATGTGTATGTATGAATATGTATTTCATATAGGTACTACACTCATTACATTATCATATATACATCTCAGCGTCGTGATAGCTTGAGCGCAGCGAACGTGTTTCAAATTTACAAGGCCATGAGGCCGTGGTTTGAATCCGGGCGTTTTTCAGACTTAAGTACATGACTTTTACTGACTCCGTGCCTCGGAGTGTACGTTAAGCAGTCGGTCCCGATGGCTGTCAATAGATTTTGGTGAATAGTCAACCCGCATTGGAGCAGCGTGGTGAGTTTAAGCTCCAAGCCCCCTCAGCCTGAAGGGAAGCCTAAGTGCCTGTAGTGGGGTATAAAAAAGCTAAAGGAAAAATAGGAGTAAATGAGGATGAAGGTGAATTTGTATAACAGTAAGGTACTGGTTTTTTATAAAAAATTGTATTCTTTAATTAAATATATTAATATTTTTGCATAAAAGTAAAAAACCTATAACAGCTGTTGGGCTGAACGTAGTCCAAACTACAGAGCATGTAGAACTTACCGAACTAAACCAAAAGATTAAAAATAAAGATATTTTAAACATGTTTTCCTCGATAACAATTACTTTGCGCCATCTGCTCACTTGCAACTTTTTGTTTAGTTCGGTAAGTTCTACATGTTCTATAAGTTTGGACTACATTCAGCCGAACACCAGGTATAAAATACACCTAAGTGCGTGATTGAGTTAGTATTAACATGACGCGGCATTCTCCTCGCATCATTCGCATTCGCAACCGTCGAGTCGTTGCCGCCGCCTTGGCGCTACAGGATTCATTTCTTCTGTTTCTCCGCTTACTTCTTCTAAACCATTTTTAATCATTTAAGGAATTTCTTTCGGAATGTTTAAATTTACCTATATACACACGCTTTTGCTTCCTGCTTCGTGTAGGTTTTGTAATATTTATTTAATTTAAATAGGACATTCTTGAATATACATTATCTTATTTGATATAAACGAATATTATAAAATTTCTTATGCCCCCGTCCCCGCTCACTTTGCTTTGATAAGAATGGAACCGAAAACGGGACGGGACCGAGGTCCAGAACAAGAACTATAATAGCCTAATGAAAATGAGAAAGAAAATAGCGGGTATAAAACTGAAATAAATAAGTGAATACTATAAGAAACGAGTAACCGGCGAGCGGGGCTACGGGCGGGTCGCTAGTTACTTATATCAGTATATAGATATTTTACACCCATACAAGGAGCAATCAGACATGTTCATGCACATAAATAAATATTTGTCCCAGGCGGGAGTTGAACCCGCTATTTTTGGTTCAGGTCAGTCGACTAGATAAATAAAAGACATAAAAAATGCTAAAATACATTTATTTCACTTACAAATATCTTTGGTTTCTAAAATCAAATCTTTAATCACAATTTATTAACTATAATCAAAGGCGTTGTTCATAACATTTTACATGCTAAAGCTATAAAGTCATATTTCGAGATATTCAAAAATACATTATTGCCTCCATTGCGAAAATCCAACAAATATTTACTTATAAATTTTATTCACAATAATATAAACACGTTTATTGGCCAAAGTAGACGACGACATAAGTACAAATAGAATACAACAGTTGAGTGTTTGTCTACAAGTTCATATTTCTGCAAATTGGAGAAAAAAATCTTATTTTTTGTCACATTTCTCTAACACTGAGAGGTTCTGGTTGCTAATGTAGGGAATTGCTTTTTTGTATTTCATATTTATCATGGACAGAATCATATCGGAATTCAAAATAAGGGGACGATATGTAATCTTAAAATTGTAAATGTTAAATGAGATTTTAAAATAGTTTACATACTTGAACGACGTTGATTAGGCGCATCGGAATCGCTTGTATTCCCGAACCCCAAATAATAATAATTGTTAATTAATAAGTGGCAGTGGCTAAACCATGGAACATGGTACCTATTAAGGTTGGACGCTACCTGTTTAGTACGGCTGTTTAATAACAGATGGAGCCACCATACAAAGAAATTATTTATATTTTTCATGACCACATTTCTACGTTTCAGTTGATGAAACATAACATGCGACTATAAAAATATTTTTCTTTAATGTTTCTACCTGACATCATTGATTGTTTCAACAGTTTCGTAGAGTTTGTGCAAAAATCCAATTTTTGAGTGATTCAGGTAGTTCCTGACGCCCTAATTTATTGACGAATAGCTTTCCGCCCGCGGTTCCGCTCGCGTGGACTACACATTTGTACCGGGACACCTTTTTCCACAGTAAAAATAGCCTATGTCACTCTTCAGCCAATGAACTATTTCTATGCAAACAATTATAGCGGTCCCGGTACAAATGTGTAGTTCACGCGAGCGGAGCCGCGAACGGAAAGCTAGTTTGAAAATAAAATACAGCCCATGTTACTCAATGATATTGTAGCTTTCTATAGAGGAAAGCATTTTTAATAGTAGGTACATTATGATGCAAGTACGGTAAGCTGCATATTATAGTCGAGGTGTTTATAGGTACGAAACGAAGCCGAATGTGTATAATAAACCGATGACTATAATAGCCAGCTTACAGTGTACGAGCATCATACGACGTTTTTCAATACATTTACGATCAAAATTAGGTAGATACTTTAATGTAAAAATGGCGGGAACGGAACTGCTTTTCGCGGTTTACGCATGCGTCACAAAAAGAATGCTTGTTTGTGATTGGTGTAAAGTAAAAAGGCCTAGTACTCTAAAATACAACATTACGGTACAAGTTTCGATGTCGTAAAGACCGTATTAATAGCAAACGTATTGAAAATGAATATTAGAAACTTGTAGGAACAAGAGGTTAGGTGACAAGATCTGCACATAACAAAAAATGTTGTCATCATGGTGAGGCAGATCAGGAGAAAGTAAAGAGTCAAACCCAGCAGATGTTAGCTGAGAACGAAAGGAACTGCATATTATAACGAGTCGAGCTAAGTATCAGTAGGCTTATGAATGAGCGTGATAGTGGATAAGAAAGAACGGGCGTCAGAAAGTCCTCACGTCTAAAGGTGGTAAGGGAGTGACTGTAAGGGGTAGTTGGAGGTCACTATAGGGATAAAAAATCCCGCGGTTAAGTTAACTCATAATCTACGTATGCTTAGAGATATGAATTCCCCAATACGAAAGATGCGAAGTCGCATCTTTGTAATTGTAAATCCGTGGAATTGAGATGCTATGGGGAATGTAATTAGGTAACTGACTTCTGAGCCGTCAACGTATTCATCTGTATTTTGCGTATATAACTAAAATATCATCATCATCATCATCATCAGCCCATTTTTACCCCACTGCAGGGGCTTAGGCCTCCCCCAGGGTGAGGAGGGGGGCTTGGATCTTAAGTCCACCACGCTGCTCCACTGCGGGTTGGGAACTGTAACGACCGCCATCCATTGACAGCGTCCGGGACCGACTGCTTAACGTGCCCTCCGAAGCACGGTGTCAGTGATATTGTGTACTTAAGTCAGAAAAACTCATTGGTACACGCCCGGATTCGAACCATGGCCTTATGGGGCCATATAAATTTGAGACAGGTTCGTTGCGCTCTGGGCTATCACGACATATAACTTAAATATGTACTGCAATAAATCTTTCATATAACAGACACTCAAGGACGGCTTTCAGACAAAATTTCAGGCAAGAATATCGCCAAAAAAATGGTAAGTGTTTGACCTTGGCGACAGCAAATGTGTAAATCCATCACTGCATACAAATAATTAGAAAGGGTGACCATAATATAAAATAGTAAGAATATCAATCGGCCAATCTATATACTCTTCATCAGATTACTTCCATTGTAGTTATTTTCCCGCCAAAATTTCTATTTAGTCGGGCAGCCAACGGTCTACTCTCCATAACAGAAAGTACATCCCACTGTATATGCTCGACGCGGATGCCTGGAAGAAAAAAATCATATATTATATAAGCAAAAGTCAGTTTGCCTTTCTTCGTGTCATAATTGAGGGATCATGATCTTTGATATGTTGATGATTTGAGGATCGAAGGGTGATGTGGGCTTTATTAAACCACGTGAAGGATGCCCGTAAAGCAGTTGGGTACTTTAAGTGTAGTATATAAGTGAACCACAGATGAATGCTAATATATATTTAACAAGTACAAACGTCGTGTCGTGTAAATGTCGTGATAACCGAAAGATAATCACTTACTGAGCAGCCAACGCTCTACCCTGCTTTTCCAAAACGTTTATCTTGTCATGATCTTGTCTTTGACGGCACCCGCCCAGGCCGTCAACGAGTAGGTAGTGACGCCTGCGCAGTTCTCTAGCCGCATCCAAGTCATGCCTGCGCTCCGTGCTTGTGAACATGGCGGATATCCCTGTTAAATGTACAGAACAAGAATTTTTTAACAATGGTATGTTAACACAAGTTTGTATTATGGTGTTCTCATTCAGTATCCTATTTAACAAATAATTCGCCTAAAGTACTAACTACAAAGGGTTCAATTCTAAATGAACTTTAAACAATGCGTGATACAACGTATTCCGATTTTAGTTAACTAAAAGCTATAATTTTGCAAAACTACAAAAAAATATCTATTTTATTAATTATAATACTTGTAAATATAAAGTACTAGCGAAAGCCCGCAACTGCGGTCGCGTGGTTTTCAGAAATTCTACAGTTTTTCAAATTTAAGATTAAACGATAACATTGATTTCATACAAAATTTATTTGACCAAAAGTAAAGAACTACATTTTGTTGTGTTTATTTTACCATTTTAATAAGATAAGTGTATCATAAACCTATCGTTGAATTTATAAAATATGTTCTTTCTTAAACCAAGCATTTCTAAATTCTGGTATTCGAAAAAACTCACTCGCACATACATATCTAAATGGAAAATTTTGAACTTTAAACACCAAAATTAGAAGTATTTTCTGTTAGAAAAACCATTTTAATAATTTGACGACAATTTTACGATGTATTTTACATATTAAAATGATAAAATTAATATAATAACTTTGAATTTAATTTCCATTCTACCAGCCCATTATGCCCCACTGTAGGGGCTTAGGCCTCCCCCCAGGGTGATGGGGCTTGAAGCTTAATCCACCACGCTGCTGCAGTGGGGGTCGGTGGATTTAATGTTTGCCATCTGTTGATGGCACTCGGGACCAACGGCTTAACGTTCTCTCCGAGGCACGGAGTCAGTGATAGTTATATACTTGAGTCAGAAAAACAAATTTAATACTCCTGGCCAAAATAATATTGTATAGAAATCAGCGGTGTCCCTTAACCTGAAGTTTAGTTTAGTTAGAATAAAATGTAGCCAATAATATTCTCTGGAATGTCCTTTACTTGCAAGTGAAACTATCATCAAAATTTGTTCTATTTCAGAGATCAGCTCTAACAGTCATACAAACAAAAAAATAATTAATACGCCTGTTTGAATTAACCTACGAGCAAATAAACATATGAGCACAAAAAAAAAGCCTTTATTTTGAAATTATATACATAAATTTCATTTTTATTTATTTGTATTGATATAGATTTATTTGAAGTGTATTTATTTCTGGATATTCCTGTAACATCTCACTTCGATTATAATAAAACGCTCTTGTTTTATTGATTTGTCCGTCTTTGAACCAGAAGAGTTTCCATAGTGAAGTTATTCTTTCGAGAAACACTAAAAATACAACCCACCTCTTTGTTCGGTCGCTGCAATAAGCTGCCTCCATTCCAATTGCAGCGCTTTAAGCGTGGCTTGGACTTCTTATTCTGGGCCGAGTTGCGCTGCCAGCGCTGCAATTTCCGCTACTGTAGCTTCCTTAGCTGCTAATTCCGCTCTGAACGCTTGATGCTTTTCTAGTTTCTTGATTTTGTCGTCGAAAGGCGTCACTCCTCCTGTGGATTTTTAAAGTCATCGTTTAAACGTACTGCTGCCTCCGATTCGTTGTGGGTAAAAAAACAATCTACCCTAGCTAGTACGGAGTGAACTGTGTTGTAGTAAAACATAGTATGATAGCAAGCAATATTTCTTCCCATTCCATCAGCCCTTTTTATACCCCACTGCAGGGGCTTACGCCTCCCCCAGGGTAAGGGTGTAGGGAGCTTAAATCTACCACGATGCTCCAAGGCGGGTTGGCGGATTGTAACGACCGCCATCTAATGACAGCAACCGGCACCAACTGCTTAACCTGCTCTCCGAGGCACAGAGTCAGTGATAGTTATGTACTTAAGTCAGAAAAACTCATTGATACACGCCCGGATTCGAACCATAGCCGATTTTTATATTTCCAGTGGATTGGAACAGTAATCGGTGTGCCCATATAATTAATTTTTATTGTATATTTATTTTGCTTTACCGTAAAAGGTTTAAACCGTAAAAAAAAGAAGCGTTAGAAATAAATAGTACTATTATATTCAATGACTAGAATGTGGAAATTATTGATTATGGAGATATTATAATTAAGTAATGGAAAAAAACAATACTTATTATACATGTTTTTTTTTATTATGCCTACATCGCCTATCTGTTCTGTACGCTAAATTGCCAACCCCATTTCTAATTTTTGTCCAAAGTCAGCGCCTGCAGCCAATTCGGGACACAACGCCAGCAGCTGAGACACTCCCTTATGTAGAAACTGGCACCAAAACTCCGGTCGGTTCAGCGGTCGGTAAACGGTTCGAAGCATATGCGAAAATCACTCGAAAATCAGACGTTCAGAGCAAGATTTTTTTTCATTATTTTAAACGTACCTTCTTCCTGCATGCATTGACGGCTTGAAGCTCATCAGCTATGCGTAGACTTTCCACGTGGTTCTGTACTAGCAGTTTATCGCTGTGGGTGTTCAAAGTAGCCAATTTCTTGTCCTGAAAATAAGTTTACATCATGGTAAAATCGTGGAGTAAAATAGTTCGGTCAAATAATAAAATAGTTTCATTCTACTGATAACTTTCATTGAGTGTCTACGTGTTTTTTATTGTCTGAGTATTTTTAAGGTATTATTTTTATTGATTGGTTAACTTTGTAGTTTATTTTTCTGTTTCCGAGATTCTTGGAATAGTAATGTCAGTTTAATACGGTTTGTGTCTAGAAGAAGTGATATTGATAAGAAAAAGCAATCACGTGTGATAAACAACAAGCGGTAAAAATCAGATGTTTTGTTCCGTACGTCGGTCGTCGTGTCGCTCGGTGTAATTTATTTACAAATACCTTCGACGGATTTTATTATGAAGTAAATATATTTTTGCGTCTTGATAAATTTGTACGAGACTTTGTTACTGTGTGAACTTCTATATTTCTGATGCGCATTGTTATTATTTTTAAAATTATATTAACGGATCTTCATGATGAATTGCTTGGCGTGCAGGGCTACTGTATCTAACGATGAATTGCTGAGATGTGCTCCGTGTGGAGGCATTTATCATTTTAAATGTTTAAACATGACTAAATCCTATTATAAGGGCCACCTAGTTGAACTCAAGCGCTCGTGGTATTGTCCTACTTGTGTCAATATACCAAAGCGCAGGAATGACAATACTCCAACGCGCAAGGAATTTGAACCTCCGGTGCAGGCTCCGATGTCTAATGTTATTTCTATTGATGACAATAATCCATGCAAGGACGTGATGTGCGCCGATGAGCCCCAAGTGCAGCAATCGTCTACATCGGGTGGAACAATCACATATGAGGATTTCGGGAAGCTGCTTGATATAAAATTAAGTGAAATACGTCTATCCTTGTCTAAGGATATCAGAGGTATGATACGGAATGAGGTTGCTGTCTCAATAGCGGGACTGAAATCTGATTTCACAATAGTGACGGACTTCCTGACCGCGGAGCAACAAGACTTGAAAAATGATATAACAGCTATAAATGATACAGTTAAGAAACTTGTGACAGATAACAGAAACTTCCAAGATATCTCGTTATTAGAGACTAAAATAGAACAATTAGAACAGCAAGCTCGTCAGTGCAACATAGAGATTTGCAATGTCAATATAAATAATTTCTTTGTATGGTGGCTCCATCTGTTATTAAACAGCCGTACTAAACAGGTAGCGTCCAACCTTAATAGGTACCATGTTCCATGGTTTAGCCACTGCCACTTATTAATTAACAATTATTATTATTTGGGGTTCGGGAATACAAGCGATTCCGATGCGCCTAATCAACGTCGTTCAAGTATGTAAACTATTTTAAAATCTCATTTAACATTTACAATTTTAAGATTACATATCGTCCCCTTATTTTGAATTCCGATATGATTCTGTCCATGATAAATATGAAATACAAAAAAGCAATTCCCTACATTAGCAACCAGAACCTCTCAGTGTTAGAGAAATGTGACAAAAAATAAGATTTTTTTCTCCAATTTGCAGAAATATGAACTTGTAGACAAACACTCAACTGTTGTATTCTATTTGTACTTATGTCGTCGTCTACTTTGGCCAATAAACGTGTTTATATTATTGTGAATAAAATTTATAAGTAAATATTTGTTGGATTTTCGCAATGGAGGCAATAATGTATTTTTGAATATCTCGAAATATGACTTTATAGCTTTAGCATGTAAAATGTTATGAACAACGCCTTTGATTATAGTTAATAAATTGTGATTAAAGATTTGATTTTAGAAACCAAAGATATTTGTAAGTGAAATAAATGTATTTTAGCATTTTTTATGTCTTTTATTTATCTAGTCGACTGACCTGAACCAAAAATAGCGGGTTCAACTCCCGCCTGGGACAAATATTTATTTATGTGCATGAACATGTCTGATTGCTCCTTGTATGGGTGTAAAATATCTATATACTGATATAAGTAACTAGCGACCCGCCCGTAGCCCCGCTCGCCGGTTACTCGTTTCTTATAGTATTCACTTATTTATTTCAGTTTTATACCCGCTATTTTCTTTCTCATTTTCATTAGGCTATTATAGTTCTTGTTCTGGACCTCGGTCCCGTCCCGTTTTCGGTTCCATTCTTATCAAAGCAAAGTGAGCGGGGACGGGGGCATAAGAAATTTTATAATATTCGTTTATATCAAATAAGATAATGTATATTCAAGAATGTCCTATTTAAATTAAATAAATATTACAAAACCTACACGAAGCAGGAAGCAAAAGCGTGTGTATTATAGGTAAATTTAAACATTCCGAAAGAAATTCCTTAAATGATTAAAAATGGTTTAGAAGAAGTAAGCGGAGAAACAGAAGAAATGAATCCTGTAGCGCCAAGGCGGCGGCAACGACTCGACGGTTGCGAATGCGAATGATGCGAGGAGAATGCCGCGTCATGTTAATACTAACTCAATCACGCACTTAGGTGTATTTTATACCTGGTGTTCGGCTGAATGTAGTCCAAACTTATAGAACATGTAGAACTTACCGAACTAAACAAAAAGTTGCAAGTGAGCAGATGGCGCAAAGTAATTGTTATCGAGGAAAACATGTTTAAAATATCTTTATTTTTAATCTTTTGGTTTAGTTCGGTAAGTTCTACATGCTCTGTAGTTTGGACTACGTTCAGCCCAACAGCTGTTATAGGTTTTTTACTTTTATGCAAAAATATTAATATATTTAATTAAAGAATACAATTTTTTATAAAAAACCAGTACCTTACTGTTATACAAATTCACCTTCATCCTCATTTACTCCTATTTTTCCTTTAGCTTTTTTATACCCCACTACAGGCACTTAGGCTTCCCTTCAGGCTGAGGGGGCTTGGAGCTTAAACTCACCACGCTGCTCCAATGCGGGTTGACTATTCACCAAAATCTATTGACAGCCATCGGGACCGACTGCTTAACGTACACTCCGAGGCACGGAGTCAGTAAAAGTCATGTACTTAAGTCTGAAAAACGCCCGGATTCAAACCACGGCCTCATGGCCTTGTAAATTTGAAACACGTTCGCTGCGCTCAAGCTATCACGACGCTGAGATGTATATATGATAATGTAATGAGTGTAGTACCTATATGAAATACATATTCATACATACACATTCAGTGCAGAAAGCTAAAATCTATATTCAGGTGAGTTTAGAGATGGGACTGTATGGCCAAATCCTAAACTATGAGAAATGGCGAAAAGTGTTCAAAGGCTCATGAGCCTGATTTCTGAGAAAACAAAAACTACATATTCACATTTTTGCAAAATCTGTTACCTACTTCAAAATAAAATCAAACCACTTGATTTGATAATTATATATTAATACGTTAAGAAAAAACTTTTGACTCCTTTTAAAGTGCATTGCAGGTATGGAAGAATGTAAATTTGGCATAGTTTAAAGTTTATATGCAAAAGGAGGGCCAACATAATTCTACTGGTGTACCTACGTGCTAATGTGAAGTAGGAAAAGCGCGTTCAAAAAAATACGCAACAAACTGAGGGACGCGCTTTTCTATAAAAAAAAACATATAAACAATTGTTGTTAACGAACTTTTACAATATGTACTTGAAAATTAAATTTAAATTTAAAAAAAAAACCTCGGCAAAAAAAATCTTTAAAAAGTGGGAAATAATACAAGTTTGTTCATTGTCAAATGATTTTTGATTGTTAAAGGCGTCTGGGACCGTTAATTATTAGGCAAGTATTTTAAGTTTACTGAGCGGTCCCAGACGCCTTTAAGGATCAAAAATCATTTGACAATGAACAAACTTGTATTATATCACACTTTTTAAAGGCAATTTTTTTTATCTGGGGTTTTTTAAATTTAAATTTAAGTTTTATTTCAAAATTTTTAAACTTAGTCATTTAGTTAAACTAATTCATACATGATCAGACAAAAAAATAATTTTCAAGTTTTTAATTTTCATTTCGTAAATTAAAAATCCTCATTCCCTTTCAATGTAGTGCGCATTTGCTGAGGGATTTGTGAAAAACCCATGTTGAGGGATTTGTGAAAAAAATGTAATTCGCCATTTTGTAGTGGCAGCCATCTTGGATTTGAACTTTATCATAGTATATAGTATTCTGCTAGTTAAGCTCTTTCATTTGATACCCATATTGATGGGGTAGTGAAAAATATTCGCCATTTTGTGGCGGCGGCCATCTTGGACTGATTTTCATCAAGCATAGCTAAAAACACTCCCGATTAATTCACCTTTCATATTAAAAAATTCGCATCCAAATCGGTTCATCCGTTTGGGAGCTACGATACCACAGACAGATACATAGATACACACACACGTCAAACTTATAACACCCAGTTTCAGTTAAAAACAGAACCGTACTTGATGAAAAAATACTTTCCACTAAATGGACGTAGCAGAATTAATAGGGATTTATTTCTAATGGCAAGTTATTTTTGCTTTAGAGTATACCTAGGTAATTTTCTAAGACTGTCGGCAGCGTGGGCTTTCTAAATCAATATAAATCCTATATCAAAATAACTATTTTAAAGTATGATATTTATGTATTAGTGTTTTTTGCGTCATTGATTTTTAATATATGTTTCAGAAAAGAAAAGAGATTCTTTGTGGTAAATATATTTTGTTAAAATAAATTTTTGAAAAGGAAATCGCTGCCAACAAAACACAAGGAAAAACGAATATCTTTATATTCACAATTTTACTAAAAAAAATATAATATCCTATAATATCCCTATAACTAAATTGAAGAAAACTTTTCAAAGTGTTAAACATAAAGAATTCTGTTAGGAACTAGTAACATAAAAAAACAGCCATTGAAAAATGACGACGTTACGATAAACTACCTCTCTACCAAAATTATAAAGTACCAGCCGCATCGGCGAAGTTTTAATAAATTATAGAGTAGGCATTTTGCATTGCATATTTGCAATGCTGTTTGCAAATCAACAGATGGCTCGTGAAAACAATCACAATCACACGATTTTCAATATTTACTCAAAGTTTGTTATTTATTATATATTTTGTACATTTTAAGTAATCCAAGATATTCGGTTTCTGACGAGGCTGAAGTTCTCTAACAGAATTAGATTCTAAATACGTTACAGTAACAATAGTTACCATACCACATCAGCCCATTAATGCCCCACTGCAGAGGCTCAGGCCTATCCTCAGGATCAGAGTGCTTGGAGCTTAATCCACCGCGCTGCTCTAATGCAGGTTGGTGGATTTTAACGACTGCTGTTTGATGATGGTAACCGGGACCGACAACTTGTCGTGCTCTCTGAGGCACGGTGTCAGTGATCTACGTACTCAAGTCAGAAAAAACTCATTGCTACAAGCCCTGGGATTCAAACTACGACTTTCTAAACAAAAAGCGTGCACAACACTAATAATATTTTATTTCAAATTTAAGTTAAAACTTTACGAATTGCTGGATTCATTATTTATATCGAAAAAATCATTCGATATTAATAATGAGTAGAGTCAAACCGAGAAGGAGTATCCAACAGACGGCCCCCGACTGTGCCCGTCGGCGGGATATCCCTTTCCACGAGACCCGAGGCTACACCTTTTTCATATGTTTACGTTGTACTTGGTTACCAAATTGTACTGATAATTCTTAAACCTAATGCTTAGAATAAATTTGAAAAGTCTAGGATCAGATCCCACTGCTAAAATCATAATATTTTGTTTTAAGACCAGACTCATGTGAAAACGGCATTTAAATGTAATAATATTAAATTCGCACGTGCGGATGTCGTCGCCGGGCTTTTGGCAGACAACTGCGTTTATAGGTATTATGGGTACTCGTGATTCAGTTTTTTGCACGATGGTATATTTTTGTTCACATTTTGCGTCAGTTCGGAGGGACGTGTTTGCTTGCGTTTGTATAGAGACACTATTTTAAAGCGTCGCAATTTGAAAATAACAGCCAACTAGAACATGACCACGCTGTACTACTTATTGTTTTTATTTTATATTTCATAGAATAATAGTGACCACATGAAAACTGGTTTTCCAATTAGTTTGATGGAGTTTTTTCCACTTGTAATGTAAATCAAACCAAATCTATACCGTGTCGCACACAAAGTATTATTTATTTCGGAACATGAACAAAAAACAAAAGGGCCCATAAATGAAATACAGTTGTCAAAATTTAATTTAATTAATGTGAAAACCTATGGATCGAAAGCAATAGCCTTTGGGACATTTACTATTAGACAGCTGGATTTCATTGAAAAGCAGTGAAACAGAATCTTAATTTTGGGAGGTGTTTGGGAGTAAATTTCGGTTAGTTATGCTTGATTGTATCTTCATTAAAAGTTCTAGATGAATACATGGATACATTAACTTATTAAAAAGTGAAAGGTGTGCATTCGTAATTTCGGTAGCACAAAATTTTTAAAGCGCACCTTTTTTTATTCCAGAGCCGTTCGTTATTTTTAATAATTAATTTGATAGTTTGTGAGAAAAATGTGCCACCGAAATAACGAAAAAATCATACTTCAAAAATTTACCCTCGTCTGACATCTGATGATAAAATTATTTCCGCATGTGTTCTAATTGAGGCATTTATATTCCTTTAACTAAAACTAAAATCATATTATGAGGGCTGGGCATAAATCCGGAACTGGCCATTTACAAAAAAATATTTGAAAGGTCCACAAGCCTGTTTTTGATCAATTGTCAAGTTGTGTGAAATCTAAGGCGAAGAAATTTTTTTTACAGCCAATGTGCTTGTAGTATCTTATGTATTCTCGCCATACTTATGCCCAGGAACGCCTCTATTTCACGATATGTAACATGACGATCTTGCATTATTAATTTCCGCACAGCATCGATATCTATACTGCCGATTACCGCCTACAATTAAACTCACTGAACCAGTGATACACAGTGGTATTCGATGGTACTTCATCGTCAAAAGTCGAAGTCAGAGTTAAACATTTTCAGAACGATAATGTTCACGAGTCGAATCCATGGTGATGAAGACACGCAATTTTCAAAATAATGCCACAATGAAATAAAATTTGACGGTTATACGAAAGAAACTGTATTCTACAGCCAAAAAGTTGAATAGAGAATGATTTGAGTGCTATTTGAATGTGTGTAGAATATCCTCTGTAATCTAGGCTTAACAAATAATCTGTAAATTTTGCAGTTAATTATGTTATGTTTATTACTTGTTTTTATTGGTGCTACTACTAATACATACTCTATGTAAATTTCAAGTGTCTAACTATTACGGTTCAGATGATACAGCACTGTGACTAACGGACGGACAGCGAAGGCTTAGTAATAGCGTTCCCATTCTGTAATAGTATCTACACAGCGACACACATCCAACAACATAATGCAGAGGTTCTTATGCTTTTTCAGCTCGTCTGGACGGTGAAGTTGCTGACAATCATTGTCTACATTTACACAATGATGGCGTCCAAATTCTTCCACAAGTTCTAGTACAAGAAGAAGATGATGAAATCAATAAAAATTGTCGCGACATGCTTACGGTAAGAGACTACACGATTCTTAACTACCTACTTGTGTATGAGGCGATATCTTAATTATGTTTCTATAAAAACGTATGTTTGTTGTAATTAATAATACCTGGAACATCCCACACAGCGCCTTCTTATCCCAAAGTAAGTAAATATTATGCTTGTATTATGGGGTACTAGTCAACTGGTATACTTAATAATACTTAAATATTCTTTTTTATAATATATACACATATAGATATTCTTTTAAATTCCAGACAGGGAACAAATAGACATGTTCATGCACACGTTTGTGTACCTTTCCCTTCCATTTGTGTTCCCTGACCAATTGACCGAGTCAAAACGAAAAATGAAGGTTACTTGGACCATGATAGTCAGTTATTGTGTCTAATCCAGCCATGATCTAAAAATTTTGTATTCTAATTTATCTGAACTATTATTATAAAGAGGCAGTCTATTTTTATTTGGGTGTTGAAGGTAATCTCCGAAATTAGTAATCCAATTTCAAAAGTTCTCTATTCAAGAATTAAAGTGGATCTTCAAGATAAACGTAGGCTATTATATTGTTACGAACAGATTGAGTAACGACTGCCATCTAGCGTCAACCAGTAAAACCACTTTGTAGAAGGGTTTTACAACAAACAAACACGAAACCCCTACTCAATACTAGATGGCGTTAGAGGAAAGAATGTTCTAGAATTATCCAATCTGTTCGGTTACGTTCGTGCGAGTGGAGTGATTTCTAGAATGCTCTCGAGACTTGTTACGACCTATATAAATAGCCGCAGGAAGACGAGCGAGTCCAGTTCAGTTTTTGGGCTACTTTCGAGGCGACTTCGAAGTGAAAACTAGTGATACCAGTGAAACCTACGACTTGGCTACGAGCTAGGAACATCGTTAGTGCTTAGTGTTTGGACTTAGTGCTTCGTGTTGGACCTAGTGTTAGTGAATAAAGTCTTCAAAAGAGTCAGCAGGTCTTTCTCTCCAAATTCTTCAAACCCTAACACTTAACAATATTATCGTGTTTGTCTATTTGTTCGGGCTAACCTCCGGAACGGATGAACCGGTTTTGATAGTACTTTAATTGGCAGATAGAGGACTTTTAGGAGAGCAATCTAGGTTACCCTAATCTGGGTTAGGCAGCTATTATATAAATAAAATATAATTGTGTCGTCGAAAAGACGACAGAAAATGGATAGACTCCCCTTTATTCCAGTAAGAAGTGTTTAACTTTAATTACGATATATACAAACATGTTGTAGTGATAGTTTACGACGAGTGAGTTGGCTAGTTACGAAGACAATTCGTGTCTGATTTGTACAGGCATAGGAAATACGTACTGATGGAGTGCTTTTGATGTAAAACGGGTCAACAATATTATAATAATAATGACGTACACATCACAACAACGTCTAGGCCCCAAACTAAGCATTAGCTTGTGTTTTGGGTACCAAGCTAAGACACCACGTATAACAACCAAGACCCGGTACCAGTATCAATATTCGTCATATAAATACTGACCCGACCTGGGATTTGAACCCGGGACCTCTAGCTTCGTAGGCAGGGTCACTACCCACTAGGCCAAGCGTTCGTCTTCCGTATATAACTGCCTCCGCGCAAACCTGTGGCTTGTGTGGATTGAGAAGAAAAAAAATGATTGATGGAAGCCGGCTGTAGATGACGTGGTTGCTCACTCGAGTTGACGTGATGCGCAATAAACGAAATGCCTTTAGACTTTAGTACATAAGAACTGTTTTTATTTTCTCCAGTTTAACAGTACAGAGCGTAACAATCTATATCAAGTAGATGGTTTGCTCAAGATTGAGTTTAAAATGTCCAGATCTACGCGTTACCGACGACGCTTGCACGGGCCCGCTGGGAGTTTTTGACCGGCAAGTCTCACTCTATGGGGCACGCGTGCTGCACACACGGAGATAACAATCACATATTGTACCACATCAGATTTCAGATGGACTCAAGGGCATTTCAGACCTACCTGCAACTTAGTAGCTTACTGTCTGCTGACGTCGCATTGCCAGACAATAAGCTTCTCCTCGTCGGCTATATGTGGATACGCCTGTTACGTATCTAATTGCGGAGTCAAGGTTCGCGGGTTCGATTCCCGCTCGGAGCAAATATTTGTGTGCACGAACATGTCTATTTGTTCCGTGTCTTGGTGTAAAATATTTATATATGTATGTATTATAAAAAATATTAAAGTATGTAAAACAGTTGTCTAGTGCCCATAATACAAGCTTTGTGTAGTTTCGGAGTAGATGAAGCTGTGTGGGATGTCCCAGGTATTATTATTATTATTTAACCCGCTTGTCTAACTTGATAACTTTTTTTTCTTTTACAGTGTTTCGTGTTCAGCTTTTATAAAGGCGTCAGAGCCAGTGGTGGGATAGGAGATGAGTTGGAGCCTCCCGACGGAGATGATCCGAAGTGTAGAGGATCATGTTCGATATATCCTTTTTCTTCTTCATCATCATCGTCATCCTTCTGGCTACCTTGCAGGGTGAGTTGGATATACAATGGCTAATGATAGAGTTTAACGCCGAAGTTCTGTTTTTCTAATCAAATGGGATTAACCTGTCTAGCGCGTAATTGCATTATTGATCATAAATAAAAAATGGCGCTGTACGTTAGAGCTTCCGTTTTGTCGAAGTCGAAAGCACGCCCATTCTAAGTTTTTTCAATATTACAATAAAATGGTGATATTTTCGTAGACGCTTGACGATTAACCATGTTCTAAATAATATTTTACGACGACCGCTTAGTCTAGTGGGTAGCGACCCTGCCTACTAAGCTATAGGTCCCGGGTTCGAATCCCAGGTAGGGTTAGTATTTATATGATGAATATTGATACTGGTACCGGGTCTTGGTTGTTATATGTATGTGGTGTCTTCGCTTGGTACCCAAAACACAAACTAATTCTTAGTTTGGGGCCTAGGCGTTGTTGTGATGTATACTTTATTATTATTTTTCATAAAAAGAAAGTACTTCGCGTAAAAACTTCATTGGTACAGATGCCGTACCATACGCGCCCTAGAGGTTGAACAATCATTCACACGATCTTAGCAAGAAATCTGATTTAGACTTAATAGAGTGTCACTTAATAGTGACTGTTTGTGAAAATAAAAAATAATAAAACAAGTTTGGCGCGAGTTGTACTTTCTATCTGTTATCGATTTAGCAAATAAATTAGTGAACTTACTAATTGCAAGTAGAAATAGTGTCAGATGTAAATTTTCATATCATTTATGGTCGTATTTTTTCCTTTACCACTTGACGTTTTTCCTTAACAATCCTCGATATTATAAGAAGGTCCACTTCATAACACACCAATGTTTTATGTTTAATAATCGTTGGTGTTTGGTGAGCTCGTGACCAGTTGGAGTCCGTCAAAGAAGACATGGAGTCCAACTGCTTTGTATGCGGCACTGGCATACAAGACTTAAATAAGGTGCATGATAATTTCGAAATTATAACGTAAAACGCCTTTAATTTTCCCGTTACTTGTGTCGTTACACAACCTCAAAAGCAAGTGTAGCGACGCGTTATTGTGGTAATTTGAAATGACGTGCAACGTTAGTGTGGCCCTGCCCAAACATAACTTATTCTTAGTGATAGATATATTTTGTAATGTATTTGTCATATTTTGGATTCGTTAATCCATCATTTCTTTTTCAATTTAGTGGTAGCAAGCCCCTATATTTGGTAGAATTTGATTAAAAACTATTTGTATAAAAATCATGTCAGTTTGTTGAAATTGAAAGGCATGGCGAGTGGCTGGAATTATACTTCCATTCCATCAGCCCATTATACCACAGTGCAGGGTTTAGGCCTCATCCCAGGGCGAGAGGGGGCTTGGAGCTTAATCCACCACGCTGCTCCAGTGCGGGTTGGTAGATGATTGGTGAATTATACTTATCGATGCCAGGATTAACCTGTCTCAGTGATACCACCACAGCCAAAATCAAGATGCCTCTTGCAAATACCACACTGAACACCGTCAACAAACTTCTCGTTACACATTGCGCACTTCATGCTTTAGAACCACTGGTTTATTACCACTGACAGAATACGTGTTTACTGTGCGGCAGTTCATTGATGAATGAACTGCCGCATTTAATAGGTATAGTTCTTTTGATAAATTGTTAAATGTATAGTAGGGTATATTTTACGTTTTTATTTTAGTTTTAGGGGTAAAAATTCTCGTGTAGGGACGAAATATTTGTTGATTTATGAGCGTCGGGTTGCTCTTACGTCTATAATTCGTACGGTTCAAAACATATATTTTGAAAACGAGATTTCGGCTTTAAAGTCAGGAACTGTAATTAAAAGTTCATTACGGCGATTAAATTTGTTTATTAATAAAGATGGTCTAATGCGAGTTGGTGGTCGTATACGGAACTCGGTACTTCCGTATAATTCACGCCATCCTATTTTATTACCTTATAAAAGTTCCTTTGTGGAGTTATTAATTACGCATTATCATAAGTTATATTGTCATGTAGGTGCAAATAACCTTGCAGCTAAGTATATTATCACGTATTTCAGTGCGTTCCATAGTTTAATGACTTATGGCATTCTGCTGTGGGGACACGCTGCTAATGTTAATACAATCTTCGTATTGCAGAAGCGAGCTGTTCGAGCAATTTATAAACTGGGATCTAAAATATCACTTAGAGAAAAGTTTAAGGAAATTAATATAATGACATTGCCATCTCAATACATATTTGAAAACATTATGTACGTAAAAAAAAATATTACATTATTTAAAAAAAAATAGTGATCGGCATAATGTTAATACAAGAAACAAAGATAAACTTGCTAATCATGTCAGCCGCCTCAATAAAATCACGAAATCTTTTAAAGGGCAATGTATACGCTTTTACAATAAGATCCCAGCTGACATTCAAGATCTACCCCTTAATAAGTTTAAAACTACAATAAAACGAAAGCTTTATGCAAAAGCTTATTATAAAGTATCAGACTATTTAGATGATAAAAATCCATGGGTGTAAGCCGCTCGCCTATCAGTTTGTTTCAATAATATTATTCTTTAAGCACTTATTGTTAAATTTTTTTTTTTATAATTTTGTTAAAAAGAGCGTCCCTCAGTTTCTTGCGTATTCTTCTGAGAGGTACCAGCATTTTTGAATGCGCCTTTGTGGTGACGTTTTTCTACAAAGTAATAAAATTCACTCTTAAGACGTATTTCAAGATTATGTTACATAACTACGAAATAAAGATATTTTGATTTGATTTGATTTGATTTGACGTAATTTTTGGATAGTTTCGGTTAGGCGTATTACGCGTCATATCACCTTTAAGTGTATGCAATGTTTTAAGTTACGGGCACGTCCTGTACAACCGTTTATGGCGGATTTACCTGTTGACCGCGTGCAGTCAGTACGTGCATTTATTGGGGTAGGTACCGACTTTGCAGGTTCTTTTCTGATAAAATCAAGTAATTTACGGAAAGCACCAATTCAAAAATGTTATTTGTGCGTGTTCGTGTGCCTGGCCACCAAATGTGTCCACTTGGAGGTTGTTTCGGATTTGACAGTTGAAGCATTTGTTGCTGCGTTTACTCGCTTTGTATCACGAAGGGGCCTACCATCGTTAATACGGTCGGATTGCGGAACAAATTATACGGGTACGAGCAATTATATTAAAGAACTTTATGTGTTTCTACGGAATAATAATACGGAGTTAGGTAGGCGACTCCGCAATAATAATATAACTTGGTTATTTAACCCACCATCAGCTCCAAATATGGGCGGTTTGTTTGAGGCAGCAGTGAAATCAGTAAAAACGCACATGCGTCGTGTTATCGGAGAACAAACCTTAACGTTTGAGGAGCTTACAACCTTTTTCACAAAGGTTGAGGCCGTGTTAAACTCACGACCTCTCTGTCCTTTAAGTTCGGATCCTAACGATTTGGAAGTTTTAACACCCGGGCATTTTATTATTGGTCAGCCATTAGTTGCGTTACCAGAGTATCCGTTTGACAATGTGAACATTGGTCATTTATCTCGGTTTAAACAAATACAAAAGCTTTCTCAAGATCTTTGGTCGCGTTGGAGGAATGAATATTTGCATACCTTGCAACAACGTTTTAAATGGAGTCAACATACAAATCCTCTCAAGCTGAACGATTTAGTGCTTATCAAGGATGATGATACACCTCCCTTAGAGTGGAGACGTGGTCGCGTTATCGAGTTATTACCGGGTAAAGATAACGTTTTACGAGTAGTTAAAGTGCGAACCCAATCTGGAACCCTTATTCGGCCTGTTTCAAAATTGTGCCCTCTTCCTACTTTAGGTTAATTTTAACCAAGGCTGAGCCTTGGTTAGGCGGGGGGATATGTTCACGCATATTTCATACTTTTCCTTATTATATATATATACGCCATCTTACGGACAATACTTGGAATGGTTGGATTAACGTCGGCAATAATCAACCGAGGGCGCTGTCTAGACGACGCGAACAAGATGGCGAGTGGCTCTGTGATGGCGAGAGACGCTTGGGCAATTGTTTTGGTCGGCTTCGGTATTATTTTCGGTTGTTACAAAATATCAAAGGAATAAGTGAAACTAGTCAACAAAAAGGGAAATTAAACTGTCGGCGGTAAAATATACACTAAATCGGATCAAGGGAGCTCCCACAAACACTCAAAATCAGAACTCAAGGAATCTACGCAGAACTAATATCAAATTACAAGAACAAAGGATTTTAATCAAGCAAGAGGTAACATCGGCGATTATATTCTCGATATCTGCTAAAGAAGAAAGTAGTACAAATAAGGTGCGTGCATACCATAAAGGTATATATACTAGCGTAAGAGAGGAACACAGTGTGCGAATGACATCCAGCTCTTTGCGGAAATCCTACATGCGAGAAAGAAATGCAAGAAAATCTGACATAAAACCTCTTTGAACACATTTAGTCTTCTTTACTCACTTGTCAAAATAAGGTCCAGCTTTGTTTTCTATTTTGTGTTATAATCGTTTTGAATTCTACAAAAATTAATTCTTGTGATAAAAATGGTGTCGTGTTCAGTTTTAAATTGCACTGTAACATATGTTAATAATCCAAATAAAGAGACATTTCACCGGTAAGTACTGCCAATAACATATTGTTATCTTAATGCTTATTTTTATAAAAAGCGATCCTAAATTTACTTGGTTATACCTCAGTAGTATACGGTAAATACTTTATTTTGTAAATAATTTGTTATTTTAAACAATTATGTGTACGATACAAAAATATTGTGTAAAATTACAATGTAACAATTAAGCATAGGGATTGCACAAAATCTATCGATATGTCGATATTTTCAAATATAAATATTTTGTAAATTTGATATTACCTAATTGCACCTGTTCCACTGGAATGATGTCGTTAACTGTTTTTAAACATATTGTGAGGTTTATTTAGCCTGGCAGCACATTGTAAGAGAAAGTATGACATCTATACATATATACTACACATAGGCTATATATGTAAATACAAGACTTTTTTAAATGAAAATATAAGATACATACACAATTAATTTTAATCGTCATTTATTTATGATTTAAAATCTGATGCTCTATTTAATTTTAATCGTTATTTATTTATGATTTAAAGTCTGACGTTCTATCTGTTCTCTGATTATGAACATTGTAAATAATTTAACTTTGAATGACAAAACTACTGTATACAATAGTTTAACCTCATTTTCCTCCAAGAAACTGATGTGTTAAAAAATGCTTCCTGATAATGATGACTATTTCATAATATCCAGTAAACACGGAAAAATGTTAAATAGAACAGGTGGGACTCCTCGAAAACATTCTTTGGTTTACAGTAGACATTTTACGGATAACTGTTTTGTCTAACTAAATCACCGACGACTTTTGAAGAAAGGATCTATACCTACTGAATTGTGCCGTTAGGGGTTTCTTTTTTTTCATATGTGCTTACTAAGTAGGTATATTAAGTAATATACTAATAATACTTAATATCTAAAGTCAGAGCATTTATGCCAACTGTAATTTCTGTACAGGTCAATCTGAAGACCAAGCGATCGGTGTCAGCGTACGTTTACCGGGATATATCACCAGGACCTTCAACTTTAGAGCCTAAACCTTTGTTTCAGCACTAATATAAAATGGATTTGAAGAAACAGTCCATCACAGTGAAAATATCAATTTTAGGCAAATTATCACTTTGTCTTTTACAAAAACTTGTTTTTTATATTCAAACAAAACTTAATTACCTATTACATAAAGAAACAAAAAATATTATAGACTAGTCCAAGGCATCCAAGGCATAATTTGTGGTGTAGTGAGACGACGCGACACTCAATGGAGTAGACAATGTGACGTCATGGGCAGTAAGAAGCCACCAGTCAAACCACACGAAAATACATAATAATAATAATAACGTGCACATTACAACGTCGTGGCCCCAAACTAAGCATTAGCTTGTGTTTTGGGTACCAAGCGAAGACACCACATACATATAACAACCAAGACCCGGTACCAGTATCGATATTCATCATATAAATACTGACCCGACCTAGGATTTGAACCCAGACCTCCAGCTTCGTAGGCAGGGTCGCTACCCACTAGGCTAAGCTGTCGTCAAATTAATAAATATCAATAATTTATTTCTCAGTCATTTATTGACGAATTTTTAAAAAAAAAAACTTTCACTGTTTTATTAGTTTTGGCTTATCTTTCAATTCTATCGAGTTAAATTGTATATTTTGAACATCATGAACTTCTCCATTGTAAAGGTTTTTGTTTTGTACATTTTAATTTTTTTGTTTACAAAGAGTTAAAATTTTGTTGTTATGCGTTGCAACATGACGTATTGTCATTAAAAATAAAAATCCTTTTTTTTATATTGTTTTATTTATTACTTGGCTTGTATTCAACTAAATATTAAAATTTCCATAATGATGTTAACGCTTTCTTTACTTCTGCAATTTTTTTATTATCAACTGTTAACAAAAAAAAATATTTATTGGTGTAAAGGAAATGGCATTTGAATTGACTGATTGATGATTTGTCATTTTAAAAAACTAAAAGTAAGGAAAAGTAACTCAAAACAAAAATTATGTAGTATAGCAGATTCAAAATAATAAATAGGATTGCCGATTTCGACTTATGATATCGCGGTAATTTCAACGACACATTATCATGAAAGTACTACGTGCTATCGATAATATAAAAAACACCCATGCACATCACTAAAACTGGCTCAACCACATGTGAATTTTGCACACATACTCATTTCCGTTTCGGTCATGCGATGTTTAGATGTCAGTTGGTCTCCTACGCTAGTATAGATATGTCTATGATTTTTACCTAACAATGTGAAATGGACCGCATTCGTTTCTATACAAATGTGTCAATGAAACATATTAAGCCTATCCAAGATTAATTGGTGATTTAGCTACTTATTTGCTAGTGATCCCAAAAGATATTTTATTAATAAAATATTGTATTCTGTTTGAATTCATGAATATTATTTTTTTGAGGAAAATAAAATTCATATTATCGCTCGTCTAATAGCATGTAATTTAAATAAATATTTTTTGTTTGTTTAAAAATCAACAATTAACGAATAATTTAATTGATAATAAATTAAAAATATTACTTAAGTTATAGGTTAACATTAAACTATAGGAAATTAAAATTCAAAACTACAAAAGCACCAAACAGCTGACTGCATTTTGCATAGCACTCAAATGATAAGAAATAATTTAATAAATAGATAACAGCAGACGATTCAAAAATTTAATAAATTCTAAAAATACACTAAAATTTTATTCTCAGGGTCTGATTGCATAACAAATTGCCACTAATCGTATTTTTTACTTATACCTATTGCCTACAATATTCTTTGCATTTCTGTAATAATTATTCTTGAATTTCTTTCTTATATGATAAAAAATATTTAATGATTTCCCCCAAGATGCCCAATCTAGCCCAGATCTAACGCGATG
Organism: Luffia ferchaultella; assembly: GCA_949709985.1. NCBI lineage: Eukaryota > Metazoa > Arthropoda > Insecta > Lepidoptera > Psychidae > Luffia > Luffia ferchaultella. The sequence continues at coordinate 5,820,584 of OX453267.1, forward strand.
CATGCAGACAGACAGAAGTAAAATTTCAGAAATTTCCATTTCCGCCTATATATCTTAGATTACCTTGCCGTGATGTGTTGGGATAGCCGTGTGGTGGCGAGTTCGCTTCTTGTTTAGAAGGTCACGAGGCATGAGTTTTTTTTGACTTGAGCACAAAACTATCACTGACTCCGTGCCTCGGAGAGAACGTTAAATCTCGGAGATGACAGCCGGTAAAATATACCAACCCGTACTGGCGCAGCGTGTTGGGTTAAGCTCCAAACACGCTCATCGCAAGGAGAGGCCTAAACCTCTACAGTGGGGTATAATGGTGCAAAGTAGTAAATAAGGTTACCATTAACCTTTTCTTTTCTTTTTCTTACTTTTCTTAAATATTTCTTTTCTTTATAGTTTTCAAAAGATATTCAAAGTGACCATACACGAACGGGTTATAGTTATACTATACTATTATGTCACTTATAAGTTGATACCAAAGACATTGCAGTTGTATAAAGATTGTATATAGATAAAAGACAGGATATTCAAACAAAATTCTCTGTCGAGCGAGTTTGTGTCGATTGGCACAAAGTGTGTCGGTCACTGTTACCCTGTCCAGAGAGTTAAACGTCCATGCACTTAATTGATTATATTTTGTAAATGAAGCGTGCAAACTTGCGTTCTTCGCTTTTGCAAATCAACTTTGTATAACATTAAACCGGCATTAGCTTCTTGTCGAAAGTAAATTCCATTTTATTGCAAAATTTATACTGTAAAGCGCCATCTATTAGTGAGTAGAAAGTTTGGGAAGGGAACAAAGCCTGTGCGTTTGTCACGAGAGACAAGTGGAAAAAGGCGGAAAAAATCCCTAAAGTTTTATTTTCAAAGGCTTTGATCGTGATATGAAAAATGACAATATAATTGATGGCAACCTAATTATAGTTGTAGACGAAGACGATGAAGACGACAGCATGTCTTCAAGCGAATCTGAGTCTAACTAACGGATAACCGAATGACAACATAATTATAGAAAATAATGTTAATTAATAATAGGTAGTGTCATTTATTGCCCACCATTAGTCATGCCCGACTGACATGTGTCAGAAACGCATTCTCTCGACGGCCAGACTATAGTATAGTTAATAAAAACGTCACGTGTCTTAGTCAATACTTGTATTAATTGTTCACATAATTATACCTATGTAGGGATTTCGCTATTTCCGGGTCGGTAGAATACCATCACTACGTTTGTTTTTAAAATGTATCTAATGGCCGCTCTTGTAATTTAAATCTCTTTGGTTGATAATTTGTCATATGTGTCAATTGGTTCCACATGAAATATACGCCGGGTGCGCTGTCCGGTTTAGTCGTCTCTTACGACACCTTTCTATGTCAGCAATGAAGCTTTGTATTCATTCTCTGTATCCAATTAAAAACGCACTGTTAACCTTTTTTTTTTAACTTTAGGCACCAGTCGACATTTGCCAGCTTTACCGGCCGCCGATGACACCGGACAGTTGCAAGTATGGGAGGAGGCCTAAGCCCCTGCAGTGAGGTATAATGTGCTGGTGGAATGGAATTATAAGTTTCAGCCTTTGGGTTGGATATAACTAAAGAAGACAATGGCCAGTGAGTATCTTATGATAGCCGAGTAGTAGCGAGCTCGCTTCTTGTTTAGAACGCCGTGGTTCGAATCCCAGGGCAAATACACATGAGTTTTTTCTAACTAATGTACATAACTATCGCTGACTGTGTGCCTCGGAGAGCACGTTTAGCCGTCGGTCCCGGTTAGTTAGTTAATTTATTACCCGAAATAATTTGGGTAATGGTGCATTCGCGTTGTATTACAGTGTTACGTAAGAAGAACTTAGTTCATGATTTGCAAATGCAACGCATTCTCAGAAAATATTGGACAACTCTATATTTGTATTCGGTTAATCGTATTCCCAACTTATGGAGCGTGTGAGCGTACCGACTCAAACAAAAAAAAAAACATTAAAAAAATAATCATGTTTTTCTCGGTAACCGATAGTTTGTGCCATCTGTTCACTTGGGACTTTTTGTTTGGTTCGGTAAGCTCTACACGCTTTACAAATTCTGATTACCTTCAGTCAAACACTTGGTATATCTATATTTAATGTTTTGTGATATTTGTGATTTAAAATATACAATATTGATCGACATTCTCGACGAACGGCCAATATCAGTTAATTCTATTCGCCATTTTGTTGACGTTTAAAAATTCAATCGAATCACACCTTACGCCATTTGCATGACGTCATTTCCATGGCGGCAATAAAATTTTGCTCTTTGGACCTTCCGATTAAACGTTTCCAATGTTTCAGAATACAAATGAAACCGCACGAACCCCAACAACTTCTACGCCATCTTCTGGAGAGGAAACCGAAGTGTCGCCCGACGAAGCCGCCGATCATGTCGAAGAACAGCAGCCTCCATCGCTTATTGACTTACTGGGGTGCGTAAAGAAAATACCTGACAACAGAACTTTTCATTTCTAGATTAAGAACTCCGTTGAACAATGAAATGTGATCGTTGTCGTCTGAGCCGCTAGAGATTTATTTGCTGCTGCACGCAGGCATACTCCTTAATCTCCATATCATACGGTCTTAGACAACTTTGGAGGCCTGCCATCTTTATTAGGTCGTTAGACCACCTAGTGAGGGGCCGTACCAATACTGAACAATAAAACCTGTTTAGATTTGAAATGGTTCAGGAGCGGGGAAGAAAAGTGATAAAAAGAAGATTAAATAAACGTTATTTATGATTTCAAATCAAAATATCTTTATTCAAATAGACTTGCGCAATCGTATGCGCAAAAAATGTGTCGTGATAGCCCAAAGCGCAATTAACCTGTTTCAAATTTATAGGGCCATGGTTCGAATCCGGGCGTGTACTAATGAGTTTTTCTGACTTGAATCCGTGCCTTGGAGAGCACGTTAAGCAGTCGGTCCCGGGGGTTGTCAATAGATGGCGGTCGTTACAATTCCTAACCCGCAGTAGAGCAGCGTGATGGATTTAAGATCCAAGTCCCCCCTCACCCTGGGGAGGCCTAAGCCCCTGCAGTGGGGTGAAAATGGGCTGATGAAGTGAAGTGAAGACTTGCGCAAGTATTTTCGAATCGTCAAAACCAAGTTACAGTGAATGTTTCACGTTATCTATTAGTTACTATCGGTTCACAATGTAGCCATTTACTCAATAAATGTGTAGAACACAACAAATTAAGAATCGATTCACTAAAAATTATTTTAAAAATAAACCGACAATAAAACCCCGTAACTGAAAAGATAAAAACAAATTGAATAAGCACCTACCTACTTATATTCTTTCATTTAGGTATATTATATAGAATTTGGTTTGAACAACGTAGAATGCATCATACAATGTTGTTTTATCAGATACTTTAGGTATGTATCCCCATTGTTGAGTGTCCTCATGAAGAGATAATCTTGATTTCAGCTTTAATTCGTGGTGGTTAATTTTATCAAAATGCAACTATATAAGTTTCGTGTTCGTGCTCTAAACCGTTGAGGAGTGTCCTCATGAGTAGACAATCTGGGCTGCAGCATCAGGTTATGTTTATCATTTTAGTGTATTGTCATCGAAGTTACATATGTCTTTCAAATCTCAGCTCAATATTTGCAGTGGAAGTGGGTGAAAATCGCGTTATGATTTTTGACTTAATTGACGCCTCTTAACTTATGGTTTTCTGTTTTTAACTTTATTTGCATCAATTTTTGATGCATGCTTCTTAGTATTCTTCGATTTTGGGTGCGCCATGGCTATTAGCGAAATTTAATTAAGGAAATTATAACTATTTTTCGCTGTCAGTTTCCCTCTCCCACTGAAGTTTTATTATTAGTATTTTACTTATCTATTTAACTGTCCAATAATGACGTTATAGAAAAAAAGTAGACGGATTACAAAGAAGACACATTGAGAACTGGACAGAATGCTAAATAGACCGTTTGCTAAGTGGGCCGAAAGCGAAGTAGTCACCTTGAGAAATAGTCAAAATGAGAAATGGGCTATTTGTTAAGTAGACCTCTGGCGCCTGATGGCATTCTCCCTCTCTTTTTCAATTCGCCGACGCCGCGCCATATTGAAATATATATTCAAATCCATCAATCCGTATAAGTTATACAGCGTGCCAACGAAACATTGAAAATACATATGTACTCTCGAATAAAAATTACGCTCCGCAGTCGGATAAAAATATAATCTTGTTTTTCTAGCGCTCTTCAGCGTTTTAAACAATATACACCTTTACTTTTGATATTGACATTAATGACAGCACATAAGGGCAAATTAGTTTGTTCTGTTCCACAGACCAGTCAACCTATAGACCACGCTTTAATAAACGTCAGTATGAAAACGAAATCGCCAAAAAGTGGCGGGGTGCGGGGAGAAGTCGGCTTGTTTTCATTGGCTCGTTCAAAATTGACAATTTAATGGCTTTCGACGTGCTTCCAACTGACGGCTCACTAGTGACGTAGTTATGTAGTGTCACTACATAGCCTTGGCGAATACTACTCCCTGTCAAAGCGTGGTCTATAAGGTTGACTTGTCTGTGTTCTGTTCCCATTAACTTATAGCATGTTTTCATTGGTCACTTTAATATTTTCATATATTATATATATATACACATTAGTTTCTGTAATTTATAGAAATCTGTATTTTTCTAATTTTAATGTCCTAATATAGTCCTATCGATACGCAAAATTTCATCAATGAAAAATTACATCAATAATCATAGTTCACCCAATGTATGGGAGATGAGCTTTGTTCTTTAAATTGCAACAAATTATTTATAACATGAAATTTTATTGCAGTAGTTATACAAACTTACGATATATAGTTTTTTAGCTATTTTCTTTTAAACTTTTGATAGGATCAGTTTAGTACGTACGAGGTCCCGGGTTCGAATCCCAGGTCGGGTCAGTATTTATATGATGAATATTAATACTGGCACCGAGTCTTGTTTGTTATGTATGTGGTGTCTTCGCTTGGTACCGAAAATACAAGCTAATGCTTAGTTTGGGACCTAGACGTTGTTGTGATTGTATGTGTTATTATTATTATTTATTTTATAGTACTGGATAATTTGGTATGAATATTGTTTAATTTAATATGTTAAATAATAACCACCAACCTGCACTGGAGCAGCGTGGTGGATTAAGCTCCAAACCCTCTCACCCTAAGAGGAGGCCTTAGCCCCTGCAGTGGGGTATAATGGGCTGGTGGAATGGAATGTAATTGTTTGATTCAAACAAATCTTGAAGAATGGATGATGGAGAACCAAATTAATTCTAGAACTTGGTAGGGTGAATGTTTTGGTAAGCAGGTCCCAGGGGTTAATTGTTAATTACTTAGATACATATACTACAAGGTTTACTTCTCTTTCGAAATGTTAATTTTGTTTTAAATGTCATTTGATTTAACGACGACCGCTTAGCCTAGTGGGTAGCGACCCTGCCTGCGAAGCTGGAGGTCCCGGGTTCGAATCCCAGGTCGGGTCAGTATTTATATGATGAATATCGATACTGGTACCGGGTCATGGTTGTTATATGTATGTGGTGTCTTCGCTTGGTACCCAAAACACAAGCTAATGCTTAGTTTGGGGCCTAGACGTTGTTGTCATGTATACGTTATTATTATTATTATAAACAACAAATCAAAGAGTACCTAATCATATTTATTTTTATATTTTTTATTTTCAGAGGAGAACAGGCGAAGAAACAAGCATTGGAACGATTGGAAGCTCAAGCGGCGCAGCAAGCGGCTATGTCGGCCATCGAAGCTGAAAATAAAAAGGTACATAATAATTATCATGGATGTTCATAGAGCCAACGCGTAGTGACAACGTAAATATACGCCGTCGATCAAATATGCACCACTTGATGTTTTGAAATATTTACTGTGACACATGTGAAATTTGGTCTGTAGTGAAATTAGTACCTATTGAAAGAGAAAATGAAAATTTTTGAATTACGTTTCATAGGTATTTTATCAAAACTTTTGTTTAAAACAATCATGATGGTAACATCTAACCACTGAGTCTGACTTTTTGCTCACTTTTTCGATTGTTACGAAGTGCGAGACCTTTCGTCTTGATTGTGGTATATAAGATAATAACATATAAACACACTAATGATCGTCCGACGTTCCTTTCGTTCTCTCTACTGATGGCAACCGGGACGGACGGTTTAACGTGCTCTCCGAGGCACAGTCTGTTATGTAGGTACATAAGTCAGAAAAAACTCATCGGTACATACCCGGGGATTGGACCCACGACCTTGTCATCATACGCTGCATGAAATTTTGGACATTGGAAAAGTCGTAGGGGACGTAATCGGAAGCGAGTCACATGAAACGCGAAATATATGTCGTAATTTCAATAAAAGTGTGAAAAATGAAAACGTTAATAAAATTTGTCGAACATGACACGTCGTGAAGTGCCGATAAAATGCGCTTATGTGCAAATCGTATATATTTTTTCTGATTCCTAATATTATATCCCATATATGTTAACGCAGCCTTCGAGTTTCAGGAAATACTCATATTTGAAAAAGGTATATATATAATTAATTATTTATACGTAAAGATATAAAATTGTGAGAGAGTAATCCCAAGTAGCACCAAGAGCTGTACAATGACACTGTAGAGACAGCTAATAACAGTTCAGCGCCTTTGCAACAACTGCATAACGCCATTTAAGCTCAAATTAGACATCCGTTTTCACAAAAGCTGTACAGTAGCTGCATTGTAGTAGTCATTCATATCATACTGTAAAACCAAAGCTAGAGGGTTCGATCCCCGCCAGGAATAAATATTTTAAATAACATATGTATGTATTATAAAGAAACATTAGGTAAAAAAACAAATAAACTTGGTTTCGCAATTCTTGCAGTAAAAAAATCTGACAGATATGGCGACAGAAATATTGGTTTATTTCAATCACTTGCAAAGTATTATGTCATATGGTATTTTGCTGTGGGGTAGTGCTTCTGATATTAATAATATTTCTGTCTTGCAGAAGAGGGCTGCTCGTGCTATATATAAAATGGGTCCTAGCAATTCACTTAGAGATAAATTCAAAGAAATTAATATAAAGATAGTGCATTGTCAGTATATTTATGAAAATATATTGTATGTTCATAAAAATAGTACCAAATTTAAAAAGAATTGTGGAATCCACAATATTAATACTAGGAATAAATAAAAACTTGCAGTGCCTACCTCTAGGCTCCATAAAATAAGTAATTCATTCAAAGGTAATTGTGTAAGATTTTATTATAAACTTCCAATCAATGTTATAGACTTGTTAATAAATAAATTTAAGAATTATGTAAAACGACAACTTATCTCTAAAGCGTATTAAAATTTAAAAGAATATATGAATGCTAAAAACGCTTGGGATTAAATTGCTCTCGTCCAATTAGTTTTAAGACAATGGTTTGTAGTCATCATCACCATCATCATCAGCCCATTTTTACCCCACTGCAGGGGCTTAGGCCTCCCCCAGGGTGAGGAGGGGGGGCTTGGAGCTTAAGTCCACCACGCTGCTCCACTGCGGGTTGGGAACTGTAACGACCGCCATCTATTGACAGCGTCCGGGACCGACTGCTTAACGTGCCCTCCGAAGCACGGTGTCAGTGATATTGTGTACTTAAGTCAGAAAAACTCATTGGTACACGCCCGGATTCGAACCATGGTTCGAATCCGGGCTGTATCCGGGCCATGACCCTATGGGGCCTTATAAATTTCAGATAGGTTCGTTGCGCTCTGGGCTATCACGACATAGCCCAGGGCGGTTTGTAGTGCCGTCACTAAAAAAAAAAAACAAGGAACTTTTAAGTTTCTTGCAGTGTTATTCTTAGAGTGGTCGCGTACAAACCTACTTAGTTCCAGAAGTGACATCAGAGTGCCCTACGTGAAAATAAATGGATTTTTATTATATATTTTTTTTTATAGTACAGTACCCGGCTATAGATATTGCACATCGGCAATAATCGCATTTCCGAATACAAACGAATGCACATATCTATGTCCATCAATTATTAGATTTATTGTTTATCAGAATTTGAATTCAGAACTAAATACTTCATTGTTGTTTAGTGTGCCATAGAGATAACGTTCTATGAAGCCGAAATTAGCCGATTGTCTCTTTTCAAAGGCCGATTTGCAATATTTACCGCCGAGTACTGTATAGTTGTTCAATACCCACAGACAAGTCAACCTTATAGACCACGCTTTAACAGGGAGTAGCATTCGCCAAGGCTATGTAGTGACACTACATAACTACGTCACTAGTGAGCCGTCAGTTGTAAGCACGTCGGAAGCCATTAAATTGTTAATTTTGAACGAGCCAATGAAAACTAGCCGACCTCTCCCCGCAACTCGTCACTTTTTGGCGATTTCGTTTTCGTACTGACGTTTATTAAAGCGTGGTCTAGAGGTTGACTGGTCTTAAACTGGTGTTAATACCTTAATGCAGATTCTGCCTAGTTTAGCACTAGATAGCCGTGTGTTAGATGCCTCAAGTATAATTATCTGTTTCAGCAAGCGGTCTGTATCTCAAGTGGATTTGTCACAATACACGCGCCGCGCCCTCTCGTTTTTGGCGAGGAACTTCTACAATCTTAAATACGTCGCTCTCGTTCTGGCATTTTGCATAAACTTCGTACTACTGTTCTACAAGGTACGTATCGAGATATAGAGGTATATCCGTGGCAGCACCCAGCAGGCTGCTTCCGAACGGGCGTTAAGTCACATAGTCAAACATTTAAATATAGTTTTGATGTGTCATTCTGTTATTTTCATTGTATTATTTTACTTGCAATCATCTGCTCTGTAACAAAAATTCAATTTGATGAACTATTTTTTTTTATTGTTGATCATAACTTTTTCTTTGTAATTTCTTAAATTGTTCCTTATTCTTATACCTCTTTTCCTAACTATTTATTACGTTATGTGTATTTATAAAACAGCGATAAGATGTCAAACGAAATATGTGAAATTTCCTTGCGTTTTTTCCAGGTTTCTACTCTAGATTCAGAGCCTAGTGAGGGTTCAGGTTTGGGAGAAATCATCAGCGGCTCTGGTTCAGGACAAGGCTCTGGCAGTGGTGATGGTGAGTATTGAACTTACTTCGACGTTTAATCATTAATAATTTTTAATTATCGTACCTCACTATAACGGTTTTTTTCGCCGTCACGCTTTACAAGTAATCTGCCTAAAGCATTGCGAGGGGTTAAAACGTGTGCTCTTTCAAATTTCGCCAGTCAGAGCAATTCTACCTATCTCACATGTTTATCAGTCACAGATGCAAATGGCTTTCGCATTCTCATATTAGTGAAATCAAAGTCATTTTGTTATCAACCTGTGATGCAGTACGACGTCGAGTGAATACTTTTCAAATAGATATTTGTTCTAATTCTCTTTACAATTTGTTAAAGTAAGGAAAAACTATTTGATAAAATATGGCTGTTTAGACCGTAACTGCGGAGCCAAAGGTCGCGGGTTCGATTCCGCCCGAGACAAATATTTGTGTGCATGAACATGTCTATTTGTTCCATGTCTGTGAGTAAAGGTATCTATATATGTATATATTATAAAGAATATTTAAGTGTGTTTATCAGTTGTCTTATATCTATAATAAAAACATTATACTTACTTATTTTGGGACTAGAGGGCGCTGTGTGGAATGTCCCAATTATTACTATATAGAATAAGTTTTTCCTATTAAAAAAAAGTAAAACTTCAATAATTTGATTTTATTTTTAGGGTATCGTACCTTAAATTAAAAAAAAACAATACAGAACCCTTATTAGATCATTGTCCGTCCGTCCGTTCTGTTGAGAGGATTTTTCTCAGGAATGGATGGTCATATAAAGTTGAAATTCTTTTCAAATCAAGGCCTACCCTACGAACGTACTACTACGAGCTCTATTCAAAAGATGCGCCCATTTATGTTTTGATAGTGGCAAACTCATTCATCAAAACCTATAGGGTACTTCGTGTTTACTTAGAATCATAAAATTTACAAGATGCAAAGTCTCACAGCACAAGTAAAAAATCCAAAAATAGTTAATTTGTAGTTCATGATCATCATCATCAGCCCATTTTACCCCACTGCAGGGGCTTAGGCCTCCCCAAGGGCTGAGGAGGGGGGCTTGGAGCTTAAGTCCACCACGCTGCTCCACTGCGGGTTGGGAGCTGTAACGACCGTCATCTATTGACAGCGTCCGTTAGTTTGTTAATTTGTAGTTATTTCACATAAAACATATTTTTGGCCGTTGTTTAGTATTTTTAAAATTATGCGTTGTCTTGCCATGTGGCAGTAAGAAGCGATGATAATTATAATAATATCTGGAATATCCCACACAGCGACATCTAGTTCCAAACTAAGCAAAGCTTGTATTATGGGTACTAGACATTTGGCATGCATACTTAAATATTCGTTATAATATGTAAATACATATATAGATATTTCACACCCAGATACAGAACAAATATAGACATGTTCATGCATAAATATTAGTCCCGAGCGGAAATCGAACACGTGACCTATGGCTACGCAGTCAAGGTCTCTAACCGCTCGCCCAATCTGTAAGTCAGGGCAGAGCACTGTTCACTGGTCAGGACACTGTTCTGACTCGCACTTGACCGGTTTTTTATTTATCAAATACATTTCCTCTTTACGCTGAAAATCATACATTGATTCAGTGTTCCGAACCATCTATTTTGTATGTCTAGGTGGAAGTGGCGAATCTGGAAAAGAAGATGATCCCCTAGAGATTGTGCACATAGACGAGGACTTTTTCTACATGGAACACGTAATCAAAATGGCTGCTGCAATGCACTCTCTAGTCTCTCTGGCTATCCTCATTGGATACTACCACCTGAAGGTAATCAGGATACCTAATATAGTCAAAACTTTGAAGCTCCTAAACTTAACTTTAAGTTTCGTTGTTTAACGTCATCATCTTGATATTAACTCGCTAGCGAACGTCCGCGACTTCGATCGCCTGGTTTTCATAATTCTTACAGTTTTTTTAAGTTGACGCAGGCATCATAAATATTTCCTGAATATAAAGTACCCTTTGATATTTTCTGATCTTCTACGTGTTCTACGCTTCTACGTTCTACGTGAAAAATCTTCTACGTGTCAAAGTATTATCTATATTAATTCAGCCGTTTCGGAGGTCAGACCGGACTAACAAACAGGCAGACAAAATCCGTGTGTTTTTGTCACCTGCATATAAGCATGTGATCATAGGAATGTCCTTATTTCGATATTACAGACACTTCAATTTTATTTGTTTGTATAGATTATCACTATTACGTACGCCTAGTTATTATTATTTTTTTTCGTATTTCACTACATTAGTGCACAATGTCCTGTTGTACGTTATAATCATAGAAAACCGAGTGAATTAGAAGTGCCATGTGACCGTATTTGTTCAGAGACACGTGTCCCACAAATAATTACGCCCTCAACGAATTATTATTAGGCATACACAAATACTTTTGTCTCATATTTATATCGTTTTAGAATGCGAGTAAGCCGTCCATCCCTTTCACTTCCATGTTTGGTATGATATGATTTTGCATTTTAGATTTTAGGTTATGAGATCTATCTTAAGTATGCAACTGCATACTGCATACTTGAAGGGAACAGCGTGTCCGCTTAAATGACAACTCTAACCTATTCTAATGCTCTTTAGTTTTAATCGTTCCAATCCATTTCATCAGCCCTTTTTTATACCCCACGGCAGGGGCTTAGGCCTCCCCTCAAGATGAGGGGGCTTGGAGCTTAAATCCACCACGCCGCTCCAATGCGGGTTGGCGAATTGTAACGCCCGCCATCTATTGACAGCGACCGACTGACTGCTTAACGCACTCTTTGAGGCACGGATTCAGTGATAGTTAATGTACTTAAGTCAGAACACGCCCGGATTCGAACCACGGCCTCACAGCCTTATGAATTTGAAACAGGTTCACTGCACTCGGGCTATCACGACACCTAATCGTTACTGTGTATTATTTTAATAAATCAGATTCGGATTTCGTGCCTAATTGGCAGTACTTATAAGACTTTCCTACAAGTCGTACCAGGTGCGCAAAATCATTGGTCCTTAGAGACGGACTGAAAATAAACTGATTTCGGACTGTTTCTAGAACTTTGTTTTAGTGAATTACAAAATACATTTCTATCTCAGGTACCACTGGCAATATTCAAGCGCGAAAAAGAGATAGCACGTAAACTGGAATTCGACGGTTTGTACATCGCAGAGCAGCCAGAAGATGACGATTTGAAGAGCCATTGGGATAAACTTGTGATTTCAGCGAAGTGAGTCGTCTCTATTTCAAAGATACCTGATATATTGCTTTACCGCTGATCGTTTTTCTTTCTGTCTCATTTATACTATATGCCAATGACCATATATCCAAATAGTTCTGATACTTAAAGATCCCGCGTTATGACGACAAAAATGTGCCGCAGACTAAATATACACTTATGTTCTGAAATATTCACTGTGAAATAATAATAATATCTGCGACATTCCACACAGCGCCATCTAGTCCCAAAGTAAGCAATGCTTGTATTATTGGGTACGAGACAACTGATATTCATACTTAAATATTATTTTTTTTATATAATATAAACATGTTCATGCACACAAATATTTGTCCCGGGCGGGAATCGAACCCTGACCCTCGGCTCCGCAGTTACGGTCTCTAACGACTCGGCCAACCGGTCAGTCGATAGAATTTTGTGTGATCCACATGTGAAGTTTGTTCTGAAAACACTAGATTCTGAAAAAATTCATGTCTAATTTAACGAAACGTTTGTTTAAAACCATGATGATGTACAGTCGGTTTATTCTTCGAGACTGACGTTTTGCTAGGGTTTTGGTTTGTTTCCAAGTGAGGAAGCTCTATCTTGATGATTATGCTATTTAAACATTTAAGATACTTCAGATTAGAGCTGGGCATAACAAAGGGTCCTCCCTTTTGCATATAAACGAAATTATAAAACTATAAAAACCAAGAATTTCAAAACGCTAGAGCAAGCGTTAACCATTATGTGTCTATAAAACTATTATCCGCTGACGACCTCTTAGCCTAGTGGGTAGCGACCCTGCCTACGAAGCTGTGGGTCCCGGGTTCGAATCCCAGGTCGGGTCAGTATTTATATGATGAATATTTATACTGGTACCGGGTCTTGGTTGTTATATGTATGTGGTGTCTTCGCTTGGGACCCAAAACACAAGCTAATGCTTAGTTTGGAGCCTAGACGTTGTTGTAATGTATTACTTTAATTTATAAATGTTTAATTTAAGCAACGATAGTAAACACGGACAGAACGACCGATATAGTCGATACCTCGTATAATAACACCCGGCACGTCCCACACAACGCCATCTAGTCCCAAACTAAGCAAAGCTTGTTCTATGGGTACCAGACAACTGATATACATTCTTAAATATATAAATATTTCACACCCAGCCACGGAACAAATAGACATGTTCATGCACACAAATATTTTTCGTGGCGGGAATCGAACTCGTGACCCTCGGTTCCACAGTTATGGTCTCTAACCACTCGGCCAATCGGTCAGTTAATAATGTTAAATTATGATACGTTGAATGCCGTCGGTGGCAGCTAAGTTGGTTTAGTGTTGGTGTGATAGTATTTGATCTCTATCGCTCAAATTCTTCGACTGACAAGGCATGCGTTGTTTTTGAAACGCGTGACCAACATACCGAAAATAAACGTTTTTCTTTACAGGTCTTTCCCTGTGAACTACTGGGATAAGTTCGTGAAGAAGAAAGTTCGCGTCAAGTATTCGGAGACATACGATTTCGATTCCATATCGAACATGCTCGGAATGGAGAAGACCTCATTTTCAGCGCAAGAAGAAGAAGGAAACGGATTCATTCACTAGTAAAAAACATTTTATAAATACGAACGAAGTGGGTTAAGATTCTAAAAGTAGAATATCTTCGCGACAAATAGGCGACACAAGTGGGAGAAGCGATGCGGTGGGGCAGGGGACACCGGTCCCTGCGCGCCGGTCTTCAACTCCAAGAATTTGCGGTTGAAACTTCGATACTGTGAAGTGACATTTTGACTATTAAAACCAAACTGTGCTATCCAATTAATTTACTTTATGTATAACAATTTAAGATTTTAAATATTTATTCAATATTTATTGAATGGAAAAATTTTATATTGCAATCGTTGATATACCAATAATATAACTGGATGGGCTGTCCGCGTTTTAAAGTGTCCGCGCAGGAAGTCATCCAAAACGCAATAAGTCCACCAACCGGCTGTTAGTGTAATGGCTTAGCGCCGAATAAACGTGCGCGATGCCGACTTGTGTCGTAAAAATTTGTGAAACTACTCGTCAAAGACGCAAAAAAGAGGTGAATATCGTAATTGCGGTAAGTAAACATTATAATTTAACATTAGTGTACGCCTGCTGACGGTTATCCGATTATTTTTAATTTTATTTGAACATTATCACGATTTAATTCTCGTCGCATTCCCGTAAACAGTGTGACCCGTCCGACCCATAATAAATATTTGCATGCACTGCCGCACACTACGGAGCCGGGCTGCGGCCATATCAGCCCACGCACGTTGCGGACGCTTTTATTTCGCTTTTGTTTACCGACTACAAATCCTTATTATTAAATTGTTAAATCAATGATTGCAATGAATTTCTTAAAATAACCCATGGTTTTAGAAAAATATTTAATTAATGCCATAAAAACAATTCACGTGCCTGATTATGTTTTTAGACTATATTAGAGTTTTTGTTTTAGTATATTGAACATCGACTGGCGTTACCAAGTGTGGAAGGCGGGAGTGACAATAACTGACAAACAACTCTTTCCTCTATTCGCTATGGTATTTCTCATTCTCTGTGATGGGAAATTTCAACAATTTCTTCTTCGCTGCTCATCTTTTGGATGTCGCTGTTGGATTTAAAACTTTGAGAACGATCTTGCAGTCTGTAACGCATAATGGGAAACAGGTAAATCTCCAATATTCATCTTGTTTGTAATATCGTGAACGTTAATCGGAAGATATTTTTGTTTTCTACGTTGTATTCATTAGCTAGTTTAAAAGCTATAGACTAAGAGCTAACGATTGCAAGACGTACGCCGTCATAGTATCGTGATTTTTATGCGTTCATACTAGATATGAGCGTTTTGTGTGTAACGAACCCGAGGAACTTATTGGCAGGTATTAGGTAGGAAAAACAAAAAAATACTTTGATAGAGAGACTTTATACTTGCATAGAGACCCCCTTTTATTTTTAATTATATTATTATTTGTCTTAGCGGTCACAGTAGTACATATTTCATGAAAATTTCAAGTGTAAGCAATCACAACCACTAATCACCGAAAACGTTGCAAAAATCACTTTTCTTTTATGGGGACCTCTTTAATTTTTAACTTCATTTTATGTTTATTAATTGTTGTTATTGCGGCTATAGTAATACATACTCTGTGAAAATTTCAAGTGTCTACATCTATTACGGCTCAGACGATACAGCTCTGTAACAGACGGACGAACAGACGGACAGCGGAGGCTTATTAATAGCGTTCCCATTCTGTAATAGTATCCAAACAGCGGCATACATCCAACAACAAAATGAAGAGATTTTTATTATTTTTCAGCTCGTGTTGACGGTGATGTTGCTGACTATCATTGTGTACATTTACACAGTGATAGCATTCAACTTCTTCCGCAAGTTCTATGTGCAAGAAGAAGATGATGAAGTGAATAAGAACTGTCACGACATGCTTACGGTAAGAAACTACACGATTCTTAACTACCTGTATATGAGGCGATATCTTAACTATGTTTCCGTAAAAACGTATGTTTGTTCTAATTAATAATACCTGGGACATCCCACACAGCGCCATCTAATTACAAAGTAAGTAAATATTATGCTTGTATTATGGGGTACCAGCCAACTGGTCGCTAGTTACGAAGACAATTCGTGCCTGATTTAAACAGCTATAGCAAATATGTACAGAGTGTAACAATCTATATCGAGAAGACGGCTTGCTCAAGATTGAGTCTAAAATGTCAGACCTACCCGTTATCGACGCTTGCATGGGGCCGTTCGGAGTCGTTGACCGGCAAGTCTCACTCTATGAGTACGTGTGCTGTACACACTCAGCTTTAACAATCACATATACAACAACATTACATGTCAGATGGAGTCAAAGGCAAATCAAAGCCACCTGAAGCTGAGTCGCTTACTGTCTGCTGACGTCACATTGGCAGACAATAAGCGGTTCCTCGTCGGCTATATCTGAATACGCCTGTTACGAACTTAATCGTAAGAAATTGTAATTGAAAAAGCCTAGGGTCACGGGTTTGATTCCCGCTCTGGACAAATATTTGTGTGCATGAACATGTTTATTTGCTCCATGTCTGGGTGTAAATATTCATATGTTTATTATAAAAAATATTTAAGTATGTAAAGCAGTTGTCTAGTACCCATGATACAAGCTTTGTATGGTTTAGACTAGATGGCGCTGTATGGGATGTTCAAGGTATTATTAATAGAGATGCACCGAATGTGGGTTCTGCCGAAGTTGGGCTTCGGCCGAATGTTCGGTTTAAACATGTGCCGAAGCCGAAGTTCGGCCGAACTTCGGTTTAATTTGGCGCGCTTTTATCCGATGAACTTGTCGGTTCGTGTTCGTTCCGTCGCTTGCCAGACACCCGCGCGCGTCCCACCCGTCACCTGCGATCACCCTGCCGCTTCTCATTTGACGTTTTGTTATCACAATTTTAAATTGAAAATATTTTTTGTTAATCTCAATTTTTAAATAAAGCGTAGAAATTGATTGTTTTTATTATTTTGACCTTCAAAATACAATACTACATTAGTAAAATGGTAACTAAACAAGTAGAACTGAATCTTTAAATGTAGTTATGCTGATAATTGGAGTTACCGAAGTTTGGCTTAAATTCGGTATATCCTGGCATATCTAACCGGAATTCGGCCGGAGACGAAGCTCGGTAGAACCTGCCGAACTTCGGCAGTACCGAATATAAACCGGATTTCGGTGCAACTCTATTTATTAATATTATTTAACTCGCTTGTCTTTCACCTTTTTCTTTTTCTTTTCTTTTACAGTGTTTCGTGTTCAATTTGTATAAAGGCGTGAGAGCCGGCGGTGGGATAGGAGACGAGTTGGAGCCTCCCGACGGAGATGATTCCGAAGTGTACAGGATCATCTTCGATATATCCTTCTTCTTCTTCATCATCATCATCTTACTGGCTATTTTGCAGGGTGAGTTGGATATACGATGGCTAATGAATAGAGTTTAACGCCGAAGGTCTGTTTTTCCAATCTCATGGGATTAAACAATCATTCACACGATCTTAGTAAGAAATCTGATGTAGTCTTTGAGTGTGACCTATTAGTGGCTGTTTGTCTGTGAAATTAATAAAAATTAAAAAATTAAATATAGAAGAAGTTTGGCGCGAGCTGTACTTTCTGTCTGTTATCGAGTTAAGAAATGAATTAATTAACTTACTATTTGCAAGTAGAAATAGTGCCAGATATAAATTTTCATATTATTTGGGAGTCATGGTCGTATTCTTTCCTTTATTTCCACCACTTCCTCGATATTATAAGAAGGTCCAATTCATAACACACCAATGTTTTAGGTTTGATCATCGATGCGTTCGGTGAGCTGCGTGACCAGTTGGAGTCTGTCAAAGAAGACATGGAGTCCAACTGCTTTATATGCGGCACTGGTAAAGAAGAGTTAAATAAGGTGCGTGACGATTTCATAATTTCACAATTTTCACGCGGCTTTTGTCGTTACACAATCTCAAAAGCAAGTGTAGCAACACGTTATTGTGGTAATTTAAAATGACGTGCAACGTTAGTGTGGCCCCGCCTAAAAACGACGTATTTTTAGTGATATATTTTGTTTTGTAGTGATATTTTGGCATCGTTAATTAATGATTTCTTTTTCAATCTAATGGTAGCCAGCCCCCTTCTTAAAATATGAATAAAAAATATTTATATGAAAACCATATTAATTTGTTCAAAATTGAAAGGGATGGCAAGTGACTGGAATTATACTTCCATTCTATTAGCCCATTATACCTCACTACAGGGGTTTAGACTTCGTCCTAGGATGAGGGAGACTTGGAGCTTAATCCACCACGCTGCTCCAGTGCAGGTTGGTGAATTATATATATTTGTCGATGCCAGAAAATAGGACTACTAGAAACCCTTATAGTTTCTCCAAGTCTGTCTGCCCGCGATTTAACTCAGAGACTCCATATTATATTAATCACGCCTACGAAGTTGTGCAGAAAATATTGGAAACAATATTTGTTTTACACCTAAAGCGGGAATGTTCTTTTTACTTTATACTATTAACATTCTTTCGATTCCGGTGTTCATTATTAAGCTTTAAAGTGATCATTTTTGTTAGTCACGTGC
Organism: Luffia ferchaultella; assembly: GCA_949709985.1. Classification (NCBI taxonomy): domain Eukaryota; kingdom Metazoa; phylum Arthropoda; class Insecta; order Lepidoptera; family Psychidae; genus Luffia; species Luffia ferchaultella. Next base: position 5,839,085 of record OX453267.1, read on the forward strand.
TCCCCCCTCCTTCTCCGAAAAGCTAAACTTTTTTTGTTTAAAAAGTACTTTGATAAACATTCGTCGTTATTGGCCGTTATATCGTAAACTCAATTGAGTATAGTATCAAAAAGCCTTTTTCTAAGTACGCATATAGTGACGGTCAACCACTGGACCCTATACTGTGCGTGGTTCGACTAGCATTTGGCTGGTTTTTTATTTATGTTTTGTTCTCTATTGCTCAACCAGAAGGGAGTCTCTACAGTAGGGACTGTAGAGGCTCCCTTCGGGATGAGGGTGCTTAGAGCTTAATCCACCACGCTGCTCCAGTACGCTTTAGTGGAGTTAAACGACTGCCATTACCAATTGGCACCGACAGCGGCACAATGGCCTGATATAAGTTGCTGTTTAGATGTTTTTACCGACCATGTCAATAATTGTGCTTCCGCAGGAGGGTGCCGCTGAGTGATGAAATTAAAATTAAACTATACTTGTTTAATTTCCAGGTTCCACACGGTTTCGACACGCACGTACAGAGAGAACATAATTTAGCCAACTACATGTTCTTCTTGATGCATTTGATCAATAAACCGGACACTGAATATACTGGTAATTTAAATATACATGAAATATACTAAAAACCTATCGGCTAGTGAACGTGTTTTAAATTAGCTAATTTAAAGGATACTGATTGGCCGATAATAACCTTCCTTGGTCTATGTAAGGGAACGTACCCATACTATGTGACCAATTTTTAACAATGTTAACCCCCCCTTAGTATACGCCAAGACCCCTCCTCCTTGTAATTTACACGTATTAATTCATAAATATGGTTCTAAATCACTTTTTGCAAACATGTAGTTAAACAAAATCAATTAGCTTATACTGGCCTTTATTAATACGGCACTCGTCACGTGACGCCAACAGTGCGTGCATGCCTTTAATTATGAGTGAAAAATATATGTAAAAACATATTCTAACAGGAGCTTAATTTACCAAAACAAGTCTTCTTGTCTTTTCTTAGAGGATATTGACTACGTTACGAAGACCTTCTTTTTATGCAGGTTGTCCCAGAAATCAACGTCAAGCCGGAAACAGATGATGAGGAAAGTAGTGACAGTTAGCGGAAAAGTAAAAAACAAATCTTAGACATGCACCGTTAAAATTATAAGCACCAAAAAATCGATAAAACGGAAATTTGTGATGATTTTTCAAGTACTATGACTGCAAATATTTACTTTTTATTCGATTTTTTTTTTGGCGATGTAACCCTGAATAACCTTTCCGTAAATTACAGTCTAAAATTAAAACACAACTGCCTCAAATCATCACAGTGTCAGTTTTCTCGTTTTTAGGGTTCCATACCTCAAAAGGAATAAAAAACGGAACCCTTATAGGATCACTTTGTTGTCCGTCTGTCTGTCTGTCAAGACCCTTTTTCTCGGGAACGCGTGGAGGTATCAAGCTGAAATTCATATCAAATACTCAGGTCTACTGTCCGTTGGAACTGTGAAAAATCAAACCAACTACTTCTAAGCCAACGCAATCAAATGATACAGCCGTTTATGCTGCAAATTTTCTATACTCGCAAGGGAGTCAAAACCTACAGGGTACTTCCCCTAAACTTAGAATCTTGAAATTTGGTACGAAGCAACGTCTTATAGCACAGATAAAATAAAAATTGCGAAAAGCATAAATTTTTAGTTACGTCATATAATAAAAATATTTTTAATAATTTTAAACTTACTACCCCTTTCCTCATGAACGCGTAGAGGTATTAAATTGAAATTCATATCGAATACTTTCAGGTCACGAACCCTCGGTGCGCCAGTCCGACTCGCACTTGGCCGGTTTTATTTTTTGTGTCTATAATTTTAAAAACGCATGACTAAGATTTTTTTATACTTTTCTGATAACTGTCACCACTTGCGTCATACTTGTTTTCGGCTTGATGTAGATCTTTGGGACCACAGACCAGTCAACCTATAGACCACGCTTTAATAAACGTCAGTACGAAAACGAAATCGCCAAAAAGTGGCGGGGTGCGGGGAGAGGTCGGCTAGTTTTCATTGGCTCGTTCAAAATTGACAATTTAATGGCTTCCGACGTGCTTCCAACTGACGGCTCACTAGTGACGTAGTTATGTAGTGTCACGGCATAGGCTTGGCGAATGCTACTCCCTGTTAAAGCGTGGTCTAAAGGTTGACTTGTCTGTGTTTGAGACACACGATAGAAGTTATTATAACTTTGAAAGGACTGACATTATTATAGTAATAGAAAGTTAGTTAAATCTATATTACCAAAAGTTACAGTGCTGAAAATTGTAAAGTGAAAATAATTTGAAACTGTTTATAATGTCTAACGTACAAAATTAATTAACTTTGCTTATTATTTTTTAGGTCAAGAAACGTACGTGTGGAACATGTACACCCAAAGATGTTGGGATTTCTTCCCCGTCGGTGATTACTTCAGGAAACAATATGAAGACATGATGGGAGAATAAATTAAGATATTTATTAAAATCGCTTGGCCATCGCAACAATACTATGCTCAAAGGCAAAACCAAAGTTAGCGACCTGATTTGTTTTTTACTCAAGATACAAATATTATACTTTAGTAATAGAGTATTAGCTCAGAACATTTTTTTATCGCTTTTATCGAAACAAATTAAGGTGGCCTTTCCAGTACTTGTTTTTCAATTTATCTTTCGATATAGTTTATGTAAGGTTTAAACTCGTTACTGAAAACTTTTTAATAAAATAACTTATTGTATATGTGTGTTTTATTTGGCCTATACAAAGATTTTTAAATATTATACAAGAGCGATCACTGGCTAAGGAAACGATTTGTTTATTTTCCGAGTGTTGTCGTCTAACATTCATGAGATACAACAGTTGTCACGTTGTACAGTTCCAATCAAACTTTATGGTGGATCCGAAAGTAAGTACAAGTCGCGTCGCAATAACCAGTTTTAAGTCTTAGCGGGACGCAGTGGAGCGAAGGGTATATGACTGTACCTACGCAAGCACGCAGCGTTTTATTCAGATCCGCTATAAAGTTTGACGCGATCTATGTATACTACATTTGAACAACAGAGCGTAAATCTTTACATAGTTCTGCTGAAAATGTGTATTTTTTTATAATATTTAGTGAAATATAAAACATACTTTTATTAATTAATTATACATAGAAATTGCTAGGAATGTATTTCAAAATAAAAGTTTAATTAATTACATTCGTATATATTCCAATCTAATATTTTATTTTTATACTTATGTACTGATATTATACCATATATTTTACATGCATTGCGGTGTCACGGTAGTTGGGCATGGTTCACAATTCTTGTGACGAATCGTCACAAAATACAGTCACTTGAAATGAAAGTCCCCATGAAGGAGCCGATGCATTGTAACGTATGAAAAAGATTTACATTCGTTTTACTGTTGCCCAATGCCATCGTCTGTGATACCAAGTTTAAAAACTGTTCCTTGAAGGATAATTAAAATCACGGAGTCACCAGTAATAGAATGATATCAAAGTCGAGCTATCGCGAGCTGTGTCGTGATAGCTCGACTTTGATATTAGTATGATCGTGTCATTGTGTCTTGGTAGCCCGAGCGCAGCGAACCTGTTTCAAATCTTTAAGCCCACGTGGCGATGGTTCGAATCCGAGCGTGTACTAATGAGTTTTTTCTGACATAAGTAAATTAACTATCACTGAGTCCGTGCCTCGGAGAGCACGTTAAGCAGTTGGTCCCGTTTGCTGTCAATAGACGGCGGTCGTTACAATCCGCCAACCCGCATTGTAACAGCGTGGTGGATTAAAGGTCCAAGCCATCACATCTTGAGGAGAGGCCTAAGCCCCTGCAGTGGGGTAAAAAAGGGCTGATGGAATGGAAAGTCGAGCATTGCAATCATTATAAATTAATATAGTTGAAACTTTTGTGGTCGTAAATCAGTCTATTTTAAATATCGATGCCTGGACGGGTCTACTTGCTTTACTTAGGTATACACAAAAAAAATGGTATGACATGAAAATGCTCTCGAAGTGTCTAGAAAAGGAAGGCAGGAAGGCATTACGTATTAAGTACCTAAACATTGAATATGGGTGTGTTTCTTGATCACGGCTTTTCCCAGAGATGGCAGGGCGAAAAAAAATGTCTACGGTGCTGTTGGGAAAGGTTTATGGTCATAGGAGTTCTAAAATTTATTGTACCACGATCTATCAAATCAACTAAGGGTGAAAAGTGGTGCTGAAATTTCTATAGAAAAGGTTAAATAACGTGCGTATCTATACTAATATTATTAAGCTGAACAGTTTGTTTGTTTGTTTGTTTGTTTGTTTGTTCGTTCGTTCGTTCGTTCGTTCGTTCGTTCGTTCGTTCGTTCATTCGTTCGTTCGTTCGTTCGTTCGTTCGTTCGTTCGTTCGTTCGTTCGTTCGTTTGTTCGTTTGTTCGTTTGTTTGTTTGCTTGCTTGCTTGCTTGCTTGCTATCTTGCTTGCTTGCTTGCTTGCTTGCTTGCTTGCTTGCTTGCTTGCTTGCTTGCTTGCTTGCTTGCTTGCTTGCTTGCTTGCTTGCTTGCTTGCTTGCTTGCTTGCTTGCTTGCTTGCTTGCTTGCTTGCTTGCTTGCTTGCTTGCTTGCTTGCTTGCTTGCTTGCTTGCTTGCTTGCTTGCTTGCTTGCTTGCTTGCTTGCTTGCTTGCTTGCTTGCTTGCTTGCTTGCTTGCTTGCTTGCTTGCTTGCTTGCTTGCTTGCTTGCTTGCTTGCTTGCTTGCTTGCTTGCTTGCTTGCTTGCTTGCTTGCTTGCTTGCTTGCTTGCTTGCTTGCTTGCTTGCTTGCTTGCTTGCTTGCTTGCTTGCTTGCTTGCTTGCTTGCTTGCTTGCTTGCTTGCTTGCTTGCTTGCTTGCTTGCTTGCTTGCTTGCTTGCTTGCTTGCTTGCTTGCTTGCTTGCTTGCTTGCTTGCTTGCTTGCTTGCTTGCTTGCTTGCTTGCTTGCTTGCTTGCTTGCTTGCTTGCTTGCTTGCTTGCTTGCTTGCTTGCTTGCTTGCTTGCTTGCTTGCTTGCTTGCTTGCTTGCTTGCTTGCTTGCTTGCTTGCTTGCTTGCTTGCTTGCTTGCTTGCTTGCTTGCTTGCTTGCTTGCTTGCTTGCTTGCTTGCTTGCTTGCTTGCTTGCTTGCTTGCTTGCTTGCTTGCTTGCTTGCTTGCTTGCTTGCTTGCTTGCTTGCTTGCTTGCTTGCTTGCTTGCTTGCTTGCTTGCTTGCTTGCTTGCTTGCTTGCTTGCTTGCTTGCTTGCTTGCTTGCTTGCTTGCTTGCTTGCTTGCTTGCTTGCTTGCTTGCTTGCTTGCTTGCTTGCTTGCTTGCTTGCTTGCTTGCTTGCTTGCTTGCTTGCTTGCTTGCTTGCTTGCTTGCTTGCTTGCTTGCTTGCTTGCTTGCTTGCTTGCTTGCTTGCTTGCTTGCTTGCTTGCTTGCTTGCTTGCTTGCTTGCTTGCTTGCTTGCTTGCTTGCTTGCTTGCTTGCTTGCTTGCTTGCTTGCTTGCTTGCTTGCTTGCTTGCTTGCTTGCTTGCTTGCTTGCTTGCTTGCTTGCTTGCTTGCTTGCTTGCTTGCTTGCTTGCTTGCTTGCTTGCTTGCTTGCTTGCTTGCTTGCTTGCTTGCTTGCTTGCTTGCTTGCTTGCTTGCTTGCTTGCTTGCTTGCTTGCTTGCTTGCTTGCTTGCTTGCTTGCTTGCTTGCTTGCTTGCTTGCTTGCTTGCTTGCTTGCTTGCTTGCTTGCTTGCTTGCTTGCTTGCTTGCTTGCTTGCTTGCTTGCTTGCTTGCTTGCTTGCTTGCTTGCTTGCTTGCTTGCTTGCTTGCTTGCTTGCTTGCTTGCTTGCTTGCTTGCTTGCTTGCTTGCTTGCTTGCTTGCTTGCTTGCTTGCTTGCTTGCTTGCTTGCTTGCTTGCTTGCTTGCTTGCTTGCTTGCTTGCTTGCTTGCTTGCTTGCTTGTTTGTTTGCTTGTTTGTTTGTTTGTTTGTTTGTTTGTTTTTCTGTTTAAACGCGCAAATCTCAGGAACTATTGATTCGAATTGAGAAATTCTTTTTGTGTTGGATAGTCCATTTATTGAGGAAATCTGTAAGCTATATTTTTTGTTTGTTTGTTTGAACTCGCTTATCTCAAAAATTACCTATTCGAATTGGAAAATTCTTTTTGTGTTAGATAGTCCATTTATCGAGGAAAGCTATAGGCTATTATAACATCACGCTACGACCAATAGGAGCGGAGCATCAATGAAAAATGTTGCGAAAACGGGAAAAATTTTTTTTTGAGAGGTTCCGTTACGCGCGCTACGTAAACGGTTAATGTTAAGCAAAAATCATGTTTTACGGAATTGTTCCCCTTTAAAAGTTTTAACCAAAAGTTCACGACACCATATGTGTGTCATTTAAGGTTGACTTACTATAACCTTTATTATGGCAATCAAATTTGTTGCTAGACGCGCCGGAGAATTTATTTGTTTGGATGATGACGATGATACCATAGTGTAATGATACTTCATGGTTGGAATAGCGACCCACCCCGACTTCGAACGGGTGCAATGTTCTAATGCGTGGAACGGGAAGAGGAACGTTTCCTTATCCCACCCGGGCGAAACCGGATACGACCGCTATCAATATATATTATAGACGACCGCTTAACCTAGTGGTTTCGAATTTCGAGGTCCCAGGTTCGAATCCCAGGTCGGGTCAGTATTTATATGATGAATATTAATACAGGTACCGGGTCTTGGTTGTTATATGTACCTATGTGGTGTCTTCGCTTGGTACCCAAAACACAAGCTAATGCTTAGTTTGGGGTTTAGACGTTATTGTGATGTACACATATACGTTATCCTTGTCTCTTGTATTTAGGTTTTATTTCGCGTATCTCAGAAACGGCTCTAACGTTTTGAACAAAATTCTATACTTATATCATTTTGCCATGCAAAAATATCGAAATGCCTATAATCAATTTTATCAAAGGTATGGACAGCTCTAATCTAGGTGAATAAGAATGATGTGGGTAAATAAAAAATCATGTACAGAAGATTGTGTGTAATTTTTTTATTTTTTTTGGTATCTGTATAGTCAATAACACCCTAGAGCTAAACTCAATCGCGGGCAAAGCATATTAAGCTGTAGAAGAAGGCATTGAAGGAGAAAAATTGGAAATTAATAGCTTGAATGAATCAGAAGATATTTGTCGTCATCTCGAGTCTTCTTCTGTTACATCGAAGTTATAATTGCGGTCATAATACTCCAACCTACGACAAACACTACTAGTAATAGTGTATTCAAAAGCATAGAAATGGTGATATAACTCATAACGTTGCAGAAAAATTTGAAATGTGACGAGACATTATTTATTACAATCTCTTTGTCACCTCTCTATCAATCGGCTTTTTTTCTTTTCAGTACAGTTCCAGTCAAGCTTTATGGCGGATGTGAACATAGGCACAACTCGCGTCGCTGTAACTAGTTTTAGGTGTAGCTGGACGTAGTGGAGCGAGGGGCATATGACTGAACCTACGCAAGCACGCATAAAGATAAACGCAGAACTATAATACTTTCCACTTAACTAACATGTCTTTTAATTGATTACTATTATTGTCATAATTGATATTATTATTATTATTACTTACCAAAAAAATTAAATGTATATACAAAATATACCTAAATTTCTGTAAAGAAGGACCATTGCCAAGAGCGCCATCTACAAAAGTTTTGCGTGACACACCCCATCATAGCTAAGATGTTACATATAGAAAAATAATTGATAGTAACCATTTTTAACAGCTGACCTCACTATGGAGTACCTGACCTGACTGACATCTTCTGTTAAGCCTCAAAGAGACAACTATATTAAATTTTGTCAATATAATTTCATGCTATGAGGTTAAACATTAGTTGAACCCACCTGTGGTAGGTAAACTAGGCCAGCAGATGATCTCGTTGTGGCGTAAATCCAGCTGTCGCAGATTCGTCGGGTTTGACGTCACGTAATATGGCACAAGTAGAAGCAAAAATTTTAAATTATTTATTTCCATTTCTATACGGTACGATCTATGACGGTACGTTTAAAGATGTGATCGCCCAGCGAGCTTTACCGTGGTTTTATCGGCATAGATGTACTAAAGGTATAATATAATAGTAAGGCTAGAATAAGCGCTTATTCGATCTGCTGGTCGATCGCACCAGAGAACTATTAAATACTAGCGTAGTGTCGTGATAGCCCAAAGCGCAACGAACCTGTCTCAAATTTATAAGGCCCCATAGGGCCATGGTTCGAATCCGGGCGTGTACCATTTAGTGTTTCTGACTTAAGTACATTAACTATCACTGACTCCGTGCTTCGGAGAGCACGTTAAGCAGTCGGTCCCGGACGCTGTCAGTAGATGGCGGTCCTTACAGTCCCCAACCCGCAGTGGAGCAGCGTGGTGGATTTAAGCTCCAAACCCCCCTTCTCACCCTGGGGTAAGCCTAAGCCCCTGCAGTGGGGTAAAAATGGACTGGTGAAGTGAAGTGAAGTAGAGAAGAGACACTGCCGTGTAGGTGTGAACATTTGTTCTTTCACGATAAGTCACGGCGCTATACGGTTGTCACTTACAGTATGATTTAATCGGTTTATTTTATTTTTTACTTTTGGATGCTATATTATTTCATTATTAACTGTCGGGGAATTAAAAATAAAATAAAAAAAGAGGTTTAATTAACTTGACTTTAATTTTTAAACACAAAAACTATACTATAGCTACATTATGTAATGTCATGAAATATCATGAAATTTAATTTTATGTTATGAAAGGTCATCCAATCTAATAATAATCTAATAACCAAATAATAGTTTATCTATATCTCTTTCTTGAAAAAAGAAGTTTAACATTGTTTTAAGTGACTGGATTCAGAAAATGAACGACGGAAGTGCGCCATGTAGAATAGGTGAAAGGCGAATTACGCACGATACGTTAAAACGTCAGTGAAATGCGAGAAAAATTAAAAAGTTAATTAAATATAGGTAATATTAAAACGTCAGTCAAATACACGTAAATGAACCGTTAATATAAATTAAAATAGAGTGCATTTCCAATGTTTTCGCAATATGTGGGAATGTGTGAATCAGAAATTTTTAAAGTTCTCTTGTTTTCACTGTAAATGTTTTATAAATAAAAGTTTTAATCTAACATTTTAAATGAGGCACAGCATAGCGGTGGATAGTTTCTAGCCAAAAAAGGCTTCTGCGAATCGCTTTGTGCTTTGAAGATTTAAAAAATTATTTTCGCCATAACGAGGCATTATATACGTATAATCTGTTATTTGTGGCCCAAAAGGTTTTTGTTTAATTTTCACGTAGAACGATAAGGCTTCCCGTGAAAAAGAGTGTTCGGCTCGTGTCTATTCCTTGCTAAATTTTTTAATAAATGTTTACAAAAGTAATATAATTTAAAAAAAAACCTATCATAGGGATGTGGTTTTGTTTTTTTATATATCTTGTTTAGTTGTTTTGGAATTATTTACACAAACACATAATTTTCTTGAATATTATGTTTTAGAATAGGCGCACTAGACGAAAGACTGGTACGGCGTCCTTTTAAGCGTGTTGAAACTTTTTTGCTGCATGAAAGACAGAAATTTAAAAAAAAAACACACCAAGTAGTGTTATTTTATTTAATAAAAGCGCCCTGGCAGCCTACGGCCAGTCCCGCTTTTTCTGAAAATTAATTATGCTCTGAATTTTGGGTTCAATACAACCTTCGTAGAATCAACAGGCATGGCCTGTAAGCCGTTTTCGGAGGAACATACGATAATTTGGAGGCATGACATGAATTTGGCTGCAATTCTTCTGTCCACGCGTTTTCAAGGAGAAACTTTCGGTAAAATGATATGTGGAAATATTAGTTTGAAGTTGCTTCAGCCATCAAGGTATATGAACTGATGAGTATTCATTTTGAACTTTGTCCCGAGTGCCAGATTTTTAATGCACACTGGTATGATATTCTATGTAGGTATCTTATAACGTAATGCGTCCCAATTTTCTTGCAGGAAGTATATTTGTAAATTGCAAAGGTAGAATGTTAAGATTATGTTCAATGTATTATGTACCTCTTCTTCTTCTTTTTGTCAAGGGGAGGGTTAGTGCACTGACATACATGTATTGCAAGTCAGCAATGTAATGAGGCCAGCGCAGCGGCGACATAGAGCTCGTTCACCCACACCAACCGACAGTCAGTCGGCTACGGGGCCTCATACACACAACCAAATATATAATTAAAGTTACTTTGTAATATTCGTAATAAAAGTAATATAGTCAATTTATTTAGAATCATTTCTGCACCGCACCTGACAGAAGTCCCAATTATGAAGTAGCCGTCTTTACATGTTTGAATTAACATACTACAATTTCATTTTAATCGACATCAATCAATATGGTCATATGGTGTTATCATTAAAAAACGGTTAGTAGTTGTAAAGTCAATCCACACATCAAGTTTTACTTTCAAGCTTTCTATGTATTAAACTATATTGAAGGCGTGAAGCGAAGTTCTTTGGGCTCTTTATTAAAGACCACATTGATGAATAACTACGTGAAAAATACGAGGGGGGGAAGGGATCTTGGCATATACTACGGGAGGTCACCGAGGGGGAGAGGGGTTAAATTATCAAAAATGGGTCACATGGTATGGGTACGTTTCCTTACATAGAGCAAGGAAGGTTATTATCGGCCAATCAGCTTCCTTTAAATTAGCTAATTTAAAACACGTTCACTAGCCGATAGGTTTTTAGTATATTTCATATATATTTAAATTACCAGTATATTCAGTGTCCAGTTTATTAATCAGATGCATCAAGAAGAACATGTAGGTGGCTAAATTATGTTTTCTCAGGACGTGCGTGTCGAAACCGTGTGGAACCTGGAAATTAAAAAAGGATAGTTTAATTTTATTTTAATAACTTAGCGGCGCTTTCCTGTCGAAGCACGATAATTGAGATAGTTGGCAAAAAAATCTAAAAAGAAAATTATATCAGGCTATTGTGCCCCACTGCAGAGGGTAAGAGATAAGGGTGCTTAAAGCTTAATCCACCACGCTGCTCCAGTGCACTTTGGTGGAGTTCAACGACTGCCATCACCAACTGGGACCGACAGCTTAACGTGCTCTCAACTGACAATATATATATATATATAATATAGACATGTAATCTCAGAACAAATCGACTGATGAAGGCATTCCTCAGGTGTATTGTGACACACACGTGTCAGATATAGTAATAGAGAACAAAACATAAATAAAAAATTTATGGAATATTTTTTGAGAAATATTTTCTATACTTACCGTTATTGACAAGTTTAACTGGGTAAGGTAGAATAAGTAACGCAACAGCAGAAAATTATTTTGAGTAATTAAAAAAAACGTTCTATCATATTATATTTCTTAGAAATGCACACAATTTCTAAGAAAATTAAGACATTAAAGCACTTTGGCTTTAACTTATGAAAATTCACTCAAAGTACCTAAAAAACGTGATACGTGATGAAAAATTTTTTTTCAACTCTATAGTTGAAATTTTTTTCAAAGAAAGTTGGAATAGACGCCCGAAAGCGAAATTTTCACACTTTGAAAGACGATATTTAATAGAAAAAAAAATCACAGATCTCGTGCCTTAAACGACCTTCGGGGTACATTGGAAATGAATTTAGCCAAACCAATATTTTCAGAATATATTTATTTATAAAAATAATTGTACAAGAAACATATTGATATCTTGATTTTGACATCTTGATTCCGAGAAATCGACAAATCAAGGCGGCAAGTCGACCGAAAATCGCAACATTTTTATCATTTTTTTGCGATTTTTTCAAAATCATTAAAAATGTTCAATTTTCTTTACCCCATATTGTAGATCTTGTTGATACGCATCTTTTGATGCCCTATTCGTTTACGTCGCTTTAGAACTGATTGCCCATCATGACTCTTTGGCCTGCGCGCAAAACAAGATCGCCACCGAAAGGGCGCTACTAAAACCTAAACTATAAAAGATAATTTAATTCTGTTTTTTGCAAATTGTACCCTAATTATAACCACTTAGAACGTATTTTGAGTTAAGACTATAGCTCTATTAGTTTCCGAGAAATCGACAAAACAAATCGGCAAGTCGACCGAAAATCGCATAATTTTTATCATTTTGTGTTATTTTTCAAAAACTTTCAAAAATGTTAAAAAAATTTTTACTGCGTATTGTAGATCTTGTCGAAAGAGAAAGAGAAAGAGAAAGAGAAAGAGAAAGAGAAAGAGAAAGAGAAAGAGAAAGAGAAAGAGAAAGAGAAAGAGAAAGAGAAAGAGAAAGAGAAAGAGAAAGAGAAAGAGATAGAGATAGAGATAGAGATAGAGATAGAGATAGAGATAGAGATAGAGATAGAGATAGAGATAGAGATAGAGATAGAGATAGAGATAGAGATAGAGATAGAGATAGAGATAGAGATAGAGATAGAGATAGAGATAGAGATAGAGATAGAGATAGAGATAGAGATAGAGATAGAGATAGAGATAGAGATAGAGATAGAGATAGAGATAGAGATAGAGATAGAGATAGAGATAGAGATAGAGATAGAGATAGAGATAGAGATAGAGATAGAGATAGAGATAGAGATAGAGATAGAGATAATATTAAACATGTATAAAACATGTATAAAACATGTATTAAACATGTATTAAACATGTATTAAACATGTATTAAACATGTATAAAACATGTATAAAACATGTATAAAACATGTATAAAACATGTATAAAACATGTATAAAACATGTATAAAACATGTATAAAACGTGTAAAAAACATGTATAAAACGTGTATAAAACATGTATGAAACGTGTATAAAACATGTATGAAACGTGTATAAAACATGTATTAAACATGTACAAAACGTGTATAAAACATGTATAAAACGTGTATAAAACATGTATGAAACGTGTATAAAACATGTATGAAACGTGCATAAAACATGTATGAAACGTGTATAAAACATGTATTAAACATGTACAAAACATGTATAAAACATGTACAAAACATGTATAAAACATGTACAAAACATGTATAAAACATGTACAAAACATGTATAAAACATGTACAAAACATAATAATAATAATAATAAAATCATTTATTGCCAAAAACCAAAAAAGCAGTTACAGAAATTCTTAAAAAAAGCTTATTCTTTACGAAGTTTACAAAATTGATGGCAAACGGAATCGACTCAGCCTAATGATGGTCAGCCGCTGGCGAACATGACCATCGCTGATATTCTGCCGATCCCGAAAATAAATATCTTATACATAAAATTATACCGACTATCACTACACACTCCGATCACATACATGTCCAGACAGAAATTTGGCGCCAGAAATGTAGACAAATAGAAATATCACGTCACTGTTCAGTTAGGCGTGACCAACGCACACAGAGACGGTTAGTAGGTGCCCGATCAGTAAGTACTGCACAGCGAGAGTGTATTGGTCGTGCAGTAGTTCATATGCTACTTGACATCCAGTAGCATATAAAAGCAAATAAGTATTTTTCTTGTCATTGTATCGCGTGGGTATATCCAGACATGCAAGCAATCGAATATTTTATAAGAACTTAAAAATAATATTAAATACAAACTTAAATACTAATTACATATAAAAAAATCGTATAGCTCGTGAAGATTTGCTTACTGAATCGCGCATACATAGAAGGGAGCAAGATACGGGTCCCGTCATGGCTCCGTGAGTCCGAGGCAGGGCCGGGTAGAGGTCAGATTACGACCCACAGAGTTCAACTACAATAACTCAAGTCCGAAATTTTATTGAAACCACACATTTTAATGCAATTTAGCAGCTTGTGAGATCTTTTTTTTGAATATCCAATAAGTGAGCCTTAACAATTCGTCTAAAAACATATAGTGAACTGGCGTTTTTCGCTGGTGGGGGTAAATTATTCCAGCATTTCGATGACGCATATTTAAAGCTACCCCTGAAAGTAGCTAACCTAAAAGACCGAACTATAGAAATATTGTTTCTTTTTATGGCCGTCCTAGCTCGTGTTTCCTGGGCCCAGGCAATTTTTTCAGCAAGGTACGGAGGGCAACCAGTTTTACGGAGGTTAAACATAATGATAGCCAGTTTAAGAGTTCGTCTGTTTAGCATATTTAGGATATTTTTTTCATTCAGAATTGGCGTAATCCGAGCTCTGCGCGCCACGTGCTGACGAAAACGAATGCAAGAGTTTTGTACGCGCTGCACACTCTTTTGCGTTTTTTTAAGTAGACATGGGCCATACACTACATCACCATATTCCAAATGCGAAAGTACCAACGAGTCACATAACTTATTGCGAACGTTGGGGCATAAAAACGGGCGGAGCTTGTAAATAGTCCTAAGAGCGGCATAACATTTTGATACCTTATTTCTAACGTGAGCTTCAAACTTCAATTGACTATCTAATATAAATCCGAGATTTCGTACTTCTAGCGACTCTAATATTGGTCGATCTGCCACCACTATACTGTTGAGGAATTTACGAATCGTCTGGGCTTGAGATTTGGTACCGAGAACTATGTACATACTTTTAGTAGGATTAATCATTAAGCTATGCTTGTTCGACCAGTCTACGATAGCTTTTAAGTCTGCATTGATATTACGCATGGCTTTATTAATTGACTCGACGTTTGGCAACATGTGCATATCCAGCTAGGTGTCATCCGCGTACATATGGGCGAAACTATGAGATACAGTAGTAAGTAGGTCAGCTGTGTATATTGAATACAGTAGTGGACCTAGTATTGACCCCTGAATTACACCCCTTGTAAGTTTCAACGGTTTAGACTGCACCAAATTACCTTTGTCATTGAGACATTCAACTATCTGCTCTCTGTTATTAAAGTAGTTAACGAACCACTTACACGAGTCTTCAGTAAAACCGTAGTACGACAGTTTTGCTATGAGAACCGGTATACTCAAGCAGTCAAATGCCCGCGAGTAGTCCAGCATAACCAGGACCGTTCCCATTCCCTGATCAGCCGCGGAGAGCACGTCATCAACGATGTGTAACAGTGCAGTAGTAGTGCTATGATTTTTCCGAATACCAGATTGGTTTATAGGAAATATATTATGAACCTGAAAGTATTCTGTAATCTGCATGTGCACCGCCTTCTCTAATATTTTAGATAGTGCCGGAAGTATACTGATGGGTCGCAAATCGGCGAAACTTTCTATTTTACCTTTCTTTGGGATGGGTTTAACAATCGAACAGCGCCAGGATGACGGAAAAATGCCGGTAGATAATGAAGCATTAATTATGGTAGTAATCGCCTCAAGAGAGTAAGGAAGAGTTAATTTAATCATCTCAATAGATATTTTATCGCATCCCACCGCATTGGACTTAATAGAGTTTATTATAGAGAGTATCGACTCAGGTCGTAACAAGGCAAACTGGAATGATTCACTAATAAACTTAGAAGATTGATATGATTTTAGGATATCATTATCTCCCGCACATCGTGGTATCGATGTGATGAAAAAGTTGTTCATACCGTCGGCATCACGGAGATGTATGGGAATAGGTTGTTCGTCAGAAAGTGCAAGAAATGAATTCAGAGAACGCCACATTTTTCGAGAATCGCGTTCGTTTTTGTTTACATAGCTATTCAGGTAAGCCTGCTTTTCTTTGCGTATTATGGATGAAACGCGATTTCGCAACATGCGATAAAACTGAATATTTTCGGGCTTCCCCGTTTTCTTGGCATGAGAACAAGCCCGATCACGCTCCCTCATAAGACATCTCACACTATCTGTTAACCAGGGAGCGGGAGGAGAATTAAATATACGCGTTCGTTCCGGAATGAAATGATCAAATAGACCCAAGATAAAATAATTAAAATATTGAACCATATCATCAACGTCTTCAAGTTCCGTGACAAGGTACCACGGGGTAATAGAAGAAGCAAACCTATAGGTATCCGCATCAAACTCATTAAATGGTCTATAAGTTACAATTTTGGGGCCAGGTCGAGATATTTTAAACAAAAATTCTGCGAGTATAAATGCATGATCACTAAGATCATCATTATGCTTTACACTAAGTTTTTTAGGCGCACGATTAGCTCGACAGCAGATAACATCCAACAATGACTTAGAACGGTCTGTAATACGTGTTGCCTCATTGACTACCTGAACTAAGCCGTGTTCCATTAAGAAGGAGCCAAATAGTTCGTATTCGCGACTTTTAATCGTTAACAGGTCTACATTCAAATCGCCCATTACAAATACATCATCATAGCAAGAATTGTATGCCGCCAATGAATCGCCCAAATCATCCAAGAAAGGGACCAATCCAACGCCAGGAGGCCTGTAAAAACAGCCGAAAATAATGTTGTGCTTATTGACTTTGACCTCCAACCATATCCGCTCGAACTCACCCGAGCCATGCTCAAGCTGACGCACTCGTAAATCAGACCGCACATACGCACCCACTCCCCCACCACGACCACATCGCGGTATGTGAAACAATCGGTAGCCGGGAACACAGTAATGACTAACATCAGACGACGAGCTCAGCCAAGTTTCGGTCAAACAAACAATGTCCGGTTGTAATTTATTTATAGTTTCCAAAAGTTCATCGCGGCCAGTATTTAGCGAACGACAATTCAGCAGACCAATTTTAAAATTCTCTTTCTTACTTTTCTTATGTCGTGAATACATAGCAAAAACAAAAATTAATTAGATTAACACTTTGTATTACACTTATAACAAGATTCAAATAAATAATCTGTACATTGGTTGCCGAATTCAAACACCTATTTAACCGAACATAAACCAAGCATTCAATATTTGTCATTATCCACTCCCCATAACAACCATCACCCTTTCGTAAGACATTTATATGGTGACGACTATCCGTATGTACGCTTACACAC
The DNA here is from genome assembly GCA_949709985.1 of Luffia ferchaultella. Lineage (NCBI taxonomy): Eukaryota > Metazoa > Arthropoda > Insecta > Lepidoptera > Psychidae > Luffia > Luffia ferchaultella. Next base: position 5,856,022 of record OX453267.1, read on the forward strand.
AAAAATAAAATAATTAAAAATGTCCTTAAACATATCACGTGAACAAACCTTCCGTCATATAACAAAAATGTGTTGATAAATATGAAAAATAGAAAAAACATACAATATAATAATATTAAATACAAGAAAACGGTGCGTTTAAATTGAGGGTAGCTATAATTAAAGTCTAAAGAATAAACACCACAGATTGAGCAATGGTATAGAACCGCAAACTCGTAATACGTATTAGTCCGTACCTTATAAGTTATCAAGGTCTGCGACTGAACGGATGCGCAAGATTTTACTGTTTTGCTCCTTGCGAATATATACCGCTCCACTTGAGGTCCATGCAAACCTATACTTCGCCTCCTTTGATCTTTTCCGCGCCTCCCGAAATAATTGACGATTAGCCCATGAGAGTCTTTCATTTATGTAAATTTTATGAGGGGGGCCCGATAGTTCCAAGGCTGTTGTGGTCAATCCACGCCTTACCCTGACTTGTTTCAGAATTTCAATTTTAGTAGAATATCTACAAAACCTGACAACCACGGGACGATCTCGAGACTGCTCGCTTTGCGTCTTGTCCTTCAATGGGTACTTAGGCCCAGCACGACCTACCCAGTCGATGTCCCCCGCCTTCAATTCAATCCCCAGTTGACGTCCCACAAGCATCACCGTGTAAGTAAGATTTTCATTGGCTTGCTCTGGTAAACCAGATATCTCTACGTGATTGTGTAGTGACGCTTGTACTCGTCTATTGACTTCATCTTCTAAGCGAGAAATTTTGGCAGATAACAAATCGGTTGTCTCCTCTCGATGTTCCATTTTCTTCACTCGCTCGTCAATAGCTCTCAGCTCGGAGCTAACATTGCCAACTGATACCTGGCACTGGGTGACGATGATTTTCAAGGAGTTAATGTCTTCTTTGATGGAGCAGATTTCTCGACGCATCGGTGCGAGCTCTTCCCGGATAGAAATTTCAATCTGTTTTTTTATTATTTTCACCATTTCGGTATCATCTCTCCCAGAAACAGATGTATGTACATTCGTAGGCTCGACATCACGAACAGGAGTACCCGAATTGCCACGTTTTGGAATTTTTGCTAAGCAGTCGGGACAAGTCCAGACACTACGACGTTCCTTTGAAAGTTTTTTAAAATCTTCCACAGATAAATTCACACAGTCATGGTGAAATTTATGTGAACAGTTACTGCAATGGATCTTCTCACCAGGTTTCACTTTATTTAGACACGCGTCACACTTATCCATATCGAAATTGCGAATGTATGGTAAATCGAAAAATACACTGCCGCCTCTAGTCTTATCTGAGATCTGTAGTAAACGCTATTCAATGCAATAAATGAATAGTGAACAAAACGACCGGCTACTATTGTTCGGTGACAGAGTGCGACACGACTGTGTCGCACACATGTATACTGTGACTGTGTCGCACACATGTATAAAACAAGTACAAAACATGTATAAAACATATACAAAACATGTATATAACATGTACAAAACATGTATAAAACATGTACAAAACATGTATAAAACATGTACAAAACATGTATAAAACATGTATAAAACATGTAATAAACATGTATTAAACATGTATTAAACATGTATAAAACATGTAATAAACATGTATTAAACATGTATTAAACATGTATTAAACATGTATAAAACATGTATAAAACATGTACAAAACATGTATAAAACATGTACAATACATGTATAAAACATGTATAAAACAGTATAAAACATGTATAAAACATAGATTAAACATGTATTAAACATGTATTAAACATGTATTAAACATGTATAAAACGTGTATAAAACATGTATGAAACGTGTATAAAACATGTATGAAACGTGTTTAAAACATGTATTAAACATGTACAAAACATGTATAAAACATGTACAAAACATGTATAAAACATGTACAAAACATGTATAAAACATGTACAAAACATGTACAAAACATGTATAAAACATGTACAAAACATGTATAAAACAAGTACAAAACATGTATAAAACATGTACAAAACATGTATATAACATGTACAAAACATGTATAAAACATGTACAAAACATGTATAAAACATGTACAAAACATGTATAAAACATGTATAAAACATGTATAAAACATGTAATAAACATGTATTAAACATATATTAAACATGTATAAAACATGTAATAAACATGTATTAAACATGTATTAAACATGTATTAAACATGTACAAAACATGTATAAAACATGTATAAAACATGTATAAAACATGTATTAAACATGTATAAAACATGTATAAAACATGTATTAAACATGTATTAAACATGTATAAAACATGTATAAAACATGTATAAAACATGTATAAAACATGTATAAAACATGTATAAAACATGTATAAAACATGTATAAAACATGTATGAAACGTGTATAAAACATGTATGAAACGTGTTTAAAACATGTATTAAACATGTACAAAACATGTACAAAAAATGTATAAAACATTTACAAAACATGTATAAAACAAGTACAAAACATGTATAAAACATGTACAAAACATGTATATAACATGTACAAAACATGTATAAAACATGTACAAAACATGTATAAAACAAGTACAAAACATGTATAAAACATGTACAAAACATGTATATAACATGTACAAAACATGTATAAAACATGTACAAGACATGTATAAAACATGTACAAGACATGTTTAAAACATGTACAAGACATGTATAAAACATGTACAAGACATGTATAAAACATGTACAAGACATGTATAAAACATGTACAAGACATGTATAAAACATGTACAAGACATGTATAAAACATGTACAAGACGTGTATAAAACATGTACAAGACGTGTATAAAACATGTATTAAACATGTATAAAACATGTATAAAACATGAATAAAACATGTATAAAACATGTATAAAACATGTATAAAACATGTATAAAACATGTATAAAACATATATAAAACATGTATAAAACATGTATTAAACATGTATTAAACATGTATAAAACATGTATAAAACATGTATTAAACATGTATAAAACATGTATTAAACATGTATTAAACATGTATAAAACATGTATAAAACATTTACAAAACATGTATAAAACATGTATAAAACATGTATAAAACATGTATAAAACATGTATAAAACATGTATAAAACATGTATAAAACATGTATAAAACATGTATAAAACATGTATAAAACATGTATAAAACATGTATAAAACATGTATAAAACATGTATAAAACATGTATAAAACATGTATAAAACATGTATAAAACGTGTATAAAACATGTATAAAACATGTATAAAAAATGTATTAAACTTGTATAAAACATGTACAAAACATGTATAAAACATGTATAAAACATGTATAAAACATGTATAAAACATGTGTAAAACATGTATAAAACATGTATAAAACACGTATAAAACATGTATTAAACATGTATTAAACATGTATTAAACATGTATAAAACATGTATAAAACATGAATAAAACATGTATAAAACATGAATAAAATGTATAAAACATGTATAAAACATGTATAAAACATGTATAAAACATGTATAAAACATGTATAAAACATGTATAAAACATGTATAAAACATGTATAAAACATGTATAAAACATGTATAAAACATGTATTAAACATGTATTAAACATGTATTAAACATGTATTAAACATGTATTAAACATGTATAAAACATGTATAAAACATGAATAAAACATGTATAAAACATGTATAAAACATGTATAAAACATGTATAAAACATGTATAAAACATATATAAAACATGTATAAAACATGTATTAAACATGTATAAAACATGTATTAAACATGTATAAAACATGTATTAAACATGTATAAAACATGTATTAAACATGTATTAAACATGTACAAAACATGTATAAAACATTTACAAAACATGTATAAAACATGTATAAAACATGTATAAAACATGTATAAAACATGTATAAAACATGTATAAAACATGTATAAAACATGTATAAAACATGTATAAAACATGTATAAAACATGTATAAAACACGTATAAAACATGTATAAAACATGTATAAAACATGTATAAAACATGTATATAAACATGTATAAAACATGTATAAAACATTTACAAAACATGTATAAAACATGTATAAAACATGTATAAAACATGTATAAAACATGTATAAAACATGTATAAAACATGTATAAAACACGTATAAAACATGTGTAAAACATGTATGAAACATGTATAAAACATGTATAAAACATGTATATAAACATGTATAAAACATGTATATTCTCTCCACTCCTTTAAGAAAACCGATACTCCCATACTTTTCATCTCCCGTTTCCCCTGAAACACGTCATTATTTATTTATGTTAAAATTTTTATGTTTCTAAATTTAAAGAACAAAGACTCTCATGCAAAGCCCTTCCATCCCACTCTTCTTAAATTTGAAATTTTCAAATATTTCTTTCTTAAAAAAATAATATGTTATAAAATTAACCACTGTCCCAAATTTCGGCGTCCTAGACTTAGTAGTTTCGGCTTTATCTACGCTGATAAATCAGTGAGGACAAACGACAGACAGCCATAAAAAGTAACTGATGTCACTCTTTACAACCTTCTTTCCCGTCTGCAAAGTTTCATTAAAATCTGTTCAGCCGTTTTGGAGATTAGCTTGAATAGACACATAGACGTACAGACAGACAGACGGACAAAAAGTAGTGTATGTCACTTTTGACTACCTCCTTTTCATACCCGTGAAATTTCATTAAAATCGGTTTAGCCGTTTTGGAAATTAGCTCGAATAGACAGATGGACGTACATACAGACATACGAAAAGTAGTGTATGTCACTTTTGACAATTTTCTTTCCATATCTATGAAGTTTCATCAAAATCAGTTTAGCCATTTCGGAGATTTGCTCAAATAGACAGACAGACAGATAGTATTATTTTATACATAAAGCCTACACAAAAAGAATTTTCTAATTCAAACCAGTAGTTTCTGAGATTTGCGCGTTTAAACAAACAAACAAACAAACTCTTCAGCTTTATAATATTAGTATAGATAAATGTAATGTCAACCAAAAAGGTTGAATAACAGATCTAACTAAACTATTTTTGTACGTTTGTTTCATACAAAGAGCCCAAAGAACTTCGCTTCACGCCTTCAATGTAGTTTTAATACATGAAAAGGTTGAAAGTAAAACTTGATGTGTGGATTGACTTTACAACTACTAACCGTTTTTTTATGATAACACCATATGACCATATTGATTGATGTTGATTAAGATGGAATTGTAGTATGTAATTCAAACGTGTAGAGACGGCTACTTACATAATTGGGACTTCAGTCAGGTGCGATTCAGAAATGATACTAAATAAATTGACTATATTACTTTTATTAGGAATATTACAAAGTAACTTTAATTATATATTTGGTTGTGTGTATGAGGTCCCGTAGCCGACTGACTGTCGGTTGGTGCGGATGAACGAGCTCTATGTCGCCGCTGGCCTCATTACATTGCTGACTTGCAATAAGTGTGTCACTACACTAATCCTCCACTTTGACAAAACGAAGAAGAAGAGTTACATAATACATTGAACATAATCTTAACATTCTACTTTTGCAATTTACAAATATACTTTCTGCAAGAAAATTGGGACGCATCACGTTATAAGATACCTTATACGTTATAAGATACATAGAATATCATACCAGTGTGCATTAAAAATCTGGCACTCGAGACAAAGTTTAAAATGAATACTCATCAGTTCATATACCTTGATGGCTGATGCAACTTCAAACTAATATTTCAACATATCATTTTACCGAAAGTTTCTACTTGAAAAGGCGTGGACAGAAGAATTGCAGCCAAATTCATGTCATACCCCTAAATTATCGTTTGTATCTCTGAAAACGGCTGTTGCTACCTACGAAGGTATTAAGGGTATTGAAACCAAAATTCATAGCATAATTTTCAGAAAAAGCGGGACTGGCCGTAGGCTGGCAGGGCGCTCTTATTAAATAAAATAACACTATTTGGTGTGTTTTCTTTAAATTTCTGTCTTTCTTGCAGCAAAAAGTTTCAACACGCTTAAAAGGACGCCGTACCAGTCTTTCGTCTAGTGCGCCTATTCTAAAACATAATATTCAAGAAAATTATGTGTTTGTGTACATAATTCCAAAACAACTAAACAAGATATATAGAAAACAAAACCACATCCCTATGATAGGTTTTTTTAAACTTATATTACTTTTGTAAACATTTATTAAAAAATTTAGCAAGAAATAGACAAGAGCCGAACCCTCTTTTTCACGGGAAGCCTTTTTGTTCTACGTGAAACATAAACAAAAACCCTTTGGGCCACAAATAACAGATTATACGTATATAATGCCTCGTTATGGCGAAAATAATTTTTTAAATCTTCAAAGCACAAAGCGATTCGCAGAAGCCTTTTTTGGCTAGAAACTATCCACCGCTATGCTGTGCCTCATTTAAAATGTTAGATTAAAACTTTTATTTATAAAACATTTACAGTGAAAACACGAGAACTTTAAAAATTTCTGATTCCCACATTCCCACATATTGTGAAAACATTGGAAATGCACTCTATTTTAATTTATATTAACGGTTGTAACGCGTACTGGTTCGGTAGGTAATTTGGTTGGTAAGAATAGAGTTTAAATTATGGAAACAAAGACATTTATTTGGTACATTGCACAGACACGAGAACACAGGAAACTAAACAAATCAAAAGTAATATAATAAAAGAGTGAGGGCGCGGTAACTACGGAGCACGCACGTACACACGTAGTTATGGTTACATCTCTACTAACACTCTAGGCCTTCAAGTAGGGGTGCGAACACATTTACCCGCGGCCTTGGGGCGTGGGTGCGAACACATCGGAGCTGAGGCGAGAGGGACGCGAACGCAACGAATACCTAAACTCACGTGGCGCTATACGGTTCATTTAGGTGTATTTGATTGACGCTCTAATTTTACCTTTATTTAATTAACGTTTTTAATTTTTCTCGCATTTCACTGACGTTTTAACGTATCGTGCGTAATTCGCCTTTCACCTATTCTACATGGCGCGCTTCCGTCGTTCATTTTCTGAATCCAGTCACTGAAAAAAATGTTAAACTTATTTTTTCAAGAAAAAGATAGAGATAAACTATTACTTGGTTATTAATAATTTTTTTAAATACGCAGAACAACATGGGGTATGTAACGGCATGATAAATGCAATATGGCGGTATTCAATCTTTAGTTCAAACAGTAATTACACAAAATTTGACTACTTATAGAATCAATAAAAGTGCCCATTTTGATACATTGGACACGTCCACTTTAACAAAATGTCCATTTCGTGACATTCCATGACTTTTATGACCTTTCATGACCTTTCATCGCATTTTATGACATTTAATGACATTTTACGACATTTCATGACTGTCATGACATTTCATGACATCAAATGAAATATCTTGACATGTCATGGCTTTTATGACATTTCATAACCGTTCATGACGCATAATGATGACCTTTCATAACATAAAATTAAATTTCATGATATTTCATGACATTACATAATGTAGGTATAATATTGTTTTTGTGTTTAAAAATTAAAGTCATGTTAATTAAACCTCTTTTTTTATTTCATTTTTAATTCCCCGACCGTTAATAATGAAATAATATAGCATCCAAAAGTAAAAAATAAAATAAACCGATTAAATCATACTGTGACAACCTTGTGGGTATAGCGCCGTGACTTGTCGTGAAAGAACAAATGTTCACACCTACACAGCAGTGTCCCTTCTTTAATTCACTTCACTTCACCAGTCCATTTTTACCCCACTGCAGGGGCTTAGGCCTCCACCAGGGTGAGGAGGAGGGATTGGAGCTTAAATTCACCCCGCTGCTCCACTGCGGGTTGGGGACTTTAAGTAGACCGCCATCTACTGACAGCGTCCGGGACCGACAGCTTAACGTGCTCTCCGAAGCACGGAGTCAGTGATAGTTATGTACTTAAGTCAGAAAAACTCATTGGTACACGCCCGGATTCGAACCATGGCCCTATGGGGCCTTATAAATTTGAGACAGGTTCGTTGCGCTTTGGGCTATCACGACACTACGCTAGTATTTAATAGTTCTCTGGTGCGATCGACCAGCAGTTCGAATAAGCGCTTGTTCTAGCCTTACTATTATATTATATCTTTAGTACATCTATGCCGATAAAACCACGGTAAAGCTCGCTGGGCGATCACATCTTTAAACGTACTGTCATAGATCGTACCGTATAGAAATGAAAATAAATAATTTAAAATTTTTGCTTCTACTTGTGCCATATTACGTGACGTCAAACCCGACGAATCTGCGACAGCTGGATTTACGACACAACGAGATCATCTGCTGGCCTAGTTTACCTACCACAGGTGGGTTCAACTAATGTTTAACCTCATAGCATGAAATTATATTGACAAAATTTAATATAGTTGTCTCTTTGAGGCTTAACAGAAGATGTCAGTCAGGTCCGGTACTCCATAGTGAGGTCAGCTGTTAAAAATGGTTACTATCAATTATTTTTCTAAATGTAACACTAGCGGCCCGTCCCGGCTTTGCACGGGTGGTATTCGTTTCTTATAAGAATCACGTTTTTATCTCAGTCTTATCTCATTCCCGTTCTTCCTTTCCCGTTTTCGTTCCCATCGCATAAATATTTTATCGTTTCCGTTCCTGGCCCTGGTCTCATTTCCTTTTTGTTTCCATTCTTATCAAGAATAACTTTTTTATTTCAGTCTTAACTCTTTCCCGTTCTTCCCTTTCCCGTTTTCATTCCCGCGACACAAATATTTTATCCTTTTAATTTCTGTCAGCCTTAATTGAATAAATTACGCTTTCCCGAAATAATATTTATATAAGCAATTATTAAATTACTAATATTGCTATTAAAAAAATAAGGGTTGATCGTAGAAAAGTGAAAATTGAGGATTGTATGTATTTTTGTATGTTGTATCATAAAAAAATAAAAATTAAAAATTTTGTCTAAAAAATAAAAAAAAAATTTAGGGGTGGACTACCCCTAACATTTAAGGGGATGAAAAATAGATGTTGGCCGATTCTCATAGATACCGAATAAGCACAAAAAATTTTATCGAAATCGGTCAAGCCGTTTCGGAGGAGTATGGCAACGAAAACTGTGACGCTATTAAAAAAATAAGGGTTGATCGTAGAAAGGTGAAAATTGAGGATTGTATGTATTTTTGTATGTTGTATCATAAAAAAATAAAAATTAAAAATTTTGTCTAAAAAATAAAAAAAAATTTAGGGGTGGACTACCCCTAACATTTAGGGGGATGAAAAATAGATGTTGGCTGATTCTCATAGATACCGGATAAGCACAAAAAATTTCATCGAAATCGGTCAAGCCGTTTCGGAGGAGTATGGCAACGAAAACTGTGACGCTATTAAAAAAATAAGGGTTGATCGTAGAAAAGTGAAAATTGAGGATTGTATGTATTTTTGTATGTTGTATCATAAAAAAATAAAAATTAAAAATTTTGTCTAAAAAATAAAAAATAAAAATTAGGGGTGGACTACCCCTAACATTTAGGGGGATGAAAAATAGATGTTGGCCGATTCTCATAGATAGCGGATAAGCACAAAAAATTTCATCAAAATCGGTCAAGCCGTTTCAGAGGAGTATGGCAACGAAAACTGTGACACGAGAATTTTATATATTAGATATAGCACGCAAAACTTTTGTAGATGGCGCTCTTGGCAATGGTCCTTCTTTACAGAAATTTAGGTATATTTTGTATATACATTTAATTTTTTTGGTAAGTAATAATAATAATAATATCAATTATGACAATAATAGTAATCAATTAAAAGACATGTTAGTTAAGTGGAAAGTATTATAGTTCTGCGTTTATCTTTATGCGTGCTTGCGTAGGTTCAGTCATATGCCCCTCGCTCCACTACGTCCAGCTACACCTAAAACTAGTTACAGCGACGCGAGTTGTGCCTATGTTCACATCCGCCATAAAGCTTGACTGGAACTGTACTGAAAAGAAAAAAAGCCGATTGATAGAGAGGTGACAAAGAGATTGTAATAAATAATGTCTCGTCACATTTCAAATTTTTCTGCAACGTTATGAGTTATATCACCATTTCTATGCTTTTGAATACACTATTACTAGTAGTGTTTGTCGTAGGTTGGAGTATTATGACCGCAATTATAACTTCGATGTAACAGAAGAAGACTCGAGATGACGACAAATATCTTCTGATTCATTCAAGCTATTAATTTCCAATTTTTCTCCTTCAATGCCTTCTTCTACAGCTTAATATGCTTTGCCCGCGATTGAGTTTAGCTCTAGGGTGTTATTGACTATACAGATACCAAAAAAAATAAAAAAATTACACACAATCTTCTGTACATGATTTTTTATTTACCCACATCATTCTTATTCACCTAGATTAGAGCTGTCCATACCTTTGATAAAATTGATTATAGGCATTTCGATATTTTTGCATGGCAAAATGATATAAGTATAGAATTTTGTTCAAAACGTTAGAGCCGTTTCTGAGATACGCGAAATAAAACCCAAATACAAGAGACAAGGATAACGTATACGTGTACATCACAATAACGTCTAAACCCCAAACTAAGCATTAGCTTGTGTTTTGGGTACCAAGCGAAGACACCACATAGGTACATATAACAACCAAGACCCGGTACCTGTATTAATATTCATCATATAAATACTGACCCGACCTGGGATTCGAACCTGGGACCTCGAAATTCGAAACCACTAGGTTAAGCGGTCGTCTATAATATATATTGATAGCGGTCGTATCCGGCTTCGCCCGGGTGGGCTAAGGAAACGTTCCTCTTCCCGTTCCACGCATTAGAACATTGCACCCGTTCGAAGTCGGGGTGGGTCACTATTCCAACCATATAGTATCATTACACTATGGTATCATCGTCATCATCCAAACAAATAAATTCTCCGGCGCGTCTAGCAACAAATTTGATTGCCATAAAAAAGGTTATAGTAAGTCAACCTTAAAAGACATACATATGGTGTCGTGAACTTTTGGTTAAAACTTTTAAAGGGGAACAATTCCGTAATACATGATTTTTGCTTAAAATTAACCGTTCATGCAGCGCGCGTAACGGAACCTCTCAAAAAGAATAATTTTTCCCGTTTTCGCAAGATTTTTCATTGATGCTCCGCTCCTATTGGTTGTAGCGTGATGTAAAAAAGCCTAAAGCCTTCCTTGATAAATAGACTATCTAACACAAAAAGAATTTTTCAATTCGAATGGGTAGTTCTTGAGATTAGCGCGTTCAAACAAACAAACAAACAAACAAATAAACAAACAAACAAAAAATAAAGCCTATAGCTTTCCTCAATAAATGGCCTATCCACCACTAAAAGAATTTCTCAATTCGAATCAGTTGTTCCTGAGATTAGCGCGTTCAAACAAAAAAACAAACAAACAAACAAACAAACTGTTCAGCTTTATAATTTTACGTTATTTAACCTTTTCTATAGAAATTTCAACACCACTTTTCACCCTTAGCTGATTTGACAGATCGTGGTACAATAAATTTTAGAACTCATATGACCATAAGCCTTTCCCAACAGTACCGTAGACATTTTTTTTCGCCCTGCCATCTCTGGGAAAAGCTGTGATCAAGAAACACACTCATATTCAATGTTTAGGTACTTAATACGTAATGAAATGCCTTCCTTTTCTAGACACTTCAAGAGCATTTTCATGTCATACCATTTTTTTTGTGTATACCTAAGTAAAGGAAGTAGACCCGTCCAGGCATCGATATTTAAAATAGACTGATTTACGACCACAAAAGTTTTAACCATCTTAATTTATAATGATTGCAATGCTTGACTTTCCATTCGATCAGCCCTTTTTTACCCCACTTTTACACACTTACTTTCGGATCCACCATAAAATTTGATTGTAACTGTACAACGTGACAACTGTTGTATCTCATGAATGTTAGACGACAACACTAGGAAAATTAACAAATCGTTTCATTAGGCAGTGACCGCCCTTGTATAGTATTTAAAAATCTTTGTATAAGGCCAAATAAAACACACACATACAATAAGTTAATTTATTAAAAAGTTTTCAGTAACGAGTTTAAACCTTACATAAACTATATCGAAAGATAAATTGAAAAACAAGTACTGGAAAGGCCACCTTAATTTGTTTCGATAAAAGCGATAAAAAAATGTTCTGAGCTAATACTCTATTACAGAAGTATAATATTTGTATCTTGAGTAAAAAACAAATCAGGTCGCTAACTTTGGTGTTGCCTTTGAGCATAGTATTGTTGCGATTACCAAGCGACTTTAATAAATATCTTAATTTATTCTCCCATCATGTCTTCATATTGTTTCCTGAAGTAATCACCGACGGGGAAGAAATCCCAACATCTTTGGGTGTACATGTTCCACACGTACGTTTCTTGACCTAAAAAATAATAAGCAAAGTTAATTAATTTTGAACGTTAGACATTATAAACAGTTTCAAATTATTTTCACTTCACAATTTTCAGCACTGTAACTTTTGGTAATATAGATTTAACTAACTTTCTATTACTATAATAAATGTCAGTCCTTTCAAAGTTATAATAACTTCTATCGTGTGTCCCAAAGATCTACATCAAGCCGAAAACAATTAATGAGGCAAGTGGTGACAGTTATCAGAAAAGTATAAAAAAATCTTAGTCATGCATTTTTTAAATTATAGACACCAAAAATAAAACCGGCCAAGTGCGAGTCGGACTGGCGCACCGAGGGTTCCTGACCTGAAAGTATTCGATATGAATTTCAATTTAATACCTCTACGCGTTCATGAGGAAAGGGGTAGTAAGTTTAAAATTATTAAAAATATTTTTATTATATGAGGTAACTAAAAATTTATGCTTTTCGCAATTTTTATTTTATCTGTGCTATAAGACGTTGCTTCGTACCAAATTTCAAGATTCTAAGTTTAGGGAAAGTACCTTGTAGGTTTTGATTCCCTTGCGAGTTTAGAAAATTTGCAGCATAAACGGCATAAACTTGAAAAATCATCACAAATTTCCGTTTTATCGATTTTTTGGTGCTTATAATTTTAACGGTGCATGTCTAAGATTTGTTTTTTACTTTTTCGATAACTGTCACTACTTTCCTCATCATCTGTTTCCGGCTTGACGTTGATATCTGGGACAACCTGCATAAAAAGAAGGTCTTCGTCACCTAGTCAATATCCTCTAAGAAAAGACAAGAAGACTTGTTTTGGTAAATGAACCTCCTGTTAGGATATGTATTTACACATATTTTTCACTTGCAATTGTAGGCATGCATGGCGTTACGTGACAAGTGCCGTATTAATACAGGCAAGTACAAGCTAATTGATTTTGTTTAACTACATGTTTGCAAAAAATGATTTAAAACCATATTTATGAATAATTACGTGAAAATTAAGAGGGGAAGGGGTCTTGGCATATACTACGGGAGGTCACCGAGGGGGTGACCTCCCTTTAACATTGTTAAAAATGGGTCACATAGTGTTGGTACGTTTCCTTTTATAGCAATAGCAAGGAGGGTTATTATCGGCCAATCAGCATCCTTTAAATTAGTTAATTTAAAACATATTCTCTAGCCGATAGGTTTTTAGTATATTTTATATATATTTAAATTACCAGTATATTCAGTGTCCGGTTTATTGATCAAATGCATCAAGAAGAACATGTAGTTGGCTAAATTATGTTCTCTCTGTACGTGCGTGTCGAAACCGTGTGGAACCTGGAAATTAAACAAGTATAGTTTAATTTTAATTTCATCACTCAGCGGCGGCCTCCTGCGGAAGAACAATTATTGACATGATCGGCAAAAACATCTAAACAGCAACTTATATCAGGCCATTGTGTTCTACTGTAGAGGCTCCCTTCGGGATGAGGGTACTTAGAGCTTAATCCACCACGCTGCTCCAGTGCGCTTTGCTGGAGTTTAACGACTGCCATTACCAACTGGGACCGACAGCTTAATGTGCTCTCAACTGACAATATTTATAATATAGACAAATAATCCCAGAACAAAAGGTCTGATGAAGGCGTTCCTCATGTGTATTGTGACACACACGTTTCAGATATAGTAATAGAGAACAAAACATAAATAAAAAACCGACTAAATGCGAGTTGGGCCACGCACATTATAGGGACCAGTGGCTGACCGTCACTATATGCGTACTTAGAAAGAGGCTTTTTGATGCTATACTCATATTGAGTTCACGATATAACGGCTAATAACGACGAATGCTTATGAAAGTATATTCTAAACTAAAAAAATTTAGCTTTTCGGAGGAGGGGGGAGCACGTGACTAACAAAAATTATCACTTTAAAGCTTAATAATGAATCCCAGAATCGTAAGAATGTTAATAGGTAAAGTAGAAAGAACATTCCCGCTTCAGGTGTGGTACCCAAAAACAAATATTGTTTCAAATATTTTCTGCACAACTTCGTAGGCGTGATTAATATAATATGGAGTCTCTGAGTTGAATCGCGGGCAGACAGTCTTGGAGAAACTATAAGGGTTTCTAGTTAGTTACTGTGGAACCTTACAAAAAGACAAGAACAGCATATAGACCAATTAGCTAACTTCCACTGGCACAGTTTTCGCCGCTTTATACAGATTCTACGCATTATGATAATTTATTCTAATAGCAGCAGTCTTATTTTCTGGCATCGACAAATACATATAATTCACCAACCCGCACTGGAGCAGCGTGGTGGATTAAGCTCCAAGTCTCCCTCACCCTAGGGCGAAGCCTAAACCCCTGTAGTGAGGTTTAATGGGCTAATAGAATGGAAGTATTATTCCAGTCACTTGCCATCCCTATCAATTTTGAACAAATTAATATGGTATTCATATAAATATTTTTTATTCATATTTTACGAAATTTGGGGGCTGGCTACCACTAGATTGAAAAAGAAATCATTAATTAACGATTCCAAAATATCACTACAAAACAAAATATATCACTAAAAATACGTCGTTTTTAGGCGGGGCCACACTGACGTTGCACGTCATTTTAAATTACCACAATAACATGTCGCTACACTTGCTTTCGAGATTGTGTAACGACAAAAGCCGCGTGAAAATTAGAAGCGTTATACGTTATAGCCCAGAGCGCACCGAACCTGTCTCAAATTTATAAGGCTATGGTTCGAATCCAGGCGTGTACCAATGAGTTTTTCTGACTTAAGTACACATTATCACTGACACCGTGTTTCGGAGGGCACGTTAAGCAGTCGGTCCCGGACGCTGTAAATAGATGGCGGTCGTTACAGTTCCCAACCCGCAGTGGAGCAGCGTGGAGGACTTAAGCTCCAAGCCCCCGTCCTCACCCTGGGGGAGGCCTAAGCCCCAGCAGTGGGGTAAAAATGGGCTGATGATGATGATGATACGTTATCATACCGAAATCATCACGCACCTTATTTAACTCTTCTTTGCCAGTGCCGCATATAAAGCAGTTGGACTCCATGTCTTCTTTTACAGACTCCAACTGGTCACGCAGCTCACCGAACGCATCGATGATCAAACCTAAAACATTGGTGTGTTATGAATTGGACCTTCTTATAATATCGAGCGAGTGGTGGGAATAAAGGAAAGAATACGACCATGACTTCCAAATAATATGAAAATTAACATCTGGCACTATTTCTACTTACAAATAGTAAGTTAACTAATTCATTTCTTAACTCGATAACAGACAGAAAGTACAGCTTACGCCAAACTTCTTCTATTATTTTATTATTTAATTTTTATTATTTTTACAGACAAACAGCCACTAATAGGTCACACTCAAAGTCTAAATCAGATTTCTTGCTAAGATCGTGTGAATGATTGTTTAATCCCATTAGATTGGAAAAACAGACCTTTGGCGTTAAACTCTATTCATTAGCCATCGTATATCCAACTCACCCTGCAAAATAGCCAGTAAGATGACGATGATGAAGAAGAAGAAGGATATATCGAAGATGATCCTGTACACTTCGGAATCATCTCCGTCGGGAGGCTCCAACTCGTCTCCTATCCCACCGCCGGCTCTCACGCCTTTATACAAATTGAACACGAAACACTGTAAAAGAAAAAAATAAAGGTGAAAGACAAGCGAGTTAAATAATATTAATGAGTAGAGTTGCACCGAAATCCGGTTTATATTCGGTACTGCCGAAGTTCGGTAGGTTCTACCGAGCTTCGTCTCCGGCCGAATTCCGGTTAGATTTGCCAGGATATACCGAATGTCGGCCAAACTTCGGTAACTCCAATTATCAGCATAACTACATTTAAAGATTCAGTTCTACTTGTTTAGTTACCATTTTACTAATGTAGTATTGTATTATGAAGGTAAAAAGAATAAAAACAATCAATTTCTACGCTTTATTTAAAAATTGAGATTAACAAAAAATATTTTCATTTTAAAATTGTGATAACAAAACGTCAAATGAGAAGCGGCAGGGTGATCGCAGGTGACGGGTGGGACGCGCGCGGGTGTCTGGCAAGCGACGGAACGAACACGAACCGACAAGTTCATCGGATAAAAGCGCGCCAATTTAAACCGAAGTTCGGCCGAACTTCGGCTTCGGCACATGTTTAAACCGAACATTCGGCCGAAGCCCAACTTCGGCAGAACCCACATTCGGTGCATCTCTATTAATAATACCTTGAACATCCCATTCAGCGCCATCTAGTCTAAACCATACAAAGCTTGTATCATGGGTACTAGACAACTGCTTTACATACTTAAATATTTTTTATAATAAACATGTATAAATATTTACACCCAGACATGGAGCAAATAAACATGTTCATGCACACAAATATTTGTTCCGAGCGAGAATCAAACCCGTGACCCTTGGCTTTTTCAATTACAATTTTTTACGATTAAGTTTGTAACGGGCGTATTCAGATATAGCCGACGAGGAGCCGCTTATTGTCTGCCAATGCGACGTCAGCAGACAGTAAGCTACTAAGTTGCAGGTAGCTTTGATTTGCCTTTGACTCCATCTGACATGTAATGTTGTTGTATAAGTGATTGTTAGAGCTGAGTGGGTACTCATAGAGTGAGACTTGCCGGTTAACAACTCCGAGCGGCCCCCTGCAACTGTTTAAATCAGGCACGAATTGTCTTCGTAACTAGCGACCAGTTGGCTGGTACCCCATAATACAAGCATAATATTTACTTACTTTGGAATTAGATGGCGCTGTGTGGGATGTCTTAGGTATTACTATTATCCCAGGTATTATTAATTAGAACAAACATACGTTTTTACGGAAACATAGTTAAGATATCGCCTCATATACAGGTAGTTAAGAATCGTGTAGTTTCTTACCGTAAGCATGTCGTGACAGTTCTTATTCACTTCATCATCTTCTTCTTGCACATAGAACTTGCGGAAGAAGTTGAATGCTATCACTGTGTAAATGTACACAATGATAGTCAGCAACATCACCGTCAACACGAGCTGAAAAAGAATAAAAACCTCTTCATTATGTTGTTGGATGTGTGCCGCTGTTTTAATACTATTCCAGAATGGGAACGCTATTACTAAGAATCCGCTGTCTGTCCGTTGGTCCGTCTGTCACAGAGCTGTATCGTCTGAACCGTAATAGATGTAGACACTTGAAATTTTCACAGAGTATGTATTACAATAGCCGCAATAACAACAAATAATAAACATAACATAATTAATTAATTTTGCGCACATCGACCTACACTATCATTCTTTCAATTCTTTCAAAAAAGTTATCAAAGATTCTATATAAATTTTATTAATATTGTTGATGCTAACATTGTTTTCGTTTGTTATTTTTGTTAGTTTTATTAACTGATTTTTTATTTATTTTTTGTTTAATTTTCTTTTTTCTTTGTTTTCCTGTGTGACTGTAGCGAATATAGATTTTAAATATTTGGAAGCATTTTGTTGGACGTTACAATATTCTAAATTTATTTTTATTTTCTATATGTGTAATCCACGTAAACGCCTGTTCTTGTTTCCTGAATAAATTAAAAAAAAAACTGCACTAAACGCATTTTTAATCAAAATTTGTTAAGCCTAGATTACGCACAAACAGAGGATATTCTACACATATTCAAAAAGCACTCAAATCTCTCTCTATTCCCATCTTGCAGACACATGTACTCTTCTCACACCCTCATCATAGCAACCAACACACCCATACCAACACACACATAAAGGCCACATTACATACACACAAAAATCCACACACCACACACAGCACACAGATCAATTTTTTTTTAACGTATACATCACAACAACGTCTAGGTCTCAAACTAAGCATTAGCTTGTATTTTGTGTACCTAGCGAAGACACCACATACATAATAACAACCAAGACCCGGTACCAGTACCTATATTGATCATATAAATACTGACCTGACCTGGGATTCGAACCCGGGACCTCCACCTTCGTAGACAATGTCGCTACCCAGTAGGCTAAACGGTCATCAATTATTGTTAATCCAAAACATTTTTTATTTACTATTATTATTCTTTCCTGTGTATTAGTTTAACTGCATTGTGAAAAATTAAATTTAGTACCACTAAAAGTGACTCTCTCTCACAACACAGCACATCACAGGGAATCCTAGTGTGAGAGATACGGCACCTAATAATAAATTATTGTTAGAATTGCATGCAACGCTTTCTCTTTTTGTACAGTAAATAAATAAATAAAATTTCAAAATTTCACATAAATAAAAGTTAAAAACTAAAGGGCGTTCCCCATAAAAGGATATATGTAAGTGTACAATTTCAATATGAAAATTGTTGGTGATCCTATTTGAAATTAATAAATAAAAAAAAAGAGTTTCTTTTTACGTTTTTGGTAATTGGTTGTTGAGAGATCATTACTTACAGTTGAAATTTTCATTATTACACTACAATGGCCGCTATCAATGAATAATAAAAATAAAATACAGTTAAAAATTAAAGGGGGTCTCCTTGAAGCATTATTTCTCATGTAAATAACAAAATAATAAAGAGAAACACTATAATATTGCTTGAAACGAGATGAAATAAGTTAAAAGTCTATTTGCATTAGTTTCGACAAATGCCTGTATTACCAGTGGCGCCACCGATGAAAGCTAATTCGGTAGCCTTATTATTGATTAGAGTTTATTTTATTTTCTACCTAAACATATTAAATATATTTCATTCTACAATATTCTTCAGTATATTTGTGTTTTTGCTACCTAATACCTGCCGATAAGTTCCCCAGGTTGGTTACACACAAAACGCTCATAAATAGAATGAAGGCATAAAAATCACGATACTATGACGTACGTCTTGCGATCGTTAGCTCTTGGTCTATAGCTTTTAAACTAGCTAATATATACAACGTAGAAAACAAAAACATCTTCCGATTAACGTTCGCGATATTACAAACAAGATGAATATTGGAGTTTTACCTGTTTCCCATTATGTGTTACTGACTGCAAGATCGTTCTCAAAGTTTTAAATCCAACAGCGACATCCAAAAGATGAGCAGCGAAGAAGAAATTGTTGAAATTTCCCATCACGGAGAATGAGAAATACCATAGCGAATAGAGGAAAGAGTTGTCAGTTATTGTCACTCCCGCCTTCCACACTTGGTAACGCCAGTCGATGTTCAATATACTAAAACAAAAACTCTAATATAGTCTCAAACCTTATTTAGGCATGTGAATTGTTTTTATGGCATTAATTAAATATTTTTTCTAAAACCATGGGTTACTTTTAGAAATTAATTGCAATCATTGATTTAACAATTATTGAAATATAAAATTTTTCCATTCAATAAATATTGAATAAATATTTAAAATCTTAAATTGTTATACACAAAGTAAATTAATTTGACAGCACCATTTGGTTTTAATAGTCCTAAATGTCACATTAATTTTTTTTAAATTATGGAAGTAATTTGGGATTCTAAGTCAGCCATATAAAGATTTTTAAAAAATTTAAAAAAAAAGGTTTTTAATTAACAAAATGTTAGACGTTTTCGATGTGCACCCAATAAAGAAGTTTATTTTAATAAAATGTTTCGAAACTGTTTTCGACTTAGCATTACTTTGTAAATATCTTACATAACTAATTCAGCAACGATCTAAAATTAATATAATTTATAATAATTATCAATAAGTAATTAACAAAAATTAAAATTGCACGTACAAAAATGAAATTATAGTTGTCTTTTTTTGTTACAGCCTTTTGAGCTTCAAGAGTTTAACTACATATTCGTATCAAAGTACTTGGAGCGGGCGGCCCTGAGCAAGTAAGACATCTTCGGTACCTACTAGCGCCCAGTTTACTAATATTTAGCGCGAGACACACATGTAGGGATGTCTACATCGAATAACTACGAATAATATCTTTTTTGTTTGTAGCTTCGCATATATATCAAATCTATTAGACACACGTAAACTTCTATGACATTTTAATACCTTTTTTAAATTAACTAAACCTTTTATGTCTGCTTTAGGCTCGTGGTAGTGATCCCCGGCAAGCGTCCTCTGCCCCACCGCACCGCTTCTTCCCACTTGTGTCGCCTATATGTCGGGAAGATATTCTACTTATGGAATCTTAACCTACTTTGTTCGTATTTATAAAATGTTTTTTACTAGTGAATGAATCCGTTGCCTTCTTCTTCTTGCGCTGAAAATGAGGTCTTCTCCATTCCGAGCATGTTAGATATGGAATCGAAATCGTATGTCTCCGAATACTTGACGCGAACTTTCTTCTTCACGAACTTATCCCAGTAGTTCACAGGGAAGGACCTGTAAAGAAAATCGTTTAATTATTTTGATCACGGGTTTTAAAAACAACGCGTGCCTTGTCAGTCGAAGAATCTGAGCGAAAGAGAACAAATACTGTCACACCAACACTGAACGAACTTAGATGCCAACGACGGTCTTTAACGTAAACTGTGGAACAGAGGGTCACGAGTTCGATTCCCGCCTAGGAAAAATATTTGTGTGCATGAACATGTCTTTTTGTTCCGTTTAAATAGTATAATCATAAAGATAGAGCTTCTCATACTTAGAAACGAACTAAAACCCTAGCAAAACGTCAGACTCGAAGAATAAACCGACTGTATATAATTATCATTGTTTTCAACAAACGTTTTGTTAAATTAGACATGAAATTTTTCAGAATCTTGTGTTTTCAGAACAAACTTCACATGTGGATCACACAAAATTCTATTGACTGACCAGTTGGCCGAGTCGTTAGATACCGTAACTGCGGAGCCGAGGGTCAGGGTTCGATTCCCGCCCGGGTCAAATATTTGTGTGCATGAATATGTTTATATTATAAAAAAATATTTAAGTATGAATATCAGTTGTCTAGTACCCAATAATACAAGCATTGCTTACTTTGGGACTAGATGACGCTGTGTGGAATGTCGCAGATATTATTATTATTTCACAGTGAATATTTCAGAACATAAGTGTATATCTAGTCTGCGGTACATTTTTGTAGTCATAACGCGGGATCATTATGTATACATCCATAATACAGAACTATTTGGATGTATGGTCATCGGCATATAGTATAACTGAGATAGAAAGAAAAACGTTCAGCGGTAAGGTAATATATCAAGTATCTTTCAAATAGAGACGACTCACTTCGCTGAAATCACAAGTTTATCCCAATGGCTCTTCAAATCGTCATCTTCTGGCTGCTCTGCGATGTACAAACCGTCGAATTCCAGTTTACGTGCTATCTCTTTTTCGCGCTTGAATATTGCCAGTGGTACCTGAGATAGAAATATATTTTGTAATACACTAAAACAAAGTTCTAGAAACAGTCCGAAATCAGTTTATTTTCAGTCCGTCTCAAAGGACCAATGATTTTGCGCACCTGGTACGACTTGTAGAAAAGTCTTATAAGTACTGCCAATTAGGCACGAAATCCGAATCTGATTTATTAAAATAATACACAGTAACGATTAGGTGTCGTGATAGCCCGAGTGCAGTGAACCTGTTTCAAATTCATAAGGCTGTGAGGCCGTGGTTCGAATCCGGGCGTGTTCTGACTTAAGTACATTAACTATCACTGAATCCGTGCCTCAAAGAGTGCGTTAAGCAGTCAGTCGGTCGCTGTCAATAGATGGCGGGCGTTACAATTCGCCGACCCGCATTGGAGCGGCGTGGTGGATTTAAGCTCCAAGCCCCCTCATCTTGAGGGGAGGCCTAAGCCCCTGCCGTGGGGTATAAAAAAGGGCTGATGAAATGGATTGGAACGATTAAAACTAAAGAGCATTAGAATAGGTTAGAGTTGTCATTTAAGCGGACACGCTGTTCCCTTCAAGTATGCAGTATTTTGCATGCTTAAGATAGATCTTATAACCTTAACTCTAAAATGCGACATCATATCATACCAAAGACGGAAGTGAAAGGGATGGACGGCTTACTCGCTTTCTAAAACGATATAAAGATGAGACAAAAGTATTTGTGTATGCCTAATAATAATTCGTTGAGGGCGTAATTATTTATGGGACACGTGTCTCTGAACAAATACGGTCACATGGCACTTCTAATTCACTCGGTTTTCTATGATTATAACGTACAACAGAACATTGTGCTCTAATGCAGAAAATACGAAAAAAAATAATAACTAGGCGTACGTATTAGTAGTAATCTATACAAACAAATAAAATTGAAGTGTCTGTAATATCGAAATAAGGACATTCCTATGATCACCTGCTTATATGCAGGTGACAAAAACACACGAATTTTGTCTGTCTGTTTGTTAGTCCGGTCTGACCTTCGAAACGGCTGAATTAATATAGATAATACTTTGACTGACACCTAGAAGATTTTTCAGAGAATATCAAAGGGTACTTTATATTCAGGAAATATTTATGGTGCCTGCGTCAACTTAAAAAAACTGTAAGAATTATGAAAACCAGGGGATCGAAGTCGCGGACGTTCGCTAGCGAGTTAATATCAAGATAATGACGTTAAACGACGAAACTTAAAGTTGAGTTTAGGAGCTTCAAAGTTCTAACTATATTGGGTATCCAATTACCTTCAGGTGGTAGTATCCAATGAGGATAGCCAGAGAGACTAGAGAGTGCATAGCAGCAGCCACTTTGATCACGTGTTCCATATAGAAAAAGTCCTCGTCTATGTGCACAATTTCTAGGGGATCATCTTCTTCTCCAGATTCGCCACTTCCACCTAGACATACAAAATAGATGGCAAATACATGGCAAGACAACGCATAATTTTAAAAATACTAAACAACGGCCAAAAATATGTTTTATGTGAAATAACTACAAATTAACAAACTAACGGACGCTGTCAATAGATGACGGTCGTTACAGCTCCCAACCCGCAGTGGAGCAGCGTGGTGGACTTAAGCTCCAAGCCCCCCTCCTCAGCCCTTGGGGAGGCCTAAGCCCCTGCAGTGGGGTAAAATGGGCTGATGATGATGATCATGAACTACAAATTAACTATTTTTGGATTTTTTACTTGTGCTGTGAGACTTTGCATCTTGTAAATTTTATGATTCTAAGTAAACACGAAGTACCCTATAGGTTTTGATGAATGAGTTTGCCACTATCAAAACATAAATGGGCGCATCTTTTGAATAGAGCTCGTAGTAGTACGTTCGTAGGGTAGGCCTTGATTTGAAAAGAATTTCAACTTTATATGACCATCCATTCCTGAGAAAAATCCTCTCAACAGAACGGACGGACGGACAATGATCTAATAAGGGTTCTGTATTGTTTTTTTTATTTGAGGTACGATACCCTAAAAATAGAATCAAATTATTTAAGTTTTTACTTTTATTACTTTATTACTTTATTACTTTTATTACTTTTTTTAAATAGGAAAAACTTATTCTATATAGTAATAATTGGGACATTCCACACAGCGCCCTCTAGTCCCAAAATAAGTAAGTATAATGTTTATATTATGGATATAAGACAACTGATAAACACACTTAAATATTCTTTATAATATATACATATATAGATACCTTTACTCACAGACATGGAACAAATAGACATGTTCATGCACACAAATATTTGTCTCGGGCGGGAATCGAACCCGCGACCTTTGGCTCCGCAGTTACGGTCTAAACAGCCATATTTTATCAAATAGTTTTTCCTTACTTTAATAAATTTTAAAGAGAATTAGAAGAAATATCTATTTGAAAAGTATTCATTCGATGTCGAACTGCATCACAGGTTGATAACGAAATGACCTTAATTTCACTAATATGATAAAGCGAAAGCCATTCGAAAGACAACCGCTTAGCCTAGTGGGCAGCGACCCTGCCTGCGAAGCTGGAGGTCCCGGGTTCGAATTCCAGGTCGGGTCAGAATTTATATGATGAATATTAATACTGGCACCGGGTCTTGGTTGTTATATGTATGTGGTGTTTTCGCTTGGTACCCAAAATACAAGCTAATGCTTAGTTTAGGACCTAGACGTTGTTGTGATTGTAAGTGTTATTATTATTATTATTTGCAACTGTGACTGATAAACATGTGAGATAGGTAGAATTGCTCTGACTGGCGAAATTTGAAAGAGCACACGCTTTAACCCCTCGCAATGCTTTAGGCAGATTATTTGTAAAGCGTGACGGCGAAAAAAACCGTTATAGTGAGGTACGATAATTAAAAATTATTAATGATTAAACGTCGAAGTAAGTTCAACGCTCACCATCACCACTGCCAGAGCCTTGTCCTGAACCAGAGCCGCTGATGATTTCTCCCAAACCTGAACCCTCACTAGGCTCTGAATCTAGAGTAGAAACCTGGAAAAAACGCAAGGAAATTTCACATATTTCGTTTGACATCATATCGCTGTTGTTTAAATACACATAACGTAATAAACAGTTAGGAAAAGAGACAAGGAACAATTTAAGAAATTACAAAGAAAAAATTATAATCAGAAATTAAAAAAAAAAATTATGAGTTCATCAAATTAAACTTTTGTTACAGAGCAGATCATTGCAAGTAAAATAGTACAATGAAAATAACAGAATGACACATTAAAACTATATTTAAATGTTTTGACTATGTGACTTAACGCCCGTTCGGAAGCAGCCTGCTGGGTGCTGCCACGGATATACCTCTTTATCTCGATACGTACCTTGTAGAACAGTAGTACGAAGTTTATGCAAAATGCCAGAACGAGAGCGACGTATTTAAGATTGTAGAAGTTCCTCGCCAAAAACGAGACGGCGCGGCGCGTGTATTGTGACAAATCCACTTGAGATACAGCCGATTGCGCTGGACCCTGTACCGCTTGCTGAAACAAATAATTATACTTAAGGCATCTAACACGCGGCTATCTAGTGCTAAACTACGCAGAATCTGCATTAAGATATTAACACAGACCAGTCAACCTCTAGACCACGCTTTAATAAACGTCAGTACGAAAACGAAATCGCCAAAAGTGGCGGGGTGCGGGGAGAGGTCGGCTAGTTTTCATTGGCTCGTTCAAAATTGACAATTTAATGGCTTCCGACGTGCTTCCAACTGACGGCTCACTAGTGACGTAGTTATGTAGTGTTACTACATAGCCTTAGCGAATGCTACTCCCTGTTAAAGCGTGGTCTATAAGGTTGACTTGTCTGTGGGTATTGAACAACTATACAGTACTCGGCGGTAAATATTGCAAATCGACCTTTGAAAAGAGACAATCGGCTAATTTCGGCTTCTTAGAACGTTATCTCTATGGCACACTAAACAACAATGAAGTATTTAGTTCTGAATTCAAATTCCGATAAACAATAAATCTAATAATTGATGGACATGGATATTTGCATTCGTTTGTATTCGGAAATGCGATTATTGCCGATGTGCAATATTTATTGCCGGGTATAGTTCCAATCAAACTTTATGGCGGATCGGAATACAACGCTTTAAGCATGCTTGTGCAGGTTCAGTCATATGCCCCTCGCTCCACTGCGTCCTGCGGCACCTAAAACTGGTTACTGCGACGCGACTTGTGCCTATGTTCACATCCGCCATAAAGGTTGATTGGAACTATACTGTACTATAAAAAAATATATATAATAAAAATGCATTTATTTTTACGTAGGACACTCTGTTTTTACTTCTGGAGCTAAGTAGGTTTGTATGCGACCACTCTAAGAATAACACTGCAAGAAACTTAAAGTGCCTTGTTTTCATTGTCTTAAAAACTAATTGGAATAGAGCAATTTAATCCCAAGCGTTTTTAGCATTCATATATTCTTTTAAATTTTAATACGCTATAGACATAAGTTGTCGTTTTACATAATTCTTGAATTTATTTATTGACAAATCTATGATATTGCTTGGAAGTTTATTATAAAACCTTACACAATAACCTTCGAATGAATTACTTATTTTATGGAGCCTAGGGGTACGCACTGCGAGTTTTTATTTATTCCTAGGTATTAACATTGTGGATTTCACAATTCTATTTGAATTTGGTACAATTCTTATGAACATACAATATATTTTCATAATATACCGACAATGCACTGTCTTTATATTAATTTCTTAGAATTTATCTCTAAGTGAATCGCTAGGACCCATTTTATATATAGCACGAGCAGCCATCTTATGCAACACAGAAATATTATTAATATCAGAAGCACTACCCCACAGCAAAATACCATATGACATAATACTTTGCAAGTGATTGAAATAAACCAATATTTCTGTCGCCATATCTGTCAGATTTTTTTACTGCAAGAATTGCGAAACCAAGTTTATTTGTTTTTTTTTACGTAATGTTTCTTTATAATACATATATACGTTATTTAAAATATTTATTCCTGGCGGGGATCGAACCCTCTAGCTTTGGTTTTACAGTATGATATGAATGACTACTACTATGCAGCTACTGTACAGCTTTTGTGACAACACATGTCTAAGTCGAGCTTAAATGGCGTTATACAGTTGTTGCAGATCCGCTTTACTGGTCTTACTTTTCACTACACAGTTGGGATT
The DNA here is from genome assembly GCA_949709985.1 of Luffia ferchaultella. Classification (NCBI taxonomy): domain Eukaryota; kingdom Metazoa; phylum Arthropoda; class Insecta; order Lepidoptera; family Psychidae; genus Luffia; species Luffia ferchaultella. Next base: position 5,883,097 of record OX453267.1, read on the forward strand.
ATAATTATATATATAATTACCTATAAATAATTAATTATATATATACCTTTTTCAAATATGAGTATTTCCTGAAACTCGAAGGCTGCGTTAACATAAATGGGATATAATATTAGAAATCAGAAAAAATATATACGATTTGCACATAAGCGCATTTTATCGGCACTTCACGACGTGTCATGTTCGATAAATTTTATTAACGTTTTAATGTTTCACACTTTATTGAGGTTACGACATATATTTCGCGTTTCATGTGACTCGCTTCCGATTACGTCCGCGTCCCCTACGACTTTTCCAATGTCCAAAATTTCATGCAGCGTATGATGACAAGGTCGTGGGTCGAATCCCCGGGTATGTACCGATGAATTTTTTCTGACTTATGTACCTACATAACAGACTGTGCCTCGGAGAGCACGTTAAACCGTCCGTCCCGGTTGCCATCAGTAGAGAGAACGAAAGGAACGTCGGACGATCATTAGCGTCATCATCATCATCAGCCCATTTTACCCCACTGCAGGGGCTTATGCCTCCCCCAGGGCAAGGAGGGGGGTTTTGAGCTTAAATCTACCACGCTACTCCACTGAGGGCTGGAGATTGTAACGACCACCATCTATTGACAGCGTCCGGAACCGACTGCTTAACGTGCTCTCCGAGGCACGGAGTCAGTGATAGTTAATGCACTTAAGTCAGAACAAGGGTACACGCCCGGATTTGAACCATGGCCCTATGGCCTTATCAATTTGAGACAGGTTCGTTGATCTTTGGCGTGTTTATATGTTATTATCTTATATACCATAATCAAGACGAAACGTCTCACACTTCGCAACAATCGAAAAAGTGAGCAAAAAGTCAGACTCAGTGGTTAGATGTTATACCATCATGATTGTTATAAACAAAAGTTTTGATAAAATACCTATGAAATGTAATTCCAAATTTTTATTTTTTTTCCCAGTACGAATTTCATCACAGATCAAATTTCACATGTGTCACAGTAAATATTTCAAAACATCAAGTGGTGCATATTTGATCGACGGCGTATATTTACGTTGTCGCTACGCGTTGGCTCTATGAACACCCATGATAACTATTATGTACCTTTTTATTTTCAGCTTCGATGGCCGACATAGCCGCTTGCTGCGCCGCTTGAGCTTCCAATCGTTCCAATGCTTGTTTTTTCGCCTGTTCTCCTCTGAAAATAAAAAAATATAAAAGTAAATATGATTACTCTTTGATTTGTTGTTTATATAAAATAACATTTAAAACAAAATTAACACTTCGAAAGAGTATATGTATCTAAGTAATTAATAATTAACCCCTGGCACCTGCTTACCAAAACATTCATCCTACCAAGTTCTAGAATTAATTTGGTTCTCCATCATCCATTCTTCAGAATTTGTTTGAATCAAACAATTCCATTCCATTCCACCAGCCCATTATACCCCACTGCAGGGGCATAGGCCTCCCTTCAGGGTGACGGGGCTTAGAGCTTAATCCACCACGCTGCTCCAGTGCAGGTTGGTGGTTATTATTTAACACATTAAATTAAACAGTATTCATACCAAATTATCCAGTACAATAAAATAAATGTACGTACTTAACTGATCCTATCAAAAGTTTAAAAGAAAATAGCTAAAAAACTATATATCGTAAGTTTGTATAACTACTGCAATAAAATTTCATGTTATAAATAATTTGTTGCAATTTAAAGAACAAAGCTCATCCCCCATACATCGGGTGGACCACGATTATTGATGTAATTATTCATTAATGAAATTTTGCATATCGATAGGACTAAAATAGGACATTAAAATTAGAAAAATACAGATTTCTATAAATTACAGAAAAAACTAATGTATATATATATATAACATGTAAAAATATTAAAGTGACCAATGAAAACATGCTATAAGTCAATGGGAACAGAACAAACTAATGTGCCCTTTGTGTGCTGTCATTAATGTCAATATCAAAAGTAAAGGTAGAAAAACAAGATTTTTATCCGACTGCGGAGAGTAATTTTTATTCGAGAGTACATATGTATTTTCAATGTTTCGTTGGCACGCTCTGTGACTTATACGGCCTGATGGATTTGAATATATATTTCAATATGGCGCGGCGTCGGCGAATTGAAAAAGAGAGGGAGAATACATTTTTTTAGCTATCGTTTTTTTATAACAACATGGGTATCAAATGAAAGCTAAAGCTTGTAAAGTGACAGTGTGACAGTTTTAATAAAATTAATAGAACACTACCGATAGATCTGTTTAATTCCAGTGTTTCACAGGTGAGGCGTTTGCTCAGCAATGAATTCTTTGTCGGTTTGACTTATAGGTATGCATATATTTCTACATATATATGTTATGACGGTCTCCAGCACCGTCATAACATATGTATGGAGGATGTTGGAGGAGGTTTTTCATGTCATTTCTATCAGTGGGAATCTGTAAATGGTTGACTGTCAACCACTCACTGCTGATTATTTTCATTTGTATCTAACTGTCGCTAATGGTAAAACCTTGCAATAAATCATAGGTACTTACTACCTACATCAGATTTAAGTATATGATTGTAAATTTTAATATCTGCTTAAGTAGGTAAGTATCTGACAAAACAATATTGCATGGTGCATTTTACGTTCAAACAAAATTCTATATATAATATACCTAAGTGAAAGAATATAAGTAGGTAGGTGCTTATTCAGTTTGTTTTTGTCTTTTCAGTTACGAGGTTTTATAATCGGTTTATTTTTAAAATAATTTTTAGTAAATTGGTTCTTAATATGTTGTTTTCTATACATTTATTGAGTAAATGGCTACATTATGGACCGATAGTAACTAAAAGATAACATGCAATATCCACAGTAACTTAATTTCGACGATTCGAAAGTACTTGAGCAAGCCTTCACTTCACTTCATCAGCCCATTTTTACCCCACTGCAGGGGCTTAGGCCTCCCCCAGGGCGAGGGGGGACTTGGAGCTTAAATCCACCACGTGGCTCTACTACGGGTTGGGAATTGTAACGACCGCCATCTATTAACAGCGCCCGGGACTGACTGCTTAACGTGCTCTCCGAGGCACGGAGTCAAGTCAGAAAAACTCTTTGGTATACGCCCGGATTCAAGCCATGGGCCTATGGCCTTATAAGTTTGAGACAGGTTCGTTGTGCTTTGGGCTATCACGACACATTTTTTGCGCATACGATTGCGCAAGTCTATTTGAATAAAAATATTTTGATTTGAAATCATAAATAACGTTTATTTAATCTTCTTTTTATCACTTTTCCTCCCCGCTCCTGAGCCATTTCAAATCTGAACCGTTTTTAGTGTTCAGTATTGGTACGGCCCCTCACTAGGTGGTCTAACGACCTAATAAAGATGGCAGGCCTCCAAAGTTGTCTAAGACCGTATGTTATGGAGATTAAGGAGTATGCCTGCGTGCAGCAGCAAATAAATCTCTAGCGGCTCAGACGACAACGATCACTCACACTTCATTGTTCAACGGAGTTCTTAATCTAGAAATGAAAAGTTCTGTCGTCAGGTATTTTCTTTACGCACCCCAGTAAGTCAATAAGCGATGGAGGCTGCTGTTCTTCGACATGATCGGCGGCTTCGTCGGGCGACACTTCGGTTTCCTCTCCAGAAGATGGCGTAGAAGTTGTTGGGGACTCGTGCGGTTTCATTTGTATTCTGAAACATTGGAAACGTTTAATCGGAAGGTCCAAAGAGCAAAATTTTATTGCCGCCATGGAAATGACGTCATGCAAATGGCGTAAGGTGTGATTCGATTGAATTTTTAAACGTCAACAAAATGGCGAATAGAATTAACTGATATTGGCCGTTCGTCGAGAATGTCGATCAATATTGTATATTTTAAATCACAAATATCACAAAACATTAAATTTAGATATACCAAGTGTTTGGCTGAACGTGATCCGAATTTATAGAGCGCGTAGAGCTTACCGAACTAAACAAAAAGTATCAAGTGAACAGATGGCGCAAACTATCGGTTACCGAGAAAAATATGATAATTTTTTTAATGTTTTTTTTTGTTTGAGTCGGTACGCTCACACGCTCCGTAAGTTTGGAATACGTTCAACCGAATACAAATATAGAGTTGTCCAATATTTTCTGAGAATGCGTTGCATTTGCAAATCATGCACTAAGTTTTTCTTACGTAACACTGTAATACAACGCGAATGCACCATTACCCAAATTATTTCGGGTAATAAATTAACTAACTAACCGGGACCGACGGCTAAACGTGCTCTCCGAGGCACACAGTCAGCGATAGTTATGTACATTAGTTAGAAAAAACTCATGTGTATTTGTCCTGGGATTCGAACCACGGCGTTCTAAACAAGAAGCGAGCTCTCTACTACTCGGCTATCATAAGATACTCACTGGCCATTGTCTTCTTTAGTTATATCCAACCCAAAGGCTGAAACTTGCAACTGTCCGGTGTCATCGGCGGCCGGTAAAGCTGGCAAATGTCGACTGGTGCCTAAAATAAAAAAAAAAAGGTTAATGGTGTGTTTTTATTTGGATACAGAGAATGAATACAAAGCTTTATAGCTGACATAGAAAGATGTCGTAAGAGGCGACTAAACCGGACAGCGCACCCGGCGTATATTTCATGTGGAACCAATTGACACATATGACAAATTATCAACCAAAGAGATTTAAATTACAAGAGCGGCCATCGGATACATTTTATAAACAAACGTAGTGATGTTATTCCACCGACCCGGAAATAGCGAAATCCCTACATAGATATAATTATGTGAACAATTAATACAAGTATTGACTAAAACACGTGACGTTTTTATTAACTATACTATAGTCTGGCCGTCGAGAGAATGCGTTTCTGACACATGTCAGTTGGGCATAACTAATGGTAGGCAATAAATGACATTATTAATTAACATTATTTTCTATAATTACGTTATTTATCATTCGGTTATCCGTTAGTTAGACTTAGATTCGCTTGAAGACATGCTGTCGTCTTCATCGTCTTCGCCTACAGCTATAATTAGGTTGCTATTGAAAATAAAACTTTAGGGATTTTTCCCGACTTTTTCCACTTGTCTCTCGTGACAAACGCACAGGCTTTGTTCCCTTCCCAAACTTTCTACTCACTAATAGATGGCGCTTTACAGTATAAATTTTGCAATATAATGAAATTTAGTTTCGACAAGAAGCTAATGCCGGTTTAATGTTATACAGAGTTGATTTGCAAAAGCGAAGAACGCAAGTTAGCAAGCTTCATTTACAAAATACAACCAATTAAGTGCATGGACGTTTAACTCTCTGGACAGGGTAACAGTGACTGAAACACTTTGTACCAATTGGCACAAACTCGCTCGACAGAGAATTTTGTTTGAATATCCTGTCTTTTATCTGTATTATACAACTGCAATGTCTTTGGTATCAACTTATAAGTGACATAATAGTATATTATCACTGTAACCCGTTCGTGTATGGTCACTTTGAATATCTTTTGAAAACTATAAAGAAAAGAAGTATACCATTAACCTTATTTACTACTTTGCACCATTATACCCCACTGTAGGGGCTTAGGCCTCTCCTTGCGTGTTTGGAGCTTAACCCACCACGCTGCGCCAGTACGGGTTGGTATATTTTACCGGCTGTCATCTCCGAGATCTAACGTGCTCTCCGAGGCACGGAGTCACTGATAGTTTTGTGCTCAAGTCAGAAAAAACTCATGCCTTCTAAACAAGAAGCGAACTCGCCAGCACACGGCTATCCCAACACGTCACGGCAAGATAATCTAACATATATAGGCGGAAATGGAAATTTCTGAAATTTTACTTCTGTCTGTCTGCACGCATCGCGTTAGATCTGGGCTAGTTGGGCATCTTGAGGGAAATCCTTAAATATTTTTTATCATATAAGAAATAAATTCAAGAATATTTATTACAGAAATGCAAAGAATATTGTAGGCAATAAGTATGAGTAAAAAAATACAATTAGTGGCAATTTGTTATGCATTCAGACCCTGAGAATAAAATTTTAGTGTATTTTTAGATTATATAAAATTTTTGAATCAGCTGTAATCTATTTATTAAATTATGAATATTTCTTATCATTTCAGTGCTTTGCAAAATGCAGTCAGCTATTTAGTGCTTTTGTAGTTTTAAATTTTAATTTCCTATAGTTTAATGTTAACCTATAACTTAAGTAATATTTTTAATTTATTATCAATTAAATTATTCGTTAATTTTTGATTTTAAACAAACAAAAAATATTTATTTAAATTACATGCTATTAGACGAGCGATAATATTAATTTTATTTTCCTCAAAAAAATAATATTCATGAATTCAAACAGAATACAATAGTTTATTAATAAAATATCTTTTGGGATCACTAGCAAATAAGTAGCTAAATCACCAATTAATCTTGGATAGGCTTAATATGTTTCATTGACACATTTGTATAGAAACGAATGCCGTCCATTTCACATCAACACAAAATTTCTGACCCACACTAGTACAGCCGATACCTCAGCGACATGTACGGGAGTTTATATGAATCAGTGTGCAACTGATTTAATATAATCCAAGGAGTAATCGTAGGGCGGCCTAGGACGGCTAGGTTGTAAAATTTCAAGATTGATTAAAATATGAAAGAATTTGGTCTATATAATGGCTTCATAAACCAATATTTTATTACCAATTGTATTTTATTACGTTATTTCACTATAATCTTCATCTGATTTAATACAAATCAATATATTGACAAATCAAAGAATTAAATGTACTTTTTAAAATACTTTTGTTGTATTTATTAATTATTTTCACTCTTTCATAATATTATCATACCTTTGGTAAGAACAAAAAAAAATTTAGAATACTCAGTGCCAAAATATTGAGATATGGCGCTATGAAGTTATAGACTTAGCGAGGAAGTGTGAATTGTGTCGGTCGATGGCTGCAAGTGGGATACCTCTCCCTATTACAACCGCGGTTGCCCCTTGATTTGGTTATCATACTGTAGGTGACGAAAACATCTCCAAGCATGTAAATTTTTATGAAATAAAATGGATACCACACCAGATAGGCCTACGGCCATCCATGTCTTGCGGCTCAATATTATTTAAATCTGTTACTGTCAAGACGCCAAATAATCTTCCTAATTATAAAGAGGTTATACAAACTGTATTCATGAAGCACTCAAGCCCAAGCTACGATTCAAGTGTAAATTGTGTGCCTTACTTTGTGTCAGCAACCTGTGCTTCAACTGACCGATTTTCTCTTCTTCCGTTGGCTCAGGAGGCGGTTCTTCGGTTTGAGGACCTCGCATCAGGCCGAGTAGCACGCCGAAAATGAACCTGAAATACCATGAAATTGAAATTATATAACTATAGTCCAATATCCCACCTCGGTGAACCGGAATCACACTATTTTGATTCATTTAATATGATACTTCAAAGTATCAAGTTTTTTCATTTTAATTCCAACAAAGCAACATTAAAACACTTGGATGCTTTAAAGCAGAGTTCCTCAACCTTTTTTTTTCTAAATCTAAAGTCTAACTAGTTTTATTTTTTTGACATATACTTGAAACCGCACCTCTTATACTACTACAAGTCACGCAGAGAGCGAAAATTAATATTAGCTATGTCTCTCACATGTGCTGATTGTGCTCCGACTAGCGATGTTTTGTCATACTATCCATACTATCACGCTAGCCAGGTACATAGCAATTTATTCAAAGGATTTTAAAAGATAGTACATCAAAATGAGAGATTCCCCGCGGGCCTCAAGTGGCCCGCGGGCCGCACGTTGGGTACCATTGCTTTAAAGTATCTTTATATTAATTTAATCAAAAAAGTAGGATGCCGCTCTTCACGGAATAGGAAATAGAACAGCGGCTTCTGTGTCTGTGCCAAAAGCAATGGGCGTTAATTGACCAATCGACGCGTTCCAAATTAGCAGATAGCCGATTTAAAACTCATCGATAGGCAATAATAACTGCCCCCTCGCATCCCGCAACGGCATACGAGAAATAACTTAAAGTTGTTGTAAGTTGTATAGCAAATGAGAAGCCTTAAGTAGATAGAAAACTTAAAAAAAAATCAAGTAATTGTAAACTAATTTTAGCAGTCTAATACATTTTAGTTAGTTAAATTTTACGATGCTATTTGTTGTAATGTGTGGTAAAGCGGTGACGAAATACTATTATAAATGTGAGAAGCGCAAAAGAATCACTGCAATTTGCTCTACAGGGCTAGCATGCACGCCACGACAAAATTTCTCAACGCATTATCTCGTGCCGAAAGGAGATATATCAATAAGTCGCGCTTAAAGCTATCTCGTTTCGGCACAATATAATGCTTCGAGAATTTTTTACGGTGTGCATGCTAACCCTGCTGGTTTATAGTGTAGCGTTAAGAAATATAGTGAACGTGCAATGAAATAGCAAATAAACAAGTTACACGTGAGAACGGGCATTGATCAAATGTTGTATTAAATGTTCTCGCTTGACCCCACAGACCAGTCAACCAATAGACTACGCTTTAAGAAACGTCAGTACGAAAACGAAATCGCCAAAAAGTGGCGGGGTGCGGGGAGAGGTCGGCTAGTTTTCATTGGCTCGTTCAAAATTGACCATTTAATGGCTTCCGACGTGCTTCCAACTGACGGCTCACTAGTGACGTAGTTATGTAGTGTCACTACATAGCCTTGGCGAATGCTACTCCCTGTCAAAGCGTGGTCTATAAGGTTGACTTGTCTGTGCTTGACCCCCATCGTAGTAGACGAAAAGGCGGGAAATGGTGACAGGATTCGATAAATACCAAAAAAAATATCCTTAAATGGCCGTTCACGTTCGATATTTAAAGTTTGCTAATTTAAAGTATAGGACAAAGATGCGATCCAGTTTTAAATTTCGAGCACCTCGAAATTTATTTATATTTACGACGTACGAAAGGGGAAAGGAAGAAAGAGGAGAGGTATGTGAAAGGTAATGAAAAATAAATCGATTAAATAAAATAATATCATTAGAATAAAATAGATCAAAAAATTCGATTCAAAATTTGAATACTTTTTTATAAAAATATAGACGATCTGGATTATATATATTTATTAATTTTTATAAATGGATTTTAAAGCAATAATCGATAGTGTAAAATTAATAACTGATGACGTCACCACTAATAATTATTATTATAGCTGCGATTTTCTACAAATTGCATTTAACTGTTGACCGCCTTAAACAAAAGTCGCGCCATATTAATGTTAGACTTTTTTTTGTCTTTTATTTATTACACTTCCATGAAATTACATATTTTTGTCTGTTAAACAAGGATAGGTATATATTTCTATATATAAAAACAAAAACTTGGAAAATATTGCAAAATTTTGAACAATGCCCATTAGGTAAGTACAGTTGGTTTTTTATTGCATAGACATATCAAATCAGGTCTAAAACAAAACTTACTAAACTAGAAATCAAAAGGAACCTCTAAGCTAAGTTAAAAAAAAAGTTATTAGGACGACGACGTCAGAACGCCAACAGAAAGACAGACGGACGGACAAGCTACCATACGACAATAAAATTATAAAGTACCAGCGGTGTTTAATAAATGGTGTACACATTATAGCAGAAGAAATGTGTATGAAATTTAAATATATTTCTGACAGAAAAGCGTACATTTTCGGGTTTTTTCAACATTTCATATTGTAATATTAACATTTGAAAATATATTTAAATAAATACAATTATGAATCAATTACCAATGACTGTGCGCCGATGGTGTGGCGTGAAAAACAAGTTTACATTTATTATTTTCGTGGTTCTAAAATTACTACGTACCTATAAATACCTATAATAAATAAATTAGTGTTCCGAATTCTTTGTCTGTCTCTTCACACGTAATTAAAAAAAAAACGGATCTATTCTTATGAACTTTCGTGCAATTTCATGGTCACGGTGATGGTATATGTGGGTCACTATATAAGTTTTGAGACACTCGAAAACAATATATTTTTATTATTTAAATTATATTTTTACAAAGTCTCTTTCATTATTCTCTATGCGAATTAACATCCGGTTATACCAGCTCTAAAAACATTTATTCCAGTGTTCTTCCGACAGGTCAAAAATGGTTGATTCCATAAAAGTGCGAATTGACTAGAAGCCCTCTTCTGCGTATAGCGTCTAACCACTCATACTCTAGCTAATAGATGTAAGATGGCGAGTTTTAGTCAGAGTTTCAGTGCGCAAGGTATCCGCACGCCACTCTGCACCCCGAGAAATCCCCGCGCGCCGTTTTAAAACACGCGAAATTGCGTCACGTCACTTCGATACTGTGAACTGACATTTACGACTCTATTTCAAACACTGCTGTCAAATTAATTTACTCTCTGATTCGTGTGCAGCCACAGTTTTTTCGGCACTTGAAAAAAAAAACGTTTCCTTCATTTTGTCCTTGACAATTGGGAATAAAAGAAATCACGGGAGCTACCTCGGGGCATAAGGTGAATGAGGGAGGGTTTAATATCCGATACTTAAATAAACGCCTTTGTTCTGAGTTGGTTTTGAAAGATTCGTTGTCGTGCTGCAACACGATTCCACTAAGCCCGGTCTTTGGTCGTTTCTTCTGGACAGCTTTGAAAACTTTTGACACTGCGACTGTTGTGTACCACTCTGAGTCTACTGATCTGCCATTTTCTAGCATTGATGTCACAAGATCTCCACTCCGTGAAAAATAACTGGCCACCATTTTCTTACCAGTTTTTTGAGACCTTCACAAGTTTGTTGGCAACTGGCCATCTGAAAACAGCTTCTTGGCTTCCGGATAAGATTGATATGTCCATGTTTCATCTTTAGTAATAATTTCAGAAACGCGTCGCATTTCTCAGCGACAATCCACACGGGCTTCTTGTTCCGTTTGAGAGCACATGTAGCATCGAACAACAAAGCCTTCTCACGTCAAGATGTTCATGAAAACAGTAACCGAATATCTAAGATCCTCTCCATGTCCATATATGAGATTCGTACGTCTTCTCGCATCAGCATTTCAGTAGTACATTTTCTACAGTGACTGCCGTTGGCTGGCGTACACTTTATTCGCCATCTTCAAAGCTAGTTCTGCTTTTTTGAATCCGTTCAACAATCTAAAGATTGTTGCCATAAAAGGAGTAGTTTCCCCTAAATGCGGAGCCAAGTGTTGTGGGTTCGATTTCCGCCCGGAACAAATATTTGTGTGCATGAACATGTCTATTTGTTTCGTGTCTGGGTGTAAAAAGTATATATTATTAAAAAAAGAATATAATATTTAAGTATGTATAACAGTTGCCTAGTACCCCATAATGCAAGCATAATACTTGCTTACTTTGGGAGTAGATGGTGCTGTGTGGAATGTCCCAAATATTATTATTAAATATTCTCGCTTGACCTCTATCGTAGTAGACGAAAAGGCGGGAAGTGATGACAGGATTCGATAAATACTAAAAAAAAATATTCTTAAATGGCCGTTCACGTTCGATATTTAAAGTTTGCTAATTTAAAGTATAGGGCAAAGATGAGATCCAGTCTTAAATTTCGAGCATCTCAAAACTTATATATATATTTACGACGAACGAAAAAGGAAAGGAAGAAAGAGGAGAGGTATGGGAAAGGTAGTAACAAATAAACAGAACGATATAATCTTGCACTACACTGTAGCATGGCATGAAAAATTAGCAATGTATGTTGGATTCGCGATGTATATATGCCCTGTTTCGCGTAGAGCAAAAAGGAGGGGGGGGGAGAGAAGATGGCAGGACAGACTAATTGTTTTACTTATGAAACAATGTAACTAAAAATGCCGCGTTTTAGCTGTTGAAAACTAAGAACGTTGCATTTCTCTCATTTTATTTCGGTTCTGTTTTTCAAAAAAAGTAGCCATGTTTGTAACTACCCATACAATATCGCATTCGACCACATCATCAAAATACGCATTCATACACAACGTTAAGGAAACATTACCTTTTCGGGCCTTATTTAAGGAAAATACACCTAAAAATCTTGTAGGTAATTGAACCAGACGTTGGTAGTTTACCAATTGTATAAGTAACTCAAATAATTCTCATGACAGAATTAGTTGGTTTTAATGTACGTATATGATTTTAAAAGAATCCTCACCTAACAACTACCAGAACTCCATATCCTAAATAGTAGAATAAATAGAAGAACATCTTGAAAAATCCAACGGCTAGCTCGGCGGGTGGCATTTGTTGCATATCTGCGATTTTCTGTTTTATGTTAGACGGAGATAGAGACGAAAACGCCGCGGATATTCCTTCTTTGACTGACTGCAAGCCTCTACGGAACGGGTCTTTGCCGGCTCTGAAAAATTACAAAAATAAGTTAGAAATTAAAGCACGCCCAACAATACAAGGTCGTCGGTAATATTTGTGACGTCACAAATGTCATTTCAACAATGTTTTTTGCATAGAGCAATATGTACTCTCCTTTCTGAATACCAACTCTATGGATAAAATTTTTAGAGGTAGATCCGATTAAAATCATGCAAAAATGCTTTATTTTAAAAACATACTTATTGAAGTAAAAAGAATCTGGTAATAAGCCTCTTTCCGATAACTAAAATGATTTATTTATTTTGACCAATTTTTAAGAAACAAAAACTTTGTCAAACTTTTGGTTAAAAACGATTTATATCTGAAAAAAGGTAAATTCACATAAAAAAATCCCATCCGTTGAACGAAATCCTGTACCCACACCTGCAAACAAAAGATACAGCGAACCTGTGGGACTTACTCTAAAATCATATTGTATTTTAAAATGGAACAAAACTATACACTGTAACCTAGGCAGTATGGAGTTGTGACAAAGTTTTTTCATATATTTTTTCATATAACACGAGGTTCTTAAGATGGCATTGTAGACATCTATATGACCGCTACGTTTACAGCCGAAATCACAAATTTCCAACAGATTTTCTGCAGCTATAAGCTTACAGCTTATAAAATATTTGCACACTTTTCTTACGTACTTTAAGACAATAAATAATAATAATAACGTATACATAAAACGTCTTTTGTAATGAAAATCAATAAAGGAAATGATCAACATTTCACATCTTGTCTTTTAAATCTAGGTCAATTGACAGTTAGTTACTTTTTACCTACGACGGGACAGAGACCGTATATGCGTTTGGGGTAAGCCTGCGGGCACGAGACCGGCCGCCATCGCTCGGCCGTCGCTGGTCTTCTGTTCGCAAGCTAAGAGGTTGTTTGTGCATATGTTACCATTTTCCTCAAAAACTACTGGATCGACTTAGATGTGATTTTCCACATTACATAGGTACCACCTCAGAGCAGACTCTTAAACATGTATTACGAATAATGGCCACCAGAGGGCGCTACAATAATTAAGGCTAGATACCTTTCATCGTCGTCGTCACCCATATACATATAAGCAGCTTCTCTGTTCTTTGGTCCGCTTCCAGTCTCCTCAGACGCCGCCATAAGACCAGACGCGTGTGTCATTTCAAAGATAGCATCTTCGCAAAAGTTCACGAACGCTTCCAGTTTCTCTTTGTCGCCACCTTCCGTCACTATACTGTAGAAGAACGCTCGTTTCGATTCCTGCATGATATTATAGCAATTAAAATTATTAATGTATTATCAATAATCAAAATAAAAATTTTACGTATACTTGGTGGCGTTTCTATGACGTAATTCGTATGAGTCGTGACAATAATTCGTACAAAATTTCGAATGCCTATTAAAGTTTAATAATTTTATCAAACTTCACCACTTAATAATAATAACGTATACGTCACAACAACGTCTAGGCCCCAAACTAAGCAATAACTTGTGTTTTGGGTACCAAGCGAAGACACCACATACATATAACAACCAAGACCCGGTACCACTATCAATATTCATTATAGAAATACTGACCCGACCTGGGATTAGAACCCGGGACCGCCAGCTTCGTAGGCAGGGTCGCTAGCAACTAGGCCAAGCGGTCGTCAGTATTTTTAATATTTTGTTTTTAGAATTCCGTATCCAAAGAGCAACACTAATCTTTATTGCTGTTACTCTGTTGTCTGCCAGGCTGTACGTCTGTCCGTATAACACGAGTCACTAGCTCGTAAACCGAACAAGTCTCAAACTTAAATTTGATATTTTGTGCAAAATGTTGACCCAAAACCAAATACTGAGTCAAAAATTCAACTAAATAGGTTCTTGAATAGGAACCTTTTTTTTATCCTGGCATATGGGTTGTCGTTGTCTAGGACTCATTGAAAAGAGTATAAACATATTTTTTTAATATTTATTTTAAAATAATTAATAAATGAAAGGCCGTCAAACTTAAAAGTTTTAGACCATTTTAGTTACGGAGTCCTATGTCAAATCGGGAAGCGATAGCTGTTATCAAAAACGAAGTCAGTATTTATACATCCGGAGTCAATAATATATTGTGCAACTAAGGTTGAATATAGTCGATTGACCACAATAGCAGTGTTGGACGCACGCACGTAGAAAGTGCGTTAACTGCCAACAAAAACGGAGAAATACTACTATTCTGCACGGATTTACGATAGGAAACTCACTGATTGCCCATAGTCAGTTTCCTGTTTCCTATTGTGGATATATGTAACTAGTGTAACCAGGGTGGATACTAGTCGAATGCCCACGATAATAGAGTTGAACGTACGAGTTATGCGAGTGCCTTAACTACCAGCATGGGCAAAAGCTAGTGACCATACGAGTTGCACATTCCATTTTTTATCACACGTGCGGAAACTACTACTATACTGCACGGCTGTACGGCAGGAAACTCACTAATTGTGCCCACTGTAGTATATTGTGCAACTGGGGTGAAACTAGCCGAATGTTAGACGGACGCGTGATATGAGTGCATTAACTGCTATCACGGGCAATAAGCTAGTGACCACCGCATTTTTTATCACACATGCGGAGAATCATTATTATACTACACTACTTCAAGGGCGAAAACTCACTGTTTGCCCACTGTGGCATATTCACTGTAATATATTGTAGTGTACTCGTTCGCTCGTGCGTCCATCACTATCATCGTGTACCATCGGCTAGTTTACGCCCTAGTTTCACAATATACCAAACCACACACCACAATACCACAGTGTGCAATTAGTGAGTTTTCACCCGTAATGTACTAATTTCCCTGTGTGTATGACATAAATATTATTACAATACCTTGATTTGAGGTTTCTCCCATTGCTCTATGTTTGATTCCTTGATCTCGAAATATACACGTTCGATACGTTTCGAACCGCCACAAATTTCTATTCTGCCCAAGAACGGCTCGAAATAATTCAGAACTGAACCGGCCGTTTCTAGGAAACGAGCTAGCCTGAAAACGAAATTTAAAGACTTTAATGACCCTCATATTGCGTAAGAATTAGATTTTTCGAATATAAACCATTCTAAAACTATTTGACTTTCATTACAGATCGCATCAAACTTTACGACGGATTTGAATACAACGCTGTAGGCGTGTTTGCGTAGGTACAGTCATATACCCCTCGCTCTACTGCGTCCCGCTACACCTAAAACTTGTTACTGCGACACGACTTGTACCTAATTTCGGATTCGCTATAAAGTTTGTAACTGTACCTAATTCGAATGTTCAAGAAAATTGCCATATACAACCTTCGTTTTGTTAATAAAAACATTTTTAATAATCACATAAACAGCAGACTAACCACAGCCCTTCCTTAATATCGAATTAAGAAGGCGCTGAATGCGTTAACGCCCATACAAACGCTCGTATACTATTACGACGTTAATATGCATCATTTTAATTTTGGTGTATTAGTTTATGAATAGTTATCAAGAAATTTCTAGAACTAGACTTCTAGATTTCTAGACTATAATTTAAAACATATCAAGATTAAAATGCTTATTAACGTCGTAATCGTTTAAGAGCGTTTTTATGGGCGTTCACGTACGCAGTCTCTTCTCAAGAAGTTTGGACCATAACCCCGCCACAATGATCTTTTGGCTATTAAACTCCACCGTAGCAGAAATGACGACTGTGATATTTATTTGACTTAAATTTTTATAAATTAAAAAGTCATTTGCCAGTACGCCCAGGCGGGAATAGAACCAACGGTTTTTGTATCAAAAAGTGGGGCTTCGCCATTCGGACACCACTACTATAGTAGTTGTAAATACTGAAATTTTTCATTTTAATTTGTTACATTCTTTCTAGTTTTTCGATTACTATCATATATTACAAAATATTCATATATATGAATGCGAAAATGTAAAACATATTGTAGAAAATTCCACAAGGCAACTTCTTTTTTTTTTAAACTTTAAATTGTCGTCTCGACATAATAGTGTGGTCATGTCGGCCCATTTGTACAACAAGTCACATGTATATTCGTAAATAACAGCCATTTTGTCGGAGCCTCGTTCCTGCTATTTACTCGTTGAATGCCTTTCTATTTATTGCCAAATGGATAAATTAAATCAATTTTAATAAAAATTTTGAACAAATAGGTTTTTTAGTACCCTTTACTATAAATGTCAATGGGCGTGAGTTAACAATACGGTACTTGATTACAATTAAATATGTTTAAAAAGAAAATATTAAAATAGACTTTATACGATAACGAAATGTATAAACAAATTTATATTCGGTTGAAGGATATGGATATTGTAAGCTTTTAAAATTTTACCTCCGTTTCTATCTTGCAAAACGATATTTAACATTATTTTAAATGGCCTGACGTCACACAGCTTTGCCGTACGGTATTGCCCTCCTGTCTAACAGGACATTTTAAACATTCATCATTATCATCAGCCCATTTTTACCCCACTGCAGGGGCTTAGGCCTCCCCCAGGGTGAGGAGGGGGGCTTGGAGCTTAAGTCCACCACGCTGCTCCACTGCGGGTTGGGAACTGTAACGACCGCCATCTATTGACAGCGTCCGGGACCGACTGCTTAACGTGCCCTCCGAAGCACAGTGTCAGTGATATTGTGTACTTAAGTCAGAAAAACTCATTGGTACACGCCCGGATTCGAACCATGGCCCTATGGCCTTATAAATTTGAGACAGGTTCGTTGTGCTCTGGGCTATCACGACACTTAGACACTTTAAACATTCATAACTTTGTTAATAATGATTTATTTTTTAAAATTCGTTCACTATAGTTATACATCCATATAAATAAAATAATTTTAAAAAAATAGTCAACTGGCCTATTTTAATAAAATTATTTCTTTCTGATTCAATATATTGGCATTCAACGAGCAGAAGGAAAGTGTAGTCAGTTTATTAGTACTATTTACACCCAAGGAGTCCCATTTTTTCCTTTGGTACGAAAACATATTTGTTGGCAACTGAAACTACTCCTTCTAATTAGATATTAAAGCTTAGACGCAAATACTATAATAAATAATAATAACGTATACATAACGTATAACATCACAACAACGTCTAGGCCCCAAACTAAGCATTTTAGCTCGTTTTTTGGGTACCAAGCGAAGACAGCACATACATACAACAACCAAGATCCGGTATCAGTATCAATATTCATCATATAAATACTGACCCGACCTTTGATTCGAATCCGGGACCTCCAGCTTCGTAGACAGAGTCGCTACTAACTAGGCTAAGCGGTCATCAAATATATATACAATAATATTTACCTGGGTTCATTTGGCATGTGCTCAGACAAGTTAGTGAGAAGAACAGCCAAGTTGAAACCAATTTCTTTTGCAGGTTCGTGGAAACGGTCGCAGAAGCCCACATAATCTAATTTACCGTCGTGGTTGGTCTCGCAGCACGCTAATAAAAATTCTATTTCTTCCCTGTGGAAAAAAGATATAGCTGAATATCAAAAGCGATGTTTGGGCTACATATAATTCTTGCCACTGATCTGTGCGGCTCTGAAGTTAGTTACAAAAACGGTGCAGTGATTCGGGTGTCGTCCATTGATCCCGTGAGGTTCACCTCTCCTTTATCTCTGGTATTAGGTACATAGGGAAGTTGAAGGCTACCCTCCAACCCCACCTAACACTTGAATTATTTTTTTAAGTTACTTCTGACAGTGTTTTTAAATTTATTTTTAAAAAGAATTTAAATATCGATTTGATTCCAACTGGATGATGATTTATCAGAGCTCAGAAAGGCGAGTGGTCGTCGGCGCGGCAGTAATTGAATCAGTAATCTATGTCAATGACTGTTGTTATTACGTATATTACCAGTAGAATTTCGTGAAACTTATTACGTGATATCTCAAAATGCTACTTTCTTCTGGTCGTGATCGATCGTATGCTACTATTGGAATCCCCTCGCCTCTGTTTGCGTCTCACGTGGTTTATGGACGACACCATAATTTCATAGAAGCGTTGTAGTGGGAAGCACGACTAACCTGCGCATGAGCATCACACTTCTGTTCAGAGCCGCACAGACCAGTGGCAAGTGCTGAACACGAGTATTAAACTTTAATAATACTAATGATAATACCTGGGACATCCTACACAGCGCCATCTAGTCTCAAAGTAAGCAAGTATTATGCTTCTGTTATGGGTACTAGACAACTGATATACATACTTAACTATTATTTATAATATAAACGTGTATCGATATGTTATACTCACACACGGAGCAAATAGAAATATTAATGCACACAAATATTTGTCCCGGACGAAAATCGAACCCATGACCCTTGGCTCCGCAGAGAAGGTCTCTAACCACTCGGCCAATCGGTCAGTAAAATTACATAGTAAACAATTTTCTTCTATATTATTTAGTAACTTCATATTTTCCATGGCACTGTTGTCCTTTGATCATTTGTGTGCGAGTGAAATGATCATTTTGCAAAACAGTTTTCAATTTAGATTTAAATTTTTACTTATAATTTATTATACAAAGCGTACATTGAATAAATATAATGTGCAGAAACGTATACCACCGAAATTGAGTTAATTGGCTTAGGGCTCGATATTTTTCTCAATAAATCGGATGTTGGCGACTATGTACGCGGCTATTGTATCTCTTGTCTATTCATGTTCTATTCTCTTTTACTATATCTGTCACACTAAGTAGTAATTTATTTGCTTAAACCAAATAATAATAATATCTGAAACATTCTACACAGCGCCATCTAGTCCTGAATAAAGCAGAGATTGCTTGCATTATGGGTACTACTGAAAATCTGATTATACATACTTAATATATTTTTTTTTATACAATATATACATATTATGTGTGTATTGTGCGTATATTGACAATCCTTTATGTGGAACACTAACGGTGTATAACTTTTCTGCTGTTCCATTTTCTCTTTGAAGTCCTTCGGCAGCACCCATCCGTCATTGTTAGCGTCTATTTCTTGAAAACTGGCGCTCGACGTCAGGTCTTTCAATTTTAAGAACATGTCGAAATACTTCAGAATCAATTCGACGTTAGAAGCCGATTCCACTAAAGTGTCCACCATTTGCTTGCCGATCGTACCTGCGCAAAAATATTTGCCGCACATTTTATGAGCCTAATTTCAGAAGACAGCCATTGATAAATTAAATATTATCCGCCATTTGTTTACGTATTAACTAAAGTCCGTTAGTATTTATATATGTATTTTGGTCTCGTTCCTTTTTCACCTAAACATTTTCCCCTAAAAACATTTTCACCGTTCGTCATATAGACTCAATTGAACTGGCGAAAAAGAACAAAGCGAATGTATTTTCAACATGTGTCATATAGGGCAGTAGCACGAGGTCAATAATAATAATAATAATAATAATGATAATAATAATAATAATAATAATAAATTAGCTTGTATTTTGGGTACCAAGTGAAGACACCACATACATTTAACAACCAAGACCCGGTACCATTATCGATATTCATCATATAAATACTGACCCGACCTGGGATTCGAACCCGGGACCTCCAGCTTCGTAGGCAGGGTCGCTACCCAGCCTGGTTAGTATAGTATTAGTCCAGTTGACGCTTGTGTTAGCGAGGTGGTGACACTGGTGTGGTATAGGATGCAATAGTGTTTATAAATAGTCATTATTTTGATGTAATATCATGTTGATGTATTCATTTGTTATCCGTTACTCTATTAACTGGAGGTCGTAATTAAATATCGTATATAATAATAAAGATATAAACTATTAGACTTTTTTGAGTCACGCTTTAGATATGTTTATGTATGTTAGAAACGGTTATGTACCGTTCGTCTTAAACGGCTCTCATCATCATGATCATCAGCCCGTGACTCTCCACTGCAGGATACAGGCCTCTCCCAAGGCTCGCCACCACACACGGTCCTCCGCCTTTCGCATCCAACTACCCCCGGTATGGTGCATCAGGTCATCTGTCTATCTGGCCGGGGGGCGACCAACGTTTCGCTTTCCGGTACGTGGCCTCCTTTCGAGAACTCGTCTACCCCATCGGTTATCAGTTCTACGGCAAATGTGACCGGCCCATTGCCACTTCAGCTTGCTTATCGCTTTGGCTATGTCGACAACTTTAGTTCACTGACGGATTTCAGTGTTTCTGATTTCGTCCGAGTGGGAACGGGAAAGAATACTATTTCCGACCGCCACCGGGAAGCGTGTCTTAAGAGGCGACTAACCCTGGTTAGCAGAAGATGAGCAGCAGCATCTCTCTGTGAAACTATTTACTGCGGTCACCAACCCGCCTGCCAAGCGTGGTGATTATTGGCAAACCCTCCCAATGCAGCACACAAACGGCTCTCGCCATTTGTAAAAGATGACTTCTTGAAAGTCGGTGGCCGGCTCTCTCACGCGTCAATTAAGTACGACGCTCAACATCCCACTCATTCTACCCAATTCCAGCCCATTAGTAGACCTCATCATCGATCACTATCACAAAATACACTGCCACCCTGGCACTGACACATTACATGCTATCCTACGCCAACGATTTTGGATACTCTCTGCCTGCCGTACTATTAGACACCGCGTATTTAAATGCATAAGATGTTTCCGATGCCGCTCCCAAACTAAAGCTCCTCCCATGGCCGATCTACCAGCAGACAGAGTTACCCCTCAGCCGGTATTTAGCCAAGTCACGACTGACTTTGCAGGCCCCTTTCTCATTAAATCTAGCACTTTACGGAACGCAAAGCTCTTAAAGGCGTACTTTTGTATTTTCGTTTGCCTGTCAACAAAGGCAGTTCATTTGGAACCCGTGTCCGCGCTTACAACGGAAGCATTCTTTGCAGCACTACAGCGTTTTATATCACGTCGCGGTATACCAAGTCTAATCCGATCAGATTGCGGTACTAACTATATAGGCGCACGGAATCAGCTCATTGACGTTCAGAATTTTCTCAAGTCGAATAATGATGCGATCACTCATAAACTCGCGATTCAAGAGATAACTTGGTTGCTGAACCCCCCTAAGGGACCTTGGTTTGGCGGACTACACGAAATTAATATTGAATCCACAAAACAACTATTTTATCGTGTGATAGGTGAACAGCATCTCATTTTGAGGGATTCGCTACCCTTTTGACTAGAATTGACGCTGTACTCAACTCAAGACCTCTCTGCTCACTTTCGTCCGACCCTTCAGATCTTGAGCCCCTAACGGCAGGCCATTTAATTATTGGCCGACCGCTTGCCGCTCTACCCAAGCCATTGTTTGATGATCGGCCCCTCTCTGCTCTAAGACGTTTTAATCTTGTTCAAGCTATCTCTCAACGATTCTAGACTCTATGGACCACATCCTATCTCCATACTCTTCAAACCCGTTCCAAATGGCTCTCCCCTTCCTCTCCCCCTCAACTGGGTGAGCTGGTACTCATCAAGGAAGACGACCTACCTCCGCTGCGATGGAAGCTGGGGAGAATCACCCGCACAATACTGGGCAAGGATGGAGTGATCAGAGCGGTGGACTTAGACACAGTTCATGGAACTCTGCGAAGACCTGTATTGAAGTTAGCTAGACTGCCGTTGGATCCAGCTCAGGATGAATCTCAGCCCAGGCCCGCCCAGGATGTTCGCGCCATAGATTATGGACTCGACGATATCATTCACTCTCAATCATCGCGCCGCCGGTAGCGATTGACTCGCGGCGGCATGCCACGTAAATCACTTACTCGCGTGTTCTCTGCCCGAACCGTCGGTGAAAAGTGTACGTCGCTAAACACAAAGAACCCAAATTCGAATCGTTTGAATATCATGGGAACCCACTAGCGCCCAACAAAGACAATTAGTGTATAGTGACAATAACATCAGCTCAGACCGTTACTGTGAAACCTCCGGCGCTAACGTGTAGCAGCACAAGGCAAGCGAGGCGTCTCGCCAGTACTATCACCATCAACTCAGGTCAGTTTCCCTTCTCATCGTTCCGTATTGTAGTCGAACAGGCTACATTACATAAATATAAAAATATTACACGTTGCGGCGTATAGTATCAACTACCTTGAAATATTGTAACTTAAATAAAAGACGAATTAATCAATTTAAAAAATCTTTAAAAATTACATACCATTTACAACATTCCCTTCAAGCATAGACAACATCATAGTGATCATGTCCTTCTGTAGATTTAGCAGTTCTTTAAGCAAATCGACTTGTGAAGAATGTTTCGATAGTTTGTCTTGCATATGAGAGAATAGAAACAAGAAACCACCAACTGCGTCCCATAACCTAGAAATTATATTAAATTGTTAGTCGGGTCTAATACAATTATGCGATGTACTTCATCCTTTTGTAACTGTATGCTAACATTATCATTTAACTATATTGCCGAAAAATAGTAAAAAAACGTATTTCAGACATAGCCCAGTAGATGAGGTACTGTTAGCGTTACCGTCTATTTCCATACAAAATTTATTTCACCAGAAGTAAAAAACTAAACTTTTTTGTTTATTTTACCATCTTAATAAGTCAACTGTATCATAAACTTGTCGCGAAATTTATAAAATATGTTCTTTTTGACATCATCATCATCAGCCCGTGTCTCTCCACTGCAGGATATAGGCCTCTTCCAAGGCTCGCCACCACACACGGTCCTCCGCCTTTCGCATCCAACTACCCCCGGTATGGTGCTTCAGGTTATCTGTCCACCTGGCCGGGGGCATCCAACGCTTCGCTTTCCGGTACGTGGCCTCCATTCGAGAACTCGTCTACCCCATCGGTTATCAGTTCTACGGCAAATGGGACCGGCCCATTGCCACTTCAGCTTGCTGATCGCTTCGGCTATGTCGAGAACTTTAGTTCTTTGACGGATTTCAGTGTTTCTGATTTTATCCATCAAAGAAACACCGAGCATAGCCCGCTCTATAGCACGCTGAGCGACTTTGAATTTATGGATCAGTCCTGCCGTGAGAGTCCATGTTTCGGCACCGTATGTCATTGTAGGTAGGACGCATTGGTTGAAGACCTTGATCTTCAGACATTGTGGTAGTGGCGACGAGAACAGATGACGAAGCTTCCCGAAAGCAGCCCAACCCAGCTGAATTCTTCGGTCGGCCTCTTTGTTGAATTTGTGTTTGCCTAACTGGACAGTTTGTTCTAAATAGACATAGTCTTGCACAACTTCTAGAGTCGCACCCTCTACGGTTATCGGTCTCGCAAGAATATGTTTGACACCAAACAGTTCTAATTATTATTTTCGAAAAGACACACATTCATAACTAAATCGAAAATTATTAACTTTAAAAACCAAACTTAGAACTGATCTCTTTTAAAAATTTCAGGACAAGTTAAGTTACAGTTAACTTATTAAGGTAGTAAAATAAACCAATAAAGTTTTTTGTATGGCAATCTAAGGTATCGTTTAACCTTAAGGCTTTAGGCACTTGCTATGAGCTTACAACTACATTACCAGAAACTGCTCCTTTAGTTTTTTTTTATAATGATTTAATTTTAGATTAAGAAAATTCATAAAATTAGAATATGCATTTCTGACAATGAATTATTCACTACGAAAAACAAAAGACCTGTTTTACTTGCAGTCTTTTAGATATTGTCCGAAAACAGTTTTTTTTAAGTGGACAAGAATCAATTTAACGAGTAAAGCTTTACCAGATTTTACGATACAAACAAGTCGGTTGCACCTAAAACGAGACGAGACTCCAAACCGCAGGCCGTGTCACACTTCCCATTTACCATAGTGTAGTTATAATATAATAATAATAATAGCTTAGACATCCCACACAGTGTCACCTAGTCCCAAAGTAAGCTTGTATTATGGGTACCACACAACTGATACTTAAATAATACTTTTTATATAATATGTACATATATTATAGTTAGTTGCACATAGTTAATATTAGCATCGTTAAGCTAAGGCCCAACTCACACTCATCCGGTATTCCCAAAACTTACCTAGAATGCGCCAAAGCTTGTTGATTCTGTGTACACGGCCCCTGTATGACTTCTGTCAACGTGTTAAAAACTTGGGACGCCACTCCGATGGCTTTGAAGAAATTGGCTTTGCCGGCGGGATCGATCAATTCCTATAAAAATGAATCCATATTAACTGAAAGAGCATCCTTTCTTCACGTCGCGTCGCAATAGAAGGATTGAACGACGTAAGTTTTGCATGGAGATCGTATAAGGAAGCAGTATAACTTTACTTTAGCCGATGGCATTTATCTAGTATCATTATATTAATTAATTACGAAATTAATTGGATGCAAAATAATAAATATTCGAAACGAACAAGTAGAAAAATAAATATAACAAGTACAAAAATAAGCCATAAAATAGAAGAATCTAAATAAGATGAAACAGTTTTAGATGCATTTAGTATGGTTCTGCCAACCCGCATTGGAGTAGCGTAGTGGATTTAAGCTCCAAGCCCCCTCACCTTGAGCGGTGGCCTAAGCACCTACAGTGGGGTATAAAAAGGGCTGATAGAATGGAATTAGGCTAAGCCGGCTTAGCTGTGGACAAATGCTAGTAAATTGTATGTCATAAAATTATATAATATACAATTGTCACCATCCCTAGACAGTTCAAATTGTTCGGATTAGTTTGAAATTTTAAACACATTATATTTTTCATTTCTCATACTCGGAAAGTAGTGTTGTTTTGATCTGATTATTGGGTAGAAAATGCTGCTTCCTTCCCTAGAGTGGGAAAAACTCATATAAATTACTTTCCACCTAAGGGCCGGAATGAACTTTAAAAATAGAACTGCTGTCAGCTGTGAAGAGTTTTATGTAAAAAAAACTAATTAAAAAAAATGCTGCGGCCATCTGAGTCTGAACTTAGCGCAAACTTCTTTGAGCGGAATAAGCCGCAACAATTTACGCGATGCGTTCCATATTTAAAATTTAAAAAGTCGACATAAATTGGCGGGATATTAATCTGTTGTGTATCTGTGACGGAATTCAAAAAAATAGGTAATAATCTTTCCCTGCTGTCAAATAATTTAAAAAAAAAACTTTGCAAGCCATGTCCCAACTTTTTATACAAAAACTCTGTAAATTCGCGGCGTAAAATTGTAATTAAAAAATATTATCAACAATTTTGTAGTGTGACTTTATGCTTATAATTTACTTTTAACTAAATTAACATTTGATTTTTGTAAATTTAAAGTAAATATTTACCATCACCAATGATAAAAAATGCTGGCTGGGTAGAATGCCATAGAAAAAGAAAAACATTAGAAAGGCGAGACAGCGGCAATTCGATCTTCAGTTGTTTTGTCAAGAGCTGATTAGTTACTTAAACATATATAAACATAAAATGAGTTCATCAGATTCAGATATGGATTTAACGCTTTTTTTTACTTTCCTCATATTCGTAATGAAAAGCAGTATGTTAACCTCGGGTGAAAGACCATTTAGGCACTCGAACTATTAGCGCCCTCGCTACGCTCGTGCGCCAAACCATCTCGTGCTTAAATAGGTCACTTTCACCCCTTGTGTAACAATCTACTATTTTTATGTGGTAGCATTCTAGTGAAGGATAACTGTCACTACTAAAAATTTTCGTTATTTGCTTGCGCGTAGTACTAAAATCCGTTTTTTATAGACATTATTATGAGTTATTATTATTTCTTTCTTAAAAGTATTGTCATTACATGTCAGTTAACCTTTTAACCAGTCATCAATCATTATCAATCATATCTGTTAATTAAATGGGTCGTGACCTTCAATCTGACCAAATATGGTTAATGAGTAGCGAATAGATTAAACTCAATTACTAGTACGTCGTGTGTCGTGATAGCCCAAAGCGCAACGAACCTGTGTCAAATTTATAAGGCTATAGGGCCATGGTTCGAATCCAGGCGCGTGCCAATGAGTTTTTCTGACTTAAGTACATAACTATCACTGACTCCGTGCCTCGGAGAGCACGTTGAGCAGTCGGTCCCGGTCGCTGTCAATAGATGGTGGTCGTTACAATCCGCCAACCCGCATTGGAGCAGCGTGGTGGATTTAAGCTCCAAGTCCACTTAGTCCCCTTATCTTGAGGGAAGGCCTAAGCCCCTGCAGTGGGGTAAAAATGGGCTGATGAAGTGAAGTGAACTCGTACGTCTGACTATAACTATAGGTATATATCAAATTGGATTTATTTAAAAAATACAAAATAAACTGTTTTCACGTACAAAAATCTTACTGTAAATGCAGATAAGTATTTAAACTTTCTTTTATTATAGTACAAAAAAAATTGTCTGTAGTTTTATAGATAACTCATAATAAAAATGAATTAATATGCTATTACTAATATTACGTATTTACAATATTACAATAATATCAATATTACAAATACATTTTCGTATTTGTAATATTGTTATTATTGTAATATTGATTCTTTGGATTTTCTTCATATTGTAGCAGATAAATGAAAAGTAATACCTCGGACATTTCACATAGCGCCATCAGATCCCAAAGTATGCAATACTTGTATTATGGGTACCAGACAACTCTATACATACTTAACTGTTCTTTAAAATATAACGTAGATATTGTAACACCTTAAATTTTATTGGTGGTTTTATTTTTAATTTTCTCTGTCTATTATACTATAATTAGTCACGTGAGCTGCGGAACCATATGTCATAAGCGTTTCGACGCTCTTTAGATGATTTCGATCGAGTCACGGGGCGATCGGTCAACCGGTTTTACGTTGGAGATGCAAACGAGAGAGCGCATGCACCGGCGGCGTGTGACACACCTGATTCGATTACGTATTTTGCTAGTTTAAAAGTTATAATTTTCTACAATTGAAGAAAATTACTTTTCCTGCTAAAAGAAGAGTTCCCATAGCCTCACATGAGAATATACGATTGCCGCCAGTATTTTAATATATTTGTAGCACTGTACTCGCTAAAAGAAGGGAGCGGTAACTGTGGAAAAAGCCACCTCAGTGTACCAGGTAATTTTTCCACTTTCTTATAATACCTACCTAACGCTTCTACGCGCGTACTAAAAATTGAAAATCAATAACTGTAATTTAGATTCAAATTCATAGTGTTCCTTTTGTTCATTTTCGTCCCAATTTACCATAACACTGGTAAATTAGTTACATAACATATAGCTATAAAAATACATAAATAAAATTTTAATGTAAGATATCAGATTTTTGATCATGTTTATTTTTAGAAACGAAGAGACAACTTGAGCGCCGTAGCGTATATTTTTTTTTATTTATATTAATTTACGAATAACCAGAATAGGGATTGGACGATTTTCGAGTTAATTCATTAAATAGCTTTTAACGTGATTAAATTAGTTTTAATTTCTGTTCATTTTCGTAACCCTTTTATTCTATGATTTTATAATTTTCGAGATATTTTACTAAATAAAATTTTCATACTACCTACCAATCTAACGTCTCCTAATTATTACACTAAATAAATTCATTGCAATTAAATTATTATATAAAGGCAAGTCTGCATCCCATTACAATTTCAAAATAGAAAATTAAAATAATTATTACACTAATTAAACTTCAATATAGACGGATGCGTTTATTAAATTTTCCAATTGGTGGAATACCAAAGTCAAGTATCGTCTTGTTGCGTGTAGATATACGAAATAATTTGGTCTCGATTCCAGGTCGAGTGACAGGACCGCAGCCCGCTCTGTTTTTATGTACATAAAATTACGTCATCGTACCTACTCCTGCCCAGCCCCAGCCGGAGCCTGTCGGACTACCCAAAACAGGTTATTTTACAATTTTTAGGTGTTATATACTCATTTGGTTGTGTTTTGTTTATTTGACTTTTATTAGTTTTACGTACGCGCTATCGACCAGTGTTTCTAGGGACCCGTAACTACGTACATTTAATCTTATTTTAATTTAATTTTAATTACTTTTAATTTAATCTTAGTCATTTATACTTAAGTGTTTTGTTTTGTTTTGTTTTGTTTTAAAGATTAGTGGTTCATTAAATGAAATTAAACATTAAATCTTGACTATTTTTATTTCATTCAAAAAAAAAGTATTACAATATTTTACATCCATAAAAACAGACATGTTGATGCATACAGATATTTATACCAGGCGGGAGTCAAACCGGCGACCCTTGGCAGGGTCTCAAACCACTCCGCCATTCGGTCAATCAAATAAAACGATAAGGTGATTTCTTGCATCGAAACAGTTGAAAGGACAAATATAATTTCATGCATTAGTTTACAATAGAAGCCAACCAGTACTGTATTGTAATCAAAGGTTTCTATGAAATACAAGACTGGTCAATTATCAAAATGAATAACAAGCGAAGTAGTGGAAGAAATAGTGTGGCTGCGGGAACGATAACGGCAATGCATAGGGATCTTGTATTTTATTATACAGATAGAAATTTCTATCACCATTCAAATTTTAATATTTATTTTCTTTAGTAAAAATAATGAAACACGAGTTTTTTTCTTTTAGTGTTACTAAATACAAAAATATTGACATATAACGCGACAAAATTGTCGAACCACCGTCGTGATGCGAGGGTAACTGATTATTGCGTCGATCGGCGGCCGCCGGCGCAAAACTTTTTTGCTCTACACTCGCGATTGCACTTTTCTCATCCAATATTTAACTTAGTAAAAACGCCGTATCGACATTTTATTCGGCAAAAATAATTTTAACGTGACATACTTTTTTTTTCTAAGATGGAGTCTTAAAATTCTACCTAAGGCCTAGAAAAATTTTTGGTTGGTGATAAAAAAAAATACTCGGTATATTTCCACGCGTGCAGTCCCGTAGACGAAAGCTAGTAATGATATAAATTAACAACTCACTTTGCTAGAATAATGCCAATAAAAGTCCATAATGGATTCTTGTAATCTCAGCAAATAATCGACGGTGCATATAACCACGTTTACTGTAGTAGTGTTGCCAGCTTGCGTTCTCAGATAGTTTTGCCATTCTGAAAAATTAAACGATTTCAGTGAGCATAAGGCATGAAAAAAATACTTATTTGTTGACATTTGTAAATGCTTTAAAATATTATAACTATTATATTGATTTCAACAAACAGTATAGCAATTGAAGAGCTGAGTGTGACAAGGGGTTATCTACCACTTTTAACAAAAATAACTTGTGTATTTTTTGAATAGTATTTGAATAGTGTATTCAAAAAATACACATAAGTCATTTTTGATAAAAGTGGTACATAACCCCTTGTCACACTCAGCTCTTAAATTTATGACTTCCCTCCCTTTATGACTTTTAGGCCAATTTTTCTTAATTTTAACTTTCTATTTTGGCAAAATTTTTATTTTTATTTCTATTTTAGTAAAAGTTTACCGTTAGTCAGTGTTATATCATAAATTAATTTTATAAATAATTGCAAAATTTTTGCGATTAAAATTAGGTACTTCAAATGTAATAATGGCGGGAGCGGAACCAATATTTTGTTAATAATTTCAATAACAATAATAATAATTTTGTTACAAACAAAACGTTGGTTTGTGATTGGTGTAAAGTAAAAGGGCCTAGTCCATTAAATACAACATTACGGATCCAAGTTTCGACGTCATAAAGACTGTATTAATAGCAAATTTATTGAAAAAAAAATATTAATAAACTATTCGACATTTTATACGAATTAATGCGTTATAACATGTCAACCCTCCATCATTTTTTTCACTGACCATGTTAAATAGACCTCATGATACAAAAGTGATACCTAGGGATCTAAAAATTTGACCTCACATCGACAGCCATTTTGAATGATTGAAGACCTCTACTCTGGTTGACTCATATGGACTGAATAAAATTTGACATTATAATCTCAAAGACATAGCACTGATAACCCAGTGACAAAATTGAATTTGAAAAAAAAAACTTTGCATTTCATTCACAGATTTAACTAAATATTACTACAAGACGATTTCTTGAGCATTGGCCTTATAAACTATAAAATGAAACGAATTATTTCAATAATTCCTAGATCGCTTAATTTTGCTACATAACGATTTTCACGATACGTACCTAGATTGTGCCCTTCGCAAGTGAGTTGTATGAAACGGAATAGTGCGCAGGTGAATTCAGCGTCGTGCATGTTTTTCTCGCCTGCCGCTCCTTCTAACCCCACGCCAAGACCTGACAAGAGTAAAAAATCACATTGCACTTTGGTTTGTTTGATCTGGTTTGTAAAAGTGCAAAAGAAGTAACAAATCTGTAGTAGCTCTAGTGAAAAAAAATCGAGCATATTCTCTGAAAATTCCATATTTATGAACGAGCATGATTGTGAACAAACATTGTTTTTTTTTTTGTCAATTTATGCGTATTTTATAATTTTAATACAACATAATATACATATTTACTCCTTTTAACTGCAAAAACTTTTAATTGTATTAATAATTTGTTTTACCTAACATTTATGTCGATCTAGACTGTAAAGTTAAAATTCAATAAAAAGTAGAGAAGACGTAGAGAATGTTTATTCAACAGTAAATTAAAGTGTTGTGATAGCCCGAACGCAGCGAACCTCTTCCAAATCTATAAGGCCATGCGGCCATGGTTCGAATCCGGGCGTGTACAAATCAGTACATTAACTATCACTGACTCCGTGCCTCGGAGAGCACGTTAAGAGTCGGTCCCGGTTGCTGTCAATAGAAAGCGGTAGTTACAATCCGCCGACCCACATTGGAGCAGCGTGATGGATTTAAGCTCCAAGCCCCCCATCTCTAAGGGAGGCCTAAGCCTAAGCAGTGAGGTATAAAAAGGGCTGATGGAATGGAATGGAAATTAAATTGAGAAATAAATTGCACAACATCACCTTCAGCTTTTGTGTTCCTCTCAAAAGCGTCCAAGTCCAATACAGAACAAGAATTCATTAAACCAGCAATGGATGTAAAGAAACCGACATCTTTTTTATCTTTCAGATGATTGAGCATACCCTGAAATGAACATAAAATTTTGTCGTCAATGGTCAATAATAATCCAACTCACAGGACTCTTATACATAAGACTACTTTGAACATGTGTATCTGCTGCAAAAATATTTATTTTTTTTTTATTTTTTTTATAATAATACATGGGACTTCCCACACAGCGTCATCTAGTCCCAAAGTAAGCAAGTATTATGCTTGTGTTATGGGTTACTAGGCAACTGATATACATACTTAAATATTCTTTATAATATATACATATATAAATATTTTGTGAAGACACCACATACATATAACAACCAAGACCCGGTGTCAGTATCAACATTCATCATATTAATACTGACCCGACCTGGGATTCGAACCCGGGACCTCTAGCTTCGTAGGCAGGGTCGCTACCCACTAGGCTAAGCGGTCGTTAATTACAATTTAATAATCTATGTTTTACTTTCATGTAGGTATACGGTTAATACCGGATGATCGAGTAAAAGGGTGGTTACAACTGGCGTAATAAAGTGTGATCATATCGCGAAATGTTATCCCTGACGAGGAAAAATCGTGGTCACCCTACGCTTTTTTGACAAATGAAATGTCTCAATTCTCACCATACCGATACCTTCATGGTCTTAGGGTGATCGTATCGTAAATTTCACGCGTTCAAACGCTTTCGGAAATTAGGAAAAAGTTTTTGTACCTTTGCACCTTTTTATTACACTAACTTCTATTTAAGATTACGATTTTACTTTGCAAGGGTATGGATTCAATTAAATTTAAGAAAATGAAATCACACTTTAAATCTATTTTCATAGAATTAACTCCCTCCCGCCGCCCACCCCTATTAGTATTGGTATTATTTTTAGTCAGTTATGAAGGTTTCGTAAAAAAAATTAAAAAGAAAATAATTTATTCACCATCTGTATACCGATGTTGCCTCCACGAAGTACGGAAATACCTAGCTGTAGAGTTTTCATTACCATCTCACTAGGTACTCCTTTCGAAGCAGAGATATGTAGCAACACCATCTCTGCCACACCTCTATCGGCTAATCTCGCTTGGTGGAACAACAGCTTTTGTTTCTCCATCTCTTGTTCCTGTTCGAAATAGAAGTAAGTAAACAATAGTTATCATAGTGTTTTCAAGTTTATTTAGTAAAGTATGAGTAAGCATAAATATTTGAAAGTTGTAAATAATCTACAAGTATCGACAGAAGTCAATGGCTATAATTTTTTTACGTACCATGAAAGTTTCCATAGTTTTCTGCGTGTAAAAAACAATCAATCTATTAACTACAATCACAGACAAGTCAACCTTATAGACCATGCTTTGACAGGGAGTAGCATTCGCCAAGGCTAAGTAGTGACACTACATAACTACGTCACTAGTGAGCCGTCAGTTGTAAGCACGTCGGAAGCCATTAAATTGTCAATTTTGAACGAGCCAATGAAAACTAGTCGACTTCTCCCCGCACCCCGCCACTTTTTGGCGATTTCGTTTTCATACTGACGTTTATTAAAGCGTGGTCTATAGGTTGACTGGTCTGTGACTACAATCCACGAATATCTGGGTCAAAATATTGCCTAAAGAAAGTCTTCCCGAAACATTGATATGGACTTGATGGTTTCTAAAGCTTGCTAATAAAAAACTCACGTGTATACTCGGTCCTCCTTCTTCTTCTCCCTCTGCTTCTCCTCCTCCTTCCTCTTCTTCTTCGCCACCTTCTTCTTCTTCCTCCCCACAGGATTTAGCGATGATGTGTGCGTAAGACATGTACAATGGATCTTCCTGTAAAATTCAAACAACTTTTCTTACCATAACAATAATTGGCGCTATGACATGATTGTTCTTTAAATGATTTGAATAAATTAATAAACCTAGTATATCAATGGACTTACGTAAAAAAATTACATTAATTTTGCGATATGGTACTTGACAATTTCATTTTATTATTGTTTTTATAAAAGAGTTTTATAGATATTATGATAGCAATGAAATACTTTTTAAAAATAAATAATAACGAAGTTACGAATGTCTAAAATGTCCTGTTAGACAGAGACGGCAATACAGCACGGTGTGACGTCGTACTATACAAAATAATATTAAACATATTTTGTTAAGAAAGAGACAGAGATAAACTTTTAATAGCTTTTAAGTTCCATACTTTTCAACGAATATAATTTTGTTTATGAATTTTGTTATCGCGTAAAGCTCGTTTCTATATTTTCTTGATAAATAAAATATATTAAATATTAGTCAACTACTTTGAAAAAAACTTTGCTTACAACTTGTTTCATATTTAATTCAAATTCATTACAATTTTCAGAATGAAGTGAATTCCTCCAGCTATCCACTTGCCAACTCAATTATTCGTCCAACAAACAACTGTATGATATCTTTACGTTACTTCGATTTCAGAAAGTTTTTAACGTGACTTGAATCACCATCGCGAATGGCACCGCATGTCCTGAACGAGCTGACAATTCTTATATATATCAGTAATTCATATATTGTAGTATTTCATCACAGGTTTAGCGCTAATATTCACTAGAGGCGAAACCACAATCTACGACATATATTGTAATGCAATGATACATGCGAGCGCGTGATTTTGTCTATGTCTATGGACAAAGACGGACTATTGGTATTTATAAATTCAGAACGATTTTAATTGATTCGCACACTTGTGGGTCGAACCCTTTCCAAGAGCAATCTCAAACATAAACTGTCTACCCTGCCATCCCTTAAATAGTGATCCCCTAACTTAAAGCTAATGACAAGAAATTTTGTAAAAGAAACAGACCTGCAAAGCCCCAGAGCGTTCAGTCATCGCTCCGCGACAGAACGTGGTGACAAGTTGCGTCAAAGGATCCGGTTTCCCTTCTTCTTCCACGACATCGCTCTTCTTTAGTTCCGCATCTTCGAAAGATTGCTGTGAATAGACAAAGATATAATTTTTTCTGTTTATAAAATTCGTATTATTACTTGTATATTGTTGTTTGGGGTCTTCCATTAATCATGTAAAGTTTTTAGCATTTTTAACTTCCCCCCCCCCCCCCCTGGTGATACGTAGTGGAGTTTAAGACTAACTCCCCTAGCCCAAAATCACGTGTATTTTTTAGTACAAAGAATCTTGAAAATTTCAGAATATTTAATTCTGGAAAATAAGGAACGTGATAAAAACGTCCGAACAGATATTAAGGTTGCAGGTTGTTTTTGACTGGCATAAAAATTATAAAGGAAACGTGTAACCATGTGAAAAATATATAATTGTACTGGTACATGACTCGAGTTTACTTAAATCACGCATTCAACGACAAAATAAATACACGTAACTAACTACACGCCTACTCGTGATTTTTGTCAAACCCCCTCAGCCCCTTTCGAGCCACATGCGATTAATGGACGACCCCTTTGCGGACCTTTTTAAGAAACTTCATTATTCAACATACGGGATATGTACGACCATCACGCTATTGTTATTAAGGATCAAGTAGGTATTACAGTTCGTCAAGTATAAAAAGTATATAAATTAAAATTAACAAGAAATTAAATAAACTTACAGTCAAATCTTCTATCATGACTTCTTGTCCAACGTTTTCTTCTTCGAGCCATAGCTCGTAATAAGTTCTCGCAAAAATATTGCATGCTCTATGCCTGTAAAAATAATGAGATTTTTTTATTTATTTACGTTCTATTATTTTAACTTAATCACACTTGAAAATTTCTATTCTTGGCGAAACGGACTTTTATCAGGCATTCTCTAAAAGAGCGCAAACAATGCACTATTATATTTGTACAGTATACTGGACTTTGAATATAAGAGACTAGAAAGCGCATGCGCTAAATTAAATGGCTAAGAACCGATAAATTTGGACAACTTTATTTATTTAAAATTTTTTTTTGTCGTTTATTCGCCTTTTTAATAATATGCTGTGACGAATAATACACAAAGGCCTAAATACAATACAAACATCTAGGTAACCAATCGCGTGGGCCATACGCACGTTTTGTTCGTCTGCCTTCCTCATCCTATGGCTCAAATGTGATAACTTTGGTTCTCGAACTAAACGGCCAACATTACTCCTCTATTGAACTAATTGAAAACTCGGTTGTTAAAACTAATTCAAAGTAACTACAGACGAGAATGTGCACATAACAATATTTACACTTCAATAAGACTTTTCTACCTTACTATCAGCCCATTAATGCCTCCACTGCTTGGAGCTTAACCCACCACGCTGCTTCAGTGCAGGTTGGTGGATTTGAACAACTGCCTACTATTGGTGGCAACCGGGATCGACGGTTTAACGTGCTCTCCGATACAGAGTCGGTGATAGTTATGTACGTAAGTTAGAAGAAGTTCATTAAAATTCGTTAAAAGAGATTCGAACTACGGTTTTCTTAACAAGAAGCGGGCTCGCCACCACTCGGCTATCACGACATTTACCTACCTTAAATTAATTTTATTTCTTTCCAATGTTCGCAAAGATAAATAATGAAAGAGAGAGTTCCGTCTTTAAAAAATATTTAGCCAAAATACACATAAAGGTTATAATATTAACCCACAACTCACCTGCTCAGCTTATACAAATGTGTGGACCTCAAACAAGCGATAGCAGCTCGTTTTCTCGCAGCGCAAAGCAATCGTTTCCAATTGCTTGTTTTTAATTTAGGTTTAGTGGCCTACGTTCCATAGCAGCATGCATAAATTTAGGAATTGTTAAAATATTTTAAATTAGGAGCAAAATTACAAGCACTCGAAACCGAAGAGCCTGTGTGAGGCGATGGAAGAACGCAAGGATCACATCAAAGGGAAGGTCTTATAGCCTATGCCTAGCCCTTTAGAAAACGGGTATGAGCTACGGATATTTGCCGCTCTGAGTTGCCTGCGAATGACTCAATGGGGAGGTATAGCCACGCGGGCAGCGAGAGGCGGTAGTGGGAGGCGGACGCCACGCGCGCGAGCGATTAGTGCGAGCTATCCGACCTCTTTTCATGTCCTCCGCGTTCCTATTTTATGCTACTGCGACGCTTTCTGTAAATAACTTCACAACGGCAAAGACCCGTGCGTTGTACTTGTATTAAATGACCATATTTTTAATTTTCAATGAAAAACTTAGACAGGAACAGGCATTATGATATAAATTTTCGTCGTGAAGTTATTTCTTGCGCTGGTCACGAGTGTCCATTTGATAGGTATATTGTAGTTAAGATTTTTTCAAGATATTGATTAGAAAAAATATGGTTAGGTACACTTTAGATATCAGAATTATTAAGATGCTACATCTCATATTTATTACTGATCGAAAACCAGAGCATCATTTATAGATATACGTCTTTATAAAAAATACATAACAGCGAAGGAGAGTGAATTATAAAGTTTAACTTATCTCATGAAAAAATCGGGAAAGTGAAATGTTATTAAATTAAAATAAAATCATTATTAATATCACCATGTAATTTTAGGATTAATATGTTTCACACACAAACACACACACACAAAACAGACATATTTATTTTTCAACCTTGGCAAAGAGTGTAGAGACGTTTGTCTAAAGCAAGCGATGACTGCTCGCTTTCTTTGTATAGATACGACGCTCCTGTACACATTTTTACTCATTTGTTGCGGATGGTCGATCTGTTTCAAAATTTTATTTTTATATAAAAGTACCTATACTCGGAAAAATTTAATCGTCTGCTAGGTTTCAAAACACTTAAATAGGTAATATTTGTTGGTAATTACCATTTATACACAATTATAAAATTGTAGCATATTTAATTTTAACGAAAACACTGGCCATAAGATTTTGACGGCGGTAAGACCTCGGCCTTCCCTGCGGTAGCTATGCGATTCGGGACGGGCGATTTTGTATTTATTGATCCAACAGACAATAGGTGATCAATAGAATGCGCGTGCTCCCGCATCTCATCCCTCTTGCACCGCATACCTACCGCAGGGAAAAGCAACATTATACGGTATGGTATACCTTCAGTAAACATGAAAGAGGCCTACAGATTCCCAAAAGAACAAAATGAGGATTCGCTGTATTTTTCAACTATTATTAGTTTCAATATATGAAAAAAGTTTTGTTTAAGTTGTTTCCCGTTGGTAGAAGGCGTCGACTGCAGACCGGGACACACACTGAGACATATATTTGTGTGCATGAACATGTATGCACACAAATACACAAAAAAATTCTACATGTTGCGTAGATAAACGTTACTTAAACTAAAAATAATAATTAAAAGGGTGTCCTAGTATATTTAGTTTTAATAAAATTGTTGATAGGAACATATTTATAATTTATAATTATGTATAAATGGGAAATCACGAACCTGGAGAGGACAGAGGGGGCTCACAGTTCTGTCAATCTTAGATGGAGCTAGAGACAAATGGCTAATATTTACTTAAAAATAGAATATTATGTATATACCCTAAATGACGACGACCGCTTGGCCTAGTGGGTAGCGACCCTACCTACGAAGCTAGGGGTCCCGGGTTCGGATCCCAGGTCGGGTCAGTATTTATATGACGAATATTGATATTGGTACCGGATCTTGGTTGTTATACATTCTGTAAAAAAAGTACCGGGAAAAGGTTAATAAAACATGAAATGTTAATTATTATTCCAAATTTATTTTATCACCTTCAAAGTATGCCCCTTCCGAAATAATACACTTACGCCAACGAATAATCCAATTATCAAAACATTTTTTAAACGCATTTTCCGGAATCGACTTCAGTTCTCGCCGCGAATTTTCTTTTATGTCTTCTATCGACTGAAAACGGGTGCCTCGAAGTGGTAATTTCAGTTTCGGGAAGAGAAAAAAGTCGGCCGGAGCCATATCCGGTGAATATGGAGGTTGTTCAATGGTATTTGTTGAGTTTTTGGCCAAAAATTCGTTCACAATGATGGCTTTGTGCGATGGCGCGTTGTCATGGTGCAAAATCCACGAATTTTCTTTCCACAAATCTGGTCTTTTTCGACGAATTTGCTCTCGCAAACGCCGCATAACACTCACATAATATTCTTTATTTACCATCTGACCTTCTGGCAAGAATTCCGAGTGCACAACACCGCGATAGTCAAAGAAAACAGTCAACATGACCTTTACTTTTGATCGACTTCGGCGTGGTTTTTTCGGTTTCGGTTCAGTTGGAAGGCGCCATTCTGAAGCTTGTTGACTAGTTTGCATGTCAAACTCGTAAACCCATGTCTCGTCACCAGTAACAATGCGTTTTATGAATGTAGGGTCGAAACTGACTCGTTCTAGCATGTCTTCGGCGACTTTTACGCGATTGAGTTTTTGAAGAAAATTCAGATCTTTTGGGACTAGTCGAGCGGCAACGTGTTTCATGCTCAAGCGATCGTTTAAAATTATACGAATCGATGAGTGAGACACAGAAAGCTCAGCGGCTATCTCTCTCAAACTTGAATGAGGATTTTCAGTCACCATTTCCTTCACTTTAGCGATATTAACTTTAGTTGAAGACGTTGATGGCCGACCAGAGCGAGGCAAATCTTCCACCACACCCCGACCGCTTTTGAATGCACTGTACCACTCATATGCACGTGTTTTTGATAAAGTCGATTTACCGTAAGCTTTCTGCAACATTTTCAGCGACTCGGAACACGAAATTCCATTCGCAATGCAAAATTTGAAACAAACTCTTTGTTCAATGTTTTTATCCATTATAAAAGTCGCAAAACACACTTGAGATGACCGAACAAAATCGAACACTGTACACAAACTAAATGACAGATGGTGCTCAAACTTCGCGCCAATATAGAAAACAGTTGAGCGAACTCACCGACAAAAAAGAATTTTTGATTTGAATTTGGAATTAAAATTAAATGAACAATTCCCGGTACTTTTTTTACAGAGTAGTATGTATGTGGTGTCTTAGCTTGGCACCCAAAACACAAGTTATAATGCTTAGTTTAAGACCTTGACGTTGTTGTGATGTCACAGACAAGTCAACCTTATAGACCACGCTTTGACAGGGAGTAGCATTCGCCAAGGCTATGTAGTGACACTACATAACTACGTCACTAGTGAGCCATCAGTTGGAAGCACGTCGGAAGCCATTAAATTGTCAATTTTGAACGAGCCAATGAAAACTATCCGACCTCTCCCCGCACCCCGCCACTTTTTGGCGATTTCATGTTCGTACTGACGTTTATTAAAGCGTGGTCTATAGGTTGACTGGTCTGTGTGTGATGTATACGTTATTATTATTAAATATTATTACTTACCATATGTAAACCGAATAACACCTTGCTCATGGCAACAATTCTTTCTACGGTATCGTCTATTATTTTTGCTTTGTTTTCGGCTGTGTCCACTGTTATAGTCGTTTTACTTTTCGAACCGAGTTTACTGTATAAATAATGCTGCCAAGACATTTCGTCTGCAGGGTCGATTTTATCTGGTAATGTGAGCTGGGTTTTGGCGAATTCCGCTACGTCTTGCTCTGACATTTTCTAAAAAAAAAATTACGAAAATTCGTTCATTGGTTAAAATTATTAAATTAACCCTAATGAGCGAAAGCACGCATCGAAAAATGTTTTTAGCATGTGTATTACTTATTATATTTGCTTCATGTACAAACAGACATTAAACTGTCGGATGGTGGTAATAAAGAGCGACACGTTTACTGTTTTTTTTTTTTTTTTTTTTTTTTAATGAAAGCAATGTAAAGATTATCTAATACAAAGAACAAAGTTTCGTATTCGATTACACTATTTATCGTTTCTTTAAAAATTAAAAAAAGAACTATCCCTTGTACTGTCATTTATTGTTTTAAAAATAATAATATGAAATGTCACCAACGATATATGTTGTATTTTATTTTAAAAGATATCTATATTTATGTACTTAAAACACTAAACAATAGATTTATTTTAGATAAAAAAAATATATAATAGTCTGGATCAATATAGTCTGCCGATAAAAATCACATTGGGTATAAAAACATGAATTTGTTTGTGTATTCGTATAGTAACCATAATACAAATACCTTTAAAAATCTATCTTTGCAATGTTGTACCAATTCCTGTTCTCGGCCAGCGAAAAGGTTCAAACCCACAGGTAGTAGCCGTTTCAGACAGGCGACCATAAGCGAAGCTTGCACTTCCTTGTCCTTATCACGTTTCTTGTCGCGGTGTTTTTTCTTCTTCTGTTATGTAAATTAAATAAATAAGATGAGCGTCAAAACCACGAAAACAATAATGTATGATAGACCAAAAAACGCATATTTTAAGTATTTTTATGTATATACTCAAAAGTGAACTTTAATGGAAACTTTACTACAAAACAATAAGATTGGAAGATAGAAAAAATTTACGCTCACAGGACAGGCGACGCCTAGTGTGAGAGTAAGTAATTAAAGTTTTAGTGTATAGTGAAAATGGAAAATAAATATACTTCACATTTCACAGAATTTACAAAAAAAAAGAATTTCTAATGTATTTTCAAATATGGACTTTAAACGTCAAAACATGAAAAATGTGGTCAGAGTTTTTTTTTATTTAAGAACAAGAATGAAACGACCCTTCTAAACAGTACGGTACACGCCGTATATGAAAAACGTTAAACAAAAAAATCCAAATAATAATTCTTTAATAGTTTTTTTTTAGGATCTCTATACGATAAAATGTAAGTTCCACCAGCCTATTATGCCCACTACAGGGGCTCAAACCTCCCTCCAGGGTGAAGGGGCTTGGAGCTTAATCCACCACGTTGCTCCAGTAGAAGTTGGTGAATTTTAAGGACTGCAATCTGTTGATGGCACCCGTGACCGACGGCCTAACGTGCTCTTCGAGGCACGGAGTCAGTGATAGTTATGTACTTAAGTCAGAAAAACTCATTGGTACACGCTCGGATTAGCACCACGGCCACACGGCCTTCTAAACTTTGAACGGGTTCGCTGCGCTCGGGCTATCACGACATGAATGTAAGTACTTATTGTTAATTATTACGAACTCACGTACCTTTCCTCCGCCTTGAGTTGCGCCGTCCACAACGGTTGTGACTCTCCTTGTGGCCGTCGGCATTATTAGAACCTGGTTGCACAAGAATATAGCATGTTTTAATCATTTATCTACATTATGATTATTAAGGTTCCGCGCCTTAAAAGGAAAAAGGGACCCATAGAGAATCACTTCGTTGTCCGTATGTGTGTCTGTCTGTCTATTAGAAAGGCGTAGAGCTATCAAGTTGAAATTAATATATAGTGCCAAGATCTATTTGACTGACCGATTGGCCGATTGGTTAGAGACCCTAACTGCGGAGCCGAGGGTCACAGGTTCGTTCCCGCCCGGAACAAATATTTATTAATGATATTAACATATCTATGTGTTCCGTGTCTGGGTGTAAAAAGTATGTATATATGTATTTATTATAAAAAAAAGGTTATTTATGTATAATTGTGTTGTTTTTGATTATCGTGGAAAATATCAATACAAGAATATTCTGAACCTGTACCCAATTTAGAATCGTTTATATGTGCAAGTCATACAGCAAAAGTAATGAATAAAAAAATTAATTAAAAATAAATAAATTTTTCATAACTGTAATCAACAGAGAGTGTAATTTTAATCTCCTCCCTCATACACATAATGAGAATACCATCTCTTGTCATCAAGGAACAAATAAATAACTCTGAACTATTAAAAAAATGTTAAATCAAAGTGTTTAAAACCTGTCAGAAGTACACTTTTGTTCCATTTTATAGTATAACGTAATGGAATTATTAGAGACAATAATATCACACCAAATTTAAATGTGTCTCCATGAGTTTTGTGTGATTTCATTATTACAGTTTAGTTATGTAATTCTGTATAGATATTTAAATAATTAGATACATATGTAAAACCCAGGATTTAAAAATGTTTACCATGTTATCGATTTCGTTGGCGGATATAAAGTTCTGTTCCTCTTTTAGGAAGTACTGACTCTTGGACCAAATGTTGAATATCTCTGCTACGTGGTTGTATAACTCTTCAGCCTCTGTAAAATAAAAACAATAAAAATACCACATAACATAAAAATAATATATTACAAACACAAAACAATGAGCGCGTCTTGTGATTTTTGTTTTTTTATAGAAATTCGTTGTATTTATTGAGAAAAACTAATGAGTGAATTTAGAAAAATTTCGTTGAACTCTACAAAAATACCAAAGGTATAAGTTTTTAAAATAAATTGTGCAATGAAATCATTCGGTCACATTACTATGGGCTAACGTGGACCATTTAATGTAAAAGACCGCCGCGCCGGCTGTACACTTCTCTTTTACCCGCATAGCACTGCCTCTGGCAATTTTGAAATTTGAATTCGCCTCCGATCGGCGAGTGTGTACAACTGGCGCCTTTTACATCGGTGGCGGGTATTGTAGCGCGCACCGAGTGACGTCACAAGCGGGTCGTAAATACACAAACTTCAATTTGGTATATCTCCGGTAATAATCGGTAGTTTTCCGAAATTCAAAAAGTGTAGTAATCAGTTTGTTATACTTTAACGTGTAAAATAGCGTTTGATACATAATTTTGTGAAAGAAGACACGCTCATTGTAGGCGCTAACGACATCTACGTTGGTACGATTTTAAAAATTCGCCATGCTATTGTTACGAACGGACAGAGTAATGACCGCCATCTAGCGTCCACCAGTAAAACTACTTTGTAGAAGGGTTTTACAACAAGGATAACACGAAACCCCTACTCAATACTAGATGGCGGTAGAGGAAAGAATGTTCTGGAATTATCCAAACTGTTCGATTACGTTCGTGCGAGTGGAGTGATTTCTGGAATGTTCTCGAGTTCGTTGCGACCTATATAAATAGCCGCAGGAAGGCGAGCAGTGCCAGTTCAGTTTCGGGCTACTTTCGACGCGACTTCGAAGCGAAACTAGTGATACAAGTGAAACCTACGACTTGGCTACGACCTAGGAACATCGTTAGTGCTTAGTGTTTGGACTTAGTGCTTTGTGTTGGACTTAGTGTTAGTGAATAAATTCTTCAAAAGAGTCAGCAGGTCTTTTTTCTCCAAATTCTTCGAACCCTAACACGTAACACTATGTAATTTAGTAGAAAAAGTCAACTGTGAATCGTTACATAGCCGTAGATAAGTATCTTTCATCAGATATTATACGGCTTAGCAAATTGAATACATTCCGTTGATTTTTATTGTTACCTGTCAATATTTTCTTTCGAAAGAATTCTAAGGTAAAAGAAACCATTTGTATCATTGACTTGTTTCTTAGTGTTTCGCGTAGAGCGCTTAGTACCGGGTTCAGTTACATGTCGATGACGTTTCATTTCTGTACCCGCCTATAAATCACATCTAGTAAGTATGGACATTTTTTTGAAGGATTAATTATACTGACAGATAACAATAAGTGGTATATATTCAATTTATTTTGCAGTATAATCTCATGATTATACACTCTGATTCTCTCATGATTTCATCTACAGTGTTATTTTATAACGTGTGGTTGCCTTCTTTTTCACGACGCGCCCGAGACCTTGAGACCAAGACGGAGCAGAGCGTGCGGCGGCCGTGAATGGTGATTATTTATTGGTTTTTTTGAGAAAGGTTTGTATAGTCATATCTCAATATTTGGATAATTGTTATAATTTCACATTGTATACTTAATAGTTGTTCACGCGGTCCCTCCCTTATCTGGTGTATCCATGGTGTATCTTAACCATAAACAAAACGGACGACCGTTCACTCATCCAGCCAGGGCGCTGACGTCGCTTGACGCGCAGCGAACTGACAGTTGCATTGACAGCCGGTTGCCCGTATGAAGGAAGAAAAGTGAACGCAGGGCAAAACAAGCTTTTGTGTTGAAAATACAGAGTGTTATACGGTTTTAAGTTCTCGAGAACATCTTATAATATCGGCGGATCAATGGTGGAGTGCGGAATGAAACAATATATATGTCGCAGCAGTGTATTGCGGTGTAGTTCCTTCTCAAGCCACGAGGAAGGCAGACATTTTATCAAGGCGGAATTTGGCGGCTAAATCACAACGTAGAAGTTCAAGACGACAAGGTCAGTACTAAAATTCAAACTTTCCTTTAACAATAGTAAAAAAATAAAACAATTCTTGTACCTGGAATATTGTTCCTAAGCCAATGGTTTCTTTGTAAATCAACATATTTGATCAACAGCGGGTAGAAAGAGTAAATGTCTCTAACCAGAAGCTGCCAATCTTCTTGGATCTGGGATTCTACTTGTGATGTGTCGTCTGTTGAAGACTGAAAAAAAAATGTAAATAGACGTAACTAAATAACAAAATGAATATAGATTTGTCCGTCTGTGTATCTCTTTATTCTGACCGATTGTCCGAATGGTTAGAGACTAACCGGAGAGCCATAGTCAAAGGTTCGATTGCCGGCCGGGAGAAATATTTGTGTGCATAAATATGTCTATTTTGTTCTGTATCTGAGTTTAAAATATCTATATATGTATATATTATAAAGAATATTTTAAGT
Source organism: Luffia ferchaultella (assembly GCA_949709985.1). NCBI lineage: Eukaryota > Metazoa > Arthropoda > Insecta > Lepidoptera > Psychidae > Luffia > Luffia ferchaultella. The sequence continues at coordinate 5,927,891 of OX453267.1, forward strand.
ATATATAGAAGTTGTTTAGTATGTCCATAGCACAAGTACAATACTTGCTGACTTTGGCACTGTATGAGATATCCTAGGTAATATAATATTATTATTCTTACGTAGCTATGTATTAGCTCCATAGAGTAAATAAATTTGACAACAGCGTTTGGTTTTAATAGAGTCATAAATGTCACTTCACAGTATCGAAACTGTCAAACGCTATTTCGTGGGGTGAGTCGCGGGGACCTCACGGATCACGGACTGTTGAGATACACCAGCTAACTAGGAGAAGAGTGGTTAGACGGTAAATGCAGAAGAGTGTTTCTAGTTAATTCGTACTTTTATGATTAGCATAATGTTTTCGAGCTATTTTAAAGTGCGTTCAAATGTTTTTATTTATAAAATGTCATTGGCGTCAATATACAAAGAACTCTGCAAAACTCTATACCTACATAAATCATGTTTAACAAATAATAATTTGTTTTTTATATATATATATATAGATACCTTGATGAATCCTCTCAAACTCTCTTCTTTATGGAACATATTATCCGTCCTTTTACGGACTCGTTCTGCTAAAGGCAAGAAGGAATCTCTCAATAATTCTTCTGAGCTGTTAATTATGATTTGTTGCGTGTACGTCGCAATCCTTGTCATCCATGGGGCGTTTTCGTTACCGATATTCTTCTTGATAAGTTTCAGAACATTCTTCAACAGATGATTCATATGTTCCGCTGTCACCATTGTTACATGATTCCTGAAAGAATTGTATTTTTTCCATAAACGAAGTTACATGGAGAGATCGCATTTACATACTCAAGTTAAAGCAAGGTCGAAGAATAATTGTAATTTGTAACGTAACGTAACTTATACACCACAACAACGTCTAGGCCCCAAACTAAGCATTAGCTAGTGTTTAGGGTACCAAATGAACACACCACATACATATAACAACCAAGACCCTGGTACCAGTATCAATATTCATCACATAAATACTGACCCGACCTGGGATTCGAACCCGGGATCTCCAGCTTCGTAGGCAGGGTCACTACCCACTAGGCTAAGCGGTCGTCCGTAGTGTAGACATAAATCATGATCATTTCAAATACCACTGCGGTGCTGGTCATATTTGCCTGCCACTGGTCGGCACCAGACTAAGGGACCCCGCAGATTTACAATTTCAAGTTGGCCAACTATCGAACAACAATCGGTCGATAGTTGGCCAACTTTTCAATTATGCCTAATCGGAAGGGAATCTCGGTTTTGATACGATCGGTGTCCAATTAATTAGTTGGACGATTTAGTTGGGTAAAATGTGCGGGCTATCATTAACTTACTTAACTATTAGTGTATTATGCGATTTAATTGGCCAATTTGAAAATGTAAATCTGCGGGTGCCCTAACTCGACGTTTCAAGATTTTAAAAGCGTTAGGGATTGCTATAAAAATTAAAATAATAATAATAGTTTGAAAAAATATCTATATTTTAGTTTTTAATGGTAAAAAAATAATTATATCGTATTACTAGCTGCTTCGCCTGTGTAGATTACACGTTTGTGTTATTTCGGTTCAGACGCAAATCATTTTGGGATTCCGAGACTAAAATAAGAAATGGAACTTTTATAGTTGCGTCTTGTATATCACAACCTTCTAGTTTCTAAATTTATATGTAGATAAAAAAATGTTTTATTGTACAAGAACCAGTTACAATATAACAGTTGACGCAAGCCCGCCCCCCCCCCCCCCGAAATTTTTGTGTTGTCGGGAGAAAAAAGAAGATATAGGTAATTGAAATTTTGTATGTATATTGGACAAGCGGAGTCAACATTTTTCGTTTATCTCTCATTTAAAAGGACTAAATGAAATAAAGGTTCTGTAGAATACTTTTTATTTTAACTCCTCAGTTTCGAAATATTTAACAACAAAGTGACTTTTTTCCTGAAAGCATTTCAAAACAAAAGCGTTTAAAAATCTTGTGGGTATATTGGTTAGGATTTTCTATCAAAATAAATTCCAGTAAGTTCAATACATTAAGTTTTGGAATGATCAAAAAAATAATCGAAAAATTCGTATTACGCGACAATATGCATATTATAGGCATAACCGACTATTAGTTACAAGATATGTAAGTTCGATTTGAGAACGTCTCAGAAATCTTAGACTAAACGGCTTTTTTTAGATTTGAGTCGTAAAAAGCCGTTGTGTAAACATTTACCGACCTTCTTCACGGATAAAATCGAAAAAGATCGTTAAGCAGACCTTTATAAGCATGTAGTGGGGTTAATTACTAGGTTATACAATAATATATTGCTTTGACTATGAGTTTACCTACATTTTTGTTAGCGAACTGTCCGGGACTCTGTCGTGTGTGGTTCGGTTTTTTCATCAGATTTACACGCCTCCAATGCTGGAGAACAGTGATACTGAATGATTTTTTTAACAAAGGCTGGATATTTAGTCACTTAGCACAACTGTTTCAATCATATTAGCCATTATATCAAAAGCGGCCCGTCCGTCCGTCCGTCATTAGGATGCAAGATCTCTGCCTTTATTCATCAAAAACAGTTCAGCGGTTCACTCGTGAAAAGGTTACAAACATTCAAGAGACAGACAGACACACGCGTTACTATTTATCATTAGAGACTAGTCTCAAGTTAATCTAACCTCTATGGTACTTACCCTCCAGTCGGCGTAACATTGTCAGGCCCTTGAGCCCACCAAAATGGTAAATACGAGCATAACAAAGGCAAAACGACATCGATTATATGAGGCGCTTCATTGTATGTCTTGTCAGATTCCACAAATTGATCCACTTCGGTTAAAATGCTCTCCAAGGTTGGCATACATTGCTCCATTTTTGACATTACATCTGAAATCAATGTGTGATATTTTTAGGGCTAACTTCCACCCCCTTGGTGAGATTTTGGAAGATATAAATGTACCCCCTCTTTTCCTGAAGTGAAATTTCTTTCACAATTTTCATTTAACCAACTAAATTTTTTCGTCATGTTTTTGTCAATGTTGTAATATCGTAGTATATTCTTTGAATTACAAAGTTGAAGTGAGATTTCCCATTGACCCCCTTCCTGTTCAGACGATGTAGTGACGGCGCTGAGCACTATACCTATCTTAGTGTCATCTGAACATGCTGCGAGTGTGTTGGACACTTGTTTCTAGCAATTAATCTATGTCATAGCATAATAATAAAGCAACGGGCTTCTATACTGCATTTTTATTCCATCAGATCACAGACCAGCCAACCTATAGACCACGCTTTGACAGGGAGTAGCATTCACCAAGGCTATGGTAGTGACACTACATAACTACGTATCTTGTGAGCGGTCAGTTGTAAGCACATCGGAAGCCATTAAATTGTCAATTTTGAACGAGCCAATGAAAACTAGCCGACTTCTCCCCGCACCCCGCCACTTTTTGGCGATTTCGTTTTCATACTGACGTATATTAAAGCGTGGTCTATAGGTTGACTGGTCTGTGCATCAGATGGAGCCTGAGGTAATACGGCCATAAGTAAAATACGTATATGTCAGCTCTATTGCTTTTTTAGATTTACAGAGTTTAAATGTTTAAGAAAAAAATAATTTAAATAATATTCTGAGTTCATGTTGTTAACAAAAAAAAACCATAGACAATACAAATACCTTGCGCTTCCAAGGAATGGTCGGCGATACGGTTCAGCAAGGAAAACTGATTGTGTTTATTGAGGTGCGGTTCCAAAAATGCAACAGGGAATGTAGAACTGAATGCACCGAGACATGAACCCTGGAATAGAGAGACATGGTCATAATATTTTAGCAATTTTGTGAGAGCATGTTTACCTAACAGTAAGAGTAAATAATAATAATAACGTATACATCACAACAACGTCGAGGCCTCAAACTAAGCATTAGCTTGTGTTTTGGGTACCAAGCGAAGACACCACATACATATAACAACCAAGACCCGGTACCAGTATCAATATTAATCATATAAATCCTGACCCGACTTGGGATTCGAACCCGCGACCTCTACTTTCGTAGCCAGGGTCGCTATCCACTAGGCTAAGCGATAAAATATCACGTAGAGATGACACTAATAATCAGCCAATCGCAGTCGAAGAGATTCAATTTGGATTGGTCGAATAAAGAAGAATGTGGCTATCACCAGTTGTACTGGCTTCCTAATAAAATTGATATCATTCTGACTAGTTGTCCTACATAACAGAAGAAGGTCGTTGTGTTTGCCTCTGAGCCTCGTCGCGGTAGAACACATGTGTTTCATTTAAAATTTCATTGCAGATGAGATGATAGTAAATCTTCAATATGATTCACAGGAAACACAAATCTTAACCACAGAGTAAGAGACGTACTTAAGAGCGTTGCGATTCTACTGTCTGAATTGCAAAATTTTGTGACATAACTTTTTCATAAATTTTATGAAGTATGTCGACAATCTGAAGTATTTTAGAATTTTTTTTAGCGATTTAAGGATTTTCAAGGAATAATCGATTGTTAATAATTGATAGCTGATGACTTCACGACTACTAATTACAACTACGATATTTCACGTATTGCACTTTTTTGTGATACGTGTATCCATTTTGTACATTTGCTCTAACATTACAAATACATTAAAAAAAAAATACTAACCAAGGCATTTTTGTGCCTTTCAATTTCGGTTTTCAGGTACTTTCTGTCATGCGTCAACGAAGCATCAGTTCCCAAAGCGTAGAGTGAAGCCAGCATTTTGTAGGAGGCTACTTGAATTTCATCCACTGCAAAAAAAAAATATTTAAAAGAACGAGTTAGTTACAGCTACGCATCGGCTTGCCTCCTTTTTGACTATAGGCCAAACAATATAAGCTCAATCGTTCTATCCCCACGCACGCAAAAGATGGTACACTATATACACTACAATATAGGGCGTACTTAATATGTGCAACTATCGCCATCTATCGTTTATTAGTCGTATGGAATAATGCGATACACTCTAATTCAGCGATCTTTAACCTTTTATTACTGAAGACTGCAGACTGCAAGTGCGGAGAACTGAGTAAAAAACGTCCATAGTACAAAAAGATGTATTCAATCATAGTCGAAAAAGATATTGAATTGATTATGGAAACAATTAGTGTGATTTTTCATGTTGCCGGGTTTTCACTAATTCATTAATATTCGAATCTCTTCTTGTAAAAAAAAAGTACAGTCATTTATAGATTTCAAATTATCTGGGACCATTTTCCGGAATTCAATATATTCTTGCGGACTATTTTTTTTAACTAAGCTTTATACATAAACGAGTCGTTACCTTTATTATAATAGTCTTAGGTTAGAACTAGTTATTGTTTAGAGCCGCAACATTACACGAGAAGGCCTGTGGGTTGAAGACAAATACTCTAATTCGTCGACCGCCATCCGTATATCACGAAAAGGCAGTCGGACTTAAAGTGCTCTAATATTAATGGATATTTCTTACAACTTACGATAAACTGTTTTTGCACTACCATTTTGTAAACCCTGCCCTAAATTCTTCTTATCGTTGTCTTTAAAAATAGTAGCGTTATATACGTGATACACATTAACGTCAGTTAAGATGCTGACAACTCTAAATTTAGGTAGCTGTTTTTAATATTAAAAAAGAATAAACACAAAACCCATATAACTGAATTGCAAAATAAAAAATACTATTACATCGTATTTTAAAAAATTTGGCCGATTCTTTAAACATGTTTTACTAATGGTTTTTCGATAAAAAACTGTCATCCCTTAAAATACACTTTCGATAATTATATGTTTGTTAAATTCTACAATAACTTGCTGAAATCAAAAAAGATTTACATATTATACTGCTAAAAAACTTCGCCGGCTTAAATTTATAACTAAACATGTAGGTTATAAGCTATTTTTTTTCCTACTTTCGAAGTTGATTCAACAACGTGCCTAGAAGTGAACATTAACGTTTTTTCACTCGTACCCAAATCAAGAGTGGTAAGTGAAGCGCGCTGCCAGTCAATGGCTCAAGGTTGTCGGCTAATTGTCAGCGTCTTTTGACTCCATGCAAAATTTCAATTAAGTGTATGCGTTGAGCTGAGCCCCTAAACCATGACAATGTAACAAACAAACAAACATGGCACGACATTCAAATCAAATATCTTTACTTCGTAGTTATAAACATAATCTTGAAATACGTCACAAAATTGAATTTATTACTTTGTGGAAAAATGTCACCACAAAAGCGCATTAAAAGAAGTGCTGGTTCTCTCAGAAGAATACGCAAGAAACTGAGCGACGCTTTTTAAAAAAAAAAAACATGTAAGCAACTGTTTTTAACAATAAGTGCTTATGGATTAATATTATTTAAAGAAGCCGATAGACGAGCGATTTACACCTATCGATTTTTATCATCCAAGTAGTCCAATACTTTATAATAAGCTTATGCATAAAGCTTTCGTTTTATTGTAGTTTTAAACTTGTTAAGTGGTAGATCTTGAATGTCAACTGGGATCTTATTGTAAAAGCGTATACATTGCCATTCAAAAGATTTTGTGACTTTACTCACGCGACTGATATATTAAACAAGTTTATCTTTGTTTCTTGTAGCATTAGACTTACATAACAGATCCGCTCCATATTCGCAGTTCGCTAAATGATCAAACTTGGCCGTAAGTATAGGAAGCAATACTCCGTTGATATAACCCAAAGACGTCGATGTTTTTAAATGCGTGCCACGCAAATGTGCGTATTTTCCCTGAAAAAAATAAATGTTTTAGTGTATATTATTTATATGTTTATTTGTTTTATGAAGAAGTGTATATGCGTGCATCTAAAATTCAAGGTGGGATGAACTTTGCAAGAAAACACCAGACGTTGCATGGAAACATCAGGACTCATTTTAATTGCATCGTTGTAATAAAATTACCCCTTCAATACATTTATGGACTCAATACTTAAAAAAAAATTTAGTTTAGGTACATTATTTTACTCATACACAGTTTTCGGCATTTTCGATAATATAATAAAAGCCCGACGTAATTTGGAAGTGAATTTTCATTGGGGTACATTTATTTATAAACAAAAATAATATCTACACAGAAGGGGCGGGGGGGGGGGGGCACCTAAAAACATGTTGGTGCAAGTGGATGGAGAGAATGGAAAAAAGCTTTAGTCTCTTTTCACAGTCTATTTCACACGTGATGATGCGTAGTTGTCACTTGTTTACCACTTGTTGCGGTAGTCATCGTAAACCAAAATAATATGAATATTTTACAGATACCAACACAAGTAAGTCTGCTTCATTCTATAGACAGTAGTTAATACATATCTATATGGGAAAAATACCTCTTGCAAGTTCAGTATGGTGTGCCCAAGATCGTCAGCCACGTTGTTGAAGAAAGTCAACATCGAAGTGCGAATAAATTCTGGACAGTTTTTCACAAGGGATTTGGCGTCTATACCCTTCACTAACACTTGGAGACATCGCACTGTTATACGGACGTCGGGACCGAATGCCGCTAGTCTGAAAAAAGAGGTTCACTGAAGAGAAATCATGAACTTCATCTAAACAGATGTCGTTAACGTGATTGGGGATCAGCCGAGAGGTCGAGAGCTACCTACACAAAAAAAATTCCTCCTATTGACATAAAATATTGTAATGCTTGGTGTTCAGAAATCGACAACCAGGTGATCGACTTAAAATACGTGATTTGAATTCCAAAAAGAAATTTAATTTGTGTATGGTTTTTTAATAGGACGAGCCCGGACGCTCTTTCTGACAGAAACTGAATTGAGTTTTCGAAAAGTAAACGTGTTTAGGTATTTACCAAACATAGAATTTAAAAGAAAAAAATCAATATTATAATAGTACATTTTGACGCAAGTACGGTAAGTTGGATATCATAGTCGAGGTGTTTATAGGCAGAAGGCGATGCCGAATGCTTATGATAAACCGATGACTATAATATGCAGCTTACTGAGTACGAGCATCATACGACGTTTTTCAATACATATGCGATAAAAATTAAGTAGATACTTCAAATGTAATAATGGTGGAAGTGGGAATGCTTTTTGCAGTTTACGCATGCGTTACAAACGAAACGCTCGTTTGTGATTGGTGTAAAGTAAAAGGGCCTAGTCCATAAAATACAACATCACAATCCAAGTTTCGATGTCATAAAGACCGTATTAATAGCAAATAAATTGAAAAATATTTTACGATAAATATTTGTGTGTTAATGATTTCATTATTTTCAAACAAGTAAATGAAGAGAAATTAATGTAAATAAAAATTTCAATTGTATTTGTCCCGCTATGCCCCCATGATCATATTCATAAATTTAAAAAACATTAAAAGTTTTTTTTTTTTAATTAACGTTAAACTTCTCGTCAGTATAATTAGATTACCTGGACCTCAATAAACTGGCCAGTTTGCAAAATAGCGCAGCAACCATTTCTTTTTCTTTCAAACTTGCAGCTCCAACGTTGTTGGTCGCAGTCGCAACTGCTATGAAATAATTACGATGAGTCGAAAAGTATTTTTCCATCAATGGCAACACCACCTGGAAAGGAAAAGATTAGCAAAAATTATTACAGTCACAATTCTGTTGACCTTGAGCCACAGACAAGTCAACCTTATAGACCACGCTTTGACAGGGAGTAATATTCGCCAAGGCTATGTAGTGACACTACATAACTACGTCACTAGTGAGCCGTCAGTTGGAAGCACGTCGGACGCCATTAAATTGTCAATTTTGAACGAGCCAATGAAAACTAGCCGACCTCTCCGCGCACCCCGCCACTTTTTGGCGATTTCGTTTTCGTACTGACGTTTATTAAAGCGTGGTCTATAGGTTGACTGGTCTGTGTCTTGAGCTAAGCAAACTTGCAGTAATTACACTATACAGAAATAACGCATCCGTTGTGAATTACCATAGGTAAGATATGAGGTAAGGCGTTAGAGGGAGGGCAGGTACAGTATCTCGCTTCGATCTTCTTAAAGAAAGGGTCGCTGAACACGCGACCCTTCCTCTGTTTTCTAAACGTCCCTAGACACTCAGGGGCGGCCCTAGATCATTTTCTAGGGAATGCGAGATCTCTTGGTAGCTTAAAATTCTTTCCACGCAGTCCGTAATAAAGCCAAATCAGACCAACAGGCAACAACAAGGAATTTTTAGGCATCTTTAGAGATTATTATTAATGGAAAGAAAACTAAATTTATGCGGTGAAAGTCTATTTAATTTGCTGACAATTCGATCGAAATGATATCTGATTCGCCTAGTATTATTGGGAATTTCAGTAACCCTGTTATGCAAGGCGCCGTAGGTAAATATTTGTCGGCATTTGATTCTTGTACTAAGCAGATTCTCTGCTATATCACGCGAGGGTCAGTATTATTTTTTACGCCCTACCGACAAGCATGATGGGCCTTGTCCAACATTTATGATTCAATGTTCACAAAGGGCTGAACTACAGTAGTAGCAACAGAAAAAGCCTGATGATGATGATGATTTTCAATATAGGTTCTACTCAAAGCTAAAATTTACTATGAATGGTTTACAGGCCATGGATAATTTTAATTTCGTGATTTACTAATGATTTTCTAAAGCCTTGCAATGTTTCTAATATTATGATTTCCATCAAGATGTACCTTTTTGAAGTAGTTCATTTCCGACTTGAATTGCTTGGATTGCGATAAAAATATGACTGTAATTATTTGTAATATTTTACAGCTAAATATATATTATAACTAAAGTAACTTCATCTGTAATATCCTTTATTAACTTAGTAATACCCATACACCAAGTTTCAGTGTTTGGATTACAAATGTGAGAGTGGAGACAGCGTAGCCAGGTTAAAATACTTTTTATAAAATGTATCTACTTTTTAGGTACATCATATGTAAAACTAAAAAGTTAAATATGTTCTCAGAAATTAAGACTTAAGATCATTCGCGCACATGGGTTCCAGTGCGCAGACATGTGTTTAGGAGCGGTTTTTCATCTCAACACTTGGATGGCGTTGTGATAAAGTAGCTTTTGGGCAGACATATAGTAATAATAATAATACAATAATAATACAATAATAATACAATAATAATACAATAATAATAATAATAAATGTAATAATACTTTTACACCTAGACACGGAAGAAATAGACAAATGTTTGTCCCGGGCGGGAATCGAACCCGCAACCCTCGGCTCCGCAGTTAGGGTCTCTAAACACTCGGCCAACCGGTCAGTCAAATAGTATACGAGAGCTACATAATACTTTTATAACACTTAAGCTGTGTTGAGGCTACGAAGGCAATGCATTATGTTTGACCATCGCTACACGCACCCCCCAGCAAAACAAAAAAAAAAAAATTACCCTCAAAATACAGACTTACAGACTAACAGTTTTATATTTACCGATTATTCTAATATTAAAAAAAATATTTCTGCTCTTAAAGCTCCTATTATCAGTAATAAGTCAGAAATACGTAATTTAAAAATAACTGATATATTTTTAATTTGTCATTCATTTTATAATCGTTCTAATTTTGTGTCATTTTGATTAGAAAATTAAACTTTAATTAAATTCATTAAAATAAACTTAAATTAAATTTTGTGTGTAGTATAATTGTAAATGGTTAGTTCAATACAATTATCATGAAGAGCTCTGTTGTCTGTAACACAGGTTTTCCCAGTTCAGACACAGAGGTCTCCCATATTTCTTTCCACTCCTGTTAGGTACTGTTAGGTACCTTGGATTTTTTTGATTGTAGTGTAAAACTTTGTAGAACTTTGAGTGAATAAATACTTATTATTAAACTCACCTTAGAGAAAAACTTAATATCTCTAGTACTAGTTTTGAAGCTTGATCTCCTACTGAACGTCATAGAGGGTTTTAGTAATTTCATGTTGATAGTGGCTCTATCTATGTATTGGATTAATTTCTCCAATAGAGAATAGGCGAATCGTAATTCTATTGCCACTCCAGCGGTTGTTTGTTCCGTGTCGCTTTGGCTCGCTTTCGGCCTGTGCAACTTATACCCTTGATATTGCAGATATTTCAAAAACTCTTGAGAACGTTCTCGATCTTTTTTCTTCTCTTTATCGGTTAGTAAATCATACGGCACTAGCTGAGGATGTATACCACCTGTAAATAGGAAAAAAATCAAATACAAAATTTGTAATTTACATAATAATATTCCACACGTTTATAACTAGAACACACTGAGAAATTACAAAGGATATCTATGATTGAATTTATTCACAATAGAGTAATATTTCAATGTAAGTTTCACAGCAATAATATTCTTTAATTAAGTTTACTATATTTTACTACAATTTATTTAACTAATTCAAACAATAAAAATAATTGAAATATTTTTACATTCCGAATGTTCCAATACAAATGTCCTCTAGTATAAGAATATATTGAAAAAATACATTGGACAATTTTTGTGTAGTATCTCGGCAACTGAAAATTTTACTTTAGGAAAAAGGATATTTTAACTCGTTGCAAATAATTTGTTCTCGGCTTTATACAGACACTTCACAGCATAGAGATAATATAACTAGTTTATACAAGCTACATTACGCCCAGAATGTGACGTTTGAGCATGGAGAAAAAAGAATGGAAAATAATAATAATAACGTATACATCACAATAACGTCTAGGCCCCAAACTAAGCATTAGCTTGTATTTTGGGTACCAAGCGAAGACACCACATACATATAACAACCAAGACCCGGTACCAGTATCAATATTCATCATATAAATACTGACTTGATCTGGGATTCGAACCCGGGACCTCCAGCTTCGTAGGCAGGGTCGCTACCCACTAGGCTAAGCGGTCGTCGTAAGAAAAAAAATAACTGTACCTAGTTTTATCTTTATTTTACTTTTATGCCGCATGTGCATTTGGACACTCATTGACAGTCAGTGGTCACAGCTATCTACCAAAGACATAACGACTGCGCAAGCTCGAAATAAAGAAGATAGACTTAGTATAATTTGAGGTGTAGTTATTCTCTGCCTCTGGCTTGTCTTCTTCTTTGTCTGGCCCTTTCCCATTTTATTTGGGGTCAGCCCCCGTATCATGCGTCTCCAGGTGCGCTCGATCCTGGGTCGTCTCTTTGCTGGCTTGCGCTTCTTCGAGGTTCTCATTTACTACGGACATCCATGTGATTCGGAGTCTTCCTCGTCGTCGGACTGGTTTGCCCACTCTATTATCTCTATGCTTTACGATGTCATGTCTCTATTACACTGCTGGAATATCAAAACCTCACGCATTGTTTCGTAACCGTCCAAATGAAATGTATGTCAGACATAAACTTACAAAAGACAGCAACAACCCAACGAATCAGTTGACCGATACGTTTAAATTTCTCGTCAAATGTTGCTATTTAAAGCAGGTTACCACAGAACAAAATTAAAATGAATACATTAGAGACGCGTTCTTTTGCTTATCGTATCTATTCGTCAGAGAATAGTTTCTCTAATTGGAAATAGTTTCTTAAATTAGATGACGCGCAAAACCAACACGCTGATCAGACATATATCACAAATAAATACATAACAAATATTATAAAACATTCTAGCTCCGGAACGTTAGCAATAGACAAAAATCAACAACAACAATAAGTTTGTTATTTCTGGGGCAACAACAGACATGCCCGTAGAAACTGTCCCGCAGGTTCTATCTATGTTAGCTGTGAGAAGAAAGGACACTTTGCCCGTGTATCAAAGGGGAAAATCTCAACAGCGGAACGCGTTTGCTGTACAGATTCAACAATCGATGCAACACAAAGTCAATCGTTGCCATGCCTTACTGTGGGTACGACTGATCTGAGTAAATGAACGGTTGACGTCACAATCAAAGACCGCATACTTACTAGAGCACCCGGCGATACTGGCAGTGGAACTAGTTTTAGACCCAATCGCCTCGTTAGTTGCTCTAACTGGCAAATGGTATCCTGCAAGCAAAAAGTCGCTACGGCCGCTGTTCACTTAACATCCAAATTCGAAGAAACATGTATCTATACTAAAGGCGGTCCTACACACGCGGCAAAACATTCGGCCTTAAAATCAGCAAATGTTTTCCGTGAAAATAATCGACAAATGTTTGTCGAAATTTTATTTCTTATACTACTTCGCAAATGTTTTTTTTTTTTTTCGGTACGGCCACTTTGAAATGCGCAAGAAAACCGACACGCTATAACGGATAACAAATGTTTGCCGCACAAGGCATTACCGAATACAAATGGCGTCCCACATATGCGTGATGGTCAATGTTTGGCATGCTTGTCCACATGTGTGGTAAATGTTAAGATTCAAAATCGCCCTTTCCCAGAGGACAGTTTGACGACAGACGAAGCCCTTTTCAAAAAGGTTTTTTTTAATAACGAGCCACTATAATAATAATAATAATTCTATTAAATGTTTTCCCCTGACATTCGTTACAATAGTTTCGAGCCATTTGTCGAAAACTTAAAGTTGGTACAAAACAATATATTCGAGAAATGTATCTAAACTATTGAAATAATCAACAATGTCCGCTGAAAACAATAAAGAGAAATACTTTCTATGCAGCTGTTAATGTTTTAATTGGAAATGAAGAAATGTGATCAGAAAAATAAAAATAAAGACTTACGCCATCTATAGTCAAAAAGGTGTACTAGACAGGCCGCGTTTTCCTCAAGGTACATGCTCAAAAATATAAAACGGAATGGCACGTGATGAAAGAATTATATGCATATAAACTAACTAAGAATTTTACTTTAAAAAAACACAAATATTTTTTAGATGCATTGCGATGCATTATAGGTTTAATTTTATGCATACTTCGAGTGTCCTTAAAATTAAACCTATAATGCATATATATAATGCATATACGTAATCAATAAAAATATTAAAACCTATATTTTTTTTACATACCTAAATCCTAAGTGCAAACCCATTTCTGTGATATTGCAGATGCATTCAGAAGATAATACCTATGAGATTTATCAGCACAGAAGAAAAGTATTAGCACATGACACAGAACAGAGCTTTTCACTTTTGAGAGGACATGTAAGAATAACTTCAAATGAGAAATACAAAAAGAGGATATGTATCAATTATTCTCCAAATAAAAATAAATACACGAAAATTCATTCAAATATATCACCTAAATATAGAAGAGTTACTTGCAAATGTTGTAACATCGAATTAATAGTAAGTTAGACTTGAAAAGTACCTATCTCCAAATTATATTACTAAAGAGAAACAACACTAAACAACATTCGAAGCATATGGAAATATGATACAGTTTCGCAGGATACACAAAAATCTATCTCAATTTTATACAATTTTGATATAAATAGTGCAATGGACTTAACGATTTATAGTTTATTTAGTAACTAGCTGCTGCCCGCTACTTCGTCTGTATGAAACACAGATTTAACACTAGTTCCTGGTTTCCACCCTGTCCTGAAAAATCACTAGGAAAAACGTTCCTTGCCTAACCCTTAAGTAACAAAGCTTGTTATATTATATCTTAGTTGAGGTCCAAGTATTGTTTTGAAAAAAAATCCTTTGTATAGAATTGACCTCGTTACGATTTTATTATAATATATAATACGCGCCACCGATGATTTGAAAGGCCACCGGCTGTACACATTCGCCGATCGGAGGCGAGTTCAAAATTCAAAATTACCAGAGGCAGCGCTATGCAGATAAAAGAGAAGTGTACAGCCGGCGCCTTTTACAACTGAGGTTTTAATGACCAGCCAAATTTAAATATAATGATCTTTGGTAGGAAACTTATACCCTTCTTATTTCCTTTTAGTATCTTTTATAGAAAAATATTGAGATATGACTACACAAACCTTTCCCGAAAAAACCAATAACTTTAGTCATCATTTATGCCCACCGCCCCATTTCGTTTCAAGGCCTCGGGCGCGTACGTTTACTATAGTGTTAAGAAGGCAACCAAACGTTATAAAATAACACTGTAGATAAAATAATTTATTATGAAAAAGTAACCCATATTTTTTATTTACGCAATGAGGTCTATTGGTGATACCTAACATCTAGAAAAATTTTGGCCGGTTACTAAAATCTCACCTTGTATAGATAATAAAGTAATGTGGGGATATAATGTAAAGTTGTGTAAATAAATTTAATAAAATAATAAAACCATAAATTTAGGCCTGCATCACTTTGTTGTTAAATAAACTTTTAAGAATGTTGCACTACTTATACCAAAATCGTGATACATTTTTGTGTCATCAAGGGGATAAATACACCCATCGAGAGAATATATTTACGCATAGATGGAGATCTTCCAATTGATAATCGCATCCAACGTGGTTAATAAATTGGAGACAAGACTCAATGCGCGATTTTAACAAGTCGACCACTATCCAGTACATAACATGTCAAAGAAACTATAACCAACATGTATCGACGCGGACCTTTCACGCTGCTGGTAAACTGCTTTCTGCGTCAAGGTGACTGCCATTTTATGATACCAATACAGCGTTCACAGACCAGTCAACCTATAGACCACGCTTTAATAAACGTCAGTACGAAAACGAAATCGCCAAAAAGTGGCGGGGTGCGGGGAGAGGTCGGCTAGTTTTCATTGGCTCGTTCAAAATTGACAATTTAATGGCGTCCGACGTGCTTCCAACTGACAGTTCACTAGTGACGTAGTTATGTAGTGTCACTACATAGCCTTGGCGAATGCTACTCCCTGTCAAAGCGTGGTCTATAAGGTTGACTTGTCTGTGACAGCGTTACACTGTCTTCAGAAGTTAATTACGGAACAACGGTGACATTACCTCCGTTAGTGATAAGCTCTTCCTTCTTTTTCTTAGCCCATATATCGTGCGCGTTGTCTGCCAACCTCTCTGCCATGTTCTGCATCTCTCTCGATAGAGTCAAATTGGTCATGTCGACTGGATGTGGGTTATAATTGAACGGCGTTGCTGAATCGGCCTGTAATTTTTTTAAATTATTGTTTTCAGCTTATAAACATCAGGAGAAACCTAAAAATAAATATTTAATTTATTGTTGAGATTGTATAGTAATTCACGAAGTGTACATTTCATTTACTTCGCTTTAAAATCTTATGTATTAATAAGATTTTTTGTACTGGAGAGTTTCATCATTGTTAGTAACAAATTAAATAACGTTTGGTCATTATAAATTGACAATAACCTATTGTATAAGCCTAATTCCATTCCATCAGCCCTTTTTACACACCAGTGCAGGAGTTTAAGCCTCCCTTCAAGATGGGGGGGCTTGGAGCTTAAATCCACCACGCTGCTCCAATGCGGGTTTGCGGATTGTAACGACCGCCATCTATTGACAGCAACCGCGACCGACTGCTTAACGTGCTCTCCGAGGCACGGAGTCAGTGATAGTTAATGTACTTAAGTCAGAAAAATTCATTGGTACACGCACGGTTTCGGACCACGGCCACAAGGCCTTGTGATTTGAAACAGGTTCGCTGCGCTCGGGCTATCACAACACTAAGCCCAACAATTACATATATTAATGAAAACTAATATATGTATATATTTATATGCACCTTTTCACCTAAGTGTTGCATGAATGAAGAGAACGAAGTTCATATCCAGTGTACATAAATATAGCTTATGAGAAGTATTTTATTTTTATAGAAACGTTTGGCATTTTATGATGTACCAGTCGAAATAATTGCCTGCCATACGGTCCCGTATGAGTGTGCCGGCGCGGCTTGTTCTGACTGTATTTACAATATCGGTTGTTTCTATGAATATTGAATACTGTTCATAGAATTATATTTATATTGTGGTATTAGGTAGTTTCACGCAAAGAACCCACAAAATCATTAGCAGGATCTCACTCCACCAGCGCACATAACGCGACGTTTAATTAAAATTTATTTTTACCTCCTTAATAAAATAAGGGATGTAGGTGCTATAGAAAATTTATGTTTTTCATGAAAGCCGCGATATTTGTGTAAATTTATGGAATTGAAATTCGAAGAAGACGTGTTAAACACTTCGTTATTATCAAATTACAATGACCAAGGTAATATGGTAATCACCAAAACTCAAAACTCACCACAATATCCGGGGCTCTCTGGTAATATTCGGGATCATGAAAACAAAACATTCATTAGTATGGAACGGGACAACATAAATATTTATAATATTAGTAAATAACACAACAGCGGGGAATAATTATACCCCACTGCAGGGGCTTAGGCCTCACCGCAGGATGAAAGGGGCTTGGAGCTTCATTCCACCACGCTGCTCCAAATGCGGGTTGGCGGATTGGAACGGCGGCCGTCTATTGACAGCAACCGAGACCGACTGCTTAACGTGCAGTCCGAGGCACGGAGTCAGTGATAGTTATGTATTTAAATTTATATAGCGTGTATTAATTGAACTGATTCTGTACAGAGGTTGATATAACAGTTTCAGTTTGCGTGGTCATAATATAGAACAAGTGAAAAGAATTGATCCAGAGGGAAAGTACCGCAAATATTAAATTAAACTTTTCTTTAGGGTAAATTTATTTTTAGGGTTTCATACCTCAAATGGAAGAAAGGAACCTTTGTCTGTCTGTCAGCCTGTCTATATATACCCTTTTTCTCAGGAACGCATGGAGGTTACGAAATTCAAATTAAAATCAAATACTAGGCAGATACATAGCCTTCAAGTTCATAATAAAAATTAGAAATATATATAGCCAATTTTAAAAAGTGGCCGCCATTCCTTGTTTTTTGTTACCGGGCCGATTGTTTTCAAAATCGATAAGTGAGGCTCCATGTGGTCTTTAAACAAAATTCCGTGGTAAAAGTTAAAAAAGTTGCCGCCATTTTGAACTTTTTTGTAATTAGGCCGATCGCTTCGAAAATCTCATGGTGCACGTCAAGTGTGTGTGCATGGTGCAGATGCGCGTGTAGTGATAAGCAAGCTATAGTGTAGAAACGTATTCTCGAGCGTCCATCAAATGTAATTACGTAAACGCTTACGACAATTCAAAAACATTAAATTGAGAAAATAGAGAAGAGACTGGTGAAATACCAGATTTGACCCAATAGTTTCATTTACATAGAGAAAAGTGAGACACCGTTTTTTGGGGGTTTTACAGATGTGGGTAGGACCAACTTCTTTCGTAGTTATTAAAATCTAAACTTTAAAACAAAGCTAATTAATTACATTGACATCAAGAAATCGACTGCCCGTAAGATTCTAACACCCCGACGCGCTAGTAAAGTTAGTAGAAAAATCTACCATACAGACAATCACCATGTATTCTTTTGTTCCTTGTGGCATGGGAACTTCTCACGGAAACCAAAGTCCTTATTATATTCCTTTCTCTAAGATTTATTCGATAGCACTGTTCCCGCATCCACTCATCAACCGATATTATGTGTATCAACTCGTTTACATTAAACTTTGGTACATACACCCAAAAAGACGCACGCGCACGTCTAGTTATAGCTACGTAACCTTAAAAAGCGTGTAAAGTGTTCTTTGCTTATGCTAATATATGATTTAAGGAATGACTCACAGTTTCTTTGATTTTTTCGCCACCCTTGAGTATGCAGCGTTAAAAACACAACATTCAGATAATTACAAATATATTACAGTTTACAAATATTTTAACATGTAAATTATAAAAGAGTGTCATCATAATGAACCTTGGAGTTTTTGTTAGAAAACAAGTTAGTAAATTTTTCTGTATATATTACAGTATTCGATTCATTTTCGTGTAATTGTAAAACGTTTTTATGTAAGGCATTATTTAAAATAAATAGGTATATTCAGTCGTTAAATTATTTACATCTTCTAGGACAAATAAACACGTAAATACCTACTGTATCTCGTTAACTATGGTTATTATTGTAATGAAAATATATTCTAAAAATCATACAAAAATAACGCCATACTGTTTTTTTTTTAATAAACTAAATATCTTATAACTAAAATACTAACACCCCCGGATTTTGACTGCCTCCTCATTGAACTTCTATTGGTGCTTGGGATATCCACTTCAGAATGTTCTACCGACCAGCCTATGGCCAATAAAGCTTTTAAGGATTCTCTGACTGGCTCTTTATAGCGCTCCTTTTCCTAAACATAAATCAATTAATATTAATTAATTAAGTACATATTCAAATACATAAGCTTAAAGAAATATTTAATTCAATAACAAAGGGAACATAGAGTTCCACATTTGCTTGGTTGAAACTTAAATTCGTTTTTGTGTATACAGAAAAATGGGAGCTTTATTCCGACACCTGTTTGGCTTGAACTATGTTATTTTCCGTCACAGATTTCCCGCGCAATACCTAAACTAGGGTTGATCACGAACAATATATTAAGTTTAAATTAATATAAAATTTCGAGATATTAAATTGTTTATCAATATTATCTCTGCTATAACTACAATTTTTTAACTAAAATTTATTTTATAGTAAATAGAATCTCTAAATTATTAGATGAACCCTGATTTGTAAAGAAAAAAGTGAATTCTTACATAATCGTTGAGCATATTATATGGTTTGAGACGAGGATGCGTTTTATTCACATCTGACCACGTTTCTCCGTAAACCCAGCCGTTTTCGATTTTTCTGAAAAATCAATATTAAAATTATTATTAAAATCAATATTAGGTAAATTACAATACAATTATATCATTATCGATTGAACGATTCGTCTAATGTTCGGAGTCGCCGACTGCAGACCTAAAGGTCACGAGTTCGATTCCCGCCCGAGACAAATATTTCTAAGCATGAACATTTGTATTTGTTCTGAGTGTAAAATATATACATATTATTTATTTATTTATTATGAAAGATATTTGAGATTGTATATCAGCTGTTTAGTACCCATAATACAGGCTTTGTCTAGTTCAAAGCAGTTTGTTCAGTGAAGTCTAAGAAAATAATAAATAATAATAATTATTATTAATTTCATTTAATATTATATAATTATATATTTATTATATACTTTATATAATACAACTATTAATAGTAGAGATCATTTTAGTTTCCTTTAAATTATTTCTTTAACTTTAATACCGTAGCGCTGGCTAGTTGGAAGTTCAAGCGCTTGATTTAAAATCCTAACACATACATAATTTGAACGAGCACGGGATGTTCGGTTTTTTGACATAGACGAATGTAGGTATTCATGTCGTACGAATATAAGTGTTTAATCGTGGTTACGAAACATACGAAGTCGAATCCATCATCTTTTGTTTCAGCTCTAAAAAAGTTACGACACTGAATAAAACAAATAACGAGCGAATCTTGTGATTTATGCATTTTACAGAAATATGTTATATTTATTAAGAAAAACTACTAAATCAGTAAAAGATTTTTTATTGCTGTCTGCAAAAATGCCGAAGATACAAATTTTTAAGGTAAATCGTGTAATGACGTCACTCGGTTACATAACTATGGGCTGACGTGGATAATATATATGTAGCGGCACCGAGTGACGTCACGAGCGGGTCGTAAAAACACAAACTTTGATTTGTTACATCTCCGGTAACAACCGGTATTTTCTCGAAATTCAAAAAGTATAGTCATCAGAGGGCCAAGTGCGAGTTTTTTACTATTAACTGTGTCGTATGCGTTTTCCGTGATTTGTATGGAAACTCGTACCTAAAACGACCGCTAGATGTGCTGTACGACTTTCCATACAAATTATGAAAAACGCATACGACACAGTTAATAATAAAAAACTCACACTTGGCCCTCTGTATGTTATACTCTAACGTTTGAAATTGCGTATGATACATAATTTTGTTGAAGAGGACGCGCTCTTTGTAGAAAGAGTTTTACAACAAGACATAAATTAAGGCATTACAATACTGTTCAAATAAAATCCTCAGATATAATATGGGAAATATATATAACATACCTAGATGCCCAAGCGTCGTGATAATGTTCAGAGAACTTCTGAACGATTGTGTTCAAATCATTGTTCAGGGCTACAGAACTCGTGTTGATTGGTTGTGGATTATATTGAGGATTGTCGGGTCCTCCTGTTGAATAAAATCACAAAATTCTGTACTATTTAACAGGTATAAATAATATTTGTTCGATACTGGAACAGTAAATTGTTACACAAGGGGTGATCTATTTAGGCATGAGATGTTTTGGCGCATGAGCATATAGCGAGGGCGCCAATAGTTCAAGTGCCTAAATAGGTATTTCATCCGAGGTAAACATTCTGCTTTTCATTACGAATATGAGGAAAGTAAAAAAAAGCGTTACATCCATATCTGAATCCCACAAACTTTTTTTTTTAGAAATATCTGTCTATGTAACTAATCGGTACTTGACAAAACAACTGAAGAACGAATTGCCGCTTTCTCGCCTTTTTTATGTTTTTTTTTTTTGTGTGGCATTCTATCCAGCCAGTATTTTTTATCATTGATGATGGTAAATATTTAAAGAAAATCTATATAAATAACATGTTAATTTAGTTAAAAGTAAATTATAAGTATAAAGTCATATTACAAAATTTTTGATAATATTTTTTAATTACAATTTTACGCCACGATTTCACAAAGTTGTTGCATAAAAAGTTAGGACATGGCTCGCACAATTTTTTTTAATTTTTCTGACAGCAGGGAAAATCGTTTCCCGGGGACAAAAGGTACTGCTTTCGTCCCTCTGATTAGGTAACTTCAAACGTACTTTCCGAGTATGAGTAATAAAAAACACATTTGTTTTATAATGTTATTGTCTATGCATACTCTATGGTTAAAGTATAAGAAATATCTGTCATAAAAATATATCTTTCCCATTACTTACAAGATTTTTATGGATAGAAATTATTTATTAAATTTTTCTATGACTATCTCTACATTCACTAGAGCAGCTATTCAAAAGAGTTATACACGGTGTCGGATTTCTTATGGTCCAAACGAAAACCATCGATAGACGGGTCAAGGGGGGTATTCTAAGGGACCCCCATGTATGTTCCGCGAAAATGTACAGTTTTCGAGAAAATAGCATTTTTCTAAATTTTTCGTTATAGATGAAGAATTATTTTTTTTAATTTTCTCCTAAACTATAATCAGTAGACCCTTGATTTTTTTTTTGTAAATATGAACAATTAATAGCCTTATCGTTACACACTACAGTTCTAACTCAAGCGAATAATCTTTTGAAAAATAATAATTAATAGTTAACTGTTTTTATTTAGATGATTTTATTTTACTTTTCTCTTTAGGGGGTTTTAACTCCAAACCATCACATAACAAAAAAACTTCGAGACCCATTTCAAAAACTTGTCTACTATGTAAAACAAATTATATACAAACAAATTACAAAACACCCTACTACTTTCAATTGCAATCAGCAACGGCAAAAGCTTCTATTAGGTTTATAAGTTTTTAATGGGGGCCCTATTACTAAAGCTCTGCCGTCCGTCCGTCCGTATGTCACAGGTTTGTTTCATCTGAACCATAATAGGTGGACCCTTAAAATTTTCAGTGTATATTATTATTTTTTATTTTATCATAAAACACTTTGGTGAAAAAGTTCCAGGTGTTTCGAATAATTGGCTTACGCCATTAAATTACGAATTCACAAGAAGTCTTCTTTTGCGCTTCCTGTTTAACTACTCATACTCTAGCTAGCTGGTGTATACCCGTAGAGAAATGGCGAGTTTCAGTCTGAGTTTAGTCCGCGAGGTCCTCGCGCTCCGGCCTTTACCCCTGCAAAATTGCGTTTAACATTTTTCGTACTGTGAAGTGTCATTTCTGACTCTATTAAAACCAAACGCTGCTGTCAAATTTATTTACCCTATGCCTCACATGTTCAAAACAAGCAAAAAACGTGCCCTTTTTATAGTCACTTTTTCGTTCATAATATTTTATTTAACATAATAAGTACACCTAAATAATTTCTTTATTATATGTAAATATTACCTGAAGATTGTGATTCTTTTCCATAGAACTCATCGTCATAATTTTTCGACAAAGAATAATCAGGTGGAAGTGCACAACCTGTAAAGACATAATTCGAATCATCATTACTCATATTATAAAATATTTTTAAACCAGCTAGATAATGAATAGGTAACGATTATGAACTTTTCCAAATATTAGAAAAAAAAGTAGATAATGATATCGTTGCATTATCGTGAGATCCCAGTTTGAATCATCGTCATCATCATCAGCCCGTGTCTCCCCACTGCAGAATAAATGTTCCAAGATTCGCCACCACATATGGTACTCCGCCTTTGGCATCAAGCCACCCCCGGTATGGTGCTTCAGGTCATGTGTCCATCTTGCCGGGGGGCGTTCAACGATTCGCAACGTTTAAATCATATTTGTTAATATCCTTAAGTGCAAGGCCACATTACGTTTTTATACAGCAAAAAAAAAACGTTGCATGGCCAAACGGGCCTGGCGTATAGCCTCGCCGTTATCACTACATATTATAAAATAAAGTCCTCCGCCTGTCTGTCTGAACGCGATAAACTCAAAAAATGTGAAAGTTTACGTGTATAATTTATTATTTTTTTGTGCAAAGTTGTTGAAATATGACGAGTATAGTTGAAGTCGGAAAAAAATGAAAATGGCTGGGAGCTTTCATCGAAAACGCTGCTTTATCTTTTTGAGGTATAACAAAATAATTTATGGAGGAATTGAAGGACTAGAACGCAAAATTGCATTATAGTCTGTTTTTGCTCTAACAAAGCTAAAAAATGCTGTATTAATTGTGTCCTTTGATTATATAATGTCTGAATGGACCCTTGCAATATAATGTTAACAAAAGTCACTGCCAACTTTCACATATTTGTGTGTGTGGTTCAACAGACCACTCTCTTTAGCTGCGTCGTGCTATCTATGTGCGAACCATCTCTGTGTGCGTGAATTATAACCGAACAGCTAGGTGATATTTTTATCTAGGTTTTTTGACGCCGCAGACACTATATATATATATATATACAGACACTATATAATCAAAGTTTGTATAATTATTTTTAACTTGAATATAAAACAAAATATTACCTATAGCGATCAAACATGGCAAAGCTTTCCCAAACAATTCGGGCTCATAATCCATTTTGCTCAGCGAATCGAAAATATTCGAAAATAACATCATTGTCAAACGTTTCTCTTCGTCGGACGATGCTCCAAACACGCCTTGCCCAGCTCCCGTACTGCCGTAGTACTTGGCACAGCGTTCGTAGTGTAGGGTTAAGAGCTGGGTAAGGAAAAACATACTTTAAAACAATTATGTCGAAAATTGTTGATAAAAACAACCAATGTTTTAAACAATGCTTTTGTATCATCGTAGCTTCATAGTATGGCGTTTGAAAATTTATCACCAATAACATACGTATTGACATCAGTAAGCGTAAAACTGAGTGTGAAATTTGATACGGAAAATATGATAAAAAAAGAGATAGTTTAACAAATTAAGCAAGCATCTAAAGCGCTTAGTCGATGCGCTTAGGAAGACAGAAAAAGCGACTAAATCAAATCACATTAATTGTAGGAACTTTAGCTCCTCACTACCTGCGCGTCAAAGCGAAATCTACTTCTTTAAGTACATATATCATTGTTCTTAACCAACTATAACAGTTCCATAAATTAAAGTATAAAATTTTAAGCATGATTTTGAGTTGAACGTATTTATAACAAATTAATATTTTTAGTGTCGAAGTACATTTTGTTACTGTCAAATAAATAGAATCGCTGGAGCCTGAATTATTGCTGAATATTGGAAACTTTTCATTTCCTATGAACTTAATTTTTAAAGTTATCGTCTTCAGGGCATTGAGATGACAGTCATTGTTTGCGTACTTAAATTCGCGCAAGATAAAATACGAGTTATTACCAGCATGAAGTTAGCTATCAAAAGGCTTTTCAATCAATCAACATTTTACCAGCCAGTGGTATTCCATATTAAATCAAATTTAAAATCATATTTGTAACTGTATTTTGAATTACCTATGTAATTAAAAAATAAGCTGAATTACCTATTTAATCAAATAATCTGTAAGTACTGAATTATTTAATATATCGACTATAATTTGATACTATGGGATTTAACTTTTGTCCTCATGCAGGTAAACTCAATTTTATTAATAACTTTAAATTTAATATTACATTTCATCAATAATATTTACATATCCCTTTCCTACATCTACCGTTTTATTAGTATGAATTTTTAGCATGTTCAGTTCAATCAATTCTAACGCGTGTACCTACATAAGTACACCGACTTGCATTTTCCAAAATATCTTACCCTAAGAGCAACTGTGGTGTACTCAGATAGCTGTGACACGTCGACTGTAAGTTTTCTCAACAATTTCAATAACATGGACGGCTGCATCGCCGAAGTCAATGCCACTAAGAAATCTGAAACCGCTTCTCTCTGGCCTTTTGTTAGCATACGGTTTTTCGATAGTCTGTAAAAAATTAAATTAAAAAAATATATATTAATCACTAAAAACATATGTGTGGAAAGTTAAGAATTTACACCTATTGGGGCTGTATTTTCATATAGAGAAATATTGATAATCATCATCTTTGTAAAAATTTTGTATACATTTTAAAATTTTTATTTTATAGATTAGACATTCGTATTGTTTTTTTAAGTTGTAGGTAAGTATATATACAAATGTTTTCATTACTCATACTCAGAAAGTACGCTTAAAGTGACCTGATCAGAGGGAGGAAAGTGATACTTTTCGTCCCTGGGAAACGATTGTCCCTGCTGTCAAATAAATTTAAAAAAAAACTATGCAAGCCATGTCCCATGTCCGCGATACAAGTCTGTTGAATCGCGGCGTAAAATTCTAATAAGAAAACTATTAACAACAATTTTTACTTTTGTAATATGACTTTATAATTTTAATGTATTTTAAATAAATTATTACTTAATTTACATAGATTTCAGCTATAAATTAACTATTATCAATGATAAAAAGTACTGGCTCGTATAATGCCACAGTAAAACAAAAATAAAAAATGCGAAAAAGCGCCAATTCGATCTTCAGTTGTTTTGGTGAGTGTTGATTATTTACATGTACAGAAATTAGTATAAAATTAGTTCATCAGATACAGATATGGATTAAACGGGTTTTTTTAACTTTCCTCATCTTCACTTCACTTCATCAGCCCATTTTTACCCCACTGCAGAGGCTTAGGCCTCCCCCAGGGTGAGGAGGGGGCCTTGGAGCTTAAATCCACCACGCTGCTCCACCGCGGGTTGGGGACTGTAACGACCGCCATCTATTGACAGCGTCCGAGACCGACTGCTTAACGTGCCCTCCGAAACACGGAGTCAGTGACAGTTGTGTACTTAAGTCAGAAAAACTCATTGGTACACGCCCGGATTCGAACCATGGCCCTATGAGGCCTTATAAATTTGAGACAGGTTCGTTGCGCTTTGGGCTATCACGACACTTTCCTCATATTCATTATGTAGAATGTTTACCTCGGGTGAAAGACCTATTTACGCACTCGAACTATTGGCGGCTTCGCTACGGCTCGTACGCCAAACCATCTCGTATCTAAATAGAACCCTTTCACTCCTTGCGTAGCAATCTACTTTTTGAATCTACTTAATTGAGAAATATGTGCCTGTCCTTACAGGTAGATATAAGTAGGTACGATATGTGATTGTATCTAAGTTTAAATGGGCGTAAATCGATCTTCTCTTAAAACTGATTTTATACATGTTCTGTTCTTCCTAACGTTTGCAAAGCTCACGTGCCTATGACATCTTTATTCTCTATTGATTACTTAATTGCCAATCATTTTCATATGGTACTTTTGTGTTGTAGGAGCAGGCAAACAAACAAGTAAAAGTTAGCGTTATTATATATGTGCTGTACAAACCTGTAAACTGTATGCAAAGTGGCATCAAGTAAACTGCCATAGTTCTCTGCCTCGTTATAGAAGTAAGCGTGTTTTATGAGCAGAGGCAAAATAGAGTTTCCGATGTATCTGTTCATAGACAAAGCCATGTCGGATTCACAGCCATCGTTCTGAAAAAAAAAAAAAAAAAACAATCTCATCATGAATTCGGTTTTATCCGCTACATATGTAATGCCACAATAACAATGTTTCCCCGTGCCCACAGGAACCGTGCGTTTTTCCAGGATAAAATAGCCTACGTCATTTTCCGGCCCATAAACTATCTTTGCAAAAAATTAAAGCGCTTCGTTGCTGCGTGAAAGAAAGACAAACCAGCAAACACACTTTTACATTCATAATTTTACTAGATGATCCAGTGGTATGAAGTTCTCTAAGCTATCTATGCTCAAAATCAACTACTTATTTTTAAGAAAAAATCTATTTTAAATATAGCAGATTTCACACATCGCACGGAATGAATAAAAGCTCTATGCTTGGCGCAGTTGTCAAAAGATAGGCCCACCACGAACGCCATTCTATTGAAAATTATCCAAAATGGTAGAAAATTATCAACTTATTTTTTTTTCGCCTGTTTCTTTGGGTTTTATCGCAATTCCTTTTTTTCTAAACCGCCCCAGTATTAAGGCGAACAAAACAAAAAAAATTCAAGTCGGTCGAGCCATTTTCGAGTTTTTGCGAGACTAACCCAAGGTAATTGATTTATTCATATGTAGATTAGGAATTAATATTTCGAGCGAAAATTTAACAATCTGGGACAATGTACCTCATGTCGTCAGGTATAATGATATTAGCATTGGGTATGGATTGCGCAAAATATAAAACGCCAGTAAAATAGTGGATAAATGGAAATTACATCATGCAAATGGCGCCGGTTTTCTGTTTTAATCGAAACCGTGGTCATGTTTCCACCAGTTCCCGAGAGAGAAGTATTGTATGGTACAATTATATACCAAGGACAATAATAATACATGGGATATCTAACACAGCGCCATCTAGTCCGAAAGTAAGCAAGTATCATACTTGTTTTATGGGTTACTAGACAACTGATATACACACTTAAATATTCTTTATAATATATACCTAAATATTTTACGCCCAGACACAAAACAAAGGGATGTGTTCGCACGCATAAATATTTGTACCAGGCGGAATTCGAACCCGCGACCTTGGGTCCTGCAGTTAGGGTCTCTATCGGCCAGTCAATTGGTCAGTCAACGTGTCTGTATGTCTGTTTTCTTTTTATGACTAAACCGAGCCTGACAAAATTTGGCATGGAGATAGCTTACATCCTGAAGATGCAGGCAGCCTAGTGTTTACCATAGTGAAAAAAAAAGTACAGCAATTTTTGTGAATTCTCTAGTTTTCTTTAGAACTACCGCACCGTTTCCTCACCGTTTTGTGCCTCGCGGTTGTAGTGATTGTTAGCTCTTAACTTCTTGTCGATTCTAACAAGATTTGACGGCGATAAACTGTGCGTGGGTGATAGTTTATGGCGAAACTGTGTAACGTTGCAGAATGTTCGAAGTAAGAAAGTTTGGTTTTTGCAGAATATTCTAAATTTTCTTAAAACAATCTCAATGTCCTAGAACAACCATTTTTCGTCCCAGTACAAACATGTAGTCTACGCGGGCGAAGCCGCTGATGGAAAGCTAGTAACAATATAAAATGCCTTACTTACCCTGTCCAGCATAGTTGCCGCTCTCAAATCTGGCAAGAAAGCTTCTTCCAACAACCTGTAGAACAGCTCCTGCGTTTCGATACCATAAACTCGCTCCAAGAACAGCACTATGCTTTGCTTGTGACCAGGAATCAAGCCAGAAGGCATATCTAGCAAAAGGAATCCTCAAATTAGGGTTTAGCCAGCTTTTTTGACACATTGAGGGTCTTGTGACTTTTCTACGCGACCCTATTTTCGCTTTTGTGTCAGAGCAACTCGAATCATTAGTATTGGATATAGCAGCAATTCTTCTTTGGCTTTATATGTTGACTATGAAAGCATTTACTATCTTGTATTATATACATAATGTAAGCGTAACCCTACTTTTTTATTGGGGGAGCGTATTGGTTGATACAGATCATAGAAAGACAAAGTTAACAGGAGGGTCCGTTACATCAAAGGTAGCGCGTCGGTCCTTCCGTCTAACCACCTAAACACTAGTTTTCAGATGTACAAATGGACGGTTCGTTAGTAAAATATTTATGAAATAATTATGTAGGCGGTAAGCCAATGTGTAACAGCATACCAGATTTAGGCCTCTCTTCTCCGGCAGCCGGGTTGTTCAAAGTGAACCGAAGACTCAGTACACCTTGTAAGTCTTCCAATGGAACTAGGGAACGCAAGATGGCGCGCGCTCTTAGAGATTCATTTTTACCCTGAAAATAGTTTAAAACTGATATAATAAGGACTTAAAATTATAGAAATATTACTCATTTTCGTTAAAAGGGTTCCTCACAAAAATGTATGCATCTGCGTGGACGTCTATATTCGGTATACAAATTACTTCAAGACTACACATAGCATAACCTTGGTGTAGTATGCTTTGGTGATTTGTATTAAAACATAATTTAGTACTATTATTATTGAATATTATTTATTACATTTATGTTTTTACATAAACATAAAAAAATTACATTACTTTTATGATTCCATTTCATTTTACCAGCCCATTATTCCCCACTGCAGGGGCTTAGACCTCCCTCCAGGGTGAGGGGGCTTAAAGCTTAATCCACTTCGCTGCTCCAGTGCGGGTCAGTGCCATCTCTTAAAGGCACCCGGGACCGACGGCTTAAAGTGCTCTCCGAGGCAAGAAGTCAGTAATAGTTATGTACTTAAGTCAGAAAAACTCATTGGTACAAGTCCGGACCACATCTGCACGGCCTTCTAAACTTGAAACAGGTTCGCCGCGCTCGGGCTATCACAACCTTTATAATGATAGATGCTAATTTAAAATGAAGCGCCTTTATAAGACTATCTCGTCACAAGCACGTTTAAGTTCACTTTGGACCAAACTTCAGTTTTCAGGACTGTTTACGAGGCGACATTAAAAGACGCTATCCACACCGTACTTAATTACGTTTATGAATATATCATACACAAAGGCGTAGACACATAGGTGGGTCAATAATAATAATTATAATAATTATTTCACAAACGGCCATCAAATCTCAAATGGAACAGAGCTTGTATTATGGGTACTAGACAATTGATACACATACTTGGATAATTTTGTTTTAGAAATACATATACAAACATTTTACCAATCAGAAAGGTTTATTCCACTTAAGTGCCATAAATAGGTCTGTGATGGGTCATCTCTGATAGTCGCAGTTGCGTTCCATTATTCTAAATTGCGTACCAATATGAGAAGACATTATTGATATACTTTTTATTTTTAAACAAGAATCAAGGTAGTTGTTTTCTAGAAAAGTGGTTTATTATTTTTTATTATATACGAAAGGAGAAAGCAGTATTGACTAGTGTCGTTTGTGTTTTCTCATACGTATCGTGGTTAGTATATCGAATATAATTACACTTACAAGTGCTATGACTCCAGCATCGGGCGCACAACGACCAAGTAAATCGACTAGCGTGCAGTAGAAGTTGAGAATAGCCGCCCCGGTGTCAATGTAATCTTCGTCTTCGTCGGACTCCGGTAATGGATGGCTGAACTGTATGTTAAAAATTTTTGAAATTAATATTTTTTAAATAAAGTTTTTCATATAATTATGTCACGTCAACCTCTTTATCTTACATGAATCACGTGTCAATTACTTATTCAAGATAATATTTAGCTAAATTATGAATACTTTTGCATAGTTGTTTACAGGCAGAATCACTGAAAAAACATGCTACTACTTAAAGCTAGATTTGTTCTCAAAATCGAACATAATGTTCTCAAATTCATTCCGAAAACACTCCGTGCACCATTTCTACCAAGACTTTAAGTAAAAGTTCTGAAAATTATTCCACAACTTTCACGATTTCCAGTATTGTGGGTGACGCAAGTGAACCTGAGCCTCACGTAAATTAATTGACCATTCGACATGATAATATTTTTCATAAACTTGTTAGAGAGCTTAGATTTACTAGCGCTATATACATTGCGTTTTCAGAAGAGTTAGCCAGATAAATATCAACTCATGCATAAAAGGCCTACGCTCTCATTTGTTGATGCTGCGCCAAGTCACTTCGATGCGACACCTGACAAGAAGACTGAGGCAGGCGATTTCGAGTCCCTTCCCCCTACTCACTGGCACGCAACTTATGGCGCATATTTCCGAAATACATCTAGTTTCAGTACTGAGAAACTTATCAATACAATAAATGAATAGGTTCGAACAAGGGCGTACGCACAGTTACAAACCAGGTATAGTTCGCCTCAAACTTTATGGCGGATTGGAATACAACGCTCTAAGCGTTCTTGCGCAGGTACAGTCATATACCCCTCGCTGCACTGCGTCCCGCTACACCTAAAACTCGTTACTGCGACGCGACTTGTACCCATGTTCCCATCCGCCATAAAGTTTGATCGGAACTATAACTAACAATACATTCCCGGACTCACGCACTGACCCTCAATTTCACGTCAACCACTCACATTAACAGCATAGCACACACGCTTGCAAACAAATCTTTATGACATTTGTACGACTGATTTTGTGGATTCCGTAACTTTTTATCAATAGTTCAGAATACCATTTTGCCGAGGAGCACACTGACTACCATCATAAAGTTTACTCTATTTTTGTGGTTAGGGTCGCCTAAAATATTACGTAAATGTACATCAGTAAAGATTTCTTATTTCTATATTTTGGAATGACCAAATCTACCATGTATACTATATATTTGACTTTTATTATGATTTAGGTATTAGTATTTAGGCTAGAACGTCATTATATGTGTATAATTTATTTGATTATTTGTTTAATGTTTGTAACTTTACTTGTTTTTATTTGTTTATTTTATTTCTATACCTTTTGAACATTGTACATAACTTCTGTATGTCATCTCATTACTAGAGTAATACGTGTATTATAATTGTACGGACGGGTTGCAGTGCTTGTGGTGTGTGCGGCGGACTCGCGTAGGGGCTGACTAAAAATCAGTTTTGTGGGCTTTGTCATGTAGACCTGCAGCGTGTGCTGAGTCAGCTCCTATCATGGTTGCGAAGAACTTCTATTTGTGTTTTGTTATTTGTATTTGTATGCTGTAAATTATGTATCCGTGGCCGTGATTAAATGTGTTTCTTTCTTTCTGTTACTTATATACGAATATATATTCAAATAAATATATTTCTTTTGCGGTGTTACTCACGTTAAGGTCTCCATCTTGTTCCAAATCCCTCAGTTTTCTTCTGTCAGCGATCCGTTCACTCATTTTATTTGCGTCTACGATCGCTTTGAGTAGCCCTTCGCCTTCGCCTCTAAGAGCTGGTCCTAAGCATTCCGGTCTCCTGATTAAAAGACGGATAACCAAGTTGGCGTTTTCTTCTACGCTTTCACCGTTGACCTAAAATTAGACAAAAACTACATTTACAACATATCAAATACAAAATTAAAAAATATGTAAGTCTGAATTTCGAAACCAGATTGTGGTGACGCACTTAGGAGGGGGGAGAAGTTGCAGTAAGAATGCATAGTGTTGGTTCGAAGGCTGCAATTTATCTATGGTTGTAATGCAACTAATTTACATACATATTTATAGCTAAGCTTTTATTATACGTAGCACATCTAGCAGGTAGCATACGAAAAAAAGATTGTAATAAAATTATATATTGCAGTTATCTGCATTTTTTTATTGTATTTTTTGACCTTATCTAAAAGATTTCGTAATAGGGCGATTATTCGATAAAATTAAAAGGAATGTGTAGTGGCAAATTTCCATACAAACGGCATTAACGGTTGCACTTCATTAAACCTTAACCGATTGCTGCAAAAAAATTATATAGTATTCAGATCGTTATAAACTAGGTTTATTAGTTTTTAATGTTTAAAATATTTTGATACATCACTTTAAAAAAAAAAATATTTATTTAATGACAAAAACTACAGCTCTTAAAAAATCTAAATTAACATTACTTATGAATATATCTAATAGCCAATTATGGTTTTACATTTTTTTACTTATTCATACTACAATTTAAGGCGACATCAAGCAAGACACATTTTTTTTTTTAATAATGAAAAATCAAACCGACAACAAAAAGTTTTAATATAAAAATAAAATTTTAATGATGCAGTATATAATATTGTATGAGACATTTATGTGTAAGGATAGGTAAATGTGTGTATGTGTGTGTGTGTGTATGTGTGCGTGCGTGCGTGTGTGTGTGTAATATATACTTATATAAATATATTATTATTTATCACATATTATTATTAATTATTATTATACACATTAACCACATTGCATTATAGTAATCTGTGTTGTGATCACGAAGCGTTAAGCCTATGTTGCTGTTTATCGGTTATCACTTCAAGTACGTCGCGCTTAAACGATAACTTACTAGTATTTTAATGCGTATTTTTTTCGATTTTTTTATTTTTCATATGTTGTGAAAATACAATTAGTTTCTTGTTGAACATGTGAAAAAATTTACAATTTCGAAATTTCCTTGATTTTTTGGTCAAGGAAAAAAACACGCGCATTTAAGTTTTTTTCACTTATGATGTATCAAAGCATTTAAAAAACTAAAAACGTATAAATCTAGTTTTTATTGATCTGAATACCATATAATTTATTGAGGCAATCGGTTAAGGTTTAACGAGGTGCAACCGTTAACGCCGTTTACAAGGAAGTTTGCAAATACACAACAGATTGTCAGGTGTGTAATCATTCTTATTTCATGTTAACGAATAAATAAACCACATTTACTGATATTTTTATTTGGTTTTTTCTTATTACCTTTGTACATGAATAAAACTTACCCAAACACAAAAACGTAAGAAATCCAAATATCTCTCGCCTTCAACGGGATCCCAGCCCAAGTCAGGATAACCTTTTTCTATCAATTCAGAATTGCTTTGCAAACCGCATCTAGATAGATATACTGCTATTTTCTCTAAATAATGTTCCCTATAACAAAACAAAGTAGTTAAAATAATTAAAAAGTTAGTCTTCTTGATTATACGATACAGGATAGTAAAATATAGAATTTATTATTTATTTATTATTACAAAGGAAATAAATAATAAATAAATAGATATTTCAACTAATTTACGTAAAACATTAATAAATTATAAACCTTCCTCTTGAATCTCTCCGTCCATTGGTGAAATCCGTTTGGAAAAACAGACACACAGACAGACGCGGCCGGGGACTTTATTTTATAATATGTAGTGGTGTATTGATAATCAAAATGAAAAATAAAAAATATCCACATACATATCTTTTATAAAGAATATTTAAGCATGTGTATCAGTTGTCTAATACCCATAATACAAGATTTGCTTAGTTTGGGACAAGGTGGCGCTGTGTGGGATGTCCCAGGTTTTATTATTATGATTATTTAATTTATGCGTAACCGTTACCCTGCCTGAAATGGGCCCATATATAAAATGCAGCATGTAAACAGAACAAAAAACTAATTTATATGTATTACAACATGAATACCTACCTCAAAGCGAGAGCGAGCTCTGTGTTCTCCATTAAACTCGAATAAGCCACGTCCAACGGGGTAGATCCTCTTAAAGAAGGTCTAGCAAGGAGAATGTTGGAATTTTCTAGAAGAAAATCGAAATGGTCGAACATCGCCTTTTGGTTCTGGCGCCCTGTTCTGCAGAAGTAGCACAGGAATCGACAGCAAGCGACAACCATTTCGTGCGAAGTGTCCTGAAAAAGAAAGCCATTAAAGAAACACCACATCAAGACGGTCTTTTTGCGGTACAGACGGCTACAGAAGAAAATAAAGTAGCGTGGATTTCTATAATAAAAATAATGGTACCCGTGAAATTACAACAGTAATAATTAACCTTTTCGGGGGTATCGGCGGTCGGCTGGCTTGAAGGTTGCGCGTCAGATTGCGCCTGCGCACGTCTTCCTAAGGTATTCATCATCACCGCCATAACGTTCTCGTGAACACGGAGTACTCTGTATATAACAAAGAAAATAATGTTGTGTTTGAATCTATAAATATGGGCCCACATTTGGTCTTGAGCAAACACATACCTACACTATGCTTGGCTTTATTTGGATAATAAGGTCAAGTCAAGCCAAGTTAAGTTGCCTACACATTGGACATTGACCCGATTCGGCAAAAAACCAACACCGCCAGAAACAGTGTCCAAGTTTGACAACTTGGAGATGTATCCAATAATAGACCACCGGCCTGCTACACTACTTGGAGTGGACATATTGGACCTAAAGGTAATTGGGTACACTTGTAGACCCTTGGCCTAACGAATAAAAATATTACCTTATAAGATCAGGGTGCTGGAAGAAAGTGTGGTTGTTGACTAATTTCCTGAAAAAGAAAAACAAGATTTAATACTACATCCTTCCTTCTAGTGTAATGAACCACCTTGATCCTAAGACTCCATTACTATGAGAAAAAATAATGTATTTATTATATGTCATATTTAATTTTCTATTACAGAACAATTGTTCAACATCACAGCGTCTGTGCCGGGTGCTATTAGGAAGTACTAATAAGTACATAATTTTGCTAATTTTGTATGTCTTCTTTAATTTTGTATAATAAATGGAAAGCGAAGAAATAGGTAACAACAAACATTTCATAATTTTTCCTGTATTAAAACATGAAAATATAGTAATATTCCTTTCCCTGCACTAAGTCATGAAAGAAACGACTTACCATAACCTTTTCCTCATCAATTCTTCTTCTTCTTGACTCATTTGTACCGGAAGCAGAGCTCTTATTTGACTCAACCCAACCCACATTTCAGCTACATCTTGTTTGGTTTTAGCGTTGATGACATAGGTTTTTTCGAGAGCTCGTATCAATTCACCGACCGCGTCATATTGACGGACGAGAAGGCTGAAATTTTATAGGAGTTTTTACAAATTCATAAAATAATTATTATAGTTCGTCTCAAACTTTATGGCGGATCTGAATACAACGCTGAATACGGGTTTGCGCAGGTATCGGTTGGGATTGGCCGCCACGGGGTTTGTGGGAGGCACGCAATACCGCTTCGCTCCACTACGTCCCGCTGACACCTTTAACTGGTTACTGCGACGCGACTTGTGCCTACTTTCGAATCCGCCATAAAGTTTGAGTCGACCTGTACCTATCTAAGGTTTTCACAAAATCTCCGCAAATCGAAAAAAATATAGAAATACTTTTTAAGTCGGTTCAGTGCAAAAAACCATTGAAGTTGTTTTCAATAATCACTTAAATTTTTACAATAAACACTAGGTGTTTTTAAATAAAAAACTAATTTTCGTAGTATAATAAATATATCATATTATTAATATTATTATGTGTATACCTGAACATTTCCCTGACTAGTTTAGGAGTTTCGATTTGTGACTCTTCAGCCCAAGACACGATGGTTTGGATGAGGACTTTACGGAACCTCTCTTCAGGAGTTTTTTTCTGTGGGTCTTCTTCAGTCTGTGAAATTAATTTCTACATAAAACTTTAGATTAAAATTAATAAATATAACTCTAAATTCTTTTGTCAATTTGTTTAAAGTAAAATTTGCACTATACAACCAATTTTTTGTTACCATTTTACAATACGCGCCACCGATCTATTAAGTCGACGGTTGTACGTACTCTCGCCGAGCGGAAGCGAACGCCAGAGGCAACGCTATGCGGGTAAAAGAGAAGGAATCCCCTTAGCGCTGCCTCTGGCGCTTCACCGCCTATTGGCGAATATGTACAGCCAGCGGCCTTTTACATCGGTGACGCGTATTATATATAACTTTCTGTGACAAAAGATAGACAGACAGAAAAATGATTTCATAAAGGTTCCAATTTCTTTCTTTCTTTTGGGGTACGGAATCCAAAAAATGGAGTAAGTACTACAAATAATGGGTATTTTTCTTCCAAAAAATGACACCAGGTGGCGATTGATCGTCATGGTTCTTATCGTTGATATCAAACGTCAAATTCTGTACAAAAACAATGTAATTTCAGAGTTATTTCCTACAATTTTCAAATGTTCTGATGATTTCGTCATTACTTTTATTTTTTTAATAATCTATACTAATATTATAAAGATGAAGAATTTGTTTGTTTGTTTGAACGCGCAAATCTCAGGAACTACTGGTTCGAATTGAAAATTTTTTTTGTGTTGGATAGTTTATTTATTGAGGAAAGCTATAGGCTATATGTATAAAATAATATTATCTGTCTGTCTGTCTATTCGAGCAAATCTCCAAAACGGCTAAACTGATTTTGATGAAACTTCACAGATATGGAAAGAAAGTGGTCAAAAGTGACACACACTACTTTTTGTATGTCTGTATGTACGTCCATCTATCTCCATCTCCAAAACGGCTTAACCGATTTTAATGGAATTTCACGGGAATGAAAAGGAGGTGGTCAAAAGTGACACGCTACTTTTTGTCCGTCCGTCTGTCTGTACGTCTATGTGTCTGTTCGAGCTAATCTCCAAAACGGCTGAACAGATTTTAATGAAACTTTGTAGACGTAAAAGAAGGTTGTCAAGAGTGACATCAGCTACTTTTTGTGCCTGTCTGTCGTTTGTCTTCACTGATCTATCAACGTAGATAAAGCCGAAACTACTAAGTCTAGGAAGCCAAAATTTGGAACAGTGGTTTATTTTATAACATATCAATTTTTTATGAAAGGAATATTTGGAAATTTCAAATTTAAGGAGGGAGGGACGGAAGGGCTTTGTATGAGTCTTTGTTCTTTAAAGTCAGGAACATAAAAATTTTTACATAAAGAAATAATGATGTCTTTCAGGGATTTTGGATTTCCACATTTTAAGGGTGGGAAACGGGAGGTGAAAAGTATGGGAGTATCGGTTTTCCTAAAGGAGTGGGGAGAATGAAGATTGAAAGTTTGAATGGGTGTACCCAATATTAGATTCAGCAAAAAGTATGTATAAACCATTTCGAAAGTTAATACTACCTAAAACAGGAATGTGTAGTCTACGCAAGCGAAGCTGCGGGCGGTCGCTAGTCCCATATAAAAATGGCAGGAACGAATTGTTGTGTGCCTTTGTGTAACAATAGGGGAGGTCGTTAGTTTTCCAAAAATGTTACTTTGCGGCGAAAATGGTTGGCGGCTATATGGCATCCTTCTGAATATTCTTTGATGTTTTCTAATCATTTTAAAGCTTATGATTACATATAAGAAACAACACGAGGTGAAGTGTATAAATATTCACACATTATTTTGAACATTATTGCGGAAATCTTAACTCACGTTACACCAAATATTTGCACCTCTTTTACGTAACTCTAGTTTCAGTGCCGAAACGGACCACGTACCGTACGATTTTTCGGATTTTCCCCATGACTGTTGTTTATACTTTACATAACATAATGAAAGTATTATCCTTTCATAGCTACGTAAATTTAGAGAAATTAAAACAAAATACTCTCCCGCCTTTACTATCAAGGATTGATTGACCAATTGATTGATTGATTAAGCTTGACAGTTATTATCTGTCAATAACAGGACCAGACCAGACCGGCTGTGCTGCCATCCAGTGTGTGCTTGTGAAATGGAAAAAAATCGATCGAGAAAATCTCCCATTGCTTCTATTTCAACCACAGTAGTTTTGAACATTTACTTGCCTTGGCCTCATCTTCTAACTCCTTGACAGTATTGATTAAACTGTATAATTTCCCAAAAGCTCCAGGTTTTGTTTCTGGTTCTGTCGACTCCTGTAAGTGCAAAAAGAAATCAGTACTAATACAAATCATTTGGTTAGTTGTCCTAATTGGTCCCCGACGCTTTTAAACATCAGAAATCAGTTGTAAATTAATAAACTTGTACTGTTTCAAGCTTTAAAAGTTTTTTTTCTTTCCGTTATATTGAATTTTATTTTTAATTCAAGCTTTTGAAAATTAACTATAAACATTTGATGATTTTTTTATCCAGAATAAATCAGAAAAATGCTTTACTATGCCGCAGATAAACACACAGACAAATAGAAATGTAGCTTAGAACCATCCCGATTAAATCAGTTTTCAATTAAAAAATAAACATATTCAAATCTGTCTTTCCATTTAGCAATTACAATCCACAGACACACACGCATACACCAAAGATAAGAACACCTTTCGTTTTTGACGTCGGAGGTTAAAAACCCTATGAAGACTACTGATTAAATAAACATCCTGGTCTTATCACAGCGTACGAAAGTTTAGGTAATGGCACAACTTTGTTCCAGTTTGTCTACACAAACACACAAAACAGTTATCTCGAGTAGGTAAAGTTGATTACAAAGAAAACACACAAAAATTACACATATTTTAAGAATAAAGTAGCAGGAACTACATTTCATTTTGGAATAGTTCTGTTATTACTAATGTGTAGATGCGCCCTCACCATATTTGCACACGGTCCGGTCTGATCATAGGTGATGCCAATGTGTAAAAACTTTTCTTCAAAGCACAATTCGAATAAAGAAGTACCACTTTTAGAAGTACATAGAACGCGTCATGATACTAATTTTCTCTGTGGCAATGACATCTGTGCTAGTAGTATTCTGGTGCTCCCGAACAGCCCGGGCATTTAAAAGGGTTCATAATGTATACATGAGCACGTTTCGTATTTCTGAATACTTTGATGTGTACATGAATTTACCACAGAAATAAGGTGTGTTATTTTATTCAGTGTTTTTAAGTCATTCTAAAAACGTATTTTAGTATGTGTATGACCAGTCTTTCAATTTTTAGTCAATGGGTAAGTACACTCAAAAAATATAAAAGCTTACTTCAGGATCGGGTTCTTGAAGTGCTTTCAATGACACATGTGCCATAAGTATTTCGTGGAAAGCTGTCATACGCGCTATCAAATCTTCACCGCAAGGACAATTTTCTTTTTCTTCTTCTTCCATATGTTTGAAACCTGTCACAACACAGTAAGCATCCGTTTACTAAGTTTTACAAGAAAAAACAGAATAACAATCAATATCGACTTAAAAAACATTTGGCATAGAGGTAATTTGAAACCACAGACAAGTCAACCTTATAGACCACGCTTTGATAGGGAGTAGCATTCGCAAAGGCTATGTAGTTATGTAGTGACACTACATAACTACGTCACTAGTGAGCCGTCAGTTGGAAGCACGTCGGAAGCCATTATATTGTCAATTTTGAACGAGCCAATGAAAACTAGCCGACCTCTCCCCGCACCCCGCCACTTTTTGGTGATTTAGTTTTCGTACTGACGTTCATTAAAGCGTGGTCTATAGGTTGACTGGTCTGTGTTTGAAACCCAGAGAAGAGGATAGAGTATCTGACATCATGTGAGAGTGTGCATTTGTCTATCTAAACTACTTAATTGATTTTGATTACTTTTGACAGGGAAAAAAGCAACCCTAAAACGTTAAATATAGATCTTTATATAAAGCATGCTTAGGAATCCCAACACAGCGCCATCTAGTCCTAAAGTAAGCAAGTATTATACCGCTTAGCCTAGTGGGCAGCGACCCTGCCTACGAAGCTGGAGGTCCCGGGTTCGAATCCCAGGTCGGGTCAGTATTTATATGATGAATATTAATACTGGCACCGGGTCTTTGTTGTTATATGTATGTGGTGTCTTCGCTTGGTACCCAAAATACAAGCTAATGCTTAGTTTGGGACCTAGACGTTGTTGTGATTGTATGTGTTATTATTATGTTTGCATTATGGGGTACTAGACTACTGATATACATACTTAAATATTACTTATAATAGATACATATATACGTACTTTTATATCAAGATACAGAACAAATAGACATATTCGTGCACACGAATATTTGTTCCGGCGGGAATCGAACCCGCGACGTTTGGCTCCACGGCTAGGGTTTCTAACCACTCATCTAACAAATCATGGGAACACGGATGGCAACACAGAACTAAACAATGCAAATCTTGTAGTCCAAGTGAGAGAAGCCGTGGTGTGTAGGTAAATAATGTTATAATAATTATAAAATCGAAGACCTCTTCGACTTTATAAAGTATGAAAATTCTCTCCAAAATTTTAGACATAGGTAAATAGGTGTTTATGTATGAAGAGATAGCTAATGCTTAAAATTCATATATATTTCATACTGCTTTTAACAGTGAAAGTTACACCATGAAATTACAGATAGTGACTTACTTAAAATAGCGTTCATCTGTTCCCGGGGTGGACACCGGAATTCTCTTGTCTTTTTAGCTGCTACAGCGCTTGGTAAATCTGACTGCTTAATTTCAACATAGCGCCTGAAAGCATTTAACAAAACGAGAGGTAAACGAACTGTTCACTAAAATGTGATATTTATGTAGTATTTATATAAAAAATATTAAATTTATTATTTATTTCAGAATTTGGAGTCTACAGTCGGTTAGTACCTAAAAATGTTGTTAAAACTAAAGTAAGTACGTAGTTATACAGGTAGGAACAGAACAGCAGAGCATCCCGTTCTATAAGAAAATTTTACATCATTTATTTACAAAATAAAAAATCTTGACAAAAATAATTATTTTTCAAAAAAATATATGGCAACCTTAATGGAACACCACCATACGCGTCGGAACGTAGCTACGTACCTATAAGAGTATCAAAAAGACGTGTATTGGATTCCTAAATATAATTTATTTGACATCTTTTATGAGCTAAATCGTTTAAAAAAAATCAGAGAAGATTTTCTCAAAAGCGATAGTCATGGTTTTAAAACAAAATTAATTTGAATTTAAAATTCACAGCCAATCAAAATTTTTTTTTGTTTGAAATGGCCAGTACTGAAGAACGGCAACTTCATAGGTTAAGACCTAATATGCATATTCCGTACATAGGCGGATGCCCTGCAGTTATATTTCAACCCGTAAACAAAAATATAAGCATTGTTTCTTTACTACAGAGTAATTTATACAATTTGATTTTAATAATCTAAAATTACCTCAATTGATCAACCTGCAAATCACCCACAAAGTCGTGAGCAAAAGCTATAATCGATTCTACTCTGTGTCTTAATTGTATATCGTTTAGATGTTGTAACAAGTAGCACATTTGTAATTTGGCGCCTTCAGCCATTTTCATGTGCAGCAAACCTTTTCTGTGCTCGTCTTTTCCTTCTGTGAAAAGAAAATTATCACTCCTAAATTTTCTTTACATATTTCACTTTTTGTGGCGATGTATGTAACAAATTACTATACAAAGAGGACGTTCCTATCTAAAATTTGAGTTTATTCCAAGGTTAAATTTAATTTTTTTGGCTAAGTCTGAACGATAACAAATAGGTAAAATTCTAAAATCATACAAAAGTATAATTTAATCTACCTTTATCAAAAGTTAGATCCCACGTTTCTGGATTAATCATAATGAGAAGTTTTTCTACATCCTCGTCCCGCATCATACCGACGAGAAGCAGCCGATCAACCAGTTTTATCAGAGGTCTGAAAACAATAATTACTCTTAACCTTTGCTATAAATAATTTATTTTTATTATATTTTTACATTTGCATTATACTTTTGTTGCACACTTGTATACATCTGATTTTTGTGTTTTCCTTTAGTTTTTAAATTTATGATTGTTCTAAAAACTGTAACCATGTTTGGTCCGGAGATCAGGAGAGGGGTCCCCGTACTCATATACAGGCTGTCCAAGTTTAGGTGCCAGTAGCTTTTCCGTACGCGACAACCGCTTCGCAGCACGCGCGGCCATATACATAGATATAGATAATAGAATAGCAAATAATTATAATAGAAAATGTATAAAAATTGTAAACAGAAGATTATATATAGATAGTTAGATATAGGGCCCGATAACGGCATGATAAATAGCACCCCGGCAAATATAGGGTAGACAGAAACCCACCGGGGAAGACTTTTTGTAATAGAAGGTAGGAAAATAAATGGTCGCCACCGTCCTTCGCCCCTCGTTCGCCTGTGGTCGGAGAAAGTATAAATTTCACCAGCGTTACACGCGCGGGTATTCTCTCGACAGCAGCGAACGGGCATACGAGGCACACCATCATACAGTCCACATAGAAAGCGAATTCAGGAAGCGAAGAGGAAAGGACGGCGAGGTGGCGTTGAATTGAATAAGGGCTTACATTCGATACACCCCGTACTCCCAGCTACTGACCACCCTAGGAAGGAAGGATGGCAACAAGTCACGCAGACTTTCACTGTTGCATTAGGTTTATTGTATTGTGACGCCTATCTACTCTAACGACGACAGGTCATCGAACTTACTAGAAAAAGTGTGACACCTATCTACAATAGTACGAAAACAGGTCATCGAACTTACTAGAAAAATTCCCACAGCCATTCAATAAAACAGAAAAGTCTGGATAGAGAATTAAATTCCACAAATTTAAAGTAGAGACGCTTTTGTTCAAAGGAATACTCGGGATATTTCGAAAAATCAACGCTCATTTTTATTAGACGCCGGCGCCAAAATTCCGTTCCCACGGTCGAGAAATTAAATGTAATTGATAAATTTCGAGAGATAGAATATTCGCGACGACGACTAGTGGAAGTGAGAGGTCTATATAAGGCGATGATCGGAGGCGTCGAGAGTTGATTTTTGGAAGTAAGTCAACCGCGATAATTTGCGAAGTGCGGAGTGCTTTAACGGTGTAATTGTGTTCGATATTTTTTTACTCTTGGATTATTTTGTGATTTGGTATTGTAATAAAGTAAAGTGAACTAAAATCGGTGTTTTAGTGCATCAGCAATAACAGAACCGGTAGTCCGTAACGGTATGTTCCTTTGATTTTGTTTTTAAATATAAATATATTTAAATATTTGACTCATAGCTATTTAATCACATCATTTAAGAGATTAAGGTCCAATAAAACCATGAAACGTATTAAAAAGATTGGATATGTGAAGGGCGCGTGTTACTAGTAGGTTGTGGCCGATTGAGCAATTGAACTTATGTTTTGCACGCACCGTTTGTTAGTCAATTTATATTTCTTTTTCTTTGATTAGCCAAACCAGTCAGCCTGACAAAGGACCGAAATTTTTTTGGCTGTATAAAGATGGTGACACTGATTTCGGTACAAACAGACCACTCAAATACTTTCAACCCGCATAATATGTTCCGTTTATTTAAAGTACCAATGATGTCCAAACAATAACGAATACCGCTGTCATAAGAAAAATGGCAAGTTGTTCCACGCTACGAGGAAAAGATATAATGACGAAATTCATTTCACAAAAATATATGGTGCTGTAACTTTAAACTGATATGTCAAGGTATAAAAACAAGGATTTCCAGTGGTCAAAAATTGCTTACAAAAACAAATTTTCGTTGCTTCCACCCACAGGATCTCTGTTGTGGACTTGATTCGTTTCCACTGCCTCGGCAAGAGCCTGCATCACGAATTCACGCACAACTTCTAACGGGAAGTATGG
The DNA here is from genome assembly GCA_949709985.1 of Luffia ferchaultella. Lineage (NCBI taxonomy): Eukaryota > Metazoa > Arthropoda > Insecta > Lepidoptera > Psychidae > Luffia > Luffia ferchaultella. The sequence continues at coordinate 5,972,253 of OX453267.1, forward strand.
TGAATACAGGTTGCTTATGTCTTGAATGTTTTCACTGAAAAAAAAAAAAATTAAGTATTAATTTACATTTTTAAGATTTGTTCTTTCTAGATGTTACACTCATCAAAACCTTCAACGTCAAAAGTGTACTGCACTCTTACCAGTTTATAATTGACGAGGTATAGGTACAGTTCGCCTCAAACTTTAAGGCGGATCGGAATACAACGCTATAAGCGTGCTTGCGCAAATACGGTCATATACCCCTCGCTCCACTGCGTCCCGCTACACCTAAAACTGGTTACTGCGACGCGACTTTTGCCTATGTTCACATCCGCCATAAAGTTTGATTGGAACTCTAAGTACTTGTAATTTAGTAATAGTAATACAACGCTATAAGCGTGCTTGCGCAGATACAGTCATATACCCTTCGCTCCACTGCATCCCGCTATACCTAAAACTGGTTACTGCGACGCGACTTTTGCCTATATTCACATCCGCCATAATGTTTTATTGGAACTGTAAGTACTTGTAATTTAGTAATAGTAAGAGAGTAATTTGTTCTCAGATAAGCACACTCAAAAAGCACGCGTGCCAAGCATACATGATATTTTTATTAGCTTAATCTGCTTCGTCTGTGAACTGTGAACACTCACGCGATATCAGTCATTTTCATCTGTGGCCTGATGCTTTCAGTCTGTAATGATCTTAAACTGTGACCCATGTCGGGCTCCTCGTACAAGGCTTTCAATTCCGGTCCCAGTGGAATCACGAACTCGTTTTTACACGTTTCCCTGTAAATAAGGGAGCCGATATTTTGTTACAGTAATGTGATAAATCATAAAAGCGCTGTAATTAAAAAGGAATTTATTGTTTTAAATAATACTCTGTATGTAATCAATTCAAACAGCAATACGTGTTCAAGAGTGGCCTACTAAAAATTAAAAGTATTTTTAACGCTACTAAATCCCTTTGAACATGTAGTATAACTGCTGCATTATATATCTATCCATATCAACCCATTATGCCCCAATACAGGGGCTTAGACCTCCCCTGGGGATGAAAGTGCTTGGCGCTTAATCCACCACACTGCTCCAGTGCGGGTTGATGGATTACTGCATTACATAGGAGTATTGAATGCAATGTACTTCTCAAAAAATAAAGTGCTGTGCTGTATTACACTTCTGACACCCTATAAGCTAGTTCGATTATGAAATACTTAATCTAGGATGACAATTTCTTTCAATGACAATTGTATATTAATGATCCGTAAATGATAATCTAAAATCTTTGCAGTTCAATGATGGGCGAAATAAAAGTTTACACTTTATTTCCTATATTAGGTGGAAATTTTAGATAATTTCATGTTCATTACATGATTTTCAAAAATTATTTTACTTTTGCTTTCTTTAAAATGATACTTACATAGTAGTGGATTGCGATTCCAGATGCAAAGCAATGAGTAAATCATAAAAACCTTGTCTCAAAGGACCTGACATGTACTGTGATTGTATGGCGTACAACAATTGTTTTTGATCCACGTGTTGACATAACGCGTGCGCCGCTCTGAAAGAAAAAAAAAGTTATGAAAAAAAAACTAATATGAAATACATAGCGGTTCATTTACGTGAACGAGTGGCTAAGCAATCCGTCTTTGAAACAATAGTTGTTGGTTCGATCTACGCTATAAGCGTACTGAAAATTTAATTTTTAATTTATAAAAACTTAAGTCACAAGTTTCGCCGGCATCATTTCTTGTAATTGCGAAAGTAAACAGACCTCAACCTGCACCGGACCAGCACGGTGGGCTTACGGTTCAAACTTTAACTCAATGTTAAGAAAAGGCGACGAAGCAGCACTAGTATTAGTGCACCCAGTGTCTCCACAGATCAGCGGATTTAAATTTTCTGTAGAGATTTAAATATTTTACGTAATAATTAATTTACAATATTGCGATAAAATTTAGCCTTTTTAGTAATAAGTAGGAATAATATAATGATACAGTTCCAATCAACCTTTATGGCGGATGTGAACATAGGCACAAGTCGCGTCGCAGTAACCAGTTTTAGGTGTAGCGGGACGCAGTGGAGCGAAGGGCATATGACTGAACCTGCGCAAGCACGCATAAAGAGTTGTATTCCGATCCGCCACCAAGTTTGATTGGAACTATAAGACTAGAACCAGTGAACTATTAGAATGTCGTAAACCACAAATGCAGAGAGAGGTTTGGAAGAGGAAATAGAGCGTCCGAGTTATGGGTCATTTTTCCTTTTTAAAATTAATATTATACCGGAGTCCTAACAAGCGGTGTTGCCAAACGTACACTGCCAGCCGGTGCGTCAACTACAAAAATTTAAAAGTTTCGGTTAAGTAGCGTAAGCATAGTGAGTGCTCTAGCATCTTCCTTATATTACTCCTATGCTATTTGGGTATACAGAAACGGTCTGAAAATATTCCTACATCAAGCACTAGCACCTGCTGATATATCCTTGTTATGTTTATATCACTTTCCCAATAAAAGTCAGGCTTGAAGGACCAATGTAAGTATATCTATAATATAAATAGTTTTTTTCATTATTCATACTCGGAAAGTATGCTTGAAGTTACCTAATCAGAGGGATGAAAACAGTACTTTTCGTCCCTAGGAAACGACTTTCCTTGCTGCAAATAAATTTAAAAAAAAAACTATGCAAGCCATGTCCCAACTTTTTATACAACAACTCTGTTGAATCGCGGCGTAAAATTGCAATAAAGAAATATTATCAACAATTTTGTAATATAATAATATTAATAATAACACACACAATCGCAACAACGTCTAGGTCCCAAACTAAGCATTAGCTTGTATTTTTGGGTACCAAGCGAAGACACCACATACATATAACAACCAAGACCCGTTGCCAGTATTAATATTCATCATATAAATACTGACCCGACCTGGGATTCGAACCCGGGACCTCCAGCTTCGCAGGCAGGGTCGCTGCCCACTAGGCTAAGCGGTCGTCGTGACTGATATGACTTTATACTTTTAATTCACATAGATTTGAGTTAAATATTAACTATCATCAATGACCAAAAATACTGGCTGATAGAATGTTACAGTAGAACAAACATAAAAAAGGCGAGAAAGGGGCATTTCGATCTTCAGTTGTTTTGTCGAATGCTAATTATTTACGTATACAGATATTTCTATAAAATGAGTTCATAAGATTCAGATATGGATTTAACGCGATTATTTCGGGTAAAAGACCTATTTAGGCATGAGATGGTTTGGAGCATGAGCTTAACAATTTACTATTAAATTTCATGTAATTAATTAGTATTGACATGATCAGTTTACTATCGACAAAACGTCCTGTAATAGTGTATTTCTAATAAAACACATATGTAATTAAAATATAGACAAAAATACCTATAATTACTCTGGTAGCATAACGCGGCATACAAAGTGAGTGTGTGCGAATGGAAACTTAAAAGTTTATCCATTTCTATCAGTTCCAGGATATCGATGCATCGGTCTTCCTCTGTAAAAGAAAATTGAAAAACTATTTATCAAACAACAGTAAACATTTTATTTAAATTGTCAAAAGATAAAAATACATAATATTTCAATTTGTAATTTTGAGTGTCCAACCAATTTTAATATTGAAATTAATGAAAAATTGCCATACTCTATTTCTATTAAAAAAAAATACCAAAATGGAAAAGGTTGACTATGTTCATCTGCCAGTATCTATTTGAAATACAAACTCAAAGCGAACTAAGTTATCTCCCCGAAGAGTGAAAATAAGTTGTCATAATGTATAACATATCATAACATACGTATACATCACAACAACATCTAGGCCCCAACCTAAGCATTAGCTTGTGTTTCGGGTACCAAGCGAACACACCACATACATATAACAACCAAGGCTCGGCACCAGTACCAATATTCATCATATAAATTCTGACCCGACCTGGGATTCGAACCCGGGACCTCCAGCTTCGTAGGCAGGGTCGCTACCCACTAGGCTAAGCGGTCGTCACACCTAAGTCGGTATACACCTAAAGATAAAAATAACGATAGTGCTCAAAGCTGTAGTTGAGTTTCGATTCTCGAGGCATAGATATTAAAGGTATATGAGAATATGTAAGAATATTGTATCGTGCATCTTCTTTAAGATGGCGCCAATTCGGTCGCAACACGTTTTTCTAGGGCGCTCCTTACCGGCCCATAGAATACAACATGCCCCATAGAATTCTTTTGTTTGTCATTCTGCTGTCATTCATACTTTTCATATAACCTTTTATATACTAATGTATAGTTGATTACTAGATTTCCATGCGTACCGGGTATGTGCAATGCCAGCATAGAAACGGCGTCTTCGCACAACATAGACCAACCCCTTATGTCTGATAATTTCAAAGCGTGGACTTGCAACGATTGATTGGGTACCTGAAATTAAAATACTTTTATTTTAATAGAATATTCAGAAAACAAAACTCAAGTTTCACACTAGTAGCTTCCTTTACCAATTGATTATTCCAAAATTTTTGAGTGTCGTGATAGCCCGAGTACAGCGAATCCCAATTTATAAGGCCATATGGCCGTGGTTCAAATCCGGGCCTGTACCAATGAGTTTTTTCTAACTTAAGTACATTAACTATCACTGACTCCGTGCCTCGAAGAGCATGTTAAGCAGTCGGTCCCTTGCTGTCAATAGATGGAGGTGGTTACAATCCATCAACCCGCATTGCAGCGGTGTGGTGGATTTAAGCTTCAAGCCCCCTCATCTTGAGGGACGCCTTGGCCTCTGCAATGGGGTATAAAAAGGGCTGATGGAATGGAATGGAAAAATTTTGAACATAAGTCTGGTATTTTTTATTTGGAAAGAAAAGGCAATTACAAAAAAAAATTCTTATATTTTACAATTGATATACATACTTAAATATTCTTTTTTAAAATAATATATACATATATTTTACGCCCAAACCCGGAAGAAAATAAACATGTTCATGCACACAAATATTTATCCCGGGCGGGAATCGAACCCGCGACCCTTGGTTCCGCAGTTAGGGTCCCTAACCACTCGGCCAATCGGTCAGTCAATAGATATCAATTTACTTATTTAAATGTGAACTTAAGCGAAGCAAAACCATACAAAAGGGATATGTCAGAGTTAAGTCGATGTAATCCAGAATATTTTTGTAAATAAATATAAAAATCATATGTTCATCAACAAATGTGTTTACAAAATTTATTTTATTATTTATAATATAATTTATTAATAAACATTTTGTTATTTTCTAAACTGTATCTGTACTTACCCTAGCCCATTGATGTGGTTTTAGGCACTGAATTTTGAGCCTAGGTGGAAACTGAGGTATGACGTGTTTGTCACTTGTAGGCAACACAGCCGCACTCAATGGGAGACTTGTTGCAGATCTACCCAGTTCTATTTGTAAGATCTCTTTTGATGTGGCCTCGACAAAAATGGCTGGGAATAGCTTCGTGTCTGGTTCCATCTGATGAACATTAAAAATTTGGTCAGTACCTCATTTAAATATTTTTAAAGAATGTTTGTTTATCTTAGACTAGTTAGATTTGTCTTTTTTGAGCACTTTCCATAGTAGTTGGTGACGAAAGTCTGATGATGAACTTGGAGATGGATAACAAAAAAACCCTTAAATGTCTACTACTAAATCCCAAAACCTTCGGTAATTTGGACGTTACTTAAAAATCACAGCATATTAATACTACCCACCTTAAATTTAATACTTGTATCTTTTCCCTCGCACGTAAAAGACACTGTACCAGTAGATGTATCGACTGAACATCCAACGAACATGCCCTGTGATGCACCTTTTGCTGTCGCCTCAGCCATCACTTCATTGTACAACTCGTCTGCTCTCACCATGTAGCACGAATGACGGTTGACGCTAGAATCAAATGCAAAATTTCAGATTTATTGTTAACTAGCCTTTGCCGGCATGGTTTTCATATTTTGCAATATTTAGTTATTAATCTACATGAATTTCGATGTATATTTCCTTACATCTACAGGTATTATATATATATATATATATATTTACTTTCATTCTATTTGATGGAGACCTGCTGTAAACTATTCTTCTTACAGTTTTGCTTCAATAAAAAAAAAAGCACAAGGCGGCTATTTCTTTTACATAGGAACCCTATACTATGTTGAATATTGTTTTAATTTAATTAATTGGGAAAAAGTTGAAATTGATTAATAAGCGGTTTTTGAATTATAATGTTCAAAATATCACTCCATTACAATATTAATAGTATCTACCCAACAGACTATAATAATAATACCTGGGAAATCCCACACAGCGCCATCTAGTCCCAAACTAAGCAAAGCTTGAATTATGGGTACCAGATAACAATAGATATACTTAAATATTTTTTATAATATATACACATATAGATATTTTACACCCAGACACAAAACAAATAAACATATTTCAGTAGAAGATTGTGTAGTTTATAGGACAGGCAAGGACATACACACATACAAAAAAAGTCTTTACTAGGCCGGCTAACACGATATTTGCATCCTGATATTTATAATTTCCTGGTATATGCTGTAAAAAAACTACTACATAAATATATTATGGCACCTTTCGATAATCCGGTCGTATTCATCCATGATGATAACTGACGATTTCATCACTTTCCCTTGATTGAAATCCTTAGAATGTAAATGGTATTGTGTGGTCACCCATCCTATATAAACGTGGGTAGGGTCTTGACCGGGAAAAATTCTGGAAAGTCCATAAAATTAAGAGTAAACAGGAAAAAATCGTACAAATTTACTTCTTCATATCTGTATAACAACGCATCATGTTAATATGCATTGTAGCTTTGTCATGGAGGACAGTTGACGATAGAAGGAGCCGACAAACACAACATTTTTCTAATTTTTGTTGGATACATTTCTACGTTTTCATTAATAATAATAATAACACACACAATCACAACAACGCCTAAGTCCCAAACTAAGCATTAGCTTGTATTTTGGGTACAAAGCGAAGACACCACATACATATAACAATCAAGACCCGGTGCCAGTATTAATATTCATCATATAAATACTGACCCGACCTGGGATTCGAACCCGGGACCTCCAGCTTCGCAGGCAGGGTCGCTGCCCACTAGGCTAAGCGGTCGTCATTATGTCATTACCTACGTCATTAATAAAACATTAAGAGGTACTATAGCAAACATCCTCATTAATGTTTTCAACTGATGCTATTAACTCACACACACACACACACACACAATCACAAATCACAACAACGTCTAGGTCCCAAACTAAGCATTTGCTTGTATTTTGGGTACCAAGCGAAGACACCACATACATATAACAACCAAGACCCGGTGCCAGTATTAATATTCATCATATAAATACTGACCCGACCTGGGATTCGAACCCGGGACCTCCAGCTTCGCAGGCAGGGTCGCTGCCCACTAAGCTAAACTGTTTCAGTAGTTCTGAGATATTTGTTGAAAAACCTTGTTTTCCAACTTTAGGTTTTTTGACAAATGTTTTGCAATAAACAATAATATCGGAAAAACAATAGGGGTTATTTATTTTTTTGGATTCATACATCAGAGATGAAGAAGGAAACCCTTATAGTATCACTCTGGTACCTTGGTGGTTAATTTCAGGGAGCGACTTAATAAAAAAAGTTTTTTCAAGTGCATCATATGCCATATCAAATGAAAGTGTTCATTAAGGAATATAGTATATACAAACATGTATACAATTTTCAAATACGTCGTTTAATAGACATTAATAAAATATATATGAAAATCGGCCATTACTCCCCTTATCCCTGAAACTACTGAGCTTAAAATTTAAAAAAATATAGATTCAAAAATGCAAAAAGTTTTTATTCAATATAAGATATTTACACACATTGAAAATTTAAAGTCAAAATGAATTGATTAGGTACCAATGTTTTTGTTGTTTGCCAAAGATTTTTGTTTTGGTTTTCCTGTATACTAATAGTTTACAAAAAAAATAACCTAAACAATTGGAAGAGAAATTAAGTATAAAATGCTTAATTTTTTCGAGAACTAATAAGTACATTTGCTTACTTTTTAAGTGGTAGCCTCACTGGCAGCCTACACAAACTGAGGAGTCGGATTTAACTCCTAAATTTAATTTGATTCAGATTTTAAAAAACAAAGGTGATTTATAAAGATTATTTATAGTATGAAACCCTCTCCACGCGAGCCAGATTCGCATTTCGTCGGTTTTTTAATCAACTTACCTAACACCATAGAAATATTCGTTGATCAGCTTGAGACATTCCGTATCAAATATCTCATTACCGATTGTCTCCGTTCCCGTTCCGGATAGCGTATTCGTCGTCATTTCCTTCCTCTGTTGGCCTTGTGGCTGGACCTGTAGATTCGTCTAGAAAAGTTTAAAAAGTTTAGTAAGACATCAGCTTTCAACCAACCGAGTATAATATTTGTTGTAGAGTGTTTTAAAATAATATTAAATGTCGGTTTCAATCTTGACTGTTTTTAACGAAGAAATATAGGTATGACGTACCTAGCATAGTAAAATATAGTTATTAAATTACTATTGCCGGCGACTACCGGCGCTGTTTTCTAACTTCAATATTTCTATTTTGTGGTAAAAATATAATCATGTATTTTATATCGTTAGAAAACAAATCAAAAATGCTAATTTTATAGCATTTTTACTATGTATGTTCATAGAGGAAATATACACCATTTATTATACAAGCAAAGTTTCATTTTTTACTAATAAACTAAACCACAAACTAAACGGATAATTATGATTAAAACTTGTTTAAAGTATGTCCATTATTTTAACCCAAATCCTTTGAGACGCCGCCAAAGTACTCAGACACAAAATCACAAAGAAAACCGTCGCACGTGCCGGCCGTAACAAAAGAAACCGACGGCTTGCGCGTTGCGCGAAAATTACATTTTCTTTTAGTACACTTATTTTATTTTACCACACCGATTTTTCTACCAAATATATTACACTGTATTATACATGTCTCATACATGTCATGCTTGGTTCGTTTCCACTAGAATACACAGAATCGCAAGTATTATACAAGTCTTTAGAAGGTATTTATTATACATGTCGTGACACTACTTGTAGTTAAAACAAGTATGACGGCAACTATGGCAGCAACGGTAGAAGATAATGTAGGTACAAAAATTAGTTTTGGATGGTTTTAGTTTTGTTTTGATTATCGACGATAAGTTATCCCACTATAATTGTTTTTTTTTTTCGCAGTTGATTGATTTTTACACGTTATTAACACCCACGGCGACATTTTGAATTGTTGTTTTATCACGTTTTTGGCGCGCGATCGCGATGAGCATAGGCGAGTGACTAAATGACAGTGAATGAGTTGTTGAGAAGAAAAAAAAGAAAAGAGAATGAACAACGCTCGGCGCAAACATTTGATTCTCAGTGTCGTTTCTATACACTAGTAATATTAGTTCTATGGTTATTAGTTTTTTAGTAACCATTCGTTGAAATTAATAACTGAATTGTTAGTAGTCAATCATTTGCATGTTTATTTTATCATTAAAAATCCATGGTAGATACAACTCACATTCAATCCACCCTGACTTCCATACAGGTTTGGTCTGCTCGGCCTTTGATTCGATTCATATCTCTGATTTGCCTTAGGGGAAAAACATAAACAACAAAAAGGTAAATAATAAAGAACACAACCAAAAAAATAATTAATAACGATAGGATTTTACGACTCAGGATTACGAAACACATGCTTGATATTGATAAAGAACGTTTGCACCAAGTTGGAATTAAGCTAACCATATGGCGCTTAACATCATTCAATAAAAGGTGCATGCGAAAACTTTCTGATAAATAATAAATGCCTGTTAAAATCTTATTTAATTTAATAATTTAATAATAATTAATTAGGGTATGTAATTTTCTGGATTTAATTGAGGCTTTATAATTATTTATTCTTGTAAGGTGTACTGTAATTTTTGACATGTTTTATTATTAGGTAGGTACTCAAAATTTTATTATTTTCGCGATGGAAGTTTACATTCATAACCATAACAATGACAGGTATAGGATTGTTAAAAACTCATGCATTTTTCGTGGAGAGAAATTCGAATTGAATGCAAAATTTCAGTTTTTATCTCCATCATTCTTAAAATAGTTTTTTTTTGGATAGATCATCTCAAAAGGGCGCCGGTTCTATTATGTCTGAAGTGTTATCAAAATAAATGCTCAATATTCTATGTCAGTATTGGGATGTTTTCTTCTTATACATACGCCCTTAGTGCAAATTAGATTGTGACAAAAGTGGTCAAGGTGGCTATAACGGTTCTGCGCCATTTCTTCCCAACTTGCTTCACTAGAACCTGTATATTTCACCTACAGCATACAAACAACCAGTTCTTTTAAATCACAGAAAACTATTTCACCGTTTCTAAGAAGTGAGACTGAAACAAGTGATGTGAGAATCGTTCTAAAAGATTTTGGATTTAACTTCATTTTGACGTCATATTTGAAGGTAGTGACATTGACAAGTGACATTTGTGTTATAACACCTCGTTTCCAGCAAGTATAATACACTGTATTATACTGTCATATCCATACCGTATCACTGTATCATACAGTGTATTATACTTGGTGGAAACGAGGTGTTAAACGGCATCACTGATGTCACGAATGGCGAGTTCTAGAACGCAAACATGAAGTTCAAAATATTTATGCAGTTATTCAAATGTTTTCAACACAAAATAGATTGTATAGCAGTACCGCTAAACTTCCCACCAATCCGTCTAAGGAATAGATCTACGCCAGTACATAAGACGCATATATGTATTCCTAGGTACATATTACCATATTGATATTTAAAACATACCTGTGACACTCTTATTTGTGGGTTGGGTCGTCTCATTCCACGTTCAGGTGATACTTCGTTGTCGCTCAAAGGATCCGGTGTTTTAGATTTCCTTGTTTTATTCCTGTCGCTGCTTTCGCCGCGTTTTCTGAAAAATCTAGAACAACCAAGGATCGTTATTCGATTGGTACAAGTAAAGTTAATCCAGACGGCCTGTCACGCCACTCACTCCCTGAATCCGACATAGATATTTGCAAGACATACGGGCCGCTCTCGAGTATCAGTTCTGAGTAAGTTTTAGATCTGTGGTTTTAGTGACTAGGTACTCGTACGATTATAAATTGCAAACCGTCACATCAATGTGAACACGTAGACTATTATGTATTATGACGTTTTATGAAATACAGATTTTTTTCTTCATGAGTCGTGATAGCCGCGTGGTAGCGAGCCCGCCCCCGCGAATCCCAGGGCACGTACTTAGTTTTTTTTAGTTCATGTAAATCATACATAACTATCACCGATTCTGTGCCTTGGAGAGCACGTTAAGCCGTCTGTCCTGGTTAATAGTTAATAGTAGTTAATATCCACCAACCCGCACTGGAGCAGCGTGGTGGATTAAGCTCCAAGCCCCCTTATCCCGAAGAGAGGCCTAAGCTCCTGCATTGGGGCACTAATGGGCTCATGGTATGTTAGGCATTTTTTTGATTACAATACACATTCCACACTGCGGCTTCGCCCGCGTATTCTAGATACACATGTGTACCGGGACCGCTAAAAGCACGTAACGTTCCAGAACATTGTAGAAGTTTCTAAAACATTTCAAAAGTTTAGAGACCGCCCCGCGCCGTATGAAAATTTTATACTTAACCAAGATATTTTCGTCGCAGGTGTAAATTTATAATAAAATTTAAATTTAACATTTTTTATTTAGGTTAGGGGGAAAACATTTTTTTTCGACTAATTTATATTGGTACGTGTTAGGGTTCGAAGAATTTGGAGAGAAAGACCTGCTGACTCTTTTGCAAACTTTATTCATTTTATACATTTTGAAAACACTAGGTCCAACACAAAGCACTAAGTCCAAACACTAAGCACTAACGATGTTCCTAGATCGTAGCCAAGTCGTAGATTTCACTTGTATCACTAGTTTCGCTTCGAAGTCGCTTCGAAAGTAGCCCAAAAACTGAACTGCCTGCTCGTCTTCCTGCGGCTATTTATATAAGTCGTACCGGACCTTCTCGAGCATTCTAGAAATCACTCCACTCACACGAACGTAATCGACCAGATTGGATAATTCTAGAAAGCCCCGCGATTCTTTCCTCTAACGCCATCTAGTATTGAGTAGGGGTTTCATGTTGTCCTTGTTGTAAAACCCTACTACAAAGTGGTTTTACTGGTTGACGCTAGATGGCGGTCATTACTCTGTCCGTTCGTAACAATATAATGGTTCTTTCAATAGTTTCAATTGTCCACAAATTTTAGGTTTTTGCACAAACGCTTCGAAACTGTTGAAATAATCAATGATGTCAGGTAAATTCATTAAAGAGAAATATTTTTTCTCGTCGCATATTATGTTTTATCAACTGAAGCCTAGAAATGTAATTATGAAAAAATAGAAATCATTTCTTTGTATGGTGGCTCTATCTATTATTAAATAGCCGTACTAGACAGCGTCCCACCATGTCCATCAACCCTTTTTATACCTCACTGCAGGGGCTTAGGCCTCCCCTCAAGATGAGGCGGGCTTGGAGCTTAAATCCATTACGCTGCTCCAATGCGGGTTGGCGGATTGTAACGACCGCCACCTTTTAACAGGAACCGGGACCGACTGCTTAACGTGCACTCCGAAGCACGGAGTCAGTGACAGTTAATGTACTTGAGTCAGAAAAAACTCATTGGTACACGCCCGGATTCGAACCACGGCCACATGACCTTATAGATTCGAAACAGGTTCGTTGCCGCTCGGGCTATCACGACACTTATATCACGACGCTTCCCACCTTATATACAACAAATTAATTTAAAAGAAAAATTGTAATTAATCACAGATTCTTACTTAAAAGGAGATCGACCTCGTTTGTCTTTTTTTTCGTCCTGGACATTTTGAACACCAAGCTCGTATCTCGCCATTTCAGCTTCACTGGTAGAACGGTGCATGTTAGCTTGACCTGACATAAAATAAACCAAAATGTTAAAGCTTTTAAAATTTACTAGGCGGTATGATTTAAAGCTGTATTATTTGTTTGTTTTTAAATTTTTTTTTTCCGATAATTTATTATCACTATAGTGTACCTAGAAGTTGGGGCTATCGAACGCTAACCGTTGGTAAAATGGTTAAATTAGCCTGTCATTTAGATGGCTATGCTGTTAATCAAATGCTGACATTCAATAAAATTTAATGGTTAAAAGAAGTTTAGCCAAATGATTGAAACGACGGTTAACAAAAGGGCTGGACATCTTTTTTTGTCTCTTGGTTTAAAAGTCGACTTGGAGATTGGTTAAAAGAAATACATTTTAATAATAAAATTAATTGTCCAACGACTCTTCTGGCTGTTAGCGCTGCTGTGGCAAAAAAAGAACTAAGTTTAAATTACTAGGCGGTCTTTGGTTCAGCCGTTCCCAAAGCTATCGATCAGCCAACATGTTGAACGTTGAACTGTCTTAATTTTTCCAACACCCGAACTTGGCGTCTAATTGAATGCCGGCATTCAATGAAAAGGTTAGCCGTACAGTTGATTGAATGATTTAACCACTTGGTGGCAACATGCAATACGGACGCATTAACAGATACTTGGCTAAGATGACTGTTGTGTAATGTATAGTGTGCAAAAAAATATAAATTTTTAGAAATATAGGGATGTAAGTTTGGTACCTACTTAAGTGTTTTCATATGTTAAATAAATTAAACAATATTGAACAATTCTTTTCTGATGAAAATAAAACAAAAAGAAATAATTTGTTAAAGAAATAACAACTCTTTCAACAAAAATGTTCCTTTTTGCACCATTTAGGTAACTATACAATACGGCATTTTGGCACTGAAAATATTTCACTTTCGTTATAGTTTAAATCTCAAGGTTAGACGGCTGGCGCATTGGAGTGCTTCTAGTTAAGCTGATCGAACCGAGTGTATTTGTACTTTTATGATCTGTTATTGACGTGACTATTTTCGGTCACGAGATCCCAGACTATAACGCTTAGTAAAATCTATGTATTTTTATTTCTTCTATGTGTAACAAAATTAAATATTTCTTTGGAAATAAAAATTAAATTGCTTTTAGTTTTTATTGAAGGCGTATAAGAACAACAAACAATTTAATATGAAGAAGAAGTTCTCGTAGACAAATTAGAAGAAGAAAACGATACAGCGAAAGCACATTGAGAAGCAATAGTTTAAGCGACACGAGTTAACAAATGCTGGCTTTCACACGTGCAGTGGGTTATTTTCTGTTTAGCGGTAGGAAGTGAGGTGCGACGGGCGGGGGAACTATTCCGTTAACGCTATCTAAGGATACAGCGGTTGTACTCTGGTAAATTAACGCAGCGTCGAATTAGCGCCGTATGCGCCCCATTTCAAAAATCCGTACTCTCGCCCATAGTCCTAGCGACCGGATTTTTGAAACGGAACGTATTCGGAGCTACTTCGGTGTCGTGTTAAAAGTTAGAGTAGGGCCACTGGAAAAGAAAGATCATTGTCCATTTTTCCGAATACGAATTAACAATACCATCTAGTACGAAATTCATAAACCTGTATGGTTATGAAACCGAAAACAGCCTAAACGAATCATCATTGTACAGATGCAGCTCAAAAAATGTCAATACGGCTGTATGTCGCTTATAATTCCCTCGCTTCTTGATGATCTTTCTTTCCCTGTATCTTTCTATCATGACCGACTTCTTTCTGCTTAACGGACTCTTAGATGAACTATTGTGTGTAATGCTCAGCGTTCTTAACTCGTGCCGCTTACACTATCTATAGGTCAAAATACAGAAATAGTTTGAAGGTGAGTCTGAAGTGATAAAAGCAAAGGCGAGTAAATAAAAAACACAGAATTTAGACGCAGATTAAGATGATAAACTTAGAATTCAATTAATACAATAAACAAATTGTACTGTTTATTAAATAATAATATAAATTGTAAATTTTATTTCAAACGATGATTACGCAAGTCATAAAAATGGTTTCATTGAAAGAAAAAAAGAAATGAATTTAAGCGACAGTGAAAACTAATTAGCCAAAAAAAAAATCTGAATATATAAAGCTGATATACAAAACGAACATATAGGTAACAAGCAAGTCGATGACAAATATTTAAAAACTTAGAAGTAAGTTTTTAAAAAGAAGCAGAAAAATGTTGCAAAAGCTTTATTAATTAATAAAATAAAAAAATTGAATTGACCATACAACGTGACATTAATGAATCCTACACCGAAATGAATTTTAATTCACTGGTAATAACAGCAACTAACAAAAACATTTTCGACATAACGGAAAGCCAATAAAAATAGAAAAAAAAACAATATTTTTTATGTAACAGTAATAAAAGCGAACCTGAAGAAATGAAAACAAATAAAAAGAAAAACTAAAATAAAACAACAATTAAAAACCTGGTTGTAACGCATATGGTTGTATAGTAACACCGCGACTTAGAGACCCTTTTCTCGGAGGTCGCGACGGTTGTCTTTTTATTTTGGGACTACCCTGCATTTCGTCTTGATTCTCATCAGAATAGTCCCGATGTAGACCTTCAGGAGCAGGATTTAGGATACATTTAATTTTTTGGTTTTAATTTTATCACTTCTCACATGTCTTCAAATAAAAAAAGTAAAAGAATAACATAAAACTAAATGGCTTCATAGTTTCAATCAGCATAATTAAATACATAACCGGACAAAACTAGCTTTCCCCTGTTGCTATACCCACGTTGTCTATACTTTGATGTCATTTCGATGTAACCCACATACTGGCAGTAATTGCCCGCGGTTTCGACCGCACGAACTACAAGTTTATATCATTTCGTCTGTAACACAAATCATACTATCCATATATTATCCGCATACTATTTAAGAATTTTTAAATTATATATATGGTTTTTTACTTCTTTATCATCATGTCCCTTTGTTCTCCTCTCATCTTTTTATAACATTGTCCCGCCTCTCACCTGCCTTTTCAACATTAATATGGAAAACCTGCAATAAATTGCTGTAATTTTTATCACTTTTGTACACTATGGCCTGATCCCTTTCCACCTGTATCCTTAGTTTTTTAGCCCCGCTATCTCTAAAAGAATTTGTTTTCAAAAATGCCTCTACTGCTGGATGAAGTACAGCTACCTCAACATTAAGATATGGGGTTTAGATCATATAGCTACCAAGCTGGTCTGGTCGTAGGTTGTCGACTTTCACCATCACAGTAGTAACGATTTCGACTGAGCTTATGATATTTATTTAACTTAAGTTTTTATGAATTAAAAATTAATCGGTCAATAAAGTCTAGTCAACGCCTATGGCGGGCACCAAATCCACGACATCTATGAAAGCCTTCGCTTAATCACTCGATCGCTACAAACAAAACAATCACCTTTAATGTCATTCATCGTGAATCCACTGCGCATGATTTGATCTATGTGAGCGGGCATCTGCAGCTCTGCAGCTTCTTTCATTAGTTGTTGTTGACGCTCCTTGATCTCGACCCAACGACGCGATTTTTCTGCTTCACTATTATGAAAATATTAAATATAAGAAAAAATATAATTAAAGCCAAATATCTACACATAATTTAGTATAATATTATAAACGTGAAAGTGTATCTCTTTGTTTGTTTGTCCTTTCTTAGCATAGTGACGGAGCAAAGAAACGACGCGAACTTTTTGGACGGTGTCATTTGAAGGGACGAAGTTCATCTAAGACGGAGACTAACTGGCTACCGTTTATACTGATCGAAACTTCCCATAGAGTACAGAACTCGAAAGTTTGGGAAGTAACAAAACTTCACAATTGGTGGTACGACTTTGGGGATTGAAACCATAGAAATAAAAAGAGTTCTGCAACGCTAATCTCCATACAACGGTGCACTGAATGCGTCCACAGCTGACTCAAGCGATGCGCGTTCCTTTTCACTCTAGCTCGTAAGTCCGTCTCATTCTAGCGTGCAAACTGCCGCAATAGGTATGCCATGGTGGCGTACCTGACGGAAGAAGTGTTTTGCTTACACTCGATCAGTCCTTACTTTTTCATACGTCAATGACTGAAACGGCAAATTATAGTTATACGTGCTAAAGGTGTTGTGCTATGTCTAGTGCAGTTAAGGAAAATTTCATTACATATGTCGAAGAGTGTTAATTATTTGAAATCAAATTATTTTATTGTATTTAAAATGAAAAACTAAAATATTCATAAAAATACTTTTAATATAACCAGTCCAATAGAATAAACTTGTTGTTTCACTACTTACGAGGGCCAATCTAAAACTGACTGATATTCGACGTTTTGATTTTTGATTTGAACGTTATTACATTGTATTTCTGGCATTTATTTCATTGGTTGCTTATATCCTTAATTGAAATATTCTAGGTTTTTCTGTGATTGACAATATTTTTTTATTAGCGAGTCGATGTATTAATCCTAATATGCATATAACTAAAATACTAGCAGTGGTAAAATATTGTGTAAAAAAAATCCAAAATAAGACATTTTAGTGAGATTTTTATTACTTTAGGAAATGATCGTTCATCCGTCTAGGCGTTGAAACCGTTAGCTCCGTATTGTTTTTATTTTATAAAAGCTATAAACCTTGAATTGTGATAATAAAGATCTGTAAAAGTGATTAATAAGTGATGAATATGTGTTGATAATGTTTGTAGTCATTACGAGCTAAAGTTATAGGAATTATAACTAGTAAAGGTCAGTCAATTTTGGTCCATAAAACCTATAAAGTGAACATTTCTACGATATTATAATAATTCATATAACATAAGTCTGACCAATATAGACTGAGAAAAAGTAAAATACATGCATAAAAATTTTAAATTAATTTTGAAACTTACAATAATAAAGTACTATACCTTTTTTTTTGCAAGAGTGGGTAGTAACTAACAATTTAAAAAGTGATCGGTGAAAGTGATAGATCATTTGACAAATATCGTTATGAATCCAATAGCTGATTTGATAACAGTTTACTTACAGACCCCATGAACTTTCACAAGTGCATAACCAGTAAACACGAGTGGAAAAAAATATATATATATATATAACTCCTGAAATAAAAGTGTGACAAGTATATATCCTGTATATAAGTTTGGCCGAGCACATTAGTTTACGATCCGTTTCACACGGACATAGAACTTAATATTGACTAATTGAAGTTATATTATTTTTGTTGAAGACAACTATAAATTTAATACCTTTAAAAATAAATTGCAATATATTTTTTGTTTCTTAGAATAAAAAAATACTGTTTTTAAATATTGTCAGTTGACTGATAAAGCACATGGCTACAAAACGCCATAACTTTGTATCGACAGTCACGACTCGCTCTCAAATTATACGAGAGCGCGAGAAAACGTTAAAAGAATACGAATTACAGTTACAAGAATATGGTGAAAAAAACACGATAAATGAAGGAGTTATATATGACTTAAACAAAAAATTAGCTGAGAGGGAAATATTATTAGAAACATTGAGGGAAGAACAGGATAAAAAGTGTTCTGAAATAAAAAATATAAATAATGAAAATGAACACCTGAAGAAGCTACTCACGGAGAAAGAAAGCAAAAATTTGGAATTATTAAATATTATAAGCACTATGGAACTAAAGCAAAGTCAGACATTAAATCCTATTCCTATCAAAGTAATGAAAAACAATGATACAAATGAAAATATCAGCTGGGAAGAAAGAATGAGAAATTTTACAAAGGAATGCCCTAGAATAACTCTAGTTAGAACACCAAAAAGAATGACACCTAGAAAGGAGATTCCAAGAAAACAAACCCCCAGAGAACAAATACATAAAATTCTTGACAAACAAAAAACGTGGAATAACAAAAACTTAAAAAAGAAAATAAGAAAACAGAATAAAAAGTACAGAATACTAAAACGAGATCATCACAAGATTGTAAGACAAATACAACTACTGAAACATAAACTAGAAGAGGAGAAAAAGAAGTCAATGGACATAGAAGAGGAACATGTTGTAATTTCAAATAACATTTCATTGAATATGGATGCTGAAAGGTCTGATATAAAATTACAAGATGTCATACACAAATTTTTGACACGGTGTGAGAATAAAGACCGACTTGAGCAACATACCAAAAATATTCTTATTTTCAGTGATGGAAACTTTACCAAATTGGGCAGTATTTTACATGACATAACTTCAGATGATACAGTTGTCACAAACGTGTGTAAGCCGAATGCAAACTTTGAAAATATTCTAGAAAGTTATGGAGAGTTAACAAAAGGACTTAGGAAGAACGATTTAATTATTATATTATTGACAGATTGGGGTGCAGTATGTAATCGTAATTCTTATATAAAAAAATTGTTGGGATTATTTTCAGAAGGAAGACAAGCAAAAGTAATTATAAGTTCCATTAAATATGAAAAGAATCTCGACAATCTGACTATATACAAATGCAATGAGAGTATTCGTAGTTTGGCATGTACACACAAGGACGTTAAGTTTTTAGACATGAACTCGCAATGGTTGCCTAAGTCGCATAATAATGGCAACATGACAAAAGGGGCTATAAAATCTATAGCTCAAACTCTTAAATATTTAAGTGATGAAAAGAATTATATAGATACATTTCCACAAATTACATATGTCCACTTATATGAAGAAGAGGGCATAACATTATTTAATAAAAAAAATGAATTATCTAGAGATACAGAAACAGTTGGCCGGTTAGCTGAACAAACTTCAACTGATCACAATTCTTTTTTAGAGTTAAGTCGAAACAAAAATGTAATAACATGTATATGAACAGTGGTTCAAGGGTTCTTATAGTTGGACATCAAAATGTACAGGGATTATTAAATAAAGAATTGGAGCTAAGTATTTTTATGAGCGAACATAATTTTGATGTATTATGCTTAACAGAGACTTGGTTGGAAAGTTCCGCACTAGGTATTGTTAATATACAAAATTACAAAGTAGTTAGTAATAGTCAAAGAACAATCCACAAAAGAGGAAATACTATGATATATGCTAGAAACAATTTAGGGGTGAAAAACAGGCCAGACATTGTCAATATGTCTGTTGATATGGTGTTTGAGGTTAGTTGCGTGGAGTTGGATGATTGTTTTATTCTTGCGATATACAGGTCACCATCAGTGCCTGTAAAACAATTTATTGACAAATTAGATGAATGTTTAACAAAACTTAGCAGAAATAATAATAAATCTATAGTAGTTTGTGGAGATTTCAATGTTGACTTTCCATTATATTCAAATATGTCACATGAATTGACAGATATTATGGACAGTTTCTTACTTAAGCAACATATTTTTGATTATACCAGAGTTACACCAACTACGAGATCTTGTATTGACAATATTTTCTCTGATTGTGCAGTTATTGATGCGGGCGTATTTCAGGGGATCAAATCAGATCACAAAGCCCAAAAAATAGTAATACGCACTAAATATGAAATAAAATCTCAGGTTAACAATAAAAAATATAGATTCGTATCAGCTTATAGGATTGATGAATTAAAGATCACGATTAAAAATATTTCATCGGGTCAAACCGAGTACAAAACATTTTTCTCGGAATTTATACGATTGGTAAATATTTATCTTCCACTAAAAAATTTAAATTTAAAAAATAAATCCGGTTGTATTAGTGAATGGGCTACAAGAGGTATATTAATATCAAGGGAAAAAATGTTTATGTTTTATGATTTACTTAATCATTCCAACAATGAGAATCTAAAAAAATATGTAAGAAACTATAGTCGAATATTTAAAAAAGTATCAGTAGAAGCAAAAAAAATATTTTTAAGGAATAGAGTGCTCAATTCAGAGGATAAAATAAATACTACATGGAAGATAATAAAAGAAGTTACGGGTAGAGATATCGAAAAAAGAAAGGATACCATAGCACTAAAACTTTCGGATAATGTCATCACCGATGATAAAGCGATTGTCACAAATCATTTAAATAATCATTTTAAAGATGTAGGCCGTAATGTTTCCAATAATTTAAATGCTGATATAGAGAAATCACTAACTTACCTTAAATCATATGTTAGTAGATCCACACAGGTAGTTGATTTCTACATTGCTAGTGAAGAAGAAATAGTAAAGGTATTTAATTCGCTTAAACCAAAAAAGTCAAATGATTACTGGGATCTCTCTCCTTATCTGATAAAAAAACTTGGTGGGGAATTAGTTTCTCCACTTACACAGTTGATTAACCAATCTTTAGAAACAGGCTTATTTCCTGATGGATTGAAAATAGCTCGAGTCGTTCCGCTCTACAAGAAGGGGGATTCTCGCGACGTACAGAATTACAGACCTGTTTCTGTGCTACCGGTGTTCAGCAAAGTACTTGAAAAAATTATTTATGAAAGATTGTTAAATTTTGCAAATAAAACAAACTTAATAAATAGCAAACAATTTGGTTTTAGAAAAAATAGATCGACTTGTGACGCACTGGCTCACATTACAAAAGTAATTCTTTATTCATTAGATAGTAAAAACACTACATCAGCAATCTATTGCGACTTATCTAAAGCATTTGATTGTGTGCATCATGAGATTCTTCTATCTAAACTCGAACACTATGGTGTCAGGGGCAAGGAGTTGCTACTTTGTAGATCCTATTTGTCTGAAAGGAAGCAATTAGTAAACATTGATGGTTACAATTCTAATATAGAAACGGTGCAATATGGTGTACCCCAAGGATCTATCCTTGGACCATTATTTTTCTTAATTTATATTAATGATGTAAGTGTATGTCTAGCACCAGAAGTTGATATTTTAATGTTTGCTGATGATATTTCTTTAATTATAAAAAGCAAAAGTGTATTTCAAAATGTACAATGTATTGAGTCAACCATAAGCACAATAAACGCATGGTTCGATTGTAACAATCTACTTTTAAATATAAATAAAACTAATTTAATGCACTACACGCTTGGTACGCGTGGTATACAGAAGGAGACGGATATATGTGCATTCTTACCAAAAAATTTGATCCAAATTGTTCCAGAAATAAATTTTTTAGGAATTTTGATTGACAGTAAACTGACATATAAAGCACACATAGATAAATTAGCAAGGAAGTTGAGTTCTGCTTGCTATGCAATTAAAAAAGTTACGGAGTTATGTGGACGGGATGCGGCCAAGGCGGTTTATCACTCATATTTCCATAGCTTAATGGCATATGGATTACTGGTCTGGGGAACAGGAGCTGAAGCCAATCGCATTTTTGTACTTCAAAAACGCGCTATCAGATATATGGCGGGATTGAAACCATGTGAGACATGTGTAGATGCATTTAAAAAGTTGAATATTTTAACATTTAGTGGTGAATACGCATTACAATGTCTTCTTTACATTAAAAAAAATAGTGCTGACTACCAGATGGTTACAAAAAGCCATAGACGCTTTGGCCATATTCGATTTCCTTCACAAAGATTAAAAAAAATATCAAAAGGTTATATCTGTAATGCAGTAAACCTCTACAATAAGCTTCCAGATGCTATTAAAGAACTTGATTTGAAACATTTTAAACTGATAATAAAAAAAATTCTGATTAGTAAAACCTATTATACTATAAAAGCTGCCCTTGATGATAAATTTTTGATGATATCACCATAAAAATTATATAAAAGTTTTACATCTGTTACAATTTTTAAAAATACGAAATGTTTACATACAATATGAATAGTCTATAAGTTGACGAAGCCCCTTTATGGTGAATCATTTGACATTGCCTGGATATCTTGTGATTTTGTATTAATTCTGACAAAGCCTCCTTACAGCTGCATTAGAAAGTTGACATTTAATTATACATTGATTTATATTAGTTTAATTATTTTCCATTTCCATTTGTTGACAGTGCCTCTTTACAGCGGCTATTATCGTAAATTGAGTTTGGGTAGATCTTTTATTGATGATGCTTTGTCGCGTCTGGGCTGTTTTTCATCCTCATAGTTTCATAGATACGTGCTCCTGCCAATGATATTCTAAGATTCTGCCTACTGTTGTGAAAAGGTTGTTGTACTTCATTAACATATTGTTGCTGTTAATGTTTATAATTATGTAGATAATGTATAATATTATTAAGTAATGACAATGTTAAGTGCTCCAAGTGTGCCAAAAACAAATAAAGTATTGAGTATTGAGTATTGATGTTCCGTCCTATTCCATGAAATTTTGGTGTTCGGTGTTTGGATGTAGATCACTATAGAAGACCTCCTTTACAGCAGTTAACGCGGACAATGTCAGCAGAAAAAAATTTAGAAATTTGCACTTTCTTCGTTACTAATTTAATAAATACATAAGACGAAGAAATAAAAATAATACGTCGCGGAAAGTTATAGGCTGGCGTGCTTCTGCTATGTCAGGACAACGAGTCCGCAAAGACGTCTAATGTCGCGTTTGTTGTTATCAAGAATTGAGGGTTTCATTTGATGGAACATCCACCATACCCTTCAGACTTCTCTCCTATGATTTCTATCTGTTTTCCATATTAAAAGAACACATCCGAAGAAATCAATGTGAATAGGTAACAACTAAGTCATGGCTGCTATGGCAGAGTTTTTTGAGATCCATGAGCAAATTTTTTTCTGTGGGTCTCAAAATCTTGAAAAATGTTTAACAAATGTACAGCTCGTGTTGAAAATGTAATATTACTTTCTTGTAATTTATGTGTTATTTATACACCTGGCATTCGGCTGAACATAGTCCAAACTTATAAAGCGTGTAGAGCTTACCGAACTATACAAATAGTTAAAAAAACGATAAAAAAAGAAACTTTTAACATGTTTTTCTCGATAACAGCTAGTTTGCGCCATGTACTCCCTTGAAACTTTTTGTTTAATTCGGTAATCTCTAAATACTTTATAAAAGTTTGAACTGGATTCAGCCGAACACCCAGTAGGTATATTAGTTTAAAAATGTCATCATAAAAATATCACGCATCATCAAATATGCGTGACATCAGATACAGGATATGCGTGTACCATCACGTATTTTATCATTACCATGTGACATATGTGTATATATTGCACGGTGTGTTCGATAAGTAAAACTTACTCAATAAATTCCGCATGGCATATAACCGGCAGAGACAATCGCAGGAATTCCCAATTGGCCTTTTCCATAGTTTCAAATGTGTTGTGCGATATCTTCAAACAGGGGGGTGTATCTAAAAAAAGATACATTTCATCTTTATTCTTTATCACCACAGACAAGTCAACCTTTAGACCACGCTTTAACAGGGAGTAGCATTCGCCAAGGCTATGTAGTGACACTACATAACTACGTCACTAGTGAGCCGTCAGTTGGAAGCACGTCGGAAGCCATTAAATTGTCAATTTTGAACGAGCCAATGAAAACTAGCCGACCTCTCCCCGCAACCCGCCACTTTTTGGCGATTTCGTTTTCGTACTGGCGTTTATTAAAGCGTGGTCTAAAGGTTCACTTGTCTGTGTTTATCACCCTACGTGATAATCGTAGATTTAAATTAAAGTCGAGCTCTTTTCATAATTATTGTGCTTATGAGAGTAATTGAAATATTTTTCAGATTAGGCTGAGAAAACGCTGTATAAGTAGGATACGTAGACGTGAGGGACAAAAAATATATCATTTGTTTCTTTTTACGTACATGTAATAAATTCATATGTGTTATCAAATCGCTTATGCCACCTTTTCTTGGACGACCTTCACCGTAAACCATATGACGAAGCTTTTTGGTTTTCGATAAGCGCCTTTTAAGAATGGGCTTTCCGCGTGATAGCAAAATGGTCATTAGAATGTCTCGCTGCATAGCTGTCGGTTGTAAAAATATCCTGTGAAGGATCCTGTTCGTAGAAAATTGTGGTGAAAAGCTCTTTGAAGAATTAGTTTTAATATTAAGGATTTGTCGATGATATGTGGAAATCAAATAATATCGGATGAATATTATGAAAGGAAATCGTACACTGGCGTTTTAAGACATTTAAGTCTTATATTTATATTATTGTCTTGAGAAATTTATCAAATTATTAAACAGTGACGGGTGACTGCTAAGCGAAATGACAGAATTCGAGTCCACTCAACAGTAGCGACATCTGCTTCGAGCTTTCAGTCTATAACCCCATGCGGAAACGCGAGGGCGCGGGAAGCCCCTTAAAATTTTCTCTAGTTAAGTTTATTGTGATTCCGACACACAATTTTCAAACCGACATCACAATCAAGTAATAAGGTATCTCGTAAAAGTAACGTGTTGCCAGAGTTCCATTTTCAAATTTCATAAAAGGCTTTCTCTTTTTTTTCCCGATGACAGCTGTAGGGGTGGAGAAAATTATAGGAATTTAAATTAAAAAATTTCGGAATTTTATTATGTAATACTGAAAAATTAAGTAATTGTTCTTAGCATGCAAACAGTCTCAAGTATTCTCTGTATATAATAATAATACATGGGACTTCCCACACAGCGCCATCTAGTCCCAAAGTAAGCAAGTATTATGCTTGTGTTATGGGTTACTAGACAACGGATATACATACTTAAATATTCTTTATTATATATATATATTTTTGCGAAGACACCACATACGTATAACAACCAAGACCCGGCACCAGTATCAATATTCATCATATAAATACTAACCCGACCTGGGATTCGAATCCAGGACCTTCAGCTTCGTAGGCAGGGTCGCTACCCACTAGGCTAAGCGGTCGTCGTTTGTATTTTGGTATAAAGTCGTAACGTACAAACAATAATAAGATACTGCTTGAACATTTAACACGGTAAAATAGTATACTGGGCACAGGGGCATACCAGAAGAATTGAATTCGTAGGGTGACCATCACTTTGAATATCGAACATATGAAAATATTAATATATGCGCTTTACCAACCGACTTAGGGTAACCATCAATAATTACAAACGTGCTTCGTAAGTTTGGTCTCCTTTTCGCGTTTTATTTTGACCGCCTTCTTTTGTTTCTCTGCGAATAAAGATAGTTGTCTAACTATAAGTCTATAACCAGAGTGTTTTCACCCGAACGGATTTATTTATGATGATATAGATGTCGTGATAGCCGAATGGTAGCGATTCCGCTTCTTGTTCAGAACGCCGTGGTTCGAATCCCAGGGCATGTATCAATAAGTTTTTTCCAACTTATGTACATGACTATTACTGACTGTGCTTCGGAGAGCATATTAAGCTGTCGGTCCCGGTTGCCATCGATATCTATTAAAATCCACCAACCCACACTGGAGCAGCGTGGTGGATTAACCTCCAAGCCCCCTCATCCCGATGGGAGACCTGAGCCCCTGCCGTGGGGCATTAATGGGCTGATGGTACAGTATGGATTTATTTATGATTTTGTTTAGGTTACCTGATCCAGCGGGTATTCTCGTGACATCGATCCTCGTATCAATCATTTCATCAGTATTTTCAAATATTGGTTGGTCCTTAGTATACCAGTGTGTCACATCTCTCTTCATGTTCCTAAAAAAAAATACAAGTTTGGTTTTAAAAGAGTCATAAATGTCACTTTACAATATCGAAAATGTCAAACGCAATTTTGCGAAGTTAAAGACAGGCGCGCGGGGACTTCGTGCGCTGAAACTCGGACTAAAACTCGCCATCTTACACGAGCTAGCTAGAATATGAGAGGTTAGACGATAAACTCAGAAGAGGGCTTTTATACCCAATTCGTACTTTTACGGTATGGGCACATTACTAACCTACACGGACTCCTTACTGCTTACCTCATTTTGTTAATTACTATATTAAAATTACCCACACTAAAAATGGCTGAAATTTATTCCAGAGCGTGTGTTTATTACGTTCATCATCATCATCATCATCAGCTTTTGTCTCTCCACTGTAGGATATAAGCATCTCCCAAGGCTCACAACCACACAAGGTCTTTCACCATTCGCATTCAACTACCCCCGGTATGGTATTTCAAGTCAGCCAGTGATTGGCCAACGTTCGCTATTGCGTTGCACTTTATAAAAGTGTTTTATTTTTTTATATAAATATATTATTACATTAACGTAGCTCTCTATCTGTTTGGGTTTGAAGGCTTGAAATTCGAAAGGAATGAATTTGAAAAGCTACTTACACGCAAAACGGTTCATATCCTTCTTGCAAGCCGCATGTTGTAAAATATTTCAAAGTGTTCACGTCCTGGCCGTAGGTCAACCTGAAGAGAAGAAATGTTTGGTTTTAAAATCGTTTAATTCTATATTAAAATCGACAAACATTTCACAGATGGCACCCGGTGTCGTAAGAAGTATAATAATCATTTTTAAGCTCGTAACCTCAGGGATGAAAGTTTTAACGGGAAATCCGTCAATTTCAAAATTAAAACCGCGATTGGTATTTAACCTTTCGGTTGGAAATTAAAAATGAAAAGATTTAATATTTTTGTCAAATTGTTAATAGATAAAATGAAACTTCCATAACAGTTAAATTCACAAAAATTTTGAAACACGGCATAGGTACCTATTTAGTTTTTGACCAAAAGGCCTAAGACCATTTCTCAACTTCAAAATTGATGTAATTCCCAAACAAACTTTCATCCCCTATTTTGCTACCTTACGAATACATTACATTTTTAGTTCTTATCCGAAAGCCTAGGATACATATTTTTATACAAACTTGCCTCCTCTGTTTTACCCCCTTAAGGATTAAGCTCTGAAAATCTTTCTTAGTGGCCTTAGAGGATACCTACGTCACAAAACAAACCTAATGTCAAAATTTCGTGTGATTCGCTTCGACGGTTTTGGCTTGACGTTAGAAGAGTGTAAATGAGCAGTACTTTGATTCTATATCCCTATTTAGATGATTGTATAATTTTTAAATATACATCATTTATTTCAAATGTTTTTCGAGTTCATTTGTTGCTAGACATTTTATCATCTACATCGATTTCGCCCACAGGAAAGTTACAGTGTGTACAGATCACCTCAAACTTTATGGCGAATCCAAAATTTAGTTGTAGTAAGCACAAGTCGCGTCGCAATAATCCAGTTTAGGAGCGGGGCGTTCCTCCCGCAACCCCCGCGTCAGCCAATTCTACCCAACACCTGTGCAAGCTTAGCGTTGTAGCGTTCAGATTTGCCATAAAGTTTGAGGTGAGCCGTACCTATCATTGAACTCACCTAGCTTTTTGACCAACGCCAAGTGTGCAAGCCGGTACGAAATTGTCTCCTTGAACATCAGCAAAAGTGGTCTCACCGCCCAAAGCGTCCATCAATAACTCTCCGTTGAGTGAAAAACCTTTACAATCATTTAAAAAATGGAATTAAAACAATCATTAAAAAAGAGTTTTATTTGGTTAGACATCATAATTAGTCGGGAGGCCTAAATATGTTTAAAAAATTAGTAAAAAATATTATTAAGATTTTGACGTGCTGTGAGTTAACCAAAAATTTAAAGAAAATAAAGTTTGAGTTTGATATGAATAAAAATTTTAGACATAGCGTAACCTATGCTTTTATATGACTAGAAAAGAACCTTTTCATTATCAGGTACAGTTAAAATCAAACTTTATGGCGGATCCGAACATAGGCACAAGTCGCGTCGAAGTGGAGCGAAGGGTATATGACGCAGTACCTGCGCAAGCACACTTACAGCGTTGTATCCCGATCCTCCAAAAAGTTGAAGCTAACTCTACGTATTTTTACTGAAATACATCGTAGTTTTAAATTAGACAATAGACGGGGTGCCCATGACATTTTCACTTTAACTCATAAAGCACTCATAATCAGCTTCACTAAAGGTACTTTTCTACATATATATAATTAGACGACGAATTATGAATGTTTCATGAGGGAAAGACTGTTAAAAGCTCTCAAACTACAAGCAATATACAGCATGTAGCAATTTCTAGAAGGCAAAGAAAACTTGCGGGTATATATAGCATTTAATTCCGTTTTTATGAATAATATATGGCGCCTCCGTTGATTTTGCTAGCCACAAGCCACGATGAAAATTATTGAAGCACCTGTATTCATTTTTAATATACGTTATTAAAACAAATTATTTCTTGTTGCGGAAAACAAAAAAAAAACAGACAAAATAAACAGGGATAACATCAGATTGTCATAGAATTGATTTACTATTTACAAATGAATACTTGTTCGTGGCCTGTGGGCCTAACATGCACGCCGCGACAAAATTTTGTCGACGGCAATTCTCGTCCCGAAACGAGATATCTCTATATGTCTACTAGTGCTAACATGCAACGCTTTTATCTCGTCGCGCTCCGTCACAATTGGAAAAATTACTCGTCTACGGTAGTTTTGTCTACAAACCCTAACATGCGAACCATATTTTATCGAATTTTGTCGTTTTTAAGCGGTATATTTCTCGTCGGCAATTTTTGTTGACGACAACGGTGAGAAAAATATTTTTATATAGAAAGTAATTTTTAAATTTTTTATTTCGTTTGTATTCGCTTGAATCGATTGTATTTTATGCATAAAAAAAAGTTTAGTTACCGATTCAGCTCAGAAAAGATTTTTTTTTACTTAATTTATTTTATTTTATTTAAATATTATTTACGTTACAGTAACGCAAAACTCTGGCCGAGTGGTTAGAGACCCTAATTGCGGAGCCAGTGGTCACGGGTTCGATTCCCGCCCGGGACAAATATTTGTGCACGTGACTATTTGTTTTAGTTCTGGGTGTAAAATATAAATATGTAAGTATATAAATATAATCTAAATCCACCACGCTGCTCTAATGCGGATTAGCGGATTGTAATGACCGCCATCTATTGACAGCAACCGGGACCGACTGCTTAACGTGCTTTCCGAGGCATGGTGTCAGTGATAGTTAACATATTTAAGTCAAAAACTCATTGGAACACGGTCCGGCCCGGATGCTAACCACGGCTGCATGGCCTTATAGATTTGAAACAGGTTCGCTACGCTCGTGCTATCACAACACATTATTATTATTATTATGAATACTTATTATTATTACCTATTAATATTAATACTTATTATTATTATTAATATTAATACTTATTATTATTATCATTATTAATATTTATTATTATTATTCTTAATATTAATACTTATTATTATTATTATTAATAATATTTTTACTTTTTATCATTCTTAATATTAATACTTATTATTATTATTATTTTTACTTATTATTATTATTTTCATTATTATTATTATTATTAAAATAATAATAATGTGTTGTGATAGCCCGAGCGCAGCGAACCAGTTTCTATATTATTATTATTAATAATATTATTATTTAGTATTATTATTAATATTCATATTATTATTATTACTATTATTATTAATGTTAATAATAATAAAAAAATAACAGTAATGTGTTGTGATAGCCCGAGCGCAGCGAACCTGTTTCAATATTATTATTATTATCATTATTATTAATATTGTTAATATTATTATTATTGCTTAAAAAAACTAACTTAAAAACATTTTTAACCATGGGTAACACAAAAGCTGAAAATTCTAGTTGCAGGAACGGTCGATGGCCAGTTAAAATAAATTATTAAATATATTCTATGGTCAATCACACTATTTAGACTACAAATTACTATAAATTGAACGAATAAAAAAGAACGAATAAAGTGTTGCTATATTAGAATATGGCTTCTTTTCATTGTAGGGTAACATTTGTTTGTCACGTCGACAAAGCGAAGTCACGGTGACATATTTTCTCGAGTGACTCGTGCATGTTAGAGAAAACGACAGACAAGTCGAGATCGACAATTTTTCTCGTCTCGTGCGGCAGTTTTGTCGTGCGTCGCATGTTAGCCCAGCTGGTCCCTCAGCTGG
Source organism: Luffia ferchaultella (assembly GCA_949709985.1). Taxonomy (NCBI): domain Eukaryota; kingdom Metazoa; phylum Arthropoda; class Insecta; order Lepidoptera; family Psychidae; genus Luffia; species Luffia ferchaultella. The sequence continues at coordinate 6,003,120 of OX453267.1, forward strand.
ATCGCGCTAGCTGAACTGACACCCGTGGGACTTAAATAGACGCGCGCCTACATCAAAACATCCAAACTTTACCTCTTTATTAGTGAGGTTTCAATTAGTAAGCTTGCTGGTGAAAGTCCGTTCCTTTTTCTGTAGTCGTTTTGGACTTACACCAGGGAATGTAAAGATACACCACAACGGATTGGTTAATCTTAGAAGAACATTTTTCATTTGTAAATGGATAGGTTAAGTTAGATGTGTCCATGTCAAAGCGGAGCGGTTGGACGAGCCACCCAAAGCCTTTTGAACAATTTTAAATTCGGCTAAGATATCCTATTGGCAATTTGAATTTGGGCGTAGTTATTTTGTAACTCAAGATTCGGCTTACATGCAGTTTTCCTTTCATTTTTTTATTAAGAACGTTCTATTATAATTCTAATAATCTCACGTAAGCAATTTAGTAAGCAATATTTTGTTAATGAAATACCAATGAAAAAATTTAATTAAAATCATAAAATTTTAAGCGGTCCTAGTTGCGAATCAAAATCTTCAGTTTATTATTTGCATTGGTAACAATAGAAACAACCGAGAGGAATAATTATTTAAAAAAAACTACTAAATTGGTTTTTTTTTTAATTAAAAATATTTTTTTTTAATTATGTAGACATACACATTTTTACGATTCTTGATTTATTATAGAAACAATAGACACAGTAATGTACAACAGAATAAGCAAATACTTGTAAAACTGTACATAGGTAAGGGAGGAAGTTTCTTCGTATTTTTATATAAATTCAGCACCTAAAAGTTTAACGTTAAATAACGAACAGGTACCTGTGGTAAATATGTGACGTTTTGGTCGATAACTCATCGCTATCTTGTGGGTAGTGTCACCATCTTATTGCTGCAGAAAGGTCTAGCATTATGATATATATTCATCAGCTCAGGCCGTTTCGTTTTATTTGCTTGTATCAATTATCGAAAGCTGATCAGAAACGATGATTTATCCAGCAGTAACAGCTCATATCAAAGATACCTTTCTAATCCCACTATACACATCTCATTGTGTGATATCAAGCCGGCTTTTGTCATTGTTTGTGGGACTTGTTCGTGCTTCCACCGAGAATTTTTTCACACGTTCTTGTCGTGAATGAGCTACTTCTTGTTGCTCGTGATCGACTGTTTAAAAAATATTTCGATTTCGATCAGTTTCGACAGAGAATCGCAAATGGAAGGACGTTTCATGACTTTTCTTTACGTAACGCTAAGTGGCTCACATTTTCATGTATGCAGTCGGTCCAGACATAACACCGTCTTATTATCATGCCCAGTTTTTCATTAACGTCATATTTACTGATAATTGTTAATCTTGCTTTACTTTTTCAAAGATGGTATTGATTTTCTTACAAAGCATTAGGTCTTTCAAGGCCACAATTTTTTTTTCGGCTTTGTCTAAAATTGTATCAATTTTTTTTAAGTATAACTAGATTTTCCGTTCTTTTCAGCTATTTTAACAAATTGAAAATCAATGTAAATAAAATGATGGGAACAACTAGCTTCTTCTTAATTTTAATTTTCGTGAAACTTTTAACAATTTTAAAACCAACCAGGCACAAAATATAGAACCAAGGAATGATTACCTGCAGGCGTACAAAATACTTTTTCGGGAGTCTTCGGTCAATTGGACACAAGAATCGCAGGTTTAGTGCAAACTACATCGTAACGCATCTACATACAGGCTGAGATTTTAGTTACCAGCCAAAATTTTCCTACATGTATGGTATCACCAACAGATTTCATTACGTAAATAAAAATATAGGTCAAATATTCATAATCAATAATATCCTAAATATTTTTTAACAAAATTTGGAAAGAAAGAAAGAAGAAAGAAAGAAACACATTTAATCACGGCCACGGCTACCTTCTACTTACATAGAGCGAGAGGGCGGGGCATAGGGCCTGTGGGCGGGGCGCGTGCACGTGCACTGGCGCCCTCGTGAATGGTAACTAGTAATATTGGTAGTTTTGGGAAAGGTTTACGTAGTCTTAACTGAACATTTTCCTATTGAACGATACTAAAAAGGAACAAGACGGCGAACGGATTTTCATCAAAGATCATTATATTAAAATTTCGCTGGTCATTAAAATCTTAGCCTGTATAACTAGCAACTTGTTTACCTAAGCGTAAAGAACACATTCAATTAAAATTATATTTCTAGGCTGGTTCTATTGTTACGAAGCCTTTGTATGCTATTTTCGGTTGTTTATTACATGCGAAAGTAGTGTCTTGAAATTAAATCCAAAGCGTCAATCTCATGCCGAATTTCATGAAACTAATTTCGTGATGCAAAAATAGCTTTACTTATCGTCCTATCGATCAAGTCTAGGAAGACACCGACAACGTCCCCTACTGCCCATTGTTTTCCGAAGGATTCACAGTTACCGATGAACACTTTTTCCTCCTTGAAAATATCGGAAAAAAATTATTGGAATACCTTTGAAAAAATAAAATGGAAATCATTTTAAAATTAACAAAAGGATCATTTAAATAATAAACATGTCGAATAAGAGCTTAGGAGGGAAGCAATGTAACATTTATTGTAATTTTGAATATGATTTTGCCATTATATTTTCCAAAAATATGACACGAAACACTTACAGGGTGAAAATATTGGCTGCCGGGCAATAACGAAAAAAAAAGTCCTTGGGTAAACAAACACGCAACAAATACACATACTACATACTAAAATAAATAAAACTATGGTAAGTTAGCCACAATTTTTATATGAATAATTTTGGGAAAATTCTCCATTTTCTTTTTAATTTCACACAGAAATATACTATGGCTATGATAACGTGAAATTATTATATGAAATACATTTTTTTTTTAAATAGAGAAGTTTCCTAGCTTATTTGTGGCAACTCACTAATAGTTTGATCAACGACGTCCAAGAAGCAGCCGACAATGTCACCCACTTTTAATTGTAGACCAAAATTGTCACTCGATGCTGCGTGCAGTTTTGTACACTGCATTTCAATAATATCAATTATAATAATGATATATACCAACAAAGGCATAGACATTCATATATACAGTCATAGACAAACTGTCATACCTACGTCGACGTACAGAATAGACTGAACATTCCTTGTCCAAGCAATTTGCTGTATATGTACTACAACGCCAAATCGCTATCCTTTTGATTCTAGTCGGTGGAATTATTTGATGCCGCTTAACGCAATCCATTCTATAATGTCGATATACAGAAAGACAATCACAGACAAACACATAAATAGTCATAGCTATAGACTGTCATACACATTGACTGTCATATACACAGACTGTCCTCGTACACATAAACTGTCACATACACAATCAGACACTGACTTCACTCCTTCTTCACTTCATCAGCCCATTTTTACCCCACTGCAGAGGTTTAAGCCTCCCCCAGAGTGAGGGTGGGCTTGGAGCTTAAATTCACCACGCTGCTCCACTGCGGGTTGGGGATTGTAACGACCGCCATTTATTGACAGCACCCGGGACCGACTGCTTAACGTGCTCTCCGAGGCACAGAGTCAGTGATAGTTATGTACTTAAGTCAGACACTGACTATCATACACATATTTGCAAATATAAAAAATAATTCTTGCTACGCCGTGGCATAACGTTAAAAATATTTCTGTTAGACGCGCAATGTTTTACTCGTAGATAGAATTGCGTATACATACCACCGAAAACGAGTACCTACTCAATTAGTTAAGAATCGACCATTGACTCTATTTATCTTGAAGAAAGTAATTTGACAAACTTTGAAGTTTGTATATCACTTGATACAAATTATTTACATCCAAAGTTATATAATTCGAGCTACGAACCAGATATTTCAAGACTCATCAGTTTGAACACTATTAACATTTTTCTATTTTGTTTTCTTACAAACCTAAGAATGAAATAAATCTATAACCAACTTGGTTTTAGATTTGCATCAATAAAATAGTTATTATATATAAATAGTGTAAGTAACCTGCTGGTGCAACCTTAAGCAGCATTCTTTCAACTCGCCGTTAATTTGCTCTTAAGGCACTGAGCGTAAGGAATAACATTACAATATTGTACAATAAATACTTAGATCCGGATATCGGCTATGTAACGTATGTATCGCCTCAACTATTAAGTTTGTGATTTGATAATGTGTCAGTTTCTTAATATCTATAATAATAATAATACCTGGGACATCCCACACAGTGCCATCTAGTTCCAAACTAAGCAAAGCTTGCATTATTATATACAAATACTGATCCGACCTGGGATTCGAACCCGGTACCCCCGAGCTTCGTAGGCAGGGTCGCTACCCACTAGACCAAGCGGGCGTAGACAAACGGTAAATATTTTTTATAATATTGTATGATATACTCAGTACGGGACAAATAGACATGTTCGTGCACATAGATATTTGTCCCGGACAGGAATCGAACCCGTGACTTTTGGTTCTGCAATTAGAGTGTCATCTTTATGTCTATCGCCTATCTTTTCATTAATATGATATCCATGTCAATCCAGTAATCTTTCACTAACACGAAATAACATTCATACATACTCGTACAAACTGTCATCAATGTATGAAGCTGTTAACTTGAAATCCTTAAATTTAATTACTTACGTTGTAACCGTCGAAAGCCCACGAGTTCTCGTCCTGTCCAAGCATCATGCCTGGAGCCATATCCGCGTGGGCCCAACCAACCTAAAAATGTTTCCAAACAACAAATTATTATTATTTACTTCTTTCTTTCAATGTTTGCCAACCTTACGAGTAGATCTGCCAATACGTTGAAATAACACAGTCCTAATTTCGGTCCTTCGTAAACTGTCATTATTTTCATCATAACCAGGTGTTCATCTTTCCACTGCTGGAGTACAGCCAGTTCTCAACTGTTGTTGATTTGTTAACATTTGTTATGAAGTTGGCCTATTTTCAATGTTATAACTCTCGGAACTATAGTCAGGCCGACGAGAGCGTGAGAAAGATGTAAACAAAGCGGTGGCTGCAATTGTGCCACTACCTTCTATAACTATGTCGAATTACAACATTATATGTGAAATATAGTAGGTACAATATAGTTTTATGTCTTTGGTCCCGATGGTATGACTTTGGTGCCGTGGGAGAAGGGTAGGTGTCTACTTTGGGACGCCACGTGTGTCAGCACATTTGCCGCCTCTCACCTTTGTCGTACCGTGGGAACGGCCGGAGCCGCTGCGGAGTCTGCAGCCGCCAGAAAACGAGTCAAATACTCTACTCTGGAGAGCAAATACTTGTTCGTCCCTCTTGCGGTGGAAGATGCTGGCTGTTGGGGGATTGAAGCCAAACGTTTCGTCGCGAGCATCGGCCGTCGTCTAAAAGAAAGGGGACTCGACCCCCGTTCCGGTACCTTCCTGGTGCAAAGAATTGCCATTGCAATTCAGCGAGGCAATGCGATGAGCGTCATGGGCACATTTGCGTCGGGGGCGACGAGAGGTGGATTATTGGATTAGTTTTATTTTTTATTATTATTATTATTTTTGTATATATGTAAGTATATATATGTTCCTATTATAATAATTTCGTGCTATAAACCGGAGCAAAAAGGATGTTTTATGTCTAACATTCTATAGAATCCTAAACTAATTTACCACTTACAATGTTTTTAACCCTTGCAACAACAACAACATTTTCACGCTCTCGTTGGTCGGACTTTAGTATTTATTAATGTTTAAAAAATCAATCTATTTTATTTTTTAAATGTGACCGTAGAAATAAATATTAAGTGTAAGAAACCTCTTATCAGATAATATCATTTCAAATCAATTATTCATAAGTTTTAAATAAAATCATTTTTTTAGATTGAGTTCAACATATATTTTAAGACGTTATAATTTCTATTTTATGTTATGTAATTACAAGTGTTTGCCCTACGGTCGCCCCTTCGGTCTGCACAGAACGCCAACTTTAAGCAATATACCTTAGTTCTCATAAGATCTTTGCTACAAATGTTTAAGCTATTTTGACATCATTGTATGTTAGAAAGAAACGTAGGTTTCATCAATAGAGTAAATAAATTTGACACCACCAAACCGAGCGTATTCGTACTTTTACGGTACCTACTACCACAATGTGATTTCTCTATAAAGATATAAAAGAAAAACACAATTTTGTGAATGCATAGTTCTTGTCAACTGTGCTCATCACAAAGACGGCTCTCTTAAGTTGGCGGTCAAAAAATGGTTTTATTTCATTTTTTTTTACTTATTCGTTTGTTCGTCGTTTGTTCTTGATTGTTCGATCAAATTCATTGTTTGTTCGTTCTTCATTTTTTTATAAACAATATTTAAAAATTCTATCTTAAGTAATTGACGTTCCATTTTTAATTTTTTTTTCATTTTTCAATTCGTTTATTCTTGATTGTTCGATCAAATTCATTATTTGCTCGATTTTAAATTTTTTATACAAAAGGTATTTAAAAATTGTAGACAATATTTAAACATTTCAAAATTTTCGCAATCAATTATGAACCATAAAAACGATTATCAAAGTGGCTGAATTTGATATAGAATTAAGAACTAGTTGCACGTTAATGAATAACATAAAAAATGACCAAATATTCGGTTGCATTATTCAATAATCGTCGTTCAAGGATGCTTAGTTGTAACCCTTTCGACCGTCAACTTAAGAGAGCCCACAAAGACAACCCAAAACGCTATCCGGTCCAGTATATATTACTGATGAAACATTTTATATTAAAGCTTTTAAATCAAGTGCGGAAACTCACGCGCATCGGTCCAGCGGTCAAAATTTCGAATTCGAAATACCATTTGCCCGAACTGACTGCGTAGTTCTTTTCTGCTCTGTACGTTCTGAAATCAGCTTGTTTCAGTTTCGAAGCCTCTGCTAATAGAGCTGCAAAAAGAAAAAGATTTTTTTTTTAAATTATAACGGAACCAAGTGAAACAGATATTGTCAATTAAATCATAAACTTGTTGTTCAAATAACCTGACCAAAAAGCGGCTCATTAATTTAAGCGTTTTATTAACCTACATGTATACACGGTGAAAATAACATTGTATCAATTTTCATATACACGTTATTAAGGGACTATATCCATTGATAAATTTATGCACTAACGAATAAAAATGTAATATTTATAAAGCTATTTAAAAATAATGTATAATTATGATAAAAGAAAATTGACCTAGTTTATTACTAGTTACCGCTACACTTTAAGAAATATATGTTTTAATATTTAAAGTAATTCCATGTATATACTCCATCATCTGTAGCAATCATAAAGGAACGAAATTGACCGCAGCGTCCGTTATAACACCGTTTTATGTGCTACCATTCGTACATACTATTACTACTTACGTGTACATAAAACATTTGTATGGAGAAATGTACAGCGCCTCTAACGGTACCGTAAAGAACTAAAATCGCTAGTATGAGTATTACAGTTTTCGATACGTAACTATCGCATTGAAAACTGTTCGATAGTTACAAACGTTTTTCATTAGTTTCTACCAACCCCCTAGACACTAGGTTTCTGATGTATATTAGTTGCCAATTTGTATTAATTGTTCGCTGTATCGGCGAAACAGCTGAGGACGATCTCTCATGACGTCACTACTTTTACGCCCGCAATTTGACTTACCATAAAGCTTAATATAGGTTACTGTAATTATTATTTTTTTAACTTTTTGTACATTATTTAAAAGCGTCTCCTTTTGAGTTTTTTTGACTTTATAAATTTGTATTATTTGTTTATAGTCGATATAGTCGATAACTTTTACTACGTTAACGCATAGTTTTAACGTGATTTAAACGTCATCAACAAGGAAGGCAATGTCCTAACCAATGAAATTACTAAAAGGACTGAGAACTTCGCAAATTCGCATATTAAGCAGACAATCATTAGCTTCACTCCACGTCGAATGCAGTGAAGTTCGCGCGTACTAGTTGATTTGTATAAGGTGTGTGGATGTATTTTCGTTATTGACAGATTTACCTTCATGTTGTTCCCCGGTCGGTGGATCTAAGTTATATCCATAGACGAGTAGAGTTCTCACAGTTTCAGATGCTGTATCCCTGTTAGCCTTTTTGATCGCGTCGTCAACTTTCGGGTATGGGACCAAATGTGGCGAACGATGCATCTCTGGGTCCTAAAAGGTAAAGAAAATTTAAATTCCCATAATCACCTTAGAAGTACGAAAACCGTCTTTAATTGAGACACATTTTGGGCTTCGACCTAAAGCACAAGCCATAGTCAAGAAAATAACTACTTCTTGAATAATAACACATGATTTTAAAGGGACCGTAGCAATCTGTGCCTACGCGGACGGCAAGCTACATGCATGGACGAAAATTACACTTATATCTTCTGTTCCATCTTCTTCTGATGTGTAGTCCAGGGTCAACTTGCTGTGACCCTCACACCTAATAAAACTCATACTTATCAAGTGTGAGAGTCACAGCACTCGATTCTGGTTTCGGAGTGTAACAAGGAAGGCGTACGTACAAAAATTGTTCTCCACTCTACTTTCAGAACAATTTTTTTCCGGAAAGTCTGAAATAAATCATATACAGCTTCTTTTGCAGTTTCTAGAAAAAATATACTTTTATACATCAGGAAATTTACATAGTTTAATAGTGGAGAACCTTCAGGGTGTAAGTTTTAGGTAATATTACTGACCTCATTTAGCCCGTATGTCCATCCCTGCTGTATTCTTTCCCTGGCCCATAGGTTGTGCGTGTTTTCTGCCAACTGGTCGACCAGTTCGTCCATCTTCGGTGTTAGGGTGACAGCACTCAGGTCTAATGGTGCTGGTTTATAGCCGTTACTCTAGGAACACAATAAGTCTATATGTAAGGCTTTATTTTCATATAGGGACAATGCTTTCTATCAACGAATTAAATGCTATGAACTGAGCTGCCCAGTAAATACAAAATTTGATTACTTACTATCTAAATTTCGAAATTATTTTAACATTTAGACAATGATTTTACTAAGTTTACGTTACATTTGGTTTGCAGGTTTTAACACAAATAACCAGTGATGGATAATATAGCGTTAAGCATCATTTAAAACGCGTTATTTAAGCCCAACGGATTTAGCATATTATATTGGTTGCCTCTTGGTGCTATTAAATAGCGCGACGGGATTCCGCAGTCCCGCCTTACCGATATAGCGATGCGATCAGCACAACGAAACACGTCCTACAATGAACGCGATTGCGCGCTGACTGATTAGCAAATTTAGCATTAGCGCAGCTGTCGGTCGACAGCATGTGACCGCCGCCCAACACAACGAACGAAACACGTTGTACAACGTACACAGTCGTGGTATATATTCTCGCGCTAAGCATTCCCGCGTGTTATGCTAAAGCATACCATATAAATAAACATGCTAAATTAATGTTAGTTTATAGTCTGAAGCATGTTTTTAAAATATAGCAGATTTTTACACCACTGACAGCATGTGACCGCCGCCCAACGCAACGAACGAACGAGGCGCGATTGCATGCCGAGTGTTGTAGCAGACTAAACAGTCGTGGTAGATATTCTCGCGCTAAGCATTCCCGCGTGTTATGCTATAGCATAGCATATAAATAAACATGCTAAAATAATATAGTTCATAGTCTGAATCCTGTTGAACTTCATTTTACACCACTGCAAATAACTAATAATTTTGGTTTTCAAGTAGGTTGTCAAATGGTTTCCGATATAATGAATATCCCCTCACGCGTCTGCCGTCACGTGAAGTTTATACAGTCGCTTTAAGTCGCTGGTATTCTCATGTACCAGAAACCTTTGTTAAAATATTTTGTATTCCTGCAAAATCGGGTTTGACGAACAAAAAATATATCTATTATAATTGTGAAGTAGTAAAATAAAACATCTACATAAGTAATATAACATCGAGATTTTTCTAAATAGACAGTTTCTTTTGTTTACCCGACTGCGCGACGCAACAGACAGTAATGTGTTCATCAGTCTATATTTATGTACGTATTATGTACGTCCTTTTGTGGCGCTTTAGAAACGAAGCGAAAAATTCGATATTTCTTACGACAATCGCTTTTTCGTCACCAAAACATGCCAGTAATCAAATTCGATATGGCGACAACCAGACGCCATATTGTGACAAATAAAAAACTGAAAGTCAATTAACTATCGGATGGTCGATGGGTATCATTGAAAAGGTCTTTAAAAATTATCTTTAAAAAGCGAGAGAAACGACACAACTCGGGAATTTTTATATTTTTTTTTTTTTATGTAGTGTATATTACCTGCATAAACGGTTCGTTGGGAAGGCGTACGTTGCGAATACGACCAGGAGGCTTGTCCAGACTTATATAATATCCCAAAGCCAAGATGGTCCTGAAAATTATTCACTTTATTAAAATTCATGCTGACATTTTTTTCATCTTACAAAGACATATCAGTTGGCCTTTTCAATAGGCTGATTCGTCTATATGTTACCACGTGTTACCGCCCAGCAAACGCAACACAAAAAAAGTCAAGGAGAACAAATTTTATGTTTTATTTGACTTTATAGTATTTTTTATTATACTTACCAATATCGGACACTGTTATAGTTCACCTCAAACTTTATGGCGGATCGGAATACAACGATATAACCGTGCTTGCGTAAGTATAGTCATATACCCCTCGTTCCACTGCGTCCTGCTACACCTAAAACTGGTTACTGCGACGCGACTGGTGCCTATGTTCACATCCGCCATAAAGTTTGATTGGAACTGTACCACATTAATGCTGATCTTGAAGTAACTGACGTAAGTAATAAATGGTGATGGGCCGAGGTGTGATCCCTGTAGTAGCTACTCCAGATTTGTCAACATACATTTATTGACATGCTTAACTCATAATAACGACTGACTTTTCCGGTAGTATTAACTATTAATAATAATAATAATAATAATAAAGTATATAACACAACAACGTCTAGACTCTAAACTAAGCCTTAGCTTGTGTTTTGGGTACCAAGCGAAGACACCATATACATATAACAACCAAGACCCGGTACCAGTATCAATATTCATAATATAAATACTGACCCGACCTGGGATTCGAACCTGGGACCTCCAGCTTCGTAGACAGGGTCGCTACCCACTAGGCTAAGCGGTCGTCAAATTAAAACTTAGTAGAAAGAAGTAGTCTTCAGTCTTCATTAGAAGAAGAAGAATTTTTATACCATAGATTTCTAGTTTTTATTTCTATAGGCCATTTCTATTCTATATTGTAAATTTATAGGAACATATCTAGAATTAGATTTTCTTTGACAATTTACACAGCTTAACCTTGAAAATAAAAGAAGTAAGTTGATTTACTGACTTTAGTGTTTGAACCGCTAATTGTATATCATATCGTTTCTCCGCAGGTGGAAGTCTCTCAAAGGGCACTAGACAAGGATGAATTTTGTGCAGATCATCTCTGTGGTCACCATACATCCAGCCAGCTTCTATCTGCAATCAATGTCTATTTTAAACTGCTAGATCTTCCTCGGTGATAATAGTGATTTTTTTATCTGTTTATTGGAGACTTAAGACTGAGCTACACATGGAGGAACAAAACTCAAGGTTTATTTGTACAGGTCGCAGGTTTTTATTTGCATTGATTTGTCTTTATATTTTTATAACTGATAAAAAAGTTGAATTTATGAAGGTTAATACGAAAATAAGACTGTATTTTTAGCTGAACATTCTTTGGGAATGCATGCAGAGGCGCTCCTAGATAATTTTCTATACGAGTATAGTAGCGCTCGTATCCCACTAAATAAATTATAAATTATTTTTATGCGGTCCGTGATGAATCCAAAGTTTTTATGAGATGAATCCAAAGTCAGACCAGCAGACGACAAAGACATTTTTTACATCTTAATAGTATAAGGAAAAAAAATTGATTTTGTGCGATGAAAACTTATCTACCATAAGACGGCGCCCAGTACCATCCTACTCCTTGCACCTCCCTAAGCCACCCCTGAATACATGGACTCCGTTTTTACAATCACAGGCTACACATTAAGACATTTGATTTTATTTTAATAAAAAAAATATGTTTAAGTACTCAAATCTGCTAAAATTTATAAAAATTTTAGGAAAGGCGGTGGTGGTATTGTTATGCTGTTCCGGAAGACGGTTTGACGATATATGGAGACCCAAAAAAATATTTATTCTTTTACAAATACCTTTCGATGTTTTTGTTAATACAGTAAAACATTAAGAGCAACTTAAAAAATCGTTTTTAATGCCGTCCACTGAGATCCTTGTAATAGTTTCGAGGTATTTGTCAGGTTTTTTAGCCAACATCGCCTCAAATTTATTTAAGTAATCAGTAGTATCAATTAAAAACATAAAATAGGATCATTTTTTACAGTTACAGTATTTTTCAGTAAAGCTGAAATGTGACCATAAAAGTTCTTTTTTTTAATTAGCTCTGTCCATCGTTAAGTAGCTGTAGGCATACTAGAGGTCGCATCAAAAATATTAGTTACCTTATTCATAGCCCACATTTCGTGTATATTTTCAGCGAGCTTGTCACGTATTTGTTCGATATACGAGGCTAGGGAGATCTGCAAGGAAATAAAATATATGAAATAAAATGATTCAAATGAAAAAAAAAAATTTTAGCTTTACTCACCGTCATGGTGTCAACTGGAGTTGGAACAAACGCGGTATCGTCTTGTACCAAAGGCGGGCCAGCTAACGCTCTTTTTGATAGGTTCCCAAAATAAAAGCAAGGTTCCAAGTTCAATATCTGCTGAGGCAGTAGTGACTCAACCAAAGGTGAATAACCTTCCGGAGCGGCGTAACGTAATCGTCCATGTTCACCGCCAAGAAGGAAGCGACAACTGGAAAAAATAACTTTTTAAGGCAACAATGCTAAGTTATGCATGTTGACTGACTCTCTCCCGGTAGGTAAATACGAATCTACCGACATTTGACGACCGCTTAGCCTAGTGGGTGGCGACCCTGCCTACGGGGCTAGAGGTCCCGGGTTCGAATCCCAGGTCGGGTCAGTATTAATATGATGAATATTGTTACTGGTACCGGGTCTTGGTTGTTATATATAAAAAAAAAAAAAATTATATATGTATATATTATAAAGAATATTTACGTATGTATATCAGTTGTCTAGTAACCCATAACACAAGCATAATACTTGCTTACTTTGGGACTAGATGGCGCTGTGTGGGAAGTCCCATGTATTATTATGTATTATTATTATTATTTCATTTAATAAAATCGAATACAGTGTGTAGGTATATAAGCTGTAGAGCTACAGCTCGCGTCAAACTTTTAGTTCGCTCTGAAGTCGAAGCGCATAATGTCACAGTAGAAAAAAGGATGTCCAAAGGTCGAGAGCGAACCCCGCACCTACGCAAAACGCACCCGCGCCAACTTCAGATCGAATTAATAGTCAGTATAGTTGGCGCGACTGGTAACAGACACATAAGCTTTTTTTTACCCATGCGAAGGGAAAGCGGATAAACTTCTACAGTTCCCGCGCGCTCGGGTGCGCGGGGTATGTGGGAGTCGCACCCACTAACAACCGCCTGAAGCACAATAGGGACGCGTGTTGTTAGCCCGAAAGCTCCAACGACTTCATCGAAGCGGCCAGGAGGCACACTAGAGTGTCACCGGCACGAAGATGTCAGTTACGCCCTAAGGGTTACTTGATGTTAAATAGACAAATAAGTATCTATACAAACATACACAGGATGTCATTACCAATCAGATATTTATTCGAGAAAGTAATGCTCTGAAGTTAAATAAAAATTATGGTGAAAATCCTGTGGCGACATGGCCACACTCTCTACTCACACTGGCAACACCAGAAGCTGTACTGGCAGTCAACACGACTCAATACAAACACTGTCAGAGGCTGGCTAACAACAAACTGTGGACCAGAGGAAGATATCATCGAACCTAGTCTCAAATTCAAATGATTCCTTCGATGAAGCCCTGCCTCGAGGAGACGAAAACCACAGATCAATACGAAGACTTCAAGCTCTCGGTGCGCTCATACAAACGCGATTCCCTGTAGCCATTTTGTTCTGTATTTTCACGTTATTATAATAAATTAGTGATCGTGTTCCCTAGTGTTATCATTCTTGGCCACGAATCCTAAATTTGGTGACCTCCGACGTTTCTCACAGTGCACGCGATCTCCTGATAATTCACTATCTCGGAACCTCGCGTAAAACAAACGAATGTCGTTCGCGTGAAAATCTCAATAGCTCGCGACCGTTTCTCCGCGTTTCTTCAAATAACAAGAAACAGGCAGCTCTCCGATATTACGCGATATTCTTCTGCCTTCTTACAGTCGCGCATCAATGGCACTACATCGGGATCAATTCACCGACCCTTCAACTTCGCAACCGCTCGTGTCCACGGAAACGGACGCCGCATCATCTCAAATGGGCGAGCCCGTCCCCGTTTACAAATTAGCTGTAAAACTGCCCCCTTTCTGGCGAGATAAACCTAGAAGCTGGATCGCTCAGGCAGAGTCGCATTTCGCAATTCCTCGCATCACCAACGATCAAACTAAATACCACTACGTTGTGGCGCATCTCGATTCATCAACTGTTTCAGAAATCGAGGACATAATCACTGGCCCTCCCACTGATCGTACATACGAGAAATTAAAAGCAGAATTAATCCGCCGTTTATCTGTTTCAGAGAGAGAACGTGTTCAACAATTGATTAGTACCGAGGAACTGGGTGATAGAAAACCATCACAACTTCTTCGGCACCTACGCATACTCGTACGTTCTTCGCTGTCGGACGATATCCTCATGCAGCTTTGGCTCAACCGAATGCCATCTTCGATTCAAGCCATCCTCGCAGCACAGTCCGACCTTCCTCTCAACAAATTGGCCGAAATCGCAGACAAGGTTTTGGAAATCACTCCTTCTGCGCCAGCTATTTCTGCCATTACTCACACTGCGACAACAGCTCCAAACGAGGTACTACACAACCTTTATAAACAAGTAGCACTACTTACACAACAGGTTGACTCACTTACAAAAAACTTTGGTAACCTCACTCAACGGGAAGTTCGCCCACGTTCAAGATCTAACAGCCCCCGCCGTTCACACAATACCTGTTGGTATCACAAGCGATACCAATCACAGGCTCGCAAATGCACTAAACCCTGTGCATTCAAGAACGACCAGGCTACTTTGGCGGCAACCGACTGTCCGCCCACATCAAGCCGCCGTCTCTTCGTGAATGATCGGAAATCGAACTGTCGATTTTTGATTGACACCGGTTCTGATCTCTGCTGCTACCCACGACGCCTCCTTCGGGGTCAACAACGTACACCTACTACATACGACCTCAGTGCGGCTAACGGTAGTTGCATCAAGACATACGGCAGCTTACACCTATCACTAGATTTTGGCTTACGTCGCAATTTCACTTGGAACTTTGTTATCGCCGATGTCAACACGCCGATCATTGGTTCCGACTTCTTATCACACTATCATTTATTGCCTGACTGTCGCAACAAGCGCATCCTAGATGGCATTACAGGTCTCTCCGCACCTGCCACTCTAGCAACAGGCAACATTAGTAGCATCAAGTCAGTCTCGTCCACTGCTACTAATTCAATTTTTGGACAATTACTTTTAGAATTTCCTAATCTCACTCGTCCACCAGGGATCGACAATGAGATTAAGCACACAACCGTGCATTACATCAAAACCACGGACGGGCCACCTCTTTCATGTCGACCTCGCCGTCTCGCACCTCAGAAACTAGCTGCAGCGAAGAAAGTTTTTGAAGAGATGGTACAATCTGGCGTCGCTCGACCTTCAAAGAGCCCATGGTCTTCGCCTCTTCATATGGTGCCTAAGAAGGACAACACCTGGCGCCCCTGTGGAGATTACAGACAACTCAATGCCAGAACCATACCAGACAGGTACCCCGTTCCTCATATTGAAAATTTCACTCACAATTTGGCTGGTTCAACTATATTTAGTACTATAGATCTAGTCAAAGCTTATCAACAGATACCCGTGTATGAAAAAGACATCCCGAAAACAGCAATCATCGTTCCATTCGGCCTCTACGAGTTCCCGTTTATGAGCTTCGGCCTGAGGAACGCTGCCTTCCAACGCTTCATCGATGAAGTCACAAGAGGTCTGGATTTTTGTTTCGCCTATGTGAACGACATACTTGTCTTTTCTCGCGACGCTGAAGAGCACACTCGCCACTTACGCACCCTTTTCGAACGATTATCCGAGTACGGTGTTGTAATCAACTCATCAAAATGTGTGTTCGGGGCTAACGAAGTCACTTTTCTCGGTTGTCGCATAACCAAAGACGGAACATGTCCACCACAAGAAAGAATTACAGCTCTGCAGGAATATCCTTTACCGAAGACAGTACAAGGCCTCCGCAGATTTCTTGGGATGATCAACTTCTATCGTCGCTTTCTGCCACATGCAGCAGAACTACAAGCTCCGTTGATCGATGCCCTCGCTTCAACAAAATCATCGGGATCTACACCTATGACTTGGACACCCGCTCTCGAACAAGCATTCGAGCAGTGCAAGTCAAGCCTATCACGGGTTACTCTACTAGCCCATCCCATTCCTAACGCTCCATTAGGTTTGTTCACAGATGCATCGAGCACTCATGTTGGCGCTTGCCTTCAACAACGTGTCAACAATTCATGGCAACCGCTCGCTTTCTTCAGTAAGAAACTGAACAAGCAACGGGCAACCTGGCCTGTTTACTATCGCGAACTACTCGCTGTATACGAGGCCGTTCAACACTTCAGACACATCCTGGAGGCTCAGCACGCCACGATCTACACTGATCACAAACCTTTAATTCACGCATTTTCACAAAGGAAGGAAAAACTCCCTCCGGCTCAACTCAACCAGTTGTCTTTTATATCTCAATTCTCCACAGATATCGTTCACATCAAAGGCAGTGACAACATTCCTGCCGACACGATGTCCCGGATTGAGACGATCAACCTGACCGAGGACTACGCAGCCCTCGCCTCTGCTCAAGATGATGACGATGAACTCCGCAGTTTGCAGTGCGGTAACTCGTCACTTCATCTCGAAAAGGTCATCATACCAGGTACCGACATCAAAATCACTTGTGACACCTCGACCGGTAAACCTCGCCCTTATTTGCCTTCGTCATTTCGTCGCGCTCAATTCGACAAAATACATAACTTGTCGCACCCCGGCGCGCGTGCCAGCGCACGCCTCTTGTGCGAACGTTTTGTGTGGCCGTCGATTCGCAAAGATTGCCATGACTGGGCAAAGTCGTGTTTAGCCTGTCAAGCTAATAAAATAACTCGACATGTTAAATCACCACTCGGGAATTTTAGTTTACCTTCCGGTCGCTTTCGTCACGTTCACATCGACATCATCGGTCCACTGCCTCCTTCAAAAGGTTTTACATATTGCCTGACAGCTGTTGACAGATTCACTCGCTGGCCAGAGGCGTGGCCCATGTCAAGCATCACAGCCGAGGAGGTGGTCGATACGTTCATCAACGGCTGGGTGTCCCGCTTTGGCGTGCCTTCAGCCATCACTACAGACCAGGGCCGCCAGTTCGAGTCTGCACTCTTCAACCGGTTCCTGGAGCTCGGAGCCACGAAGCGGATTCGAACATCAAGCTATAATCCGAAAGCCAATGGTTTGGTTGAAACTTTACACAGACCTCTCAAGGCCGCTCTAAAATGCCATAATGAAACATGGACTAGAGCGTTTCCCCTTGTCCTTCTCGGATTACGTAGCTCCCTCAAACTCGACCTACAGACGACACCCGCTGAACTGGTATATGGAGAGCAACTACGTCTGCCCGGCGAATTCATATCACTTGGCACCCCAGACAACAAATACGAGGACCCGACTGACTTCGTAGTCAAACTACGACGACAGATGTCTCAGCTACGTCCAACACCGGCGTCACGACACTCTCAGCCTTCTATCTTCGTATTTAAGGATTTGTCTACGTGTACACACGCTTTTCTTCGCGACGACTCTGTCCGCCGCTCATTACAAGCTCCATATACCGGCCCCTATCGGATTCACGCACGGCAGGACAAGACCTACACATTGGTCATCAACAATAAACTTGTAACGGTATCCATCGACCGTTTTAAACCGGCGTTTGTCCTAACAGATCCGGAATCGGAGCTGCCCTCCGACCATCGACCTGCAACGCCGAGCACAGCTACGAGTTCACCTGCCGCGTCGAGTCCTCACACTGCGTGCCCACCTACATCGTCGAGCCGGTCGCACGCAAAGAATCCACCTGCACCGAGCCCGTCTTCATCACCGGCGCACGAACCTACGCCTACGAAGACGACTTCACCGAACCCATCTGTTCGAACATCGAACACATCACCGTCTACCTCGAGTTCTCCACCAACAAGCAACTGCCAGCCCTCGATCCTCAAGAGCCGTACCACGTCAACGCAACCTCACCACTCTGAGCGTACGCCCTATACTACGCGCAGTGGCCGACGCGTTCGCTTCTCAACCAAGTTCAACTAAGCCTCTACGTGGGGGGGTACTGTGGCGACATGGCCACACTCTCTACTCACACTGGCAACACCAGAAGCTGTACTGGCAGTCAACACGACTCAATACAAACACTGTCAGAGGCTGGCTAACAACAAACTGTGGACCAGAGGAAGATATCATCGAACCTAGTCTCAAATTCAAATGATTCCTTCGATGAAGCCCTGCCTCGAGGAGACGAAAACCACAGATCAATACGAAGACTTCAAGCTCTCGGTGCGCTCATACAAACGCGATTCCCTGTAGCCATTTTGTTCTGTATTTTCACGTTATTATAATAAATTAGTGATCGTGTTCCCTAGTGTTATCATTCTTTTCCACGAATCCTAAAATCCTATATTATATAACAATATGAAATATCGACTTATCGAGATATTTTTTAGGCCCATGACTGAAATCAAAATATTTATGTCTTTAGCTATGTAACTTGGAATCACGTCATGAATAGGGTAGTTGTCTATTTTTTTAAATTATTTTATATGAAAGTTTTTTCTAAATATATAATAACAATAAAACGGTTTTTTTTTAAATAAACCATTAATAACAAATTTATGAATATTTAAAATGCCCTGTCAGACAGAAAGGGTAATAATACCTCGCAATACCGCACGGTGTAGTGGCCTGTGACGTCAGGTCATTTAAATTATTAACAAACTTTTTTCAAGAAAGAGACAAAGATATAAACTTTAAATAAATAATAAGTTCCATACTCATTACCCGAATCTAATTTTGTTTACCTATAAATTTTCTTATTGTATACAGTACATTTTTATATTTTCTTCTTAAACAGGTATAATTTTTTCAATATTAGTCAAAAACCTCATAGGAACAAATAGGTAATACCTATCAAAAGTGGTAATCCTGTACTGTTGTGTATTTTCGATCTACGATGAACATTTAAGTATAGTACATTTGCTATGTTTTCCGAGTATGCTATAGAATTTGCGAATTGTGTATATTTTTACAAAGCACTGAATTAAAATTATAACTATTATTGTCAATATTATACTGCGTACAACTCTATATGTTTACGTACCTTAGTTTACTAGAACAACTTATGACAGGGAAGAACATCCCTTCAAGATTGAAGTCAGTAAAGGATCCAGTCACTCGTACGCCGTTGAACATGAAGTTGATAATGGGCACTGTCAAATCTAGAGCGCAGCCAATCACGTCCCCTGTAGAAACATAAATTACTGAAGAAAAGAGAATTTGGCTAGTTTTTCAAAACACTTAACACTCCATTAACAGGTACGAAATGACAATAAATATGGCTGTAAAATTATATTCCACCAGTCACTTTACACCAGGATTTTGACCAGTTTTCAGACGATTTGTCGTTTTGAAGGTAAAACTCACTAGGTGACATTTCGATCGAAATTAGTTATCCTTTGAACTATCTTTTATAAAGAATAATCTACTAAAGGTAAAAACTTCAGAAGTACATTTGAAAATGGTTCCCTGCTTTTTTCAGTGATATATTCGTTCAATAAAATTCTAATATTTTAATTACTATGTAAACCTCTCTAAAACTTTAATGAAACTTAAAATTTGCTCATGGCACACACACACGCACACACTTTATGAATTTTAGCTTCAAAACGACGGATATGTTAAAAATAAACAGGCCAAGTGCGAGTCGGACTCCCTGATTTGATAAACACTGGTCAGAGTAAGAAACCGGCCCGGTGACAACTGAGAATCATGCTTCTCGGTTGCCCCCTCTAAGTCGCGTCCAATGGAGACAGATAGGACGAACTGTCGGCCCGGGTGACAGACAACACAAAAAAAAAGTTTCCCTGTTGTCGTCTTTGCCTGGGTCAGACGGACGGATAGCGCAGCCTTAGTAATAGGGTTTCCGTTGGTACCCTTTGAATCATCATCATCATCATCAGCCCATTTTTACCCCACTGCAGGGGCTTAGGCCTCCCCCAGGGTGAGGAGGGGGGCTTGGAGCTTAAGTCCACCACGCTGCTCCACTGCGGGTTGGGAACTGTAACGACCGCCATCTATTACAGCGTCCGGGACCGACTGCTTAACGTGCCCTCCGAAGCACGGTGTCAGTGATATTGTGCACTTAAGTCAAAAAACTCATTGGTGCACGCCCGGATTCGAACCATGGCCCTATGGGGCCTTATGAATTTGAGACAGGTTCGTAGCGCTCTGGGCTATCACGACAGTAATAGGGTTTCCGTTGGTACCCTTTGAATATAAATCCTTAAAAATTCGCATATAATATAGAATCAATTGCGTGTTAAAACAATTTTTTTTTATCATTCAGGGGATTTCATGTATAGCCTTGTTTTAGAGGTACACTGAGAGAAATCCTTCGAACAGACGAACGTATATTTCAGAAATGTACAGTCAACGTATACTTTAAACTTAAATACGTTCAATACAACATTAATACCTACGGGTACATCAAAAGTACACGAACAGACTTGTCCTGCAGCTGCATATACTGTGCTACGCTAAATCAAGTAATACCACGATTTAAGTATACAATATCCTTTTTTCATACTGAAATTTTTCTCAGTGTAACACGCTATCATTTTACAATGGCAGCTATAAAATCATATGTGTACCTATCCAATGCCAAGAATTCAAACGCAAAAAAAGTCAATAGTGACTAAAATAAAGGGCTGGTACAATAACTGCTAAGCATCCGCAAAATTTGGTATTTTACTCCAAAGATATTTTGTCCGCCGAGAAAATGTTTAAAATATCATACCTTTTCGAATATACGGTTCTTCTGGATGTGTTCTGTTAACGGGCGTCTTTCTTCCGCCAGACCATAAAAATGCTCCGTCGAACCCGAACGAATATAAATCATCTCCTACACCATTACCTCCCCACTTCTCACCACCACCAGGGTAAGGTACGTATCTAGAACGAAAAAAAAATTAAAATTCAAAAAATTTTAAGACAATTTTTGGTACGCTAACAAATATACTATATGCCTTGTACGTATGACTTTTCTGTGATTGGTATTCGCTACCAGTTCGCTAAAAAAAGCATTGAAAAATCTGATATGTCGTGCTTATTGAAAAACGTATGTTTGAATTTATTTTTTACTTATTCATATTATGTTGTTATTTAAATGAAATTTTGTAGATTTACTAGATAAATAGGTGATGTATAACCACAGGTATAATAACTATGCATTAAAAAAATATCGAACATCTCAATTCTACGTATTATTAATTCTTCTTAATTCTTACTTAACGTACTTACGTACTAATATTTAGTTCTTATTCTCACTGGCTTTTGAGAAATTTGACCTGGAAAAATAGTGTTTTTCGGTTTTCAGATTCCGAAATTAGTAGGGAGCCTTAACTTTAATTTTTCAACCTACTGTTGTATGAATAAATAAATAAACCAATGAATACATTGCGTCGTTGATCAGGGCCAAATTAGGGCTGACCAAGGCTACAAACCCGTCTAGTATACTAAACTGTACCTACATTTGAGCTGCAAAATCTGTACCTACATTTGAGCTGCAAAATCTGTACCTACATTTGAGCTACAAAATCTGTACCTACATTTGAGCTGCAAAATCTGTACCTACATTTGAGCTGCAAAACCTGTACCTACATTTGAGCTGCAAAATCTATACCTACATTTGAGCTGCAAAATGTTTGTGCACAGTTATACATTCTAAAAGAGTCCAAATTATGCAGTCTTTGCCCTTATAATAGCCGCACAAGATCTGTAGAAAGAGCGAATTATAAGGCACACATAATAGTTAACACATAACATAATAGCTTCGGTGAATTATAAAAGGTAAGCTGGCCCCGATTTTATTTATTTATTAATCATATAATACAATACAAATAATGATATAATCTATAATAATCTAATCTAGCTGATAGTAATCCTGTCATATAGAATACAATGGTCTATTCTGTTTAGGGCCCGTTAGTGTACCAGGTGTTCGACTGATCGTAATCCAAACTTATAGAGCATGTAGAGCTTGCCGAACTAACAAAAAAGTTTCAAGTAAGTAGAACGGTACGGTGAGTAGAGCGCAAAGTAACGGTTACCAAAAAAAACATGTTTAAAGTTGAAATACGTTCAGCCGACCACTCCGTATATAATATAACGCGTATTCAGCTGGATGAATTGGATAAATTTTGCTTTTCGTTTGTGTGATTATAACTTCTAGCGATGTGATTTTTTTCGGAGTAAATTAAGTTAATAACAATAATACGTATATAATAATATCACGGACATCCCGCACAGCGCCATTTTGTCCCAAAATAACAAAAGAAGCAAGTATTATGCTTGTATTATAGGGTACTAGACAGCTGATATACATACTTGAAGATTCTTTCTTTTACAATATATACACATACAAATACTTTTATACACGGAACAAATGGACATGTTCATGCACACAAATATTTGTCCCGGGCGGGAATCGATCCCGCGACCCTTGGGTCTCTAACCACTCGGTCAATGGGTCAGTATAAAAGAATAGGTTCTCCTTAGGATTTATATAAATTTTATTTTAGATCAATATATGAAAAATAAAACTCACCCAGCTGTATTGGCCCAGCCGATCCTTAAATGCGGCATCATATGTGTAGTTTTTTCTATATGATCCATTGTGACTTCAAAATACCATTTTTGATACACGGCTGAACCTTCTACTCTACCGACGAAGATATTTGGACGTACACTAAAAAATATGTACGAATTTAACATACTCAATTAAAGTAAATCTTGCAAACTTAAGGGGGTGATCGACCAGCGAGCTTTACCGCAATTCATCGGCATAGAAATAGGAACAATATATTATAGTAAGACTAGAACAAGCGCCTATTATTCAACTGGACTTTTCTGCTTGTTCTAGTGTTACTACTGTATGTCATTCCTACTTCTATGCCTATAAATCATAAAACCGCGGTAAAGTTCGCTGGTCGATCACCCCTTTACTAAAAAATCAACAATAATTTGTATTTTAGTTTCACAGTATAGTTACACCAATACAAATATATACTTCACTTCCCTTCACCAGCCCATTTTTTACCCCACTGCAGGGGCTTAGGCCTCCCCCGGGGTGAGGGGGGCTTGGAGCTTAAATCCACCACGCTGCTGCACTGCGGATTGGGGATTTTAACGACCGCCATCTATTGACAACGTCGGTGGAACTGCTTAACGTGCTCTCCGAGGCACGGAGTCAGTGATAGTTATGTATTTAAGTCAGAAAAACTCATTGATAGGTACAAGCCCAGATTCTAACCATGGTCCCATGGCCTTACAAATTTGAGACAGGTTCGTTGCGCTTTGGGCTATCACGACTCAAATACATACTTGTATCAATTAAAAATTACTTGTGAAAAACCGACGACAGTTCGCTACAATTTTATTCGATATTTAGCGATATTATGTAAACAATGTACACGCGTGATTTCGTTCCCAAGCTATGGGCCAAAATAAATTATTTGCAAATTCAAAGCAATTATGGCCCAGGTCTCACTACAATTACAGGGAGAGATCTTACGGGGTGGCGCCCAAGAGAAAGAAAGAGACCAATAACATTATGAAATATTTATCGTCTGTTTTTACACATTTTTAAATAGGATTTCTGAATTAAATATTGATTTACAGTTAAAGTTAGAAATAAAACTTGTTGGTATATAATTTTATTACACCTCTTACGGCGTAATTCATTTTTAACGCGTAATGATACTATGTAGAGAGATTACAAATGAAATTTAAAAAAATTTAAATACAATTTTAATCGATATTTAAATTACTTTTTCTTATTTATAGCGTTTATTCGTCCCTTCCCCATACGACCTATAGTATGCTTAATAGTATGTGTATTTTTTTCATAAAAACAATATCAAAAATGAACGCTTGAAAACCTTTGAATTCGAACCGTAAACTTAGACAAAACAGACACTCGGATCTGAAGTTGATTACGTAACTCGTGATTGAACACGTTTACGTACATTCGAGCCCTTTTCAACGGTACCCTAAATTTATTTTTCCGCTATGTCATCCCTGAGATAATTTGTGGCCAATAAACAAACAGCTCCTGAGTTAGACTTAACAGTGAGAACAAAAACAAACTGACATTTACACCTATATTTTAAACTAGCGACCGCCCGCAGCTTCGCTTGCGTAGACTACAAATTCCTGTTATAGGTACTATTAACGTTCGAGATGGCTTATACGTACTTTTTGCTGGAACCAATTTTGGTCACACCCATTCAAACTTTCAATCTTCATTCCCCTTTCACACTTTAAAAAACCGATACAATTTTTCATCTCCCGTTTCTCACCCTTAAAATGTGGAAATCTAAAAACCCTGAAACACGTCATTATTTAAGTCCCTCCATTCCCATCCTTAAGTTTGAAATTTCTAAAAAAGCCTTTCTTAACTTAATGCTCACGTTATAAAACAAACTTACGTTCCAAATTTAAGCTTCCTAGACTTAGTATTTTCGGCTGTACGTTGCTAGATCAGTGAGGCCAAACGACAGACAGATAGACAGACTGATAAAGTTTCATTAAAATCTGTTCAGCCGTATTGGAAATTAGCTCGAATAGATAAAATTGAATTGAATAGACACATAGACGTACAGACAAACAGACGGACAAAAAGTAGCTAATGTCAAATCTCTTGACAACCTTCTTTCCCGTCTGCAAAGTTTCCTTAAAATCTGTTTAGCCGTTTCGGAGATTAGCTTAAATAGACAGATACACGTACAGACAGACAGACGGACAAAAAGTAACATTTGTTAGTTTTAACGACCTTCCTTTCATACTTGTGATGTTTCATTAAGATCGGTTTAGACAGATGGACGTACAGACAGACATACAAAAAGTTCTGTATGTCACATATGGAAAGGATGTAGTCAAAAGACTACATCCTTTTATATATGTAAAGTTTCATCAAAATCGGTTAAGCCGTTTTGGCCGAAGCCGATTTGCTCGAATAGACAGACAGTTCGTTTTCATGTATATAGCCTATAACCTTCCGCTAGAATCAGGCTATCAAAGGCAAAAAGAATTTTTTAAATCCGACTGGTAGTTTCAGAGATTAGCGCATTCAAACAAACAAACAAACTCTTCAGCTTTATAATAAGTGTTTCTATTATATAGATTAATAGATTATAAGATAATAAGAAAATAAGATATTACTAAAAACCGTATCAAAGTCTATTGGTTTGAAAGTAAAAAGTTAACGAACAGAGGCAGACAGCGAATTTATTTTCTCCCGCTATAGTTTTCGAAGTTCGATAAAAACTGCTAAAATATTAATTTAAATTGTATGATGTAAAGGGCAATTATAATATGCAGGAAATGCTTAAGACAACTAACGTATTTAATTTGATAAGGATTAATATCACGTATAAAAAACATCTTCGCAAATAGAACATTATGTTAGAACAAATTTGACTGTCATAAAAAAGGTTATAGTAAGCTAACCTTAAAAGATACACATATGTTGTCATGGACTTTTGGTTAGAACTTTTAAAGGGGAACAATTCCGTAATACATAATTTATGCTTAACATCAACCGTTTACGCAGCGCGCGCGACGGAAGCTCTCAAAAGGAATAATTTTTCCCGTTTTTGCAACATTTATCATTGATGCTCCACTCGTATTAGTCGTAGCGTTATGTAGTATAGCCTTCCTCGATAAATGGACTATCCAACAAAAAAATAATTTTTCAATTTGAATTAGTAGTTCCTAAGATTTGCGCGCTCAAACAAACAAACAAACAAACTCTGCAGCTTTATAATATTAGTATAGATAAATAATAAAAATTATAATGTACCATTAATAAAATGTAATTATTTAATTAATGTCGTGATAACCCGAACACAGCAAACCTGTTTTAAGTTTAGAAGGCCGTGGTGCCTGAGTTTTTTTGACTTAGTAGGTACATATTTTAACTATCACTAACTCCGTGCCCTGGAGAGCACGTTAAGCCGTCGTCGCTCCCAGGTGCCATCAACAGATGGCAATCGTTAAAATCCACCAACCCGCACTGAAGCAGCGCGATGGACTAAGCTCGAAGCTCCCTCACCATGGAGGGAGGCTTAAGCCTCTGCAGTGGGGCATAATGAGCTGGTGGAATAGAAAAAAAAATTAATGTATTTTTAAAAACAAGTAAAATCATACCTAGACACGTGGTCCACTAATTGAGTCTGTAATAAAAGATTCTTCCCCGGCAGCAGATAATCGCATATGTTGTTTTGCGAAGACCTCACAGCGACTCCATTGCCGACGCAAAGTGAACACAACACGTCCAACACTTTCGGATCTCGGCCGTGTTTCTCTAACAGAGATATTATCACTTTTATGTGCTCGTCCTGAAAACGATGAGATTATGAAACGGCTTAAAAATAAATGATGTTAATAGAAATAACAAGCCAAATGTAGAATTCGGTGAGTACCGCTATTTGGTACAGATCTAGCAAAACTTTATTCGCTATTAAAACAAGGCGAGAATTTATAGCGATTTAGCACCCACGCCCGGTACCCGGTAAGAATTTAATATTAAAAAAAAAATACAACATCCCAGAAATAAGTATTTATATATATGTTCGTAAATACGTTAGAGTTTTTATTCAAGTCCTAATGTGAGCTCTCTATTAGAATGAATGAATGAAGTCGAACACAGGAAAGCAAGTGTTAATGGAAATGATGAGTGTCGTGATAGCCCAGAGCGCAAAGAACCTGTCTCAAATTTACAAGGCCATAGGGCCATGGTTCGAATCCGGGCGTGTACCAATGAGTTTTTCTGACTTAAGTACATTAACTATAACTGACTCCGTGCCTCGGAGAGCACGTTAAGCAGTCGGTCCCGGACGCTGTCAATAGATGGTGGTCGTTACAATCCCCAACCCGCAGTGGAGTAGCGTGGTGGATTTAAGCTCCAAACCCCCTCCTCACCCTGGGGAGGCCTAAGCCCCTACAGTGGGGTAAATACTGCATAGATATGGGCTGCCTAATACTCAGAAACACGAAATTTGCTCATTACTGAGTAGGTAAATTATGGACCTGCTTATTTTATATGCTCGAGCTGTTAGGTATAACGACACTATACACATGAGCACTTTTTGAACCTAAGCCCGGTCACATATCATCATACTTATGTATTTTTTATTTTTCATTTATTGGTTACATTTAGTTTTAATTTTGATTTCGCCCTTAATATAAAGTCACTGTAGGTACTCACCCTCATCATATTCAAAGCTTCAGGTGAATCAATCAGCACGCAATGCAACACGTCTAACATTCCGGTGCCTTCGCCTGACGCTTGGGATCCCAGTCTCGAAAACAGCCAATTCAGGCGATTCGAGTTTGCAAATTGTGCACAGTTCGTGTGGTTTCCTTTTATTATTGCGGCTGTGGCCAAAAAAAGGGATAAATTAATTTCTGTATATTTTTTTTATATAATAATAATAACACATACAATCACAACAACGTCTAGGTCCCGAACTAAGCATTTGCTTGTATTTTGGGTACCAAGCGAAGACACCACATACATATAACAACCAAGATCCGGTGCCAGTATTAATATTCATCATATAAATACTGACCCGACCTGGGATTCGAACCCGGGACCTCCAGCTTCGCAGGCAGGGTCGCTGCCCACTAGGCTATTGCCCTAGGCCCAAATATAAATGACAGACGTGAAGGAGTCATTCCGGAAACTTGTGTTTTTTGAAACTTTGCAAAACTATAAGAGTATGGTTAACGAGTGAGACATTTTTGTTTGGATGACAGTCCCAAGCGACAAACAAACTGGACATCCTACCAGCCACTATCAGCTTAGGTTGCCATGGTACGATTTTGTAAGTAGGGACAACAGAAAGCAACTACTACATCGGTCGGACCACCTTAAAAATTCGGAATAATATTGGTTCCATCTATCAAAAGAAAGAGTCACCAAGCTGGTGTGGGCACGTATGGTGGCACAAATTAACAAAACCGCTTTAAGAAATTTAGACGTGACAATAACAGCGGAGTATATGAGAGTCAGGGAGGCGTGAACAGAGAACACAGGCCTACTGACCGACTGAGAAATTCAATAATGCTGTGTTGACCTATTCATTGTAACGAACGAAATTCACTGACCTATCATGGTTGCAGTTGCCTATATATATTCCTTTTTTATTAATTGTTGTAGTAAAATCGTATTTTCCGTCACTTCAAGATGCAATTCACAAAATCACTTACCGAGTAGTTGATACAAGTATCCTGATATCATTTCCCAACTTTGTCCTGATTCATCGCCAGCCAAGAATCCAGCTAGGAAGCCTTGTGAGGTGATCACGTTGATTTTGTCGATGGCTTCAAGTATCAAATTGAGTATTCCTTCTTCTTGGAAAAGATCTTGACGGTTCCTTAGAGCGCGGATTTTGTTTTGTTTTTCTTCATGTTCTGGAAAATTTTCGAACGAATAACTGCAAGTCTCATAATTATGTCTTTAGTTTTTTGTGTTATAACATAAGTCGATAATTAAGATATTGATTAAGTTTTCTCGAATCACATTAATATAATTGAATATAATAAATAATAATTAATAATATATAATAATTGATAAATAATAAATTCTATGGTGATAGCCCGAGCGCAGCGAAACTGCGTCAAAAGAAGGCTGTGCGGCCGTGGTTCGAATTCCGGCGTGTACCAATGAGTTTTTCTGACTCAAGTATATAACTATCACTGACTCAGTGTGCCACGGAGAGCACGTTAAGCCGTCGGTTCCGGTTGCGTCAGTAAATGGCGGTCGTTACAAGCCCCCTCACCCTCGGGGGGCTAAACCCCTGCAGTGTGGTTATAATGGGCTGATGGAACGGAAAACAAACTACTACTCACCCATATCTTCATCGGGTTGCGCAAAGTAATTTATGAGATCTTCCAAACACATGACCATTTCACCCAAGTTAACTGACGCGAAGAACATCGAATGACGTCTGTTCTCTTGAAGCGTTTCGAGACCGCTGAAAACAAGAGTATTACGTATTTTTATTTTTTTTTTTTTTGCTATTTCAATTAAAACAAGAAAACAGTTTGTAGAAAATCGGTAATCGATGCGAATTTATTTCTCTGCCCAGTTTATGCAGGCTGAAATTTTTTCACCATCCATGTTATAATATCTTTTTTATCCTTAGCGAAAATAATGAAACACGAGTTTTTGCTTTTGGAGTCACTAAGTACGAAAATATTGAGAAATAGCGCGACAACGTTGTAGAATTACCGTCGATGCGCGCGAGTAACTGATAATTGTGTCGATCAGCGGCCGCCGGCGGAATGCTTTTCTTCTCTACACGCGCAATTGCACGTTTCTCATTCGTATTTAACTCAGTAACGACGCTGTATCACAATTATAGATTTCAATGTGAAAACAGTCCACCTACTTTTTTTCAAAAACGGAGTGTTTAGATTCTACCTAAAGCCTAGAAAAAAATTGGCTGGTGATAGAAAAAAATCACTTTGTATGAAAATTATACCAAACCCGAAGCGTCTCCTTTGGAAGTGAACGTGCGCCTTGTTCTCGGTTCTTCCTTTTCCCCACGAGGAAGAACCAGTTGAGGAAAAAGAACAATAACTTCCTACGAGTGTATTATTTAAATTTCTACTCACTTAATGAACTTGGTGAATAAAGAAGAACATTTTCTTATAACGCGGGCAGTCCTCGATTCCTCTTCTTGGGATCTAGAAAAATCTAGACCGTCGTCCATTTTACCTTCCTCGTGTAATATTGCCTGTTTCTCTTCTACTTTGCCCACGCCTTTTTTCTTAGTTTCATAAGACTGAAAAAAATATATATACATTTTTATTCAGAAAAATTACATAAACGTTTACGAAATATAATAAGCTATTGAACGTGTACTTATTTCAGGTAATAGATTGAAATGAATAATACTATATAAACCCTTTCCTTATGTTTCTCTTATATACTAACTATTGGCA
This sequence comes from Luffia ferchaultella, assembly GCA_949709985.1. Taxonomy (NCBI): domain Eukaryota; kingdom Metazoa; phylum Arthropoda; class Insecta; order Lepidoptera; family Psychidae; genus Luffia; species Luffia ferchaultella. The sequence continues at coordinate 6,033,648 of OX453267.1, forward strand.
GTAAAATTTTGTAACAAATTCGACTTGATTAAAATGAATTAAAATAAGTAATAATTGTTATGAATAAGTAAGAAATGATACGCCTTAAACACACTCGATTCCCGTCCGAGACGAATATTTTTGTGCATGAACCACAGACAAGTCAACCTTATAGACCACGCTTTGATAGGGAGTAGCATTCGCCAAGGCTAATTAGGGACACTACATAACTACGTCTCTTCTGAGCGGTCAGTTGTAAGCACGTCGGAAACCATTAAATTGTCAATTTTGAACGAGCCAATGAAAACTAGCCGACCTCTCCCCGCACCTCGCCACTTTTTGGCGATTTCGTTTTCATACTGACGTTTATTAAAGCGTGGTCTATAGGTTGACTGGTCTGTGGCATGAACATATCTATATCGTTCCGTGTCTGGATGTAAAATATCTATATATGTATAAATTATAAAAAATATTTAATTATGTACATGGTTGTCTGGTACTCATGATACAAGCTTTGATTAGTTTGGCACTAGATGGCTCTGTTTGGCGTGTCCGAGATTATATAAATAAAAAATAATTCTTTTAGCAAAATTAAATTTTATTACTCTTTGTTGTTCCGTCTCTCTTCTTTTTATTATTTTATCCCGCATCTCTTTTTTTTAATTCAGTAATTTCACTGTTGAATTAGTTTTCGAAAAAACCGTGTAGATACATTTTAGCAGGCAGATTTTCGGGTTATGTGATTTTAGTGACGCCACCGGGACGAATAATATTAATAATAATATTAATAATAATAATATTAATAACAATAATAATAATATGCCAAATATCTCACCCGAGGGCATGTAGTTCCAAACTAGACCTAGCTTCAATCATGGGTACCAGACAATTGACATATCTACACATATAATAAAATCGCAAAAGTCCCGTGTCAGTACATTAATGATTTTTGCAAAAAAAAAACTGAGAACGTGAGAAATATGTAATAGAATAATAAAAAACGAATTCGTGAAATTTTTGTCTGTTCGTTTGTACGCGTATCACGTAAAAGCCACTCACTCATTGGATTCAAAATCTGATTGCATTAAAACATGAAGATGACGTTTAGTGTTTATTTCGTCAAAATCCACCAACAGAATCAAAAAGTATTAAATTTTTTGGTTTAACTTGGAAACCTCATAGCACCACGCTGTCCCGCCGGAACGCCGCGTCACGCGTGTCCGGTGTTGCAGGGCGGTGTGTCATTTGCGTTTTATAACCGTTTGACGTAGATCTAAGTGGACGAAGCCGCGGGCACAGCTAGTATAAAATCATACTAATATTATAAATGCAAAAGTTTGTATGTATAAATGTTTGTTGCTCTTTCACGCAAAAAGTACTGAATGGATTTTAATGAAACTTTACAATAATATAGCTTACCTATAATAATACACCAGAATAACACAAAGTCTATAAATTATAAAGATACTAGCTTTCTGCCCGCGGCTTCGCTCGCGTGGACTACACATTCAACGTCTAGACTGCTACACCAATCGGTCAATCAAGCTAACTTATGCGAACACGACTTCTATACGGAATACTAACTTTGTAAGACAACCATAGGCCGGTTTCAGAATGTTGTACTATTACAGTAGAATCACCATACTTAATGATGGCGGCGCCAATAACTTCCAAATCTTTGTCTTCCAATACAATCTTCTGGTCATCCTTCTCTTGACGAAGACAGAACGCGCAGGATGCAGTTGTTGCTTCCTCTCTAAAAAAAAACGATGTAGGTTTAGATAAATTTACTAGCATCGTTAACACAGTCGTTGTACTTGATCCGCAAATCTTGTATACGATTCACACAGTATTCCAAAAAGTTATCGAGCTTGATTGAAGCGAAATAACGCGCTCAGTCCAGGAACGTCGAATGCAATAGTGATTTCACTTACTGTATTATTGTTTTGTGTGTCGTCGGCTTCATATGCTAATTAGTATACATTCATTTATAGATATTTCTATAAAAAACTAAAATCTAATATAACTAATTAAGTAATTTAGGATGAGGTTTTAATGACCAGCCAAATTTTAATATAATGATCTTTGGTAGAAAACCGATAGCCGTCTTGTTTCCCTTTAGTTTCGTTCTATAGAAAAATATTGATATAAGACTACGCAAACCTCTCGCGAAAAAACCTATAACTCTAGTCACCATTCATGCCCGCCGCCCCATTCCGTTTCAAGGCCTCGGGCGCGTACGTTTACTATAGCGTTAAGAAGGCAACGAAACGTTATAAAATAACACTGTAGATAAAATAATTTATTATGAAAAAGTAACCCATATTTTTTATTTACGCAATGAGGTCTATTGGTGATACCTAACATCTAGAAAAATTTTGGCCGGTTACTAAAATCTCACCTTGTATAAGTTATAATTATATGAGTTAACTATACAATAATTTCTCAGCGATTTATTCTATTCTTCCATGTCTTCCAATCAAACGCTGTCGCATCACACTTGAGATAAGTTTTCTTGGCCATACCAACAATGATAAGTTAGTTCCGAGCATAGGTTCCGAGTTGAAAGTACGCATCAAGTTGATCGGCTACAATCCGTGAACTAGTGAACCCTAAATAGTCTGATGTTTTTTTTTTTCTAGTAAGTTCGTGCCTTGTTCAATGTTTTTGGAACAGTCGTTCAATAATTAGAAAGGATACATGCAACTCTATAAAAAGGACATTTTAAAGTCGTATATTTCGTAAACGGGACGAAATATTGAAAAATCATGAAACGACCTTTGATTATTCACATGTCTAGATTTACTCATGCGATAAAATGACAACAAAAATAACTTCTGCTTTTATATAATTGTGTGTGTGAAAATATTTAACGTTCTACACTTTCGCCTCGCTATGCCACAGGAACACATAATAGTGGAGACACATAAGGTGAACTCCGCCAAGACAATTAGATAAATAGCGACTCTCAGGACGACCGATAATAAGGAGTACGCCAGGACTGGCCGTATCAACCACGTCTCTGTGCGCGTCAATTTAACCGAGCAGTTAGGTGATGGAGTGATATTTGTATATACGTTTCTTGAAGCCGGTTCTCTATCTAGACATATATATAATCAAAGCAAATACCCTTATAATGATTTTAAAATAGCTATTCGACGGTACTACTCGCGATACGAACAAAAATAGTTCATTGATTCTCACATTGTATCTTTGGGAAATTGGAATTTTTTTCTTTATTTTTATACACGCCCATGTAGTGGTTCACTTCACTTCACTTCATCAGCCCATTTTTACCCCACTACAGGGGCTTAGGCTTCCCCCAAGGTGAGGAGGGGGGCTTGGAGCTTAAATCCACCACGCTGCTCCACTGCGGGTTGGGGATTGTAACGACCGCCATCTATTAACAGCGTCCGGGACCGACTGCTTAACGTGCTCTTCGAGGCACGGAGTCAGTGATAGTTATGTACTTAAGTCAGAAAAACTTATTGGTACACGTCCGGATTCGAACCATAGCCTTATGGGGCCTTATAAATTTGAGACAGGTTCGTTGCGCTTTGGGCTATCACGACACATGTAGTGGTTACATATATACATATCTATGCCAAATTTCAGCCTTATAGCAATAATACTCTACATATAAAATGTCTGTGGCATACGGACAGACGGATATAGAGAAACTATATATTCCTTTTCGAACAATAGAACTTAAAAAAAGAAAAACAGTGTGTCGCGAACAAAAAAACGTCCGACGCTTTCGTAAATAAATAGATTCGTGAAACGCGCGCACAGAAACACATCTTTGCCGATCATGTGCAATAATGTCAATCGGGTGTCAGAAATTGCTGTAAAAATGAGATATAAAAAAAGTCTTAGTAGGTACACATTTTAAGTGTTCAGCACAGTTTTAATACTAGTTCCTCGGCACCATATTGTTTTAGATTTACAGACTGTACAAAATAGTACTCACCGGCTAACCAAATACAGCTCGTTCTGGTCGTTGACTCCTAAATATCGCCCTGTAGTTATATGTCTAATTCTCATGGGGTGGTACCAATTTATGAAGCCGCCCGCCCATTTCGTTCTAGCTAACTCCAAACGCCACAGGGATCTGGCCTGAGACATCACTGAACCACCTTCATAGACGACAATACTGAAAAAGAAATTTTACTAAATTAAATTATATTAAACCTTCTACGATATTTTATCGAATACGAAATCAAGTAAAATTTTTTAGTAAAAACAGTATTTTAAAATATTTGTAAAATGATATTCTTCCCTTGGAGCTATTTTATTTGAGTTCATAGACCCTTGAAGTAGTAGTATAAAGGGGAATGAAAAATTATGTTTTCCGTCGTCCAACTTTTCAATTGGACGATTCCCTATAATATTTGGACGTTTCAATTGGACCACGGGGAAAAACCAAATAGACTCAGTCCAAAAATGAACTGCGCTTATGATTCTATTGGCGTTCGCCACCCTATGTGGTAATCTGGTTACTGCCCAAAAAGTAGATAGATAATAACTACTTCACTTCTTCACTTTATCAGCCCATTTTTACCCCACTACAGGGGCTTAGGCCTCCCCCAGGGTGAGGAGGGGGGCTTGGAGCTTAAATTCACCACGCTGCTCCACTGCGGGTTGGGGACTGTAACGACCGCCATCTATTGACAGCGTCCGGGACCGACTGCTTAACGTGCCCTCCGAAGCATGGAGTCAGTGATAGTTGTGTACTTAAGTCAGAAAAACTCATTGGTACACGCCCGGATTCGAACCTGGCCCTATGGGGCCTTATAAATTTGAGACTAACTACAGATAATAACCACATAGACATTAAATTGCCGGACCCCGGATGCTGGGAGTGTCACGCGTATTTTAAAAATAATGGCGCAAGCCACCGAGCAAAAACGACAAACACTGCTTAATGTGGGACACCAGTTACCGCCAACTATTTTGAATCAACTGAGGGGTGGTCCCCAACAATTTTGACTTACTGTTTGTTTTTTTTTTTTTTTTTAATAATGACGAAACATAAAAATGAAGGAACTGGATCAGGAACAACGAGAATTTTTTTTTTTTCAAATTTTTAAAACACCATCAGTGTCCTTAGGAGCCAACAGATAACGCTGGTAATTATACCTTCAGCGTGTGCGAAATAATTTCACAGATCATCTAGTATTACTTATTACAATGTAGTGAAATATAAATAAACTCACTTCTGCCCCCCTTCTTTGCTCCACGTCGAAGGTATGGTCAAACATTCATCACCCCCATGGAAGAATCTCAACACATCCCCGCCAAAAACGTATCCGACGTATTTCATACGTGATATGCCAGTGCCGTACGGCTGCACCGACCAATGTGTGACGTGGAAAGACGCGTTCACAATGCTGACTTCGTTTTCCTTTGTCGTGTGCTGGGGAGGAAAAAGATTTGATAGAAAAATATACCTATATGATAAAAAACATATTTATATTGACTAAAATCCCTAATATTAAATTTAAAGTCTGTCACAAAACAGAATATAAACACATGTAAACATATACTTAAACAAAAAAGGAAGTGTCGTGATCAACATCGACTGCCATCAACAGATGGCAGTCGATGACATCCATCAACCACTGTAGCAGCGTGGTGAATTAAGCTCCAAGCCTCCTCATCCTGAGAGGAGGCCTAAGCCCTTGCAGTGGGGCAGTGGACTAGTGGAATGGAATGAAAAACTTAAAGTACGAAATAACTTCTACACAATGGAGGTTTTTTTGAGGCTGTCAGGATGCTACCCACCAGCTAGCTCGAATCGTTCTGTGGCTATTTTATGAGGTAGGTATCACGAGCTCGATTGGATTCAACTGGCCGATCGATCCGATTTGCAAGGAATGAAAACAATGATTACGTATAATTAAGTAGGTATAATAGATAAATAATGAACCAAATAATAGTGTTACATTATTAATAATGCCAACATAGTTTTAATAATGGCCAAAAAGAGAGGGCAATACGATAATAATCGATAATATTAAATTGACTAAGCTTTTTGATAATGTTTTTATCCATTGGGCCCACAGAGTATGACCGAGGTAGCAGTAGCAGGTAGCATATCGGTCGTTCGGTCCAAACTCCAAATCTGATCCAAATTGATTGATTTTTACACGTTTTTAACACCTAAGAGGGCATTACTGAATAGTTGTTTAATCAAGTTTTTGGTACGCGGTCGCAATGAGCATAGGCGAGTGACTGAATGAGTTGTTGCCGGTGGGCAACAACGCTTGGCGCCTACGCGCAAACATTTGGTTGGCGGTGTCGGTTCTATACGCTAGTTCGATGTTCACAACCCGCCATATCGGGTTACCTTCATTTCATATGTATAACCAATATTGCAATCTCTACTGTACCATCAGCTGCTGTCAATTTTGTTACTCTATGACTAGGTATAACATACTTGATCGGCCTTATCGATCGAAATATTCATTGAAGATTGTAGACGATCGAGGCCGAAAGAAGCTATAAAAACACCTCAACGTACCTACTTTTGATTGGGTTTTTTTTAATACATTAATAATTCTTACCAAATAACGTTCTGTGGCAACCGACACAAGAATCAAATCATCTCCGACGCGCACTTTCTCACCCTCGGATCTATGGAAGAAATGAAGTAGGTGCCAATTAGATAAGATGTAAAAGAAGATGCCACCATTACGAAATTTTTCAATTCAATCATTATTTCATACCATTATGAAATAATTATTAAGTAGGTTTCGGAAAAAAAAATCCCAAAACGAGTAATGTAAAATATATTATGTAGTAAATCAATTATAAAAATTACAATTTAATAGCTATAAATGTAACGCGTTTCTTTTCTGTCCTTAAACAAATTGTAACGGTTTCAATGTGTCTATATACAAATACTTACAAATACCTACAAGAGAAGCTTACAAGAGAAGCCTGCCCTGGCTAAAATCGCGGTGCCCCGAAGTGAGTGTCAATTGTAGCGACCTTCAGTGCGTTGATGACTATAATCTTAGGGTTTCGGGTTCGAGAGCTAAGTACGGTCGCGTACAAACCAATCTATATACATTCTATATAGGTATAATTGCTAAGCTCTCTAAGGATGTTTCTTGGGTTCGTCAAAATTAAACAACGTACGTAGGTACACATATAGACTATCTATTATTCGTATCATGACCACATCAAACCAAAGATTATGATTTAGTAAAAAACTATGGTAGACTGTAAATTCAGCAAATACAAAAATAATGAGCTCATTGTTATTCTGAGATATTTTATATATGAAATAAAATTTAACTTTACTAGCCAGATTACTTGGCTTATGTAATCAAATTAGAAACTGTACTAAAAGGTCTGTGGGTACCCTTTTGACCAATTATTGACAAAACTAATACTTACAAGTTACTCATATTAGCTTCCCTCGATAATGTCTTTGGTACGAAATTTTAGGCCAATCTCTTCAGCTAGCTATTATTTACTACATTGAGTTCCTACACCCCTCCCCTATAAGCTTGAGTAAATATTTTATAACTTTTCAGCAGGCAACATTAGAAAACGCTACCAGCGACCTTCCACTAGATAATTTGCCGGTTTTCTAAATAAAAAGTAGTAGGTAACGTAAAAGATTTAGTTATATTATGAATTATAATAATAATAATAATAAAAAATAAAACTAATCCAATAATCCACCTCTCGTCGCCCCCGACGCAAATGTGCTCATGACGCTCATCGCATTGCCGCGCTGAATTGCAATGGCAATTCTTTGCACCAGGAAGAAACCGGAACGGGGGTCGAGTACCCTTTCTTTTAGACGACGGCCGATGCTCGCGACGAAACGTTTGGCTTCAATCCCCCAACAGCCAGCATCTTCCACCGCAAGAGGGACGAACAAGTATTTACTCTCCAGAGTAGAGTATTTGACTCGTTTTCTGGCGGCTGCAGACTCCGCAGCAGCTCCGGCCGTTCCCACGGTGCGACCAAGGTGAGAGGCGGCAAATGTGCTGACACACGTGGCGTCCCAAAGTAGACACCTACCCTTCTCCCACGGCACCAAATTCATACCATCGGGTCTTTTGCCATCGGAACGGCTAAGACCAGGAGGCTCCAACACGCACGGAACATTGGCTGAAATTAAAGCCCTGCGGACTATGTCATTAAGAGCGTTGTGTCGCGCTAATCTCCCCGACCAGCGACGACAACTCAACGCGTGGTGTCCGTTGGCCTCCACCATGGAACCGCACATGCATAGATGTCGTTCACAAACATCGCAGCCCAGGCGGAGCCCCACTGCCACACGCAAAGACTCGCCGTCCAGTAGGGTACCAATGTGCGGGGAGGGAAGAGCGTTCAACCAGGCCCCGGACTCAGCCCGTGACACCGCTCGCAGCCTCGCTAAGTCCACCCCTGCCGCCTGATCCAAGAGACTGTTAAAAATCCTTTCAGCTCCCGTTTCGTCCCATGCGCGCTGGCTATGTAGAATCGCCGGCAACGGCGCGCCCGGATTGAGAGCCACCCAAGAGGCTAAAGCATCGGTTGCGTAGGGCATGTCCGCCCTGCCACCTATACAAGATAGGATATCAGTGACAAGGTCGGCAACCGCATGCACCGACGCCAAGAAGACCGGCAGGCCAACACTCCGCACGCACCGAACCCCCAGCCCTCCATGCCGGATTGGTAAGGTGGCCTGAAGCCACTGGTTCGACTCGAGACGGACGGAGTCTTTTCCTTACAGCAATGGCCATAGGGATGGCTTCTGGGAATATCGGCGAGCCTAGAAGGTTATAAGTAAAGGGGGATAGTTCTCTGACAAGACAGACAGGAACAAGAGAGAAAAACAAAGGAAAAGAGGAACGGGATTCACGGCAGCAAGGGAAAAACTCACACTTGCTGGAACTAATCTCCAGCCCCAGTTCTTTCAGACGCGGTACTAGATAGCGTAAATCCTGCTCAACCACTTCAGGTCTGCCCCCGATGGTCCCGTCATCCAGGTACCAAATGTTTAATGGGGCTTTGAGCTCTTGTATCACATTCTGCTTTTCTAAATTGAATTTTTTCACTTTTGGCGTATTTTCATTGGTAACAGCTGAAACGAGTTGTTTCAGGCTGTTTCCTCGCGGTCCTACTAATTTGTCCTACTAGTCCTCAATCTGCCGCCCCGCCTGTATGTAAACTGAAAGTACAATCACACTAAAAATAAAGTTGGAAGTACAAACAAAAAGCAAAGAACTAAATACTTTATTTCATTTCAAATAATCACTACCTATAATAAAATAAAGTACCCCGCTGCGGCTGTCTGTCTGTCTGTCTGAAGGCGATAAACTCAAAAACTACCAAGCGGATTGGCATATGGTTGACACCAATGGACAGAGTGATTCAAAAGGAAGGCGCACGTGTATAATTTATCAATGTTTTGTGCTAATTTGTTGTAATATGAAGATTATAGTTAAGGAAGTCGGAAAAAAATCAAGATGGCTGGGAGCTTTCATCGAAAACGCTGCTTAATACCTTTGAGATATAACAAAATAATGTATGGAGAAATCGTTTCTCTTTTATAGAACTAAAGAAAAGTCAGCGATGGCATATGTCTATCTTTTGTGGATAGCTATACCTATTTTTATGTTTAAAAAAATGTCGTATGATGATGAAATTGGAAAGCAATTTATACGGATACAGTATTAATCCTTATCAAATTAAATACGTTATTTACCTTCAGCATTTCATGCTGAGTATGATTGCCCTTTACATCATACAATTTAAATTAATATCTTAGGAGCTATCGCGAAATAAAAATATCGTGCGACACGCTTAGTTAGGCTGAAGTTATCAATGTTGTATAGGTACAAAGAAATATTGTAGTTTGTTTTTATGTATTTATTCTTTACTTTTTCAAATATTTATAGAATTGGAAATAAAATACCTTAAAAATATTCCAAGTACGTTACATTTAAATTTCATTAAATGCAATCCACATATTCGACGCAACAAACTGATACCCGTGCGAAGCCGGGCGGGTCGCTAGTTGATTATAAAACATAAATAGACCAAAAAGTTTTTATGTTCAGAAATATTTTATAGAAAGTTTGGGGGCGATTGTACTTTTATACACACTGGATCATAAACAAAATTTATTTCATTATTTTATTCCGTAGTAGGACAAATCAGTAGGACCACGAGGAAACAGTTTCGTCCTACTGATTTGTCCTACTAGTAGGACCACGAGGATCTAGGCGTCCTCGTGATCCTGCTAGTAGGATAAATCAGTAGGACCACGAGGAAACAGCCTCGTTTCATCGGGAGTCGACTTTCAGGCTCTAACGACCAATGTTTTAATAAGGATGACGCACCTTCATACTGCACGGCGGCGTTCCAAAATTGATCGCCAATTACGTACATACTTATATCGTAAGCTTATACATATATTATAAAACATGTGATACAGAAAAAGATAGCTATCTGTAAAGTTATATGCTTGAAATACGTTTTAGTTGTAAAGCGATGTAAAGTAGAAGGAAAGTTCAATAAGCGATTAAATAAAATTAATCTAATTAGGTGAATTTTAGCTCCTCACTTTCTGTGCGCTAGTGTGACGCATCTGCCTATTATTATACATATAATATCATTGCTCACGGCGTGCTCAGCTCGTGGCACCGGCTTGCTCACGCGGCCATCTTACGGCCTTGTTTAAATTGCTTCGATCAAAAGTTTATAAATAAATCAGTAGGCAATCGGTCAAGCGGTGAAGGCAAGTGCCACCAAAAGCCATAGACAAAAACATTTAACAAACGTGATCTGATTTGCGGTGGCGTATTTTCTGTTTAGAAGTTTATGACTGGGCGATGCTCTATTTTTAACGTATTACGTTTTTCTTGCGACATTTTCAAAACAAATAGACACAACGAGAAATCAAACCTCAGAATCAAACACAATTTTAAACACAATAAACAAATTATTGATAGTTATGGCGTATGAAGGCGCCCACGAGTTCTTCTTTGAACTTCGTCTGGGCTCACTCCTGAAGCGTGAGCGTTTTAGTGGACTGTATTTATAGGTACAGCGAGGGGCGATAGCGAAAGGAGAGGAAAGACTAAAGGGACTGACCTTGACGCAGCAACACACATATAAGTCTTCGCTGTCAGCCAGGAGCTCCTCCAGTCAGGCGGCGGCGCGGCACCAACACGTAATCGGGCACACTCCACAGTTTATATATTATAGCGTTTGTTACACTATATTATTAGGTTTTTATATGAGTTTTAGGCGATAAGCGATTATGCGTTTAGCGTTTTATATTTTCAGTGCGTCACATAGGAAAGACAACAGCGGACTGAATGTAAAGGAAAAAGCGGGTAGTGCGGAAACGAGAATTAGGGATGCGGCGTAGCCATTGCCCCCGGCCATTGAAAGACTCGCTTTCAATTGCACAAGGAAAAATAAAAGAAAAATATTAAAATAAACTTAGAATTTAACAAAGAAAGCGGAGAATAAATTAAATTATTGCTATTGCGTGGGTAGAGGACAGAGACGCACGACTGGTCTCTTGTAAATTCCAGTTGCAGTCTTAACTGACGCAACACGGACTACTCCGTCGACTCCTGGGAATGTAGAAACTACTACGCCCAACGGCCAATGAAGGATAGGGGTATCATCAGTCATTACAATTACAATCGTACCCTTTTCGATTGGTTTAGAAGGTGTATTCCATTTCTCACGCGTTTGTAAAAGATGTAAGTACTCTAACTTCCATCTTTTTGAAAAAGATTGTACCATATTATCCAAAAGCTTATATCGTTTTACTAAATTACTAGAAAACTCTGTCTCATCTACAAAAGGTAAATGTTTTATTGGACTTGACATTAAAAAATGCGCGGGCGTTAGAGCAGAAGGCTCCGATGGATCAGAACTCAATAGCGTAAGCGGACGCGAATTCAGTACGCACTCTATTTGCACCAATACTGTCAACAATTCTTCATATGTTAAAATCTGCGAACCTATTACGCGAAACAAATGAGTTTTAAACGCTTTGACGTAAGTCTCGACATGTCCATTAAAATGAGGACTGCGTGGAGGTATGAGTTTCCAGGTGATTCTGTTTTCTGATAACTCCTTTGCAAATGAAAAATTGTAATTTTCAGAACATAAAAATTTATAGAGTTCATTAAGCGTATTTTTTGCTCCTATAAACGTCGTACCGTTATCAGAGTACATACACGAAACCGCACCCCGTCTGGCAAGAAAACGTTTAAAAGCTGAAATGAATACGTGCGTTGTCAGATCTGAGGCTATCTCTATATGTACAGCGCGCGTTACGAGGCACACAAATATGCACAAATAGCATTTTATAGGACGAACACCGCGTTTTCTATAAGGCGTAATGCTGATTGGACCTGCATAATCTACAGCTGTATGCGTGAAAGCTTTAGTTTGCTGTACACGACAAGCTGGTAAATCAGACATCATAGGAAATGTATTTTTTGGATTAACCTTAAAACAAAAGTAACATTACAAACAAAAGTAGCGTTTTATATTTTCAGTGCGTCACATAGGAAAGACAACAGCGGACTGAATGTAAAGGAAAAAGCGGGTAGTGCGGAAACGAGAATTAGGGATGCGGCGTAGCCAGCGTATAATATGACGTGGGGCGTCACTGTAACGTTATATCCACTGTTCAGGCGGGACATCACGTCAATTTACTCACAGCAGGGCGCAGAGTTCGGTAGAGCATGAGACAGTTAAGGTATCTTAGGGGGTTTGAAGGAAAACGTTTATCGTTCACACAAGTCACTTTATTACCCTTGACACAATATATGAAAATAGGTACAGAAAAGTTAGAAATAAACGTTAGGTAAACAACAGGCACCCGTGGGGAAGCAAGAAGGCGCGAGGTGTCTAAACGGTTTTTTTATCCGGAGGGCTATACGTCTAATTACGATGATCGCGACTCGCTCACTGATTGCCATTCGTTACCGGCGCGCGGGCCGACCGTTGGCCTACTTGGCAAATGGCGACCGGTAGATGGCGTACTCGCTACATAGTTTTTTTTTAATAGTAAACCATAATAAACCGAAAATCCAACTATATAACGGCCAGTATCAAATTCGCATCATGTATCATCAAAGGAAATTACTTTTCAGCCTGCCATCGTGAAAAGAGTTTTATTTATGAAGGAGGTCAATCTTTAAAATACCTTTGTTTACTAGCTGGATGCAAGGTCCACCAGCAAGCTTCACCCTGTGAGTGCTCTTGCAGACCAACATCGAAAGCCAATTTGTCTTGAGATGAAGATGTGGAAAGACAGGCTAAGTACTGAAAAAATAAATTATAAACGTGAATTCCTTGTAAAGTAATTGTGTAATTGTATCACGTGATTCTGCATTAAAAATTTTTTTGACGCAAGAAAGATATTATACATAGTTTAAATAAAATGTAATGAAAATTACCGAATTTTAAGTACGTATGATTTAGATTAGAGAAATTTTTGGACGTGTACTTTTATTTTCATATGTTTTTGAAAAATTTTCAGAATTGACGTCACAGGACGATCAGAGGTGGACGTCTAACGTATGCAGCGCTATCTCGACAAAAAATTTGTTCGAATATATTTCCCAATATCCATTGATCCCAATATCTTTAAAACTAAGTAGGTACAATACACGCCACCATGGCGCCACCGACGTACTTGTACGCGCCACGCACGCGCACGCGCCAAGTACATCAGTGGCGCCATGGTGGCGCGTATTGTACTTAGTTTTAAAGATATTGGGAAAAATCTCCTAACGATTTTTCTGTCGAGACAGCGCTGCTTACGTTAACCGTCCATCTCTTTTACACATGAAATATATTACATGTTCTTATTTCTTTCTTTCACAAAACATAGGCAGCGCTATGTAAACAAAAAATTTGTTTGGAGTGTTATTTAAAAGGCCGCTGGCTGTGTATACAACACACGTACTATAACGGTACCAGTAGTACCAGTACACAGCAGGCGGCATTTTACGTCGGTACTACATAATAAATTGTATAATTGTAATAAAAAAAAACTGATAGCAAATTATAGTTCAGTAAGGCAATTACTCGAAACGGTTTTTTGTTCGTAAATAATTTTCAAAAATGTACAAAGCCCATTGTGCCAAATTACGTTCATATGAGAATATAACAACATAGCATTAAACATTAACTACATCTAAAGCCAGATGTTGAATATACAATAATAATTTACCATGTCACTATTAAGATGTCTGAGAAGAATAGCATTGCCGTAAAGTAGTGTTCTATGGCCAGAACCAGTGCCTTTACCCTGTAAGAAAAAGTTAAGCAATATAAATCAAGTGTCTATTGTTGTATTGTTTTCATTATCTCAATATTTTGTTTATATGATGCAGATGCTGAAATCGAATATTTAACTAAGTACATCAAAACTCATAGGTTTTAAGAGCGTAATCAAATTTGATTTGAAAGAAAATTTGATAATCTCTCTCCTGCCCTTATCCCCCTCTAGGCGGGGTCGGCCCAACATGTTTTTTTCTTCCACTCTTCTCTGTCACTCGTCAGTTCATCACTCACTCCTTTAGCTATCATATCCTCCTTCACACAATCTATCCATCTCTTCCTCGGTCTTCCCCTCCTTCTACGTCCTTCCACATTCATACTTAACATTCTTCTGCCTACATACTCGTCATCCCTGTGCATAACATGACCATGCCATCCAAGCCTATTACTCCGCAGTCTCTCTGTCACTGGCGCTACTTTCAAAGCTCCCTTGATATACTCATTTCTTATCTTATCCTTCCTTGTCACACCACACATCCATCTTAACATTCGCATCTCTGTCACATGCACCTTTCTTTCAACCATCTTCTTCATAGCCCAACACTCTGATCCATACATAACAACAGGTCTGATTGCCGCCTTATACATTTTTCCCTTTAGTTTAAGGGGTATCCGGGGGTCACAAATTGTTGCTGAGACCTGTCGCCACTTCATCCATCCCACATTCATTCTGTTGTTAATGTCACGGTCAATATCGCCGTCGTTTTGGAAGAGCGAACCGAGGTAACGGAAATCTGAGCAAACTGGTAGGGATACACCGTCTAAGGCAATTTGGGAGAAATTAGAGGAGCCATCAAAGTCACAGAACATATGTTCAGTTTTTCTCCGACTGATTTTAAACCCAACGTTCTCCAATCTCTCCTGCCATTTTCCCAGCCTGCTCTGTACCTCACTCGCATCCTTTCCAACAAGAACAATGTCGTCGGCGAACAGCATGCACCAGGGTACCTCCTCCTGTATGTCCGATGTTAAGGCATCCATAATCAGGAGGAACAAATACGGGCTTAAAGCCGATCCCTGGTGCAAGCCCACAGCCACATCGAACCTGTCGGTGACGCCAGCCTCAGACCGAACATTTATGCACACTCTTCTATACATTTCAATCACACGCCTTACATACTTCTCTGGCACTCTCTTTCCTCTCATAGCCCACCACAGAACCTTACGCGGGATCCGATCGTACGCTTTTTCCAGGTCTTTAAGACCATGTGCAAGTTGTTTTGTGCACTCCGGTACTTTTCACAAAGTTGCCTAAGGGCAAATATTGCGTCCATGGTCCCTCGTCCTGGCATAAATCCGAACTGGTTCTGGGTGACCTCACTCTCCTCTCTTATTCGTCTTGCTATCAGCTTCTCCCATATTTTCATATTATGTGGTATAAGCTTTATTCCTCTATAGTTGTCACAAAAAAAATTGATTATAAAAATTGAAAAATTATAAAAACAAATGTCAAACTTTTCATAATTTATTCTATAAATACCCTAAATTATTCACGCAACGCCACTCTTAAAGCTTAAATAGGTTTAATTTCTAAAAATCATTTTGAAAAAGAAAGACTTTTATGTTAGTGCAAGATTCAAATAATTAGTAACTATTATACTATATCTACTATAAATTACGTATAATTAAGATACATAGATACGGAAAAAATACTTAAATTTGTATATACTTATATTATTATAAACCATGCTAAATGTATAAAAAATAAAAGAATTTATATATACTTTCCATGCCAATAACAGAAGAGTTTGACTTATACCAATATTAAGAAAGACAGCATAGATTAAAAAAAATTAGATACCTGACCAATTGTTTTTACTTGATTTATTCCTAATTTAGAGAGTTAGAAAAAAAAACAAAATAGATTCACATGCAGTTTTACCACATTTATATGAATACTCACTAAATTTTCTTTCCCCTGGAAAATTTAAAAAAACACGAAAACGCTATGTGAAAGGTTATATTATTCACAGAGGATATACAATATGTTATACACGTTTTATTAAAAAATTTTAAGAAAAAAATCAAAAATTGTATTCATAGATCTGTAACTCAAAACCTTTGGGAGATTGTTAGAATAATATATTCTAATTGGAATATTATTAATAAAAAAATATAACAAATACAGATTCAGTTTAGTTTAAAAAATGAAAATTATTTGTAAATATATTTAGAATATTAATTAAAATACTTTAAGGACAGGTCTTAACTGTTAGAATTTACATTATACGAGAGTAGAGAAAATGTACAATGATAATAATTAATAAAACAAAATATAACTTACAGTTTCAGATCCCGCTGCAGTAACTAACTCTTGAAGAGCTCTGACCGATAGAGCCTGAAAAATTACAAAATTTGATATTACCAGCGTTTCATTCTGGCAACGCTAAATTAATTATTCTGTGGCTAGAGTTGTAAGATTAGTCAATTACTACACCTAACTTATTTCTTTTGTTTGTATAATATCTGGGTGGACATGGGGTGGACTCTCGCAAAATAATGTCAATAAATGACAGGCCAGCTTTTACATAAAACATCTAAGATATACATTTAAACATTCAGTTATAATTCACGCAATTAAAGACCGTTTGTACATGGTTAATAAGGCGTAGCGAAAGTGTGGTCTGAGATAACATTCGTTACTAAACAAAATAAAATCGTTTTCGTTCGAATTTCAAATTATTTCATACTAATCTAAAAGGCAGTGATCTAACTCGTAATTTGTGGCCAGTTACACTATCTTATAAAAAGTTTTTTGCGATTTATGACTTTTCTTATACCCTCAGTTGGGCCTATGGAATCTTTTGAACTTTTAATGAAACAAGATCAATTGGCGCCATAGAAAAACCCCAGGAATTGCCCTTTTTCATTCTAACTGTACCATTTTTCCGGATTCTGTGAATGTAGATGTAAATTATTCCAAAATGTAGGGGTGGTTTCCTAGAAACATTTTCCTGTAGCTACATTGCTTTAGGTAGCTGCCCTTGCTGACCCGCCTCAAATTACCATTCCAAAATAACTTGAACCGTTGACAGTTTTTGTATGGACTTTAATTGGAAACGACAACTAACGACTTAAAGGAAATTATTGTACTTAATTGCATAAAATGAAGGTTAGGACAGGGTCGGGAGTTTTACTGTTACATGAAACTCTCGTGACCGTCACAATATTTCATAGGCGATACCTACTTTTAAACTGTCATATTCACTTAAAATATTAACTCACTTGCTCTATAACGAAGACGCACTGCGACAAATCTGGCGGTATGTTTTTATCTGCGATATTCTCGAGGAAGCAATGCCTGTTACCAAAACCTTCTGCGGCCAGACATACTCTTTCGCCTGTCGCAGTACAGGACAGGCAAACCATGTCTTCCTGTAAAAGAAATAACGTATCCGAATAGAATACAAGAGTCATAGTAAAAATTTGTGATTACTAGTGAGAATTGGTCTCGCAATCACTCATCCTCAGAAATTCATAAAAAGTATACTGGTGATGTTTCAAACTTTAATATTCTAGCATTAATATCTATATATTGGGGAAAAATTTATTGTTTTGTTATGAATAGTTGTTACAGTATTACAAAAAACTTTTAAAAAAAAAAGGCAGTGGCTGCTTAATAGAAAACGACCTAGCGTGGGTTGGACTCGTATGTGGACTCGTACATCGAGAATTTCGTACCACTACACAATATAAATCTCTAATGTATTTACAAAAAAAATTACACTTTTTAATTACAAAAAAAAAAAAGTATTTTTTATGCATGTGATATATAATAATACAACGATTTTCGGATTTTTTCCTTCACTTGTGCTGTAAGAGTTTTCTTCTTGCCTTTCATGATTCCAAGTCCACTGGGAGTACCCCATAGGCACCGAACTTTAAATGTAGTAGACTAGAAGACGCATGTTTGGTAAACTCGACGACTCGAAGCCGACTTTCTCAACCATATGTACTTTATTTTTTTTTATATATATATCTGCCTTTTTAATAGTAAGCAACTATTTGTGACGGATAATACACAAAGATCTAGACATAACACAACATCTAGGTAATCAACCGTGTAGGTCATACGCGCGTCCCGCCAGTCTCCATTTCCTATCTCATCTGTTAAAATAATTCGAAGCTGAATTTTTTGATTTGTTTGCTGAAGGTACTGATTTTTTTTTGAGTAGCAAAATATGTGGCATGAATTGCCGTATTTTTGATTACATTGACTTAGAAGCTCGATTTTTACAGCTCTAAAGGATCATAGACACATTTAATATTAATTTCAACTTGGAAGCTCCACTCGTTCCTGAGAAAAGGAATCTTGACAGACAGACAACGCAGTGATCGTCTAAGGTTTCCCTTTATTCTTATCCGGTACTAAACCCTAAAAAGACATAACACGTCCATACCAATTACAGCAAACCCATTTTGATACTTCTTGATGAATTATTACATATAAAATATTTGCTGCGATAACTTGGGTCGCGTTTGCGACGCTTAGGCACAATACTGACCTTATTATCCGTGTTCGACTGGAAGTAGCCCAAACTTATAGAACGTGTAGAGCGAGCTTACCGAAAAATAGTTTCAGGTGAGCAGATGGCGCAAACTAACTGTTACCGAGAAAAACTTATTTAAATCTTAATGTAATTTATTTATCGCTTTTTTTGTATACCTACCAACCAAAGAAAACTGTAATACAGAATTACAATATGAAAGTAACACAATTTTATTTAATCAAATGAGGTTTAGGTAAAATTTAATCAGGTTTACTTGCAAACTCAATAAAACACCAGGAAACTGTCTCACGAATCGTAAAATTGGAGAAACATTACTCGTGAAACAGCTGATAAGGTCAACAGCAGACCAGCTGTCTCGGAGTAGTATTAGATGTCTTAACAGGTAGGTGACCAAGCATTTATGTTGTCGGTGTTGTAAATTAGTTTTTCTCGGTAATCGTTAGTTTGCGCCACCTGCTTACTTGAACTTTTTCGTTTAGTTCGATAAGCTGTACGCGTTTTTTTTTTTAAGTTTGAACTACTGTCAGCTGAACACGATGTATTTTATGGCCGTCACTGCGGCGACAAAAAAATAGACGAGTTCACCTATGGACTACTTATTCTGGCATCGCCGTTTACTAATATAATTTGACTTTAGAAATAATGACAAAGACTAGTCATTTAATAAAATTCATCATTTTCAAAAACGCCGAGTCACGAGTTCAAATAATAGAATCAGTGTTCCCAGACGTCCCTATTTTTGCGGGGCGTCCCGATTTCAGGGTTCCAATTAAATGTCCCACACGGGACGTTAGTCGTCCCGATTATCACATGAAAGTTCGGTCGAAACCCACAGACAAGTCAACCTTATAGACCACGCTTTGACAGGGAGTAGCATTCGCCAAGGCTATGTAGTGACACTACATAACTACGTCACTAGTGAGCCGTCAGTAGGAAGCACGTTGGAAGCCATTAAATTGTAAATTTTGAACGAGCCAATGAAAACTAGCCGACCTCTCCCCGCACCCCGCCACTTTTTGGCGATTTCGTTTTCGTACTGACGTTTATTAAAGCGTGGTCTATAGGTTGACTGGTCTGTGGTCGAAACCTAATAGAAATATATAATAGTTGTTTACAGGTGGTCTCTTCACTGAACACAACGTAAACTGAATCGAAACATAATCTGAAATTGCTGAATTAATAAATAATTCAGCAATTTTATTAGAATTGCGAATTTTATGCAATTCAATTTTGATTTCGAGTCATGTATGAAATTTCACAGATTTTCGAAAGGCAAAAAAGATATATTACAACAAGTTATATCATCTGAAAAATATAAAACAGCATACAAATATTGCTGCTTTCGGGAAGCTCCGTCGTCTGTTCTCGTCGCCAATACCACAATGTCTGAAGACCAAGATCTTCAACCAATGCGTCCTGCCTACAATGACATACGGTGCCGAAACATGGACTCTTACGGCAGGACTGGTCCACAAATTTAAGGTCGCTCGGCGCGCTATCGAACGGGCTATGCTAGGTATTTCCTTGATGAACAAAATCAGGAATACTGAAATCCGTCGAAGAACTAAAGTAACCGAAGTGATTAGCAAGCTGAAGTGGCAATGGGCCGGTCACATTTGCCGTAGAACCGACAACCGATGGGGTAGACGAGTTCTCGAGTGGAGGCCACGTATTGGGAAGCGAAGCGTTGGATGCCCCCCGGCCAGGTAGACTGATGACCTCAATGAACTATAATTTCTTTGGATGGCCTAAAGCACCATACCGGGAGTAATTGGATGCGGAAGGCGGAGGACCGTGTGTGGTGGCGAGCCTTGGGATAGGCCTATATCCTGCAGTGGAGAGACACGAGCTGATGATGATACAAATACCTACTATGTTTATTATTTTTTTTATAAATTTGTGTGGTACACTGTATGTGTGCTTGTGTTTTTTTATTATGAAAGAACTGATTGTCATAATTTAGAGTGATTATAAAACTAATAAGTAAAATATGAAACAACATATATGGTTCGTAATTTTTTTTTCTTATTTGTCCCGAATTCTTCAACGAAATCACGCATTTTTGTTATTTTCGCATAGATACTAATCCCGATTTACGCGAAAAAATATCTGGCAACACTGAATGGAATGCAAGGATATTCTTACGTCGGAATTAGGCCGCTCAAAAGATCCTTAGCAGGTTAATGGACGAGAAAAAAGCGCGTTCCTTAATGATGCTCTCAAAGACTATATTACGAACAGACAGAACAATCTATATACAAATTTGAAGGAAAATAAGAATTCAGTTTCGTTTTTATGTTAAGGTATCAAAAGAAAAGCTATCGAGCAATATATTATAAAGTTTAGTTGTCGAGAAGAGTGCAATGCACCTCTACAGACTTGAAGCTTTTCGTGAGATCAGGTATTTATTGAAAATAGGTGCCTGCCTGCGTCTGATGAAGAATATATCAATTTTAAACAGAAGTTTTAAAAGTTTAGTTTAGAAGAACCTACTATTATCATAAATGTAAAAGTTTGCATGTTTGGATGTTTGTATGTCAATCACAGAAAAATGGCTGAACGGATTTGGATGAAATGTACATTGAAAAAAGTGGATGACAAAAGTAGTCATGTTACCATGAAAATAGCAAAACTTTGATAATTTTTAAACAAAGTTAGTTAAAAAGCAAGCTACTGGCTGGTAAGCTCGTACAACTGAGTTCAACTGCTTATATCAATAGTCATGTTTTTAGGTAACTAGTAATCAAATTTTTTGTTACTTATAACAAAAAAAAAATTTCTGTGTAGTACGAAGGTGTTCTAAGGTTTGGAATAACACCCAGAATAAATTTCATCCCAGAAAAAACACAGTCCCGGTGATATAATAAAGATAATTTAATAGAGTAGGCAAGTCTATCCGAAATACAGGTCTCAATAGAAAGAGACAGAGAATAAGAGTTCCTCGTAGGAGTACCTTCATTTATGCTATGATACAATTATTTTCCATCCTTTTTTCTACCATGCCCAACCGTTACACACAGGGCTTTATGGAGTTTGCCTACTCTAGTCATATTATCTCTATGGGTGGTATAGCTCCATTTAATTTAAAAATGGCTTAACGGATTTATCTAAATTTAAACATGTACGCCTGGACTGGCCATCGACCGTCTCGCAATCCAAGCTCGCAATCGATAGCGGGAGCGGTCCACAATTAAGCGGCAACATAGATTTTTTTTAAGTCAGGCAAAGGTTTTCTAATTCATACATCATACTCTACACCTAGACCTTCATTTTAAATATTCGAACTGAATCACCCTAGTATATCTGTATACCTTGTGGTCGTTGTTTATATCCCGAACAGGATATAATCCCGATAAGGATTTACCGATAAACTAGATAACCAAGGTTTACCAGGTTTCATAATAATCATCTATTTCGTATTAAAAAAAGAAACTACTGTTTTTAATGAAGTTTCCGATATACAAATTTTTTTTTCAATAATTACGATTTGAGATTAGATTTGCTAAAAGTTCGCAAGGACACGCAGCACAACACGCAAGGACGAAAATCCGTGAGGCGCGTTCGCCAGTCCGCGAACTTTGGCCAGTGCGGCTTCGTTTGCACTTCAAGGGCATTGTTACGAAATTTAATTTTACAGCGCTATCATTTTGTTTATTGATAAAGGGGTCCCTTTTTTAAATGATCCGTACATTAAACCAAAAATGGGTAAAAATACAGCAAAGACGGACAAGCTAGGCTTACAGCGAAAGCTGAGGCATCAGGAGCTCTAAAAAGATCATTGGAACAAAATTAACCAAGATATCCAGGAGATTGCAGAACGGGAGGTCTTGTAAGGTATACCATTAATTTTCCGCATCATTTACATGGAACACACCTAAAGATATACAACCTAGTAGCGGTACTAGGTTGTATGTCACCATACAAGAAATGTGTTTTTTTAGCGTTTTTGGTGATTGCTAATTGTGAGAACGTCGCTTGTACTTGAGATTTTTATGGAATATGTATTACTATACCCGCTATAATAGCAAATAATAAAAATTAATATAAATTAAAAATTAAAGGGGGTCCCCATACAAGAAACTTGTTTTTTTATATTGTACGGTGGCACAGAACCCTGCGTGTGCGAATCCGACTCGAACTTGGCCCATTTTTTTCAAAATAACTTCTATAATTTATACAAAATGGGACATTTGACATTTGGATTTTTATTTTATTTTAAAATACACTGTTCCCAAAAATATTCGTAATAAAAACTAATAATATTCATCGAGTCACGTAACACAAGTTTTAGCACTGGTGATATTTATCAAACTAAGGAAGTTATTTCCTCTTTCGTTCTACTGTAATTAACTCTTACAAGACTGGTAATAAATATTGTGTCCGCATGGGGTTAGAATAGATCGATATAACTTCGTGTAACTGAGTGAAACATATGAATGTATTGTATGCGGTCGTCTTATAAAGAAACTTTTGACATTGGATATATGTTTGAACGGAAGGCATTCCGAGTAACATTACGAAATTGTCGTCATGCAAATGGCGTACGTATGTAATGTCGACTAAAAATAACGTTTCTCTGAAAATGGCGTTGGTAATAAATATTTCATCATCATCATCATCATCATCAGCCCATTTTTACCCCACTGCAGGGGCTTAGGCCTCCCCCAGGGTGAGGAGGGGGGCTTGGAGCTTAAGTCCACCACGCTGCTCCACTGCGGGTTGGGAACTGTAACGACCGCCATCTATTGACAGCGTCCGGGACCGACTGCTTAACGTGCCCTCCGAAGCACGGTGTCAGTGATATTGTGTACTTAAGTCAGAAAAACTCATTGGTATACGCCCGGATTCGAACCATGGCCTTATAAATTTGAGACAGGTTCGTTGCGCTCTGGGCTATCACGACAATAAATATTTCACGAAAGCGTTTTTAATGAGAAGATTAACCGTTTTCGTGTTATCTATACGACCTAACATCTATTAGACCTGGCAAGATCAAAGGCTAAGGAATTTGGGAAACCTTGATGACGGATTCGCCGAGTGGTTAGAAACCCTAACTGCGGAGCCAAGGGTCGAGGGTTCGATTCCCGCCCGGTACAAATATTTGTGTGCATGAACATGTATGTCTATTTAAAGTTGTCTAGTACCTACCCCATAATACAAACTTACTTGCTTACGTTGGGACTAGATGGCGCTGTGTGGGATGTCCTAGGGACACAGCCTAGGGATTATAATTTGGGGAATGCGGAGGCGAATTTTGAACAGAACCCAGAATGTTTTTACTCTTCGTCCAACTTCTTTCGTAACTAAATCACCGAGCTATTTTTACAATATTTTTCCCCGTTCGCGTGATTCACTGGGATTTGGCAACGAGCTGAAATGTCTGACCATTTATAAAAATTTCGTTTCGCAACAACGTGAAAAAAAAACCTGTCAACTACGAGTGGGATTCGAGTAACTAATTTACTAAGCACACAATATATTCATGTTATGCATTAACCAAAAACAACAATTTAATAATATAATAATAATATCTGGGATATCCCACACATCGTCATCTACTCCTAAAGTAAGCAAGTATTATGCTTGTATTATGGGGTGCCTGCTAGACAACTGGTATACATTCTGATATCTTAATAAAATAAGACTGGTATAATGAGATACGAGTTGACTGGTAGAAGGTTGTATTCAGACTGTTCTTACATACTAACATGCATACATGTATACTTCTACCTATGTTTATGCTAAGGGTGATGTCACGTACTACAACATACTTAAATATTCTTTTTTATAATACATACATATATATAAATGCTTTTTACATCCAGACAAGGAACAAATAGACATGTTCATGCACACAAATATTTGTTCCGGGTGGGAATCGAACCCGCGACCCTCGGCTCCGCAGTTAGGGTCTCTAACCACTCCTAACCAATCTTACCTAATCCAAATGAATCCTATCTAATATTCAAAACTTTGTAATGAAATATTCCCCATTTCTAAAATTTTATCACCAAATCCTAAATGATCAATCCTCGGTGTGCCTTTATAGCTTTTCAAACGGGCTATAAAAGGTAATGTAGTTAATATAAAAATTAATATAAAAAGTAATGTAATGTAATATAAAAGGTCATAGACATGAGTCACAAGATGTGCTCTCATATGTAAATTAATTTATAACAATCAAACTATTTTGGAGTTTGCATTAAGGGGGTAGGCTTTTCATACAAAAAAGAGGGTTCGGCCTGTGTCTAATCCTCGCTTTATTTCTGTATCAATATTTACAGAAAAAATATCTGTAAAGGGAGACATACTGACACAGGGCGACGTGTTTTTGTTTTCTTGATATATAATTTAGTTGTTTTGAAATAAATTCCTGAAAACACGATTTCTGTCGGTTCTTCGTTTTTGAAAATAATGACCCGTAAATTCGATATTAAAGCGATTTTAAAAAAAACGTACCGCCCTAGGGACATCGTTTCCTAATGATCCTACAAATTTTGGTTCCAATTCATACACGTTTCAGGGGGAGAAACAGTCACGGCCTGCAGGCTGTTTCGACGGGTATTCTATAGGTTTTTTTGGGAATTTGCTTTTGTCACCTCTGTCACTCAGAAACAGATCGGATAAGAGAGATTGAAACGTAGACAGCGATACCAATTCGTAGGGGCCGAGAGAAAGCCTATCCCCTTAAAAATTATGGCGGATCTAGTTTTTGCAGTCTTGTAGACGATGAGACCTTTATTACTGTCCGTTAATTGTGTGCGGCGATTTCAATTATAATTTTCGAGACGACGACGAGTCAAACAGAAAATTGCAAAAGATTATTATAAGAAAGAATAACATTAGTATATTATTCATAATATTTGTTTTGAACACGTTTCACCTAAATTGGACCGCATACCACACACTAACAATATTAACCATAAATAGTCGATATTTAAAAACATACTTTTATATTTCAATATTTCATTTTTATTTTTCAAGCGATAGTATTATATCACCAGTATAAAGTTGGTAAAACTTATGCCATGTAATGGCATATCTAATAAATTGAATCTAAGACCATAGAATAAGTTAACACTTACCGTACGAAGGAAGGAAACATCATCTTGCTCGCTTGCACCTCCGTCCGCTTCCGCCATTTTGATGGTATTAGTTAGTAAACACTGTAAACCGCCCTCTCGAGACTAGAAGCATGCCTCGTCGTATCTGAAACTATAAATTATGTGGTTAATTACCTATAATTATTAAGGTCACGTGGATGGTTCAATTTCTTTCATATCTTATAGTATGTTAAAAGATAAGGGGTTTTTATTGGCTACGAATAGTCTCAGAGGTGGAGTGACTAAAAATTAAGTGGAGGATTCTAACCATATATAGTTAATAAATTTGACAGCAGTGTTTAGTTTAAACAGAGTCGGAAATGTCACTTCACAGTATCGAAAATGTCAAACGCAATTTCGCGGGGATAAAGGCCGGCGCGCGGGGACCTCGCGGACTGAATTCGGATTGAAACTCGCCATCTCGTAGCGGGTATACACCAGCTAGCTAGAGTATGTATGAGTGGTTAGACGGTAAACGCAGAAGAGGGCTTCTAGTCAATTCGTACTTTTATAAGGATAATTACCGATAGAAAGCGCTCAGATTATAGGTGTTGCCAAAATTGCAAAATAGTTAATAGAAAAGTCCCTTAATTAAAGGTACTTCGAGAACGAAAGTTGCATTCCCGTATTAACGACTAGCTTCCCGCCCGCAACTTCGCCCGCGTGGATCTCAATTTTGTACCGGGATCGCTAAAGGATCATTACGGCTTAGACTTGAAAGCGTAACAAGTTATCTTTCTACTAGTTTCATCAACTGCGGTTCAACGGTTTAGCCATAAAAGGATAGCAAACATACAGACACGTTTCCTGTGGTGGAAAGTGGCCTAATGTCCTTCTTCAAGGTTCAAGCTATCTCTATATTAAATATGAAACTCAGTTTTGCTGTTTAGCTGTGAAAAAATAACAAACATACAGATGCATTTCCGCGGTACAAAGTAGCCTATGTCCGTCTTTGGCATACAAGTTATTTTTCTACTAAGTTTTATTAACATCGGTTCACCGGTTTAGCCGTGAAAGGGTAACAAACATACAGACATATATCCGCCGTAAAAAGTATTATATTTACCGGGCTTGCTCATACACTTTGCCACAGGGTACCCGGCACCCGGCACGTGTGAAAAGGCTCTTAGTCTTTGTAATTTTTTTTGTTAGTTTTCCAATAATTTAAAAAAAAATTAGAATATAAATGTTTCATTATTTATACTAATATTATAAAGAGGAAAACCTTAATGTTTTGTTTGTTTGTTGCGGATAAACTCAAAAACTATTGGGCTATTTTATTTTGAAACTAGCCTTACAGCCGCAGCTCCGCTCGTGTGGACAGTTGTATCGGGACGGGATCGCTATATTTTTTTGCATAGATATAGTTTATAAGAAGAGTGACATCGGCTACTTTTTATTCCGGATAAAAAGATCCTGGCACAACTGTGTAGTCTACGCGAGTGGAGCCGTGGGCGGAAAGCTTGTGGTTTATAATTTATGTTACAATTTTATGTCCCTGAGTATCGTGAAGAGCCAAATATAAGTATTTAAATCATTTTTTTATTTGCTAACGATTTGGGTGTCGCGCTGCGTCTGTTGACAGGGGATCGCTTGAGTAAAGAATACCTTGTTCAGAGGATCAATGTCGCAATACAGCGTGGCAACGCGGCAAGTATCCTTGGCACCACCGACTTATATGTACCTAAGGTACTAGACGCGATGATCCCTATGCATTGTACGGCGCACGAAAAGCAAACGAAAATGGCGGAACGCGTCCGAAGATAGTCGATTGCAATTTTGTCTGTCATTCAATTTATGTGCAACTGTCAAATTTGTAATTGTCAAAAATTAAATTATTAAAAACTAAATTAAAAACATTATGAATTTACGTGTGGTAATCCCATCCGCCTTTTTAGAGTTTCGGGTGTTGTTTGTACACTTTTTAAAAGCACAGCAAGGCAATTTCCTAGGATTTTTTTCCAAAATACAAAATAATGTCAATCGACTACTCTGAGAGATGGTCCAGAAGCGACTATTTCAAGGTTAGTCCCCGCATCGCGATGGGACTAACTTTCATACGGAGTTTCATTCTGTGGTACGTACAGTCTAGTACCTAGGTACATATAAGTCGGTGCTTGGCACCATACCCGTCGTCTCGTTTAGATTTTCTCGTTTATCATTATTTAGCTAGTATTTTTAATTTGTAGGTATTTTTAGTTTTTTAATTAGTTTTTAATTTAAAATATATTACTGAGCTTTTTAAGTAGTGTATTTTTAATTTTTCGCTTAAAATATTGTATCGATTAAGTTTTTTTTTATGTTCGAAACTTGTAATTTTTTAATAATATTTTTTTTAATAACGCATACATCTCAGCAACATCTAGGCCCCAAACTAAGCATTAGCTTGTGTTTTGGGTACCAAGCGAAGACACCACATACATATAACAACCAAAACCCGATACCAGTATCAATGTTCATCATATAAATACTAACTCGACCTGGGATTCGAACCCGGGACCTCCAGCTTCGTAGGCAGGATCGCTACCCACTAGGTTAACGGTTAGCTAATTGGTGGATTCAAAACCAAATCGTTAGGTATCTAAATTTAAAATCATGGCCAAACCCAGTGAGTTGTATTTCTCTATACCATAGCGCTCGACGTAAATCCAATCTTCTTCCAGTTGATCGATAGTTTTCAAGATTTTTCTATCTGCATATAAATATATCTGTATGGATTTTCACTCTGAAATGTTTTGCTGAGCGTAGGTTATTGTATATAATCACGAAATCGACATTTATTTTCGTTAGTTTCAGGTCAGCGGACCCCTTTGGGTACTTTTACGACTTTCACAATGAAAGTTTACGTTCTCAGTTCTTGTAACGAAATCGTTTCAATACATTATGTGTCGAATATATAATGTAAATTGTTGGATTTTTATAAACCTTTTTGACATCTGGTCAGTTTGATACTTTGGACATTTTGACACTCGGGACATTTTCATACACCGGACGCTTTGACATTCTGGACATTTTGATACTCTAGACGATATGGACCTAACCGCACTTAGTCTTAGTGATCATAAAATTTCGAACAGGCTTAAATATATCTGGTGTTTGGCTGGACGTAAAACAAGCTTATAGAACGTGTAGAGCTTACCGAACTAAAAAAAAGTTTAAAAAATGATAAAAAACTTAACTTTAAACATGTTATTCTCGGTAACCATTAGTTTGCGCCATTTGCTCACTTGAAACTTTTGTTTAGTTACGGACGGGGTGTGGGACAAGTGTAGGACTGAACATAGTTCAATTTTAAAGATGTTTTTCTCGGTAACCGTTAGTTTGCGTCCTGTGCTCACTTGAAACTTTTCGTTTAGTTCGGTAAGCTCTACATACTCTATAAGTTTGGAATACATTCAGCCGAATACCCTATATAACTGGAGAAAAGTAATAAAAAAAAGTATACCTACGAAATTGTTTTTAAATATTACTTTACGATTTTTTTCCTCACGCGGTAGGAAGGCGGATTAAACTCTACAGTTTCAGTACAGTGGGAGTTGCATCTACTAAACAACCGCCTGAAGCAGAATAAGGACGCGTGTCGTTAGCCCGAAAGCTCCAACGACTTCATCGAAGCGGCCAGGAGGCACACTAGGGTGTCACCGATTTGTATTACTACTTAGTACTTAGTGATGTTTATTTTATGAAAAAAAAATGTTCTGAAGGATCCATACAATACGCTATTTGATTTCATTTATTTATTATTATTTTATATGAAAGGCTTTTCTAAGTATGTCATAACAGTGTAAGAATTTTAAAAAATAAATCATTATTATATTTAACAAAGTTATGAATGTTTCAAATGTCTTGTTAGACAGAGAGGGCAATACCGCATCGAGTACTTAGCTGTGACGTCAGGCTGAGACACAATTAATAAGTTTGTAATTTCTCTATTTTGAACCGAATACAATTTTGTTTAAAGGAAATTTTTATATTTTTAATAAATATAATATATTTAATATTAGTCAAATACCGTATTGTAATCTAATCTTATATAATATATACATGTATATATTTATTTAAGAAGAATATATGAAGTCACCCGAAGCGCGACGTTTGCCTGAGCAAACTGGGAACGAATATCTTAAGCTTAGGTACAACATATTTTTATTTTAGTAAATACAACCGTTTCTTGCGCGTGAAATGCTTCACTAAATAAAAAATGTACGTGCTACGAATTCTCGACGTTCATTTGAAAGGTATAAAGGAGCTTTGTTAAAAGCAATTTTGTTTTTTTTTCCCTATTTAAAGAGGTTCGGTTAGTTTCGTTACGATTGAATCAGACATTTTCGGAAAATGGAGATAAGACATCGTCCTATCTACTGCGAACTATAGATAACATCGCAACTGTACCTTGTAAGAAAAAATCTCTAATTTAGGTTACATTCACTAACTACTTAATAGGTATATTATGTAATTAAATAAATATGCTTAAATGTAATTTTTGAAGTGACGTGAATTAGGCGTATTTTCTGAACAGTGGACGAAACTGAACCGTCACACGCTCGGGTCGGTGACGCTGAATCGGATACACTCGGCTCTATTGGGTCGGTGACTTCTACGAACGAAGAGTGTATCGTTTTAAGAATGAGGTAAATGCTTTTTTTTTTTAATAAATATCACAACGAAAAATAATTTTAAAAAAATCATTATTAACAAAATTAAGAATGTTTAAAATGTCATGTTTCTCGTCGCCACTACCACAATGTCTGAAGACCAAGGTCTTAAACCAATGCGTCCTGCCTACAATGACATACGGTGCCGAAACATGGACTCTCACAGCAGGACTGATCCACAAATTTAAAGTCGCTCAGCGCGCTATGGAGCGGGCTATGCTCGGTATTTCCTTGATAGGCAAAATCAGGAATACTGAAATCCGTCGAAGAACTAAAGTTGTCGACATAGCCGAAGTAATTAGTAAGCTGAAGTGGCAAAGGGCCGGTCACATTTGGCGTAGAACCGACTACCAATGCGGTAGACGGGTTCTAGAGTGTAGGCCACGTATTGGGAACCAAAGCGTTGGACGCCCCCCGACCAGGTGGACTGATGACCTGAAGCACCATACCAGGGGTAATTGAATGCGGAAGGCGGAGGACCGTGTGTGGTGGCGACCCTTGATAGAGGCGTATATCCTGCAGTGGCGAAACACGGGCTGATGATGATGAAAACGTCCTGTTAGACAGAGAGGGCAATACCGCACGGCATGCATATGTGAAACGTCACGAGATTTAAGAAATTTAAAATAATGTTAAATATCGTTTTGCAAGAAAGATAGAAAGGTAAAATTGTAATAGCTTGTAATTTTCGTATACATCAAGCGAGTATAGTAATTTTTTTTATAAATTTTGTGATCGTATAAAGTCTAAAATGAATATAAATTAATTGATAGTAGTCAAATATTCTATTAAGTGTTTATAATCAGTGTAATGTTTCAAGTGTATAATAACGTGTGCATTATATATTTGTGTAGTTTTCACTTCTAGCGTACCTATGATTACAAGTGATTACAAGCACAACCCCTCTTCTTTACAATTTTAAATGCTGTTTATACTTACTCTATTGTAATCTACATTTAGCTCGGTGGTCTCGGCCATGTTTAGTCCGTCTCTCGGATGTATACATAGAGAAGCCATGATAGTTACGACCTTCATCAAAACAATAACTTTCAAAATTGTAATTCGAGCTAAACATGGTGCATTTTGTAATACTTACCCGCAACGCTCGTTATGAATGCATGACGCGGAAAGCGATGATTTTTCGCGCAGTCTCGACCCGCGTTAATAAAATACGGATGCGTGATACGGGTAAGCTAACGTATATCATACGTTGAATACTTTATTTTCATAGTGTTTTAAGTATTTAATTTAGGTTCAGTGTATTTTCCTGCCGTCCTGGTATAGTCAGTAATTTATTTGAGCTTCAGTTCCATTTCTAGGGCATATTTAGCATAAACACGTAAGCTATAAAAAATTTAAAAAATTATTAAACATGCTTGCTGAAAAAATTAAAATAGAATTTCATTTGAGGGCCAAACTAAAGATATTTTGATATGGGTTTATCTCCGTTTGCAATTTATAACAATTAAGTCTTATTTATATGGGAGTGTATTTACCATAGATAATTGTATTTATGCACATTGGAATATTGAAATTGTTTTTCTCTTACCAGTTAAATATTTTTACGTCGTCGAGTTTTTTTTTAAATTTTTATATTAGGTAGTTTTACCACAGAAAATCGAGTAGATTAGATGTGCTATGTGACGGTATTTGTTCAGAGACACGTGTCCCAAAAACAATTACACAACGAATGTAAGTAAAAATATTAGGCATACGTAAATAGTTTTGGCTCAGATTTATATCATTCTAGAAAGCGGTGCAGTCGTTCATCCCTTTTACTTATATTTTTATGATATGATGTTGCATTTCAGCATTTTTGTTAAGAGATCTGTTTGAAGCATGCAATATTTGTGATCACACGCTTGCCTATTACGTTTCAAACAGCATTTTAAATTTCGAACAGACGGACAGAGAGGAAGCATAGGCTCAGTAATAGGGCCCCATTGGCACCGTGTTGGTACGGAAAAATTGAGAATATAATATATTATAATGATTATTATATTATGTCGTGATAGCCCGAGTCAATTTCGAGTTTACAAGGGCGTGCGGCCGTGGTTCGAATTCGAGCATGTACCAATGAGTTTTTCTGACTTAAGTACATAACTATCATTGACTCCGAGCATCGGAGAGCACGTTAAGCTATCGGTCCCGGGCGCCATCGTTAAAATCCACCAACCCGAACTGGAGCAGCGTGGTGGATTAAGCCCTAAAGCCCCCTCACACTCCCCAGCGTGAGGGGGCTTTGGGGAGGGGTCCGGGGGGAGGCCCCTGAAGTGGGGCACAATGGGCTGGTGGAATGAAATGGAAAATATATTATAATTATATTTGGGTGATCTCGGTTGAATGATATGATAAATTCATTATTTATATTAATCGTTCACAATTTCATTCTGTTTATTAAAACACTATCTTTCCGTCCGCGGCTCCGCTTGCTGACTACACAGTTGTACCGGGATCCCTTTTTCCGGGATAAAAACTAGCCTATACCACTCTTCAGCTTATAAACTATATCTATACAAAAATCATAGCGGTCCCGGTATAACTATGAAGACCACGCGAGCGGAGCTGCGGACGGTATGCTAGGTTGAAAATAAAATATAGCCTATATCACTCAGGGATAATGTAGCATTCTAATGGTGTAAGAATTTTTGGAATCGGTCTAGCAGTTTTTGGTTTATTCGTTACAAAAATAAAAATCTTTCCCCTTTATAATATTAGGATAGAAAACGCTTATTAATCTCGATATCAAGAGCCAAAGGTTTGTGGAGTTACTGTTAACGAGAAATTTGCGTCTTCCGACTGGGTGGTGTTTAGTCAATTGTAAAAACGACTGAAACTGTATAATAGACGAAGTTCGTAATAATGTTGAATTATAGAAATGACCTCACTACCTATCGAGCTACTTTGTGCACAGTCGTCTAACAGGACGATTTCAATAGCATATTTTTTGTCATTGTGGCTATAGGCTTCCAATACAAAAAAAGAGGTTCTAGCCCGTGTCCGTTATTCGCTCAGTTCCTTAACTGACTTCTACCGAAAAAATATATGTAATATGAGTAACCCTGTTATAGGGCGGTGTATTTTTGTTTTTTCGATATCTAGTTTAGTGGTTTTATAATAAATTTTACAAAAACATGATTTTATTAGAATTTTTTGTTCTGAAAACAATGGTCCGTAAATTCCATATAAATACGATTTTCAAGAAAAAAAAAACAAACCGCTCTAGGGACGGCCTTTCTTAATAATGCTGCAAATTTTGGTATATTAGAACACACTAATTTCATGAGTGGAAACAGACACGACTCGCAAACTACGGGTATTTTATAGGTATATTTGGTAATTTGCTCTTGTCATCCCTTTCACTCAAGAACAGGTCCGGGAAGAAGGATTGAAACGGAGATAGAGACGTCAATTCGAATCCGCGGAAAGAAAGGCTATCCTCTTAAGTGATAAAATAATTAGTTTATAATGTAGCATAACATACAAATCTTTTACAAATTTATTATGCGGTTATCTTGTCATTTTATACATATATAAAGCACATGTTAGTTGGTTAAACGAAATTAAAAATAGCACTATCTCTATCTGCATTATAAACTTATATATTATTAATAACCAAAAATATGAACTTTTGAAATGATTCCCATAGACGATTTATTTGATATTTTCCGTTATATACATCGGGCGATGTCTTTTAGTTTCGTAAATCGATAAAAAATCATATCGATATATCGAATCGAATTCTTCCCATCACTAAATTGTACCTTACCCTGCGTATATATTATAGCGCAGCATCCGTGTCAGGGAGTCCCTTGCGTCTCGTTTTTGGGGCGAGTAATCAATCTAGTTCGCGCCGTTCTAACCAGATTTAGGTTTTTTGGGTAACGCTTCTTCCATCTTGTACCTGTATTATTTTTCAAAAGCGTTTTTTTTTTGTGACAACACCATATCTCTCATAATCTATACCGTCTGTACTACTATTATATATGAATCTTTTCGTTTCGTGATTAATATACATTTTGTGACTCACTGACTTCAATTCTACCATTGTCATTTATTTGTTTGTCTGTCTGTATGTCCTTATATAACTCAAGAACAGCTAGACTGACCTTGATGAAAATTGGTATAGATATAGTAAGAAAATTACGGATATAATAGACCATAAATAATATCGGTGAACCTAATGTTAACCGTAAAAAAAAATTATAAATAATTGTGAAAATGTTCAATGAATGTATTGTATTTATATATTTAGAAAAAAAGATATTTATGGGAGTACAACAAGAGTTTAAACATTCTATGGTACTTCCGTCATTCTTTAAGTTGAAGCTATCAAATATTGAGCGAATATTGACTGACGGAATGGCCGAGTGGTTAGAGACCCTAACTGCGGAGACAAAGGTCACCGGTTCGATTCCCGCCCGGGATAAATATTTGTTTGCATGAACATGTTTATTTCGTTCCGTGTTTGGGTATAAAATATTTATATATATATATATATATATATATATATATATATATATATATATGTATAAAATATTTATATATATATATAATAAATAATAGTTGAGTATCTGTTGTCTAGTAACCCATAACACAAGCATAATACCTGCTTACTTTGAGAGTAGATGGCGCTGTGTGTGAGTCCCATGTATTATTGTATTATAAATATTTGGCTTTATGGTTAGAAATTGAAAAAAACAGTTTTTAGCTTTTATAGAAATTTTATTAGAGAGAAAATTGTAAAAATTGTAAGTTGAGTAGTTTTTGAGATTGAAGTATTTGTTTCTAAACTTATTATTTAATCGTCAACGTTCAGCCAACTGCGGAACCCTTCAGTATGCGTAGACTGATACGCACTTGGCCGAATTTTGAGGTCTATAGAGTGGAAATAAACGAGGCGGAAATATATTATATACTGGTATACTAGATCGTATTTTATAAAATCTATTCAACGTCATCTCGCTCAAGGGATAACAGGATAATTAAAAGTTTTCTCTTCCAAGTTCGGTTTTCGTACATAAACAGGTATTTCAGCCCAAGCATTTTTAGGGATTTGGGCATAAAATCCCAGCTTCCAACCACAATATACCTAGAAAGATTATTCATGAAATTTCATCAAATCATATAAATTAAAAATGCCCAATAAATTATTCGCTCATATAGATCTTTTGTGTTTTCTACGGGCGTATGGAACAAACGAAATAATGAATATACGTCATTATCTTTGTTTTAAATAAACATTTCACTAAATTACATATGAAATGTAATTTCAGAATTCTTTAGTTTCTTTTCGCGCGCAATTTACAATAGAGTCACACAATATTTTATTTCACAGCGAATACTTTTTTTTATTTCAAATAACGTTAAGGAACCATAGACTCTAGGTCCACGTCATTAATGGAGCTTATTAATATTTTTGGCACATCGTACCTACTCCTAAACTATTGAGTTTGCCCTAAAAACTACTTTTGTTTTTAAATATTTTTTTTAACCTTATTTTCTAAGTGAACAATATTCTATTACAACAGCGAATACTTCAAAACATCAATTGGTGTATATTTGGTTTACGGCGTATACTTTTTGTTTTTTTTTTTTTTTGATACCACGCAGTATCTCTATGAGCATCTATGGTAACAAATTGAAGGGTTGTCACAACTTCGAACACGTATTATTGTAATATATAACTTGTTTGTTCCCATACTGACCCAGAAATAAAGTAGACAGTAGTAAGCGGTACCGGAGATAGAGCTGGCACAGAGGTCAACATTTAACCTTTGACATAGTTTAGCCTAGCCCTTAAATTACAGTGTAAATATAAACAGTAGCTCCTAACCCGTATGTTTTAGGAGAACTTAAAGTTTAATAGCATCAAACTTTAAGCTCTTCTAATGTCGGTGTTACTTCGTTATCTATACGAATGTTGTATAGATCTCATTGTTAGATTGTTAGAATACTTTATACATTAGATTTTAAACAAAGATTAACACTAATAAGTAGGAAAACTAAGTTAAACCACTTTGAGTCTATTATACTGCATATCACCACCCCCTTAAGGTATTCGGCGTATATTTGTGCTGTTTATCGCCCACCCAATAACTGTAAACACCTATTTGTCAATGAGCTGCAACAAAATATTAAAAGACTGGAGATACACACTGATCTATACTTAATAGGCGACACTAATATGAATATACGAATCGACAGCCCTGTAATACATAAATATGTTAATATGTTATCTAACTATGGTCTTGAGTGCGGGATCTCCGACTACACGCGAATAGAAACAAGGAACAATAAAGTGACTAAAACATGCATCGACCATATTTACGCGAAATCACGCACTCAACAACTATACACAGCGGCGCTTGGCACTGTACTGGCTGACCATCGTGCGATCTCTCTGGCGTGCACTGACGCTATTGATATACAGGTTGCTCCTATAACTAAAATTTTGTATAATTATAAAAAATTATCGTTAGGCTTAAAAAACATTAACTGGTCTTCTCTAGAAAAATTAAATTGTTTTTTAGAAATATATAATAGAATGCAAATTGAAATAAAAAAATGCTATAATGAAGCTAAAATCTTATCAACTAAACATCACACTAAAAATCGCAACAGTAATTGGGTAACCGAAAAAATAAAGAGAGTATGCCACGAGAAAGACCTAAGCTATATCAGGTGGAAAAAGGATACGAATAACCAAATACTAAAACTGAAATATCATAAAAATAGAAATCTTGCAAATAAATTAATAAGGCAATCTAAAAATAATTACATAAAAAAGGAAATCTATGAAAGTAAAAATAACCACAAACGTCTATGGCAAATATTAAATAGGATTTCCGGAAGAATTAAAACATCAATAGACAGTATAATAACTAACGCTTTTGTAAATAAAACAACAACCATCAGGGACATAACAAATAATTTTGCTAAAAGATTTGACGACAGTGTAAAAAACACATCTGAGTGTAACATAAAACTTTTGAAAGAGATAAGCTATAAAAACCCGACCCCAGTCTCTATGCGATTTCAAAAAGCGGATGCTGAGAAAGTAAATAAAATTATTACTTCACTCAAAATAAGCAAAGCACCAGGCATAGATATGATTCGAACAAAAGACATTAAAGTAATAGCTTCAAATATTAATGTCATCATTGCAAATTTGATAAATGCTAGCATTAGAGAAGGAAAATACCCAAATGAACTAAAAACTGGCATAGTAAGACCAATTCATAAAAAAGGTTCATTTAGCAATTATGATAACTACAGACCTATTACATTGTTACCTACAATAGATAAAATTATAGAAAAATATATATGTCAACAGATTTATACATTTTATGATAAAAACTCTATTCTAACTAAAAAACAGTACGGATTCCAACCAAATAAAAATACCACCCAACTACTCTCGAATTTCACAAACAATATTTACAAATCACTTAATGATAAACAACATGTTTTGGCTGTGTTTATCGATTTTAGCAAAGCATTTGATACTCTCAGACACGACAAACTAATTGAATCCCTGAATGAATCTGGCATTAGGGGACGGTTACTTGACTGGTCCAAAGACTATATTGATGGCAGATCCTACTATGTCAAGGTGGAGAATGTCATGAGTGAAAAAATTTCTGTTTCCAAAGGAACAGCGCAGGGTTCGGTGCTTGGTCCCCTTCATTACCTCACGTATGTCAATAATCTGACCAACCTGATCAGGGAGACTGACATCTATCTGTTCGCGGACGATACCTGTCTCGTTGCGGCAGACCAGAATATTGACAATGCTATGAATAGGCTTCAAAACGACTTTGATCTATTGAGTAAGTGGGCACATGATGCTGGACTGCTTTTAAATCCTAAAAAGACGAAACTTATGTACATAAGTTCAAGTCAAAATAAGCAATACATGACCACACGCCTAATAGCACATGAGCATGTCTGCCTTCACAAAACTATAAATGTAAGTAGTTGTACCTGTCCTCATATAGAAATAGTGGATAGCCATTCATACCTTGGTATGGTTATTGACAATCGCATGAGCTGGAGGCTGTTGTATATGAATTATTATTATATTGAGGGTAGGCGTACATTTGGCTTTGTATTCATAGATATTAGAGAAAGTAAATCAGTTCCTTTTCGGTCAGCTATGTGTTTCATTGTACACGATACAACATGGTGTCAGGTGTGGGGTTTTCAATAAAATGGATTCGTAAATCGTAATGGTAATAGTAGTACAGTGTGCGTAAGAATAGTTCGCGAGTAATTAAGAGTAAGAATGTCGACGGAAGAGTATCCACGATTGGGCGCGCTGCAGCTACAACAGCCCGCGCCACTACAACAAGATGGTAATATGGCCAACAATTGGAAGGAATGGAAAACGGCGTTTGACTGTTATCTAGTTGCATCAGGTCGTGATACAACAACAGACAAAGAAAAGTGCGCTATATTTTTGCACGTTATTGGAAAGTATGGCCGAGAAATATATGAATAATTTGAATTTTCATCAAGAGAAAAAGATAATTACTCTAAATTATGCCAAAAGTACGAAAATCGGTGTGACCCAGAAAAAAATGTAAATTTTGAGAGGCATATATTTTTTGAAACGAAACAGGTTGACGAAACATTTGATAAATATTTGTCTAAACTAAAAATAAAAAGTAAGACCTGCGATTTCGGCAACTTAAAGAACAGTCTGTTATTGACACAACTCATTCGAGGAATTAAAAATACAGAATTGCGTGAGCGGCTGCTGCGCCAGAAGGAACTGGAGCTGGAGACAGCGGTGACATGGTGCCGCGCGGCTGAAGTGGCCAGCGCGCAGGCGGCCACACTGCGCCCGCCTGCCATCGCGCAAACACAAATCGTAGCGACCGGCGACACGGTGGACGAGGTGCGAGCTCGACCTCGGCGAGACACGCGTGGGAACGCCGCCGGTGCTGGCGGCCGGGCCTACGCTCACGGAGGTGGAGACAGAGGTGCGGAGTGGCGGATGCAGCCAAGACAACCAGTGTGGAAGTGCGATAAATGTGATAAAGTGCATAATATAAGAAACAGGTGCCCTGCCTTTCAAGTGCATTGTTATCGTTGCGGGCGGCTAGGGCATTTCGCGATATGTTGTGCGAACAGAGCGACGCGGTCGGCGCCGATCGTGCGTGAGGTGCAGTACGAGTCGGGAGCAGGTGCGCCGTATGAGCCGACAACGCCCGCGTTGTACGAGGTGGCGACGGCGGCCGAGCGCGAACCGTGCGCCGAGCTGATGCTGGAAGCAGTAAACGCTGACGACTCGGACGGCTGGTATGAAACTGTCTTCGTAAACGGTACGTCGATTTTATTTAAACTAGACTGTGGAGCGGACGCTTGTGTAATGTCATACAGTAGTTTTGTGGCGGCCGGATTTATGAACAATATGATTAATAAAAGTGGACAGTTTATATTAAGAGAGGTTAGTAAGACAGTTGCCCGTTGTGGGATATTTGGAAGCAGAGTTACGTGTAGGTGTCTATCGTTTACAACAAAAAATATTTATTTTAGATGTTAATTGTAACAATTTGCTAGGGAGAAATGCTTGTATAAAATTAAATTTGATTAAGAGAATTGTTAATGTAGAAAGTATACAATATTTGGAGCGAACATTTAATAATAGTTACAAAAATATTTTCGAAGGTATCGGCTGCCTGTCAGTTAAGTACAATATACCAATTGATAAGACAGTTCCGCCTGTCGTGAACGCGTCTAGAAAAATACCCTTAAAATTACGTGAGAAACTTCGCGAGGAGTTGGAGCGCATGGAGCGGTGGGGCGTGGTCGTGCGCGAGGAAGGGCCCACGGACTGGGTGTCGAGCTTGGTGCTGGTGGCCAAACAGAACGGGGCGCTACGCGTATGTCTCGATCCGCGCAACCTCAACCGGGCCGTAAGACGCAGCCACTTTCAGTTGCCCACTCTCGATGAAATTGCGGCGAATCTCAGCGGTGCTAGGTATTTTTCAAAGCTGGACGCAAACAAAGGTTTTTGGATGGTTCCACTCACGGAGGCTAGTTCTAAGTTATGTACATTTTCATCACCATTCGGTAGATATAGATTCTTGCGATTACCGTACGGCGTCTCGTGTGCACCTGAAGTATTTCATAATGAAATGTACAAAATATTTTCAGCTGAGGGAGTAGAAGTTTTTATCGACGACATACTGGTTTGGGGACGGACTAAAGAAGAGCACGATAGGAGACTAAAAATAGTACTTGAGCGAGCTAGTGTTAATGGAGTCAAATTTAACAAAGAAAAATGCACATTTTATCGGAATAGCGTAGCCTACCTGGGACATATATTCGACGAACACGGTATGCGACCGGATAACGAAAAAATTACAGCAGTAACAAATATACCAAGGCCGGAAAATAAAAAAGATTTGGAGCGATTTTTGGGGATAGCTAATTATTTATCGAGATATATACCTAATTATTCATCTTTATCAGCACCGTTGCGGGAATTAATGAAAAAAGATCGCGTGTGGGAGTGGGGGAGCCACTATGACGAATCCTTTGAACGACTGAAGTACTGCATAACGGCGGCGCCGGTACTACGATATTACAGCACGAGCGAGCCTGTGACACTGTCGGTTGACGCTAGTGGGCGTGGTCTCGGGGCTTGTTTATTACAGGACGGCCGGCCCGTCGCGTATGCGGCACGCACCCTTACGGATACAGAGACGCGTTGGGCTCAGATTGAAAAAGAGCTGCTGGTGATAGTTTTTGCTTGTGAAAGATTTCACCAGTACATATATGGGCATAGTGATGTGACGGTTGAAAGCGATCATAAACCGTTGGAGGTGATTTTTAAAAAGAATTTGAACGAAACGCCAGCGCGTCTACAAAGAATGTTATTACGTCTACAAAAATATAATATAAAAATATTTTATGTCCCGGGTAAAAAATTGTTTATAGCGGACGCTTTATCTCGTGCTGCTGTCGAACCAGCACGAACTACTGATGCTCACATATATGACAAAGTAGAAGTGCATGTGAACGCTATTTATGACAATGTTAACTTCTCAGGTGAAAAATTAGGTCTAGTGCGTGAGGAGACAAAGAAGGACACGAGTTTGATGACGGTATCGGCATATTATCGCGAAGGATGGCCCGAAACAAAAAACCGTATAAAGGCTGAGGCGAAGCCCTACTGGGCTGTGAGAGATGAATTACATGTAGTAAACGGAGTTGTGTTTAGGAACGACCGTGTCGTCATTCCACAGTCGCTGCGTAAGGAGATGCTGGCGCGCATACACGAGGGCCACCTTGGTATCGAGAAATGTAAGAGGCGCGCGCACGGCGTGTTATATTAGGTATGGGGCGGGACGTGGAGACCGTGGTGGAGGCCTGCGAGACGTGTGCGCACCGCCGCAATGCCAACCGCCGCGAGCCGCTCGCGCCGCACCCGGTGCCAGCCGGACCGTGGCAGGTCTTGGCCACGGATATCTTTGAACTTAACGGCAAGCGCTATCTATTAGTGGCAGACTATTATTCTAAGTACGTAGAAATTTCTGTATTAAGTGACATGCGATCGACAACAATTATAACACAATTAAAAGCAATGTTCAGTAGATTCGGAATACCCCGAAAAATTATTTCAGATAATGCAGGATGTTATGCGTCGGATGAATTTAAAAAATTTATTAATGCATGGGAGATCGAACACGTCACGAGCTC
The DNA here is from genome assembly GCA_949709985.1 of Luffia ferchaultella. Taxonomy (NCBI): domain Eukaryota; kingdom Metazoa; phylum Arthropoda; class Insecta; order Lepidoptera; family Psychidae; genus Luffia; species Luffia ferchaultella. Next base: position 6,075,936 of record OX453267.1, read on the forward strand.
GCCACTTTATCCCCGATCGAACGGCCTAGCGGAGCGAAACGTGCAGACGGTTAAAAAATTACTCATAAAGGCGAGCGACGACGGTAGCGACCCATACATGGCATTATTAAATTTTAGAAACACGCCAATCTCGGGCGAAAAATATTCGCCCGCGCAATTATTGATGAGTAGACGACTTGCGGACAAGCTGCCAACTTGCTTCCGTGCGCTCGCACCGCGAATCCCCGAACAAAGTAATATAACAACGACGCGAGTTAGTAATCAAAATAAAACAAAAAAATATTACAATAGAGGCACACGAGCCCTTCAACCGCTAGCCTCAGGTGATCAGGTACGCATGCGTGACGGTAACCGCTGGGTAAGTGCGCGCGTCGACAAACCTGCAGCGGAGCCCCGTTCATATTGGGTAGCCACGGACACGGGCGGCCGGTATCGTCGGAACAGACAGCACCTAATGCGTCGCCGCTAATGTACCTAAAGCACTCGTAGTACATAATGTTGTGACCTATTAGAATAAGTTAAAAATAAGAATCACTTTACTGTCTATTGCTTAATGTAATATTAGTTTGTAAGTAATTTACTTAGATTAGTTAAAAAATAATAATAATAATTAAAAAAAAAAAATAACATTTGTAGGAAACAAAGTATATAAATACATCAGAATAAAGTTCTAACTTGACTACCTATACCTACTATAAAATAATTAAAATGTCATTTGTTACTTCAAAATTACTTAGGATAAACCATGGATTATGTAGTGTTGGATTATAGTTTGTAAATCAATGAAATGTAAATTTAGTGCATAATAATAATTACACATCAATTGTCTTCAAAATTAAAGGGGAAAGATGTTGTATATGAATTATTATTATATTGAGGGTAGGCGTACATTTGGCTTTGTATTCATAGATATTAGAGAAAGTAAATCAGTTCCTTTTCGGTCAGCTATGTGTTTCATTGTACACGATACAACAGAGGCCACATATCACTAAAATATACGACAAACTTCGTGCATTATTAGCCAAATTTTCATTAATAAAAAACAAAGCACCATACTCAACTAAACTACTTCTGTTTAAATCTTTAGGGGAGTCACTAATTTCATATGGGTTGAGTAGCTATGGACGCACCTTTAAAACACACTTGGATTTAATAAAAGACCTACAAATAAGAATACTTAAAACAATAGTCCCATATAAAATTAAAATAAAATTTAAAGAAAACTATGATGCACTTTTCTGGTACTGTAAATTGATGAATATACATAACAAAATTAAATACACCCTCTTGGTTGAACAGTTTTTCAATATAGATTTTCAAAAGGCTATAAGTCATCCGACATTGACTAGGAGACAGACGGAAAAAAGACTTCAAATACCAACCTACAATAATTTATATGGCAAAAGATTGCTGGAATATATGGTGCCTAACCTTATAAATGAACTGCCGTCTCAATTAAAACAGGAACTCGATCCGAAGAATATTAAAACGAAACTTAAATTTTATTTCCAAATTGATAAATAGATATGGAGCATCCTGTTTACTTGGTTGCTGGTTGAAGTGTGTTCGATTGCATACCTACCCTGTTTTGTTTTTGTCGTTTCTTTTTTTTTTTTTTTTTTTTCTTTTGTATTTCGTTAACTTTGTGTACATGTAAAAGTTTTAGTCCAATGACTATAACATATCATTTTGCTTTGCTCATGTTTCTTTTTATTTTAATTTTATTTTTATTTTAGTTAATGTAAATGATGAGTGATCTGGTGTACAGACAATTCTGTTTAGAATTAAGATACACCTTTATATAAACTATGTATTATTATTATGTCAATAAAATAAATAAAAAAAAAAAAAAAAGTATTTGGATCAAAAATATTAACGGAAATAGCAAAGAATAGAAATTTAGTAATTTAGAGGTATAATATAAGAAATTTTAAATTTAATGCCTTTCTCTCTGAGGCACCAAAACGTGTTAAGTTTGAACGGGTAAAATATTTGCGATTTCCAAATAATCTATGAGAATTTTTGCTTTTCCATTATATAACTTACGCGACGCTCAAATTCCGACTCCGTGATGATAATTTATCAAGTTACGACAAAAGTCTAAGCTCGCATCTGGACCATGGGACAAAAATATCCTTTAGATCTTAGTGTTTTGTACAGAAATTAGAAGTTAGATGCTATGTAGGCGCAGCACGCGTGTCCCTCACATGCAATCAAATGTGTCCATATGAAACTAAGAGATGCGACCTTATAATCATGCCGTCTCCCTTAGGTGTGACAGTTGTATCTCTGCAGTAAATATATTATTATTTGATCATAGAATTTAATTCATAAATTTCGTAGAGATTTTTCCTCAAGCCAATTTTGTATATGTTTTTGTCTTCGAACACCGGTTGGAACAGGACTGTAAAGCATTGCGCCCTAAACGAAATCTTATAATTATCTAAATCTTTTTTTATCAAAAAATCACAACCATATTCTATTTTTTTAACATATTTAAATGATGAAATGGAAAATGTGAAAATATGAAGAAAAAATAAACAGAAAAAAATTTACTTTACGTACCTATTACATTATGAAAGCTATGTATGTGTTTTTCTTGTCTTTTGCCATATATTATGAGCTGAAACATTTTGGAAAAGTTCATAGGCAGTTTCCAGTTTCCATAGGCAGTATCACCTACTTGATAAGCAGATTCACTACAACAATAGCAGAATACCCTGTAGTCCTATTTCAACCTGTATATCAGGTAATTAGTGTAATTAGCATTGGTGTGGATTCGGTGACAGTCATTTCTACACAAACGTATCAAAGTAACTTTTCAATGAATCCAACAATGTTTTGTTGTATACAAATTATGTGTACCACGGCATTCAGTATAAACCCCACGATCTACTGGATAAACTCTATGCCACAATTAAGGACGTACTTCCACGATATGTCGTCAACAAAGACAAAAAGTGTCGACCTATACTGTACGCGTTTACTTTTTATTGCTCATGTGAGTAGTATATATTGGTTACATTTCTACGTTCTTTTCTACTTTCCAACATGAAAATTGAAATAGATTCTTCTATTTGTCTATGTCAAGAAAAGTCCGCAAAAAATATGCGCGTATTTTCTTGTCCGCGTTTGATTATTTGTGGATAATTTTGTAAATTTTTAGATATAATTCAAAATTAATACCACCGAATGCGCGGTCGCTTCGCCCACATAGAAATCGGTCTAGAGCCTGTTTGAAATTTGGAACTTTACAGCTATCACGAGAAATAGAAACACTTATTTTTAAATATCTTTGGATGTTTTTGAGTGTTTATGAATATATATGCATCTGTGTGGTCTTATTTTATGATTAAACTTTATGAAATCTGTATGAACAATACAGAATTTTAAACCTTTTTACATGAACACTACTAAAAACTGCAATAACTACCACGTGATATTAATTTTATGTTTAGTAAAGGCTTCGTTTCGATTTTCAGCGCGATGAAGTGAGTTAAGGTTAGCAATCTTCACTGCGTTGCATACATTGCGTAGTTTCAGCAGAGAGAGCCAGATAATTATTAACTCATACGGCAATGAACTACAATCTGTGGCAAGTTATTTCCTAGCCTCATGGGTCGCGGGCCACATAATCGGTGTAAAACGGGAGTGCAAAGGCGAACGGTCCGCTTCCCCACTCGCTCGCACGCAATTCGTGACACAAATCTTCAAAATACATCTGGTTTGTTTTTTCGGTATTTTTTTGTACAATCAAGACTATAGTTACCTATTAACTAATTATTTAGACGATTTAGACCTATAACGTAAAAACGTAAAATATGTCGAGTACATATACCTTCCATGTAAGGATATCATGTTAATTTTTATTCAACCATAAATGACAAAAAAATAATTCACCGTTCAATGTTGCCTTACTATAGAATACCCCTCAAAGCCGCCACTGATTAGAATGCAAAAGTCGATATCGATGAAATCTAAATTGTCCCAACCATAGAAGAACGATAAAACATCCGAAGCATCTCGACTATTTCTGCCGAAATATACAAAAGAGGGAATGGACCTATTTCATTATACCTACTTTTTTCTTAGTGTTATTTAAAGATTATCAAAGAGTTCTTCCTCAACAAGTACTTAGTGTTCACCGAAAAAAAAAGCAATTAGTATCGAAAATGTCGTGATAGCCGAGTGGTAGTGAGCCCGTTTCGTATTTAGAAGTCCATGGTTCGAATCCCAGGACATGTACCAATTAGTTTTTTCTAACTTATGTACATAACCATCACTGACTATGTGCCTCGGAGAGCACGTTAAGCCGTCGGTCCCGGTTGCCATCTATTAATGGCAATCGTTGAAATCTACCAACCGGCAATGGAGCAGCCTGGTAAATTAAGCTGTGAATGTCCTCATTCCGAGGGGAGGCTTAAGTCCCTGCAGTGGGGCAATGGGCTGATGGTATGGTATAGCATGGTATAAAATAAAATGTAAAAGATATTTAAAAAGAAAATAAATAAATATATGGAGATACTTATTAAATAATGAAGTTTATAATTAATGCAATTAAATAACAGAGCCAAGAAAACTTGAACTACTTGAATTCATTTATTTCTATTAAAATACGAAACATTATGTTGAAATATATTCAAAATACCCACATAGACATAACGCATTTCTTTTATGTAGAGAAGTCACGATAGTTCCGACAAGCGGGCAGCGTTTGAAATGTCTTTCTCGGCTCGGTAAATTTTGTGGTAGCTGACTAGCATAGAGTATTTTTATTTGTTTCTAACTTAACATGTAATGTTAAATTTTTTATTTTAAAAATTAAACAAAAACATCAATTAAATACCTATTATACGAAGGGTATAAAAGAAATAAAATAATTTAGTTACAAACTAATATTCTAATTATCAGTTTTCGTCAAAATATTTTAAGCTAATAAATATTTAATGCACACAGGCGTAAAAACATTTACGCTTACCTTCTGTCATATAACCTAATATCACTACATATTATAAAATATAGTCCTCCGCCGCGTTTGTCTGTCTGTCTGTCTGAACGCGATAAACTCAGATACTAGCGAACGGATTGGCTTAAGGTTGACGCCAATGAACGGAGTGATTCGAGAGGAAGGTTTGTGTGTATGATTTATTAATGTTTTGTGCAAATTAGTTGAAATATGACGATTATTGTTGAAGTCGGAAAAAATCAAGCCAGCTGGGATTGAGATATAACAAAATAATGTATGGAGGAATTGTTTCTCTTTTATAGAACTCAAGAAAAGTTCGCTGTGGCATATGTCTATCTTTTATGGATAGCTTACTATACCTGTTTTTATGTTTAAAAAAATAGTGTCATATGATGAGGTAATTGTAAAGCAATTGATACGGACACAGTATTAATCCTCATCAAATGAAATACGTTATTTCCTTCAGCATTTCATGCCTATTATAATTGTCCTTTACACCATACAATTTAAATTAATATCTTCGCGTTATCGCGAAATGTCGCGTGACAAGAGACCGGACCTAGCGGCAGAGTCCAACGCCGCCGACGCGACATACGTAATGTAACATTTAGACAGAAGTTATCAATGTTGTATACTAAGAAACATTGTAGTTTGTTTTCATGTATTTATTCTTTACTTTTTCAAATATTTGCAGAATTTTAAATAAAATATCTGACATCTGATATACGGCCATGTGGTCGCGGTTCAAATCCGGGCGTGTACCAATGAGTTTTTTCTGACTTAAGAGCATTTACTATCTCTGACTCCGGGCCACGGAGAGCACTTTAAGCAGTCGGTCCCAGTTGCTGTCAATAGATGGCTGTCGTTACAATCCACCAATCCGCATCGGAGCAGCGTGGTGGATTTAAGCTCCAAGCCCCCCTCATCTTGAGGGGAGGCCTAAGCCCCTGCAGTGGGGTATAAAAAGGGCTGATGGAATGGAATGGAAAATAAAATATATTAAAAATACTCCAAGTAGGATTACCTTACGTTACACTTAAATCAAATTGAATCCAATCCACATGTTCGACGCAACAAGCTGATAGGACACTACGACAGAAAAAAAAACACTACGGCTTATAAGCTCTGCTACCCGCGCGAAGCCGGGGCAAGTCGCTAATGTATTTATATATTAAAAAACTTTTATGATTACCTTAATTACGAAGTGAATTATTCATTATATTTGTCGTATTCAGTTTTAAGCACGTAAGCACTTCGCGCAAGCTCCCTTACAGATACTGCAACCGCGTAGAAATTATAAACTTCATTCTATAATCACATAAAACTACAACTAACACTTGTTTATTGTATAATTCAATTATGTTTACCAAATTTATGTTAATGTTTAAGTAATTTTACACTTATTTAACGAGCTTTTTGTTTGGAATTAACTGGGAGTGGTCATATACATCCACTCTCGAAACGATCTCGCGGCGTACTGCCGTGTCTGCCGTTTTCAGTGGGCGGGCGAAAAATCTTATCTATGGGCGGACGTGCTGAAATACTGTGGCTCTTGTACTACCAGGTCTCCGGTTTCTTGATTTCACTTTCCCTAACTTGCCTTCAGGTGACCCTCAAAAATAAAATTAAATTATTTTCAAAGAGGCAAATACATTAAAAAAACCGGCTAAGTGCGAGTCGGCCTAGAGCTCTGAACGTTCAAAGCATGAAACTACGAATTGACTAGAAGCCATCTTCTGCGTTTACCGTCTAACTTTTAATGCTCTAGCCAGTTGGTGCGAGATGGCGAGTTTCCGTCCGCGAGGTCCCCGAGCGACAGCCTGAAGCTGAACCCCTGCGAAATCCCCGCGCGCCGGTCTTCACCCCCGCGAAAATACGTTTGACATTTTCAAGACTGTGAAGTGACATTCCTGACTCTATTGAAACCAAACGCTGCTGTCAAATTTATTTACTCTATACTTCAGTGTTAAGTATAATTTAAACGTGTTTACCGCTCGTTACTCATCACCTTATGGTTTTTAAGAATTTTTTTTAAGTTATGGCATAAGAACAAATTAACAATTTTCAGATTTTTCGTTTTACTTGTGCCGTGACACTACGACAGAAAAACGATACAACATGCTCTGCTACCCGTGCGAAGCCGGGACGGGTCGCTAATGTACCTTAAGTATCTATAACAAAATACGAGCCCAATAATGTTTTTATTTTTATCCATTACGAGTTAAGACAGCCGGCAGGTGCAATGCAATCCAAAAATATCAACGAGCGAGCTGTTTTTACATTTGTACCTACCTACTTATATTGTGTCATAAATATCTTTATTTATTTAATACTGGCGACCCACCCCTGTTTCGTACAGGTCGATAGATGGAAAGATAAATTTGTATTTTAAATTAGTACATTATAACAATTCCTTATTATTAATCCCAATTTTTATTCACGTCCTAACTTCTAAACGAAAGATCCGATTCGAATAATATAAAGAATAATTTATATGTATATAATTAAAATTGATTATGAATGGTTTCATCTTTCGATTCTACCCACCTTTTAATTGACAAGACATATCTCGCGGATCTTTTTGTGGGCAATTTCACTTGACCTCACTTCATCAGCCCATTTTTACATCACTGCAGGGGCTTAGGCCTCCCCCAGGATGAGAGTTGGGGGGGGGAGGCTTGGAGTTTAAATCCACGACGCTGCTCCACTGCCGCTTGGGGATTGTAACGACCGCCATCTATTGGTAGTGACCGCGACCGACTGCCTAACATGCTCTCCAAGGCACGGAGTCAGTGATAGTTAATGTACTTAAGTCAGAAAAACTCATTGGTACATTGGTGGGCATACAATGATAAGCAATATAAACATGTGGTAGATTATATTATTTATCATCAATAGTTTGGGCAGCGCACGCAATATGATGACTTTTATAGGCAAATTTTTAATACCTTTGGTTACATTATTGTAATTTTCGTAAGGTACTCAAATTTTTTTTAAATAAAATGCGACCATCTTACTTGCTGATATTGTAACTTTCTAGACGTGAAATAATTTTTAAAATCACTTATAGTTCGCCTCAAACTTTATGGCGGATCAGAATACAACGCTATAAGCGTGCTTGCGCATGTACAGTCATACAAACCTCGCTCCACTGCGTCCCGCTTTACCTAAAACTGGTTACTGTGACGCGACTTGTGCCTATGTTCACATCCGCCATAAAGTTTGATTGGAACTGTAAGTTGTTTTTAACGACTTCAAAAAAGGAGGAGGTATCTCAACATAAAATGAAAACTTTTCTCTTTATAATAGTAATTCAGATGTCATTATTATGATTAGGTAATAAAAAATATAAAGATGTACTTTTATTAATATTTATTATTATTAATTAGTAATTTTACTACCCTTTATGGGATCACTTTGTGCGTCTGTATGGCCAATTTTTTTCATAAAGGAGTAAAATCAAAACAAGTATTTTTATATTTCGTAGTTATGTAACATAATCTTGAAATACGTCACAAGATTGAATTTATTACTTTGTGGAAAAACGTCACCATAAAGACACATTCAAAAAGTGCTGGTTCCTCTCAGAAGAATAAATAAGAAACTGAGGGACGCTCTTTTTTTAACAATGAGTGCTTAAAGATTAATATTTCCTATGGAAACAAACCGATAGGCGAGCGGCTTACACACCCATGGATTTTTGTCATCTAAGTAGTCCGATACTTTATAATAAGCTTTTGCATAAAGCTTTCGTTTTATTGTAGTTTTAATTAAACTTGTTAAGTGGTAGATCTTGAATATCAACTGGGATCTTATTGTAAAAGCGTATACATTGCCCTTTAAAAGATTTTATTGAGGCGGTTGACATGGTTAGCAAGTTTATCTTTGTTTTTTGTATTAACATTATGCCGATTACTATTTTTTTTTCAAATATTACAAAAAAATTTTTACGTAGGTACATTATGTTTTCAAACATATATTGAGAGGGCAATGTCATTATATTAATTTCCTTAAACTTGTCTCTAAGTGATACTTTAAGTTTCTAAATTGCTCGAACAGCTCGTTTCTGCAACACAAAGATTGTATTCACATTAGCAGCGTGTCACCACAGCAGAATGCCATGAGTCATCAAACTTCGAACCCACTGAAATACACCAACCTCGCGGTTTCTATGACCGAAAGGAAGCGAATCCTTTTTACAGCGTAAGCTGCAGAACCGAGCCTTCTCGTCAAGTTAGTGATATGAGGATTCCATAGCAATTTCGTGTCCAATGTGATTCCCAAGAATACAGCAGAATTCACAAGGTCCGATTTCTCGCTTTTAATAACAATATTGGTAGGTGCCTGTTTGACGTTCGGTAGCAAGAATCTCATACATTTGGTTTTTTTTACTTAGCAATAAATTATAGGCCTTCAACCATTCGATTATTTTGGAGATAGCATTGTTTACATCGTCGTACGTAAATTTATTTCTGTTAACTTTGAATATTAAAGAAGCATCATCAGCAAACATTACTACTTCGTGAATATTTTTTTATAAAATAAGGCAAGTCGTTAACATAAACTTAAAATAGAAATGGACCAAGAATTGAACCCTGTGGGACGCCCATCGATACCGCGGATCCAGGTGACCTCTCTTCGCTCACATCAACCCCCTGAACTCTGTTACATAAGTACAATGTGAGAAGATCGAGCGCACGGTGTTTAACACCATAATGACACAGTTTCCCGACCAATGTATCGAGTCGAGTCAGAAGTAGAATTTTTTCTTAGGCACGGCTAGAGAGGTATTATGTTGAAAATTATATTAAGTATTGAGATATGCGGCCAAGATGTGGGGCCTTTCGAACTCGTATTTTCACACTAGAGACCGCATCATGGTCTCAAAGCACAAGTACGGGGAAAAATCTAAAAGTTATCAATTTCTAATTTTAAGGGGTTTTATACCTATCTTAAATACTTACTGAGCTTTATATAATAGGTACTAGGTTTAAGCCCGCGTGGACTACACAGTTGTATCGGGACCGCTAAAGGGACTCGATGCTCTAGGACTAGGACATTGTGAGATTTTCTAGAAAATTCTGAAACTGAGGTACTCATACTTAATGTCATCAAAATACATTTAGCCATTTTAGCATGAAAATATCTATCCCACAGAAACCGTATATTGTTCCGAAATTAAATTTATCCTGTGTAGTTTTGCAAGCCATAAGATACTTTCATACTACATCAAAATTATTAGTTCAGCCGTTTTAGGACGAAAATTAGTTATCCCACAGGAACCGTGCCTTTTTCTGGGATAAAAAGTAAGTAGCATATATCACTCTCTACCTCATGAAGTATTCCGTGAAAGAACCAACAAACATACTTTCATTTATATTAGTAGGGATAGGTACCTTAGACCGTACCTTAGACTAGTACCTTAGGCACCGACTTCATTAACTATATGCCGCCTGTTAAGGTACCTTAGAACGTAAATTCGACTTTCACGTACGTTCATTCTAGTAGTAGCTATTATTCTGTAATGCTCCAGTTAAAACGAAAATACTTACCAACCTATTTCTATGTTAACGCGATTTAACGTTGCACACACTGTTCGCACATTTTCGCACAGTTTATCACAACACTTTAAATGACCTTTCCAGTGATATTCGTTTCATTTGATTTATTGTTCGTTATAATATTTATCGGAGCAGCCGGCCGGGGTAACCGCGTACAGCAAATGTCTATTTATAAATAGTCTGGTCTGGTCACTGAAATGTCGGTCTCGGGGCGCCGAGAAAAACACTATTATACGTTCGTATGCGTTTGTTAAGTGTATGTTGCAGTGAACTTTGTTAGAATAGTAAAATTTTAATTTTTTTTTTTAATTATACATATGCCAGGATGCCAGGTTGCTCTTCCATCACTTGCCAAACCGTAATGTTATATCCTCGGTGAAAATAATGAATGTGTTTTTTCTTTTAGTATCATTCAATACTGAAATATTGAGACATAGCGTCGCAACTTAATCAAATTACCGTAGCGAATGACGTTACAATTGTCGGTCAGCGACCTCCGGCGGGATACCCCTTCCCGCTACGCTTGCGGTCGTACCTTTATCATCCGTAGTATTTATGTTTGACTCATAGTAGCTAGGCGAGACGCCTGAACGAGTAATAATTATTTAGTTTGTATGGCATCCACTCACGATTGCGATTAGGTCGTGGCTTCCAAACCAAAGATCGTCTCTGCATTTGTGGTTGCGTGATTGTTGTAACAGCCGCACACTTGTATGGTGGCAGGTACCTATCTAAAGTTAAGATATTTTTTGGAGAAATTTTACTGACGAATTTTGCTAAAAATTTAATATCAGAAAAAAAACATAAGTGTAACAGAACAAGTCAGATATAATAGAGCATAAAATACGCTGTCTACTGGTGTTGACTGGTGTATATTTTGTGTCTGCAGTTGGAGTACAATATTATCTTGGAAAACGATCCAAAACCGAAAACGGCCACTATCTAATGCAGAGAAACAACAGAGGTATCGAGTAACAAAAAATCACAGGAATCTACCCCAAAAAGAGGGGGGGGGGGGGGTGAAGGTGCTACAAACGGAACGGCTACAAATTGAATCGAAAATTGTTTAAGATTTATCGAAATAAGGTGGCGGTTAATTCTGCCCGTGAGTAGCTATACACAATGGGTTCGTAAAGTATGAAATGAATAATTTTAAAGTTGCGAGAAATGCGAAATCTGTAGATTTTTTCTAGTGAAATTATAATTTAGCTGACCATACAATTGCTCTATAACATGTACGACTCCACATTTTACAGAGTGTACTTTTATAATACACATTACGAAGTGTCGTATGCATGTAGATTTCAGTACAAAAATAAACATGAAACTGTCCGCTTGGCTGTCCGGGTAACAATTACTGCGATTTTAATTTGGCATTTTTATCGTCATCTATTTTTGTATAAAATTTAAACCAATTAAAACCTGCTAAAATGTAGTGAAACAAATAAAACGGCTGTCTCTAAATATTCTTGGACGACACTGAGCGTCGAATTAGCATTGATCGGGTAGACGAAGTCTACAATAAATTTATTATTAATTTTTATATATTCATAAACTAGTCAAGTGCGATTCGAACTCGCGTACCAAAGATTGTTTTCTTCATGGGGATACTTCTTAGCAGTTAGTAGCACGCATGCGAAACACTGTATATGGGTTAAATTCTGATAGTTAACTATGATTTTCACCATGAACCGATGATGCAGCTAAGATAGTTCGCTCACGAGGGAACTCTTCAGCGGTCAACAGCGAGTACAAGATACTTTTTATATAAGTTAAATTCAACTATGTGTTATTTTTTCATAAAACAACTTTTGGAAAATAATTGCAAGAAACAATATTGTTCTAGAAAATATTACTTTTTGGCTGTAAATAAGTTAAATAAATCAAATAAAACATCAAGAAATAATTTATATTTACAATGTGTTTTATTAAATAAGTTATTAACAATTTATCATATTGTCATAAACATTTATAACAATTCCCAATATTTTTTTTAAATATTTTACATAATTATTTTACACAAAACAAAATTAAATCTATTCAGCTATCCCATAACTAAAATGCCACAAACAGAACAAGTTTCGTTAAACAATGAAATAAATTATTACATATATCGAACGCGGAGTTAACCAAAAAACACTCGCTGCAAACTCACATAAAACTTAATATATATATAAAATTGCATTTCTTAGAAATTTTAAATAAAAATTGTAGCGTAGCACTCCCAAATCACGTCAGACCTAATAGTGCAGGTTGTACGAGAGCAGACCTTTTTCGCTATCTAGTAAATACAATACACAGTCCTACCCACAGAGCATTAGTGTAGGTTAGAGTTGGCACGTAGGCGGTTACGCTGGCCACTTCAAGTAGGTACGCAGTATGTTGACCTAAAGCCTAAAATGCGACATTAAATCATACCAAAGATGTGAGTGAAAGGGATGAAAGACTTAACCGCTTTCCAAAATGATATAAATCTGAGACAAAACTATTTACGTATGTTTTTACTTATATTCGTTGTGTACTTATTTTTGGAACACGTGTCCCTGAACAAATATTGTCACATGGCACCTCTAACCTACTCGATAGTCTGTGGTCCTATCAATACAAATTTGCCAAATAAAACGAGGAATTATGTCATCGGTCGTGCCACTAAGTTTGAATCCATACTAATATAAATGCGAACTATATGTAATACATGGGACATCCCACGCAGCGCCATCTAGTCTCAAAGTAAGCAAGTATTATGCTTGTATTATGGCTTACTAGACAACTGATACACATACTAAAATATTCTTTTTTTTTAAGTAATATATATATATTTTACACCCAAACCCGGAACGAAATAAACATGTTCAAGCACACAAATATTTGACCCGGGCGAGAATCGAACCCGCGATCTTTAGCTCCGCAGTTAGAGTCTCTAACCACTCGGCTAATCGGTCAGTAATATGTATCGGTATGTCTGTTCTGTTTTCACGGCTAAACCGCTTTGAATCCTGCGGAAGAGCATAGGCTGCTTTTCACAGCGAAAATTTGTATGTTTGTTACCTTTTCAAGGCTATACCGTTGAACTGATCTTGATGAATTCTGTAGGAAATAGCTTATCCGTACAAGGGGAAAACAATTTACTTTCTACCGCAGAAATGACTCCTTATTTTGTTACCTTTTCAGGACTAAACTGCTGAAACAATCTTGATGAAAGGCAAGGAGATTGCTTACACACTGAATTTGCGCTAGGATAGGGGTTCCCAACGTTCTAGCAACTGCGTACCACCTTAAGGTTTTTGAAGATTTTGGCTTAGCACCATCAACAGGGGGTCTGGTTGTGTAGATTGGAAGAAAGCCCCCTGATCCTCATTTTTTAGTTAGAAACACAATTTCTATCAGGAACACGTCCATTAAATATTTTATTTTTATTAAATAAGAAATAAAACTTTTTATTTAATAATTCATACATTTTTCCATTAATTTTCAATGACATGAAGACAATAAAAGAAAAATAAAATAATTATCCACAGTAGTTTTTAAGTGACGAGCATACCACCAGTGGTACATGCACGTACCACTAGTGGTACGCGTACCACCGGTTGAGAACCCTTGCGCTAGGATAGAGGTTAAAGCTGAAATATAATTGTACATGCAAGCGAAAGCTCAGTGTTCCACTGAACCTAGCATGTACTGGCAACAGTATGACGAACACTTGTGACTTTAAAGAAAAGAGTGATTATTTATTATTTTTTTTAAATATTTTATATAAATAAGTTTTCTATAAAATAGTGTGTAAAAAAGTGGTGTGTCGTGATAGCCCAAAGCAAAACGAACCTGTCTCAAATTTATAAGGCCATGGTTCGAATCCGGGCGTGTACCAATGGGTTTTTTCTAACTTAAGTACATTAACTATCACCGACTCCATGTCTCGGAGAGCAGTTAAGCAGTCGGTCCCGGGCGCTGTCAATAGATGGCGGTCGTTACAATCCCCAACACGCAATGGAACAGCGTGGTGGATTTAAGTTCCAAGCTCCCCCTCACCCAGGGGGAGGCCTAAGCCCCTGCAGTGGGGTGAAAATGGGCTGATGAAGTGAAGAAGCTCTCTAAATATATAATAACAGAAAAGTAATTTTTAAAAAATTATTAATAACAAAGTTATGAATCTTTGATATGTCCTGTTAGACAGAGAGGGCAATACCGCACGGTATGACGTCAAATCGTTTAAAATAATGATAAACTTCTTTTTTCAAGAAAGAGAGACAAACTTTTAATAGCTTATAAGTTCCATATGTACTCTTCAACCGAATATAATTTTTATAAACGTTACCGTATAAAGTGTATTTTTATATTTTTTGACAAATATATTTTCTTCTATCTATTGGTAAAGATCGTTGCAAATAACTGTTTTGAGTCCAATTCTTTATGTAGCGCTATTATCGACGACCGCTTAGCCTAGTGGGCAGCGACCCTGCCTGCGAAGCTGGAGGTCCCGGGTTCGAATCCCAGGTCGCGTCAGTATTTATATCATGAATATTAATACTGGCACCGGGTCTTGGTTGTTATATGTATGTGGTGTCTTCGTTTGGTGCCCAAAATACAAGCTAATGCTTAGTTTGGGACCTAGACGTTGTTGTGATTGTGTGTGTGTGTGTGTGTATTCAACTGAACTATTACAACGTCGTAAGCCACAAACGCGGGGAAAGTATGCGGCGAAGTGTGAGAGGGGTCAACACGAACAGCGACAATAAGTCACATGAAGGGGAAACAGAGCGTTATCGTTTTCCTTGTTATAATTAATATTGTATCGGACCTCTAACAAGCGCTGTTGGCAAACGCGCTTCAACTACACTTAATTTAAGTGCAGTTCCGGTAAGGCAGGTAAGCGTAGTCTGTTCTAGTGTTTACGATTCCTACTTCAGTGTTTTTATAACAACATAAACTTAGAAATTAAATAATACAAACAGGTGATATAAATAAATAAATAATATTAACTAAACCGAATCAGATACAGACGAAAGGGCGAACTTTCTAGATATTTTATTTAGATCACGTAGAGACGTTTAGGAAATACTTTGGTAGGCAATATAGTTACGGTAGAAAATAATTTAAATTTTGATTTTTTTTAAGCATTACATGAATCACAGCACATCTGTCTCACGAAGGCGGGTGACCGTCAAATGTTCTGGCGTAATATAAGCTGCACAGTGAGTCTGCAATCTGCATGTGTAAATGCAAGGTGGATGTAAACTGTATTAGTAATAATAATAATAAAATATAGGACAACCCACATAGTGCCATCTACACCCAAAAATGAGCAAGTATTATGCTTGTTTTATGGGGTACTCGGCAACTAAAATATTCATTTTTTTTTATAATATATACATGTCTTGATACTTTTAGACCCAGACACAAAACAAATAGACGTGTTCATGTACACAAATATTTGTCCGGGAATCGAACCCGCGACCCTCGGCTCCGCAGTTAAAGTCTCTAACCACTCGGCCAACCGGTCAGTCACCGATCAGTATGTAATGAATGAAAGTTTTTAACTGAAGCACTCAGACTCTCTATGCAAGGATACTATAGCAGCACATAAATTTAACGGTCACGCGCCTTCGTGAGATAAACGTGCTGTGTCTAAACGTCTCTTTATGCGGCTGTGGTTTCTTCTAGAATTAAATTTATGGTTAAAGGTTACAAGTGTATCGTATTTCGGTTAATATCTAATATATTGTTCTATACTATGGCATTGCATTCTCAATTTTAATAGTATAAATGTAACCTAGCAAACTAGATTTTTCATAAATATACAATTTTTACATTATATACAGTTGTACTTTTTAACTGACTTGGATAGGAAGGCAATCAGATTTAAAGGATAATTTGAAAACGACCTTATCTTTATATATTATGATTTGCCTAAAAATATTTTCACTCATTACACATACTGATTCAGAATTGATGCCATTAAAGACAAAATTTTGGTCATCACCAAAAAACAATACACTGAGGACGCGCGTTTCGCTGCTACGAATAGATGTGTCTCTAGTGTGAACTCAACTTGAGTTCTGTGCCTTAGAGGGATGCAATGAGTTGCAAGAAGGCTACTTAAAGTCGGTGACAATCTGAGCACGGCCATCAACCACACATTATAACACCTGTCTTTAAAATTCCAATTCTAGACACGTGATTGGTTGATTGCCTCACTTAGGACTATAGGGCGCAGGTTCCATATTTGATATAAATTTTTACTACTTCTATCCGTTCCTGAGGAAAACTGTATTGACAGACACACAACAAAGTCCTATAAGGGTCCGTTTTTTTGCCTATTGAAGTAAGGAATGTCAAAATTTACTGGATTTTGGACACCCGTTTAGTTGAACTTATCCAAGTCAAAATTATGGATATAGGGATTTTTTAAGAACTAATGTAACGATATGTATTTGTCAAATTTGATACTCCAATAACGAAACGCGCCCTCCCGCTCCCCACTAGAACGACAGCATGATATCGACAGGGCGACCGCTCATACAGCCTGCTAGTAGTGTACGCCACCATCGGTAGTGTTAACGATGTTCCGATGTGACGTAGTCACAGACAAGTAAACCTTATAGACTACGCTTTGACAGGGAGTAGCATTCGCCAAGGCTATGTAGTGACACTACATAACTACGTCGCTAGTGAGCCGTCAGTTGGAAGCACGTCGGAAGCCATTAAATTGTCAATTTTGAACGAGCCAATGAAAACTAGCCGACCTCTCCCCGCACCCTGCCACTTTTTGGCGATTTCGTTTTCGTACTGACGTTTCTTAAAGCGTGGTCTATAGGTTGACTGGTCTGTGGACGCAGTACAACGCTATCATGACGTCACATCCCTAAGACTGAAGGAGGATGAAATATATTGGCGCGAATTGGAAGTAGTGTCAACTAATGTAATGCATTTGTAATGTAGATTTGTCTAATAAATAATGTTAAAAACATCAAAAAAAATAGCCGTCTAATAGTATTTAGTCGGCAAATATTTCTACACTAAAACGCCGTATTATGTGGTGAAATTTTGTAAAAACACGTCCATAAACAAAATACAACGTTGTGTGGTGTAACTTTCCATGTGTACACATGAAATTGTGTGGACGCTTCTCCCCGCAAACGCCTCTCACACCCCTGCTGAATGGAACGCTCCGTCTCATACAGTAAATGTCTTATCGTGTCTCTAGTGGGAAGACGGCGGGGAGCTTCAATATCTCTATGCCTATTGTATACCCCCTAAGTATAATTTTAGAAATGCTAAAAAAAAACAATTTCAGTAATATTACATTTCATTGTGAATTATGTCGATTTTCAGTCAATAATTCATATAAAAGTTTATTTTTAACATTCACCATTAAATTCTTTGATGGACAAAATCAGGAATACTGAAATCCGTCGGAGAACTAAAGTTGTCGACACAGCCGAAGTGATTAATTAGCAAGCTGAAGTGGCAATGGGCTGCTCACATTCGCCGTAGAACTGACAACCGATAAGATAGACGAGTTCTCGAGTGGAAACCACGTATCGGGAAACGAAGCGTTGGACGCCCCCCGGCCAGGTGGACTGATGACCTAAAGCACCATACCGGTGGTAATTGGATGCGGAAGGCGGAAAACCATGTATGGTGGCGGGCCTTGGGAGAGGCCTATATCCTGTAGTGGAGACACGGGCTGATGATGATGATGATGACCATTAAAAATCTAGACAAAGACCTCTACCAAGCACTCGTGTATTATAAGAATTGTCAATGTAACAGATATTGACTCATCAGTTGAAGCGCCCTCTACATACAACTCATGCTGTCCTACACGTTGCGTCAAAATTATGCTTATTGACGATATGCAAGTAACAATTTGCGAGCTGATTTGCACTTTATTACGTTAAACCGAGAGTCGCTATTTATTTAAATATCTTTGCGTTGATAATCTTCTGTACCTGTACTATTATATATTCTGTGATAATATGTAACAAAACATGACACATACGAAGGACGAACGGATAAAATATATTCCCGACATGATTTACCTTTTAGGTGCGACGAAATCATCTAATTTTGCAAATTAATCTTCAACTTAATTAAAATTATATTTTGTTGACAGTATTAATACCCGAATAATAAATAAAAAAATAAATAACAGACCTCAAAAACGCCGTACAATTTAAAGGCCACCTAATAATTTAGAATCACAGTACAAGATTACATTTTTATTGTATTGGAAAAAGTGAATCACTGTCAGAAATAATTCATAATAAATTCTACTATGATTTTGTAAATCACAGCAGAAAAACTACAATAGAATCGAAGCCAAATTACAAAGCGTCAATGTCATCTCCCATGAACGAAAAATGTTGACATTAAAGAACAGAAGGTATGGCATACTTAATAAGGGCATGGTGGCCACTGCAGGATTGGCCATTTTTTTACATATTTTGAGATTTACGAATAACACAGTTAATGATTACAGATAAGGAATACCTGGACAGCTTGAGCTGTTCATCGTTAGCAAAATACACAAACCGTTCGAGCGCGTGCATGACAAGACGGTTTTCTACCCCAAGTTTTTTTTAAAGTGTTTGTTGCAGTTGACCACTCGCACAGTCTGTGAGTCGCTTTAACATGTTCTATAATAAAGCCTATTTATAAAGACTAGGAACGAGCGAGTCTTGTCATTTTTGATAATTTTATTAATATCTAAAAAAATGCCGAAGATACAAATTTTTAAAGTCGCGCTATGACGTCACTCGATTACATTACTATGAGCTAACGTGGATAATTTGTACGTAGCGGCACCGAGTGACGTCACGAGCGGGTCGTAAAAACACAAACTTTGATTTGTTATATCTCCGGTAATAATAGGTATTATACCGAAATTCAGAAAGTATAGTCATCAGTTTGTTATACTCTAGCGTGTGAAATACCGCATGATACATGATTTTGTTGAAGAGGACGCGCTCATTGCGAGCAATCAACCGCACGGCAAGTAGTGAACGTAAGGTAGAAAACCGTCTTGTCAAGTATTTCCACTTCAATCCCCAGCAATACATCTCAAGGTGAGCAGCGAATACTTGGTATAGCAGTCTGCTTCCACAGCGGGGAGCATGAGCATAAGACCGATTGGTCAAATGGTCAGAGACGCCTTCTGCAGACCCAAACGAAGCGAGTTCGATCCCCACCCGGGACAAATATTTGTGTGCATATGTCTACTTGTTGAATTAATAATAATAATAATAATAATAATAATAAAGTAGACATGACAATAACATCTAGGCCCCAAACTAAGCATTAGCTTGTATTTTGGGTACCTAGCGAAGACATTACATACATATAACAATCAAGACCCGGTACCAGTATCAATATTCATCATATAAATACCGACCCGACCTGGGATTCGAACCCGGGAACTCAAGCTTCGTAGGCAGGGTCGCAACCCACTAGGCTAAGCAGTCGTCAATTCAAAATATATAAAGATTATCAGGTGTCAGTGTATAGTAGGTACATATTCTACCTAATTTGAGACTAGATGACTGTGTGATATGTCCCAGTAGATTATATAGGTATATTTTGTTTATAAAGCCTGTCAATAAGGACAATCTAAGATTGTTTTTTGTTCAAATCAACTTTTCAACATGTATCTATATCTCAGGGAGCAGAGCGGAAGAAATTTCGGAATATTATGCTCCCCACTATAAAGAGCAGTGGCATAGTAAGAGTTTGTTGCTCCCCTTGGGAATTGAAGTGGAAACACTAGTGATGTCGAGTGACTGCCCAAGCGGTTTGTGTATTTTGCTATTGGTCAACTACCCGAGGCTTAAATCTTGTGTCAAACTTTAAAAATGTATAATCATCTTGTAAAATTTCATTTAATTGTTGCTATAAAGAAATCATTAATTTCTAGAAATAAAAGTATTTGGAATTGTTATTAATTGGAAAGGAAATTACCGAATACCTACTTTTACTTGAGTGATTAACAACGGCGTACAGTACAACGCACGAATCTTTGCCGCTCTGATTGGACTGCTAATGACTCGATGCGCAGGTAAGGCAGTGAAGAGTAGTAGTGGGAGGCGGATGCCACGCGTGTGAGTATACTTCCTCTACCCGACTTCTTCTTTATCTCCTCCGCGCTATTATATGCTACTGCGACTATTTCTGTAAATTATTTCACAGCGGCAATGATTCATGCGTTGTACTATAAATGATTTGAACGTATTTAACGATGTAACTAATTACCTTGTCATAAAGTTTACATTTGAATAGTCCACAATCATTGAGCCCTTCTGTACTATTTCGCGGTTACTCGTGAATAAAGCAACTAGCGACATCATTAGTTCTTTAATATCGTTCATGGAAGACATTGCACTAAAACCTATGACATATATTTTGTCTAGTTCTAGTTGATCCTTGTTCACGCTTTATTTGATCCACTTCCATTTAATTGATCCACTTTTTGCAACACATCTATATACAAAAGAATATAATAAAGCTACGTTTGTTTTACATTGGATACATCATCTGCATTTTCATCTTTAAGATCTAACATCGTCTCATTTCGTATGACGTCGGTCATAACTGTTTTGGCACATCCGATTTCAGCACAGACTTCTTTACCGTCGCACAGTCCACAAGTGTTGCTCTCCAAATCAATATTACTAGTGGTGTTTTGATCTTCCTTGCTCTCTTTCAAGGCGCAATAATCGTTGATTTCTGAACATATTTTTTTAACGTCGTCGACGGATATGACGTCATTGGTGGACAGTTTAACTAATTTCTGCGATTCTAGATTTTCCAATTCCATCTCGTCTCCTAGAGTGAAAATCACTCTATCTTCTATCGAAGTAGGATTCACGGTTTCGATGCTGATATGAGATATTTCTGAATCGGAATTGTGACTTTTTAAGATGTTTTGTGACGAATTCTCTAGTAATTTCGCATTGTACAATGAAGGCTCACTTCCCATTATTGATGTCGTGGATGTGTCGAAATTCGGTATTTCCTGTTGAATAAAAAATATCTTTAATATATATATATTGTCACGAACAGACAGAGTAACGACCGCCATCTAGCGTCAACTAGTAAAACCACTTTGTAGAAGGGCTTTACAACAAGGACAACACGAAACCCCTACTCAATACTAGATGGCGTTAGAGGAAAGAATGTTCTAGAATTATCCAATCTGGTCGATTACGTTCGTGCGAGTGGAGTGATTTCTAGAATGCTCTCGAGGTTAGTTATGACCTATATAAATAGCTGCTGGAAGACGAGCGAGCTCAGTTCAGTTTTTGGGCTACTTTCGAGGCGACTTCGAAGTGATAACTAGTGATCAAGAGTGATACCAGTGAAACCTACGACTTGGGTACGAGCTAGGAATATCGTTAGTGCTTAGTGTTTGGACTTAGTGCTTTGTGTTAGACTTAGTGTTAGTGAATAAAGTCTTCAAAAGAGTCAGCAGGTCTTTCTCTCCAAATTCTTCGAACCTTAACACGTAACAATATATTTTTTGGTGTCAATTAATTTTTTAACATGTATTTATTTATATTTCGGGAGCAGATCGGAAGAGCGGTATATTGTGCTCCCCGCTATAGGGAGCAGTAGTATAGTAAGAGTTCGTTGCTCCCGTTTGGGTTTAAAGTGGAAACACGTGTTGTCGAGCGACTGCCCAAGCGGTTTTTGTATTCTGTTAATGGTCAACTATCCGAATCCATGCATTTCAAGGCTTAGACTCTTGTGTGAAACTTTAAAAATATATAACCATCTTATGAAATTTCATTTAATTGTTGCTATTATGAAGCATTTTTAAAAATAAAGCTATTTGGAATTGCTATTAATTAGAAAGAAAAATTAGTGAGTATCTACTTTTACTTAAGTGATTAACACACAACACACGAATCTTTGCCGCTTTGAGTTGACTGCGAATGACTCAATGCGCAGGTAGGGCAGCTAGGGGTAGTAGTGGGAGGCGGACGCATACAAATATTTGTGCGCGATGGCGGGAATCGAACCGGCGACGTTTTGGTTCTGTAGTTTCAGGGCGGCTAGTCGGTCAGTGAAATATAACATATAATGCTTCAGTTGAGCCTCTCCACGTCTGTACTACGTCACCCTTTAATAACATTAGAAAGAATCTACACAAACGCCAGTTTAAATTGTCTCTGATTACTTATAAATCAAACACTGAGAATAACTCACAGAATCATCTTGACAGCTACCGACGCTTCTGGAGAGCCTATGTCTTCGTAAACACATCGCCGAATGAGGTGACTGTCCGTCCACAGAGTCCTAGAAACAGATATGATTATTCTAAAACTCAGTACTCAGAGTCCTAGAAACAGATATGATTATTCTAAAACTCAGTACTCAGAGTCCTAGAAACAGATATGATTATTCTATAACTCAGTACTCAGAGTCCTAGAAACAGATATGATTATTCTAAAACTCAGTACTCAGAGTCCTAGAAACAGATATGATTATTCTAAAAGTCAGTACTTGCATAATCTCAAACAATGTCTAGCAAATTCCAAAGGACGACTAGATCAAAATGGTCCCAAAATAAATAACGAACACACATACAAAAGTACAGTACGGCTAAAAGATATAATGCGCATAGAAATCTTCGCTCTACTTCGGCAAAGGTCGTATTTCCGAGCGGTCGGAAAGCGATATCCATATAGAGTGATTAAAATCCACAACAAAATAAGTGATGTTTGCTACATTAAAAGTTTTATTAATTAATCAAAATGTCTGTACAAACAAACAAGTTAAAATTACCATTGCAGTGAAAGTTACGCATTACCTGTGATACCTATGTTTACGGGTTTTGCCCAGTTTAGGAATAGGCTTTAAGTAAAACTAGTTACAATGTAATTATTTAGTAACGCTATAGTGAAAAATATACTACTATAGTCTATCCGTTATATTAAACCTCGGTACACCGAAAGGCAAAGCTGGAACGAAATAGACAAATTAAAATACATATATTTATTTAGAAGAAACAAAAACTTATCACATTTTTCATCACTCGACGTATCCTTCAAATCACCACCTGTGTTTATAATAAAACATTCTATTTTGTCTTTTACTTACTCCGTGAAGTGTCGATATAAACTGATAAATTTTCGCTGAAACAATACGCCGTACGCGCAAGCCGTCGGTTTCTTTGTTACGACCGGCACGTGCGGCGGTTTTTTTTTGTGAGTTTTTTGTTTGAATGCTTTGGCGGCGTCTCAAAGGATGTGGGTTAAAATAATGGATATACTTTACTATTTATTATTAAAATATGAAAAATTAAAAATTATCTTAAAAACAAACCGAAAGACGGTGTTAATAATAGCTCTATAGAAATCCGCAAAAAGAAGTACACGTGTCCAGTAAGCGTCACGGGTCGTCGAAAACAATTGCCTCCTATGCATCTACCTTATCGTAAAATGACCTTGAATTTTAAATCCTTTGAAACAAGGTTTAAAATACGTTTTATGTTTAGGGCCCTTACGTTTTGTGATTCGTTTCTTGTCGGAAATACGAAGTGTGACGAAGATTTCTATGCGCGTTATAACTTTAACCGTACTATAAGCAACACTAATTAAGAACGCTGCCCTTCACAAGCTTAGTAAGTAATTTAAGATCTGTTTGAGAGTGGGAAGTGAAATTTGATAGACAGAGGAGCTAATCTGATGACACTATTAACTGACCATGACATGTGAAGGCCATGCCTTCTTAATTCGTCTCGCTTACAATACTATAGTCACTATGGTGACTCAGTTGAGAAACTGTGACACAAAAGTAATGGCGACGTAACATAAGTTAGGTTACGTATTAGAAAATGAAAAGCAAGTAGGTTATATAACAAAGGCGCGGGCCGTGACAGCAGATGTCATGACGGCATGATTTTAGAACCGTCGCGCGCCAGTAGTAACTTAATTTTTATACATCGCAACAACAATAACTCGGTACGGGTGTAGCTTAATTATTGTTGTGAGACGTAAGCTCGAGTTTATATAGTCAATAAAATTAATATCACCTTAAATCTGTTGAACTGTCTTTGTTTCCCTCTTTCCGAAGCGACTAGACTCCTCAGGGATTGTGTTCTAGGGCAAGATGTTTCTTCCAACCATTTGTACGTGCCGTATAATTTGGCGTCGGAACTGTTTGAAAAATATTTGCATAATTATTCTATGAAATTATTTTCACTTTTACATGACACGAAACAAAACAATAGAAACATTATACCTAAACCACCCAGGTTCGAATCCCAAGTCGGCTCAGTATTTATACGATGAATATTGATACTGGTACTGGGTCTTGGTTGTTATATGTATGTGGTGTCTTCGCTATGTACCCACAATACAAGTTAATGCTTAGTTTGGGGCCTAGACGGTGTTGTGATGTGCACGTTTGTACGTAATAAATGACACGTGGAAATAAAACATTACAGTTGTCATTTTTAGGAGACGGCAAATACCTAATATACCTATAAAAAACAAGAGTTGTACCACTTGAGTTCATCACCAGAGACGCTAAAGAGAATGATGGTCAGGAAATTTAAAATATCGCCAGTCAAAATGTCATTGAATTTTTTATTGACCCCAGTACATTTGCCAAAATTAAAAGCATAAAAACGTATTCCATACATGCCCGCGTCTAGCCACGGACATCGATAATTTTTGATAGCTGACCTCCCGACAGGATGGCGACGTCTGGTGAGTTTCAAAAACGCAACCTTCATTGAATGTAAGCCAGCGGAGAGCAGTCATCATATTTTATTAAACCTCGTACGTACGAGCGACAAGTCCACAACCCACGTGTAACATTAGGGCTACGCTCTGTAGGGTAAAACCCATACAACAATTACCTACAACAATAGTACGTATACTGGACGCGTATTTATTTCCAGTCATATATTTTTTTGTTGTATTACACGTTAAATGTATTTTAAAATATTTTTTTTTTTCAATACGAATTTTACATGTAGGGTCACACAGAATTTTACTTCACAGTGAATATATGAAAACATCAAGTAGCGTATATTTGGTCTGCGGCGTATATTTCTTTCCTCACATTTTTGCCATCACAACGCGGTATCTCTATATACATCCATGGTTGTTACAAACATATTCTTAGAATACACAACTGTATGGCCTGGTAAGATAAAAGCCACGAGAGGCAGCATTATGATTTTAGTAAAAAAATTGTCGGGAAAGAGTAATGTATTTAAAAGCAGTACTCACATAAATAAAACAATTTTGAATAACTGTTTTTTTTTCTTGTTTATTTATTTTTTGTTTGCGACATAACAAAGTAAAAGAATTCTTTAGAAATATATTTCCAAAGTGACAGCACCTAATTATATGTGCAGCACTTCATTCTAATACTCTCAAAAAATGTCCAGCTGGGATTTCCCATAATTTTTAAGTAACAGAATTTAATTTCATTTATAAATCCTTAAAAAAATATTTTGCGATATGATGAAAAGAAATTCATTTTTCAATTCCACAGTCAAAACTCTATAATAACATAAAATTATATAGCAATTTTTTGTTCATAGACCTTTGCCTTTTTAATATCTATAAAGTTGCTTGAATCAGCTTCATATTGTACCATAAATAAGTTTCATATCTGTTGAGGCAACGCAGCAGTCAAGAACTCTAAAAATCTATAAAGAAATCTTTACTAATAAGCTTCACGGATTAAACAAATCTGCCAGAAATTCTGGCAGTCGTTCAAGAAATAAAAACATTCCTGCATCTCAACCAGATTTGTATTCCTAGGAAAATATATACCTAACAGTATATGTAATTATTGACGCTGTCCAGCTCACACGAGAAAAACTCATGTCATTTGAAAAAAAAAATCTATCCGTAGGTAATACCGATTATTATCAATCAAAACTGGAACGGAAGACAGCAGAAGCGAAAAGCACGAATACGGCTTCATTTAATTAATAATAAAAAACTTACAGGTTACTCTGCGAAGTCATTAGCCTTCTTAGATTCGCTAATGTCGGTTTTATATCCGTCACAGGCAAACCCCTGCCCCATAGCAACTGGGCTATGCATTTGTTTAATAAAAACATAGCATATCGGAACAATAGCATGTCACCACTTCTCGGATATAAAGGAATACTGTAAAAGAAAATCATATTTAACTATGACAATAAAGTAACTCAGTAAACACTAGCCAACACTTTCCTATATGATGGACACTTGGGTGAGTTTTGCCAAACTGCAAGCTATTTTATGATAGACACCAACACTATGCGAAAAAACTTCCCATTCATTAACTTTATATGTGGAAGCAAAATACAGTCACATTTACTAGCTAAAGCATGTAACATTAGCTCTGTCTCAAGTTACACGCTTCAAGTTATATATGCAAGAGCGAAACAGACATAGTACTAGAGGCCAAATCTGTGAGCATTTGTGTATGTAAGAACACAGAGCAGTTCACTTGCATATAATCGTCTGTCTCAGCACTTTCAGCCAGAAATAGCTTTTACTATAAGCTTCTTATAACTTATTCTGATCACCTGCCAATCTGTTTCCTAAAGACCTATGCATGACGAGGCCGCGCTGCCTATCGGGTGTACTCTTCCTCAACATTTTGTGTTGGAATGCAGAATGTTTTTCTACACTTTTCAATTTACATTTCAGGTCAGTAGTATTGCTTTTTTCCAACAGCGATTTGAGGCTTTCTTTGTTGACATTATTCAGTCTATGCTTCTACTCCTGAATATTGTGGCCAACTGAATTTATAATTCCAAATCACGCTTGTATAGATACTTATAACTTGTCTCAAACATCACAGATTTATATAAAGTACTTATCCTATAAATTCCCATTTGACTATTTCGTATATGTCATTAATCACAATTTTTATTAAAAAACTAATAAAAATAGGAATTAAGATTTTTTTTTTAAATCAATCAACACGGTAGGTATACACAAAACACACACATCACACTTAACACACATTAATTTCTATTAACTAAATGTTAATTAAAATTAATATATTATCATTTTATAATTTAATATATTATAATTATGATAGGTATATATTACACTGCATTAATAGGTTTGTCGAATATTTTCCTTTCATTATTTTATACAAAGAATTTTCTAAATGTATAATAACAGTGAATTAATTAAAAACAATTAATAATAATAATAGCTACATTATGAATGTTTAAAATGTCCTGTTAGACAAAGACGGCAATACCACGCGGTGATGTGACGGCAGGCCAATTAAAAAAATGTCAAACTACTTTTTGCGAGAAAGAGACAGAGATAAACATTTAATAACTTATAAATTCCATGTTCTTCGAGCAAATATAATTTGTTTTATAAATTTTATTATTGTATAAATATAATATCATCAATATTAGTCATATACTTTCTTATGTAACAATAATTGGATCACAATGTAATAAAATAATAAAATAAATTCTAGGTTATATTGTACCAGCTTTCACAATGGAATGACCGAGTTTTTAACTGCAGCAACACTTACTTGGGATCAGGTAATTCTGTAGAGATATCCAGTATTTTACTCGCCGATCCCAACAGACTGATTTTGTATCTCAGAGGCTGATTCAGTATGTAAGCTGTTAGCGAAGTGGCTTGAGCGACCAAACCCGCCGCCACCGCGTCAGTCACTCTGTTGACACGGCGCGTACTGTCGTCGCTACAAATCGGTAACGGAACGTCGCATATCGTCCATGTCGATTCGTCTTTCTGAAAATTTCACCTCAATGAGTTTTAATACCTACCAGTACATAAAAAAAGGTTAAATGCGTATTTAATTCTAATTCTTGGTCCAATACTGTACATTTGAATCAAACCAATTTCTATAAACTTAAGATCTCTGTAATTTTTTGATTGAGAAAGAAAAAAAAAATTCTAACATTATATTCATTAAAATTATAACAACATATTTTTCTCATAAAACTTAAAGTTTGAGTACAGGTCGCCTTAAACTTTATGGCGGATCCGAAAATAGGCGCAAGTCTAGTCGCAGTGACCAGATAAAGGTGTCAGCGGGACGCAGTGGAGCGAAGGAGTACTAGGCTCCTCCCGTAAGCCCCGCGGCGGC
Organism: Luffia ferchaultella; assembly: GCA_949709985.1. Lineage (NCBI taxonomy): Eukaryota > Metazoa > Arthropoda > Insecta > Lepidoptera > Psychidae > Luffia > Luffia ferchaultella. The sequence continues at coordinate 6,104,562 of OX453267.1, forward strand.
CTATCCTACCCGAATTTAGCATTGTATTCAGATCCGCCATCAAGTTTGAGACGAACCAGTGATTTTGGAAAGATTAACTTTTAAACATTTGATCATGTGATCACATAGATCTCTTTAAACATGAAGCTTAAGTACGAACCCTACCTATAGGTCTGTGACTTATAGTTTCAAGAATATTAGATTTTAAAATTTTGATCACATTATCACATTGAACTCGCGAGCACCAACATGAACATTATTCTTGAAGAATAATAATAATAATAATAATAACACACACAATCACACCAACGTCTAGGTCCCAAACTAAGCATTTGCTTGTATTTTGGGTACCAAGCGAAGACACCACATACATATAACAACCAAGACCCGGTGCCAGTATTAATATTCATCATATAAACACTGACCCGACCTGGGATTCGAACCCGGGACCTCCAGCTTCGCAGGCAGGGTCGCTGCCCACTAGGCTAAGCGGTCGTCTTGAAGAATGATCAGGTAAAGTCGTGATAGCCCAACGCGCAACGAACCTGTCTCAATTTTATAAGGCCATAGGGCCATGGTTCGAATCTGGGCGTGTACCAATGAGTTTTTCTGACTTAAGTACATAACTATTACTGACTCCATGCCTCAGAGAGCACGTTAAGTAGTCGGTCCCGGGCGCGGTCGATAAATGGCGGTCGTCACCATTCCCAACCCGCAATGGAGCAGCATGGTGGATTTAAGCTCCAAACACCCCTCCTTACCTTGGGGGAGGCCTAAGCCCCTGCAGTGGGGTAAACATGGGCGCTGATGAAGTGAAGAAGATCAGGTAATGTGGCTCTCTGTAGGCCTTGATATAGAAAGATTTTTTCCAAAAATATAACTACGAATTATCCATTTCTGCGGCGCCTATTTCTATGTTTCACTACACCAGTCTAATTATACGTCATAACACAAAAAAAATTTCACTAAGATGAGGTATCAGTTGCAATATTCGCCAACACCCGGGATTTCCTTGCACGAGCATTTACGTATGCACGTAAATGCTCGTGCACGTAATGCACGTAAAATCACCTCGTCTATATAAAATATGGTGTGCAACTCCATCATCATGTCGGCACGTTTACTAGCTAACGTCGCATGCGATTTCCCAGCTAACTGCCTGAGCGCGCTCGCAGATAGCCTCAACTCTTTCAATGCTTCGGAACACCGTGACAGAGAATGGTATTTCTGCATCAGTTCTGAACCTAGAACCAAGAAATTTGACCCTCGTTAGAGACGTAAAACAAATCACCGAATACAAAAAAACTAACAGGAGAGATAAAGGAAATACTGCCCGATTCAGTGTTTTGGGCAGTAATTGAATAATTAGAGTTTATTCAAGTCAGTTCAAGTAACAGCGCGATATCTGTTGAAAAGGATAGTAACTAATTAGATAGCGCCATCTATGGTTAAATAAAGAAACTAATTCGATTTCAGTTTATTTCGCTGCATCTATTGGATGTTTGATATAGTACATCACAAATTCACTTTTTTCAGAGTTTATCGACCCCCGTTGAATAGAAAACCACAAAATTGAAATTATAGGTATTTTCGCCTAACTTTAATTTTAATAATGATTTTCTTAAGGGGCAGCCTTTTTATTTTTAAATAAATAATCAATGGTGCGGTCAATACTAACTTTGTTCTTTAAGAATTTTGTGGTTCGATAAAACTATAAAATTAAAAATATAGATTTAAAAAACTCACTTGAGTCTTGGTTTTCTTCACACAGTTTAGCTCTTAGCTCTTTCAATCTTCTTATGTTGGCCAATTTGCCATCTCTCTCGTCCGACAATATGATCCTTTTAAACCTGAGTATTTCTAAATGTTTTGTCAGTCTTACATGTTCCGCCCTTTGTAGAGGTGATGGTTTTGACTGCAAATTTCAGGTTATAAAGTCCACAACACATGTACAAGATGTACTTTTAGTGACCTTAATAACACAAATCAACGAGTAGAATTAATTTTAAAAACAGGCCAATCATAATAAAAATTAACTCTCATTAGAAACTAACTTCATGGTGTGTTAAATCTTCCGTTACATGCTGAAATTTTACTCTGATAATTTTCCTCTAACGCGCCAAAAGAAGCCTAATTTCAAAAACCGAACCAGTGAAGGATTCCGTAATCGAGATGAACGTTCATGGTTAAAATTTGAATAAGTTTCAAAATAATTTAAGTTAAAACAGTTTTTTTAAGTACACTAAGTTAATTTTTTCAAAATTTTCCATCCCCTAGTAGGAAAGATAAAAGAAGGATACGTGTTTTGGACTTTAGGAGCGCATATCTCAACAACTATTGGCTTAAATAAAAAATATATAAAGGCCTATCTGTACGTATTCTATACGTTAATGTGCATTGGATTTTTCTTTCCTCAGATGTATGGCGAATTCCTCTAATAGAAAAAAGCTGTTAAGTCAAGCACGCGTGCGCTTCTAGTTTTCATTATGTGTTTACGTGTATGAAAAAAATACACTAAAGAATTTTAGAAATTTACCTAATGTGTGTGCATATAAAAAACATCATCAGGGTATCATGAAAAGCAAAAACGATTTCCTGGTCAGAGAAACTTCACCATTAACATCATTTTCCTGGCTTTTTTTCTTTTCCTCTATACAAAATATTCAAACTGAAAATTTTTATTATATTATGAAGCTGTTTGACATAAAATGTAAAGACTTCAGAAAGAAAGTGCTGGTCCAATATTTTTACAATATACAAATTTTTGACAATATTTTTGGAAAATACAATATTTTTGGATACTTTTAAAGTATGTTGGATTAAAAGATAAGGACTAGAGCCTAATTCTCTCATATTTAGTCATTGGTAAAAATCGCCACGTACCCCTAAAGCTGGGTCACATTTCGGAATGGCCACTCGCACCTAGTCCCACATTTCAAAAAGTGGAGATCTTGATAATGCACACACCATATATTAGAAAATTATCATGAACATTATTTCTTGTAATGAAAATAATTTCAATAACAGTACAACTAGCGTGAAAAATAATCTGCTAATATTTTATTCATTTGGATATTTTATTAAAATTTATAATAGCTTTCCACCAGCAGCTTCGCTCGTATGGACTATACTGCTCTACCGGGACCCCTTTAACCAGGATAAAAAGTACCGTATGTCACTCTACAGTTTATAAAGTATATTTATGCTAAAAAATATAGCGCTCCGGGTACAACTGTGTGGTCTATGCAGGCGGAGCCACAGGCGAAAAGACAGTTTGAAAATAAAATATAGCCCATATTACTCGCTGGTATGCAGCTTTTTATAGATGAAAGATTTTTTTTAAATCAATAAAGTTTTTCAGTTTATTCCTAACAAACAAAAAATTGAATCTTTCCTCTTTGTAATATTATAGTATAGACACAATAGAAACAAACTAATTACGAGCTGGCGCTATCCCAACATCATAAGAAATACAAGTGCAAAAGATTAAATTTGATTTAAAGTAACGAAAAAAATCTAATGAAAAAAAATATATACAATACCTTAAAAGATAAGAGATCATTCAGCTTCAACGTCAACCTCGGTCCGTTGGAAATCGGTCTATCTTCAATTTTGATTCTACCGTTTTTAGCTGATATATCTGTCTGCGAGGTATCTTTTCCTGGTTCAATTCTATCGGCGTCGATCGCAAATAGACTCTTCTGAGATCTGCATCGGACCTTCAATCTAGTCTCGAATTTATCTGAATTCAAAAAATCCTCAGTATTGTTCAGAGCGGATTTTTTATATATCCTTTCCTTCACTTCTTGCACGGCCTCCTGTCGTTTCTTTATCGAATACTGTAATAAATGTAATTTTTGTAATTTCGACGAGTTGTAACTCGGCCTGATTTCGGATTTCAAGAAATTTAAAGCTATATATCTATATTTTGGCATTCCATCTCTTTCGTTCCTGAGATCGTAGCTTTCTGCTGTTTCGCTTAAATCTATTCTGCTTGCATTTAATTCTTCTTGAGATGGATTTTTCGAAAGACATAAGCAATTCGTATCGCTGGTCGTGAACTCTTTGACGTCTAAACTGTCTGGCGAATGCTCGTATATCTGATTAATCTCTATTTTCTTATCATCTTCATCTCGGTATCTATAGTTTTGATTGTCTATGACCAAACTTGCAGACGTTTTCATTGTACTTATGTGTTTAAAACCTCTGTCGACTGGACTGTGGCTTTTAGAAACTCCTTTGTCAGTTTTTCTAGAAATCTTGCTCGGTGATGTCGAACGCGATTCTTTTGATAACCTTTGGGTCTGAATTATCTTTTGTGATATGTTCGTCCGGCCAGACGAATCTGATGATAATGAACCGTGCTCTATTTCATTTTCAGGTGGAATCACATCTAATTTTAAGCTTCTATATGAACAAAAGTACCCACCTAACATTTGGAACACTAGGGTATTAGATTTGAAACAGTCTGAGGTGAAATTTAGAGTCAAATTTGCTCCTATGTATCTCAAACCACTGAAATATACACCCCATGTTTGTATCATTAGGTCTGTATGTTTCACTTTGCTTTCGTTATTCGGAGTCATTAAGTGGCACCATATTCTAATTACAACATTCGTGGATGACATGCGCTGTGTTATTTCTGAAAAAATAAACAATAATTTTAATTATTCAGTACATTATTAATAGTAAGATTTATTCAGCTATGTAGTTAATGTTTTTCCTTAAGAAGGGACCGAATGTCTCGGAAATCTGCGAATTACATTTTCGATCTTACTCGTTTTTCAGCAAATCACGATTTCGCGCCAAGTGGATAGCTATCACAGACCAGTCAACCTATAGACCACGCTTTAATAAACGTCAGTATGAAAACGAAATCGCCAAAAAGTGGCGGGGTGCGGGGAGAGGTCGGCTAGTTTTCATTGGCTCGTTCAAAATTGACAATTTAATGGCTTCCGACGTGCTTCCAACTGACGGCTCACTAGTGACGTAGTTATGTAGTGTCACTACTTAGCCTTGGCGAATGCTGCTCCCTGTCAAAGCGTGGTCTATAAGGTTGACTTGTCTGTGATAGCTATACAGGCATGAGCCTGGGATCCGATTACACACCTACTTCGAAATAACAAAATGCTACCCACAATACGCCATGATACTATTTTTGTCCGTTTTCGTCAAATAACGTTTCGTTTTATTTAAAAAAAAAATAGGTATTGGTAATGTTATTTGTTATTCCTAAAACTAAAAAGTTAGAAATATTATTTTTACTATTTTTAGAAATGGCGGCAAAAGACAAAAATTTGTTTTGGTCGATTTTAGTTGATGGTTTGCTTACTTTGCCGATGATAAGTTATGCCACTACCTTTTTTCTTCGAATTTGACTCATTTCTACACGTTTTTAACACGCACGATGGCATTTTTGAACTGTTGTTTAATTATGGTTTAGTTACACTTTCTGCACGTAACCACGATGAGTGTAGACGAGATCGGGGCGTTGTCGTTGTTTTCATACCGATGCGACACGTGTGGTTAGGCAGAAGTTATCAATGTTATATAGAAAGAAATATTTTAGTTTGATTTTATGTATATATTCTTTACTTTTTCAAATATTTACAGAATTGGAAATAAAATACATTAAAAATACTCCAAGTAGGATGAAAGTGCGTTACATATAAATCAAATTAAATCTAATCCACATGTTCGACGCAACAAGCTGATATGACACTACGACAGAAAAAACACTAAGGCTTATATGCTCTGCTACCCGTGCAAAGCCGGGTCGGGTCGCTAGTATTGAATAATTTAACGACAATTTTACGATGTATTCTTATTGAGATGGTAAAAGTAATATAATAATGTTGAATTCAATACTTCTAGTCAAATAAATTTTGTATGGAAAGCAGTGGTATCATTTGACCTTAATTACCACGAATCGGATAATTTTCAATTTTCTTATGTCGATGTTGAAAAATATATTGGTGATTAATTGTATCGATTTATACTGTATAAATTTTTTTTGAATAGCCTTTATAAACTTTCAGAAAATATTATCAACCAAGTTTAGAGTCCTCTGAGGAACATATGACGATCATTATTAAACGAGCGATTGTATAGGTCTATTTGTGTTTGCTAACATCGTTTATATTACGTATCTTTTATGTACCTATACACTTACGCGAATATTTCGTTTGAGATTACTTCAAATTAAATTTGATTACTAGTTCTGGTTCCCAATATGCAGTGATCGATTCTACCTTTTTTATATATTTGCCACAGAGAATTTGGGCTCCAATTTTTTGTTTTAAAGTCTTTTCACTTTTTAGAAGTACTTTTAAGTTATATTAATAGTATTATTATTACAGAACTATGTTTAGCAATAATGGGCTTGTACCAAAATTTTAAACACAGTTATTTTATTTTTTTCCCAAAACAGACCAAGATATAGCTTCCTTTAAAATAAATAATTAAATTATTTCTGTAATAATAAATTAAAATATCTTTTTGACATCATCCGGACAGATATACATTAAAAACACTATACACATTATCTTAGAATAAATAAAGACATGATATTTTTATGCGTTCACGAGGATTACAATTTCGTTTGACTTAGTGACCTTAGTTAACTTAATATTTTTTATTTATTTTCAACTTTGTATTTTAATGTGGAAAGCAGCGCAATGAGTTTAACCGCCCAGCAGATGAATTTTCATAAATATCTGACAAAACCGTAAATAGATTTAAAAATTTTTTTTGTGAGGTTATTCTAGAACCTTATTCATTTTAATTTAAAAATTGCCATCAGCGCTAATTTAAAATTTTGGTTCAAGCCAATTTAACACACATCGAAAGATATCAATGAACAATTGTAAACATAGACTTTGACACATATTTGATGTGAATACGTAAAATATTTATCATTATTGTGAGTCATTTGAGCATGCTGTATAGAATTAATTGGGTTAATTGCTCGTGTTGGTAAAACTGTATTATGTACCATTCTGAGTAATGTAAATAAATATGTGTGAATATATAATTAATGATAAGCAAGCCAGAAAACATAAAAATTATTACAACGCAATAAATTGGGAATACCTTTATATAAAATTGTAATGCAACTATGTATGTACGTACATAAAGACAAGTACATTAAAAAAAAATTATAAAATATTGTTGTATTTATTCTAATCAATTAAATAAACAATCCCTGAACTTAAAATAATCATAATACCTACTTTTCAACCTCTTTGGCTATTCATTGGTTTAAACGCTTATCATTAAAGATTCTCAAAATCCAATCAAATTATTTTAATATAACTTTAAGTTTTAAATACGTGAAATATGACTCAATACATGGCGTTTTCTAGAAACAGAGTAGTAAAATGAAAAGATGATGGGGTTTTCCAGAATCAATGTGATATGCAAAAAAAATTCTAGTTGCAGACACAATTACTAACTTTGTAACAAAGCAAGAAAATCACTTCCTATTTCAAGTAGAGTAGCGACAATAAACAGACAGAGAAAGACACTTTTTTCCACAGTAAAACATGATTCCCATGGAAAAATAGCATAGGACATGAGTGGTGTGGCAAAAAAAGCTTTATTTTATGTAAAGGGTAAGTAAAAAGATAGATGTAAATGAACATCGTCAACTTTAACAGTAGGATAATATTTTGTTACAATTACTATTGCAAACACATAAAGGAGAAACCAAAAGAATCTTTATTTTATGCAGAAGATAGGTAAAAAGATAGACGCAAACGAACATCGTCAACTTTAACTGCAGGATAATATTTTCTTCCGTTGGAGAAATGGAAAATGTATGGGTGAAAATCAGTGTGAAAATACAGATAGCGCGGCCGTGAATGGTGACAAGACTTACTGGTTTTTCAGGAAAAGTTTGTGTCGTCATATCTCAATAATTTCCTATTGAACAATACTAAAAGAAAGCAAGATGGCCATCGGTTTTCATTCATTTCAGCTCATTATATTAAAATTTGGATGGTTGTTAAAATTTCACTTTGTACGTAAAAAATTATATACCTAATTAGTAAAATACAATAAATAATTAGTAAAATTGTTTGTAAAAGTTTGTATACCCATTTTTCTAAAAGCTTGACACAAGTGTATTAGTTGACTCTTCAAAGCAAGAACTTTGCTAAGCAAGGTATTACTTAGTTAGTTACATTGTTGCCCTAACATGCCCTAATTGGATAGTCTGTTATTGAAATGTCGCAATAAAAATCTAATGAAACTTTGAACAGGTACTCATTTCTGATATTCACTTAAGAATGTCTTGTTTGATTGAACCTGTGTAATGTTTTTGTTTTATAACTTTTTAACATGTACAAGAAAAGATCAAAGTGTTAAATTTTCTATTGGAAATGTGTCTAGTCTCCCAATAGACTTACCAGAATCAATTTCCTTCCATTTTGGATGTGGTGATGTTATCCGTTCGCTGGTGTAGAATGGTGCCGACATACTCGTATGATGTAGTGTGAAATAAAAACTACACGAATACTGGCAACCCTCAGGTGGACGGATGTTGTATCCTACAATCTGAAATAACAGTAAAAAGAATTAATATAGTCTGTATAACATAGACCTTGGTCTATCCGAAGAAAAATTATTGTATTGAAAGAATTCAAGTCATTTACATGCCTAGCCATGCTATCCGACTGTCTTCGAAGAACCCACTGGCCAATGTTGGGTAGTCCAACAGCATTTGTCGGTTGTGTTTGGAGGTCAGATTTTACAAGTGAAAACTGGCTGGTAAGAGTTCATCAGTGTAGCAGACTTTGGTGTCATGTTATAGAACTCTCAAAATAATTGCACAAAGTTGCCTTTTAATAATAAAAATGGTTAAACTTAATATTGGCAGATTGGAACCTGAGCCAAAAACAAAAATTAATAATAAGCAAAAAAGAAGTAGACTAAATAAAAATCTAGGGTATAGGTACTGATTGTATAATTGTACTAAAAATACTGACACTGGCTCTGGGAATCCAGGGGCATGGGTGATCTAGGGGCAAAATATTTTTGTGTTTACTCCTCTCATTTGTCCATATTTTGGAGACATTCAGTAATGCCTGCCAAGAAATTTTTCCACGTTTTTAAACTGTTTCACTTTCAATGAATGTTCAAATTAACTTACTTAGTTGTTAAACATATTTCAGTACAGGTTTTCAAAACTACAAACCTAAAAGCATTAATAATAATGTAGAGGGGGAGTGGGGCAAAAGTTCAAAATCAACTTACAGAATTTTTAGAAATGCAGAATATGAAAAAACCAAAAATGAAATAAAATATGTAGCTGTTACAAAAACATTACTGACTGACCTACTGGTCGAGTGATTAGACACCCTATCTACGAAGCCAAGGGTCGCGGGTTCGATTCCCACCCGGGACAAATATTTGTGTTCATGAACATGTCAATTTGTTCCAAGTCTGGGCATATAATATCTATATACATATATTTTGTAAAGAATATTGAAGTATGGATATCAGTTGTCTGGTACCCATAATTACAAGCTTTGCTTAGTTTGAGACTAGATGGCGCTGTGTGGGATGTCCCAAGTATTAGTAGTATTATTAAAACTTTTGAACTTAACAGTAAATTACTTTTACAATGTTCATGTACTGGGTGTTTCATCGCTCCGCTTTGCTTTGCTCTTCACTTTGTTTTGCTATGCTCCTCGCAATGATATAAATAAACCTACCCCAACTTAACAATTTAGAAATGGTGTACCTACCATTAACTTATCTTGGCCGAATTATGAATGGATCAAAAAGCTTCTGAGTGGCTTGTCACATTCTTATAATTACCGACCTTAACAATAAATATTTATACCTACAGATAATAAAAGGATGGTAGCTTTGGAAGCCCAACCCTATATTTCTATCAATGTAAAATTCCAACTGAGTTTCCTTAATCACAAAGAAATATGTAAGCAGATATTTAAGATAGTCTAAAAATTTGGAATTTTTTGCTGTAAGGTTTTGAATATGAAGAGGGCAGTTATATCTGAATGACTTATTCGTATTGAAAATCTCGGACAAACAAGTCTTTTTTTTCTAATTGTCTCGAGTTTAACATTTGAGAGGCAGAAACGTGCGTAGGAGTATATTAGTAAACTTGTGAGTCAGACCATAAAAGATGTTATTACCTGTATAAGGCTTCTTAATCGCAATTGTTGTGTGGCTAAAGGTGTCCATTCTCTACATCTAGGCCTTCCGAACATTATCTGATAATTTGATTTATTGTTTTGTTATAATTAAATAGAAAATAATGAATTAATCACAAACAAAAAAAAACCACGTGATATTGACGGTATAATACTATTAGTGCTTATGATTACTACACCAAAATTGTGAACTGTGAAGTGTTAAATTTATAACACTATTAATATTTTTCGAAAATATCTATTGCAAAAACAATCAGCAACAATCAACAATGCAAAATTCGCAAATGAATGACTTGACTTGGATTGGAATCTTTTTTTTTGCGAATGACTGGCGAATGACCACGAATGACAAACTGAGACGAACTGATGAATGACAATCATTTCAATCATTTGTTCACCTAAAATCGTAAATAAGATTGACTGAGGCAAAGAGTGTGATTGACGAAGGTTTGATTCAAAATAAATAGTATTGCCGATTTCGATTTTTGACAACGCGATCATATCAATGTCACGTCATCATTAAAGTATTACGTACTATCGATCACTATCGATAATACATAATACATACCTCCGTGCACATCACTAAAACTCACGTTTAGACTCGTGTGAATTTCGTACACATACTCATTTCCATTTCGGTAATGCGTCATTGAAAAGTCAGGTCCTCTTTTAAGCTAGTTTACGTACCTTTATGTAACAATTTTAGAAATAGCATTATGGTAATTAGTTTCCAATAAGTATGCAAACTTAAGTAGACTTTACAGCTTGGCAAAAAAGAGTAGAAAAAAATGAAGGCGCTATCATCGCGAATGTTGCAACCCTAAAATACTACGATGGTATGTTTTTGACACTTGGGATTCTACAATTTTGACAATTATATATATTTAGGGAAAAATATAAAGATCGCTTTATGATATTGATATTATTATACGCTTATTTTTATTTCGCCGTCTAGTTAAACCATTCATTTTTTTTATCATCTGACGTAAAAATCATAATTATAAAGCTCATATGTTTACTGCTTTTATTTCAATTTCGTGCTTATTCTGTTATATCTAAACTACCACATAGTTGTAGTGGTTAAAGAAAGACAGAACAGATTTGTAAATTTTAATACAAAGTTACAAACCAGTTTTGAACATTAAATGTTTACAATATTATTCGTCTGAAGATTCTTCCTAATACTCTATTTATGAAATATCTACATTCATATCTTGATCTGAGGCCGCGAGAAAATCATAAATCTCATTTTCGGGTTTCGATGTATATTCACTGGTGCTGGACGCGCTCACTGACACTGTTTAAAAATGTCCCGCTAACATGGTCATCATCACTAACATACACCTATACCTACTTATCCTAAACGGCTGTCGAGTGACGACCCTCCGCACCGCACTCCACCCCCTCTCGAGGCACACATTGACACTCGCGCTCGAGATCTGATGTAATGTCCACCACAGATGCCCACCGCCGCCGTTACGTACGTACAAATCGTGTTCCGCACCGCAACCAACAAACTGGTGTTAGTGCAAACGTGGACGAGGAAGGAGCTCGTAGCTGAATTGGGTAAGTCCTTCCTTTTTCTGTTCCTGTATTTTTGAATAGGGTTCTGTGTTCGCATTGCTTTTAAATTGCACAGGAAACGATAGCCAGCGCCCGCCACTGCTATCGAAGACCGCAAAATTACGCTACACTATTTTTCCGCATAATTATACAAACCATTTTTGGTCACTTCAGCCGGATTTATCGTTTTCTGTGTAATTTATTGGTTTCTTCATAATATTGAATTTAAGTGAAGCAATTAATTTGCAATTATTTCATTGTTCATCTACCCACATTTTTGTGTAATTTTTATTTTCCCTAGTAAAGTGGCTTGCTTTGGCACTGGTCGGCAAGAATTATTATAGTTAACGAATTTATATTTGAAAATAAAGTCGTTTTACTACCCGCACCGCACCGCATATACTTTTATATTTCACAATTTAATATTTTATCATGTCGACTCAACCTTTAGTACAGCCAAGTAAACTTGTTTTGGAGAAGAAAGTTATGGCAGAAAATGAACTTAAAAAATATGATGCAAAAATCAAGGGATATTCCGCGCACGTCCAGAATCAATACGATTCTATTTCGAAAGTCAAGAGCAGTGCGGATGGTCCCGCATTTTTGGCTAAAACTAAAAATATCGATGTAATCGTGCAAGAGTACACTAATATTTTAGACCATTATGTAGACTTGAATTTAGAATCTAATCCTAATTTCGTTCCCAGCTACGATAGTTTGTGGTCATTACAGGAAATGGCGGCTCATATAAATATGACCAGAGACAGACTGGCACCTCCTCAGACGACAGAAACGGTCAAAGAGGAGCCGAAAAATAGGGCAGTAAAATTACCGCGTTTGGAAATACCTAGTTTTAACGGTGATTTAGACAAATGGCCGTTATTTTTCAAAATATATAACAATATGATACATCACAATAAAGATCTTAATAACGGCGAACGAGTTCAATTTTTAGTAGGCAAATTGACAGGCAAGGCTTTAAATGTGTGTTCAGGAGTAACACCAACAGCCGAAAATTATTTGATTATTTATAACGCACTTGTTCAGAAGTACCAAGATCCGCGGGCTCTCGCCACTAATTATTTAGACCAGTTATTTAATATAAAATCGATAACGGCCGCAACACCGGGTAACCTGGAATATTTTGTAGATAAATTCACAGGTGTAGTAGCCGCGTTAAAACAATTACAGATTGGTGATTTGGCACAATTTATTTTCGTTTACATCGGTTTAAAGAAACTCGATTCGGAAACGGCAAGGTTATTTGAAATGTCTATTAGAAAATCGGAATCTATGCCTACCTATGACGAGTTCACGTCATTCGTTCGCGAGCAGTGTAAAGTATTACAACGTACTATTGGAAATGTAAACAAAGCAAAGAGTGAATACCTAAATGTACCAACTACTGCCCCGCGCCCCCCGCGCTCTGCGCAGACGCATACCTTTGTTAATTTAAATAATAAAAATGGAAAATGTGCCGTGTGCGGTGACCAGAGTCATGACCTTTTATATACATGCCCTAAGTTCATAAAGTTAGACCCACGTAAAAGGTACGACACAATAAAAAATTTAAAGGCTTGTGTCAATTGTCTAAGTACTAGACATGCTATTGCGGTGTGTAAATCAAATAGTCGTTGTAGGCAATGTAATCGCCCACATCACACGCTCTTACATTGGGATAATCACATTGGCCGCGGTGAGCCGTCGTCATCTACGCGTTCGGCGGCGCCACGACCGCCGTCGCCCGCGCCGACACTACCGCACGTGCCGGTTCGTTCGGGCTTGGCCGGGGGCACCGCGGACGACGGTGATAATATAATTTTATGTAGCGTATCGGCGTCCACCGCCGCCGCTACTAGCGGTAATGCAAAGAATAAAACTATACTATTAGGTACTGCTTTAGTTTCAGCTATAGATAATTTTAAGAATACTCATTATTTGCGTGTCTTAATAGACAGCGCCTCGCAAAATAATTTTATAACTGTAAATTGCTGTAAAAAATTAGGTTTAAAAATAATTCGTAACCGCGACTCCTGTTATGTGAAAGGTATCGGAGAAGTAAAACAGCCAGTTAAGGGGCTGTCAGACGTATCGCTGTTTTCACGTTTTAATTCATGTAATATTAGAATTCAACCATTAGTAGTAAATAAGATCACTGATCGATTACCAACCGCACCGGTCGACGAATCGTTGTTACTTCATTTACATGACTTACCACTGGCCGATAGCAATTTTCATATTCCCGCGCCTATCGATATTATTCTCGGTGCAGATGTATTCTGTGACATTTTAAAAGATGGAAAAGTTAAGGGTCCCTCAGACCAACCGCAAGCGCTTGAAACTATTTTTGGGTATATAGTTATTGGCCCCGCTTTTCTAACAAATAATTTTTCGAAAATACAATCATTTTGTACATTGATTGATCATAGCATTGAAAATTTACTACAGAAATTTTGGTCGGTGGAGGAAGTTCCCGACATGAAACATATGTCGCAGGATGAGCAGCAATGCGAAGCGATTTATAGTGAGACTACGTCACGCGCCGACGACGGTCGCTACTCAGTGGCGCTGCCGTTCAAAAGAGAATCGAGCGAATTAGGCGACTCATTACTCACGGCTAAGCGTCGATTCATGCAGTTAGAAAAAAGGTTAAATTCCTCACCGACGTTTCGTAAACAATATGATGACGTAGTTAGTGACTACATTGCTAAGGGCTACTTGAAACCAGTGAGTGAAGTAGATTATAAACGGGACTTAGGTTATGTAATACCGCATCACGCCGTGGTACGTCAAGATAAGATGACTACGAAATTACGAATAGTCCTGGACGCTAGTCAGAAAACTACTTCCGGTTTTTCATTGAATGATTTATTACATTGCGGCCCCAATCTACAGGCTGATCTTTTTTCAATTTTATTAAATATTCGATTACAACCAATAGCGATCTGTGCAGATATTAAACAAATGTACCTACAGATTGAAACGCATCCCGCACACCGCAAATTTCAACGCGTTTTATATAGATTTTCGCACGAACAACAGATTACATTATACGAATTTACTCGTGTTTGCTTCGGCCTTAAGTGCAGTCCATTTCTTGCACTTCGGACAGTACGGCAACTAGCTCATGACGAGCGCGCGCAGTACCCGGCTGCGGCGGCGGTCGCTGTACGGGACGTATATATGGACGACCTATGTACTAGTGTGCGGACAACCTCTGAAGCAATTGAACTGTCACAACAGTTAATTAACATGTTTAAGGCCGGAGGCTTCGACTTAGTAAAATTTTGCAGTAACTCGCCCGAACTGCTCGAAACCATATCAGAAAGTCACCGTATGAATCGTAACGTTGAATTTAATCCCGATGATCATATGAAGATTTTAGGGTTGCGTTGGTGTCCGAAAGAAGACATATTTTGCTCCTCTGTAGAGTTAGAACATAGAGTATGTACTAAACGTAATATGTTATCAGTAATAGCCTGGCTCTGGGATGTCCTAGGTTTCTTTGCCCCTACTATTTTGTATGCTAAAATTTTAATTCAATCTCTCTGGTTGTTACGTATCGGCTGGGACGATAGCATACCAGAAGAAGTAGCTTTAAGGTGGTCCAAGTTTTTATTAGAATTGCCCGAACTGGAAAAGATAAAAATTCCGCGACATATCGGCATTTTTACTCCAGAATGTAAAGTTATTATTCTAGGCTTTGGTGATGCCAGTGAAAAGGCATATGGGGCTGCCATTTACATGCACGTCAATATTGCTGGTAATGCTGAGATCCGCAATAATTTAGTCTGCGCCAAATCTAAAGTGGCACCGGTGAAGACTGTGTCTCTCGCTCGACTCGAGCTGTGCGCTGCGCTTTTATTATCCAAGCTTCTCCGTTTAGTGTATGATACTTATAAATCACGTTGTCATATAGAAGACGTTATCGCATTTTCAGACTCTATGGTTGCTCTACATTGGATTCATTCCTCACCACATCGCTGGCACACGTTTGTAGCCAACCGCGTCGCAAAAATACATGAAAATATTTCTCCCGACAAGTTTTATTACGTCAGTAGTGCTGAAAATCCTAGCGATTGCTTATCTCGTGGATTGACTCCAGCCCAACTCGTATCACATCCTCTGTGGCTGATTGGTCCCTCATGGGCCTCTCGGGACAGATCTGTTTGGCCGCTCAAATCCTTTTCAGATGGCGAGACGAATGACGTCATTCCTGAAAGTAAGATGCTATCTTTCCACATAGCTGAAGTGGAATCAGAAGAATCCCCACTCTTATACGATCTCGCATGTCGTGTATCTTCGTGGTCTAAATTATTGCGTATTGTGGTATACATCCCTCGCTTCACACGCAAGTTGTCACGTGACACTCGTATAAGTGTTAAACATTTGGAAGCGGCGGAGCGGACTATTCTCGTCAATTTACAACGCGTCTATTTTAATAAGGAGCTTTCTCTTCTTGCTGAAAAGAAGAGATTGGCCCCTGCTTTAAACAAACTTACGCCATTCCTACATGAAAACCTCATCCGTGTCGGTGGACGATTGGCGAATTCCGATCTAGGGTTCAATGGTAAACATCCCATATTATTGCCCCGCAGAGATCATATTGTAAACTTAATTATTGATTATTATCATTTAAAATACTTACATGCCGGTCCAGGTCTACTAATGTCTTTACTACGGCAGAAATTTTGGATACTGTCTGCACGTAATATTGTCAGACAGCGTGTGCAACGTTGTAACACATGTTTTCGACGTAATCCAAGGGCTCCGGAACCGATTATGGCGGATCTGCCCGCATGTAGAGTTCGCGAAGCCAAACCGTTTTTACACACAGGAGTGGACTATGCGGGCCCACTCTACATTTTATTGAGACGTGCTAGAGGCGCTCATAAACAGAAAGCGTATATCTGTCTATTCGTATGTCTGGTCACACGTGCGGTTCATATTGAATTAGCTTTGGATTTATCGACGGAAACTTTTATAAATGCATTCAAAAGATTTATTTCACGTCGTGGTCCCTGTAGCGTGTTGTATTCGGATCAGGGTACTAATTTCATTGGCGCAAAGTCTCATTTGAATGAAGTGTACAGTCTCATTGGATCCAAAAGCTTTAGTAATGAATTTAGTAATGAATTACTTAATAACCGCGTACAGTGGAAATTAAATCCACCCTCCGCCCCGCATTTTGGAGGAATTTGGGAATCGAATGTTAAAAGTGTAAAGAATCATCTTTTTAAAGTAATTGGTACACAGCTTCTGACGTATGAGGAGATGACTACTGTTCTCACACAAATAGAGTCATTACTGAATTCGCGTCCGATATCCGTTATGAGTTCGGATCCGGCGGAACCGGAAGCACTGACTCCTGCGCATTTTCTTACGCTAACACCTTTGAAAACATTACAGATGTTTTTTCAATAGAAACAAACCATGTAAAACGCAAATATTTGCTTGATAAAATTATTCAAAGCTACTGGAAGAGGTGGAAAAACGAGGTTCTTCACACCCTTCAGACCCGACAAAAATGGAATACTCCGTATAATCCGGTACAGGAAGGTATGTTAGTCATTATTAACACAGATAATAGCCCGCCTCTACATTGGCCTTTAGGTGTTGTCGACAAACTGTATCCTGGATCGGACGGTGTGGTGCGAGTAGCGACTGTCAGAACTAAGACAGGTGCTATAAAAGACCAGTGGTAAAGCTGTGTCCATTGCCATCGCAATGAAGTTTTTCACATTTTTATTATTATTATTGTCTACATTACTTTCTACTTTTTTTTCATTTACATTGCATGTTTTAATTTTTGTTTGATTTGTTCTTTCTCGCATCGCTTCACTTGACTTCTATTGTTGGAGTCTTCTCTTGCTTAGAAGTGGAAATAACTTTTTCCTCTTCTAGGCCGGGGGTATGGACGCGCTCACTGACACTGTTTAAAAATGTCGCTAACATGGTCATCATCACTAACATACACCTATACCTACTTATCCTAAACGGCTGTCGAGTGACGACCCTCCGCACCGCACTCCACCCCCTCTCGAGGCACACATTGACACTCGCGCTCGAGATCTGATGTAATGTCCACCACAGATGCCCACCGCCGCCGTTACGTACGTACAAATCGTGTTCCGCACCGCAACCAACAAACTGGTGTTAGTGCAAACGTGGACGAGGAAGGAGCTCGTAGCTGAATTGGGTAAGTCCTTCCTTTTTCTGTTCCTGTATTTTTGAATAGGGTTCTGTGTTCGCATTGCTTTCAAATTGCACAGGAAACGATAGCCAGCGCCCGCCACTGCTATCGAAGACCGCAAAATTACGCTACACTATTTTTCCGCATAATTATACAAACCAGGTGCTGTCATCTTAAAGATTTATTACGAGTCCATCAATGTCGTCATATAGATGAATTCTCCTCTCGTAATGTCCTTTTTCTATTTTCATTGATGTGTTTACAAGAATTCTTTCAATTTTCCATGGAAATATCATGAATTACACGTTTAGCTGCTTCCTAAAAAATACACGAATCAGTAAATAAATAAAAATATATTTTTACAAATTTTCATAATAGCATACTTTTATGTCAACTGACCCCATATTAGATGAGGCGTTAAAATGAAAACGTTAAAATAATAAGTAATTTAACTAAGCAATGTAAAAAACGTTAGTAAGCGCTTAAATTAAATCAGGTGTAAATATCAAGATTGTTTACGTTTTGCTATATTCATTCTGTCAAAAGCACGTCAAAAGTAACCAAAATCGATGCGAAATTCACTTAAATAACGTTTAGAAGACTTCCATAACAACTTAAAAACAACAGACAAATTATTTAACAGAAAAAAAGTAAAATAAATCATTATTAACCCGTCATATCGGCAGTTCTTTGGTAAACATCATTGACTTCCGATAAAACACGTCCCGCTTTACATTCCGCAAGACATCGCATATAAACTTTATCCCATCAAAAACAATACTTGTCAAAAAAACCAAGTCTCGCAATTCAGTTGTTCTGCGGTAAAAAGTTGTGAGATCCATGTTATACCAAGTCGGTTATTAATTTATTCGGTTATAAATATATTGAGACTTGGCCATCGCCTGAAAACACGTGTAAATTCAATCGCCTGAAAACACATGTAAATTCAATTATTTAGTGCGATGGCCAAGTCTCAATATATTTATTACCGAATAAATTAATAACCGACTTGGTATTACATGGATCTCACAACTTTTTACCGCAGAACCACTGAGTTGCGAGACTTGGTTTTTTTGACAAGTATTGTTTTTGATGGGATCTCATTTCTTTTTGTATTTTGTAGACAGTTCTATTTTTTTCCTTTTCGGTACCTTCTACTTATTGTATATATGTATATCTATATGTATATAGGTTTTCTAAGATATATTATACAACCTTACGCACTCGTAATAAGTACGAATACGCACGTAGGTACGTTTTTTGCATTAATAAATAATTTAATACAAGTGTTTTCTTGACGGGAATACCCATTTTTTGCTCGATTTGGCAGGGGCACTACCATGCGCCTATATCTATATGGGACTAGCTTAAACCCGCGGCTTCGCACGCAATATAATAATAACTGCCGTAATAAAACGAATAAAGCCTATATTGAAAAATTTAACTGAAGACTTGGCTGTATGGGCTTAATTTTTTTTTGCGGTCTTTTCTAGATTTTTTAGTTTTTCCTTGATTTATACACCAAACACTACTTATATTCCAAATTTGAAGCTTCTAGGTCTGCTAGAAGTGCCTTAGAATTTTGAAGATTGTTAAGTCAGTGAGTGACAAAATTAAGAAATTTGACCCGTTATAATTTCTTAAAAATACTGGTACAACTTGAATGAAGTTTGAAAATATGCTTATATAATATGCCTGCATGGTTACTGAAAATTTCAGTCTTCTAGTTTTATCCACAACGAAGTTACAGGGGTCGAAAATGGTCTGAATTGCTTCGAGAAAAGGATGGTACGGCCGTGACGCTTTTTCGCTCGACTTGGTGGGGGCACGGCCGTGCCCCCAGATAAATCACTTCTCTAGTAGAACTTCGGATTGTTTTCTTATTCATTTTGAGTAATCTCAAAGTAATTCAGACGACATAGACGAAATTACATTTGACAGCAAATACAATGCTGCCAGTAGAGAATAAATTAGTTCCATTTCTAAACTTTTTTGCCAAGTTGTAATTTGCTTATAATCTTATCAATTTAATAGCATTATAATTTTGTTTTAAAACCCCAATACAGATGTCAGCACTAGACATTATGGTTTTGCTATCTTAGTATAGATGACGCTACACCCGCAAGAAAATTATTTTAGGGTGACCAGCTTAAGTATTTTTACATTGGGTTAGTAGATTTCCATTACTCATAGACCTCTATGAAGTATAGTTTAAATAAAATCGACTCTAAAGGTAATAGCTAAATAAATATTTAAAAAATTCTCTAGCAACTTCAAATTAATGTCATTATTATACAAGTGCGTTTTGGGCCACTCGCAGTGCAGAGTTTGAGTTGCCCATCACAATATATAAATGTTTGTTGGATATTGTGAACATAGGTATTCATTTTACAAATTCCTCGATTATAAAATCAATTTGTCACCTCGTTAACTTGTAAAGCCTACTTTTAGCTGTGATATTTTTTCTTTTAGCTTCGTTATGCACAAAGTAAAATTTTAACAACCATCAAAATTTTAATATAATGATCTTTAGTAAAAAACCGATGACCGTCTTGTTTCCTTTTAGTATCGTTCAATGGGAAAATATTGTAATAAAAACCATGATGTGTAGTCACAGTCGCACGCTAGTTTAGCAGGTGCAGGTTGCGTCATCTCGGTTTCAAAGTCTCAGAAGCGTCGTCACAAAGAAGGCAACCTTAAAATAATTTATTATGAAAATGTAACCTACATTTTTTATTTACATAATGAGGTCTATTGGTCATACCTAATATCTAAAATTTTTTTGGATGGTTGTTAAAATTTTTTCCTGAATAGTATTGCCGTGAATTTTTTCACTTATCCAAAAACAACCGTTTAGATGGCAGAGGGGACGGAAAAGAAATAAATAAATCATTAACATACAACATTCTTACATACAGTTTTTATGTTTTCTATCGATAATATACTTAGTTAAAAATAAAAAATTAACTGATTCTAATACTTATATAATTAACCGTTTATTTAATTTAAAAAAAAAATGGTTTTTAGTAGGTTATTAATTTTTCAAACATATCAATAAGTCCATTTAAAGTGTAGAATTGAAATGAATTTTATGCCACTGATTGACCACGCTTGATTAGGAGACTTTTTAAAATAATGCTCATGAAGTGACTCATTTTTTTGTCATTATGAGAAAAACTCCGAATAAAAAACCGATACAGGAGAATTTTCACAAACCCAGTAATTTCAATTGACAAGTTGATTTTAGCTTACTAATTAATAAAACCAAAAGTAACACTTTTTAATGCTAGTACTAACGTGATAACGTTTCAGGTCACATTTGGGACGGTGAACGTTTTGATCCATCGTCATCATACGATATCAATATAATAAGACGAATCGCGTACTACATATTTAACAACCGTAATCAATTTCGTGATGGGAAACAAATCGTACTACATGCCGCGATCGGTCGAATGATCATCATCCTATTTACGGTGGGTCATCTATATAATGAATGTTGTTTTGTATTTTTATTATCAATGTGTTTCTATATCATCTTACGCTGAAACATTTGCCTACACTGAATTGATTCCTGCTGCTGACTTTTTTTCGCTTTCATGTAATTAGACATTTTAGATTTTCCCTCTGATACTCCATTGGTATTTTTGTGCGTAAGTGCTGTGCTATTCTATAAATTTAAACATATTTTTTTACTATTTCAGAATATTTTTGTTTTTAACATAGTGTATTAAATTTGCACCGCAAAAAAAAACTGATTATTTTGAACCCATTATCAATTTTTTTTTATTCTCATAAACAATTCCTACTAACTTAATAAAATATTATGGTCACCTTAGTAATATGACGTCCAAAACTTCAACTTTGACAATACACACGTCAAATTTCCCAAATTTTCATTTTAGTTGCCAGTATAAAACCATATATTAAGACATTCTTTTTAAATATAACTGAAAACTTTTATTTTGTAATCTGTAACGTAAGAACTTTGAAAAATATTGTTATCATCCGAATATTAAGACATATCAATAACCAGAAGTCACAGTAAATAGATATTAGACGAGTATTCATATATATATATATATATATATATATCGACAATGTACCTACTAAATGAAATATTTTTTTCTAATGGCAAGTGTTAGAAAGGGACAAATAGACTCTCCGGTAGCTATCTACTACAAACTCTTTTTGCCTCCTTGCGACTTACAATTTAAAGTAAAGCTTATGCGTTACGCAAAGGTTTCATTTTTGTATTATACAGTTTCGGGAGTGCTCAGTCCAGAACCTACGTAATAGGTGTATATTACGTCCATGATTTAACATTACATAGCATTGTTTTGAATTCTGCTCATAGGTGGCAGTGTTTAGCTTATTTTTACCGTTCCACGTTAGATGGCGCTGTATTTAGTTCCAAAACTCGCGTATTAAGGCGCTATTTTGCATTTCCCTTTTTACAGCGGAGTTATATCTCTATTAATCTTTATTAAAACTAATAACTACAAAGTACTCTGTGGGCGTAATCCAGGCACCCAAGCTATTCACCATATTTTAAAAAAAAGTGTGCGGTGAGTAAATGCGGTAACATTTGCTTTGCATTGGTTGTGTTCAGTGTGGTTCAGTTCATTTGGGCAATTTTGTTTTGGGTTACAAAATTATACAAAATTGTTTATCTGAAAGTGTGTCTGAACGTAAAAAAAGTTTATATTGAAAGAGAAAATAGCAAAATGAGTTTCTGGGAAGATACATTTATTATTCATATGTCACAGGTAAGCGAAGGTTTTTTATTTACCTTCTTCTTAATTGTGGCGTTTTCTGTTTATATCAATTTCGCCAGTGGGGTCGGCTTTCCAATGCTGCCTGATGAAAATTGTGTTCATAAAAATGATCAATTTGAAATTTGGCTAAGATAGGTTGATGGTCCATCATTTCAAAAAAATAGGTTAGGTTATGGTTTGCCTGTGATAATGCGAGAAGCGAAGCGGAGCGACGAACCACTAATAAGCCTTATATTTTATTTTCATTTCCTTAAAAAAATATTTACTGCACGAGGTTCCGGTACGGCTTTCCAAAACTACCACCCTAGACGTGTTAATAATAATTTAGGGGGTGGAAGGACGAGGACAGAAAACCAACTTTCAGAATTTTCAGGAATGCGGAAATGTAAAAAAAAAACCAAAAATAAAAACTGAAAACTACGTACTCGTTACCACCGACATGAATTTGCTCTTTGTATTGTCATAATCAAAGGATCGACTATTGACGGAGGGAATAGACTTCAACATTAAAATAAATTGAAAACAGTAAATACGTTAAGAATTTCCTAACCTAACTTTAGTAACAATTGAAAATTCGATTTGCATCGCGCTCGGCGGCCGCTACCGCGGCACGTTCGCTTCGCTCGCTCGCCTCGCGCGTTTTTTATATTCCTAGTGGGTTGGAACCATCGATTGTTGGAACAGTAGTCGGAGTGCCCATATATTCGGTTTTATTGTATATTTTTTTAAACTAATCTAACCTACCTATGGTAACCTACAAAATGGCGGGAAAGCAACCTACCTTAACTGAATCCCTTTCAAACGTTCTTTTATGTATTAAACTGAATTAGTTGAGACTTATTACAAGAGTGGCTAGCTATTTAGTGTTAGTTTCAAGTGTTTTGAGTTTGAAGATTATCAAAAATGTCTTAGTAGCAGGTATGTTTAACTCATTTTTAATTTTGCTTTTTTCGTATTTCCGCATTTCTAAAAATTCTAAAAGTGGGTTTAATCTTCTCACCTCGCCCCCCTCTTTCTTATTATTAATACCCTTAGGGTGGTAGTTTTGGAAAGCCAACCCGAGGTTCCTACTCCTACACCCCTCCCCCATAAGCCTGACCAAATATTTTGTAGCTTTTCAGCAGACTACATTGGAAAGCGCTACAGTGAAGGAACATATACACGCAGTAAATATATTAACGGAAATGCGAAAAAAAGTGTTCTTGGTAGCTTGTCGGGGTTGGCTTTCCAAAACTACCACCTTAAAAAGGGTGATCGACCAGTGAGCTTTACCACGGTTTTGTGACTCTTGGGCATAGAAGTAGGAATGATACATAATATAGTAAAACCAGAACCAGCAGAAAGTCCAGTTGAATGGGCACTTGTGCTATTGTGACTATTATATATAATTTTTACTTTTATGCTAATAAGTCATAAAACCATGGTAAGGCTTGCTGGTCCATCACCCCCTTAAGAGTATTAATAATAAGAGAGAGGGGAGTGAGATGAAGAGATTAAACCAACTTTAAGAATTTTTGGAAATGTGGAAAAACAGAAAAAAAAATGAAAATAATAATAGTAAGTTATAAATGCATACCTGCTACAAAGACATTTCTGATAGCTCATAAAACTCAAAAAACACTTGAAACTACCACTAAATGGCCAGCCTCTTTTCTATTAAGTTTTGACTGTTTAGGTTTGGTAATTAAAGGAATACTTAAAAAAATGTAAGAGTAGCTTAGGTTGGGTTAAATTTGATTGTGTCAATATGAGAAGCGAGTATCTGTAATAGGTATGTATTTTTCATTTTTGTATTTTCCGCATATCTAATAATTTTGAAAGTCAGTTTCGTGTCCTCGTCTTATCCCTCCCTAACTTATTATTAACATTTTTAGGGTGATAGTTTTGGAAAGCCGTACCGCTCGTCACTCCGTTCCAGTTCGCTCTTTGCATTATCACAAACAAGACCTTACCTCACCTATTTTTTTACATTGGCTGAATTTTAAATCGGTCATTGTTATGAACATAATTTTCATCAGGCAGCATCAAAAAGCTGACCCGCATATGTTTCTAAAAATCTATAATAAAAAATTCTTTTAATGGTAGTTGGTTTAATACACCATTACAAGAATGAGTCAGTTCTGATAGCGTAATCTAAACCAAAGTGCATTTTTGCAGTCTTGTATATACACTAAAAATATGAGCCTGTTGCTTTACAATTCAAGAGTGTAATTATATTTCATTTTGTAATTGATTTCGTTTCAGGTAGTATTTTTTGTCGGAGGATGGATTTTTTTCGTTAAACAGCTGTTCAAAGATTATGAGGTCCACCATACAATGGTTCAGTTGATATTTTCAATTACTTTTGCTCTGAGCTGTACTATGTTCGAATTGATTATTTTTGAAATAATTGGTTATTTGGATTCTAGGTAAGTGTGTTATTATAATATGAATGATAACTTTCCACCCGTAGCTCTGCTCGATTGGACTATACATATGTACAGGCGCCTGCACTGAAATCTGAACACTTTGTATTTTCATCACTTTCAAATAGCAGCTAAAATCGTGAAAAAGACATAATTATCGCGTGCCAACCCATACTAGAGGATGCAGAACCGGCACTTATTCAAGAACCGGGTTTTCGGTTCCGGAACCGAAAAGAACCGGGTAGAACCGGGTACCCGGTTCTTTTCGGTTTTTTACGTAGAATCAGGAAATATTAGTTAAAAGTATTTTTATTTGTATTGCGTAACTATACCGGGTGCTCGGCTGTACGTAGTTCAAACTTATAGAGCGTATAGAGCTTACCGAAAAAAACAAAAAGTCAAAAAATAGTGATTTAAGAAAATGAAACTTTAAACATGTTTCTCTCGGTGACTGTTTGCGCCATCTACTCACTTGATACTTTTTGTTTAGTTCCGTAAGCTCTACACGCTCAATAAATTTGGACTGCGTTCAGTCGAACACGCGGTATATTATATACGGGTTGTTCGACTGAACGTATTCCAGTGTTAAACAGTTTTTCTCATGGTTGATACAGGTCCCGGCATTGCTAATCTTTAACTGAATATTTCTCGTCAGTATATGCCTCATCAACAAGGTCACATTTCGTCCCTTTATTTCCACCGTCCAATTCACTTTATTCGGGGTACTCATCATAAAAAATTGTAAATAAAGAAAGGAGCTGGTCCTGACGGTATTCCACCTGTGTTTGTCTGTATTTGTACGTCTGCCTTGGCAAAACCACTGTCGCTGGTCTTCAATAAATCCTTAGCCGAAAGTGTTTTTCCCGATTTATGGAAATTAGCCCAATACATAAAACAGGTGACAAGGGCGACCTATCTAATTATAAACCTTTAAGTATTCTAAACTGCTTTGTGTTAATATTTTATTTGAGGGCTTGATGTATGAACACCTATTTAACCATTTCAGCCATATACTGAGTATTCACCAGCAGGGTTTTGTTAATAATAGATTTACTGCCTACAATCTGCTCATCTATAGTAAATATCTGTGTTGCATATTCAATGATAAAATTAAAGTTGATTCAGTTTACGCAAATTTTTCCAAGGCATTCGATCGTATCAATCACGAAATTTTACAGGCGAAAATGCAGGACCTTGGAATTCATGGATCCTTGCATTGTTGGCTCAGATCTTATCTACTGTATCGATCGTAGTTGGTGTGTGCGTACGGATATGACTCCTACCCACAGCTCCTACCCTTTCATGGCAACCTCTGGGATTCCACAGTGTTAGGACTATTACTATTCTAAGTGTTTATTAGTGACCTTCTGACTTGCAACTGCTTATCTTATGCTGATGATCTTAAACTTTTCTTATTCATTCACCCGATTGTCTTCTGCTACAGTACAATTTGAATCTGTTGCAACCTTGGTGCAAGAATAGTCTAATGTCCATGAATATCACGAAGTGCCACTATATATCTTTCACCAAGAATGAGAAAATAATTTACTATCCGTACAATATAAACGGGTCTCCCTTGAATCGCGCCAACATGGTTCGTGATTTGGGGGTGTTGTTTGATAGTGTGCTCAGACCTAATTATGGGTGGATGGTGGGCAGGGATTGCCAGATGCTGGGGTTCATTTGCCGAGTCACTAAGGCTTTCAGAAGAAAGGAGTCCTTCTTAATACTTTACACATCAATGGTCCGTAGCCTTCTGAATATTGTTCCTCTGTGTGGTGTCCGATTTGTCAAGTTCATATTAATCGAGTCGAGTCAGTTCTAGCACGTTTCCTGCGCTGTCTCAGCGTTAAGCTGGACCTGAGGAAAAGACTTCTAGAGTATAATGATTACCTGAAGTACTTTCATCTTCAATATTTAGGTCAGACGTAAAACTATGGACTTGTGCCTTCTTCACAAGACAACTAACGGTGTCAGAGACAACAAACATCGTTTGCGTAATATGCGATTGTTTAGAGTGCCAATTACTAATAATAACGTCTCTTAAAACAGTACCTACAAATACATAGGTTTAGTAGTCTATATAACGCCTTGAACGATGAATTCGATATACATCACTACAGTTATGTCTCATTTGAAAGAGCTTTATCCAAATTATAAATGTTTTCCTTTCTTTATCATATGGTCGTTTTTGTTAGATTATTGCTATGCACTAATTTGCAATGCCGTCTATAGCTACTAAGGTCAACAGATTCACATCCATTGCATTTTGTACATTTTCTATATTTACCTATTCCTAAGTTTGTTAACTGTTGCTGTGTCTATGTAATAAATAAATAAACAAATAAAGCGTTAGTTTGCGCCATCTGCTCACTTGAAACTTTTTATCTAGTTCTCTATTAGTTTGGAGTACGTTCAGCCGACCAACCAGTATATAGGTCTTCTAATCACAAATTTTTATCTCTTAAATTTCTAATAATTGTGCTCTTTGGACTGTGGTTCAACGATTTATAGACATTTATTAGACTGCTAATGTGAGCGCAAGGAGAGTACGTTTAAGCTTTTATCAAGATGCAGATGGAGGAATTGGTGAAATAGTGAGTCCGCGCGCCTTCTCGCCGCTCGTGGCTTGTCTCTTGACTTAGTTAGCTCCCGTACCGTTTTTTTCAACATTCCGCGCTTTACTTTTGCACATGGTTGTTTTATTTTAATGCAAACATCTTTATCCAATTGAATAAAATAAAATACCTGGAGAACCGGGTAGTCCCGGGTATTACAATTTTGGAACCGGTTCTCCGGATTAGGTAAGAACCGGGTATACCCGGTTCTCTTGGAACCGGGTAGAACCGGGTGCAAGCTCTAACCCATACCCTACCATAAGGTAGGGTTATAACTCTGTCTGCTACAACTAGCGTGCATAGAGAGAATGTTAGCCTTGTTGGTGATATGTACTTCTCTGTCCGCCCGTCAACCATTTTGGACAGTGTTCATATATGAGAGCAGGCGTCTGTACCGGGACCACTTTTTCCAGGATAAAAAGTAACCTCTGTCAGTAAGGTTCGACCTCTGTAAAGGCAACTTTATGGATAGAGGACATATGAAAGTAGCGAATTTGTACAAAGCCAATCTGTCAATGATTATGGCCAACAATGACTTGATCAAGAAACAGAAAATCTTTGCTAAGAAGTACACAATACATACATGTACAAAAGACGATTGTAAAATTAGAAAAGATTCATCTAAAGCCACCTGTTAACAGTAGGATCTAGGAAAGAGTCAGCTAAGTTATCCGGTTCAGGGGTATACATACCTGAAATGAAGATAAACAGATCTTTCTCTTTTTTGAGTCGCGCGAGTGTATTCACTACTTAAGTAAAAACCTAATTATAGTATAACTAATCATATATATTGATATCTGTACATATTGTATGAAATGTATCATGTTTTTTTTCTTTCACAATAATTGCAAAAAAGTCTCTTGTTTTTTTTTACAGTTCAAGATACTTCCACTGGAATCTGGGCCTATACTCATTATTATTTATGGTGATCGCGCTTATACCATTTTATATTGCATATTTTTGTATCAGCAACATCAGAATCGGTAAGATTTTTTTTGAATTCTTTGACATAGGCGTGTACACTTATAATATTTGATATTTAAAAAATTCTTTGAAAAGTCGCAGCAGAATATGAGCAGATTTTGTCAAAATTATGTTAGAATTGTTCTTGTAATTCTTGAGCTGTAAGCTAATAAATATATGTACCTGCTTGAAATTTTATTTTCTTATAGAATACTAACTTTTGCCAAAATTCACTGCATGGTAGGTATACATAATTTACACAATATAGTTTTCAATTGACATAAACATTGTTCTTACAGATCTGGCCCTAAAAATGCGCTCTTTCCATTTCTGACTCCATAAATTCCTGGCTTTTTAAAACTTATCAGAATATTTTTAACAGTCTACATATATCTTTAAACTGTGCATGCACGACCACACAAATTCATGCGTGCAAACATTATAAAATATTGGAAATGTTTATGTAGAGACAAATTACTTTGTTCTTAATGCTCCGGTTCCAAAAATATCAGTATGATGGTAGGTAGGTACATACCCTATATCTTCATTCAAGAATTCATCTATTTACATCTGAAAGTTTCATCTATAGGAGTTATAACATTTTGGCATAATCATCCATTGCTTCTTAATTGTGACCATTGGAACAACTTATATAATCTGATAAGGGACTTTTATGGAAAAAAATTATATGATAAAATGTCCTAGTGTCATGTTATGTTATATTGACAATATTATTTGTAGGCAGTAATTATACAATATATACAAGGTGAAAATTTAAAAAACATCCAAAATTTAATGTAATAAGCTTTGGTAAAAAACCGATGGCCGTCTTGTTTCATTATAGCGTTCAGTAGAAAAATATTGAGATATGACTAAACAAACCTTTCCCAAAAAAATTACTCTAGTCACTATTCACGGGCGGTGCACGCTGCGCCTCATTTCGCTCTTAAGGTCTCCGACGCATCGTCACAAAGAAACCAAACGTTATAAAATAACCCTGTAGGTAAAATAATTTATTATGAAAATGAACCTATATTTTAGATAAGATAGTATATAACCCTTAAAAAAAAACATACACAAAAAGTCATGAGAGTGAGAAATATCTTTTTAATTTAAAAAAAATATATTTTATTTGTTCAATGATTAAAAAATTGCATTCTGCTATCACCGTTCAGCCAGGTGTACAGTGGTTAGGTAGTTATAAACAAGTTTCGCATAAAGTTTCATGCTGTCTCAAATACCTACACAAACTTGCGATATCACTTCTTATATCATGACCTTTTACAGAAAAATATAGATAAATAAGTTTTAAAATGGCTATTTTGTGTTTAGAGATTTCTAAAAGTCAATTACAATAAACTTCTCATAATTGACGTTTCCCTATGTCACTTGTTTAAAGTTTTATAACGGTATTGATAATATCTATGATAATTGATGACCTGGACGAGCTGGAGGTCCTGGGTTCGAATCCCAGGTCGGGTCAGTATTTATATGATGAATATTGATACTGGTACCGGGTCTTGGTTGTTATATGTATGTGGTGTCTTCGCTTGGTACCCAAAACACAAGCTAATGCTTAGTTTGGGGCCTAGATGTTGTTGTGATGTATACATTATTATCATTATTATTATCAATTTTCAGTGACACCAAATATGATAAGACCATTGACTATGTTTATATGGTTTATATATCTATACTTCTTTTGGAAAATTGGCGATCCATTTCCGATACTTAGCCCAAAACAGGTAAACATATGTGTTTTACTGTTACAATTGATACTGTTTGTGACAAAAATCTTGAGGTCTTATTGTCATCTGCACTGAAGTCTATTCTTGGAACTGTTTGGTGGTGTGAATTGGAGCAGGACGGGTCGACAACGCTCACATTTCCAGTATTGGACATTAGGCGTGCTCATGTTCACCGATTAACCAATTTAAATTGGGTCAAAGAATGTAAAAGCGTGTCTCATCTTTACCGTTGTCAGCAGACCTCAGGATTCAAGTCTCAAATTGTAAGATCTTATAAATGAAGTAATGCTATTAATGCTCTTAAAATGTTCCAGGGCATATTTTCCATAGAGCAAGGAGTATCGAGAATAGGTGTAATAGGTGTCACTGTGATGGCATTGCTCTCTGGTTTTGGTGCAGTGAACTATCCCTATACTTCGATGGCTATATTTATAAGGTGAATAGTTATAAAGTTTAATACATATACAGGATGAGATTTTAATGACCAGCCAAATTTTAATATAATGATCCTTGGTAGAAAACCGATAGCCGTCTTATTTCCTTTTAGTATCGTTCTATAGAAAAATATTGAGATATGACTACACAAACTTTTCCCGAAGAAACCAATAACTCTAGTCACCATCCACACCCGACGCCCCCTTCCGTTTCAAAGGCCTCGGGCGCGTACGTTTACTATTGCGTTAAGAAAGCAACCAAACGTTTTAAAATAACACTGTAGATAAAATAATTTATTATGAAAATGTAACCCATATTTTTTATTTACGAATTGAGGTCTATTGGTGATATCTAATATCTAGACAAATTTTGGCCGGTTACTAAAATCTCACCTTGTATAAGCTTACACCTTTCCTATAGAGGAGTCAGTATAAACGCATACCACTTGGTATGGCCATTATTATTACTATTTCGTTTAATGTATGCTCATTGGTTCCAGCAGGCTGATTCCGAACGAGTGTTAACGTACTTAACGCCAGCGGTGAGGCGAAAAGTCTGTTTTAATGTTGCTAAAATTCGAATTTAGAAACGTTTATTTTCGCCGAAAGTGAGTGTTATATCTGTTACTGTCTTTAGATGTTCAGAAAAACTATTGTTAAGAATATCAGCTTTTCACCAGAGATATAGTTTCAAATATAACGCGTGTTATTTTTAGCGCTAGTTCAGAATCATCCCGCAGGTGCCTAAATTTTTTTATGTTTGCTATTCTTTATGGCGTGTTCAATTGTAGTTGCCCCATTTCCATTACCACATCCATGAGTTCATGCTCTTTTTAAAACATACCAGAATATTTTAACGTACTACAGACGTCTTCAAATTGTGCATGCACGCTTAAACGGGTTTACGTGCGCGAAAACGAACGTACGTATACAATTACCTTTTTTCAAGGCCATCAGTTCCTACACGTTCAACATTGGAAATGTTTATATGGAGACAATGTTCCAAGAATTGATTGACCAATTAGCCAAGTGGATAGGACTCTTTTAACATTGGGAATGTTTATACAGAGACAATGTTCCAAGAGTTGTCTAACCGAGTGGGGACTAACTGCGGAGCCAAGGGTCGCCGGTTTAATTCCCGCTCGAAACAAATAATTGAGTACATGAAGATGTCTATTTGTACCATGTCTCGGTGTAAAAGTATTTATATCTGTGATTTAGTTAATTAATTAGACAGCAGCGTTTGGTTTTAATAGTCATAAATGTCAGTTCACAGTATCGAAATGACATTTGGCATTTTCGCGGAGTTGAAACCGGTGTGCGGGGATTTCTCGGGGATGAAGAGGCCGCGCGGGGACCTTGCGCACTGAAACTCGGACTAATACGCCCCATCATACGCCGGCTAGCTGTAGTATTAGTGGTTAGACAGTAAACGCAGAAGAGGGCTTTTAGTCAATTCATACTTTTATGATATATGTATATGGATATAATAAAGAAAATTTCTACTAAATTATCGACTAAATTAACATAAATTAATCACTTTTTTATTTTTGGCTTATATACCCAGTAGGGTACCAGAAGAAGAGTTAAGTATAACCCTTCTTGACGTGATAGCCCGAGCGCAGCGACCCCGTTTCAAATTTATTAGGCGTGGGGCCGTAGTTCAACTCCGGGCATATACCAATGAGTTTTTCTGACTTAAGTACATATCTATGATTGACTCCGTGCCTCAGAGAGCATATTAAGCAGTCGGTCTCGGTTGCTGTTAATAGATGGCTGTCGTAATAATCCACCAACCCGCATTGAAGCAGCATGGTAGATTTACGCTCCAAGCCCCTTCACCCTGGGGGAGGCCGATGCCCATGCAGCGGGGTATAATGGGCTAATGGAATGGAAAAAACCTTTCTTGCTTGAATGAAATACTTTTCCAAAAAAGGAAAAAAAAAATGTTTTAAAATCAAATTAATCATTTCAGGCCAGTATCAGAAACGGATGTTTTATCAATAGAAAAGAAACTCTTACAGACAATGGACATGATTCTAGTGAAAAAGAAGAGGATAGCATTAGCTGAAGCTAACAGTGTGGGAGGGAGACAGCAATATGGTATTTTAGACCAGTCGAATTTGAAAAGCCGCAGCGGATTTTGGACAAACATTTTATCTAGTGTCGGAAGTATAACGAATCCTTTGAGTCAAAACAGCGAGAGTGAGTGTTTTTGAGATAAAATAAGCAAAAGTTGTAAAGTAATGTACGAGCAAAATGGAATATATATAACTATCGGTTCGGCTAATAAATAATGAGCGACACATATGGGGAACGCAGCAATACTATGTGACCCATTTTTTTTACAATTTTACCTCCCGTAGTATAAACCAAGACCCCCTCCTCCCTCGTATTTTTCACGAAGTAATTCATAAGTATGGTTTGAAATATTGCCAATGGTCGCGGGTTCGATTCCCGCCCGGGACAAATATTTGTGTGCATGAACATTCTATTTGTTCAGATTCTGGATGTAAAATATCTATATACGTACATATTTAAAAAAAGGATATTTATGTATATCAGTTGTCTGGTATCCATAATACAAGCTTTGCTTAGTTTGGGACTAGATGGCGTTGTGTGGAATGTCTCAAGTATTATATTGTATGTATATTATATTATAATTATGTAAATAAATATGACTAGTAGTTATAGTCGGGTACTCTCAGTAATATGCGGCCCAGCATTGTCATGGAGGAAAAATATTTTGTCATGAACGTTTACGACCGATTTCAAGCTTCAGATTTTCAAGTTGATTACACGCCTTGTAAGTTTGGAGTATGTTCAGCCGAACACGCGATATCTTACATACGGAGTGTTCGACTGAACATCCTTACAGATATGACATCTACCTTTGAAACCCTTGCTTGGTTGTTTCTTTGTACAATCTTTAGCCTTTCTTGTTGCCAGAACTTCACTCGATTTCTTATCTTTGTTGCTCATCAGCGCCTTCTCATGGGAACAAAGCTGTGATGTGAGATTCTCCACTGTGCGGTCTTTCTTTGACATTAACATCCAACTTGATTTAAAAGAGAAGTATTCTTCCGGCAAAGTGTCTAGAATTTTGCATATGAGAAGGAACTCTGGCAAATCTTTACCATCTTCATCAAGTTTAGCGAGTTCTGTATTCAACTTATGCCACAAATTCTTCACTTTTGAGATGTAAGTTGCGATATTGTCAGCAGTGTCTTTCCTAAGATGAAAAAACTCGGTGCATACCTCATATAGGCGGTCATCATTGAGACCATCATATAGTCTATGCAGTTCATCCCACACATCTTTTGGTTTCGAGAATCGTATCACCTTGTCGAGTATCTCATCCGAAATATTATTTGTTATTAGTAGTAATGCAATACTTTCCAACTTGTTGTACTCATTAAGCTGCTTTTGGTAGTCCGATAGAGCAGAGGCATTTGCATCTCCATCACCACCAGTTACTGCTGGACGTTCAGGCTGACGTGTCCTCCCTTCAACAATGTCCATGATACCGTCCATGCCGCGTAACAAGGCCGACATGCGGTATTTCCATGATACCCAGTTGTTGACATTTCCATCAAGTTTAGAAATCTGGATCTTGCTTAATTCCATGTTTCTAAGTGTGGAGAGCCCATAACCTGTTAACGTGAACTGTTTATTTGCAGAGTGCAGTTCTATATAATAAAAGTATTTCGGTTAAATAGAGTTTGATTTATCTGACAACAAAGAATATAACAAAATACAAATCTTTTCAAACAACAACGTTACCTAGCAACCCAAGATAAAAATAATATACTGACATATAGGTACAGAATAGGTTAGACGTCTTTTACAGAGTTGGTATACTTTAACAGTTAACACTGATTTTGCTTAAAGCCCCTTTCTGAAGATATCAACTTGAATTTTTTGGTGTTTATTTTCAGCAATGTTCATTTACTGAAACATCAGTAGATTTCTAAGGGTACTAGTAATCTTTTTGGACCTGTACTTAATAAAGAATTTCTTTATTTCATTAATTCTTTTTTTTTCAGATATAAATCAACTTAGACAAGAAATCTCCGGTCTAGAAGAATTAAGTCGTCAACTTTTCTTAGAAGCTCATGACGCTAGAACTATGAGGGAGAAAATAGAATGGTCAAAAACATTTCAAGGGAAATATTTTAATTTTCTCGGATATTTTTTCTCGTTATATTGTGTATGGAAGATTTTTATTGTAAGTACTTACCAGCTTGTGCCCGCATCATTTTCACTATTCTATAGTTTTTATTCTATAAATTGACTAGTATTTTTTACATCTTGAGATAAACTATTTTTAAACCCGAGTTCGACTGAGATAATCTATGCCTGACTTATTTAACATGGCTCGCACTCAATTTTCCACATAGCCTGCATAGCTGACAATATTCATGGCCGAGCTGCAAGTATGAAAATACCCTTTGCATAGTGAAATAAACTAGTACTAGGTTAGTTCAGCTCACGGCCGAGCTCAAGCTTTGAGTCCAACGGAAAATCCTAATAGTTGCCATGTCCATCCACCTGTCTGTATGTCACTGTAGTGTTTATGCGTGCATACCACAGACAAGTCAACCTTATAGACCACGCTTTGATAGGGAGTAGCATTCGCCAAGGCTAAGTAGTGACACTACATAACTAAGTCACTAGTGAGCCGTCAGTTGGAAGCACGTTGGAAGCCATTAAATTGTCAATTTTGAACGAGCCAATGAAAACTAGCCGACCTCTCCCCGCACCCCGCCACTTTTTGGCGATTTCGTTTTCGTACTGACGTTTATTAAAGCGTGGTCTATAGGTTGACTGGTCTGTGGTGCATACTAATAGCGCTTTAATGTTGAAATGTGACACGGGTATACATGATCGTTACCGTTGCATAGTTGTGTATTAAAATTCTTCCCCTACATTCAAAACAACGAAAATAACTTTGCATACCACGAGTGGTGTATAATTAAATAGATATTCCAAAATCATTATCAGGTTCTTTAATAATTTTTAAAATTAGGCCAGTTTTACGAAATCTTTGGCTCAAGAGTGTCTTTTAAATTCACATACATTGGCATGTCCTAGCCTAATATTGTTGAACTGCTGTACTGCAAAATCTGAAAAAAATCATGTTTCTAGTAAATATTATGAACTTATCATGAAAATTATATCATATATTAAAAATGAAGCAATATTGTAAATAAATAAATAGAAAATTGTCACTACTGTTTAGGACAACTAGTTCACAAGTTATAGGTGATCAGGTTAATGAACAAACTTTAAGTTTTTGCTAAGTTTATGCAAACCTTGCCTGTGCAATGAAAAACTTGTCTTTTTTTTGTGCTTCTGATTGATTTTGTGAAAAGTCACTCTACTCAAGTTTTTTTCCTTATCGCTCGATTCCTAAGAATAGTAGTGTATTGATATGTAACCTAAATGTGAAAAACAAATAAACAAGCAAACTTGTACTAAGTAATAAAAAAAAATTGTCAATTTGAAAAGTATAGGACACCAACCATATGATTTTTCTTGTCGGTACTGTATAAAGGAAGTAGGTTTTTTAGTCTTTGCCAGAAAAGTGTAACTTGACATAAAATGTCACACACGACTTTACAATTTTTCATTACATTCTTTTTTTTATAAGTTTTTTTATATGGGGTGAAATTTTAACAACCATCCATTTTTTTTATAATATCTTTGGTAAAAAACCGATGGCTGTCTTGTTTCCTTTTAGTATAGTTCAATATAAAAATATTGAGGTATGATTACACAAATCTTTCTCGAAAACACCAATAATGGCGGAGTGTGCAGCGGCCGTAAATGATGACTAGCATCATTCACGGCCGCTGCACACTCCGCCCCGTTTCGGTTTCAAGGTCTTGGGCGCGTCGTGAAAAAGAAAGCAACCAAACGTTATAAAATAACACTGTACCTATATAAAATAACACTGTACCTATATAAAATAAATTATTATGAAAATGTAACCTATATTTATAATTTACGTAATAAACTATTGGTGATGCCTAACATGTAATTTTTTTTTGGATGGTTAAAATTTTAACCTGTATAAATTTAAACAAAATTATGTTAAAACCAAGTCAAGTTAAATTTTTTACATGTTTTATATGAACAGTCAACTAAACATTGTAAAATTTTTTCAGTCAACAATCAACATAGTATTCGATAGAGTGGGTAAAAAGGACCCAGTGACCAAAGGATTAGAAATTGTAGTGCACTGGATGGGTCTTAACATAGATGTCGGTTTTTGGTCTCAGCACGTGTCCTTTATTCTAGTCGGATGCATTGTACTGACAAGTATTAGAGGGTTATTGCTTACATTAACTAAGGTAAGTAATTTATAAGACACTACCTTTCCGCCCGCGGCTCCGCTCGCGGCTCTGCTCGGGGCTACACAGTTCTACCGGGACCCTTTTTTCTGGGATAAAAAGTAGCCTATGTCACTCTTCAACTTATAAGCTATAATCTATGCAAAAAATTATAGCGGTCTCGGTATACCTGTGTAGTCCACGCGAGCGGAGCCGCGGGCGGCAAACTAGTTTTAAAATAAAATATAGCCCATGTTACTCGCTGATAATGTCGCTTTTTATAGGTGAAAGAATTTTTTAAATAATTTAAGTAATTTTTAGATTTATTCGCTTAAAATAGTAACTTAAAGTAACTTAAGATCACTCGATTTCAGCAAAATGAGTCCACATATCATAGTCCTTTCTTATAAAAAACCGTCTAAATGTGGATTGGACCACGCACAGTGAAGGGTTCTGAAGTCGGAATGAACGTTCATTGTTAAAATTCAAATAATAACTTTAAAAACCTCAAAAACTACTCATTATATTCAATTTAATACAGTTTTCGTTGAAAGTAATTTATCAGAATTTTTACATTTTTTAGGACTAAAGGAACCCATACTTAAACATTTATTTAAATAAAAATTTTATTTTGAACCTTAGTATAATTTTCAAAGATCTATCTATAGGCCGCGCATGCTAAAGCGCTGGACAAATGTTTTTCTTTCCTAGCTAGATGTATGGTGACTTACCATTCATGAATTACATCTACCTTCTAGATTTGATCTATTTAGTACCAATTGTGTCCGGGTGAAATAGATGTGACAGGTAGATAGACAGACGGATAGGACAAATTAGAAGGGTTAAGTTTTTTTGCTATTTGCCTATGGAACCCAAAAATATATAAACTTGTTTTTAACTTCTCTGAGCCTTAACTGTGGACTGGAATCTACTGAACTGTCACCTCCTAGAACTTGCTCCTCGTATATCGAGTTTCAAACTTTTTGATGCTCTCCATAAAACGCCCATCAAAGTAAATCGGTCGTCGTATATTTTTCACTGTACGTTCTGTAATAAAACTAGTGATGGCGAATTATCGAGGCATCGATTCCGTACACTTAACGATATCAATCACTTAAATATTTTTTTATTGTTTCAGTTCTTCTACAAGATATCATCATCGAAATCGTCGAACATCATCGTGTTAATACTAGCACAGATTATGGGCATGTATTTTTGTTCTAGTGTTCTTCTAATGAGAATGAACATGCCGCCGGAATATCGAATTATAATTACTCAAGTTTTAGGCGATTTACAATTTAATTTTTATCATAGGTGGTTCGATGTGATTTTCCTAGTCAGCGCTTTGACCAGTATTTTTACATTATATTTAGCACACAAACAACCTTCTGTGAGCTAATATTGTATGTAAAGTTAGGATGTATGATGTTCAATTCCTCCGCCTTTAAAATTTAATAATATGAATTGTAAATATGAAATTCCATTTGTAATTTTCCATTTTGATGTTTTCAAAGTCGAGGCACGTCGCGTCTAGACATAGAGAATAGACTGAGCCTTATAAAATTTACTAGGTACTCTCTAAAAAGAGACAAAGCAACTGTCCAACCATTACCTATTTCCTGTAGGTCTGTAATATATCCGCTACTGCAAGCCTGTGATGTGGGACGATTAGAAATCTAGAAAGAGCCAACTACTGGCAGCACAATAGCTTTGCCTCTCTCACACTTTCTTCTCGTATTTACTTTACAGCTAGATAAGGAACGCTCAGTCCATTCTCTATGTCCATGATTTAAAAATAGGGACCCCGTAACTGCGGAAATCTGCACTTGCGTTAACTTTGTAAGGATGAAGATGTTTGTACGATATACTATTATAATTATATTCATCCATGTATAATTTTCAAATGACAAAAAACTTGACAAAATTATGTCACCGAATCAATCCTCTTTGATTGACTTTCATGTAAAACAACCAGTTTTCGTTGGCCTTAACCTTTTGAATGTTTGCGGTTCGGCGTGTATATACAAAAGTTTACATAGACATTAAAAACATAATTTTTATTCTTCGACTTTAGAATATAGTCGTATTTTATAAAAGTTCTATACGTACCGCGAGAAAAATTGCAGATATTTTCCCAATTATAGGAAATAAAGTTGCATTTTAATATTTATTTGTATACAGTGTGGATACGATAATTCGTCTTCGCAAATATTTATCAAGTTTTCCTCTTTTAGACAAGCTTACGACTTAATTATGGTGTAATGAAATGAGCAAATAGAATCTGAAAAAAAATTAATTTTAATGTCCCTGTGACGCCATGCGCACGGCGTGATTCGATTGGATTCGATCAAAAGCCGTGACGTCGCATACGTTCGTCAGTCCCAACCCGCGTGTCCCGGTCAAGGCATTAGGGTTGTAAATTAATAATTTTCAAGTGTGTGTTTCATGGTGAGTCGTGATAGCCTAAAGCGCAACAAACCTGTCTCAAATTTATAAGACCATAGGACCATGGTTCGGATCCGGGCGTGTACCAATGAGTTTTTGTGACTTAAGTACATAACTATAACTGACTCCGTGCCTCGGAGGGCACGTTAAGCAGTCGGTCCCGGACGCTGTCAATAGATGGCGGTCGTTACAATCCCCAACCCGCAGTGGAGCAGCGTGGTGGATTTAAGCTCCAAGCCCCTCTCGCCCCAGGGGAAGCCTAAGCCCCTGCAGTGGGGTAAAAATAGACTGCTGAAGTGAAGTGAAGTTTCATAGTGGTGTAGCGATGATAGCTCATCCACACAAATCAACTCTGCTCAGATATTTCGCACATCTGTAAGATATTGTTTTGCACAAGGTACTAACTGCATTTTGCTACCATGTTGCATCGACCAATCAGGAAGCAGGACGAATAACACACCACTGTGACGAGCGATGAGCTGGCGGCAAATTTCCCCCGCAACACCGGGCGCGTGAATTTTTGTATCGCCCCCTGACAGTCATTAAAAGGAATTCAGAGAGTTATCACAGATATGTCCTGGTACTCTATATATAAATAGTTATTTGCTCACGTTCACAATATTTGTTGTAATATAGTAGTTAATAAGTAATAAGTAAAATATAATTAATCACAATAAAACAAATCTGTGAAGGTTTTTATTAAGGAAAACACGCACACCCAAACGCGCCCTCTACAGTGGTTTTCTTAGAAACTATTAACGCAATGACTATAGTTTCTTTGGAAAAATTGGTCTTCGAAAATACGCATGATCGTATGCATACTGTATACTTACCGAAGGAAGGTTTTTGGCGCGATAAAGAGGCTGGACCACAGACATTTAATCGAGTTATAAGCACAGTGCCTGAAAAGTGAGATGCCACTGCTGCAGTAGTGCCTAACGCGTCAATTAGAAGCAGATTGCCTACATTGTATCGTGACTATAAATATGTACAGTGATTATAATGTTGGTTGACAAGTACGATATTAATTTGATGTCTTTAAACTTAAATTTATATATGAAATTGCCATTTTTACCTGGCCTAATAAAATACGAAATATGACAATCTCAATATGACTGGATTTACAGTATACAATAATTTGTGTTTTATTTTTAAAATGCCAGTATCTAGCAATAGTTTTTGTGTATTTTTGATATACGGTGACATAGGTTAATGGTTAACTGTTTGTTGTTCTTGTTTTATAGTATAATCGAGTTACAACAAAAGAAGTTTCAAATAAATTTCACATTAGCCATTTGAGAGACATACTGCTGTTTAGGCATTTCGATTTATAGTTGTTTAGGCATTGACGGTTAGGCAATCTGCTGCAGTGGCATCATACATTTTAGGCACTGCTTATGACTCATTTAATCTACTAAATTATGGGGAGTTCTATGGCGGCTTGTTTCTCTGGAGTACTTAACGAATAATTCGCTTAAAGCACACGCGCAATGGCGTAAACCACGCCCTTTTTCAAAGACCAATCGGATCATTGTTATGCACTGTGATGTGTAAGCACCCTTTGTCAGTCATCAGTGTCCTCTGCTTAGTCAAACCAGTCGCTTGCCCATCCGTCCGTCGTTAGTACAATCGGTGCGAAAAGCAACTTATTGGTGATTCAGCTGAGGAACACAATAATAAAACCTGAGACATGTCACGCACGGGCATCTAGTCCCAAATTTAGCAGAGCCTGTACTATGGGTACTAGATGATAGTTATACATCCTTAAATATTTTTTTTATAATGTACATATATACTTTTATACCCATGCATGCACACAAATATTTGTCCTAAGTTGGAATCGAACCCGCGACTTTTGGTTCTCTACAAAACAGTATATGCAGTTGTTTGTGGGTAAAGCGCAATGTTCACAGTCCACGACTAATACCTACCAATATAAGTAGGCACAGATGTTTTACGGAAACTTTACTATTGGAAATACTCGAGTTATTTTGGAATGATTCAGAGATTAGGCAAACCATATGTAATTATCACTGTTTTAAAACATTTTGTTAAATTACACACGAAATGTAATTTAAAATCTTTATTTTTCCAGTACAATTTTTACATTTGCATGAGACTAATATGTACTTCACAGTGTTGTCAGGACATCGAGTGGCAGAAATTTAGTCAGTAGTGTATTTTATTTTTTTAATTTTTTTACGCACATTTTTGTGATCACGGATGCTGTATCTCCATGTACATCGATGGCTGTAATATGAAATATGTTTCTTCGATTACAACTAAAAATTTTAGAAACTTTTGGAATCCTTCGACCACATGGGTCCTGATAACGGTATAAGATTGGCAAATATTAAAAATTAGATACGATTTTTTTTTACAAAATATATGCATAATAATAGATATTAACCAATAAAATATTCTGTCAGTTCTAAAATTCAACTATTTAACATTGTCTTAGAAAATATTGTAAGATATGCGATTTCTACAAATACTGTTGTTGTGAAAATGT
Source organism: Luffia ferchaultella (assembly GCA_949709985.1). NCBI lineage: Eukaryota > Metazoa > Arthropoda > Insecta > Lepidoptera > Psychidae > Luffia > Luffia ferchaultella. The sequence goes on from OX453267.1 coordinate 6,146,716, forward strand.
GCCTCACAATGCGACAGTTAAGCGAATTGAATTCCAAAATTTTTTATTTTTTTTTATTAAACTTTTTGTATTAAACGAAACAAAGATAATATTGCTTTAAAAATACAGTAACGCATAAGACTAAAACGCTAGTTGAAAATGTGTATTTTGTAACATTCCTAAAATGTAAGTAACTAAGTATATTGTGTTAAATAAATAATTAAATTGAATTCGTTTTATTTAATAGCGGTTTTAGTCAACGGTTGACCACATAATGTCCTGTTAATATGTTTTTCTTGCCTATTTCAACAGATCTACTTAGAATCGTAGTCCAGTTCTCGTCAGTTTCAAATAGCATGGGAACTTTCAATCAAGACAGTGAGCTATTCGTTTTGGAACCTTTATGGCGCAAATGAGATTCCAAGTTTTATCATTTCACTTTATATTTTTGGATTTTACATTTTGTGCTTTATTCTGATTTCATTCTGTTTGTGAGAATGTATAAACCATGAGTCTGAAATATTGTCATTATAATGGTGGCTCTTCACGCTCGCCGAGCGGACGCGAGCACCGAAACAGCACTGTGCGGGTAACAGAGGGGAAGGGAGAAAAATGCCAGAAGGGGGCAATGCCTTTTCTTTTACCCGAATAGCGCCGTCTTTGTTCGCGTTTCTGCGTATCGTTTATGAGCGGAAGGCATATAGACGTCCCGGAAAAAGGTACAATTTCTGTAGCATAATTATTCTACATAGTGACTGAATAAACGGCTGAACGAATTTTCATGAAAAGTGCGAAGGTATCTAAGGCTAAGAATAACACACAGGAGAAATTTAATCCCGGAAAAATGCACATCATCATCAGCCCATTTTTATCCCACTGCAGGGGCTTAGGCCTCCCCCAGGGATGAGGAGGGGGGCTTGGAGCTTAAGTCCACCACGCTGCTCCATTGCGGGTTGGGAACTGTAACGACCGCCATCTATTGACAGCGTCCGGGACCGACTGCTTAACGTGCCCTCCGGAGCACGGTGTCAGTGATATTGTGTACTTAAGTCAGAAAAACCCATTGGTACACGCCCGGATTCGAACCATGGCCCTATGGGGCCTTATAAATTTAAGACAGGTTCGTTGCGCTCTGGGCTATCACGAGAGCTTCAATAAAGTTGCCATCACAGGTTACCATTTCCCAGGTTCACTTTAAAAAAAAAAAGATTATGGTCTGTGATCATAGCTGGTTATTCCTCATAAATAAGTTACATAAGTAATTTATCGTAATTAATTACATAGAATATATTTTTCCGTACCATATTGTATTATATATGAAAGAAAATTAGGATCGAATCATTTGAGAATTTATATCCATATCACTGAAATTTAAAAGTATGTTCAGCCTTAGCCGAAAGTCATCTTGGTTTCGTTTCAATTACGTTTTTTTTGCAATTATTCTTCCTTGCAATGATTTTATGGCAGGAAAATATGTTAAGTGATTTTTTATCACCAGCTAAATTTTTTTTAGGCTTTAGATAGAATCTAAAGACTCCATCATTGAAAAAAGTAAGTAAAATTTTTTCCCATTAAAAATATTTTTCCCTAAAGAATTATCTATACAGCGTGGTTATAAAGTTAAATATAAATAATAATTGTTTATTTCAGACTTTACAGTCCATATATACACTATATACCTACATTATTAGGATTACAATTATTTAGGATTTACAAGGTTTTTTTTTTGCATGCACATTTAAATGTGTTTTTGTCCAATATTGCATGATCTGCAAATCATAGTCCATTCTTTAGCCAAGTAACTGTAGGTAGATATTAGTGCTTGCAAATGAAAAAGATACAATCTCGAGTGTAGAGGAGAAAAGCATACCGCTGGTGGCCACTGATTGACGGAGTCATCAATTACCCGCGCCTGTCGGCGGATATTAGACAATTTAATTTAATTTTTTAAATTAAATTAGACACCAAAAAAAAATGTGTTTGATTATTTTTACTAAAGATCATAACATTAAAACCTAATATTTTTTGATTGTTGGATGTTGTAAGGATATTTCAAAGATTGACCATTACTGTATTTCGTGATCATTACCAATAATACAGTGTTTCATGATTTCCGCAGCATTTGTCTTAACGAAAATCCTAGAACTGTTTTTTTTTTCGATTAATGATCATGAGTGTGATTAATTGCTGACTGCCATTGGAAAATTTAAATAATCGATTATTTCACAATCGATTACCATTCCTAGACTAAACTTGATCAACAGAAACTCTGAACTGTAATTTAAATAATATATTAGATGTTGTGATTGTGTGTGTTATTATTATATTATTATGGGTGCGTATAAGGTGCGTTCAATTTTGTACGTTCCAGACAGAAAAATATCGCCGAAATCTAAATCACCACATGTGAACGATTTTGGCATTCGTTCACATGTGGTGATTTAGTTAACAGTGTCGTGCGTTTCAGACGCTTCGCTTTGGGCGTTTGCAACGTTTGTTTTGACCCACCTCAGTAAGTGGGTCCCATGGGGGGTCGATCGTGTTCATTTCCAGTTTTGACATTTCTTAAGGAAGTTTTGACGTTCGACATTTAATACCGTTCCAGACATACTTTACATGTTAGGTAGTGTCTTTGTTAGTGAATTAATCATTCGTAACACCTTAGTGCTTAAGAAAAAAACTTTTGTTGTGTTTGCGGCTACAAGAGTTTGCGGCGATAGCGTTTGTAGCTGTTAGGTACTGAATGCGCATGGAACATAGCTTTTTATTGTCTTTGACGAGCACACGTCAATGGAGAAGTGTAATAAAAATGTGTTATTCGCTATTATTAAAATTTAAGCCAAATAAAAAGGAAGTGTAAAAGAATCATGAAAATATCTCTACAAATAAAGAAATTACCTATAGGACCTTAAAGTCACGCTTGCAAAAATGATTTCACTCCATGCGACAGCCCAGCGTGTGACGTCACGCAACCCGAATTTATCGGCATTCAATCATTCACGCGCTAACGATCCGCAGTGTTTTAGTTATTTCCATAGAATAAGAGTAATTTATCGTGATGGCTGAGACCATTGAGACAAAAAGCAAGCGTATAAATATTGTAGGGATCTATAGTTCCAATGTGTAAAAGCACGACAGTTATAACTCCAAATACCTACACAGCGGGAACAGAAAGAAAACTTTATTAACCAATAATGTAAGATTTCAGTGAGAAACCTAACATTATAAATAGATAGGTAGCTTACGATTACGACGAAAAAAAAAGAAAGGATAAAAAGTATTTAAAAAAACAAGCTTTAATTACTAATAAAAAAAAACAGTTAAGTAAAAATAATTTCATTCCTAGTAATGTTCTTCTTTAGTATTTATGACGTTAAAACAAATTATTTAATGCTAAAAAGCTAATAGACATTTGTCTACGTATTTATTTTTATACCAGGTTTACCAACACCCTAAAACCAGAGTACTTACTTGTTAAAACGAATCAAACATGCTCAAAAACCAGACAGATGAAACTAAATTAAAAAAAAATAAATTACGTACTAATGATCAATCATCGAGGTTAAGCAATGGTATGCGCGGTCATGATGTACATACAAATTTGTACGGAACCCTCGGTGGGTGAGTCGAGTCGGACTTACCCTTGTTCGGTTTTTTTAAATTTAGTTTCACCTGTCCGTTGTTTGGGCTTGTTTGAACCATATCAAATTTTAGCTTTTTCGCTTTAAATAATTTACTTTAAGATTGTTTTTTATGATTTAATTGACGAATGTATAGTTTTCAGATTTTTACCTATACTTGTAGTATACGACTTGCTTGCCAAACATAGTTTTAGGTCAACGGACGGAATCCTATAAATGATTCCTTTGAGAGTATCGATATAAATATCTGTTTTTTGTGGCATAAGCGGCCGTATCTTTTGATTTTTTATAGCTTCAAGGGATTTTAGATCTGAGTTATGTAAATATAAGGTCAAGGTCAAATCAAATTAAAACTTCACGACCTATTACATTAAAAAAAAACATAAGATATTATAGACTTGGACAAAATATGGGAACTTAGTTCGTAAAACTATAACAACAGCGAGGACAGCATAGGTAATTTGTGGTGCAGTTTGGGTTTGGGTGCAATGAGACGAAGAACTTCTCAATTGGTGGCTCACTGCGGTGGCTCAATACAGCTTAATAGATTCGCATATCATCACCTGCTAGCACCTGCTCAGCAGCACTCAGCAGCAGGCAGTCTGTATGAGTCTGTGGCAGCAAGTGAAGCAAAGCCATGGAACTAGTAAGTAATTCGTCTACTTAATCACCAGTTTATGTATGACCACGCTAATGTTAGAGAGATATCATTCCAGTTGTACGTAGTACATATTAGTTCCATGAGCAAAGCAAAGTGAAGTTTGCTAAAGTTCAGTGCAAAACTTCAAAGGTGTCTGTCAGGTGGCTGACAGTTGCCTGTTAACGCCCCTGCACCTGACATAACCTGAAAATTAGTAATACAAAATATACTCTGTGGGTCGGTGCCATAGGTCGGTGCAAGCAAATCGATGCTGTGAATTTCATAGTGATTTTATTTTTCAACTTTTTCTAGTAAAAGTTACAGTCAAGTCAATGAACTGTAGTATTATTTCTAATTAAACTCGAACTCAAGGCATTTTGTCAAATAATTTATTTAATTCATCTAGAGGTATTTTTAAAATGTTATTCCCGTGATAGTGTCAAAAATTTCAAAAAATGTGTTTTTAATGCAACAGGACATCCACCGGTACGTTACTATTTTTATTTTAATTTGCATAATCCAAGGCTGACGGGACGGTTCGGCATTATGCAAATTGTTTACTTAAACGGCACCTAAACGTAAATACATAGTCCAACTGTTCGAACAGTTTTGCAGGGTATTGTAGTTGTTGTATTATATGCTTTATAATCAATAAATAAATCTTTTTAAATACATTATTTTCAGTAAATAAATATAATTTTGAGGAAATTAACAATTGGACGGCATAAATAAGCATAAATAATGGGTATACGTGTTTCTAAAACTATCACTCTACTCTAAAAGTATTATAATAATTTAGGAGGGAGTAAGGCGAGGGCACATAACCAACTTTCAGAATTTGTAGATATACAGAAATGCAAAAAATAAAAACGAAAATAAAAAATTTACCTGTTCCAAAAGCAGAGGACCATCAATCTAGCTTGGCCTAATTTCATATAATTAGATCAAAAAGTTCATGGTTGGCTTGTCACATTTTTCTAAACACCAACCTTAAATAATAGACATTAAAAGGGTGGTAGTTTTGGGAACCCAACTCATTAGCTTTCCAATGCTGCTTCATGCAAATTGTATTTATATCAATGACAAATTTGAAATTCAACTAAAATAGATTGTTGATCCACCATTAAAAACAAAATAGGTTAGATTAGGTGTTGTTTGTGTCAATATGAGAAGTGGTACGACAAGCCACTGAGGAGCCCTATTTTTTTTGTATTTCCATTAAAATTATTTACTGTGGGAGATGGTCACATCCCTCCTTTATATAACCACATATGTCAAAAGGCGAAATTCGCGATAAATGTTAAAAGAGGTTTTGTATATTTTGTAACATTCTAATTTTAAAAACTGATTGATTGTAAAACTATGTTTTTTCTTATGTGATTTGTCGAGAATTGATGTTTAAGTGAAAAATATATGTCAAAAGAAAATTTCCATTTTTCATTTTATAAGAGGTTTTAAAATATACTATCGGCAGCGGCAACATCTGGCGACCGTGACAGGACAATCGTAGCCCTAATCGTAAAAGTATATTCTTGAAAATGGAAAATATCAAGAAGTCGCGAGCCATTATAAGGGGCGCTTTCACTAGAACATTAAAACAATTTCAAGATGCAGTATCAGCTAAAAGAACGGACCCTGTCGAGGTACAAGTTCGTTTCAAACTTTTATCCGAGTATGCATCAAATTTAGAAAACATAGATGGAAAAATATTTGGAGATATGTTGGAGGCAGACCTCGATGAAGAAACTATTAACCTAGAATTAATAAAAGTAGAAGAATATAAAGCACAATTTTTGCATGCAGGACTACTTCACGCAAAGTCTGTAAAAGAATCTAATTCTGCAGAAACGTCATATAGTGACAGTGAAAATAACACCAAGACGAAAGAAAGACGTAAATTCAAATTACCGAAGATAGAACTGCCTAAATTTAGCGGGGACATGAAGGAGTGGTTAAGGTTTTGGGGACAATTCAAAAAAATACACAATGATGAGCTGTTAAGTGACGAAGACAAATTTCATTATCTCATACAATCAATGGTTCCGCAATCTCGCGCTAGTGAACTTATAAACCGCTTTCCTCCTACTACTGAAAACTATATTAAAGCAATAGAAAGCTTAAAAAACAGATTCGGGAAAAAGGAAATGTTGGTAGAAGTATATACACGGGAACTACTGCAATTGGTATTAAACAATATGTCTAAATCAAATGAGAAGCTTCGAGTGGCATCCCTTTATGACAAATTGGAGTCTCATTTAAGGGCTTTAGAATCACTCGACGTCACACTGAAGACATGCGCGCCTATGTTGTTCCCGCTTGTAGAATCTTCACTTACCGAAGATCTGTTGAGAGCGTGGCAAAGGTACAATAAAAATTCAGGTGCAGAACCTAAAGATAGACTCACTCATATTATGGAATTCTTGCAAGGAGAGGTCGAAAATGAAGAAAGAGTTTCTATGGCGATGAGAGGTTTTTCACTTAGAGAGAACAAAGCAGAAACGAAAAAAGCATCTGTTAAAGAGCAAAAGGAAGAAACGTCAAATATTGCAACAGCTGCTAATTTGTTTTCGGGTAAATCAGATGTACATTGTATTTTCTGTAACGAAAAACATGAAAATTCAAACTGCCAAAAAGCGAGGAAAATGGCTCTAGAAGAGCGTTATAAAATAGCAAAAGAGAATAGAGCTTGTTTACGCTGTTTGAAAATTGGGCATACATATTGGAAATGTTTAAGCAATAAGAAGTGCACAGTATGCGGTAAACGTCACTCGTCTTTGGTATGCAGAAACACGCCATCTACTTCAGTTGTTGCAAACAAACAAGAAGTTGTAAACAGTTTATCTAGTTTATCAGTCAATCAAGATGTGTATCTTCAAACCTTAAAAGTTATATTAGAATTTAAAGGTAAATCAAAAGTTGTGAGAGCCATACTTGATTCTGGCTCACAAAATTCATATATTCTTAAAAGTATAGCAAACGAGATGCAGTATGAACCAATGAGCGAACATACTATACAACACGGCCTCTTTGGTGGTATAACTTCGGAACCCGAAAAACATAACAGGTTTTTGATTTCTGTCAAAAATATAATGTCAAATGATTATTATGATATTGTCGTATTCGACAAGAATATTATTTGTCCGGATATTCCTACTATTGAATGTAAAACATTAAGAAAGGAACTAGAAAATAATAAAATAATTTTGACAGACACCGATAAAGTAAAAGAGCCCATAAGCTTATTGATTGGTGCAGATATGTTGGGCAAGCTGATGACTTGTAAAATAGTTCAATTAGATGAACATGTCACAGCTGTAGAAACGAAATTGGGCTGGACTCTAATAGGACGAAGAATCATTGGAGACTTTGCTGATGAGAACTTTACACTACATGCGATCTCTATGTATATTACTGATTCCAACATTTCAAACTTATGGAAACTCGATGTGCTTGGCATAGAAGATCCAATCGAAATGAAAACAAAAGATGATGCATTAGAATGTGTGAAACAAAACTTCAAAGAAACTACGACTATTGACGATACGGGAAGGTATGAGGTAACACTTCCGTGGAAAGAAAATCATCCTGCATTGCCATGTAATCGAGAGGCGGCGTTCAAACGTTTATTAAAATTGACACAGAAGCTTAGAGACGAAAATTTGTATGAAAAATATGATGAGGTATTTCGTAACTGGCTTAGTGAAAATATTGTAGAGAAAATTTTTAACTGTGAGTATGATGATGATTGTTATTACCTCCCGCATAGACACGTATTACGGCTTAATAGTAGTACAACACCTATTAGGCCTGTGTTCGATGCATCCGCTCATACGACAGGTTCACCGTCCCTCAATCAGTGTTTAGAGACAGGTCCAAATTTAGTAGAGCTTATTCCCACTTTACTAATGCGTTTTAGAGAAAAAAGAATAGGTGTCATATCAGATATTAGAAAAGCGTTTTTACAGATTAGTATACGTCCAAGCGACCGCGATGTACTTAGATTTATGTGGTGGAATACAGAAAATCCGAATAAATTACAGGTGTATCGTCATTGTAGAGTCGTATTTGGACTAACCAGCAGCCCGTTTTTACTCGCTGCCATTATTGAGTCACATTTAGAGAAGGCTTTAAAAACTGCCGATACGTGTGATGAGAAGTTGATGATCGGTAAGTTAATTAACTCGTTCTATGTAGATAATTGTGTAACAAGCGTAAACAATGAAAAAGAATTGACCATGTTTCGCGATACGGCTGTTAAAACGATGTTTTCGGGGAAATTTGATTTGCGGTGCTGGGAATACACAGGAGATGGTTCAACTCCGCATGAAACATCTGTTTTAGGTATGCAATGGGACAAGTCACAGACACTTTATCACTAAAAGAGATTTCTTTGGACATTTTACCTAATAAAGTGACTAAACGATTTATATTGTCGTCTAGTCATAAAATATTTGACTGTCTTGGTATTGTATGCCCAGTACTACTATACCCAAAGTTATTATTAAGAAAGTTGTGTTCTACTATTAAAGACTGGGATTCAGAAGTAGATGACGACGATAAAAAATCTTTCCTGTCTTGGTATACTCAACTACATTTATTAAAAGAAATTTCTATACCAAGATGGCTGTTTGAAAACAAAAACGACATTTCGTCGTTGTCTTTTCATGTGTTTGTAGATGCTAGTCAGTATGCTTATGCTGCCGTTGTATTCACTAGAATTGAGAACGCCAATAACATTCAAGTTCGTTTCGTGCAAGCAAAATCACGCGTCGCACCTGCTAAAAAGTCGACCATACCACGCCTCGAATTGTTAGCTGCGACTATCGGCGCAAGATTAATGTATTCTATTATAAAAGCATTTAAATTTGAAAATAAGTATGACATTTACTTCTGGAGCGATTCTACGACTGTCTTATCATGGATTACACGAAACTGCCCATGGGGAGTATTCGTATGGAATCGCGTCCAGGAAATTCGTAAACTGTCAAATTCTAAACAGTGGCGGTATGTACCCGGTGATCGCAATCCCGCTGATTTGCCTTCGAGAGGCTGTGATGTTAGTCAGCTCATCGATAGTAAGTGGTGGGAAGGTCCTCAATGGCTCAAAAGTTCTCTAGATTGGCCTGAATCTGACTATGCGGTAGACGAAGAAGAAGTAAAGACAGAAATTAAGAAATCTGCGTTGTCAAACACACGCATCACACTTACAAATCAACGTAAAGAACTTAATTGTAAATTTTGGTATACTTACTATTTTTCCAACTACAATAAAATAATTCGCATGTTTGGTTGGATTTATAGATTTTTGAATAACTGTCGAAAAGTGAAGTCCATTCGCGTTTTAGGAGAGTTATCACTAAAAGAAATTAGAATAGGAGAACAAAAATTGTTGAGAATTGTTCAACTAGATTCTTTTGATGGGTTGAGTGACCCCAGACTTATCAATTTTAATGTCTTTGAAGATGATCAAGGTTTAATTAGAATTCGCACTCTAATAGCTAATAAAATAGACAAGTATCCGTTCCGTCATCCTATAGTTTTAGATCCATGTCATGAATTGGTCCCCATGTTAATTCGACAGGAACATGTAAAAAATCAACATGCAAGTGTACAGACACTTTTGAGCATATTACGAGAACAATATTGGATTCTAAAAGGAAGAAAAACGATACGAAATATTATTAATAAATGCATCGTGTGCAAAAGGTACACTGCAAAGGGATTACAACAAAAAAGCCCAGTTTTACCTGAAAACAGAGTAAATACAGGAAAAGTTTTCCAGGTAATTGGTATAGATTTTGCTGGACCGTTACATTTAAAAGGTAGCAGCAAAATATGGATATGTCTTTTTACATGCGCTGTATATCGAGCTGTTCATCTAGAGCTGGTTTCTTCTATGTCTACTGAAGCTTTTCTACTGGCGCTTCGGCGTTTTGTTGCGCGGAGGGGACGACCAACAACTATATACAGTGATAATGGTACGAATTTTGTTTCCGCAAATAATTTAATGCAAAAGGTAGAAAGTGAATTCAAAATTGAGTGGCGTTTTAATCCACCGACTGCAGCGTGGTGGGGCGGATTCTGGGAAAGATTGATTCGTATAATTAAAGATACTCTTAGAAAGTTATTAGCGAATTCATGTCTTGAATATGAAGAGCTATCAACTTTAATCTATGAATGTGAATCGATAGTTAATGCTAGACCAATAACGTATTTAAGTGATGACCCTAGAGAACCAGGCCCATTGACACCTTCTATGTTTTTACAAGATATAAAAGATAATGAAATACCAAATCTGGATGCGATTATCAATATTCCAAATTCAGTTTTAAGTAAACGTTACCGTCGTGTACAGGAAATTAAACATCACTTGCGTAAAAGATTTCGAATTGAATATTTAGGTTCTCTTCAATGTCATGCAAAAGGAAAAAGTGATAGAAGATCTATTCAGCTAGGTGACATAGTATTAGTAGGAAACGACGTAGATAAACGTTTACTTTGGCCATTAGCTAGAGTTATTGAGCTTATCCCAGGTAGAGATGGTAAATTACGGGTAGTACGTGTTAAGACTTCTAAGGGTGAGCTGGTTCGTCCTGTAGAAAGAATTTATCCTTTGGAAATCTGCTCTGTAACCCCGCTTGGCGATAGGGCCAAAAATATACTTAAATCTAAAACTAAAAAATCACTAAAGTCCAAACAGTCCGTTTTTACACGATCAACAAAGAGTGGTAGAGTTGTTAGGATCCCTTCACGTTTTAACTTGTAGTTCAATATTGTTACTTTTCAATAATTAATAAGAACATATAAGTTTATTTATTCATTTTTGAATTCATAAGAATTCCTGTTACAAAATTTAGGCGGGAGGATGTTAAAAGAGGTTTTGTATATTTTGTAACATTCTAATTTTAAAAACTGATTGATTGTAAAACTATGTTTTTTCTTATGTGATTTGTCGAGAATTGATGTTTAAGTGAAAAATATATGTCAAAAGAAAATTTCCATTTTTCATTTTATAAGAGGTTTTAAAATATACTATCGGCAGCGGCAACAATAAACTACCGAATAGCAAGTGATTTTTATGTGGGGCCCCGCAGGGTGGGGGTAGCCGCCCGCGCGTACATCTTAACCTATTTTCTGCACTTTAATGTATGAGTGTTATATATTGCTGAAAATTAGATTCCATTTACTAAAAAGTTATCTATATTTTAAACCATTTGGCCCAGAAACAAATACACCGCTGTTTGTTAAAAAAAAATAAGCAAAAATCGCAAAATGAAACAAAAAAAATATTATAAACAATTTTCCTGTCGGAATTGCGTTTTATTTATAGTTTTAGGTATGTATTTACATTTGAAAACATAAAATAAAAAGATTTCATACAATTTTTTTACAAGAAATAAAAAATAAGATATCGCGAAAATACGCACTTAAAACGTCATAAAACGTTGACGGTATTTCTAAAATAACTATTCAATTTTTTTATTTATTTTTTTAATCTATGGCAAGTATTTTATCATACCTTCTATGAAACCACTCTGTAACATCTACAATGGCATTGGCATTTCAAAATGCTTGAAGCGCAAGCACCCATAAAATGTATGGGAAATTGACCCAAATTGGGTCGCTTGCTACTTTGGCGCAAAACGTATCGACCCAAATTGGGTCGCTTGCTACTCGCGAAGATAAAAAAAATATTTTTTCATCAGGCAGCATTATAAATCATTACTGAGTACCTACTAACCGCTAGTAGCTATTCTTCATGCAAGAGGTACTTAGTATGTGCAAACTATTGTCATAGGTATATCGCTTATGAGCCGCAAACAATATGTTACACACTGTCTGATTTAATATGTACGTATACCCTCTTCACCCTGTGGAGAGATATTAGGGCCAAGTTTACAGTTTTTGGCTTATAGATAGGTATGTGGTGAATTTGATCACTAATATAACAATCTATTCGAAAACCAACGATTGCAACATGGATTCCTTACATTAATAGCACCTACAAAATAAGCACCTTTCTCGACCTTCCATTTGAAATAAAATGGTTTTCATACATTTGAGATCACTGTGGCAAAATTTGTTTGGTTGTGTTAAAATTGCCGTTTTATATTTATTACTTTAAATTAAAAAAAAAATTTGGGTATGCACTTGAATTTTAAATTATTATTCTTTAGTTTGAATCGTTTGATAATCGTTTATTAATTAAGAATAGTTTCAAATTGACGTTTGATGGTCCATGATTTCATAGAAAAGGTTAAATTTTAGGCGTGCAGTTAGTAACACACTTTTTTTGACATGTATCATTTGATAAATGTTCATTAGTGAATGATAGTTTCAAATTGAAATTTGATAGTCCGTAGCATAAAAGAAAAATTAAAATTTCACTTTTTTTTGGCATGAATCATATGATAATAATTTGGACGTTGTTACGCAAAAATGATCCAATCCTCAAAATTAGCTTAATGAGAAATCGGCGCCTAAAGTAAAATGAATGATAAAAAAATGACAGTAATTCAAACAAAAATTAACTTTAATGCAACTGAACAAATACATAAAAAACATTTTATTTTTATAAAGTTATTGAAAATGAAACATCTAATTCAACAGATTTTCAAAAAAATATTGGATTGGATCATTTTCGCAAATTTACTATGTTACATAAAATAAAACGCAATAGTGTTTCATTCCTTTTTATTTAAAAAAAAATCACTTTTTTCTACTCTCAGAACATAGTTACTACAATGGTATGCCTAAAATTAAATGTAATGATTCACTATTGGAAAAATTAATCATTTTAAGGTTTAGAGTTCTCTTCCATGATTACAAGATCAAGCTCATCATCCTGTTCAATAATGAAATGTGGAGTAGCCCCAAAACCTTCAAGATAAATATATTTGTATTATACTATTTTTCTTAGTCCAAATAAGCAAAAACGATCCAGTCCGTTTGGATCAAATATGCTAATTCCTTTGTTATGAAGTTCATTCATGACCTTAATAAGCAAAAATGTTCCAAGCAGCTTGAATCATGATTACATTAAAATATAACTATGGCGAATTGAAATTGTAAATATTGTAATAATGATCCTAACATCTTGGATTAGTTTTGCGTTTTGTGTTACTGCCAAATACGAAATGTGGGTTGGATAAAAGTATTAAAAACCGTCATTTTTTGTATGAAAACCAGATGGAACATTTTTGCATAATAAAATATAATGCTTTCTGATTAGTTTGGATGAATTATCTCAATTTATGAGCCTTTGTGGGTTGGATCATTTTTGCGTAATAACGTCCATTTAATTGTCAATGAAAGTTTCCAATTTGCGTTTGCAGTGTACAGTTCTTATTTGAACTGCCCAGTGCTATAATAGCCTAGGCCACGAAATCACAATAATTTAATTACCTACGTAGTTAATTGATATTTGAACATAATTATATTGAAATCACAGTGGCCAGTTTCTAATAAAGGATGGCGTTTATTAGAAACTATACTGGCCAGTGTGATTTTAATGTATGTTCAAATATCAATACATTATGTAGTAAACTAAATTATTGGGATTTTGTGGGTTGGGCCGTTATTGCGCTGAGTAATGCATTTGAGGGTCATGTAAGAAAATTGCGTTTCGAAATTTTTAATTTAGAAGTCACGGAGAGGAAAAAAAAAAAAAACAGGGGCTTAGGCCTCCCCCATGGTGAGGAGGGGGTGAGTGACATTGTATTAAACGCTCTACTTTCCTCACCCCTTCCCCGCTTCTTTCAAACATGTTATGTGCAGTACCCAGAGAGGTAGTTAAATAATAAGTGGTTAACTTATCACTTTACTTTGTACTCTGTACTGGAACGACTGACCTCGCTGCAACTTTATCAGTCAATAAATTATTTAATCACGTGTACAGTTTTCTAGGGTTACATTATTATTAAAGTTCTTTATGATTTCGTGTTGTCTTTTTGTCCGTCTGTCATAACAACCTCATAATGGGGTAGTTTATGAAAAATAAATTACAAGTGTCAATATTTACACTGAGGTCAATATGATGATTTATTGATTAAATAAGATGATTGACAAAATTTCAAATTTTTATTCCATACTTTTTCTTGGTTTATTTGAAACTGGAAACAAAAATAAGGGACCTTTATTTTTCCTTTTTCGATATAATAATATTTTCAAGTTGTTTCAACTAAGTTGCTAATTCTGAAAGGTGATATCTGCCAAATGACTGACATTTGGATGACATTTACGTGTCACACCTAACCAAAAAGAGAGCATTCATTACTTCCATCATCATCATCATCATCAGCCTATTTTTTAACCCACTGCAGGGGCTTAGGCCTCCCCCAGGGCGAGGAGGGGGGCTTGGAGCTTAAGTCCACCACGCTGCTTCACTGCGGGTTGGAAATTGTAATGACCGCCATCTATTGACAGCGTCCGGGACCGACTGCTTAACGTGCCATCCAAAGCACGACGTCAGTGATATTGTGTACTTAAGTCTGAAAAACTCATTGGTACACGCCCGGATTCGAATCATGGCCCTATGGGGCCTTATAAATTTGAAACAGGTTCGTTGCGCTCTGGGCTATCACAACATTCATTACTTTATAAAACTTTTTTTGTAAAAAAGTGTTCTGTTATGGTTCTGCTTGGATAGGACACAAATGCCGTCATCACCCTTATTTATGAACGTTGTTTTTTTCATAATCTGTTGGAAATTTAATATGATTTCTTGAGCTTCAACAATGCTATGAAAAGCGGTTTTTAAAATGAAAAACGTTTTTTAAAGACATCCATATTAAAGTTCTACCAGAATTAGCGATGAAACGTTTTTATTGGTACCATACATGTTGATACATTTCGTGACTCAAGGTACTGGCAAGTGATATACATATTTTGAAAATAGACAGTGCCCTACACCTGTTAATGCACTTACGCTATCGTACACTTTCGTCATCGCGCGGAGGAGGTCGAAAAAGGGACTCAAAATACACTCCATACGCCCAAAGAATTAGTCATAATTATTGTGCGTTTTCGTCATGTAGATATTGAGGTGCTCCAAAAGTAGGTCGAGCAGAAAAAAAGCTGTCAAATGTTCTTCTCAAATTATACCTAGGTTCACGAAAAGGGTTTTCATACAAGAAGTTAAGGTAGTGTAGCGGTACTACCCACATCAATTGTTTTTTATCTACATCTTTTAAAACATATGTAATCTTGTACACTACCTGCCATTATATGACAGTCTTATAGTAAAATAGAACTGACACTCATGTGACTTTGGCACCAAACACCAGTACTTTATTATTGGCAATTTATTATTTCATATGAAAATACTGACTTGCAAATATTTCATATGGGATACCGACCTTGCTGTCTTTGAAGTCACTGAAAAAGTTACCTATTTGATTATAGCATTAATACAAATAAATATAATGGGATGTGTCACGCAAAACTTTTGTAGATGGCGCTCTCGGCGAAGGTACCTTCTTCACAAATTGTGACATTTATATTTTGTGAATATATTTATATGTATATAAAAATTCCAACTTTTGTATGAAACTGACAGCCGATAGAGTACCGTCGCTCATGCGCCACCTGGCGAGAGAAAAAGGCAGTGATACACCCCACTGAATTGTCTCTATGATTATTTTCGCGAATTAGTGGGACCGTTTCTTTGCGCGTAACCAAAACTTAAACACACACGGTTTTAAAATTTTTGTCTGTTTTTATGTCTATTTGTTTGTTGAAGCTAGTCTCCGAAACGGCTGAACCAATTTACGTGGGACTATCACTAGCAGGTAGAGTTCTTTTTCGAGAATATTATAGGCTACATTTTATTCCGTAAATATTATTTTCAATACATTTGCTATATTAATACGGTTTATATGACATCGAAACTTGTAGGTACCGTAATGTTGTATTTTACAGTACTAGGGCTTTTTACTTTACACCAATCACAAACGAGCATTCTGTTTGTAACGCATGCATAAGCCGCGAAAAGCAACTCGCTCACGCCCTTAGCTCCCGCTGTTATTACATTTGAAATGTCTACCAAATTTTAATCGCAAATGTATTAAAAAACGTCGTATGATACTCGTACTCAGTAAGCTGTATATTATAGTCATCGGTTTATTATAAGCACTCGGCTTCGCTTCGTGTCTATAATCAAACCCACTTTAATATGCAGCTTACCGTACTTGCATCATAATGTACTAAATACGGGTTTCTGCGTATACTTGAAAAAAATTATGAAAACCACGCGAACAAGTCGCGGGCGTTTTTATGCTTACGTATTTTTGGCACTTATTATTACTTACACACATTATGGGCACCGTGTAGTTACCAAAAGCGCGTTTTTTTTTTAAATTTTTTGTTAATTTGTTTGTTTATTCGGGCTAGTCTCCGAAACGGCTCAACTGATTTTGATGTTACTTTCGTTGGCATTGATAGAGGACTTGTTGGAAAGTACGTAGGTAATCTATTCTACTGTAAAATTAGAATATTCATCTTTTCCAAAAATTTTCTATACATATAAGTAAATAAAATAGATGCGTCAGTGATTTCAAAATAAGGGCTTTTTCTTAATATGAGCTTAATTATCGCCGGATTTTCACTTTAGTATTGAAATGACAAACGCAAAGCAGAAAAAATGATGAATATAAGATAGGACGAAAACAAAAGCGTCTCCCTCTTATCCTATTATGAATTGATTAATATTACGACGATTTATATAAACATCTAGTCCACGCGGCCGAAGTCGCGGCCGGTTGGTAGTGTAATAATAATATTTTTTTTCCGATAATATTTATTTAGTAATCACATAAAATATTTAATAATAAGTTTAATCTTTTATCGAGTTCTTTTTCATAAATATGATCGAAATGTTAATTGTTACGTTACTGCTGTAGATAGATATCTGAGGTAGATATATTTTAAAATTGAAATACAAATATTTTTTTCGTGTACGGCCTAGCCAAGGGCATGAAGTGATCTGTACATTAGTACTATCTTCAACGAAGTTCTAAATACTTATTTTCTGGATTTTCATAGTTCAACTCTCAGACGATAGAAAGGGGTGCTGAATTTTCCACATATAAATAACGCTTCCATATATATACCGGAAAGCGAAGCGTTGGACGCCCCCCGGCCAGGTGGACAGATAACCTAAAACACCATACCGGGGGTAGTTGGATACGAAAGGCGGAGGACCGTGTGTGGTGGCGAGCCTTGGGAGAGGCAGTGGAGAGGCACGGGCTGATGATGATGATATATATAAACTTAAACCCTCTCATTACCCACTTTTTAAATACAACCCCTAAGAAGGTGAAAAGAGGTATGATTGTTGGCCACAGTTATCTCAGGGTTGGTACAGTAAACAAATAAGGTTAGATTACCTTTGAAAAGGGTTTGGTTGGGCTATGAATATGTATAATAACACTAAAAGCTAACTTTCAAATAAAATATTTCAAAAAGAATGTGGTTTATTTGCGGGTTTCTTAATTTATTTTTGTCGGAAAAAGGTAATTTAGATCATGATTAAAAAACTACGTTGTATGTATAAATAAAGTAGAATACAAAGGTGTATTTTACGCAAGCGTAGTCGCGGGCGTGAAGCTAGTGTTTTGTGTCGGCTAACCCTTCACAATTTTTTCACTAACCGATTTTTTTCCATTTCTTCAGCCCTTTTTATACCCCACTGTAGAGGTTTATGCCTCCCCTCAAGATGCGGATGAGGGGGCTTGGAGTTTAACTCCACCACGCTGCTCCAATGCGGGTTGGCGAATTATAACGACCGCCATCTATTGACCGCAACCGAGACCGACTGCTTAACGTGCTCTGCGAGGCATGGAGTCAGTGATAGTTAGTACTTAAGTCAGAAAAAACTCATTGGCACACCAACCGATACTTCACTAAATCAATCATATTCATGTTTTATTCCAGTATAGTTCGCCTCAAACTTTATGGCGGATCAGAATACAACGCTGTATGCGTACTTGCACAGATACAGTCATGTACCCTTCGCTCCACTGCGTCCCGCTACACCTAAAACTGGTTACTGCGACGCGACTTATGCCTATATTCGGATCCGCCATAAAGTTTTATTGGAACTGTAACAATCAACCCAATAACATGTTAGAGATAACGTTATACTCGTATCAGAGTGGGTGTAACAGTCCACACCCCTCATTTGTAGCAAACCGTCACCGAGTTGTAGACGTGTAGATAGGATCAAGTAAATATGTTGTTTGTGTGTTGATTTTTTTCTTTTTCGGAAAACATGGGTGGTACGTATTTTATCGATATTTTTATGTGCATTTAATTATTACTTAACTTTCATATGATTTATAAAGATTTTTATTTAAAAAAATAAATCATTTTTCAGCTATCAAATGAAAACCTAGTATCTTCTGTGTTGTCGATTTTTTTTTAAATTTATTAATAGATTATGTGAACATTTTTAAAATTTATAGACTCAAGTTTAGACTATTTATGTGTAAATGTTTATCAATCTTCAGAATTTCCAACATACATCGGAATAATGCAAGGAAAAAATATGATTTATGTATTAAAAGGAGACCATTACAAATTATATAATTAATTTAATAACTTAGTCGTTAATAATAATTTATGTTATAATTAATATTTAACAAGCTGGTATCACTTTAATATCAAAACAAATATTTTAATAGACAAAATGTTTTCACGTAGAAAAAGGGGTCAGTTTTATTTCGCCAAAAAATTATGCTAGAAAGAAAATTGTATTTTTTAAACTTTCTTATATTTTTTTGCAAATATATCTATTTAATCGTAGGTAGGTACTTCAAAAATATGTTTACCCACAATCCAAGCGTGAGAGTCACCTATCTCAAGTGCAGTATCGTCTGTTTGTAGTATAGTGTTTTTTTCTATTTTTTTTTAAAACCATCTTAGATATTAAAGTTCGAAGTGTTTTCGTCCATGAATTATTTCAGAGATGGGGTTAAGGTTATTTATTTATTTATCTATTTTGGAAAACAAACAGAAACAGACAAAATAAATTTCACAGATAATTTAAACTAATGAAATTATGAATCACTGACACCGTGCTTCGGAGGGCACGTTAAGCAGTCGGTCCCGGCCGCTGTCAATAGATGGCAGTCGCTACAGTTTCCAACCCTCAGTGGAGCAGCGTGGTGGATTTAAGGTCCAAGCCCCCGTCCTCACCCTGGGGGAGGCCTAAGCCCCTGCAGTGGGGTAAAAATGGGTTGATGATGATGATGAATGAAATTAGACGGCTACCTATTTCCTAACGTTTTCACTAAGAAGATTTAAAAAAAAAAACTATAAAAGGCACCTAACACAAACAATATGAGCCTTTGAGTAATAAAATAAAATACTCTTACAAAGTAGGTACAGCAGTAGGTATAGTTATACGAATACTGTTACATAACAATAAGTACAGGGTAAGTCAGAATGTTATGCAGGTTATCAAAAATTTATTATGTGAAATATAATGAACATATAATATTGTGAGATACACTGTATGAAAGGTAAACTCTCAAAGTTTAGTTTCCTGAAACTGATTCCACGTTCGCCCGCAAGATGTCAGCAGGAGAGCAGTTAAAGAAAATGGCGCTGACTGGCGAGCAGAAGTCGTTCTGTGTGCTTGATTACCATGTTAACAACTCCGTGATTACTGTTCAACGACATTTTCGTACCGAATATCAGAGAAACCCGCCAGATGGGAAGTCCATTCGTAAGTGGTACACACAATTTAGGGATGCAGGCTGCATCTGTAAACGAAAATCAACTGGCCGTCCGTCGACTAGTGAAGAGGTTGAATATCGGCTTGATGTCTGTCGTGTAACAAAAGGCGGTCACATAGAACACCTGTGATGTGTTTTTTTTCTTAAAACTACACTAAACTAAACTTTGAGAGATTACCTTTCACACAGTAGGTATATCTCACAATATTATATGTTCATTATATTTCACACAATAATTTTTGAAAACTTGCATAACATTCTGACTTACCCTGAACAACATCTAAGCAACCAAAAATACCTGTTGTACATACATTTATAAATTCGGGTTTCAATACGGTCCTCCAATCTCGATGTTTCTGTGTTGACATAACTTGTGACACCATACTCTTAAACTTATGACGTGTGTTACTGAAGATGTCTGGATAGACTACCATTGGAAAGGGCAGGGCCACACGTGTTCACATAATTTGCTAACGAGTGATCAAATTAACTAAGTAGATAGTTTTGTATTTGTTTTACTTGTTGTTCTTTGCTGGTCTTATAACCTCCACCAAAGACCATAAACGGAAACCCGACGTATTTCGTGTTTTATTTTACTCCAGACTGCATTGTTTAGAAAACACGTTCGATGATAGGAAGGCTTTTTTATCGTCATTAGGCGCGATTTGATACATCAGAAAATCGGCCTCGGGCAACTGTCTACCAGTTCTCATTTTAGTAAGTGTAAAAGTGTCTCCGTTATCGGCTTAGGATTAGGTTTTTATTCGTATCGTTATTGGCAGCAACGCATGCGAAATTCGCAAGTTGATATATAAACCAATTTTGATGGCATCGTTGCGTATGCGTCACACGTTACGTATATCGATTTGCACATTATATTGTACCATAAGGTAGGTTTCGGTACTTGTTTTCGTAATCATATTTTTCGTAGTTCAAATAATCTGCACTATCTAAGCGATTAACTTCTATGTACCTACATAGTTACGTAACTAAACTACTAGGCTGTTGTAATCTTGTCAGATTTGCAACGTCTCTCTAAACAATCACGGGAAAAAGGGTGTCGTGTTTACAGTATAGTCTATTAATTGATTGATTTAATTAATTAATTTGACAGTAGCTTTTAGTTTGAATAGAGTCATAAATGTCAGTTCACGGTATCGAATTGGTGAAACGGCCGGTTTTACAAGGTGGGGGAAGGGGGGGGGGGGGCGCACTGAACTTGGACTGAAACCCCCATCTCACACCAGCTAGCTATAGTATGAGTAGTTAGACGGTAAGCGCAGAAGAGGGCTTCTAGTCATTTCGTACTTTTATGGATAAACATAATATAACCATATCGTTCCACAGCATTGTTAGTTGTGTTGCAAATATTTAATAAGTGTCCATATTCGCCAGAGATGGTGTAGAACATTTATAGCTTACTAGCTTTCCGCCCGCGGCTCCGTTCGCGTGGACTACACAGTTGTACCGGGACCCTTTTTCCCGGTATAAAAGTCGCTTATGGCACTCTATACCCTATAAACTATATCCATGCAAAAAATTATAGCGGTCCCGGTACAACTGTGTAGTCCACGCGAGCAGACCCGCGGGCGGAAAGCTAGTATCTTTATAAATTATAGTCTATGTGTTATTCTGATGTATAAGCTATATTATTGTAAAGTTTCATTAAAATCCAATCAGTAGTTTTTGCGTGAAAGAGTAACAAACATCCATACATACAAACTTTTGCGTTCATAAATTAGTAAGGATGTGTATGGGCATTTAGCAAGAATTTTGACGTTACATTTGAACACTTCTATGAAAATGTAAGTTATCTGGAGTATTTTAGTATTTTTTTTTTAATTATATATATTGATTTTCAAGTAATATTTGGTTCCGTTATTCAATAATCCTCGTTCAAAGATGTTGTAATCTGAAAAAAAAAAGTTAAGCCAAGTAGCTGAATTTGATACAGAATTGCGTCACGATAATTCAACAAGGTATTTTTGAACGAGAGGGTGGCCGAATAACGCAACCGAATGTTGGTTAGTTTTTAATCCCCGACGAAAAAATAGGGGTGTTATAGTTTGACGTGTGTGTGTATCTGTGTAAAAATTTAAAAATTTTGAAATAAAAATTAAAAATTAAAAAAACCCCCGACACAAAAAAAAACTAACCTTTAAAAAGTGTGAAATAATACAAATTTGTTCATTGCCTAGTGATTTTTGATCCTTAAAAGCGTCGGGGACCTCTAAGTAAACTTAAAATACCTAATAATTAGCGGTCCCCGACGCTTTTAAGGACCAAAAATCACTAGGCAATGAACAAACTTGTATTATTTCACACTTTTTAAAGGTTACTTTTTTTTGTGTCGGGGGTTTTTTAAATTTTAAATTTAATTTTTTATGTTATTAATTAACAGCAACTAGTGCTTAATTCTGACGGTCATTTCTGAATCAAATTCAACCACTTTTCTTATAGTTTTTTTAGTCACGATAACTAGTTTTTCAAGCGCCATGTACAAGCGCAGGCAGACTGACATATTTTTTTAAATAATATCTTGGACATCCCACACAGCGCCATCTAGTCCCAAGGTAAGCAGGTATTATGCTTGTATTATGGGGTACTAGACAACTGATATACATACTTAAATATTATTTTTTTCATAATACATACATACATACATACATATATAGATACTTTTACACCCAGACACGGAACAAATAGATATGTTTATGCACACAAATATTTGTCCCGAGCGGGAATCGAATCCGCGACCCTCGGCTCCGCAGTTAGGGTCTCTAACCACTCAGCCAATCGGTCAGTCAATCAATCAGAGTGTTGCTTTTTATATCTACCCAGAGTAGGCAACTTTGGATATCGTTACCTCCCGTCTGTCGTGACCTCCTGGCCGTTGTGACCTCCCGTAATATACCAAGTTTATATCCGAATTTTAAAATGATTATAAGTTAGAATCAATGAATGAGTTATTATTTAAATGTTCACTGTCACAATACTAGGATTCCATGAGCTAGACATTTGATAATTGGTCACAATTTAATTTAAATATTTCCTGTGGAATTCTATTACAAAGCTTACTATTTATAAATCGGTGTATAATGTCTAAGGAAATACCTGGTACGAAAAGAAGGTCTCCCGAGAACAATGCCCAGTAAACGAATTGACAATTTCGCTTCGAAGGCGATCGATAACTTTTAAATGAACGTTTTAGTAATAAATTCTAGTAAGTTTCTTGATGAATTGTAGTTGTTATTATCAAAACAATACCGATTTGAACTGGGCAAGTGCGAACCATGCTTCGCGCGTTAATGGTTCCGTTACAACCGTTACTTACGTTATATAAAATTAACGTTTTTTTTTGAGGTTTTCTTCTTTAGGCATATTGATAGTGAAGTATGCAACAAAATGCGCGCACATCTTAAAACGACACCATTATGTAAGCCACTCAGTACGAAGTCAGCCGCGAAAGAGAATTCTAACCTAACTGCTAACCTTTTGCAATATGTTTGCAATCTGTTGAAATATTATCAGACAGTGTTATATTATAATTAAACCAGTCTAAATCTTACCAGCTAATGTTATTTTATATTAAACTAAATTTATTAGTGTATTGGTAGCTATTAGTTACAAAAAACTACCTTTACGCAATTGTTCTAATATTAAATTAATTTAATTCAATAGAATTACATTTTAGCTTTTAGTGTAATAATAATAATACATAGGACATCCCACACAGCGCCATCTAGTCCCACAGTAAGCGAGTATTATGCTTGTGTTATGGGTTACTAGACAACTGATATACATACTTAAACATTCTTTAGAATATACCCTATATGTACATATAGAAATATTTTACACCCAGACATAGAACGTAATAAACATGTTAAGGCACACAAATATTTGTCTCGTGCGGGAATCGAGTCCGCGACCTTTGGTACCGCAGTTAGGGTCTCTAAACACTCTGCCATTCCAATCCAATTTTAAATGATTTAATTTGTTTTACAAATAATATTTATCACCTTACTTTAGTTCTCTTATTGTTCTAATCGTATGAATTTCTTGCTTGCCTGCTTGTGGATATTTTTTCACTTACGTTATTCCTTTTCCTCGTCAAGCAAGTGTGAATTAATACGTATGTGCGAGTTTTTTTTCTCGTCTTAAAGCCAAGGTCACTTGTACATACTGCCAACTTGACTTTAAAACGTGAACGTAAACAAATCGTTCTATAGAAAATAGTTTCTTTATAG
The DNA here is from genome assembly GCA_949709985.1 of Luffia ferchaultella. Lineage (NCBI taxonomy): Eukaryota > Metazoa > Arthropoda > Insecta > Lepidoptera > Psychidae > Luffia > Luffia ferchaultella. The sequence continues at coordinate 6,170,960 of OX453267.1, forward strand.
ATCATAAATATTCAAAGAGTTTCTATTAATGTGTCCATGATTTTAGCTATTTTTACAATTTTTGTCTATTATTATCTTTAACCCTGGCATATTTGTTTAGTGCAAGTGAAATAATGTGTCGTGATAGCCCAGAGCGCAACGAACCTGTCTCAAATTTATAAGGCCCCATAGGGCCATGGTTCGAATTCGGGCCGAATGAGTTTTTCTGACTTAAGTACACAATATCACTGACACCGTGCTTTGGAGGGCACGTTAAGCAGTCGGTCCCGGACGCTCGATAGATGGCGGTCGTTACAGTTCCCAACCCGCAGTAGAGCAGCGTAGTGGACTTAAGCTCCAAGCCCCCCTCCTCATCCTGGGGAGGCCTAAGCCCCTGCAGTGGGGTAAAAATGGGCTGATGATGATGATGATGATGATGAAGTAAAATAATAATTATTATTATTTATTTCAGACTTTACGGTCCATATATGAAATACATAAAATTATATACATAATTAGTAAAAATAATTTATCATTCATTTATATATGATTTTAAAAAACAAGGTTTTTTTTGCATGTACATTTAAATGTATTTTTGTCCAATATTGCATGATCTGTGAATCATAGTCTAATCTATAAGCAAATAACTACAGGCAGATGTTAGTGCTGGCACGGAACTCGGTGCATCAGAGGCGCTTTTCTTTTACGCAGCATCGCGTAGTAATTTTTCCCACTAAGGTATAGTTCCTATCAAACTTAATGGCGGATCGGAATGCAACGCTCTATGCATGCTTGCGCAGGTTCAGTCATATGCCCCTCGCTCCACTGCGTCCCGCTAGTCCCGCTACACCTAAAATTGGTCACTGCGACGCGACTTGTACCTATGTTCACATCCGCCATAAAGGTTGATTGGAACTATAATGTTTAATATATTTGTTATTGCTACCAATATAGTTTAACATATTTTTTAGACTATTTTCGCCTAAGACGGCAATCATTCTTTTTTCTACTTGCCCTGGGCAAAGTTGTCAAGGGTTAACGTTTCAGTGCCGATCGTGTTGAATGTCGACATATTTTTAGAATGTTTTGCCTACTGTTGCAAGTTGGCAATCATTGCAGTTATTTTTGATCGATGCGTTGCCGCTCGATTTGTCGTGTTAAATAAGTGCTTAAAACATGTACAAGCTATTGGAGTTGCTTCATTTTGGACTTATGTATTCAGGTAGTGAACGAAAAACTATAGAATCGTAATTAGCGTCCAAATTGATTGACGTTCAAAGTCTATAATGTTTTTATATGCACTACGGGCCCGTTAGTGTCTGATACTCGTAGTTAAGTCTAGTCTAGACTTGTTATTTGAATATTTAGAGGTTGCCTAATTTTCTATGTTACCTGCGTTACATACACTGGGCTCGTTAGTTTCTGTAGTGCTTTGTCTTCTCAAAATGTTACCTGCAGGAGGCCTATGTAACTATACCGGGGAATAGTCTATTTTCTTCGAATCAACCTACTGGACGGAAAAAGTAGAAATTTTGCACACATTCATAATTTGGTGACCCATCATGGACGTACTATATAGGGTAAATAAACGAGTTTTCATTTTGGGATTAACTTTGGGAAGCAAAATGAGAGTACAAGTATTATAGAGTAGTAGACAGTAATAATTAAAAAAAAAGGTTGCTATGAGAAATACAAATATATTACTTATTAGTTCCTTAAATTCCTCAGCAAACGGAAAATATTTGTTAAGAGAAAATATGTAGGCATCAAAATTTTAGGTCTTTTTTTAACTGAGAACTATTAAGTTCAATTGGTCTAATTAACCTACTTATATGAAGAAGTCGGGTTCAACTTCAACAAATTTTATTCAGATTAAAAAAACATAACACTAAATAACGTTTATAATATGGAACCCTTTCCATGTGAGTCCAAACTCGCACTTAGCCGTTTATCACTCAGTACTAAAATATTGGTATATACGACTTCACAAAGTTATCGTATAACTGTGAGGATGCGCGGGTGACTGACAATTGCGTCGTTATGCGAGTCACCTCACCCGTCGCGGTTTCCCCGTTTTCGTGCGTAGTATTTATGTTTGACTTGGTAACCACGCTATATCGATAATAATTCCTTCGGGAAAATATTTTAATCTGAGAATTTGCCCTATTTTTTTTTATTGTGCCGTAATACCTTATTTAACCCCACTTGATTAATAAACGATGTTTTGAGCCACGGCTTACTGTACCTCGGTACTTTAGTGATGGCTATATTTTTTTATTACTCAAACTATTAACTGGGTACAGTCACATGCAATATAATTTTTATTTAGGCATCTCATTGAACTGATAATCCATATGAATGTAGAAGACGGTCATAAATCAATAAGCTCCCTTCCCATCAGTACCCCTCCAAAAGTTGCGAGAACTTTGAACGCAGTGTATAAGTATTTTACGTCATCTTCCTCTAATTGCAAGTATTGCAACCAATGATTGGAAAAGACACCACACTTCTTTTTTTTTCTAATTTGGCATCATGTGGTATTGTTTTAGCCATACGGAAGAAAAGAATAGAAGTATTAACTTTAATATAAAAGCCTATTTTTGTGAATAGAATGTTATTGCAGAAGGAGACATAGTTAAAAAAAGTTATTCGTACTAAGCATAATACGCTATGATTTACAATAATATAACATCACAGTAAAATTCTTTGCATAATATAATGTTAATAGAATAAATCATAGTATATTAGAAATGTGAAAATATGAAATAATAGATGGCGCATCCATCGTCTTGCTACACTGTTTAATATAAATGAATACATATACATTGTTTGACTGAAATCAAAGTACATGTCAAAAAATAAAATCAGTATTTTCTTTCTATTCAAGTAAGAGGTATCACTAAAGAGACTTTTATAATAAAACGAATTCCTATTATTTTATCATGGATTTAGATATTTATTTAGGCTGGGTTATTGAGTAGATATAGTAGATTGTCGAAACAAAGATAAGATACACTACATAGATTAAGTTGTTGAATGAAATATTTATAGGAAAATTACCACAGTATCTGGGAATCCTAAATTAATGTACTTCTTGTATTTACCCCATAAATCGAGATCATTGAGAGAAAGTTTGAAGCATGTTAAGGGGACACGACAAAATGATAAACTTTAAGATAAACTATAATAATAATAATATCTGGGACTTTTCACACGCGTTCATCTAGTCCCAAACTAGGCAAAGGCTTTTATTATGAATACTAGACAACTGATATACATACTTGTTTTTTACAATACTTACAATACATACAAGGAGTGTTCAATAAAAAGTGAGAATGAGATAGATACTCCTTGGTAATAATAATAATATCTGGGACATCCCACACAGCGCCATCTAGTCCCAAAGTAAGTAAGTATTATGCTTGTACATACAAATATTTGTCCCGGGCGGGAATCGAACCCGCGACCCTTGGCTCCGCTGTTAGGGTCTCGAATCACTCGGCCAACGGTCAGTCAAGATCTTTTATACACAGACACAAAACGAATACCTAGATATCTTTATACACACAAATATTTGTCCCGGCCGGTAATCGAACTGCGATCTTTAGGTCTGCAGTCGGCGCATCCGATCACTCGACCGACCTGTCAGTCAATTGTTTTTGTATTAGAGTGATATTCACTTAAAAAAAACCATATAGGTACATATTGTTGTTCAAGGTTGACCGAGGGAATTTGTTCGAAAGAGCGGACTCCGCGACAGCAGACCCGCATGCGCGTTAAGTCAGAACAATCAAAATGTTTGGCGTGACCAGTAATAGCTATTATCTTTTTGTTTCAGACAAAATAATGCCTGTGAAGGACGGCACGAAGCGGCCGCTAGTGGCCGTCATAGATGATGGAAGCAAAACCGTCAGATTTGTGGTGAGTAATCCATGTTAATTTTTATTTTGCCATGTCAAGTTTAATAAAGTATATCCCACCATATACGTATTACTGGTTTACGGTACGTCAATATTTATTCTATTTGTCCTATTAAATTATCTTGAATTAAAATATCTTGAATTTTAGTAGAATGACCATGAATTTGAGAAATGGAGTTTTTTTTTTTCAAAATGGCGTACATAGGAGATAGTAGCTTCTGACGGCCTTACAAATAACACTCCGTATTAGCGTGCAACGCAACGTTGCCTTTTGTTTCTAATAATGAACACAAGTTAAACTTGATACTGTGGAATTGTTTTGTACGTCATAACTTAAGAAGAAGAATTTGAGAAATAACTTTCTTGGTTGTTTAAACACTTTTGGGTGGTTAAGTTACCGAGGGACTCGACATGTCGAATGTGAACAAAAACCTGAACTGGAGGAGCCTATTGATTCAGGGTGGATGGCATGGGTTTGTAATTAATTTTATTGTTACGCGATGTTACGCGCGAACCTGATAATCGTTTTTAATGTAAAACTTGTAATGGCGCGTTTGATGACGTACCAATCGGCCAGCTTCGCGCCTTGTCGGTTCTTTCCGACTTAGCGTTCCTCTTTCAATAACATTTTATAACATTCCTCAGCATACCACGACATTCTTCACTAATGGCGTGTTTAGATGAGAGCAAGATGAGAGTAAAAACGTTCTTCGGCCGTACTCTAGTAAATTAACGCAGCGCCGAATACGCTCCATTTAAAAAATCCGTACTCTGGTCAACAATACAAACAACAGCACTACGCGAAGTGAGTGCCATCGAGCGTGATATGGCACTCATTTTTTCTGGGCGTTTTTACGTGTCGGACCGCACATCTTCCTAATCTTATATCAATGACTCTGGTCCATAGTCCTAGCAATTGGATTTTTGAAACGGAGCATATCCAGCGCTACTTTGGCGCCGCGTTAAAAGTCAGAGTACGGCCGCTAAACGTGCCATTTGACTTGCTTTGCGCCTTTTTGACTCTTTTTGACTCAGCGCTTTCCCTCTTAATATTTATACGTAACTGTATTTAAAAATTAAATTTATATTTTTAACAAACAAACTTACAAATAACACGTAAAAATATATTTCTTTTATAAATAAGTTTATAAATATAAATGAACAAAAAATAATTTTTCTTTAATTTTTTTAACAATTTTTTTGTAAAAAATAAATTAAAAATATATTGTTTTTTCAGGTCTACGAAGCGGAGCGTTCCGAAGAATTGGTGGCTCATCAACTCGACAAAACAATGGTCGAACCACAAGAGGGGTGGTTGGAACAAGATCCTTTAGAAATACTCCGTCATATAAATACTTGTGCTGAGAAAGCTTTACAGCAACTTGTCGAATTAGGTTGGTAAATCCTTTCTCACTAATACAGTATGTGTTAAAAAATTACCAGTTAATTCAGTGTTCATTAACAAATTACGAATAATAAAGTATTTTTTATGATTTTTTTCCAAAAACCCGTGCGTGTCAACTCCGACGCGCGATAGGAGTTTACTCCTTAAGTACGTTTGTTCTCACCATTAATTCACTGGCACTTTAGATATAGAGTCACTGCTTTGCACTCTTCTGACGCGCTCCTTCCGATCGTTCCAACGGGCAAAGGAAGCTACGCATATACCTATCCCCTCTCCCTCCACTTTTGACCCGCTGTCGGGCTGCCCCCTCTTCCTCCGCTCCACCGCCCGATCGTTCTAAAAGGCATCACCATCTCTTTTCTGACGCGCTCCGTCCGATCCCCTCCACTTTCTACCCGCTGTCGGGCCTCTCTTTCTTCGCTCCGCCGTTACCCCCGCCAAGACGCACTTAACGCTTCAACGCTCGCTTACACGATTTTACTGTCCATAAAATTTCGATACCGGGCCCCTTATATCGTTTCTTAAGGAGTAAACTCCAATAACGACTTAAAAAGTTCTTTTTGATTGTGATGCAACAGACTTTCTTGATCGGTCCACGTTCCTGTCAGTGAGAGGTGGTCTAGTTACTTTATAATATTGTCTTGTACAGCAGTCAATCGTCGCAGCGCCGCTCGGTCGAGAACCGTTATTGATCTATATTATTGTGCCTGTTATCGCCATGCCGAGTCCATCCGCCCTACAAAACAACCACAAAAGTTGATTCGCAAATTAATAATAATTTCTTTTCAATATATACGCGATAATTTCACAACTTATTATTTTATATCAATTTATGGAACTCTGGGTCTATTTGTAACTAGCATTAAGAAAATTATTTTGTAATAGACTGTTGTTTTTTTTTTTAAATTTATTTATTAAAGAAAACGTCTTTAATAAATAAATTAAAAAAAAACAATGTTTTTACACACAATTTTAAAAAATCATAATTTTAAGGCTTCCAAGTCTCCACTGCTGGAGTCGTTTTCTTGGCATTAGGTTAAACAGTTTGGACAACAAACTTTCCATACTGCTGGTCAGGTGTGGATTGAAAGCTGTCAACCAACACCGTCATATAAGTGACAACCGCTTAGCCTAGTGGGTAGCGACCCTGCCTACGAAGCTGTACGTCCCGGGTTCGAATCCCAGATCGGGTCAGTATATATATGATGAATATTGATACTGGTACCGGGTCTTCATATGTATGTGGTGTCTTCGCTTGGTCTCAAAACACAAGCTAATGCTTAGTTTGGTACCTAGAAGTTGTTGTGATGTATAAGTTAATGAGGGCGGCGCTTGTGATATTCAACGTCTTCATAAATTAAAAAAAACTCATTGGTCAATACGGGTTTCGAACCCACGACCTTTTATGAAAGCGGTGTCTATCTAGGGGGGGCTATTTGGCCACCACAACTTAAAAAGTGCAGAACACGAAAGATGCTTATTTTTGCTAACAATATTCCAGGTTACTCGAAGGATGACATCGTAACGTTGGGCGTGACGAACCAAAGAGAGACAACAATAGCTTGGGACAAATTGACTGGCCTACCTTTGCATCCTGCAATATGTAAGTATACCAAAAGTAAATAATTAATCACTATTAATTACTTTTGCTTGCGGCTCCATATTTCATTTAAAATTTACATTAATTTTGTACAAGAATTTTTGATGGGGATAGACGTCATCAACAGATGGCAGTCGTTAAAATCCACCAACCCGCACTGGGGAAGCGTGCTGGATTAAGCTCCAAACCCTCTCACCCTGGCGGAAAGCCTAAGGCGCTGCTTCATAATGGGCTGGTGGAATGGAAAATAGATAGTAGTCTGTTAGTCTGTCCTTTCAGCTATCTCTGTATAATTAATTAACTCTTTGCGTCTTTTTGTTGCTCCGTTATAACGTGAAGAAAATACAGACAAAGACGACTCGCATTTATAATTTATGGTAGTATGAGTTTTCTGAAGTCATATTTTGGATGCAGGATGGAACAGAATGAATTTAGGCACGATAAGTTAGCAGTATAAAGTTAACCTAAGAAAGTTAAGTGTGTGAAAGTTTACGGTACCAGTAGGTGTAAATGAAAACGAAATATACCTTAATAATGAAATTATATTTTACAATAGTAAAATATTAAAAATAAATCGCATCCTTTTATATTCGAAGTTTGTGGCGGTTGTAGAGTTATCTTTTTTGATTAGCACGGCAGAACGTTATTGTCATTTCTCTTCCACTTAAAGAAATTGTATAAAAGCGAAAGAGAGAGAATGATGATGACGTAGTGATGCGAGAAGAACGTAAAGCATCAAGGCAGCTTAGGCTTTCCTTTTTAAGCGACTTCAAAAAAGAAGGAGGTTACTCAATTCGACCGTATATATGTTCTTTCTAATGTCTAATATTATTTTCAGCTTGGAACGATAACCGCACAGACAGCACAGTGGACGATATACTAGCAAAAGTTCCCAACAAAAACAAAAGCCATTTCAAATCGGTATCTGGGTTACCCATCAGTCCGTATTTCAGCGCTCTAAAAATGAAATGGTTGAACGACAACGTGAAAGCGGTCAGAAGGGCGGCTAGGGAGAAAAGGTTACTATATGGAACTGTAGATTCTTGGATTGTCTGGGTAAGTATGAAAGAATTTATGAGAAAACGAAGAAAGAAATTAAAAAAATTAAATCTTGTTATACTGTTAGGGTACACTTTAAAGAAAGTAATATTATTGGTGTTATAGTACATTCACGAAAATCAATGTACTGGCTTACGCACGCGGCTTTGCCCGCGTGAACAGACGTTACGCCCTTGTAGTCGTTTTCCACTCTCACCACTGTTCTCATCCCCTCTTACACTTTCACTCTCTTTCTAACTCTTGCTTCCGTCTCTCTGTTATATGTACTGTTTCTCTTAACTCTCATCCCCTTTTGCATTACTATTTCACACATATATCATATAGCGCCCCGCCCCGGTTTCGCACGGGGTTTCCTCTCTTATTTTTCTTACTTACTTTTAGCTCGGCCCTCCTTTGCTCTTGCAATACTAAAGGGGAAACCTGAGATAATCCACTGACATTTTTAGTGTTATACTGTTTAAAAATGTAATATTTAGCAACTTTTTGCACACTTATGACCCAAGCTCTCTCCGTTGGTACGCGAAAGCTTCATGAGAAAAATATGGTCACACCATTTTAATGTTTCTGTGCTTCGTCGCGTGTATGCCTCTACATTGCTCATTCATTTACGCTAGTCGGGCGAGTCAGTTGTAATTATTCATCATCATCATCAGCCCATTTTTACCCCACTGCAGGGGCTTAGGCCTCCCCAAGGGTGAGGAGGGGGGGCTTGGAGCTTAAGTCCACCACGCTGCTCCACTGCGGGTTGGGAACTGTAACGACCGCCATCTATTGACAGCGTCTGGGACCGACTGCTTAACGTGCCCTCCGAAGCACGGTGTCAGTGATATTGTGTACTTAAGTCAGAAAAACTCATTGGTACACGCCCGGTTTCGAACCATGGCCCTGTGGGGCCTTATAAATTTAAGACAGGTTCGTTGTGCTCTGGGCTATCACGACACGTGTAATTATTCGCTTCAAGGCAATACTCGCTGTGGTCGCATGCAACATAAATTACCGATCGTACATTATTTCAACCTCATACGGTGAATAAACTGTTAGTATCTTATTACGAATAATATGTATGTGAAAAAAAAATGTAGGGTTTTTATAAAATATCTGTTTGTGCGTTGTTAGGAAGTAAGCGCATTAAAGACACACGTTTTATAGATAATATAAGAAGATATAAAATACAATTGATTGTAATTTTTATCTGTTTGTATTTATTTTTTTCAGAATTTGACAGGTGGAGTGAAAAACGGCTTGCACATAACCGATGTATCGAATGCTTCTAGAACGCTACTCATGAATATTGATACTTTAAACTGGGACCCTATGTTATTGAGGTGAGCTTCAAATTAGAATTTCCTCTTCAACCATATAGCGGTCAGGTGACCTATACCGAGCTACTGCGATTGCCAGCGAGAAATATCCTTTCCGTGTGTAGTAGCTAATCACGCGTCGTGTCCGTGACTAAGAGTAATTTGATTGGTCCCATTACGTTAGCCACGCCTTTTCACTCTCATAAACATTAGCTGAATCCGCCTGCATTGTGTGTAGCCGCTTTACCTCTTTACTTGTCTGTGGTTGATTGGAAGTAATGATTTCATGAAAAAGTATTTCATTTTATCTTGTTTAGGGGCATCGTCTTGTTATATTGAGGATGAAAAAATAAAGCTAAGTACTGAATCACACTATTCATTATTTGTTTAAAAGTAAAAGGATTGCGCCTTAAAGAAATCAATATTAAAAATCAAGTAACACGAAAATACGTTTAATTTAGATTTTGTGTTTTTCTATTGAACAGGGTTTTTGGTAAACACTGAAAAAGAAGTAGTGAAATTGCGATGCTACTTCATTTCAAATTGCGATGAAGTAGATAAACAAAATGCGATCAAAGGTCCAATATACGTAGCGAATTAATCTGGAATCATATTAGTTGTTATACGTTATCATAGATGGCGCTGTACTGAATCTATTAGTAGTTATTATTCTTTACGACAGTCGCTAGTACTGTCTTGAATTTTTCCATTCCATCAGCCCATTCTACCCCACTGCAGGGGCTTAGGCCTCTCCCCCCCCACACGGTGAGGGCGCTTGGAGCTTAAATACACCACGCTGCTCCATTTCGAGTTGGTGGATTGTAACGACCACTATCTGTTGACAGCAGCCGGGACCGACTGCTTAACGTGCTCTCCGGGCACGGTGTCAGTGATACTTATGTACGTAAACCAGAAAAACTCATTGGTACACGCACCGATTCGAACCACGGCCCCACGGCTTTGTAAATTTGAATCAGGTTCGCTGCGCATAAGCGGTGTGCCCGTGATAGCCCGAGCGCAGCGAACCTGTCTTTAATAAACCTTAACAATTAATTTTTTAATAAAAATTATATTCTTTCAAACATGTAACATATATTATGTAAAAAAGACGTATCGCTTGAAATAAAAACATTCGCATACAACTGTGTAATATATGAAGATGGCGCCACGTGTATAAGTTTTAATATATGGTATCTCAAAAACGCCGCTTTTTAAAAAAGTATATTACTAACAATTTTCAAAATGATGAATTTCAAGATATGTTTCGATTCATTCGACGCAATGTCCAGTCACTCAGTAATAACTAAAACTCAGTAATAAGAAACTTAAAGTTTACACCAAATTACACACAAAGTGCAGGCCAATCAGTTACTTGATACTAGAGGGCGGGCTCTTCTTCCGCAACTCGACGACAAAGCGCCTATTTTGCGTAAGTGGGCGGCACCACTTCTGCCACCCCAGCACCACCAGAAAGCCCAGCAGACTCTTCACATTGCCGATGGCTTCTGGGAGTGACGTCGCTGACCAGAGGTTTTTGGCCCGGTAGGCGGCCACTCCTTTGCACTCCAAAAGCACGTAAACGGCCGTTTCTTCCACCTGCATGCAGACCCTGCATAAAGGACTATCCGTAATACCTATGTTTTATAGGTGTTTGTTAAAAGGACCATGACTAATTAGAGCTCCGACTACTAAACGGTCTCTTCTCAGTCAGACCAATCAGTTATAATAATAATAACATATACATGAACAACAACGTCTAGGTCCCAAACTAAGCATTAGCTTGTGTTTTGGGTACCAAGCGAAGACACCACATACATATAACAACCAAGACCCGGTACCAGTATTAATATTCTCATATAAATACTGACACGACCTGGTATTCGAACCCGGGACCTCCAGCTTCGTAGGCAGGGTCGCTATACACTAGGCTAAGCGGTCGTCGATCCACTAGGCAAGTTATGAAGTGAACGTTTTTACCTCATAAGCATGAAACAGTCACTAATGCACTTTATACATATGAAGAGATTTTTTCAAAATTTGATGTTTATATTTTGCTTAGGTTTTTCGGCATTCTACGGGACACACTACCAGAAATTAGAAGCAGTTCTGAAGTATACGCTACAATCTCCAACGGTTCAATATTGGACGGGATTAGAATATCAGGTGTCAGTATTTATTTTATTTTTATATAGGCCAATCAAAAATGGGCTATTATCAGATAATTTCATTTATAATTTGATCGTAATTGAATTGTTTTTCTGACATTTGTTGTTCCATCGGTATAGTTTGACCGAAAACGCTGTACCGCGCCTTAGGTATGTGCGCAGCGAGGAGGGAAGGCAGCTCCTAAGCGTGGACAACGGACTGACAGAGCAGATCTGCCTCCCTCCACGCCGCGCGCATACCTAAGGCACGGCACAGCGGTTTTGGTCAAACTATAGTTCATGCTGTTGATTGGAACATTTCAGTCGTTTCCCGTATTTTAAAATACTTTTTTTTATTAACCAAGTTGATGACCCGAGCCTTCATTAATATTTACAAAAGATATTACTGGTGAGATTTTAGCTAGTCTAGGAGACGACGTTCTATACTATTACACAGATAAATTTTAATGTTATGTATTTTAACATGGAAGATTGAGTTATAAATTTGAAAATTGCTCTGGGAATTTTCCTACGGCATTTACCAAAGGAAATATAAAAAACTTACCTAGTAATTGAGCAATTAGTAAGTTCTTAATGCAACAATAACTTATATGAATTATGCGAACAAATAAAAATAAATTATACGAAGTTAAGTGCTGACGTTCTTTTTCACTAGGTACGCTCGCTGTTATCAATTGATCCATCATATTCTCCAGACTGAAAAAACTCTAGAGTTTTCTCAGAGTTTTCCAAAGTGCCAGATTTCTATTTTTTTGCCATATTAAAAAGACTTCCGAGGGCCTCAATGGGAAAATAACTATAAGTCATGATTCTAGTGTGGAGGTTTTCGAGACTCAAGTACAAGATTGTTTGTCTGTCTTCATGAAAAACATGAAAAGCGGTATATGTATTAAAATAGAAGGAAATTATGTTGAAAAATTACATTACGTTTTGTATAGGTAGTACAAGGAGATTTGGCAGAAGCGATGTATTAATACATAGGTAGAATGCATTGTACGCATTTACATGTGCGTAAAAGGGACAAGAGATATCTATCTTTCGTTTTCTTTCCATGCATGTAAAAGCGTATGTGTTAGTGAATCGTTTGTCCCAGTTTTGCTTAGATTACCTATCTATGATTTCCGTGTTGTTTAATATCATTTCTGGGAATTATTTGATTGGCCTTCATATACTATACGGAGAAAGTATAACAAAGTAAAAAAAATTAGCCAAGCTTAAAATTATTGTGGTACATCTGTTACTCTCTTGGTCAACTCAATAATGGCGGTGGAAACTAAAGTTGTAATGCGTTTTATAATTATTTTTTTAGATCCTAGGCAATCAGCAGTCAGCTCTGGTGGGTCAGAATTGTTTGAAACCGGGCCAAGCGAAAAACACGTACAGAAGCGGTTGCTTTTTATTATACAACACTGGTACAACAAGAGTACATTCTACTCATGGACTAATCACGACGTTAGCTTATAAAATGGGCCCGGACGCGCCTGCGGTTTACGCTTTAGAAGGTAAAATTATGACATTTTTTTGTGACTTGGACAGAAAGTAGAAAGAAAGAAGAATAATCCAAGCCACTTATTCCGCCGGGGACTGAAAATTGTCAGAATTACGAACTGACATTGTAGTTAGCGTGAAAGTACGTATTGACTAGCCCTCTTCTGCGTTTACCGTCTAACCACTCATACTGTAGCTAGCTCGTGTATTATGGCGGGTTTCAGTCCGAGTTTCAGTGCGCAAAGTCCCCGCGCGCCGGTCTTCATCACCTTGAAATCTCCGCGCGCTGGTGTTCAACCCCGCAAAATTACGTAATATCACTTCACAGAAACGAAGTGATATTACGCAATTTGACTGCGTGACTATTAAAACCAAACGCTGCTGTCAAATTAATTTACTCTATGGTGGTTAGTCATATTTATAATGCAAAGTGATACATCTATATATACAGCCCAAAAAACGAGTCACCCAAAGCGAGTCCATTGACTAGTCTTTGGCTAGTGTCGTTGGGATCGACGAATGAACGAATGTGTAGTCGCCCGTTCCGTACGATATTGTTAAATAAAAATGCCATCGACGACGATGACCATAACGACCGCCATCTATTGACAGACAGAAGACACCACATACATATAACAACCGAAACCCGGTACCAGTATCAATATTTTCATATAAATACTGACCCGACCTGGGATCCGAACCCGGGACCTCCAGCTTCGTAGGCAGGGTCGCTACCCACTAGGTTAAGCGGTCGTAAAATGTAACAGTAAAACACGAAATAATTGTTTACGTTTCCCTTAGGTTCTATAGCAGTTGCCGGTGGTGCGATGAAGTTCCTACGCGACAATCTGCGTCTGATAGCGGACGTGACGCGCGACACGGAACAAATCGCGGGACAGGTGTTTTCTACCGGTGATGTGTACTTCGTGCCTGCGTTCAGCGGTTTATACGCGCCTTATTGGAGAAAAGATGCTAGGGGGTGGGTACAGACATAGACGTTCTATTACAAATAAGAATCCAAATGTAAAACAAATCGCAGACAATGAAAAAACGTCCAATTCAAAACATAGTACTCAACTGAGTATTATTTGCTTAGAACTGGATTTCACGTGCATACGACCTCTAGTTAATAGTGTGATACAAACTCGGCGATCAGAGGAATTTCTCAGTTCTCTGATGCTATGTGAATAACCTATGAGTGGATGCAAGAAATTTTTTTCCCTCAAAGTGTGAAGTGACTGTGAATTATTTTGAGTTCATGTTACAATGTTCATATAACAATTTTATTATCAGGTATTACATAAACATACTGAAAATTATAGAATTTGTTAATTTTATTAAAGAATGGATAAAACAAAACTAAAATGTCATGATAGCCGAGTGGTAGAGAGTTCGCTTCTTGATTAGAAGACCTTGGTTCGAATCCCAAGGCATGTACCAATAAGAGTTTTTTTTTTATCTTATGTACATTACTATTACTGACTGGGCCTCGGAGAGCACGTTAAGCCGTCGGTCTCGGTTGCCATCAATAGATGGCAGTCGTTAAAATCCACCGATCCGCACTGGAGTAGCGTCGTGGATTAAACTCCAAGCCTCTCATCCCGAGGAGAGGCCTAAGCCCCTGCAGTGTGGCATTAATGGGCTGTTGTTGGTATGGTATGGTAAACTAAAATAAAGTAATCAGGAATTCATTAAGAATTTATTTTCGAGACTTGGAAACTATGTTAAAATGAATATATTACCTAATTTTTTCTTATTTTCACTCCAATTACTTGAATGAAACAATAAAAAATCAATTCACATATTTAAATGTTAGTCATTCGAATCTTCTACATCACTTTCTGTGTTTATTATAAAAACGCGACGCACCAACATACACTACAAGTGTACAGTGCGGCCCGATTCTTTGAAGTCGCCGCGCTGCCGCTTTTAGCGCGAGCCGCTGGCGGCATTATAGAGCGTGCAAACCATTTGAGCGGACGCACTGTAATAATGCTATCTGAGACATATCACCCGAAGTCATTTAGTCTCAAACTAGGCACTGCCTGTTCGTGAGTACTAAATAATTTATAATTATCACCATCACCATCATCAGCTCGTGTCTCTCCACTGCAGAATAAATGTACTCCCAAGGCTCACCACCACGCACGGTCCTCCGCCTTCCGCATCCAATTACCTCCGGTGTGGGGATGGCAAAAAATACAATTCCCCACCGCCCCCGGTAAGCGTACCGTAAGAGGCGACTAGCCCAGGCTAGCAGAAGATGAGCAGCAGCATCTTTCTGTGAAACAATATTGTGCGATCACCAACCCATTTGCCAAGCGTGGTTATTATTGACAAACCCTCGCAATGATAAATTATATAGACTTCAATATTTTTTTTTATAATACATATGTTTATATTTATAGATATTTTACACCCAGGCATGGAACCAATAGATCATCATCATCATCATCATCATCATCAACCCATTTTTACCCCACTGCAGGGGCTTAGGCCTCCCCCAGGGTTAGGAGGGGGGCTTGGAGCTTAAGTCCACCACGCTGCTCCACTGCCGGTTGGGAACTGTAACGATCGCCATCTATTGACAGCGTCCGGGACCGACTGCTTAATTAAATTTGAGCCAGGTTCGTTGCGCTCTGGGCTATCACGACAACGAATAGATATGTTTATTTTGTTCCTGTAGGGAATCTAAACTGCTTTATTAGGTTCTGCAGTTAAGGTCCCCAACCACTCGACCATCGATCGTTGTAAAAATCTGAAATAGTGTAGCTTTATCACAATAGCATAAAAATATGAGTAGGTAAAATAATTAGTTCAGTGCACTTTATCGCAAAAACAGTAATGTGTTTACACAGTCACTGGAGCGAAATTAATTATTAATACTTATCTTTAATTGTTTTATTAATTAAAGTTTTTAAAATATTAATCAAACAACAGTTAATTAGTCTAATTGCAGAATCGAAGGTCGCGGGTTCGATTCTCGCCGAGGACGGATATTTGTGTGCATAAACATGTCTATTCGTTCTGTATCTGGGTGTAAAATATCTTTATATGTACGTATTATATACGTATTTAAGTTGACTGGTACCTGTCTAGCTTTGCCTAATTTGGGACTAGTTGACTATGTGTGAGTTGTTACAAATAATATTTATTTTATTTTACATTTTTTGGAAAACTAAACAGATAGAACAAACATAAATAAAGGCTAATTATAAATTTCCACTTATAGTTAATACCAACAATAAGAAAGCTATGTCACATAGTAAAATTTTAATTTGTAAAAATTTTAAGGTTTATAATTCTATAACTAAATGATAGGATTTCCATCGTTATTTATATTTTGTTTCACTGCAATTATATACTTTACTACCCGTGCGAAGCCGGGGCGGGTCGCTAGTTAGATCCAATTTTCGCTTTCATTTTTATAGTGACACCCAAAATAAATAAAAATTTTTTTTTGTTTCAGAATAATTTGTGGAATAACAGCGTTTACAACCAGAAAACACATCATTAGAGCGGCATTAGAATCTGTATGCTTCCAAACTAGGTATGCTAGTATGTAATTTTATAATATTTTTTATATTAAAATATTATAATGTTTTAATATATAATTTTAAAACTAAGTACTGGTTTCCACCCGCGACTTCAACGCGGATGAAGTCGCGGGTGGAAACCAGTATATGACGGTTTAGGCACATACTGTGACGCCCTTTGCTGCAGGAATGTCGAGATTTATAATTAGATGAAACATTTCCCGCCACAAATTTAAATCAATATCCGTTCAATTTATTATTATTATTATTTTTTTCTATTTGCAATCATAATGATGTGGTCGCGTAAGAACGTATTTAAAAATAATTGGATTTTTTTAGGTTCTATACAACTTAAATCCTGGCTTCCACCTAACTGGGGAAGTATCTAATTTAATAGGTATTTAGGCTTTCAATAAATACCTTTAAATTTGTTTTGAAAAGGAAGTGATAAAGGAAGATTGGCTGATTGATTGATTGGCTGAGAAGAAGATTGAAAAGGAAGTGATAAATCATTTACAATCCGATCACTGTGGTCAAATAGTCACATTAAAAAAGAAATCACCCGATAAACCTTTGAGTGTCAGGTATAGACCATTGTATACAATAAAATTAAACAAATTAGCCATTAGAGTAGAAAAAAATATTTTACATTATAATTTTTTACAAAAAGATCCGAACAAATCATATGAAAGTTTATTTAAAATTGTTTCCAGAGAGTTTGAAAACAGTTTTAAATTGAAGGATGTAAAAACTTGTAACAAAGTGAAATTTCGTGAATGGTCTACTCCGGGCATTCGGAAAAGTACAGAACGGTTTTATTGTTTATATAAAGATAAAAATTTTAAACATTAATCAATCATTTGTTAAATATGTAAAATCTTATTCAAAAATATTCAAAAAAGGTTTGTGAAGCAGCCAAATCTATTTATATTAGAAATAAAATAGAGAAATCAGAAAACAAATGTAAAACTGTGTGCCAAATCATACGTACTGAAACAGGCCAAGTAAAGCCTCCCGACAACGAATTTGCCTTGCGGGTGGATGACAGAACTGTTACTTCAGCAATCCACGTCGCTCGCGATTTGATTCTTTTTTCCCAAAATATAAGCATTAAAATCACGGAACATTTGGGTTCATCTCCTGACCGTGCTGTAACTTTGTTAAAGGAAAACCTACCAACTCAGGGATCGGAGTTCAGGTTTAAAAAAATAAATTCTTTCACTATTATTAAAACTTTTAAATCTTTCAAAATGAAGAAAACCGAGGATTTATGGGGGCTGTCGGTGAAAGTTATAGGTTCTGTTGTTCACATTATAGCACCATATTTGTCGAGTATATGTAATGAATGTATTAAAGCGGGCATATTTCCTAATTTAATGAAGTACAGCAGAATAATACCTGTGTTTAAATCTGGTGATAAAAAGGACCCCACTAATAACTATACGTAAATAATTAGCACTCGTCAAAACAACTGAAGATCGAATTGCCGCTTTCTCGCCTTTTTTACACCTCGTTTCCACCAAGTATAATACACTGTATGATACAGTGATACGGTATGGATATGACAGTTTAATACTGTGTATTATACTTGGTGGAAACGAAGTGTTATGTTTCTTTTACTGTGGCATTCTACAAGCCAGTATTTTTTAACATTGATGATGGTTAATATTTCTCAAATCTATGTAAATTAAATAGTAATTTATTTCAAAGTAAATTATAAGTATATAAAGTCATATTACAAAATTGTTGATAATATTCTTTTATTACTATTTTACGCCGCGATTCAGCAGAGTTGTTGTAGGCGGTTGTAGGCGGATTTTGAACGTCCTTCACGAGATTTGTCACTAAGACTAGTATTTCCACGCTGGAATTCTAAATACCAGCGTTCAACAGTTCACAGATGTGGGGCTTCATCACTGAACACAGATGTCAACTCCTCGAAACACTGAAGCTGAGTTAGGCGCCTCTCCGATAGTTGTAAAAAATTATAGCACGAACGTTTTCCTTTGAGAGATTCATTTTCGTACGCGACCTGACAGATTCAAAACAACGCTGTGACTAAATAGTTGAATCAATCCTAATTCTTTCAATTGTTTTGATATTCTAAATTCAAACAAATTTGATTATTGAAGAATTCTAAATTCAAATTTGGTGGGAAATATTTAAACGACAGAACTTAAAAGGCATGCCATGTATGGTAATATAGAACAAAATATTTTTTGGATGTAGGTAGTACACCCAAAATAACGTCGCATAGACACTAGGCACTGCAATCGGCATATCTATAGAGTAATGAAGTTGACAGTAGTGTGCGGCATAGAGAGTGCGGGGTCTGTTGTGACCATGTTGTAACTATGGGACCCAAAGTGACTCTGCTGCAGTGAGAGCAATTGTAATAACGGCTGCGGGTTTTTATACAAAAATGACCTGCTGCGATACCATCACGGCTGCCATGCCATCATATCAGCTGATAGCTTGCTGCCATCTTGCCGTGCCCTGCAAAGTATACATAAAAAAAATCATGTATTAGTGGATGGCACGAGCAAGCGATATGATGCCTTTGTCTAAAACCGCGCGACCACAGAGGTGGGCAGTCTAATTATGCCAACGTGATATTTTTAAACTGTTCTGCTTTGAATTGGAAAGGAATATATATATAAATGAAAAAAAAAAAATACTTTTCCAGGGATACACTAGAAGCTATGGACAGAGATTGCGGCATGCCTCTAGGAAAATTGCACGTCGATGGAAAAATGACTTCGAATGGTTTATTGATGCAGTTGCAAGCAGATCTTATTGGGATACCTGTTTGTAAGTAAATTTACATTTTGTGAAAACATTGCATAATACTTGTATAAAGTACCTCACCAATTTCTTAGGTTTCCATTTATTCCACTAAGCTACGCGACGACCGCTTAGCTTAGTGGGTAGCGACCCTGCCTACGAAGCTGGAGGTCCGGGTTCGAATCCCAGGTTGGGTCAGTATTTATATGATGAATATGGATACTGGTACCGGGTCTTGGTTGTTATATGTATGTGGTGTCTTC
This sequence comes from Luffia ferchaultella, assembly GCA_949709985.1. Taxonomy (NCBI): domain Eukaryota; kingdom Metazoa; phylum Arthropoda; class Insecta; order Lepidoptera; family Psychidae; genus Luffia; species Luffia ferchaultella. The sequence goes on from OX453267.1 coordinate 6,190,460, forward strand.
GCTTGGTACCTGAAACACAAGCTATTGCTGAGTCTGGGGCCTAGACGTTGTTGTGATGTGTATGTTATTATTAATTTTATTAACCCAACTAGCGACCGTCCGCAGCTTCGCTTGCGTAGACTACAAATTTCTGTTATAGGGACTATTAACGTTCGAGATGGTTTATACGTACTTTTTGCTGGAACCAATTTTGGTTACACCCATTCAAACTTTCAGTCGTCATTCCCCTTCCACCCGTTAAAAAAACAGATACAATTTTTCATCTCCCGTTTCCCACCTTTAAAATGTGGAAATCTAAAAACCCTGATACTTGTCATTATTCTAAACAATAATTGTTAAAACAACAATTCTAAAAAAGCCTTTCTTAACTTAATGCTCACTTTATAAAATAAACCTATGTTCGAAATTTAAACTTCCTAGACTTAGTAGTTTCGGCTGTACGTTGATAGATCAGTGAGAACAACGACAACGAACAAACGACAGACAGATAGACAAACAAACACAAAAAGTAGCTTATGACACTCTTGACACCTTTCTTTCACGTCTGCAAAGTTTCATTAAAATCTCTTCAGCCGTATTGGAAATTAGCTCGAATAGATAAAATTGAATTGAATAGACACATAGACATACAGACAAACGGACGGACAAAAAGTAGCTAATGTCAAATCTCTTCACAACCTTCTTTCCCGTCTGCAAAGTTTCCTTAAAATCTGTTCAGCTGTTTTGGAGATTAGCTCAAATAGACAGATACACGTGTACAGACAGACAGACGGACAAAAAGTAACATTTGTTAGTTTTGACGACCTTATTTTCATACTTGTGATGTTTCATTAAAATCGGTTTAGACAGATGGACGTACAGACAGATATACAAAAAGTTCTGTATGTCACTTTTGACTACATCCTTTCCATATGTGTAAAGTTTCATCAAAATCGGTTAAGCCGTTTTGGCCGAAGCCGATTTGCTCGAATAGACAAACAATTCGTTTTCATATATATAGCCTATAACCCTCCGCTAGATTCAGGCTTCAGGCAAAAAGATTTTTTCAAATCCGACTGGTAGTTTCAGAGATTAGCGCCTTCAAACAAACAAACAAACCAACTCTTCAGCTTTATAATAAGTATTTCTATTATATAGATTAATAGATTATAAGATAATAAGAAAATAAGATATTACTGAAAACCGTATCAAAGTCTATTGCGTGGTTTGGAAGTAAAAAGTTAACGAACAGAGGCAGACAGCGAATTTATTTTCTCCCGCTATAGTTTTCATATTTCGATAAAAACTGCTAAGATATTAATTTAAATTGTATGGTGTAAAGGGCAATTATAACATGCATAAAATGCTTAAGAAAACTAACATATTTTATTAACTAACATAACGGAGAGCACATTAAGCAGTCGGTCCCGGTTGCTGTCAATAAATGGCGGTCGATACAATCTGCCAACCCGCATTAGAGCAGCGTGGTGAATTTTAGTTCCAAGCGCCCTCATCTTGAGGGAAGGCCTAAACCCCTGCAGTGGGGCATAAAAAGGGTTCATGGAATGGAATGAAAATATCCGTACAGAAGCCAAGCTACATAGAAGTGGCCCGCTGTAGTACACTTACACATAGCGCGACAAGGTGCGCGTGACCTCTCACCGACGGGTTCACGTACGCTCCGCCGGGATAAGAACTGGTTTGTGCCAGTTCAGTTGCGATATAACCGACAGAGCTGCGGCTGCTGCGCACGCATTCAACGAGATTCATAAAGATTTTTCGAGTGATTTTATTGACGAAGTATGGATTTTACCACTTCACTGTTTAAAATAATATATTATAATATCGGTTAAAGTGGTAAAGCCAAAAAAAACCAAGTTGTTCAGGGTTAATCGTTTTAATTTTATTTTAGGGTGTGTCCAATTAGACTGGTCATTATTACTTTTCAAATGCACATTTTACTATGTATTTACCTTATTTTATTTTATTTTTTCTAATTTTTTTAGCGTGTGACAGGTGTCAACCCTATGAGAATAGGTATAAATTTAGCACATTGTTAGAGAGCTTGGACTCATGCGTGTTACTGTCTACTCATGTACCTATATACATAAAAATTACTTTCATCATTGTACATGAATAAAGTACTTTCGAGAGCTCATACATAATATATGAATAATTTTTCAGTACGCGCACACTCGTGGGACATGACATCTTTAGGCGTCGCCGTCGCAGCTGGCAACTCGGTGGGCGTGTGGAGTTACAAGGAGTGGCGGCACCATGCCACGCCCAATGACGTCTACCTACCCACCACCACGGACGATGGTGAGATTGCAACTTGTGCAATGTTGTTGGGAATACGTGAACCTTACGTCTGTTTGCCATATAGGTAGAGACTATATCAGCTTGGTCTATACGTATCTCTTTTGCCTCAAAAAAATTTATTTCGCGGGTTTATTGGTTTCGGGTATTTAAAATGTAGCCCTTCTATAAGACTGACTGACCGGTTGACCGAGAGGTTAAAGACCCTAACTTCGGAGCCGAGGGTCGCGGGTTCGATTCCCGCCCGGGACGAATATTTGTGTGCATGAACATGTCATTTGTTCTGTGTCTAGGTGTAAAAGTATCCATGTACCAATGTATATACATTATAAAAAAGAATATTTAAGTATATATTGACGACCGCTTAGCCTAGTGGGTAGCGACCCTGCCTACGGGGCTAGAGGTCCCGGGTTCGAATCCCAGGTCGGGTCAGTGTTAATATGATGAATATTGATACTGGTACCGGGTCTTGGTTGTTATACATAAAAAAATATTTATATATGTATATATTATAAAGAATATTTAAGTATGTATATCAGTTGTCTAGTAACCCATAACACAAGCATAATACTTGCTTACTTTGGGACTAGATTGCGCTGTTTGGGAAGTCCCATGTATTATTATTATTATTATTATTATATATATATATATATCAGTTGTCTAGTACCCCATAATAAAAGCCTTGTATATTTTGGCACTAGATGGCGCTGTGTGGGATGTCCCAGATATTATTATATGGCGGCATTATATGATGCCGCCAATTAGGTAGACATTCGTTTTTCTATACCGGGTGATTTTCTCAGCATCGATCGTCCAAATTTCAATATATATATTTTTTTGAAAATAAAATACGGGTTTTTGTGTTTTAATATCATTCAGTAGTATAATGTTGAAGTAAACAGTCACAAAGTTATCGTAATACCATAGCGATGCGCGGGCGACTGACAACTACGTTGCATGCACGTGAGATATAAACTTATTTTGCGTCGGTACACGAGGCAAGATGGAGGGAATATTTTGATCGGGACCACGGCAATGTTCAGAGCGCGATAAAATAGTATTAGCAAATTTTTGCGTTACTTATTGTACATTGCGTTTATTACGAAAAAATTAATTAACAAGCAGTGTACGCCTAGTTGTAGTATGAAAGTATCGTTTAAAATTATTACATTAATATAACTGAATTAATGTAATAATTTATATTTATTTATAATATAATTTAACTTAACTAATTAATATTATAACTTATTACATTAAGTTAGAAACGCGCATTTTTCTTTGTATTTGATATATAACTTTGTACCTAAAGCTATGTCTGAGAAAAGAAACTTGATCCTATATGGGATTAGATTTTTTTAAACTAAAATATGGAACTTGTACAAACCAGTAAAATAGTTTTTTTCTAAATATATTGAACGAATTGTCCATTGTAGTCGCATAATTATATTTTTTTGACAGATCGAGACGCTCGCTACACGAAATGGAAGATGGCTGTCCAAAGGTCACTCGGTTGGGCGACGGCGAAAAAATCAAACGTGATGACAGGTCAGGGTAAAAGAAAAAATAGCTCGACAATAAATGCATTAATAGATTCTGACATCGACGAAAAGACGGCTAAATTATTAGACCTCCTAGAACTCTCTCCTAGGAAATCGTCTACTGACATCCCTAAAAAGAAGGAACGAACAATTTTAGACGACGCAGAATATTTCATGAGTAAAAACGAAAATGATTATTTTAAAGATTGGTTTGAAGATAGTAAAAAGACGATAAACGATTGGGAATCCGTAGAGGTTGCCATAAATAATGATCCGGAGATAATTTTCGATGTTGGCAACACTCCTACGTACATCGAACCAATAAGAAAGTCGGTATCTATGCTCGATTTGATGTCCCGTTCTGTTATGAGCAACGGTGAGGGTTTAAAGAAACCGATTAGTATTGAAAAACTATCAATCTTCGAAACTTTATCTACTAAGCTATCAACCGAGTGGTTGAATACTGTTGATAAAAAATCGCTTTAGATTGCAACTGTCTATTATTCGTAACCAACACGTACCCAACCCAATCAACCAACTTTATATTTATGCCTACGAACAACTGACATTGCATATAATTTGTACGTAGACATGTTATACATCCTATTGGGTTAGGTTAGGAAGCTAAAAGTAAGGTTTAAGGCTTACTTGCTCTCAGCCTATGCTCAGTCCTTCTCAACCGAAGTTGATCTGTCACCTGTCACATAGCTTCCACATTCTCTTGCAAGTGTGGAAATAATACTACTACTAGAAAAAAGACCAAAAAATAACATTTCATTTGTAAGTATCCATAAATATTTAAAAATAAATATCTAATATTTGTTTTATATATATAATATTTTTAAAAGAAATTTATTTTTATCTCTATAATATGAAGAAAATGACACTTATAAGCTATTAAATCCTGGCTGGCCTTGTCACAGTTAAGTACGCCGTACGGTGTTGCCCTCTCTGTCTAACAAAACATTTTAAACTTTCATAACTTTGTAAATAATGATTTATTTTTTTAAAATTGTTTCACTGTTGTGATATTTTTAGAAATCTCTTTCATATAAAATAATTGAAAAAAAAGCCATTTACCCCATTAAACTACTTGTCCGGAAAAGCCAGAACGATAAGAAACAAAAAGACATTCCGGTTTTTTAATGTCATATTTCCGTTCCATTCCATCAGTCCATTATACCCCATTGCAAGAGCATAGGCTTCCCCTCAGGGTGAAGGTGCTTGGAGTTTAAATCCACCACGCTGCTCCAGTGCGGGTTGGTGGTTTGTAACGACCGCCATCTATTGACAGCTACTGACTAATGTCATACACTTAAAACAATTACAGTGCATCCCTTTTTATTTAAATGATCGTTTTTGCATTAATAAGCTTTTTTTGTGAGCTGATTGTTTGTTGAATTGGTTACCATTTAATTTTAATAATTTGCATGTTATAAAAACGAATATATTTGCTCATGAAGAAATCATTTACCTATGACAATCTAAGCGTTAAGGGAAATTGGGTATGGCTGTAGCAAGGTAGATTTCTTTTACGATGTCTTGGCACGCTTCTCCATGCAAGGTGTAGAAACAAATCTTGATTGTATTTTATAACAGTAGAAATGTAGTACTGTATTAATTAGAAGTGTATTGTAAAAACAGAGTAGCACTATTATTTTTTTTTATTTTTTTTATTAAGTTTTCTGTCTTAATTCAATATAAAATGCATAACGTGTAATTAATGAGGGTCAACACGCTTACTTCGCCACCAGGTGGCGCCTAATATCACAGCAACTGTACGTAACAAATAACTTTTGACATCCATTTGGTTAGCTTTAATACAGCAGTCCTCATAGAAATATCGGTGTGGTGACACATGCATGATCTCAATATATAAAATTATATAAGACTTCAAAGTTGACATGTAGCCATATAGTGCAGCTAAAGTTATAATGTGCATTCAAATCTTCGCCTCACTTCGTATTTCCGATTTAAAACGAATCACAAAACATAAGGGCTCTAAACATAACACTCTCATTTTAAACCTTATTGTAAAAAATTTAAAATTGTTTTCGGCGATCCGTGATGCTAACTGGCCACGTGCACTTGTTACGGAATTCTATAGAGCTGTCATTTACACCCTCTTTAAGATAATAATAATAATAATAATAACACACACAATCACAACAACGTCTAGGTCCCAAACTAAGCATTAGCTTGTATTTTGGGTACCAAGCGAAGATACCACATACATATAACAACCAAGACCCGGTGCCAGTATTAATATTCATCATATAAATACTGACCCGACCTGGGATTCGAACCCGGGACCTCTAGCTTCGCAGGCAGGTTCGCTGCCCACTAGGCTAAGCGGTCGTCAATAAATAAATAGTATATTTATTTATATTATTTATTTATTAGATATCTTAATAAATAGTATATTTTTCACCCTAGTAGGTATTAGCTACTATTACTTAAAGTCTATATCTAAACTGAGCATAACCCTTAACATAGGTGTCACAGATAATGCGAATCTTTCACTGCAATTTTAATTTTAACTTGTTCGTTTGTTGTAATTGTTGTTGTAATTTTAACTTGTTATTTTGATTAATCGACGACCACTTAGCCTAGTGGGCAGCGACCCTGCCTGCGAAGCTGGAGGTCCCGGGTTCGAATCCCAGGTCGGGTCAGTATTTATATGATGAATATTAATACTGGTACTGGGTCTTGGTTGTTATATGTATGTGGTGTCTTCGCTTGGTACCCAAAATACAAGCTAATGCTTAGTTTGGGACCTAGACGTTGTTGTGATTGTGTGTGTTATTATTATTATTATTAATAAAAATAACATTTAATATATCATGTAGCAAACAAATCAAAATCACTTATGGATATCGCTTTCCGACCGCTCGGAAATACGACCTTTGCCGAAGTAGGGCGAAGATTTCTAAGCGCATTATATCTTTAGCAGTACTGTACCTTCAATTCATTATTAGAGTTGAAATGCTTTCACCATCATCACGATCAGTATATTCCAAATGTATTCAGAATCCAAATATTCCTTTAACTGATCAATATAATCTGAAGTTGGATGAGCAAAATTTGCTCAACTCGGATAGAAATGAAACATGAGTTAATTTGTTGGTTATTACTCATACATAACTCTGATACTTATTTCTTTTAACTTTGTGTATAATTTATGATTTATGATATACATTTTCAAGTTTTATACAGATATGATATATATATAAATGATACATACATTTATATACTCTATACACAGACAAGTCAACCTTTAGACCACGCTTTAATAAACGTCAGTACGAAAACGAAATCGCCAAAAAGTGGCGGGTTGCGGGGAGAGGTCGGCTAGTTTTCATTGGCTCGTTCAAAATTGACAATTTAATGGCTTCCAACGTGCTTCCAACTGACGGCTCACTAGTGACGTAGTTATATAGTGTCACTACATAGCCTTGGCGAATGCAACTCCCTGTTAAAGCGTGGTCTAAAAGTTGACTTGTCTGTGACTCTATATAAATATATGTATTCTTCACATCTATTCTTTCTAAGCGGAAGTGAGACATACATTGTGCCAGTTTTACTTTGCAAGATTTACTATCTGAGGTCCAGGCAAGCAAAATGAAATGGAGTAAAATAAACTAGTTTATTTTAAATAATATTACTGTCAACTATCACAGTATCTAAAAATGCAAATTCCATTCCATCAGCCCTTTTTATACCAGACTGCAGGGGCTTAGGCCTCCTCCCAAGATGAGGGGGCTTGGAGCTTAAATCCACTACGCTACTCCAATGCGGGTTGGCGGATCGTAACGACCGTCATCTATTGACAGCAACCAGTACCGACGGCTTAACGTGCTCTCGAGGCACGGAGGCCCGGATTCGAACCACGGTCATATGGCCTTATAGATTTGAAACAGGTTCGCTGCGTCCGGGCTATCACGACATATAATGCAGATGTTGTGTCAATATTATTATGATATCTAGTACAACTCAAATATAACTATATTGCTGATGATGTATGCACAGCTTTCTCGAGTTCTGCGTGCGTTTATACAACTGCAATATGACTCCAAAAGTATCGTACGTGAGCTAAATATGCCTGTCCATCACATGAAGGATTGTAGTCATAAAAATGATACATACATTTCATACATGTTGTATCTTTTTTGTGGGACCAAATTGATACATTTTATAGTGTCAACTAACAAATAGAATGAGTCAAACGAAGTCAATGATCGCACTGATCTACTTTATGGTGCTAGTTTTCGCCACTCCGTCGTCTACCCGCCGCGTTCGGAGACAATGTGAACCACAAAAAAACAATCGAAATTAAAACATGTAGATTTTTATGTTTTATTTTAATAACTATTTTGTAATGTTTTTTTTTTTAAATTCTTGTTTAAAACTTAAATTTAAACAAAAACGTTTTGTACTTTTAATGAATAAAACTTAATGTGTATCATCAAAATTATTGTTATAACCAACTATTTAACTGATGATTCCTTCGTGTCCGCGCTTCATACAAAATATCCATCGTCCAGAGTCGAAATCTAACTGTGATAAAACCTGAATCACGTGAATTAGAAGACGGGAAGTCAATCACCTGATATACATCATCATCATCATACATCACAACAACGTCTAGGCCCCAAACTAAGCATTAGCTTGTGTTTTGGGTACCAAGCGAAGACATCACATGCATATAACAACCAAGACCCGGTACCAGTATCAATATACATCATATAAATACTGACCCGACCTGGGATTCGAACCCGGGACCTCCAGCTTCGTCGGCAGGGTCGCTACCCACTATATACATAGAGCTTTTTATTAGGTCATATCCCTATCATGTGCAATTACATCACATTGACATACTTTGCTTAAATGGGCTTGGACCAAAATTTTAAAGTTGCTCTGAATGTTATTATCAAAACTGGAACGATTAAAGTTCTAGAACAACCTCTCAAAATGTATAGTTTTTCCGAATTAGCCGTATACATATGGAAATCGAAGAAAATTGTCCCCGTGATGTCATCAAGACTGTCGGGCTTATTCCGTTGTGTTCTACGATAAATAATTATATAATTATAATTTTATCCAGTCTTAGGTAATGTAAATAATAAATATCTGAGCAGATGACTTCACGGTGACATTTTATTCATCAAGCCGTGGAATAATATAACTAATAAAATTACTAACTCTATATATTGTTTTTTGTTTCATAGAGTAAAGATAGACTGCATGGTCTATATATTTACGAAGAAAAAAAAAAATTATACGTCAAAAATTTTGCTCCAAACCCATTAGAACTGGTAGTGTGTTCCACCATTAACATTACTTGTGAACAGTTACCCCATGGCGAAACCGAGAGCGTCGAGACAGCGGGGAGACAGCGGCGCGGCAGAACTCAAAACTATGAACATAGTTCAGAAAGGAACGGCCGTATAAAAGCTGCGTCTATGCAGACCTGCGCTCAGCATGTATTTAGCTTCAGATTAATAATATTAGTTTCTACCCTAACTTACTTACTTACTACCCTACTTATTTAGGGTGCGTTTTCATCATATCTGGAAATGGACCAAATTTTCAACCGACGAAATTAGAAACAATAACGCTATAAGAGAAACAGCACTTTTACATTCGAATCTCCCAAACATAGAGTGCATCGTTCGACTTCTGTTGGTGCAGATCGAGGAATATTCTAACATAAATGTAGTGTTTGTTCTAACTTTGTTCAAACGGGATTTTCTTAAATGTTCTTCTCTACTCACTTTGAAGGGTTCCTTTCTGTCTTATCAAATTGGCATATTTTTCTTTTGTGTCGTATAAATGTTATCTAAAAAAAATTGTTACGTATCTACTTAGAGAAGTCAAAGTGTAAACTGGTTTTTGCCTGAAGTTATGTATATAGTCTATTTCTTACATTGAGAAACAATACACTCACCTAAAAAATTATATTTCAATGTCTTTTTACGATTTTTAGTTAGTAAATAAATTTTTAGGTTTGGGATGCTTTTACAGATCTATCAGAAAAGTAATGTGATTGGACGTATTTGCAATTTGCATAATAATTTGATTCAAATATATTTAGTAATAATGTAGTTTTTACAGTCATCATCATCATCATCATCATCATCATCATCATCAGCCCATTTTTACCCCACTGCAGGGGCTTAGGTCTCCCCAGGGTGAGGAGGGGGGCTTGGAGCTTAAGTCCACCACGCTGCTCCACTGCGGGTTGAGAACTGTAACGACCGCCATCTATTGACAGCGTCCGGGACCGACTGCTTAACGTGCCCTCCGAAGCACGGTGTCAGTGATATTGTGTACTTAAGTCAGAAAAACTCATTGGTACACGCCCGGATTCGAACCATGGCCCTGTGGGGCCTTATAAATTTAAGACAGGTTCGTTGTGCTCTGGGCTATCACGACACTGATTCACTCACTGATTCAATGGTTTTTACAGTATTATCCTTATAATATAAAACTTTTTCTTATTAAAATTATTTCATTGGATAATTTAGGGCAAACCTATGCTTCAGATGTTAACCGATTCCTATTATTTTTCTGATACATGTGTACTTGTCACATTTTATGCAATGTCATCCGAAGAACGAAAGAAATTTCTTTAAAATATAATCACTAATAAAATCCTGATAAAACCTGTCAAGTGCGAGTCGGACTCGTGTAGCGAGAGTTCCGTTACATTTTTTTTAGGTTATCGTATCCAAAGGGTGGAACCAACGCGAACTCTATCAGTAAGGCTTCCTGTCTGTACATCCGTCTGTCACAGGGCTGTATCATCTGTTCTAATAGGTACCTAGATACTTGAAATTTTCACAGAGTATGTATTCCTATAGCCGCTATAGCAACAAATAAAATAAAGTTAAGATTTAAAAGAGGTTCCCATAAAAAAGGGCTTCAGGAAATATGTGTTTTCGACGTTTTTGGTGATTGATGGTTGTGAGATCATTGCTTACACTTGAAGTTTTCATTAAGTATGTTCTACTATGGTATCTATAATGACATATAGTAAAAATAAAATTAAGGTAACAATTAAAAGGTGTCCCCATACAAGAAACGTATTTTTTTATATTGTATGACTGTACAAAACCCTTTTTGTGCGAGTCCGATGCCAATTTTTTAAATCTGAGTTTTTAAATTAGACATTGAACCTGAAAATTCGTTTAAATAGGCTACCATGGTAACCACTAAACCAATTATTGAACTTATTATCCCAAAATTTGAATTTTTTGTCTCATAATCTAATAAAATTTCTTACCCTATTGTCATTATCTCCCCTATTCCCATAAGGGGTTAGGAGGGCAGGGGAGAGTAAACGGGTGGAAAGGAGGAAAAGTGGTGGAGGGAATGGGAAGGGAAACATTTCTGTAGTCCACCCGGGCGGAATCGGGTACGACTGCTAATAATTTAATAATTTAGTTAATAATTTGTAATTTTTATAATGTACTATACTAACATAGTATATTCAAACTATATTTTATATACTCATTATCTAATATAGTAAATTATATTTAAACAACAAAAAGCCGATTGATATTGGACGTGTTGTTGCGACGTTTAGTTACCTTCAGTGCGCGAGTCTTATTCGCATTTGGCCGGTTTACTTTTGTCATATACATCCACGTGGAATAACGCATACATGCTCTTGCCTTTGTACAAATGTTTTCCAATAAACTATTCGTAGGATGTCGTGATAGCCCACAGCGCAACGAACCTGTTTCAAATTCGTAAGGCCCCATAGAGCTATGGTTCGAATCCGGGCGTGTACCAATGAGTTTTTCTGACTTAAGAACACAATATCACTGACACCGTGCTTCGGAGGGCACGTTAAGCAGTCGGTCTCGGACGCTGTCAATAGATGGGGGTCGTTACAGTTCCCAACCCGCAGTGGAGCAGCATGGTGGACTTAAGCTCCAAGCCCCCCTCCTCACCCTGGGGGAGGCCTAAGCCCCTGCAGTGGGGTAAAAAAATGGGCTGATGATGATGATGATTCGTAGGATGCTATTGATACGTAATGTTTCTCAATAAATCGAATAGACTAAAACCTATAATGAATCTTATAGATGTAGATATACCCAATCTGAACCTAACCATTCATAGGTAATAACTAGAAATAAGCCAATTTGTCTGCCTATTGCCTATGTTCGTTTGGTGTAAATACACGTTGAGCGCAGTACGCGTCTGGCGTGGATGAGTCCGGCTTTTTAATTTCAAAGACAGTATCTCGTAACATGCGACACGGCGTGCCACTGCGGTACTTATGTACGAAGTCAAAATTTATTTATTACTTCAAAGGGGACAAGATGTTTGGCACGATATAAACTGCCTGTATGTATTTTAAATATAAAACTCTCGAAGTATGCGGCACGGCGCGCGTTGTGAACATGCCGCGCCGTACAGTGCCGTACGCACCGTATTTCGCGAGATCCTATCTTAAGGTCTAGTATGAAAACTATCGTATATTTTCATCACGTATACGTCGCGCCGCTGTAATTCTTTAGTCTCACTGGTGATTTGATATTAACAGTTGAACAAATTGATTTGACACATCGGTGATTTTCGGTACTGTCTGAAGATATCAAAATCTCAAGTTTTGAGATGAAAATTAACTAAATACCATTAGCAATCTCTAGACGTAAAATACTATAAAGGAGCATTCTAGTATCACGCAAGTATAAATCCGTTGATTTCAGACCCTTTTCCGCCATGATGCGAACAAATGAAAAAAAAAATCATGATTAAAACCAAACGCTGATGTCAAATTAATTTACTCTATGTATATAACTCATCGCCAGATTGACACATATATTAATAAAAACATGTGTGCAATTCACAATTCAATTCAAGTCATTTCATTCAATTTCAATTCAATTTCATTTCCTGAAAAGCATAATTTTAGGTTTTAGTAATGATCATAGTGATACAAAGTTAGATAATTATTTTACATTTTATTTGTCTCATAGCTTACATTTTCGATAAATGAAACAAGAGTGCGTACACGTATACAAAACACCACAGTTGTTGTGATGCTTTTTCTCAAGCTTTGTACTATGCATGCGCGCACAAACACGTATTAACACACGTACAACGCTGAGGCCCAAGCAAACTCCCACTATGCCTTGGTGAACAGGAGTGAAGGGGGTACGAAGCAGAGCACAAAGAAAACCACGAACATAAAAAACACTATATAATGCTTCCTATTTCATTTTCTCCCACGTCAAATCTTATGAATTTATGTGTGTGTGTCTTTTTACTGTCGCTTTTTCGTTTCATCGACTTTCAAATCGCAACGATGCTAAAGAAGTTTTCACTTCAAAAAAATGTTAGCTTCCCATCACTCTTTTTGTCAGAAAAAAACAGAGAAAAAATTTGACCCTGCGACCTTTTAGTCTCCCTAGGTAATACTTGAACGCCCTAATACGAATGTCTGTGCCAAATCAAATTCGTTCCACTATTGACACGTGCACGTTATTGGCGCTGGCAGGTGGTCATAATGGGAACTAATGTCAGTGAGTTTTGCATGCCCATCTTGAGTGAAAATGAAAATTTTATTTTATAGAAACGTTATGCGTTTTTTATTTATTTTCATTTTGTATGACATACTAAAATACTAAGAATGCTTGCAATCTTATGCTCAATAAAGTGTTATTATCTTTATTTGTTTTTAATTTACTTTTGTAGTTTTGCATGAATTCATTGATCTACATCTACTAGTGTAAGTTAATAAATCTATATGAGACAAAAATTAGGAATAATTTTACGATATTTGAATACCGAAAAAAAAAATTGATTTTAATTTACTAAGACAAGAAAAAATAAAATATTACGAAATAATCAATCACTGAGGCCTTCATTGAATATACTATATAATGTTTAAAAAATAATCAGGTATGTCTAGTTACAAAGTTAAAATTTGAATTTTATCAAATTTACATAATATTTATGTACATCATATAATAATTTTTTTTTACATACATTTACATTTAATAATTATCAATTGAAACTAATGAGATTTATATGAGGATTAATATATACAAGTAATGCAACCAATTATATAGATAACATATTTACAAATAAAATATATCATTTAAAAAATGATCTGTGGTCACTGTACCCCACCGGTACCCAGAAGACTGGCAGCGTTACCTCTTTGTATAACCAGGCTTATAATTTATATCATATGTATCTAAATATAAATAAAACACAATTTCAATAAACATTCAGTAGATGTATAAATTGTACTCACAGACCAGTCAACCTATAGACCACGCTTTAATAAATGTCAGTACGAAGAAAACGAAATCGCCAAAAAGTGACGGGGTGCGGGGAGAGGTCGGCTAGTTTTCATTGGCTCGTTCAAAATTGACAATTTATTGGCTTCCGACGTGCTTCCAACTGACGGCTCACTAGTGAGTTATGTAGTGTCACTACATAGCCTTGGCGAATGCTACTCCCTGTCAAAGCGTGGTCTATAAGGTTGACTTGTCTGTGATTGTACTTAATCATTACGTAGATGCCCAATCATGAAATATGTACAATTACAATGTACAATTCCATTTGATTCATTATTATAGTTGAAAGCGTTTCGAATTATTGTCAACCAAAATATATGTCTACTATACTGGACAGTTCGGCGTTTGAAACATGAACAAATTGCTTCATCAAGGTAGTCCCATGGGTATGACTGTTGATTGTTCGAAATGATAGCCTATCAAGATAATTAGACCAACGAGGCTTTGTGACGTAAGTAATCTAACCGAGACATAATAAACGCGCGCGGGCAAGATGGGAGGGGGCGTCTACATAAGTAGATAATAACTTTGTAGAAGTGATTCTGACGTAACATAGTCTGAACACTTTATTGTATATTGTTTTTGGATAAATAAAAAGACTGCCCTTTAACAAAATCATTATAAAAAATAAAGGTAAGCAAAAATATCTTTGATTTCGATTTTGATATTTTCTGTGCAGCGGGAAACGCTTAAAAAAAAGTAATGAAATTCCAATGGAGTAGTAGCGAAATGAACTTAGTTCCTATACTTTACCATAGATGGCGCCATATAACTAGTTGATTTCCTTTACAACAGCGTTAACACTAGAGCTGTTTTGAATAAACCTTACTTTATTAAATTTTTAACAAAAATTAGAAGCGTTCATACACGTAACACGTAAAAGTACCTACGTATTATTTGAAATGAAAACATTCGAATGCAACTGTAACATATAAAGATAGCGCCATATGTATAAATTGTAATATATATCTCAAAAACGTAATGATCATATGTTTCAACTTCGGGCAACTTATAGTCTGTCATTTGTGATGATACTCTATAGTACATATGATGCAAGTACGGTAAGCTGCACATTATAGTCGAGGTGTTTATAGTCATGAGGCGAAGCCGAGTGTTTATGATAAACCGATGACTATAACAGCCAGCTTACTGAGTACGAGCATCATACGACGATATTTCAATACATTTGCGATTAAAATTAGTTAGTTCAAATGTAATAATGGCGGGAGCTAAGGGCGCGAGCGGTTTGCTTTCCGCGGTTTATGCATTCGATGTGATTGGTGTAAAGTAAAAAGGCCTAGCTAGTACTATAAAATACAACATTACGGTACAAGTTTCGATATCATAAAGACCGTATTAACGGTGAATGTATTGAAAAATGTCTTTCAAGGATTTGTTTATGAAATACTGTGTATATTTTATCTTTATAAAAAAACTTGTAATCTTCGTCTTCTTAATTATGGCGTTTTCTGCTTACCTACATCAATTTCGCCATTGTACTCATGTGTCTTTCAGTAGCTTTAGTTTTTGAATGTTGGCATTCAGAATGCGAGTCTCTTAACAAAAAGGTTCAAATTCCATTCAGTTTTCATGAATATTTTTTTTTTTAATTTTTCGCCACATGAATACAAATATTTTCTTTTACAGAGGAACGATACCACCTTCTCGCATCGATGCCGGCAACGTTCTTCATCATAGGCAGTTTTGGTATGCTCGTCGCGTCAACAATGCTCAGAAATAGATGATAAGTTAGACATTTTTTTGGAGTTAGGGCAAGCAAGCAACAACAGCTTTTGAGTATAAGACTAAACGATATTAATTTAATATTTAAGTGTATGAGACGTGATAGGTGTGTTTGTCACCAGGTGGTACCACTCATAGAGTAAATTAATTTGTATTCTGTAACAACAGTTACAGGACACCAAATAACATAAAATCGTCTGCAACCTCTACGTTTTTCACTAAAAAAAATTTAGGTTAAACATAAACTGAAGCGTCCAGACGAGACAAAAAATTAAAGAAACCAGCTAACAATACTTACATTAGAAGAATGTAAATTTAAAATTAAACTATTCCTATTATAATATTACATTATTGCTATCTAACATTTTACATATTGAGGTCCGAAAATTCTATTTTTCCAAAACAAATCTATCTCTCCAAATAATTTGTAATGGTGCTCACACATGTATGTTATTATTTCGTAACTCGTCGGTTAGCAAATTTGCCCATCTCCAACAATATCCAGCTATAGTGACAACGTATCTATTCGCTATAGTAAGTATTCATCTAAGCAATTAACATGTCTTCATAGGCCGTGTGTATAGGTTACAGTCAAACTTTAGAGCGTATCGGAACGTAGGCGCAAACCACGTCGCAGTAACCATTTTTAGGTGGGTTTTTTAGTTTTTTTTTTTTTGTTATTTTATAGTTTTATTAGTTTAGTTTAGTTTTAGCCTAGTGGGCAGCGACCCTGCCTGCGAAGCTGGAGGTCCCGGGTTTGAATTCCAGGTCGGGTCAGTATTTATATGATGAATATTAATACTGGCACCGGGTCTTGGTTGTTATATGTATGTGGTGTCTTCGCTTGGTACCCAAAATACAAGCTAATGCTTAGTTTGGGACCTAGACGTTGTTGTGATAGTGTGTGTTATTATTATTATTATTAGGTGTAGCCGGACGCAGTGGAGCGAGGTGTATATGACTTGACCTGCGCAAGCGCGCTTAAAGCGTTGTATTCCCATCCGCCATAAAGTTTGACGTGATCTGTACCTACAGACGATGACACGTGAACGACGAAATCAAACCTGACGGGATTGACCAACTAAGATATCCATTTATATTGCGCGAACGAACTGTATTTGGTCAAAATTCCGTAACAACGAATAACAGGCGTACGGCATTGTTCACTTAAGAGAGAATATGCCCTGATATACCCAATTAATATATAGTTCGATTAAATAGGCTTTGAAATGCGACGCGTATGCCCGATTGCGTAGGCCCGCACTGCTTGTATAAAATCATGCTACTGTGACATTTACGTGGCCAACTTTCTGAGCCGCACAGATCGGATGCACGTATTGTACATATGTTTAATATATATTAGTGGAATCAATTATATGTTTGATCAATACAAAATCATGTTATTCTATGAAAATTAAAGGCCGCCTTTGATGACAACGACAAACTTCACAGAACAATTGCACAAACTCATTCGCACGAGCAAAATAGTTATGCTGCACCGTTTAAGGTTGTCGTCTAGGACGGTCTTTAACAACTAGTATGTATGTTGTAGATAAAAATTATATTAAAAGATGTAATTTAATTTATTCTGTATATAATTTACATAATATTTTTAAATTATTTATTTTTGTCAACGTTTAATTTTACAAATAACTGCAATTGAATTTACCAACGATATAAATCTATGGATATATGATAATTAAATAAAGGAGTAATTTAACTTTCTTAACGAAACTAAGCAAAGTAACTCATGTGGATTCGGATTGTAATAATGTTAAGGGTTCCGTTGCAAATTTATGCAAAAAACAACTTTTTTGATATTAAAAAGATTGCTAAAAACTGCTCAAATGGGGATCAGATGTTTTAAAATGAAGACGGTTAATAACAATAGAAAATGAATGACTAATAAATGTTGTTAGGAAACAATAAACAGAATGATACAAAGCAGCTAGTACGCATCATTTTAGTTTATAATTGATTTTTCTACAAGTAATAGATTTTACGATTTTACGCAATTAGAATGCATCGACGCCATCGACGACCGCTTAGCCTAGTGGGTAGCGACCCTGCCTGCGAAGCTGGAGGTCCCGGGTTCGAATCCCAGGTCGGGTCAGTATTTATATGATGAATTTCGATATTGGTACCGGGTCATGGTTGTTATATGTATGTGGTGTCCTCGCTTGGTACCCAAAACACAAGCTAATGCTTAGTTTGGGGCCTAGACGTTGTTGTCATGTATACGTTATTATTATTATTATTATTAATATCGTTCCAATATAAAGTACGTTTCGTTCGTTTTTTCGTCTACCGTAATGTATTTTTTTTTTTTTACCCTTGCGACGGGAAGGCGGATAAAACTGCTGAGCTTCCGCGCGCCCGGGCGCGCGGGGTATGTCGGCGTTGCACCCACTAAACAACCGCCTGAAGCATAATAGGGACGCATGTCGTTAGCCCGAAAGCTCCTACGACTTCATCATAATGTATTATGTGAAATGCAGTCTCTTAAGTAAAGTTAACAAAACGACTAGTATATGCCGCAAGACGATGGATGCGCCATCTATTATTTCATATGTAAATTATTGATGAGAGCGCTTAAATGCGTCGTGATTTTATTTTAACCTATTCGCTACTCATTAACCATATTTGGTCGGATTGAAGGTCACGACCCATTTAATTAACAGAGACAATTGATTGATAATGATGATGACTAGTTATAAGGTTAATTGTTATTACTTATCGTTCTAGATAGTAATAATAATGACGTATACATCACAACAACGTCTAGGCCCCAAACTAAGCATTGGCTTGTGTTTTGGGTACCAAGCGAAGACACCACATATAACAACCAAGACCCGGTATCAGTATCGATATTCATCATATGAATACTGACCCGATGTGGGATTCGAACCCGGGACCTCCAGCTTCGTAGGCAGTTTAGACTTGTACTGTTACATTCTTTTCACGTCAAAACTGTTTTTAGTTAAAGTTAATACATATTTTGTCTTTCTGTCCATAAATATGCGAAGATATTTCGAGTGACTTTCAGTTATCACTAGTAGGTACAATCTAGAAACAACTAAACTGGTTAGTAAAAAACAAAAAAAAAATTTTAGCCATCAGTCGTATCAACAATATACTGCCAATGGTGAATATTCCAATTAGTTGTAAGTTTACTTTGTTCTAAAAATTAAATACGCTATTTTCAAACAAATTGTAATAGTAGATTGTTACACAAGGGGCGAAAGTGATCTATTTAGGCACGAGATGGTTTGGCGCACAAGCGTAGCGAGGGCGCTAATAGTTCGAGTGCCTAAATAAGTCTTTCACCCGAGGTAAGCACTCTGCTTTTC
Organism: Luffia ferchaultella; assembly: GCA_949709985.1. Taxonomy (NCBI): domain Eukaryota; kingdom Metazoa; phylum Arthropoda; class Insecta; order Lepidoptera; family Psychidae; genus Luffia; species Luffia ferchaultella. Next base: position 6,209,708 of record OX453267.1, read on the forward strand.
ATTACGAATATGAGGAAAGTAAAAAAAGCGTTAAATCCATATATGAATCTGATGAACTCATTTTATAGAAATATCTATGTTTTTTTTGTGGCATTCTACACAGCCAGTATTTTTTATCATTGATGATGGTAAATATTTACCGATTCGACGACCGCTTAGCCTAGTGGGCAGCGACCCTGCCTGCTGAGCTGGAGGTCCCAAGTTCGAATCCCAGGTCGGGTCAGTATTTATATGATGAATATTAATACTGGCACCGGGTCTTGGTTGTTATATGTATGTGGTGTCTTCGCTTGGTACCCAAAAATACAAGCTAATGCTTAGTTTGGGGCCAAGACGTTGTTGTGATTGTGTGTGTTATTATTATTATTATTATTATTTACGTCAAATCTATATAAATTAAATGTAAATTTAGTTAAAAGATTATTACCTATTTTTTTGAATTCCGTCACAGATACACAACAGATTAATATCCCGCCAATTTATGTCGACTTTTTAAATTTTAAATATGGAACGCATCGCGTAAATTGTTGCAGCTTATTCCGCTCAAAGAAGTTTGCGCTAAGTTCACACTGGCTGTTTAGAAACTCTTAATTAGTTTTTTTTTACATAAAACTCTTCACAGCTGACAGCAGTTCTATTTTTAAAGTTCATTCCGGCCCTTAGGTGGAAAGTAATTTATATGAGTTTTTCCCACTCTAGGGAAGGAAGCAGCATTTTCTACCCAATAATCAGATCAAAACAACACTACTTTCCGAGTGCTGTGCTGCTTCCTTCCCTAGAGTGGGAAAAACTCATATAAATTACTTTCCACCTAAGGGCCGGAATGAACTTTAAAAATAGAACTGCTGTCAGCTGTGAAGAGTTTTATGTAAAAAAAAAACTAATTAAAAAAAATGCTGCGGCCATCTGAGTTTCTAAACAGCCAGTGTGAACTTAGCGCAAACTTCTTTGAGCGGAATAAGTCGCAACAATTTACGCGATGCGTTCCATATTTAAAATTTAAAAAGTCGACATAAATTGGCGGGATATTAATCTGTTGTGTATCTGTGACGGAATTCAAAAAAATAGGTAATAATCTTTTAACTAAATTTACATTTAATTTATATAGATTTGACGTAAATATTTACCATCATCAATGATAAAAAATACTGGCTGTGTAGAATGCCACAACAAAAAAAACATAGATATTTCTATAAAATGAGTTCATCAGATTCATATATGGATTTAACGCTTTTTTTACTTTCCTCATATTCGTAATGAAAAGCAGAGTGCTTACCTCGGGTGAAAGACTTATTTAGGCACTCGAACTATTAGCGCCCTCGCTACGCTTGTGCGCCAAACCATCTCGTGCCTAAATAGATCACTTTCACCCCTTGTGTAACAATCTACTATTACTCATTTATAACTCATAATTATAAAAATTGATAAAAATATTCGTGAAAAGAGTCGTAATAGCCTAAAGCGCAACGAACCTGTCTCTTTTTTTTTTTTTGTTTAGTGAGGGCCGAATCTGCTTACAGACATCTGCGCGCCCGACCTACCGCGCAGATAGTGCCGGGTTGGGATTTCTACACAGAAGGTGCAGCCCGACCGGCTAAACGACTCCTCAACCTATACTCCGGAGAGCGTATAGGATTTGACATGAACGACGACCGGACGCATTGAGGATGCTTCGGTGCGTTAGTGCCTATTGGCGGGCGGCGCCTTAAGGGTGCCGTCTCGTAGGCTTTGATTAAAATTAAAATTAAGAATTAAAAATTCGGCAATGGAGGGCAGTTCGAGCTGGACGGCCCGACTGTGAACAAATAAGGCTCAGATGCCATTCGAACAGATTTGCTACGTTAACTAGGTAATATCGGGCGCTAGGTACTGTTCACCTATGTCAGACTGAAGGTCTGATCTGCCTGCATTCCTGAGACTCTCAACCTCGGTGGTGAGATCGTCAGGAGGATCTGTTAGTGCATTCCGTGGACGTCTGAGAAAGTGGGTGGCGGGCGGGGGCTCGTAAGAGGCCGCTGCCGAAAGTAGCGGATTGGGGTGCGCGACCGCGGCGGCGAAGAAGCGCTCTGACGCGTCCTTCGTGTATTTGGAAAGAGTTGGTAAGTCGAAATCGCTGTGAAGCATGCTATTTCGAACGTACCAAGGAGAATCTACTGCTTTTCTACAGAATCTGCTCTGTATGACCTGTAGCGGCTTAAGTATCGATTCTTTGGCGTAAGCGAAGACCGGGCATGCATAAGTCATGACCGGTCTGATAGCCATCACATAGAGTGTGCGCTTGTTGCGCATCGACATCTTACTACGGCTACCTATCATACAGGACAGGCGGGCCATATAAAATTTGGCAAGTTTGCTAACACGTTTGACATGATCGCGAAAGTGCAGATGCTTGTCAAGCGTAATACCTAAATATTTATAACTATGTTGCCACGGAATATTGACACCGGACATTTTCAGTGAGTCTATGTTTTTTGGGAGGAGTGAGGGGTCTTTCGCTTTGGAATGGCGAAAACAGATGGCCGCGGATTTGTCCGGATTTAGTTCAATCCTCCATAGGCGAAACCACTGCGTGAGTTCGTCTATAGAGGACTGAAGTCGAGGAGCGATTTGACTATTAACGCGCGCGCGAAAATAGAGCACTGTGTCGTCGGCGAACAGTGCTAATTGGACTCCGTTGCGCGGCAACGGAATATCGTTGGTATACGCTGAGTACAGTATCGGGCTGAGAGTGGAGCCTTGCGGGACTCCAGCTTTTAACGTTTTCCGCGTTGAGAGTGATTTCTCGTGTTTATAGACGAATTGTCGGTCGGTGAGATAGTCTTGGATTATAAAAACTAATCTATCTGGGACTTCAAGTTTATGCAGCTTGTATATTAAGCCTGCATGCCAAACTTTGTCAAAAGCTTTGGCTACGTCGAAAAATACTGCTACGGTTTTATCTTTCCGTTTGAAACCGGAAGATATGTTTTCAACTAAGCGGAGAGCTTGTTGAGGGCAAGAGTGTCGGGGACGAAAGCCAAATTGCTCGTCTATAATTAGTCCCTTTCCAAATAAATGATCGCAGAGACGAGTCTTTAAAGCTTTTTCGTAGAGTTTGCCCATAACCTTGAGGAGGCTTATGGGTCTGTAACTGGTGGGAAGATCTCGAGGTTTGCCTGGCTTAGGAATGCCGATTACGACGGCTTCCTTCCAGATCGGTGGAAAGTAGCAGTTTTTGAAACAAGTGTTGAAAATGGTTGCCAGAAGGGCGACTAATGGAAAAGAAAAGCATTTGAGTGCTTTGTTATTGATGCCATCGAGACCCGGAGCTTTTTTGTTTTTAAGCTCCTTAATATGTTTACTAATTTCCTCACAAGTGACTGGGGGAAGGTCCGCTGAGGGCGGACGGGCCGCGTGATTGCGTACGTCGTTTTCGACGTAGGCTACGTGAGAGGGGTCGCACGGAAGTGTGCTTATTGAACATTGGGCGTCAAGACTATCTGCAAGACAGTCAGCTTTTTCGTTATCGTCGAACGCGAGGGAGCTATCTGGTTTCTTAAGTGGGGGGGACGCGGCGTGTCCGTCTAAACGGAGCGCTTTGGCGACACTCCAGTAGGCCTTATGGGTTGGCTTAATGCCTTCCATAAGGTCGTTCCACTGTTCGTTACGTAACTCACTTATGCGCGCTCTCACTCGGCGTTGGAGGGCGCGCGCTCGTGACCTATATTCGGGCGTGGGATATGCGCTCGCGCGGCGCATAGCAACGTTTTTGACTCTTATGAGTTCGCGCACGTCAGGCGGCAGGTTCAGGCGGGGTTTAGCCGCCGGCGCCTTCCGCGAGCAGTCCGCGATCACTTTTTGAACGTGCTCAGTAAGAGCCCCTATAGCTAAATCTATATCATTATTGGAATTAATTTCCGATGGGATTTTATTAAGATCGGGGGTATCGATTTTTTGGAGCGCGGCTTGGACTTTATCCCAGTCGGTGATGAATTTGGGGTCCTCCGGCGGATTTTCCGGTGAACCCAATTTCATGAGAACGGGCCGGTGATCTGAGCTCAGGGCGTGAAGCGTCTCGATAGAACTCAGTTTCAGCGCCACGTTTTTAAGAACTGCGAAATCCAGAATTTCTGGATGATGAGTATTATTATCGGGAAATCGCGTCGGTGTAAGTGGCGCGATTATGTCTAAATTAAGGGCCTCGGCTAGGACCGATAGCCTGCGGCCGTTCATATTGGTGGCCACACAGTTCCAATCTGTGTGTTTACTATTAAGATCGCCGAACAAGAGAACGGAATCTCCGAGGGCGAGAAGAGCTTCTATGTCGCTCCGGAGCAACTCACTAGTCGGCGGCAGGTACACAGAGGCTATGATAAGGGTCCCGTGACCGGTCATAGCCAATCTGCACACTGTCGCCTCTACGTTAATAAGAGAGGGCGCGTCGATGGGGCAACAGTACAGCGAGCGTTTAAAATACACCGCGGTACCCCCGCCCCTTCCGCGTTCGCGGTCCGTTCTAAGTAAATTATAATTTTTAATTTTGCAGGCCCTGGGCCTTTTGTTTGATAAAAAGGTTTCCTGGACTAATATCTACGCTGTACTCAGACGCACATTCGCCTAACTCTATAAAATTTGTATTAAGGCCGCGCGCGTTGAACGACATAATCGAGACCGAACTCGGTTTATGTCGCCCAGCGCGAGCGCCCAGTGTGCACGCGGGTGCACTCATTACAATTTAGAATTGAAAATAAAATTAAAAATGTAAAAATTTAAAAAATTTAAAAAATTTAAAAAATTTAAAAATTTAAAATTTATGATTAAAATGAATTTAATAGAGTGATTCGATCACTTTGGGGTAACGACTAAGGGCAGCCATTCTGTCCTTAGTGCATTTACTATTTGAGATCTCCGAGGCCAAGGCGGCGACCTCGTCGTCGGAGACCTCGGCTATGGCCGCTTTTATTAATCTTAAATTTGCGAGGAATGAGCTCGCATCTTTAAGAGGTTTATTGGGCACGGGCCCGGTATTAAGAGCGGCCGGTGCAGCCGCCTTTGGGATGGGTCGCGGTCCCCACGCCGTAGCGGGCGCGGCGGGGCGAGCGGTCGTGGGAGCGAGAGGGCCGTTAAAATGCGGGCGCCGTTGAATGAGCGCCGGGAAATGGGTCGTGTTGTGGACCGCCGGGGCCCATTGCCTTTGTGCGGGACGCACTGGCGGTGGAGTGAGTTTAGGCGCCTTAGGGCAGCCTCTATAATTGGCCGTGTGGCCGGTTTGTTGGCAGAGGACGCACGCTGGTGGTCCGTCCTTTGCCTTGTCACGCGGGCACTCCGAGGTGAAGTGGGGCGTGAGACATTTAACGCAACGCGGATTCGCGTTGCAGTTAATGGAAGCGTGGCCATAAAGCTGACACCTATGGCATTGCCCCGGGCCGGCGCGGCGTCGCGGGATTTCCGAACGAATGCCAGAAAGACCGGCTATTTTAATATTGTTATTGTGAAGAATGAGCTTGCCGAGCTCATTCTTTTCTAAGATGGCTAGGACGAGGCCTAGCGATGATCCGTCGCGCCTATGTAGACGGTGTACCGAACTAACGGGGTAATTTTGGGCCTGGAGGTCCTCAATTATGGTTTGGTCGTCTACTTCGTCGGGGATTCCGCGAAGGATGACCTTTAATTTGCGCTCTTCAGCGAGCGCGAATGTGTGAAATTGGATTTTAGCATCCGTTAAATAGCGCGTGAGAGCGCGAAAAGAGTCTGTATCGGTAACTGAGATGCGAATACCTTCGGAGGTATTCACAGCTTTATTATAAGTTATGTGGCGTTGGCCGCACACGGCTGCGACCACCGTCCATTTAGTTTTGTCCCGAAGGACGACGGGCGGGGGTGATTTCCCAGCGGGCGGGGGGGTCGGTTTGTGAGCCGTGACTTTATTGTGAGCCGCTACGGCGTCACGAGTGAGCGCTGAGGGCGCGGGGGTGGGCGCGGGGGCGGGCCGTGAAGAGGCGGCCACTTGGTGTGTGGTGAGCGCGGGGCGTAGGGGGGTGTCGACCTCCATGGACGCGGAGGACGCGGCGAGTGCGCGACGGTCGCACGCTCTTTTCTTTTTACGACCGGCTTTGACTAATTCAAAGCCGTCGTTAGCGGGGTCGGGGGTAGCGGATTCAACAATTGTTGAATCGGAGTCGGAAGATTCTGATTCGGTGCCCGAGGCGGGGCGGGGGCGCTTACTGCCCGTAATGGAGCCGTTGTCTGACATAGTGTCAGACTTGCACGAGTGCGAGCGAGAGGGCGTGGCGTCACTCTCCGTCTCGCTCACACTCGTGGCTGGGGAGGCCGGCGAGTCGGGGATGACGGCATTGGCGCGCGTGGAATTTTCCGTTACGACAACGGCGGACGAGCTCGCGGTATTAGGCGCGAAAATATTGGCCAGATTTAGATTTGTTGGGATATGTAGGTCGTGCGCGGCGGCAAAGGCAGCGAGGACGGACATAAGTTCTTTAAGAATATTTGCCTGAAGGGCGGGGGGGGGTATTCGTGGCTGACATTGTTTGTGAGTTGTGCTTGTTATGACGTGTAGTGTTCTGTGTGAGGTGTATACCTACACTAACACCTACGGTGCGTCCCCTAGTTTCGCGTGAGCAAAACCAGGGGGTGCGTACCTAAAGGCCCTAACTGCCTCGACCGAGAGACCGCCAAGAGATACTCAATTGGCGGCCAAACTACGGCCGAAGAATGGGTAAAAGGATAGGAGAGGTGGGCGGGTGACACCAGGCGTCGACGAGGGTAGCCCCCAAGGTCGGTGGTACCTGGCCCGTCGGTAAACTTGCCGTTCCCGTTAGGGAAAGGCGAGCGGACCGGTCACTGCTCCGAATCGGCTTGTTGGCACCGTTATACGTTTCCCCCGATTCGACCACAGTAATAATGTCGTGGATTTATATGGCTGTATGTGAATGGAATTAGCTTTGAAAAAAGCTGTTTGAATGCACTGCACTGCACAAGAACTCGCGAACGATTTCGGGCGCAATGTGAGACGTCCGCGCGGATCGGACGCTCAGAGCAAACTCCCGAACCTGTCTCAAATTCATAAGGCCATAGGGCCATGGTTCGAATCCGGGCGTGTACCAATGAGTTTTCCTAACTTAAGTACATAACTATCACTGACTCTCTGCCTCGGAGAGCACATTAAGCAGTCGGTCCCGGACGCTGTCAATAGATGGCGCCCGTTACAATCCCGAAATCGCAGTGCAGCAGCGTGGTGGATTTAGGCTCCAAGTCCTCCTCCCCCGAGGGAGGCCTAAGCCCCTGCAGTGGGGTAAAAATGGGCTGATAAAGTGAAGTGATGAAGATAAAAAATTTGGCAATGTCGTATGATCGCATATACGTAGATCATGATAGAAAAATTGGCGAAAGATTTATATCGTTGGAGTTTTAAATTAAAAAAAAATATTAACTAGTTTTAAACCGTCTATGTTTGACCGATTGGGCGAGTGGTTAGTGACCCTAACTACGGAGCTAAGGCTCACGGGTTCGATTACAGTCAGGGATAAATATTTGTGTGAATGAACATGTCTATTTGTTCCGTGTCTGGGTGTAAAAGTGTATTACAAAAAGAATATATAAGGATGTGTATCAGTTATCTAGTACCCCCTAATACAAGCATAATACTTGCTTACTTTGGGACTAGATGACGCTGTGTGGTATGTCCCAGGTATTAATATTATGTTCTGAAATATCTATATAAGTTAGCGCCGTCGGGCGTATATTCATTATAAACTCTTAAAGTATTTTGGTTGAAATGCCAAATATGGCAAGAACTTCTTAGATAAACTGTTAAAAAATCGTTATATTTAGTTTAGTTTTTTTTTTGCGCCGATATCGTTTTCTAAGTACCGTTCAGTAGAATATGTTGAAGATACTTACTTTATTTTTAAGTAATAAAATGTTCCTTGTCATGATTTTCTTTTTTATGCAGTTTTATAGTGAAATTTTTATTATAAAACATGACAAAAAGAATATGTACTGTTATATTACTTAATATAAAATTATTAGAGCATTAGACGAATGCAAGTTCTTGAAAGTGAATCTTCTTTCCACTTAGTTTAAACGGAATCAAGTAGCTTTGTTTGTTTTGTTATTGTTATGAAGGGTTAAACACATCATTTGAGTTTTGGGTTTATTGTTATGAAGGGTTAAAAACACATCAATTGAGTTTTGGGTAAACTAATATAAGTATTTAAAAAGTTATGGAATATAATTAAACTACTTACCTTAAAATTTTCATCAAATTTCGTGAATATCACTGAGCTTTATAATAGAAATATCTAAAGCTATTAGGCAGGTGTCCGATATTTAGTGTAAAAGATTGACTTGTTTCGATAATACTTACGAAATCTTATGAAAAATAAAGAATTTAAAAGCTATCAAAGTTTTTTTCATTTTCTTGCATAACAAACACCTGAATTCTGATAGGGGAGACCGGGTACAAACGTAACACTTTGTATTTTGACACTGGTTTCTAACTAATTATCATATCTTTGATGAAATGAATATAGCCACGTATAAATTTCGTTTATACTCTACAAATTTGTATTTAAGTTTACTTCATTACTTGATGTTTATTATGAATTGGAGAGACTTAAAAATAAATTGCCGATTGTTACTTTCGACCCCGAGGTCAGGGCAAAAGTAACACAGCGTGGGTCGAAAGTAACATGATAAAGGTTTATGTAATAATTATGAAATGCAGTATCAAATTAAGTTATTATTTATTAGAAAAATATGTTTTATTGAAGGAAATGTTTATTTGTGCTTTTAACATTTAAACAGTACCTACTTCTTTAATGAATGAACAATATAAACTAAAAAAAGTAAACAAAACAATTATTGACTTCTCATCGGGAATTATTCTTAATCATAATACTTAATAATGTGAACAACTTTTATGAAATTCATTCTCTGTTCAGACTCGCAATTATGGCACACATAGTATGCATCATCGTTTATGCATGTAGCATGTGACCAATGTTTACATTCAATACACTGTATCCACTGTTCCTTTTGTCGACTATTACTAAAAGGCTCTAAACAAACGAAACAAAAGCAATTTCATTCATCGGATGAATTTTAATTTTCACTGTTTTCCTCTCGTTTATTTGCCTTTTTTGTCTTTTTACCTTTTCCTTCCTTTTTGTAGATATGGATCAGTATTACGTTGTAAAAATTTTTCTTCGCATTCTTTCTTTGCATTTTTCATCAATCCAATTTTTTCGGGCGTGTCAGTGAAAATAGTAATTTCACATTTCTTACGCCCTTTATTTGTTAAATTTCTCGTACCTGCTCGCTGAATAAGTCTACAATATTGAGGTGAGAAAAGAATTGGCTGAGAAGAACCCACTTGGGCACTCCTGTCTCGTCCATGTTCCCAATATTTCTTGGCTCAATTATGCCTATCTATAATGTGATTTTTTTATAGCTGTACAATGTCCCATAGCAAACATTATATTTTTTTACCAGGGCTCTAATTGTTCCGATATCATTTAAATATTTGTCAGCAGCTAATCTGTAGATTTTCATGTCAGTGGTCTTTCGTGCCGTCTTTCTTACCCGTTGTCGTGGCATTCTGTTGATATAAAAAAAACATATTATGAAAATAAACCGTAAGTAAATCATACTCATCACATTACATACCACTCCGGGGACAAAAGTAACATGTTACTTTTGTCCCCGTAGCGCATGTTACTTTCGTACTCACTCACGTTTTTGACAAATAAATGCCTACCTAAAAAAGAAACTAGCTACGCAAAAATAAATAACAACGCTGTGTAACCAATGTAATCAAGAATGACTATACAAATAGGCACATTGATATCATCATTTTAATACTACTTAATCACTAAATGAATAAATGTCAAAAAACTTACTTTTGGTTCGCAAAATCACATGACATCCTCTAAACATCCTTACAACGCAGTGCGTGCGCGGCGACTAAGTGAAAGCCGGGGAAAGTATTGCTGGCTATCTCCTGACAGTAGCGGGGCCGCGTTTCGACTATTGGATAAACCTACAGAGCATTTGTTACTTTCGACCCGCCGTTACTTTTGTCCCCGGTCTCCCCTACGCTTGTCGAGTTAATAGTCTGTTAATCAAAGGGTAACAGTTTCATGTGTACCTAATATCATTATTCCTTATCTGTCTAAACACTAGTCAATCTACCGATTTTTGTCTAATCAATGTTTCAGCTCTCCAATTTAAAAATTTATGGCTAAGTTAACAAACTATCCATTTCATCAGCGTTTTGGGTCTCCGATGAAAGTTTAGCTCTAATTAAAATGGCCGTATTGATGCGGATTATCACACCTCTATTATTGTTTACATTATTGCCCTCTCTAACTTGGAGATTTGAAACATAGATAACTTGGCTATAAGTTGTTTTAAGAAAATGTTTCAACATTGGCTTGATTGGGTTCTATAAAAGAAAAAAACTTTAAAAAATGTCTAATTGGTATGTTATATTATATAACGCCCCAAAATATATACAATCATTAGATTGTATATATTTTGGGGCGGTATATTACACTCTTGTAAGGATACAGATGCCAACGACTGTTCATGTCCGGTTCTGGAAAGAGTAAGACATCTAAAATATCTTGGCATACAAATCAATGACCATCTGAATTGGAAAAAACAATTGGAGTCCCTTAACGGTCGGGTCAGAAAATTTATGCACATTTAAAAAAATTGAGAGTTTTGGCTGATGTGAAAACTATTAAACTAGTATACACTGGTTTGTGTCAGTCCATACTTACGTACTGTATTCACATCTGGGGAGCGGCGTGCAGGACACATCGAATCCGACTTGAACGTGCTCAACGTGCTCTATTAAAAGTTGCGTTCAGAAAATCCTGTAAGCATCCAACTAACTCTCTCTACAAAGAATGTAAAACGTTAAGGGTGAGAGAGCTCTTTATTCTAGCTACCGTTCTCCGCTTTCACAAAACGTCACTGAGCACTAACCAGCACACCCGGCGAGAGCCAGATCGGGCCCCGGGTGTAAAACATTGCGGGGCCCACGGGGCCCACCCCACCTTATTTGAAAAAAAAAATCAATTAAACGGGCCCCCGTTTCTTAGTTCGGGCCCTGGTGGTACTACTACCCTTACACCCTTCCTATCGCCGGCCCTGCTAACCAGGTATCAATAAGATCTCAGCGCCTAATATTCTGGTCTACACCGGCAACAAAAACAGAATTTGCTCAAAGAGCCTATTCGTTCTTGGGCCCATTTATATACACGAAATTAAATAAAACCTTAGACATTATTAATTGCACTAAACGCATTTGTAAATCATAATTAACAGATTATTTCTTAAGCCTAGATAAACTATAGTAATCTGTGAGCCTAGATTACGCACAAACAGAGAATATTCTACACACATTCAAATAGCACTCAAACCTCTCTCTATTCCCATCTTGCAGGCACATGCACTCTTCTCATACCCTCATCATACACCCCCATACCAACACACACACAAAGGCTCCGCCCACACATACCATACACACACAGCTCAAATCGATTGTCAATCCAAACTATATTTATTTGCTAAATACGTATTTCCTTCGTGTATATTAGTTAAAGTGCATTGTAAAAAAATAATTTTAGTACCACTGAAGTGACTATCTCTCACAACACAGGGAATCCTAGTGTGAGAGATCATCATCATCATCATCAGCCCATTTTTACCCCACTGCACGGGCTTAGGCCTCCCCCAGGGTGAGGAGGGGGGCTTGGAGCTTAAGTCCACTACGCTGCTCCACTGCGGGTTGGGAACTGTAACGACCGCCATCTATTGACAGCGTCCGGGACCGACTGCTTAACGTGCCCTCCGAAGCACGGTGTGAGAGATACGGCACCTAATAATTTATTGTTAGTGTTGAATGCAATGGTTTTTCTTTTTTACGATAAAATATATTTGAGGTACGCATTAGATAATAATATAGGTACCAATTAGAATTTTTTAAAAGTTTTTTTTCTTTTATAGAACCCAATATAGCCAATGTTGAAACATTTAAAACAACTAATAGCTAAGTTATTCTTTGTTCTTCTTTGTTGGGATTGAAAAAATTAAAATTACTAAATATGCTAAACATTTATTTGAGCAAAACAAAAAAAAATTATTATGACAATGTATTGTAATGTTACATTTGTTATATCCACCCTCCAAAATGTGGGAGACGAGTATCATGACAGTTTTAGCCTTGACAGCCATATAGTATTTCATCTCTTTTATCAGTTATTATTTAAAAATAATGTCATGTTATTAATCACATATACATCATCCATTTTTACCGTGCGTAGGTATCCATTCCACTCCATCAGCCCATTATACCCAACTGCAGGGGCTTATTAGGCCTCTGGTGAGGGGGCTTCGAGCTTAAATGTACTGCACTGTTCCAGTGCGGATTGGTGGATTATAACGACCACCATCTATTGACAGCAACCGGCACCGACTGCTTAACGTGCTCTCTGAGGCACGGAGTCAGTGATAGTTATGTACTTAAGTCAGAAAAACTCATTGGTACACGCCCGGATTCAAACCACGACCGCACGGCCTTATAAATTTGAAACAGGTTCGCTACGCTCGGCCTATCACGACTCTTCAATTCATTATCATTTCCCTTCAATTTATGTCATTTCCTTTATCACGAGGTAGTATTCTTTGCTGATACTTCCTAAATATTCGAATTTAACTGAAAGCAATTTACTACGAGAATGTAAACATTGCTATCTCCGAAATAGTCGAATGGTTCACAACCAATAATTTATTATTGAATGAAAAAAAAACCAAGTGCATAAAATTTTCGCTACCAAACGTCACACAGGTGCCTAAAAATATTGTTATTAAAAGCGAAATATTCGACCTTGTGAATTCTACTGTATTCTTGGAAATCATTTTTCCTTCACTAACAAATGAAGCAGCATGATTCACTGCACCTCGGTCTTTGGTCTTCTCTCCCGCATAGCTTGAAAAGCTTTGGGTAATGCTACTGTAGTATACCAATCCGAGTTGACTGACCTACTTCCACGAAAAAAAAAAAACAACTAGACATATTTTTTGCCAACTTCGCGAGGTCTTCCCAATTTTGTCGGTAACGGTCGTGGATAAACTTACACCGATGATTACCAGGGCCAATGATTACCTTTTACTAGCGACCCGCCCCGGCTTCGCACGGGTAGCAGAGTAATATTATGCCGTAGTGTTTTATTCTGTCATAGTGCTGTATCATCTCGTTGCGTCGAACATGTGGATTAGATTTAAATGTAACATATGTTCATCCTAATTGGAGTATTTTTAATGAATTTTATTCCTAATTGTGTAAATATTGAAAAACTGAAGAATATATACTTACACAAAAACAAACTAAAATATTTCTTTATATTCAACATTGACAACTTCTGCCTAACTTAACTTTACAACACGCAACGCATGTCGCGTGACGTCGCGCATCGTCGGCCGACGGGTCCCGCCCGCCTGACCGCTGCGCTTGTCGCACGATAGTTTTCATATCAATTTCTATTAAATTGAATTGTATGGTGTGAAGGGCAATCATAATGTGCATGAAATGCTGAAGGTAAATAACGTATTTAATGTAATACGTAGGTATTAATATTGTATCCGTATAAATGTTGCTTTCCAATTTACTACATCATATGACAACATTTTTTTTAAACATAAAAAAAGGTAGGTATAGTAAGCTATCTATAAAAGATAGACATGATATAACTGCAATACGCGCCACGGATGTAATAGGCCACCGGATGTACACACTCGCCGATCGGAAGCGAGTTCAAAATTCAAAATTGCCAGAAGCAGCGCTATGCGGGTACAAGAAAAGTGTACAGCCGGTGGCCTTTTACATGGGTGGCGCGTTTTGTACACAGTGTACACATATTGGTTTTTTCGGGAAAGATCTATGTAGTCATATCTCAATATTTTCTATTGAACGGTACAAAGAAACAAGATGGACATCGGTTTTTTACCAAAGATCATTAGGTACTTTAAATATTTGATGGTTGTTGAAATATCACCCAGTATAATTGATATAAATTCCTGTGATTTTATATCATGTAGTTGTCCTTAAAATGACACAAGAAGTAGGAAACCACTCCACGTGCGCCAATTTGAAAAATCTTCTAATAAGGAATTGTTAATCAGTAGCATAGAATCATTTTAACAGCGAGTTACACCATGGGTACAATAAAGTGCTGACACATCGAAGTCATCATGGTTCTGATCAAAGTGTACTTGTCAATTTTTACTATAAGCGACATTACTTTGATATAATTTCTTTTGGTGCAACTCGATGTAAATCTATACTCTTCGTAGAATTGTTAATATGTCGTCTCATCCGACTTTTTCAATCACTATTTTGAAAAATTAATAACCAAAAAGTTATATGTTTGTAAATGAAAATAATGAAATTAGTTTTTTTTAACCATACCTACTTTGACAGGAATCATAAAAAGTAAACACATATGTTAAGCTAAAAAATAAACACGTAGGTATGTATCACAAAGATTGCTTATAATACTCGTATTTGGCAGATGGTGAAAAAATCATTTGGTATAATTTTTTTGAGTTAGTTTTTAGGTCATAGATGTAACTGACTAACTGAGAGATAAAAAAAGGAAAGTTGGTATCATTGATTTGCATGGTGTTTGCATGTAATGATTTTTTTTTTCGAATTAGCATTACATAGCATTGTTTAAAATTCTGCTCATAGGTGGCAGTATTTAACTTATTTTTTTTACTGTTTGTTCCACGTTAGATAGCGCTGTATTTAGTTCCAAAACTAACATTCTTAGGCGCAATTTTCGCATTTCCTCTTTTTACGGCGGAGTTAAATCTCTATTAAAACAAATAACTACAAAGTACTCTGTGCCGACAAGCTAAGCCAAGCTTCAGAAAGCCAATTTAAGATGTCATCTAAAGCCAAGCGAACACAGATTCAAGCCAAGCCACAAAACTGCCAACCTAACTAACAAACCAAACAACTGAAACAACTAGTGGTCACAGCTGAGGGCATCTCAGGGTCACAGCCCTGAGTCACAGCCACAGGTCACAGCTGTGGGTCACGTGCTATTGTATTTCATTTTATGATTGTCTGTGACATGACATGTGATGTCTGTCAATTCTCTGTGATTTTCTGTCAATTCTCACAAAGTGTCCGCAGTTTTCGAATTGAAAATTGAGAATTTATTTTTGCAATGGGAAGTAAAATAAATGAATTTGTGCTTGTTCTTTAACAGATACCTATAACAATAGTTATTGAAAAACAATCGAACAATTTTTAAGTTCTCTAGGCCTGTAGATACCTAATGTAAACTAGGATTTAATGAAATGACAAAAGGTAAACCAGTTGATTACTGTAAATAAATGGTAAGTAGTCTACACAGTCTATCATTTACATTTTCCTTCTAATAACTAATTCGTTTCTATATAATTAATAATAATAATAATAACACACACACAATCACAACAACGTCTAGGTCCCAAACTAAGCATTAGCTTGTATTTTGGGTACCAAGCGAAGACACCACATACATATAACAACTAAGACCCGGTGCCAGTATTAATATTCATCATATAAATACTGACCCGACCTGGGATTCGAACCCGGGACCTCCAGCTTCGCAGGCAGGGTCGCTGCCTACTAGGCTAAGCGGTCGTCATTTCAATTCTATTCCACTTAGTAATTTTAGTATGTACTAGCGGCTCGCCCCGGCTTCGTACGTGTAGCAGAGCATAGCATGCTGTAGCGGCTGTAGTGATCAGTTTGTTGCATCGAACATTTGGATTAGATTTAAATGTAACGTAAGTTCATCCTACTTGGGGTATTTTTAGTGTATTTTATTTCCAATTCTCTAAATATTTGAAAAAGTGAAGAATATATACACAAAAACAAGCTAAAATATTTCTTTTAAGCATTATTGATAACTTCTGCCTAACTTTACATCACGCATGTCGCGTCTGTCTGGGACATTTATATCTATGGTGTGGGAACACCTGGCCGCTTGTCGCGCGATAGTTTTACTTCACGATAACCCTAAGATATTAATTTAAATCGTATGCTCTAAAGGGCACACATAATGTGCATGAAATACTGAAGGTACATAACATATTTAATTTGATAAGGATTAATATCATGGGTGTATATATTGCTTTCCAATTACCAAATCATTTGACACTATTTTTTTAACATAAAAATAGGTATAGTAAGCTATCCATAATGAATACATTGTTTTGTTATATCTCAAAGGGATTAGATAATTTTTGATGAAAGCTCCCAGTCGGCTGGATTTTTTTCAATCTCTTCAACAATAATTGTCATATTTCAACTAATTTGCTCAAAACTTTAATGAATCATACACATAAACCTTCCTCTTAAATTACTCTGTTACTATTCGTGTCAACCATATTAAAATCCCTTCGGTAGTTTTTAAGTTAATCACATTCAGACAGACAGACAGATGCGGCAGTGGACTTTATTTTATAAAATTTAATGATAATATTTTTATAAATTACAGATAAATATGCTTTTAGAAAAATATACCTTTCACTGTCGAGACGATGGGTCGCTGGTCCAAGGATGCTAAATTATTTGTTCACAATTTGGGTGTTGCGCTGCGCCTGGTGATAGGTGATTCCTTGAGCAAAGAATGCATGCAACGTGGCAAGTATCCTTAGCACCTTGAACCCGTCGTCTCTTTAAAATTTTCTCATTTATCATTATTCAGATAGTATTTTTAATTTATAGGTATTTTTAGCTTTTTTTATTAGATTTTAATTTAGAATTTACTTGTAATGTGTAATATATTGTATACCTATATAGGTACTACTATTAATAATTAATTCTCTACGACTCAATATTTTGTTACTTTCAGATGAAAATGTATAGGTGTGTACATTTAACTGTAAATATAAATTGGGAATAAAATTTAAAATGTCTTTCATAAATACATTACCTTTGGAAGTTGTAGAAAAAATATTTAAATATACAAATGGAATAACTCTACTAATATGTAAATTAGTATGCAAAGAATGGAAAGATTTTTTAGAAAATAACGAATTGTTATGGCATGAAATGTGTATAATTGAGTACAAACATGCTTCACAGATAGCGAAAAGAAAATGCGGTGACAGTATGACATGGTCGCTGTTATACAAAAACTTAAAACAATGGCCGAAAATTTCGTCTAGCAAGATAAATGTGAAAAAATTTTATAACTTCACAAAGCATTGTAATAGACATGCTTTAGATATTGATAACGGTATTTTAGCTTTGAAAGAAACAAATGGAGTTGTATTGTATGACATGAATACTTTAAAATACATACCTATAGCTTTGCCAGAAAGGAATTGCCATAAAATAGCCAATAACAACAATATCACAGCTATATTAACAGATAGAGGACTATATATCCAAAGAAGTGTAGAAAACAAAGATTTTGTCACGGAATATGTGGTAGAAGTTGAACAGTTTGCATTGCTCGAAAACATACTTTATTTCAATAGGCAGAGAGATGTTTTTAAATGTGATATGAATGCTAAAGACATATCACCAAAACTATTATTCACTTGTGAATATAATATTTATGGATTACAATTTTGCAGTGGTCTTCTACATTTATTTACAGATACAGGTGAAATACTAACATATGAAGATAGTGAAAAAGTTTCATCAAAAATGATAAATTGTCCCGAGGAATGGATTAGACGAGTTAAACACATTTGCGCTTTGGATGACAGAAATATTATATGTTATTCGAGAAATTTATTTTATATTGAAACTGTCGATTCTAAACATTTGTATCTAGATTTCCCACCAATAACAGCTTTATTCTTCTATGGAGACACCGTTTTGTTAGGAACTTATGGTGGTTTTATATTAATGTATCAACTCAGTCATCAAAAAGAAGCGACTAAACCTGTTTTTGAACAGATAGCTGTGTTGCCAGATGAAAAATGTCCACTCACTCTAGACGTGTATGAGAAGAAAACCGGTCCAGTCATTGTTGTGTCAACATTTTTGGAAGTTTTTTTGATCGAAGTAGAATTCTTTCCAGAGGTAATTCATAGTTGGTTTAAAAAATAATAATATCTGTTACAACTTACATGCAATCATACAATATCAAACTAAGATATATTTTGAATATGTACATAAATATTTTACATCCAGATATGGTACAAACAAATATATTTTCAAGCAAATAAACATTCCAGGCGGGTATAAATCCGTCTGGTTTGTTTTGTTTAGTTATATATTTGTTACAACCAAGATTAACTTTCGATTAAATTATGACATAAAAGGGTGATTCTCATGGAATGATATGAATTTATGATTTAATACTATAACGGTAAAATGTTGGGCCATTTCTTCCTTCCAACCACTTCCATCCTTTGAAAAAAAAAATCTATAGATTCATTGAAATGATAGTAATATCTGGGACGTCTCACACAGTCCCAAAGTAAGTAAGTATTATGCTTGTATTATGGGGTACTAGACACTGATATACATACTTTAAAAAAAATTTTTTTTTTTTAAATGATATATACATAATATGGTTCATAACTTCATTTCTTCATCAGCTCATTCTTACCCCACTGTAGGGGCTTAGGCCTCTCCCAGGGTGAGGAGGGCTTGGAGCTTAATTCCACCACGCTGCTCCACTGCGGGTTGGGATAATATAGTTACATAATGTAAAATCACCATCACTGCTCAGTGTTGCCTCATTACAAAATACCTCTGAAGCTGCCATTTCCAATTGTGCCACTTTACTTTTTAATTAACAGAACTTTTCTTTATTGATTTCAGGAAGGAACCAATGTACAGAACAAATACAAGTGCAACAATATCTCATTAATCAAGAGATTATTGAGATTAAAAGAGAGACTGAAACTGTAAAAACAAAATAATTGTATAAAAGTGGGTAATGTAATAGTTGTAATCGCTGTTGTGTTTTTACAAAATGCTACCACCACAAATAAATTAGGATCAGAGCTTAGAATAAAACCCAATGAGATGAGGTTTGTGACTTTAGTTCATACAGCATTTTATTTATGATAATGTAAATAATTGTTAAGTAAAGCCTGTAAAAGATATTAATATTTATAATAAATTATTGACTGTATTTATTATTATGACATTATGTACTATGACTGAAGTTTCTTTGTAAGGTGTAGCCTTGAACTGTTGGAATTACTACAGATCTTGGTAGACCTTCAGGTTTTTCTATCACTCTTGCCCCTTCTTAGTGTCAGTGAGTAACTTTTTGTCTGACTTTATCGTTGATTACAAAATTGACTGGTTTTGAAGAAAGTTTATTACTGTATTTGGTTTGTCTCTCTCTCTTAATTGCTGTAGTTCAGCTGTGAGTGCTTGCAGTTTTTTCAGTTTTAAATTTGTATCACATCTAGTAATTCTGCTGACAAAACGTTGGTTAGGCGGACCTTAATGACCGTTTCATGGTGTATTTCTCCTGTTTAATAAAACGAATTGAACGTCTGACTTGTCAAATCTGCATTTTGAACTAGTTTAGCAAGCCAATTGCCTTGTTGGTGTTGAGAAATAGATGTGACATGATTAAATCTCTACCTTTTTTGAAAGATCTTGAATTCTCTAGACATATATTGTGTTCCGTTATAGCTTTGTAGCTCTTCTGATACTCCATGTACGGAAAACCATCTTTTAAGTTGTTTAATTGAGTTGAGTTCATATAATGACTGACCTTTTAGCTGTTGAAAATCTAAATCTGAAGTAACTGTCTCAGATTACAAACCGAATTTTTCAATTCGTTTTGAATAAATCTGGTGCAACTATTTGTCATAGAAGTATAGAGATCTGTTGACTAGCATTGTATCTTTGATGTTATTTGTGTTTGTTCACAGACAGAGCAACCATTGGCTAGTTTTTTAATATCATTGTATTGTTGTTCCCGGTAAAATAATTGTCGGGCTCTTCTTAAACAGCTATCTATACCTAGTTGTCCGTTGTGAATATTTCTTTAAATTTTAGAAATTTGTGATTTAGTTGCTATAATTTCATGACTTTTGAAAATGAATGCTTTGAGATAGCTTATTTCTTCTTTAAAGTCGAAATAATGTCGTAGTTCGGTTGGAAGTTGATTTACTTTTTCTGGGAAACCTTGCATTTTTGTCTTGAGCAGTGACTGTAAGTGTGGATCTTCTTTTGTGGCATTAATTAATTCTTATTTAGTGTCTAATTACATATGTAGTACAACTGAAACTTTCAAATTTTCTTCTTGTTCATATTTCAGGTTGGACGCATCAGTCTCGACTAAGATAGTCTGCTTAGGGTATTAATTAATTTCAGATATGTGCTTAGGTTTATGCTCCCTTAGATCTGTAAAAAAAATCAAGCTTCTATTCGACGTAATAAACAAATACCACCATTTATGCCACATATTTTGACACTCGCAAGTGGTGCTGACAAATGTAAGCGGTAACTTTTTCTAGGAGTTTCATTACCCTATGGCCCTAATAACATCATCATGTCGTTATTAAAACTGAATATAAAAGAAAAACTAAAGTGGGAAATATTAATTAGCATGACTTTAGTAATCTTGCATTCGTTTACGTTTTATGCATATATATGAAAATCTCGTGTTACGATATATGTCCGGGACAAATTCCGAAACTACTTAACTGATCTTGATGAGATTTTGTAACTGTGTGTAATTTGGTCCAACTTAAAAGATAGAATAGTTATTGTCTCGATTATTGACCTCGGTATTTGTTATTGTATTGGATATTAAATTATAATTTGAAAAAATTAAATGTTTATTATATGACAATAGTGTTTTTGATTGTAAGTTCTAAGATTTCCTAACAGATGGCGCTGTAAGTTATTTCATTGACACTAACATCTTTTGACATCTAGGTAGATGTCTACATCCAGTAGGTGGCGTCGTGTTTCGATTTCCATAATCTATTCCATGTCATGTAACCGTGTCATATTAATTTTTCGTGTATTGTTTCGGTTAACCACTTCTAAACCTCGCACCTAATGAACGGATTTTGATACGGTTTTCATAGTAATTTAAAAAATTTCTTCCGGAATGTATACATCAATAATACACTAGCTTTTGCTTCCAGCTTCGCCTGCGTAATTGTAGATATTGTAACATTTGTCATATTCTGATAGGATCTTTTTAAATACGACTACGTGTCTTATATATGACTAGCGGTCGTACCCGGCTTCGCCCGGGTGGACTACGGAAACGTTCCTCTTCCCGTTCCACGCATTAGTACATTGCACCCGTGCGAAGTCGGGGTGGATCGCTAGTCCAACCATATAGTATCATTACACATTACACTATGGTATCATCGTCATCATCCATACAAAGAAATTATCTGGCGCGTCTAGCAACAAATTTGATTGCCATAAAAAAGTATAGTAAGTCAATCTTAAAAGATACACATATGCTGTCGCGGACTTTTGGTTAGAACTTTTAAAGTGAAACAATTCCGTAATACATGATTTTTGCTTAACATCAACCGTTTACGCAGCGCGCGTAGCGGAAGCTCTCAAAAGGAATAATTTTACCCGTTTTCGCTACATTTTTCATTGATGCTCCGCTCCTATTGGTCGTAATGTAATGTAATGTAATAATAGCCTATCGGTTTCCTCGATAAATGGACTATTCAACACAAAAAGAATTTCTCGATTCGAACCAGTAGTTCCTGAGATTTGCACGTTTAAACAAACAAACAAACTCTTCAGCTTTATAATATTAAGTATAGATTTATAATATTAGTATAGATATACGAATGCCATAGAATTGGTTTTGTATAAGTCCCCATGCCATCAGTCCCATCCCTCTACATGATGAGAATGGAGACGGAAACGGGACGGGACAAGGACAGCAACGGAAAGTAAGGAATATCTACTACCTACTCGTAAAAACATCGTGGTTCTACTAACACATACTCGACTCCCATATCGAATAACAAGAACGCCATTATTTATCGGGAAATCTATAGCGACAAGTAGGTATTATATATACAAAAGGAGAATAAACTTGTGTACAAAGCGGAGTCGAAACTTTGATATTTGAGACGGCAGCCAAAGGATACCTTTAGAGGGAACTCTTTCAGAGCGTCTCGATTTTTACGAGAAAATTAAAAGTCGGATAGACACGTACGATTCTTGTACGTTGAAATTTACGATTGATATATTTCAATTTTAAGCGATTCGTTTGTGAAAGCAAAATAAATTTTCGAATGTTAATCATAAATTAAGATTTGTCTTGCTACCTACTGAAATAACGGTGGTTTCTACGATTTGACAAGTAAAAACTGTTATTATAAGTAAATCTAAATAGTAGTTAGCCATTTCGTTGCGGAAAGCAAGGATGGTTGATTGCCAAATTGCGCCATTGAAAAGCGATCTGCTAATTGGAAATCTCTATATAAATTCGTGAAGGAAAAGCTTTAGACCCCTTTTTAAGCGTACTACGCGCACGGAGGAGTGTGAGATTGGACATAGTTAAAGTTTATGTGGAGTAGAAGTGCAGAAAGCTAAAATCTATTTACAAGCTGAGTTTTTGAGATGGGACAGTATGGCTAAATCCTATACTATGAAAAATAGTGAAAAGTGTTCAAAAGATTCATGAGCTCAATTTTTGAGGAAACAAAACTACATATTCACATTTTCAATAAATCTGTTAGGAACTTTAACAGGGAATCAAGCCACTTGATTTGATAGACTATATACAGGCTGAGGTTTTAATGACCAGCCAAATTTTAATATAATGATCTTTGGTAGAAAACCGATAGCCGTCTTGTTTCCTTTTAGTATCGCTCTATAGAAAAATATTGAGATATGACTACACAAACCTTTCCCGAAAAAACCAATAAACTTAGTCACCATTCATGCCCGCCGCCCCATTCCGTTTCAACGCCTCGGGCGCGTACGTTTACTATAGCGTTAAGAAGGCAACCAAACGTTATAAAATAACACTGTAGATAAAATAATTTATTATGAAAATGTAACCCATTTTTTTTATTTACGCATTGAGGTCTATTGGTGATACCTAACACCTAGAAAAATTTTGGCCGGTTACTAAAATCTCACCTTGTATATAAATACGTGAAGGAAAAGTTTTAGACCCCTTTTTAAGTATACGCAGGAGTGTGATATTCGGCGTATTTAAAGTTTATCCGGAGTAAAAGTGCAGAAAGCTAAAATCTACATATATATACCCAATACGCGTTACAAATACTGTCAATCATACGAGTTTTATGGTCTGTCGTTTGATGCAGTTTGAATGGAATAGACTTACTCTCGCCTATTTTTTATTGGTTGTTTGTTTCAAAAAAGTGAGTACCTACGGTCGAACTTCGACCGCTGGGCGACTACTAGTTCTAAATAACCAATCCTTCCTACACATATAGTTGCGAGGTCTGTTGTTACTGACAGATGAGATGTTAAACAAGGTGTTGTTTTTCGCTTCTGCCAATTTAATCCTCAATCCCATCAAAAACAATACTTGTCAAAAAAACCAAGTCTCGCAACTCAGTTGTTCTGCGGTAAAAAGTTGTGAAATCCATGTAATACCAAGTCGGGTATGTTAATGTTTTATATAAATATATTGAGACTTGGCCATCGCACTAAATAATTGAATTTACATGTGTTTTCAGGCGATTGAATTTACACGTGTTTTCAGGCGATGGCCAAGTCTCAATACATTTATATAAAACATTACATACTTGTAAGTAGAGACTGAATAAATTAATAACCGACTTGGTATTACATGGATCTCACAAATTTTTACCGCAGAACAACTGAGTTGCGAGACTTGGTTTTTTTGACAAGTATTGTTTTTGATGGGATCTGATTTCTTTTTGTATTTTGTAGACAGTTCTACTTTTTTTCTTTTCGGTACCTTCTACTTATTGTATATATGTATATCTACCAGCAACGAATTTTCTTAAAGCCCTCTCTCTGACTTATGAACTTTTCTTATTTTTGTAGGTAGCCTTCCGTTTTCTCTTTTCCGGTACTACTTCTTGAGCTTCAGCTACAGTTTAATATAATAATAACTGCCGTAATAAAACATCGTTACGAATAAAGCCAATATTGAAAAATTTAACTGAAGACTTGGCTGTATGGGCTTAATTTTCTTTGCGGTCTTTTCTAGATTTTTTAGTTTTTCCTTGATTCATACACCAAACACTACTTATATTCCAAATTTGAAGCTTCTAGGTCCGCTAGAAGTGCCTTAGAATTTTGATGATCGGTGAGTCAGTGAGTGACAAAATTAAGAAATTTGACCCGTTATAATTTCTTAAAAATACTGGTTCAAATTGAATGAAAACGTGTAATATGCTTATACAATATGCCTGCATGGTTACTGAAAATTTCAGTCTTCTAGTTTTATCCACAACGAAGTTACAGGGGGTCGAAAATGGTCTGAATTGCTTCGAGAAAAGGATGGTACGGCCGTGACGCTTTTTTCTCGACTTGGTGGGGGCACGGCCGTGCCCCCAGATAGTACGAGTGAGAACACGTCTGACAGCGTTTCACATTCATTCAGATGAAAAATAATTCTATTAATTGTTTTATGAAATGTGCGAATTTTCCATTTCATCATATTATGCACGCCGTATCGACACTATGCCAATGCCTATCACAGATATGCCTACCGCAGATAAAGGTTACCTACTGACTTTAAAACGTACTAACAACACCTCTGACACTCAACGCCTATCTTAGATAGCATTATCATGAAGATGAAGCGTCTTAAACTTGGAAACGATGAAAAACTCGACGAAAGTGACAAACTTAGAGATTTTTTCCATTCCATTCCGTCAGCCCTTTTTATTCCCACTGCAGGGGTTTAGGTCTCCCCTTAAGGTGAGAGAGCTTGGAGCTTAAATCCACCGCGCTGCTCCAATGCGGGTTGGTGGATTGTAACGACCGCCATTTATTGACAGCAACCGGGACTGACTGCTTAACGTGCTCTCCGAGGCACGGAGTCAGTGATAGTTAATGTACTTAAGACAGAAGAAAAAACTCATTGGTACACGACCGGATTCGAACCACGGCCACATGGCCGTATAGATTTAAAACAGGTTCGCTGCGCTCGGGCTGTTACGACTTAGAGATTAGACAGGAATATTTATTTTCTTTTGTTGATCTGTGGATCACACAAAATTTTACTTCACAGCGAATATTTAAAAATATCAACTAACTTATTTGTTTTTACAGCGTGGTGTCGCTATGAATATCCATGTATCCTATGTAGGTACGAAGTGCACAAATGAATTCTTTACATAAAAATGACTAAAACTTTTGGATACATAAAGGGAGAAAACGCAGGGTAAAACAAAAAATGTTAATGTTATTCAAGACGCGACTGGGGCTAACGAATCGAAAACTTCTGGGAGAGCGGTGTTGCCAGTACCGAGATTTATGTTTTCCAAAAATCAATGCGTATTTCTTTGAAAAATGTGGCATGAACACTAGTAAAATAATATCCCTTGAAAAATATACCTACTTTGTTAATAGTTATGAGTCGTAACTATCAAAATTGCAATAATCTTCTGATTTAGAATACTTAATTTTTCTGTTTAATAAATACCCACTGGGCCAATAAATATCTCAAATTTGGGAATGATGACATATAATTGGGCTTTATATATTTCGATTGCCTGCAAAAAAAGTTAAGCACGTGTCGTTATAAATATAAGTAGTACGTTTGATCTGTTAGATTTTTTAAATTACTTAATTGACAGATAAGTTAGATTCCAAGTTGTCGCTGGGTTAGGTTGGTTCTTTTTTCTAATGTCTAAGGTGCGAACACGTGCATAGATGTAAGGGCAGGCATTTAAAGCACGATCGCCACAGTGTCCAACGTCTGACTTATAAAGAAAAATAGTTGTTTTATGTTTCCGTGCTTACGTACAGAGAGGCCATGAAAACATAACCACTATAAATGAAAATCATTACAGATGAATAAATTCTGCTACCTATCTATTTCACAAGAAAAACAACAGTGTTCTTAATATATAAACGGGATGTATAAGCATGATTTATTGTTACTGAAATTTAACGTATTCGCTACTCATTAACCATATTTGGTAAGGTCACGACCCATTTAATTAACAGAGATATTTTATTGATAATGATTAATGACTTGTTAAAAGGTCAATTTGGAATATAATAATAATAATAATACATAGGACTTCCCACACAGCGCCATCTAGTCCCAAAGTAAGCAAGTATTATGCTTGTGTTATGGGTTACTAGACAGCTGATATACATACTTCAATATTCTTTATAATATATGTTTACAATTTACATATATAAATATTTTTTTTTTACAAAGACACCACATACATATAACAACCAAGACCCGGTACCAGTATCAATATTCATCATATAAATACTGACCCGACCTGGGGAATTAATTTAATTTAAAATTAACCTAGAGCAGCTACAGACTATTATGTTTTTAGGGGTTCGTTAATTATAATAAAACTTCGTTTAGCAGACCACCATTGTTAAACGTTTATTTTATCGAACAGGAATAGACGTGACACATACTCATAGACAAGGACTACAAACTAAATACGTTAGTATGTAAGCGTACATCACAGTTACATAAAATGTAATATAATGTCCATCAAAACTTATTCATTGTCGTCAGTAATTAGTGAATGCATAAACTCAACGAAAATATTTTTTTCACTATAATTTCTTTGTGAAGTAAGAGTGGATTTTTTTACAATTTGAACACACACTTCAAGTAAAGATTTTTTTTTACATTTACAATATTAACATTGCCAAAGAATTCTATTAGTACTTAATGAGATATTTATTTCTATACCCGTTTTCCCTCGCGTTCGGGGTATTTTCCCTAATTTGTCAACACTGAAACCTAGAGTGGAAGGAATTATGCAATATTTAACCTTTCAATGTTCTCCCTGTCAATACGAATTGATTGAACGGAATTCTATTTGAGAAAGTTTGTTCCGTTGTTGTAAGTACCTAGTAGGTAGATATTTATTGCAAAGGTAGAAAACAATGAGTAGGCACTCTAGCATGGGGGTTTTGGGAAATAAACTGAGATCTTACAATTGTTTTTTATTCATAAATATTATTTGTTAATAATAAAAGTTATTGATAATAAAATTTATTAATAATAAGTAATATTTATTTATATTAATATCGGATACTAAAGATGATTTTGTCTGACCACCTAAAAATTAACATGTGATAATGCAATAAAGAATTGAATTGAATTAAATAGTATCCGGAGAGCGTGTATGAAAAGTGTGATGAGTGTCGATGAAGCGAAAGAAGTATGCCAGGATCGCACTAAGTGGAAATCTGTAGTCTCTGCCTACCCCAATGGGAAGCAGGCTTGAGTATATGTATGTACTATTAAATATTATTCATATACTTTTCAATAAGTAGGTATCTACTTAGGACAAAATTCCTCAAATGGAAACAAACATAACTCACATATTAGGTATTCATAATTTAGGAGACTGTACTATAGTTTTATCACATAATACGAGGAAAGCTAAAGAATTATTTAAAATGAAACCAAAAGAACACCCACTGAAAAACCACTTAAGTAACTGGAAAAAAGTTAATAACTGAAATGAATAAAACCAGCCATATTCTATACAAATTGGTTTTAACAACCTAAATATTATCGCTATGCAATGTTTTTTTATCTACAGATGCAAACACATTAAAATATACTGACATATGAATATTTGGATGATAGATATAAGATATTGCAGGCGGAGACAAAGCAATAACCGAAATATATTTGGTTGTGGACTTTATGTGAAAATAAAGATTTTTTCAATACATCGAAACTTGTACCGTAATGTTGTACTTTACGTAGCACGGACATTAAACTTTTTATATGAGTTCATCGTTTATAGAGAATTGTAAGTTTCACCTGTGAGTTTGTAAATGTTAATGAAATGTAGTTTAAAAAATTTTAAAACTAAAAATGAAAAAATAAATTATAGTTCGAAAAAAAATGAAATAAAACAGCCCTTAATAGGAAATCGAACTAAAAAGCAGAAAATAATCTTTACTATATTTGTATACAGTAATCACTGAGAAAATTTATATTATGTATTGTGAAAAAGCGTGGGGTGCTCGATATCAGTTGTTATAAGGGGCTGTTCATTAATTACGTAAGATGATTTGGGGAGGGAGGGGGTCCGACTAGATCTTATTTTTTCTTACATGGGGGCGGGAGGGGGTCTATTATAGTTCTTACGTAAGACTAAAAAAGTAATTTCAAATTATATTTTACGCCTACAACCAACTTTACAGCCTTATTTTTGCAGCTGTCACTAAAGATTAACATTGACACTCCTTTCCAAAAGATCCCTTATGAGTTTTGTTGTTCATATGTCCAAGTAAAATGAAAACAAACCAAACCACGAAATAAGTGTCAAACTGGTTTGTAATACAAACCTACGAATTTTTATATTTTTTTCCTCCTAAGTATTTCCATGTAATTTTGGTAGATAACGATCTTATGTAAGATTGGATAGGGGGAGGGGGTTTAAACAAATCTTATTTTTTCTTACATAGCGGGAAGGGTGGGTCAAAAAGTAGCAAAAATTGTCTTACCTAATTAATGAACAGCCCCTAATAGATATAAAGGTTGTTATACATATTTCATTGCACTCCACGCTTTTTCACAATAACATTAATTTTCTCGGTGATCACTTTATTCTAATACTAAAAGTCATTATCTTCTTTTTAATTCGATTTTTACTCACACAACTGTCAGTATTATTGACGCCCAGAACAATGTTTTGATTTGTGCACACGCTTCAGACCCGCTGTACCCCTGACCGTATCCCTGATGGTACGGTGGGTCTTTTAAAGTAAAACCCCCTGTATAAGTGACCGTAGTGTTGCGCTGACATAAGTTATTACAAACAATTATCACTTGACTCACTCACTAAGCTCATAAAACGCAAAATTTCAATATGTATCGAAACGGCAATATTACCTACTACCTGTGCCCGCGACTTCGTCCGCGTGGATTTAGTTTTTCAGCCGGTTATAATACGCAACGATTTCAAAAATTGGTTTTTGTATTTTATTATTTATTTCTCGCTTTTCGCAGTAATTTTTTTGCATAAACAATTAATGTACAGGCGCGGAAAGTCTATGACTGTTCAATACCTAGGCTGTTTTGCACAATGCAAAAAAAAATCCAAAAATATGTATCTATGATACACTTTATATAAAAAGCGTATGAAAAATCTTGATTTCTATTAATAAAAATCAATTTATATTTTATATTTAAATTTTATGAATATTTTTTTGTTCTTAAAATTTCAAAAACACTATCTGCCATATTGGTACCGATATGACGTCACTTAGACTGTAAATAATGTAGGTTTTTGTTGTGCTATTTGGTGCGAAAACATTCTATTTATTGACGCAGTGTCGTCCGGAATCGAAACAACATGGCGGCATGTTTTCGCGCGAAAATGCAAAATGATAAATTTCAAGGCGCTTTTTAGGCGCTTTTTGGTTTAAAAAATATATATAAATTATAGTTGTTATTATCACTTTAGGATTCACTAAATTAATTAAAAAAAAAGTATATTCAATCTCTTTAGTGAAATAATGACTTTTTAAAAGTGTTATATTATTTAAAAAAGTCAAGTGACAATAGACAATTCCATTTAACGCAAAGAATATGCTCATTTGGAGAATTGTTAAACGAAGAATTGAATGAAATCGAATTGTTACTGAGTTCCTATAATGGACGGTATTGGAAACTCGATAGGCATAGATTTCATCGAAATAAATGGCGGAACCGTCCTTCTTTGTGGCGAATACCGTTACCATCGCCACGAGACCTATTCAAACGGCTCCATGTTATGGCGGTGTTCATCATACAGCAAAAGTAAATGTTGTGGTACTGTAACGATTGGAAAGGTAGTTTTTGATTCTTAGTTATCTTATTTCTTTGTAATTTTTATTTCTATATTTTCATAATTGTTTTAATAAGATTGGTTAGGGGGAGGTCTTTGTCCAGCAATGAGTATCTTACGGCTGAATCATGATAATGAAGATTGGTTGTTTTTGCTGTTGATGAAATGTCATTTTGAATATTTTTATTTTCTTTTAGGATAATAATTTCATTAAAAATAAAGATCATACTTGTGAAGTAGATTCATTGAGTAATTAAACATTGAAAGAAAAATGTAATTTGCGAAAAATTGTTCTTTCGTCTCATGAACATATTGAACAATTACATGAAAAGAAAAAGAAAGATTTTAAAGACAAAAGGTTGAATTTTGCAGTCGGGAAATATCCTCGGTATGAAAGCGTTAAACACTTTTTTCAGGACTCTAGAAACAAATCTGCACAAGTTTCAAAAAGTGCATCCCACTTCCACACAAAAGTGCATGCTTTCGGGAAGCTCCGTCGTCTGTTCTTGTCCACAAAGTCTGAAAACCAAGGTCTTCAACCAATGCGTCCTGCCCACAACGACGTAACGTGCCGAAACATGGACCGCACGGCAGGACTTGCCCACAAATTTAAAGTCACTCAGCGTGCTATGGAGTGGGCTATACTCGATATTTCTTTGATGTAGAAAATCAGGAATACTAAAATCCGTCCAAGAACTAAAGTTGTTGACATAGCCGAAGTGATTAGCAAGCTGAAGTTGCAATAGGCCGGTCACAATTGCCGTAAAAAACCGACAACCGATGGGTAGAAGAGTTCTCGAGTGGAGTCCGCGTACCAGAAAGCGAAGAATTGGGTGGCTCCCGGCCAGGTAGAATGATGACCTAAAACTAAAAACTAAAGCTGCATTTAGTTTGTGTTTGACAGCCATTGATAGCACATAACCGCATGACTTTAGGAGACAATGGAAAAAAATGAATTTTGTGTGCTCATTAATCATTATTTTTTGCAGAAAAAAAAACCACTCATACCAAGGTTAAGCTTCATAAATACACTACGGAAATTCTGCACCATCAACTTCAGCGGTAAAAAAGTGGTACACTGAGTTTCGTTGTGGCCGTACAAGCACGGAAGATGCTGAACGTTCTGAACGCCCAGTTGAAGTCTCTACACCCAAAACAATTGAAAAAATTAACGATATTGTGTTGGCCGATCGAAGATTAAAAGTGCGACAGGTTGTGGTAGCCATAGCATTTCACATGGCTCAGTGGTTTCAATTTTGAACGATCGTTTGGGTATAAGAAAACTTTCCTCAAGATGGGTGCAGCGTTTGCTCACAATCTATCACAACCATAATCGCGTGAGAAATTCGCAGAAATGTTTGGCATTATTTAACTGCAATATGGGTGAATTTTTGCGCCGTATCGTAATCGTGGACAAAACATATATCTACCACAACACACCAGAGACCAAACAGCTGTCAAATTAGTGGGTTTACGGGGTGAATAGGCGCCAAAGAAGACCGAGGTAGATTTGTCAGCCAATAAAAAATGTTTTTTAGGATGCACGCTGTGTAATCCCAATTGACCACCTTCAAACGGGTACAACAATCAATATCGAACATTATGCCAATTCATTGGGTCGTTTTAAAGAGGATTTAAAAAAAAAAACGACCACATTTGGCCAAGAAAAACGTTCCGGTAGGACAATGCAAGGTTGCACAGATGTGCAGTTTCCATGGCAAAATTCCACGAATTAAGCTACGAATTGGTCCTTCATCCGCCGTATTCTCCGGATTCAGCCCCGAATGACTATAGCTTCTTTCCAAACCTGAAGAAATGGCACGGCGAAAAGAGATTTGACTCCAACTATGAAATTAATCATCTCACAAACGAATGCCTATTTTTACGACCTGGACGAATCTTATTTTTTGGAAAAGATAAAAAAAATGAATAAATGTTGGACAAAGTGTAAGTAAGAGCTCAAAGGAAACTGACTATGTTGAAAAATTAATTTAAATTTTTATTCGGAAAGTCATGGACTTATTGACCCGCCTTAATTCGGTAATTTTTGTCCAATCTTAAGCTTATTTTAAAGTGACTTCAAATATTTAGCTTATTACGGAAATATATTAGTTCATTGTGTTTTATCGACAACCTCAAGTCAATCTCTACAGCGGTGGTACCAACAGGACAGGGGTTGTGCAGGGGAGTGTAACAGGGGAGTGTAAACATGAGGAGCCACTCAAAATTACACAGTCAGAGATTAGACATACCATATGTTATTATCATAGTTTGATTTAAACATTTCGTAAAATTACACAAAATGTAAGAACAATTTTTACACATGCGTCACACTAAATCATACTTCAAAGTTGTAAGTCAAAACGTCAAGCTATATTTGGTTTGTGGCATTTATTTTTATGTTCACTTTTTAGTAGTCACAACGCGGTATCTCGATGTACCTCCAAGGCTATAAGCTCCAAGCACCCTCACCCAGAGGGGAGGCGTAAGCCCTAGCAGTGGGATATTGACATTTTTTAATTGGTTTAATAAATTAACAATTTATCATGGAAAACTGTGTGGTTAAAAAAGTTTGCGCCAACCACAGTGCGGCGTTTTATTATTTCACTATTATTTCACCAATCTCACGCGCCGCTCGAATTAATATCAATCACACGCTCGAACATATTTCAGCGCACTCAAAAAATATTTTGGGAAACTCAATCTGAGTAATAAATTTTTATAATGGTACAATTCGAAGGCGTTAACAGTTATTTAAGAAATAACTTTTCTTGTATTTTTGTTTTATACCTATATATATATATATATATATATTATTATTTTTATTACTATAAAGTCGTAGAAAAAGGTTTTTAGACAACTGCACATAATTAGTATTAAAACTCGCGTGTGATACCTACCAATACTTCATTTCGCTCGGCTGATCCCATGAACACCCATTAACATTATAGTAGCCCTGGCTATGTTAACTATTTTACTGTTTTATTGGTATTGGTATTTATTTAACTATTTTATTGGTAGGCACCTACCAATATTGTTATTAAAAGCGAGAAATTGGACCTTGTGAATTCTACTGTATTCTTAGGAATCACATTGGACGCGAAATTGCAATGGGATCCTCATATCACTAACTTGGCGAGAAGGCTCGGTTCTGCAGCTTACGCTGTAAAAAGGACTCGTTTCCTTTCGGACATAGAAACCGCGAAGTAGGTGTATTTCAGTGGTTTCCATAGTTTAATGACTTATGGCATTCTGCTGTGGGGACACGCTGCTAATGTTAATACAGTCTTCGTGTTGCAGAAGCGACCTGTTCGAGCAATTTATAAACTGGGACCTAAAGTTGATACTTTAGGTCCCAGTTTAGAAACTGAAGTCAGAGAAAAGTTTAAGGAAATTAATATAATGACATTGCCATCTCAATATATATTTGAAAACATTATGTATGTAAAAAAAATATTACATTATTTAAAAAAAATTGTGATCGGCATAATGTTAATACAAGAAACAAAGATAAACTTGCTAATCATGTCAGCCACCTCAATAAAATCACGAAATCTTTTAAAGGGCAATGTATACCTACGCTTTTACAATAAGATCCCAACTGACATTCAAGATCTACCCCTTAATAAGTTTAAAACTACAATAAAACGAAAGCTTTATGCAAAAGCTTATTATAAAGTATCAGACTACTTAGATGATAAAAATCCATGGGTGTAAGCCGCTCGCCTATCGGTTTGTTTCAATAATATTATTCTTTAAGCACTTATTGTTAATTTTTTTTTAAAATTTTGTTAAAAAGAGCGTCCCTCAGTTTCTTGCGTATTCTTCTGAGGGGAACCAGCATTTTTGAATGCGCCTTTGTGGTGACGTTCTTCCACAAAGTAATAAAATTCACTCTTATGACGTATTTCAAGATTATGTTACATAACTACGAAATAAAGATATTTTGATTTGATTTGATTACTCTTTTAATCTTTTATAGTATATTAGTGTGTTAGTATCTTGAATTGTTGGATTTATGATATTGTTAGATAATTCGTAAACTTGTTTACATATAATAGAAAGAGCGCTGTTGTCTGAGATACAGGTTTTTTAAATCTCGTTCAGGCACAGATGCAAATTATTGTATTTAATAAATGTATTCATTAACTTTTAGCGTCAGTTTATCATGAAATCTTTTGTAACTTTCTTTGAAATAAAGATTATTATTATTATTATTATTATTATTATTGAAAGTTGCGTAAATTCCTGATTTTAAATTTTTTATCGGTTATATATTATTATATGATTGAACCATTTGAATTTTATTTCATTACATTCAGCTAAATTAAACGTCAGTATGTAGGTACGTAGTTACAATGTAAATCACAAATTTCATTAATTACGTCGTGACAATGTTATAACCATATCACATTTTAAATTCGTTTGCTTGTTGACGACGAAATTTTTTACAAAGAATAACAGACGGCGGTAGCGGTTTTAGTCCCGAATCAATTGTTCTATAAACCGTTATCCTTAGGTATAAATCAATGTTTGAAGTACTTTTAACTAGTTGTACAACACTATTAACTGGTGGTATTGTTTTACTTTAAAAGACCCACCGTACCCCTGGGGGTACGGTCAGGGGTACAGCCAGAGGGTCTGAAGAGTTTTTTTCGTAGGTACGTACACAGCAATCTTGAAATGCAGTATGCAGTATTTTCGACATTTACTGTATAATAATAATACATGGGAATTCCCTCACAGCGCTATCTAGTCCCAAAGTAAGCAAGTATTATGCTTGTGTTATGGGTTACTAGACAACTCATATACATACTTAAATATTCTTTACAATATATACATATATAAATATTGTACAGCCACACACGGAATGAAATAAACATCACGCACTCAAATTATTTGTCTCGGGTGGGAATCGAACCCGCAACCTTCAGCTCCGCAGTTAGGGTCTCTAACTAGTCTACAGTCGTAATTAACATCTAGCTAGTAAAGTTAACCAAAGCATACACGAGAAAACCGAAACGTTCACAACCCTGACCTTTCAGTTGTTAGCAAAATTATTAATGTATTCATATTTATGAAATGAATATTCGATAAGTTCGATATCTACCCGGGCGGAGCCGCCTAATGGATAATTTAAACAAAAATAAAGAGTTCTCGTTCTGCGCAAAACTTTCTTGACTCGTTTAACATTTTATCCGATAGCTGAATATACTTAATTTGTTAGGATATAGGTACAGCGTCGTAACAAAAAAAATGTGAGAAAAAAATTTGCCTCCATAGAATACGCCATTTATGTTTTGAAACATTTACTGGCAACTACAATTTTGTGTGAACCATATTTTGAAATTCGGTCTAGAAAAGAAAATATAGATTCTGAAATTACATTGTATGTGTAGTTTAATAAAAATGTTATCAACATAATATATTATTGACTATTTCGAAGAATATTTTTCTAAAGTACTAAATTTATTAAGGCGACGACGGTAGACTCTACCTTCTAAAGAACTTAATTAGTTGTAAATAAGTCATTTCATGAAAAAATACATTTCAAATAATTATATATATAAAATTACTTTATTTATTTATTTATTTTGGAAAACAAACAGAAACAGACAAAATACGTTATACAGATTATTTAATCTAATAAAATTCTAAAAAAATTTAATCTAATAATAATGTCGTGATAGCCCAGAGCGCAACGAACCTGTCTCAAATTAATAAGGCCCCATAGGGCCATGGTTCGAATCCGGGCGTGTACCAATAAATTTTTCTGACTTAAGTACACAATATCACTGACACCGTGCTTCGGAGGACACGTTAAGCAGTCGGTCCCGGACGCTGTCAATAGATGGCGGTCGTTACAGTTCCCAACCCGCAGTGGAGCAGCGTGGTGGACTTAAGCTCCAAGCACCCCTCCTCACCCTGGGGGAGGCTTAAGCCCCTGCAGTGGGGTAAAAATGGGCTGATGATGCTGATGATGAATCTAATAAAATTAGATAGCTATCTACTTCGGTTAAATGTCAGTTCAGGCGGCTAACATGTTCTCTATGAGGAATAATTTAACACTATCCGTAAATTGTGGAAACGATATCTACCAGTTATCTCGTAAACTGGTCGATGGCCGACGCTATAACTGGAGGTGGCGGAAAATAACTTAAAACGCATAAAACGACATCCGGTATTCACAAATAAAAAGTTATCGACTCGATTTCAAACTTCGTTATAACTTTTATAATATCTTCATCTAAAGTTAATTATATCTTCATTAGGATTAATTAAAAGTTTTTATTTTTTTAACAAGGTGAAATTATGAGAAACATTTTTTGTCAAAAGCCGTTTTTTTCTCGTTCTTCAATTAATATTTTCGCAGTAGTTAATCAAAGCTAACTTCATTAAAACTTGGAACTGAAAATTCCGAATAGGCCCTTTGACTGTAATTAAAGCTTTATCCTTTTAGATGCAAAACGCCCAATATTCAAAAATGTTATGGAAAGTTTTATGATTTACATGTTCCCGCAAACTCAGGAATAATTGGAAATATACTCGTGTAAGAAAGTTAAACGCAGTAGGTAGTTGAAATCCACCAACCCGCACTGGAGCAGCGTGGTGGATTAAGCTCCTGCAGTGGGGCATAATTGGCTGGTGGAATGGAAAGGAAAAAGAAAATTAGATCAAAATGATCAATAAACAGCTTAAATTGTAACTAGCATAATAACTTCTTAGACGACCGCTTAGCCTAGTGGGTAGCGACCCTGCCTACGAAGCTGAAGGTCCCGGGTTCGAACCCCAGGTCGGGTCAGTATTTATATGATGAATATTGATACTGGTACCCGGGTCTTGGTTGTTATATGTATGTGGTGTCTTCGCTTGGTACCCAAAACAGCTAATGCTTAGTTTAGGGCCTAGACGTTGTTGTGATGTATACGTTATTATTATTATTAACTCATGTTAAGTGAACATTGTTTTAATGAGAAATAATTTGTACATTAATAAAGTGTATTGTTCTGATATATATTGTTGCGGTATAGATATATGTATCTTATTTAGGTAGCTTAATTTATTCTATCTGTTAGTACATCATAACCATTTTTATTTTCTCAAGTGTCTACCAATCCATCCAAAGGTTGTTTGGAAGAGGTTAATTTTAGCTATAAGATTGTACCGAACTTAGTTATAAGAGATACCTAATGTTATTTATTCTTCTTCTAATGACTTTTGGTGTACAATAAAGAATATTATTATTATTATTAATAAAGTTCTCAAACCTCAAATAATTATCCCAACTAATATGCGAAAGTGAGTATATATTATTATATGTTTGTTTGTTACGTTTACACGCTTTAACCACTCAATCGATCATCATAAAATTCTGCATACAAGTTGTCAGGGGTACAGAAAACAACATAGGGAGTATTTCATCCAGAAGAAATCTATTCCCGAGGGATAGAAAAATAACTTTTAGACGATCGTCCGGCATAACAACTCGGCCAACTGATAGTGAGAGGGGGCGGGGTGGTGAAGGGGCGGGGAATGCAGGAGGGTTAGGGTGGGGAAGGGGATGGGATAAGGCCCGTGCGAAACTGGCGCGGAATGCTATAGGATATATAAAGTGTAAAATGGTAAAGCGAGTGGGAATGAGAGCGGGAAAGAATCAGTACATATCATAACAGAGAGACGGAAGCTGAAGGTGGAATGAGAAGCGCGACTAAGTTTATGTTGGTCCCATGAATGGTTAATGGAAAAGCTTTAATATTTTTAATTATAAAAGAACTTTTGACATGGGATCAAATGTCATTAATTATACAAATAAAAAATAGTGGCAGGACATACAATGAAAGTTCAGCGTAACGAAAACTTCTTCCCCAAAAACGCGTACCTACCTACAATCTCAGTATACGTTGTGCGTTCAGAAGTTTACCCAATTACAGTGACAAGACAAATGTACTGTGACATCAATACACACACATCGTGTGTGTGAACCAACAGGTTTTAAATTTTTGCATGCCTGGAGCTTCCTACACTCAAATTATTAATAAGATTTTAATTGATAAGCATAGCAAAGACACCACAATTATTATATTGGTGGGAAACAGTTCTGGTGTAAGACGGAAAGATGTAATAACAGGATTTACCCGCCTCCTGGAGTTGTCAAAGCAAGACAATCTCAAAATTGTATTTAGTGCATTTCCGTTTTCCAAGAGTTTAACGGAAAAGCAGAATAAAGATATTCATAATATTAATACTTTATTATATAATATGACTTGGCGTCATAGTGATGTCCATTTTAATTTCTTTGACATCAATAAATTCAAACATAATTTTATTTTGACAAAGCATAGGATGTACCTATCAAAATATTTTCAAAGACAATTGGCTAATTTGTTAGCCTATAATATTGGTTCTGCTATATTATGTAATACAGCAGAATCTAGTTGTAAGACTGACCGCAGCTTGTGTGAATCTGCGAATTCTGCTAAAACGCAGCGTTCTTCTGATTTAAACTGGCTGCTCCGACAGAGAGGAAACCTAATATATTTAAATTAGTTCATCAAAACATACAGGGTTTCCTCAGCAAAATTGAAGTAGTGGAACTGTTTTTATTAGAACTTAATATAGATGTCCTATGTGTTACTGAACATTGGTTGTCATGTGATAAAATGTTATTTAACATCAACAATTACCAGCTCGCAAGCTGCTTCAACAGAAAGGCTACTATCCGTGGTGGATCTTTGATCCTGTTGAAGAATGGATATAAATACAAGGAACGTCGAGATGTAACTGCGCTTTCTGTAGAGAGAAACACTGAACTTTCATGTATTGAATTGGAGGAATGTATTATATTGTGTGTGTACAGGCCGTCCAATTCGACTTTTCTGTTTTTGAGAAAGTGATGGAGGATGCTTTGAGCATACTTTGTAATTCAAAGAAAAGTATTTTGGTAGGCGGTGATTTTAACATTGACTTACTTATAGATTCACCATGGCGCAATAAAATATTACTTTTTAAAACATTTAAATTAATAAATGTATTTTTTGAACCAACAAGGGTTTAAGCATCCTCAGC
This sequence comes from Luffia ferchaultella, assembly GCA_949709985.1. Taxonomy (NCBI): domain Eukaryota; kingdom Metazoa; phylum Arthropoda; class Insecta; order Lepidoptera; family Psychidae; genus Luffia; species Luffia ferchaultella. The sequence goes on from OX453267.1 coordinate 6,248,762, forward strand.
CACTTGTATTGATAACATTTTTTGTAATTGTGATTGGCTTGAAAAGGAAGTGATAAATCATTTACAATCCGATTACTGTGGTCAAATAGTCACATTAAAAAAGAAATCACCCGATAAACCTTTGAGTGTCAAGTATAGACCATTGTCTACAAAGAAATTAAGCAAATTTGCTATTAAAGTAGAAAAAAACATTTTAAATTATAATTTTTTACAAAAAGATCCGAACAAATCATATGAAAGTTTATTTGAAATTGTTTCCAGAGAGTTTGAAAACAGTTTTAAACTGAAGAATGTAAAAACTTGTAACAAAGTGAAATTTTGTGAATGGTCTACTCCGGGCATTCGGAAAAGTAGAGAACGGCTTTATTGTTTATATAAAGATAAAAATTTAAACACTAATCAATCATTTGTAAAATATGTAAAATCATATTCAAAGATATTCAAAAAGGTTTGTAAAACAGCCAAATCTATTCATATTAGAAATAAAATAGAGAAGTCAGAAAACAAATGTAAAATTGTGTGGCAAATCATACGTACTGAAACAGGCAAAATGAAGCCTCCCGACAATGAATTTGCCTTGTGGGTGGATGACAGAACTGTTACCTCAGCAATCGACGTCGCTCGCGAATTTGATTCTTTTTTCCAAAATATAAGCATTAAAATCACGGAACATTTGAGTTCATCTCCTGACCGTGCTGTAACTTTGTTAAAGGAAAATGTACCGACTCAGGGGTCGGAGTTCCGGTTTAAAAAAATAAATTCTTTTAATATTATTAAAACTTTTCAGTCTTTAAAAATTAAAAAGACCGAGGATTTATGGGGGCTGTCGGTGAAAGTTATAGGTTCTGTTGTTCACATTATAGCACCATACTTGTCGAGTATATTTAACGAATGTATTAAAGCGGGCATATTTCCTAATTTAATGAAGTATAGCAGAATAATACGTCTGTTTAAATCTGGTGATAAAAAGGACCCCACTAATTATAGACCAATAGCAGTGTTGCCCACATTAAGCAAAGTTTTCGAAAAAATCATGCTCGATCAAATGCTTTCTTATTTTATGTCCCACAATTTACTTCATTCTAGACAATTCGGTTTTACGAAAGGAAGATCCACAACAGACGCTGGCATTTTACTTTTGAAACATGTTTTTGATGCATGGGAAAATTCCAAAAATGCTATAGGGGTCTTCTGTGATTTATCGAAGGCATTTGATTGTGTTGATCATCGGACATTGTTGCTTAAATTAAAACATTATGGTATAAATAATTGTGCTAACAATCTAATAGAATCATACCTCTGTAATAGAATTCAAAAAGTTGATATTAATAGAGTTAAGTCGAAGGGTTCTATTGTGAAAATGGGAGCTCCTCAGGGAACTATATTGGGTCCCTTTCTGTTTTTAGTGTATATTAATGACTTACCTTACTTGGTAGAAAAATCTGCCGAGATAGTGTTGTTTGCTGATGACACCTCTCTCGTATTTAAAATTAATAGAAATGAAGAAGAATTCTCAACAGTAAACTCTTCACTTTTGCAGGTCTTAAATTGGTTCAACGCTAATAACTTATTATTAAACGCAAATAAAACAAAATGTTTAAAATTTACATTGCCCAATGTTAGACAAGTTGATGTCAATTTGAGACTTAGAGGAGATTCATTAAGTTTGGTTAATGAAACTGTGTTCTTGGGCATTACTATCGACGCAAATTTACAATGGGGTCCTCATATTATGAGGGTGGCTGGTAAACTGAGCTCTGCTGTTTTTGCAATTAGGCAAATAAGAAATTCTGCTATGGGGAAAGGCCGCTGACATTCAAACAATATTTGTTCTGCAGAAAAGGGCTATTCGAGCTATATATAAATTAAAATCTAGAGATACTGTAAAGGCTCATTTTAGAGAGGGTAATATTTTGACAGTCCCTTGTCAGTATATTTATGAAAATATAATTTATGTACATAAAAACATAAATGCTTTCTCTAGGGTGGGTGATGGCCACAACTTAAATACAAGACATAAGCATATGTTATCAATTCCCAGGTTCAGGCTCTCAAAGGTTAATAATTCTTGCATGGGAAATTGTATCCGTTTTTATAATAAAATTCCAAAAGAAATGTTAGACTTGAATTCTAATCAATTTATAAAGCGAGTTAAAGTCCAACTCATGAAAAAAGCTTACTATTGTATTACCGAGTATTTAAATGATAAGTGCGCATGGACATCATTGTAATAGATGTAAGACTTTAAATTAAAAAAGAAAAAACAATTAAGAAAAACATATATTTAAATAAAATAAACAGAGAGGAGTTTCTTGCCGGTTCTTCTCCTCCTAGTTTTTGAACCGGTACCTAATCAATTTTTACGACTTTCAATAAGTGTGTGCAAACATCTTATATTAAATAAAAACTTTTTGAATTTGAATTTGAACATCTATATGAATCTGCTTGTCATTATAAGCAGTTTTCACTAAAAAATAATAATAATATTGTATTATTTTAATTGTACTAATATTCAGAATAGTATCTAATGTTAATATTTTGGTTATCCTAAATGTTTGGTTAGTTTACTTTACTATTTTTTTTTCTATGTTAAATTTAAGAGTGTCACGAACTGTATCCACTTAAAACTTGTTCTTGTTTTCCACGTGACAGGCTTTGCCTAGTGTGCGGAACATTGATCCATTGTGTCGCATTATGTGAAGTTCTTTTGAAATAAATAATTATGATTAAGCCATTATCAGTAAAGAGCTTTCGCTTATTAAAAGTATTATGTAACATTTATAACTGACTTCTGTCTAGTATATTTAAATTGTTTTTCGCATATCTATGGTAGCTTATAATTGGCATGTCTTTATCTAGAATGTAATAATATTTTGTAAATTATGCTGTTAGCTTTCCAAACACAATAAAATAAAATAAATAAAATTATAATCAAAATTGAATAAAAGATGTTTACACATACTTATTAAAAGTCAAAATCGGAAAACTGGAAGAAAAAGAACCGACTAGAAACTCTTCTTTTTTTATTTTATTTAGATATGCTTCATAAGCACATTTTTTTTTAAATTTAAATTGCTTAAAACGCAATGATGTCCATGCGCACTCATCATTGAAATATTCGTTACTACAATAGTGAGCTTCCTCCTTGAGTTGCACTTTTACCCATTTTATAAATTCATTATAATTTATGTCTAACATTTCTTTTGGAATTTTACAATTTCCCATGAATGAATCATTAACCTTTGACAGTCTGAACCAGAAAATTTATAACATGCTTATATCTTATGTTTAAGTTATGGCCACCATCCATTTTAGAGATATTATATGTAGATATTTCATAAATGGTAAAAAAGTTACTTTCTTTGAAGTGTGCCCTTCGACTGTCTCCAGATTTTATTTATATATAGCACGATAACCCTTTTTTTTGTCGTGTCGTGATAGCTCAGAGAACGAACGAACCTGTCTCAAATTGATAAGACCATAGGGCCATGGTTCGAATCCGGGCGTGTACCAATGAGTTTTTCTGACTTGTACATTAACTATCACTGACTCCGTGCCGCCGTTGTAAGAACCGCCATCTTATTGACAGCGTCCGAGACCGACTGCTTGACGTGCTCTCCGAGGCACGGAGTCAGTGATAGTTAATGTACTTAAGTCAGAAAAACTCATTGGTACACGCCCGGATTCGAACCATGGCCCTATGGCCTTATAAATTTGAGACAGGTTCATTGCGCTTTGGGCTATCGCGACACGACACGAGTACAATTCCAATCTGCGCTAATTGTTGAGGGCCAACCGTATACCATCACAAGCCAACACCCAACCAGGAATACCATATCGATAATCGATCGATCGATATAGTTAGTTGGTCAATGTAAATATTAAACGTTTTATTTTATTAGCGTTGAACCAATTCAAGTACTGCGACAGTAAAAAGTTCTATGGAAAACTCCTTTTAATTTTTATTAATTAACTAGCGGTCGTACCCGGCTTCGCCCGGGTGGACTACGGAAACGTTCCTCATCCCGTTCCACGCATTAGTACATTGCACCCGTGCGAAGTCGGGGTGGGTCGCTAGTCCAACCATATAGTATCATTACAGTATGGTATCATCGTCATCATCCAAAGAAATTCTCTGGCGCGTCTATATAGCAACAAATTTGATTGCCATAAAAAAGGATAGTAAGTCAATCTTAAAAGATACACATATGCTGTGGCGGACTTTCGGTTAGAACTTTTAATTTTAGGATTTTTGCTTAACATCAGCCGTTTACGCAGCGCGCGTTCCGGAAGCTCTCAAAAGGAATAATTTCTCCCGTTTTTGCAACATTTTTTATTGATGCTCCTCTCCTATTGGTCGTAGCGTAATGTAATAATAGCCCATAGCCTTCTTCGATAAATGGACTATCCAACACAAAAAGAATTTCTCAATTCGAACCAGTAGTTCCTGAGATTTGCGCGTTTAAACAAACAAACAAACTCTTCAGCTTTATAATATTAATAATAAATAATATAATAATATAGAACTAAAAATACGGCAGCCCATCTATCGGTGCATAGATTTGAAAATTATTTGACAGTATCTGACATATAAAGTGAATAAATGTATCTGCAAAGTAAAATCAAGACTTTCATCCGCTTTCAAATAATGCAGAAAAATAATAGAATTGTCGATAGAACAAGAAATCACAGCGATCGGCCAAGGGGGACACGAGTGTAAGTGAAAATTGTAAACACGCGGTGTCTCCGAATGGGTTCTTTAGGCGTGCGTGTTATACGACAACCGAAGGTTTACAAAATACATTTAAAATAAAAATAAGGGTTATAAATAAATTGGATTGCTAGACTTCCTAGGAAAATTGACATCTGTCTGACTCTATTGCTTGTAGAAAGAAGGGAAGGTTGTCGTGTTCTCAGCCGCGCCTCGCCGACCAGTAGATGTTGTAGTAAAACAAAAATGAATTTACTTACAAAATAAATTTAATAAACTTTATACAAAAATTATTTACAATATTATAGAACACAAGTCTATAGGATGACTTGCGTACCTGAGTGCGGTGGTGTTTCTACTGGTAACAATTCATGTTGTTGCTAATTTTATACGTTGTATGATCTTGCGTTACAATTTTGTATTTTGGCCAATCAGAAAACATTTGGTGTCATCCGAGAGTCCAAAGTATTTGGGCCGTACGATGTCACGTGTACTGAGCTAGCAGAAATATTGTTTTTCAATAAAAATAAATGACGGTGAAAAATGATCGGAAAATGTTGCGACATTGGGGTCACTGATTTAGACTTTAGTGTGAGCGGTCAATACCCTTATATAAATAATGTAAAACGCAAAATATGTACGCATTTCTTTCACGTTTTGTGGGAGTGGACTTAAAAAGAAACCTAGTAATGGCATGTTTTTTTTTCTGCTGTCCGTACACGCGTGGATGGGATAGGCGTGTGTCAAGTGTGTTTCAAGTGTATAGCTAGTGCATAAGGGCTTATTTACTTTCCCTCGCATACTATGTACTGCACCCTGTTTTACTTGATCCTTACAAAAGACGCAGGGCTCTTTCATAACACAAGTCGTCTGCAACGCATCGCTACGCTTTAATTAAGGCGTGCCTTACCATCACGTTCGACATAGACGAACGTTTCGAAAATATATTGATTTACAAAAATAATATAAAATCCAGGTTACGATGCCGATGTCATAGATTATACACACACGACTACTTCAGTAAAATCTCGTACATATTATAATCGTAATTTTCGTTAATTAATTACTCGGAATTCATAATCACACTAAATTAAAAAAAAAAACTGATAATATTTCACTAAAATAAATGCTCTTACCATTGCAAAATTATTTACAAAACGACTCTACCTACAAAATCCATCGCGATGCGGGGACTAAGCTTGAAATAGTCGCTTGTGGACCATCTGTCAGTGTAGTTGATTGACATTATGACGACTGAATGGCCGAGTGGTTAGAGACCCTAACTGCGGAGCCGAAGGTCGCGTGTTCGACTCCCGCCCGGGACAAATATTTGGGTGCATAAACATGTTTATTTCGTTCCGTGGCTGGGTGTAAATTATTTATAAATGTGTATATTATAAAGAATATTTAAGTATGTTTATCAGTTGTCTAGTAACCCATAACACAAGCATAATACTCGCTTACTTTGGGACTAGATGGCGCTGTGTGGGTTGTCCCATGTATTATTATTATTATTTTGTATTTTGGGAGAATATCTGAGAAAAATGCCGTGCTGTGCTTTTAAAAAGTGCATAAACAACAGCCGGAACTCTAAAAAGGCGGATGAGATTACCTACTTATCACACGTAACTTAATAATATTTTATTAATTTAGTTTTACCTAAGTTATAATTAAGTACCAACTTTCATGATACAAAATTACGTTTTGACTGGAAACAAAATATTTTTCATTGAAATTGTTTCATTAAAGTCAAGCGGTACGAGATTCACGCCCACGAAATTGCAATCGACTATCTTCGGACGCGTTCGGTTATTTTCGTTTGCTTTCCGTGCGCCGTGCAATGTATAGGGATTTTCACGTCTAGTACCTACCTAGGTACATATAAGTCGGTGGCGTCTGCCACGTCGAAATCAGCATAGATAATGTTATGTAATTTATATGATACTTCTCGAATAAATACAAATCCAAAACCAAACGCCGCTGTACTACATAGCCGCTACAACAAATAATGAAAATAAAATAAAGTTAAAAATTAAAGGGGGTCGCCATACAAGAATCGTGTTTTTTACATTGTACTGTGGTACAAACCCTTCGTGTGCAAGTCTGACTCGCACTTGATCGGTTTTTTTATGATATGAAAAATGTAATCAAAATTTAATAAGAATTATTACTCTAAAATCCCAATAAGTGAATAATTTAATTATAAATAAACTTTTCGGTATGATAAAGTATGTAATGCACCTAAAAATATTTGTTATATTTTTCAAAGGGAATGAATGGTATGGTAATGGAGGGAGAAAAAGGAGCTGGAGAAAAAAAGTGTGAAAGTGTAGCGAAAGAGTTCGGTGGGAGATGAAAATTAAAATTTTAACATAGAGTAAACTTTGACTGCAGCGTTTTGTTTTAATTTTAATATAGAGTCATAAATGTTAGGTACTTCCACAGTGTCGAAACTGTCAAACGCAATTTCGCGGGGGTGAAGGCTTTCGCGGGACCCCGCGGACTAATACTCGGACTGAAATTCGCGTTCTCGCCAAACGGGTACGCCAGCTAGCTGGAGTAGGAGTGGTTAGACGGTAAGCGCAGAAGAGGGCTTCTAGTCAATTCGTAATTTTATGAGTTTAAAAAAAAAACCTAAAATCCTAGACGATATGTTTTTAATTCAAGTCGTTTACATAACAATACCTCGGACATTCCACACAGCGCCATCTAGTCCCGAATTAAACAAAGCTTGTATTATGGGGACCAGTTAACTGATATACATACTTAAATGTTCTTTATGATCCACAAGGCATGGATTATAAATGGCGGTGGATATTGTCAATATAATATATAATAATAATATCTGGGACATCCCACACAGCGCCATCTAGTCCCAAAGTAAGCAAGTATTATGCTTGTATTATGGGGTCCAAGACAACTGTTATATATATACTTAAATATTCTTTTTTTATATATAATGTATACATATATAGATACTTTTACACCCAGACATAAATAGACATGTTCATGCACACAAATATTTGTCCCGGGCGGGGATCGAACCCGCGACCCTCAGCTCCGCAGTTAGGGTCTCTAACCACTCGGCCAACCGGTCAGTCAATGTATATATGGATGTACAGGATGTACTGCACAAAAATTTTTTATGAGTGAATCCGCGCACGGATGCTAGTATTGAAACTAAGTTGAATAATATTCATTGTTTCTTTTAAAGTCAGCATTTATTTTATTTTGCGTGAGAAAGTGTGATATAATTTTAAATTCTCGCGGAAAACCTTTTCCGCGTTTATCATGAAAATGACTTTCCGACTCTACGAGGAAAACATTTTTCCTTTTCAGGTTTGCGTTATATTAAACGAAACAGATTTCATATCTTTTACTTTGTTCTCTGATGTTTTGTGGGATTGAGGGCATTGGCGACTACTGTCTGTTACTTACCTTAAAACATTTTCTATGTATTTTACTTAACAAGACACAGACCTGAAGTATATATTCGTAGATAGGTTATGTGTAATTATTATATTATTTTTGTAGGCTGTGGGGAGGAACTTATACAGCTAAAGAGACTCAAATTTTGTTTATCCATAACTGTGGGTATCATCGTGGTGTGGGCTAACAAAAAATAGGCTTATAACAACGACTTAAATGTTCGGTGTTTATAAAATGTTAAGAAAAGTTTTCATCATTAGTCGACCAATGGGAAAACGAATATGAAGAGGAAAAAAATATACGCCAGGGGAAATTACGGTACCTGTAACGTAATTATCACGACACTGTTAAATAAATGTGTCGTGATAGCCGAGTGGTAGCGAGCCCGCTTCTTATTTAGAAGGCCGTGGTTTGAATCCTAGGGCATGTATCAATTAATTTTTTCTGACTTATGCGCATAACTATTACTGACTCTGTGCCTCAGAAAGCACGTTAAGCCGTCAATCTCGGTCGTTAAAATCCATCAAGCCGCACTGGAGCTGCCTGATGGATTAAGCTCTAAATCCCCTCATCCCGTGGGGACACCCAAGTACCTGCAGTGGGGCATTAATGGGCTGATGGTATAGTATGGTAACGTAATTATGATCACGCGTAGTATTCTTCCCTCGGTTTCCTCGTATTTATGGTGATCTCGATTATCAATCGCTCTACTGATAGTGAAACCATCATAATAAAATCTGAATTCATTATAGTACTTTTCTCAGTGCATGTATACTAATGTTGTGTAAAAAAAATGAAATGAAATGAAATGAAATGAAATATCTTTATTGCCACATTAACATGCAAATAAAAAACAATTTAGAACAATATTTAAAAAAAAAAAAGAACATAACAGTAAAATTTAAATTATAAAATGAAAAGAAAAAAGATACAAAACAATAAAATTACACTTGCATAATCAAGCATGTATTATGGCAAATGGAATCGGCTCAGCTGTTGCCAGTCCGCCATAGTGGCAGGGCCAGCGCTGGTATTCTGCCGATCCCAGAACTTACATTAGATACACACACACACACACACAACACACACATACTCACCCTCACACACACACACACACACACACACAACACACACACACACAACTTCGCATACTCACCCTCACACACACACACATATACACCTATATACACTTACGTATACAAGGTGAGATCCCATTAACCGGCCAAAATTTTTCTAGGTGTTAGGTATCATCAATAGACCTCATTGCGTAAATAAAAAATATGATATCGTTTGTTTTTTATAACGTATACATCACAGCAACGTCTTTATTTCTGGTTTACTTTTAGTATATATTGTGTATTCTGGGCAGCGACCCTGCCTACGAAGCTGCAGGTCCCGGGTTCAAGTCCCAGGTCGGGTCAGTATTTATATGATGAATATTAATACTGGTATCGGGTCTTGGTTGCTATGTATGTGGTGTCTTCGCTTGGTACCCAAAACACAAGCTAATGCTTAGTTTGGGACCTAGACGTTGTTGTGATTGTATGTGTTATTATTATTATTATATTATTATTTAAAGTAACAACTTGGATGTGGCTATGATGAGACCGATGACTGAAAAAACTTTGTTCTCTATGTATACATAATAAGCCTAAAGTTACATTCTACAGGCTTCTGTGAAAGTTGTTTAGAGTTTCATAGTGCGATAAATTCTTATCATTTATATTTGAAAATATTCATCCATTAATATGAAATATTTTTGGATATCAAATACCTTTGGGAAATCTAAAGAAAACTACGTCAAACTTTAAGACTAATTCATCTTAAAAGTTTTTTATAAAGCTTATATATCGAATTGAAAAATTGAAAATTATATTCAGAAGTTGATGGAAACCAAAGAATATGCCACATGGTTATAATTTTTTTTATACCACAATGCTTTGTTTGCGGTCATTTATTTACTTGGTCCTTATTAGAATCTATCTATACTAATATTATAAAGCTGAAGAGTTTGTTTGTTTGTTTGTTTGAATGCGCTAATCTCAAGAACTACTGGTTCGAATTGGAATTTTTTTATTGTGTTGGATAGTTCATTTATTGAGAAAGGCTATAGGCTATTATTATATCGGCTACGACCAATAAGAGGGGAGCACCAATGAAAAATGTTGCAAAAACGGGAAAAAAATATTCTTTTTGAGAGCTTCCGTTGCGTGTGCTGCGTAAACGGTTGATATTAAGCAAAAATCATGTATGACGGGATTGTTCCCCTTTGAAAGTTCTAACCAAAAGTCTGCGACAGCATATGTGTATCTTTTAAGGTTGGTTTACTATAACCTTTTTTATGGCAATCAAATTTATTCTAACATAAACGCACTATTTGCGAAGGTGTTTTTTAAACATGATATGAATCCTTATCAAATTAAATACATTAGTTACGTAGAAATGGAGCTAGGACACTAGGAGTGGTATCGTAGGAAAGGGGAGGGGAGGGAGAACGCGATGGAGAACGTTCCCGTAGTCCACCCGGGCGGATCCGGGCACGACCGCTAATCATAAATAAGTAACGACGTGTTTCAGAGTTTTTCATTTTCCAATTTTAAGGGGGAGGTGGGAGTCAAAAGTTTGTATGACAGTTACCAAAATTTATATAAGCAAAAAGTACACAGAAACCATCTCAAATGTTAATAGTAGATCACTTTAACAGTAATGTGTAGTCTGCGCAGGCGAAGCTGCGGGCGGTCGCTAGTATTTTATATAGATTGGCTTAATAGGAAAATCTATCTGTACATAAAATGAGAAATAACTAACTGCCATAATAGACGCAACGTCTAAATCATTGAGCAGAAACTAAAAAGGTTCCTCGGAGAGCACGTTAAGCCGTCGGTCCCGGGTACCATCAACAGACGGCAGTCGTTAAAATCCACCAATCAGCACTGGAGTAGCGTGGTGGATTAGGAACGCCCCCTCGCCCTGGACGGAGGTCTAAGCCTCTGCAATAGGGCATAATGGAAACTGTTAAAGAAGAGTTTTTCTAAATTATACTCTTAATGTGTTGAAGTAGGGGTCGGAAAGAAATTCCATTCCATTCTATCAGCCAATGATACCCCACTGCAGGGGCTTAGTCCTTCCCCCGGAGGGAAGGGGGAGGGGCTTGCAGCTTAAATCCACCACGCTGCTGCGTGCTGTGGGTTGGTGGATTGTAACGACCGCTATGTTACGACAGCAGCCAGGACCGCCGGCTTAACGTGCTCTCCGAGGCAAGGAATCAGTGATAGTTATGTATTGTAACGCTGGCTGGCTAGCTGCAAGCCAGGCGCTCGATTTAAAATACATATGTAATTCGAATTTAAAAAAAATCAAATTATGTACCTATTATCAGTACGAGTTAACATGACACCCAGCTCAGCTGACGTTTGTGTAATGTATAGTGTGCAAAAAAAATTAGATTTTTTTAGAAATTTATGGATTTAATTTTGGTACCTACATAAGTCCATATGATATCATATGTTAAATAAATTGAACAATACTGAACAATAAATTTCTGATGAAAATAAAACAAAAACAAATAATTTGTTAAGAAAAACTCAACAGTTTCAACAAAAATGTTCAAACGTGGTTATTAAAATTAAAAGGCACAAGGTTCTAGAATAACCTCTCAAAAAAAAATATTAATGAATTTCCCAGATGTTTTTGAAAATACATCTGATCTGACAATAAAATTGTCCCTGTGAAGGCGGTTTATCTTATTGCGCTGCTTAGCACAGTAAAAAATCGAAGTTACAACTAAACAAAAAGTATGGAGGTAACGTGAAATCCTCACGAACCGATGAAAATATTAGGAATTTGCTCTAACATAATGTTATAGTAATTATAAATAATTTAATTGTGTAAACTATTTTCTGTATGTTCTACATGTATGTTTTATTTCATGCTCTATTTAGCACTGTTTGTTTCCTGAATAAATAAATAAATTAGTAGTCATCTGCCCAGTTGAGGCCACAAGGACATTTTATTAATATTTTTTATTGGATAAGACTACTTTTTTTTAATTTTGAGGGGAAGCTATAAATTGAGCCATATTTTCGGGAAAAATATTAAAAGTATGTGTTAAAAGTTTTTTATGAAAAGTATATATTTTTATGAAAGTTGACACCCGTCTAAGCAGGATACAGCAACCATTCAATTGCATCAAATAACAGCCACAAATGATACTTTTGTCTGTTTTATCGCTATAATCGTTCACGTGTGGCGATTTAACTATCAGTGTCATGCGTTTCAGATGCTTCTTTTTCGGCGTTAATTGCGTTTATAACAGCTAAGATTTTTGCATTTCACACGGTATTTTGACATTTGATATTTAATACGGTTCCAGATGCAATTTATGTGTCAGTAGCTTTGTTAGTAAATTAATCGTATACAATAATAACACCATACAATAATAATAGAAACAATAATAATATATTATAATGTACGGGGGAATTATTTCTCTTTTACAGGACTAAAGAAAAGTTTGTGATGACATATTTCTAATTTTTATGGATATTTTAATACTTCAACGTGTCATATCATATGACACAATTATTTTAAATATTTTTATGTTTAAAAAAATGGCGATTGGAAAGCAATTTATACGGACACAGTACTAATCCTGATCAAATTACATACGTTATTTACCTTCAACATTTCATGTACATTATAAATGCCTTTACACCATACAATTTAAATTAATATCTTCGGAATTATCGCGAAATAAAAACTATAGCGCCACAAGCGACAAGCGTCCGACCCGGGCCGGGCGTCGGATGGGCCGGGCCGGGGGATCGGCGCCCTATGCCCCGACGTGATTCGCGTGATGTAAAATTAGGCCGAAATTATCAATGTTGCATATAAAGAAATATTGTAGTTTGTTTTTATTTATTTATTCTTTACTTTATCAAATATTTATAGAATTGGAAATAAAATACAATAAAAATACTCTAAGTAAGAAGAACTTAAACATAATTAAATCTAATCCACATGTTCAACGCAACAAGCTGATAGGTCTATACGACATAAAAACACTACGGCTTATATGCTCTGCTACCCGTGTGAAGCCGAGGCAGATCGCTAGTGTAAGCTAAGTAAAAGATTGTCTGTCTCTAATAAATAAAATAAATAAATAAACAGTTGTTATGCTATCGCTACTCGCAAGACGACAGCGGGGCTCGGCACGAGGAAGCGGGAGGAAGATCGAGTTTCGAGCTGGGTGTCATCTTATCGCGTCCGTATTGTATGTCTTAGGAATACGAGCCCAGATGGCTCGGTCTTTTGGCATAGACGTTTTTGGGTGTTCATTGAGGCGGGCGTTCAGAGTGTAAAAACATCGAAGTGTCGTACGAAGAAATTGTGTTATTGTAATATTGCAATCGCTATTACGAAATACAAAGTCTTTTCCTTTCAGCATTTATATCTTTTATTTCAGCTCTATTAAGACCCCAAATAAAAATATATTAATTGAGAGAGACTATAAAAAAAAATCCGCAACCAAATCGGTTCATCCGTTTGGGAGCTGCGATGCCACAGACAGATACACAGATACACACACAGGTCAAACTTATAACACCCCTCTTTTTTGTCGGGGGTTAAAAATATAACTCTTTACAGTATTTAAGTCAGGAAAACTCATTGGTATACGCCCGGATTCGAACCACGGTCGCAAGGCCTTCTAGATTTGAACCAGGTTCGCTGCGCTCGGGCTATCACGACACTAAACAGAACGGAAAGAAGTAATGTTTACCAATCCAAGACGTTGCTTAACTAGCCATGTACAACAAATTTTCACCGCGTCATCGTTTCTACAAGTTTTTCGACCTAACCAAACATAATCAAAGTATTTATAGTTATGACTGGCTGAGTGATTAGAAACCTAACTGCGGAGCTAAGATTCGCGGTTCGATTCCCGCCCGGGGCAAATTATTTGTGTACATGGATGAAACATTTGTACCGTGTCTGGATGTAAAAGTAGGTATCTATTATATAATAATAATATCTCGGACATCCCACACAGAGCCATCTAACTAAGAAATCTAATCTAACTAAGAAATTTTTTTTTACACCCAAACACGAAACAAATAGACACGTTCATGCACACAAATATTTGTTCCGGGCGGAAATCGAACCCGCAACCCTTGGCTTCGCAGTTAGGGTCTCCAACCACTCGGCCAACCGGTCATATTCCTATTCGCCCCAATGCGCCCGTTTACGTCGTGGAAGCCACCGAGGCTAATTATTAAGATGCCAGAGACAGGAGTTTAACCGGTTTCAGCCTTGCATTACCTGCAGATCGCGCGCTGCGGGTGTTGCCTGGGTAAAGTTTATTCTCTTCCGGGTTAAAAAAGTTTGTCTGTGTGATAGATCATAGGCCGCGGGTTCGATTCCCGCTCTAGCCAATTATTTGTGTGTATGAACATGCATGTTTATTTGTTTCGTGTCTGGGTGTAAAAGTATTTATATATGTATATATAATAAAAAAAGAAGAATATTTAAGTATATACAAAGTGAGATTTTAGTAATTGGCCAAAAATTTTCTAGGTGTTAGGTATCACCAATAGACCTCATTGCATAAATAAAAAATGTGGGTTACATTTTCATAAGAAATTATTTTATCTACAGTGTTATTTTATAACGTTTGGTTGCCTTCTTAACGGCTATTGTAAGCGTACGCGCCCGAGGCCTTGAAACGGAATAGGCCGGCGGACATGAATGGTGACTAGAGTTATTGGTTTTTTCGGGAAAGGTTTGTGTAGTCATATCTTAATATTTTTCAATAGAACGATACTAAAAGGAAACAAGACGGCTATCGGTTTTCTACCAAAGATCATTATATTAAAATTTGGCTGGTCATTAAAACCTCATCCTGTATATCAGTTGCCTAGTACCCATAATACAAGCTTTGCTTAGTGATGGCGCTATGTGCGATGTCCCTGGCATTATTATTATTACTGGTGATACATTTTGTGGTTGATAGGCTCTTATCGATGTTTTTGGTGGAAATCATTGAAGTTGCGAAATGTGGCCGTCCCGTTCGCCACTAGAACGACAGCACGCCATAGTCAAGGCTCATATCGCCCATACAGTAGTATACGCCACCATCGGCTGTTAGTCGGCATATGCCCGTTAACAAGTTAACAACTATTTCATCGCGAAAATGCCGAATTATGCGGTGCAATCATAGAGTAAATAAATTTGACAGCAGCGTTTAGTGCAATGTTGTAAAAACACGTCCAAAAACAAAAAAAAAACAACGTTGAGTGGTGTAACTCATGTGTAAGTAGAAAATTGTGTGTTTCTACCCGCAAACGTGTCCCCCCCTCCACCACCCCTCGCTGAATGGAACGCTTCGTCTCATACAGTAAATGTCTTACCGTGTTTCTTGGTTTCTAGCGAGGCGGTGCGGCGGAGAGCTTCGCTATCTGAATGGTGAAAACCCTAATGTTATTATATCAATAAAAATTCAGTTACTATTTACGTATAAGTTTTAGTCTCTATTCCACAGAAGAAAAAACACAACAGTATTTTTGCATTAGACGCATACCTTCTAAAGAAACATAGGGAATGTACTCAATTTAATTAATTAGAATCAATAAACTACTTCTTATGATAAATATTTCTGATTTATATTTTTTTATTATTCATTAGATGTTAATTACATAAGAAGTGAATTAATATTAAAATAAAAACTAATTAAAAACTAAAATTAACCACTTATAAAAATATACACTATAATCTACAAATATAAAGTCCATATATACAATCTTAAAAGCTAAAAATAACCAGTCCCTGACGAACCCGATGCAAAGGTACCTATAACGCTCGCGGCATTACCGCGTTGGATCGCTATGGCGAGCCTCTGCATCAGAAACGACCCCGAGCAGAAGTCACTCTTTAAGTCGCCGACCGATGCTTCTAATTAAATTTCTGGCCTCGAGGCTCCAACAGCCCGTCGTCTCCACAGCAAAAGGAACGAAGATATAGGATTTTGCCAAGTTTGTGTATTTATTGTGTTTCAGACGGGCCGCGGACTTATTTATTAATTATGTATTTCAATGTTACGTTGCTATAAGACGTGATTATTTAGTTTATGACATTATACGAAGTTAACAGCAACATATACAATACGCGCCATTGATGTAAAAGGCCGTCGGCTGTAGTACACACTCGCCTCGGATCGGCCAGTGTGTACAGCCGGCGGCCTTGTAAATCGGTGTCGCGTATTTGTACCTACCTGTTGGTAATTCGTAAAATCAAACTGAGTTGACTAAATGAATTTCAATGCTATTAATTGAATAAAATCCGATATTTCCGTAACATAATTTTGTTAATTTTAATTTTACGGTATTTCACTGTTGTTAAATCTATATTTAAGATTTGGCGTGACATGACATGTTACACTTTGCTATACAAGGTGAGATTTTAGTAACCGGCCAAAATTTTTCTAGATGTTAGGTATCACCAGTAGACCTCATTGCATAAATAAAAAATGTGGGTTACATTTTCATAAGAAATTATTTTATCTACAGTGTTATTTTATAACGTTTGGTTGCCTTCTTAACGCTATAGTAAACGTACGCGTCCGAGGCCTTGAAACGGAATGGGACGGCGGGCATGAATGGTGACTAGCGTTATTGGTTTTTTCGGGAAAGGTTTGTGTAGTCATATTTCAATATTTTTCTATAAAACGATACTAAAAGGAAACAAGACGGCTATCGGTTTTCTACCAAAGATCATTATATTAAAATTTGGCTGGTCATTAATACCTCAGCCTGTATAAAAATCATCCCTTTAAACACTTCCAATGTTAAAAAACATCATAAAAAGCAACGAAGCGTCTGTTATAGTGCGAAAATTAAACCACAATATCACCAAACCATAAACATGAAAATATCGTATTGTTCGTCTGTGACACAGTACGATACAACCAGTAGCATGACTTTTTTCAAATAAAAAAAAATAATGCAGTTTAAGCATAGGTACATTTCCAATCAAGCTTTATGGCGGATCTGAACATAGGCACAAGTCACGTCGCAGTAACCAGTTTAAGGTGTAGCGGGACGCAGTGGAGCGAGGGGTATATGACTTTACCTGCGCAAGAACGCTTAAAGCGCTGTATTTCGATCCGCCATAAAGGTTGAGGCGAACTATAAACTTAAAATTTTACGGGTGTAAGTTGAGCACATAGGTAGTGCAATATCCAGGTTATTAATTAAGCTATTGACAGAACTCTTTGTTTTGTAGCTACCAAATACATTCGTGATATTGCAGCGGAGCACCAGCAGTATTTCAAAATCTGGTCAGTAGGTCTGGTCGCCTACAGGGGCGAGAGTAGATACAGATTTTTGAATGGCGTTACTTCGGCACTGCGTTAATTTACTATAGTACGGCCGCTGATCACAGATCACTTCCTGTATTTATACAGCAAAGGTTAACTGGCACAATGCTTTCAAAATTTTTCATTGTGTTGGAAGTCATCGTACTGCTTATCAACAATTGTATTAATGCACTGTCATTGTATGACTACGTCACGACGTAACGACACGATGAAGCGTCAACAAGAGCGGCGGCGCGCACTAATTGCACGTGGTATCTTTTTCCATTAACACCGACATAAATCTGACTGCTACTTCGGTGCTCTTAACAACACGTGCACATTATAGTTTAATTTTGTCCAGTATTTCTGCGAAAATTAGGCATCGTGTTTCTATTTCGTTTTATGTCAAATGTGGAAAACCTCAAAAAGTATATACCAGCTACTATTTCATTCCTTGCACAAAGAGAAAACAGTTGATATATCCAACGTGCAGTATCCATAATGACATTACAATTGCATTTATATAAAAAAAAAAAAATATAAAAGAATAAATTATTGGAAGCAAAAATTACAACATTATGTAGGGTATTTTCATTATAATAACGCAATTTTAAAAGAAAATCATAGCACAAAACACAGATTTCACGTGGAGTAAGTATTCAATCACGCATGAGCAGCTCTATTGTTAAGGATGAAGTAATTTTTGTTTGCAGATCACTCGCATTAAATTATTAGAACATCTGTTTTTTTGATAAATTCAATATCATATATATTTTTTAATTTAAACAGTGATTATGTACAACTATTTTTGTTGCGTGTGAACTCATGGCGTTGGTACATTAAGATGAATGAAATTGTGCTGTGCTTATATGACGTGCCTTGTACAAGATATTACTTGCTAAATACGTAGCTCTGGATTAATTTAACGTATACGATTATAAAAATGCATGACCATAATTTAAAGTTTTATAAATTGTACTTTTGTTGGGTTTCAGATATAGATAATAGTAATTTAAAAAAACGTTAATATAAATTTAGTTCATCATAAATACATAATTTAGAAACTTGTAAAAATAAGGTTTCTTTTAAAAAAGTTAATTTCAATACCAAGAAATATTCAGGAGGATAGTCGTTCATCAAAGGTTTATTCATATTTACAATTCAAGTGAAGTACGTTATAATTTATGGTTTATTAGTAATATTTTTAAAATTAATAAAGATATCGGTACTATGTTCTCGTGGTTTATCATATTACAATCATTCCAGTATTATATCCTATTTTACTCAAAAGTCTTTGGTTCATATTTAATTTATCATAAACATTTTCACATGTCGATAGAATACATACGAAACTAATGGAAAACGCCTAAAATAGAAGTGTTTGCGGCTTTCCGTTCTTACCTTATACTTTGTAGTGTCGACATACACATCAAGTGGAAAACACACTGCATGTACTCAGACAGGTCTTTGCACCTTTTCAGAAAGGCATGTAGTAACGCATTCGGATGTAAATAGTGTATGTATATGTTTGTAAATTTTCAATTATTGTGGAAAATCGTGGAAAATGTACAGTTTAGATTATTGTTTTACGGATAATAAATATATTTAAACACATACCTCTTCTATAGAGATATCTTTGAGGCATTGTTGCATACCTAGTTGGGTAAATGCAAAACAATAATTATTTAGACGTGATAAAAAATTACAAAATTAATTATGTTTTTGTAAAAACTATAACATAGTAGACTGGATCGTATGTACCTAAGGCAATAAATTGCCCATTTCGTCTTTTTTTAGATTATTTCTCTCTATATTTAATTTCATAGTGGCTGTTGTAAAAGGGCGTTCTCCATAAAAATAAAAAATAAAATACAATAATTTCAAATAATAACATTGTTAATTAAATGTCAAGCATGTACATCTATAACGTATCTAAATCTATGTACCAATTTTACAGACCTTCAGTCTGACGTAGGAGAGCAGTACCTACCGCTCGATATCACCTAGTAAACGTAACAAATCTGCTCGAATGGCATCTGAGCCTTGGTTGTTCACAGTCGGGCCGTCCAGTTCGAACTGCGCTCCATTGCCGAGGGATCGACACGTGTCGGCCCTCATCCTTATTTTAGTCATACGCCTACGAGACGGCGCCCTTAAGGCACCGCCTGTTAAAGGCATTAACACACCGAAGCATCCTCAATGCGTCCGGTCGTCGTTCATGTCAAACCCTATACACTCTCCGGAGTATAGGTTGAGGATGTCGTTTAGCCGGTCGGGCTGCACCTTCTGTGTAGAAATCCCAACCCGGCACTATCTGCGCGGTAGGTCGGGCGCGCAGGTGTCTGTATGCAGATTCGGCCCTCACTAAATAAAAAAAAAGTACCAACTTTACTGTTACAATATTATTTTTTTTATTTCAGTTGAGGTACTAACACTAAGTACCTCCATTTCTAAAAAAAAAAATTATTATTAAGTTAACGATCACTAAAAGTGTCTGTTACACAGCTATATATGCATCCATATATACGTTAATGAAATTAACTACCGTTTTATAATTTTCTTGCTAAGCGTTTTAAAGATATTTCAAACAATTTCGTTGCATCTCTAAAACATTTTTACATATTTTTAAATTTCTTATCTAACATCGATAGGTACCTACTTCTGTCCTTTATAAGAAACTAGCGACCGCCCCCGGCTTTGCCGCGTGGACTACATTTTTATATCATTTCCGCTAATAAAAAAAGAAATGCTACAGGGCCATCTGGTGGCAAGTAACAATAAAGTGCATACCGCGAAAATCTTTTCTGTGCTTGAATACTTATTTACACCAATTTTTGGATAAAAAATGGTTATTGTGGGCTATCCCTAAGAGATAGACATATACCATCCTGGATTTTTTTGTAGACCTTTTTAAGGTGTACTATACTGTAGTACATTATTTTGATCTATCTCGTAGGTTTCAGCCAGCGTTTGCAATGTAACCGCAAAAAATGTGTTTATTTACGACTTTCCATTAGAAACCTTTACAATTATCAGTGTTTCTCTACTATATTATGCATGTTATTTACATATAAACCTTCCTCTTGAATCGCTCTATCTATTAAAAAAACCCGCATCCAAATCCGTTGCGTAGTTTTGACGATCTAAGCATACATAGGGACAGACAGACAGGAAGCACTTTGTTTTATATTATGTAGTGATAGAGAAAGTTTTATTGTGTAATTTTTTGGGAGAATTTCATAATCCCTTCAAGCAGTCTTAGACGATTTTTTTTTAATTCCTGACTTTAAAGGTTTGTCTCGCTGCCCTTAGAGTCATATTTAAAAGTGTGACCTAAAAAAAATTGGTATGAAAACTTTAATGAGTACTAAGGGGACAAATATTATAGTCAGTGTGTAAAGTAATGATTCAGGTAAGCTGAGTCAACCTTTCAGTGTTGTCGTGAAGTCATCATATAAATATCAGTCATGATGACCGGGTGGCCGAGTGGTTAGAGACCCTAACTGAGTAGTCAAGGGTTGCGGCTTCGATTCCCGCCCGGAACAAATATTTGTGTGCATGAACATGTTTATTTGTTCCTTGTCTAGGTGTAAAAAAATTTATATTTATGTAAATATTATAAAGATTTTTTATGTATTTATATCAGTTGTCTGGTATCCATAGTACAAGCGTTGCTTATTTTGGAACTAGATGGCGCTGTGGTGTGGGATGTTCCAGGATTATTATTATTATATATGTACTTTTTCCTTGCAACGAAGAATTTATGAAGTGTATGTACTGAATAGTTCGAAAAGGTAGTAAGAGTTAGATTAGTGAAATTTCTTTATATAGAAAATTATATTTAATGAATCTATAAAATTAACTAATTTATCGAAAAATATTAATTTCGAGTATAGCAAATAACAATTCCCATTACATCATATGCAATCAACTCAAGTTATTATTACAATTACAATCTAACTTTATGGCGGATCCGAAAGTAGATACAAGTCGCGTCGCAATAAGCAGTTTTGAAGCGGGATGCAGTGGAGCGAGGGGTATATGACTGTACCTGCGCAAGCCCTCGTAAAGCGTTGTATTCAGATCCGTCATAAAGTTTGACGCGCTGTACATGTGATTTGTGACTATGAGTTGGCTCAAATCGAAATATATATACCATTGAAAAGTTCGTCTTTTTTTGAAATTGTTAGTAATAGAATATTGAAAATTGGCTGCCCGATTGGTCGAGTTGTTAGAGACCCCGACTGCGGAGCCAAGGGTCGCGAGTTCGATTCCCGCCCGGTACAAATATTTGCGTGCATGTCTATTTGTTCCGTGTCTGTGTATAAAATATATGTATATATTATAAAGAATATTATATGTATAATATTCTTGATTATTATATGTATATATATGTATAACAGTTATCCGGTACCCCATAATACAAGCATAATATTTGCTTACATTGGGACTAGATGACGCTGTGTGTGGTGTCCCAGGTATTATTTATAATTATTATTGGTACGATATTTTCAAGAAAGCGGCCTTTTTGTTAATGTAATTTATTAGTCACCTTTAAGTCGTCTTCAGTGTTTATTTGGCTCGTCAAGCGCTTTCATGTCGTTGATTCATGGAAATATATTCCAATTGCTAATTTTGACTACTAACAGGTTTGCTGTCTTGGTATCATTCTTGATACATAAGATATTTTTTTGCTACGCTCATGTATCATAAATGATACAGAAATTTATGTTGATTTAACGTGGTTTCATAATATGAACGTCGTGTTCGAAACGACTACTGAGTTGAGTACTGGACTTGTGAGATGGTTCATTAATTTTATAGGCAAAAAGAAAACCTAGGAAATTTGTATCATCATCATCATCATCAGCCCGTGTCTCTCCACTGCAGGATATAGGCCTCTCCCAAGGCTCGCCACCACACACGGTCCTCCGCCTTTCGCATCCAACTACCCCCGGTATGGTGCTTCAGGTCATCTGTCCACCTGGCCGGGGGGCGCCCAACGCTTCGCTTTCCGGTACGTGGCCTCCATTCGAGAACTCGTCTACCCCATCGTTTATCAGTTCTACGGCAAATGTGACCGGCCCACTGCCACTTCAGCTTGCTGATCGCTTCATATTTCATTAAAGTTAATAATTAAAAACTGAAAAAAAAAACAATGAACGTAGACTAGATTTGTCATTAGAAATTCGCAAATATAATGGTTGTTGGTTAGAAAGTATCTATGTGTGGTTATCATTGAAGCTTCTTGGCTATGTCTTGAATTTTATTTTGTTAATTTACGTAAAAAGTATTGTAAACGCAGAACTTCCCGAATCGGATGAGTTGTTTGATCGCTAAGATGATTTTAAGCATATTAAAATGATAGATACCAAATCACTCGTAATCTATAATATCGTACACTAGCGACTGTCCGTGGCTTCGTATCGCGTAAGTTTCATGATTTCTTCAGGTTCTAAATATTTCTGCAATGAAAACATATAAACACACCTGCCTTAAATTTATAAGGCCATAGGGTCATGGTTCGCATCCGGGCGTGTACCAATGAGTTTTCCTGACTTAAGTACATAACTATCACTGACTTCGTACCTCGGAGAGCACGTTAAGCAGTAGGTCCCGGACGCTGTAAATAGATGGCCGTCGTTACAAGTTACAATTACAAGCAGTGGAGCAGCGTGGTGGATTTAAGCTCCAAGCCCCCCTCACCCGGGGGAGGCCTGAGCCCCTGCAGTGGGGTAAAAATGGGCTGATGAAGAAGAAGATGAAGAAACACACAAAAAGTAGCCAATGCCATTTCCGACAACTTTCATTTCCTGCCTACCAACTTTCATTAAAATAGATTCAGCCGGTTTGGAGATTAGCCCAAACAGACAGACAGAAACTACAATTCAATAGGTATAAGTAAAATTTTACTATTGGTATAATAACTCGTGAAATAAGTAAGATGTAATGTGTTGTAATATGTTGACTGACTGGATGGCCGAGTGGTTAGAGACCCTAACTGCGGAGCCGAAGGTCGCGTGTTCGACTCCCGCCCGGGACAAATATTTGGGTGCATAAACATGTTTATTTAGTTCCGTGGCTGGGTGTAAATTATTTACAAATGTGTATATTATAATAAAAATTTAAGTATGTATATCAGTTGTCTAGTAACCCATAACACAAACATAATACTTGCTTACTTTTGGACTAGATAGCACTGTGTGGGAAGTCTAATGTATTATTAAAAAAAAAAATATGTAAGACGTTGTCATTGTCACGTCAACTCTGCCCCGCTACGCCCCAATCATAATAGACTCTCGGCCCAGGGTATTTTTCTGATTTGTCATAGAGGGCCTAATACCTTAACAGGTAAAGCTGATTGAAAAGCTTACCTATCATCAAATGTGCCTATTTATCTGTCAATTTAGAAAGATTTAGGTAGTTATATCCATTTCAAAAATGCCCCCGCATTTTAATAAATAAATAAATAAATAAATAAATAAACATTTATTTCAGACCAGGGTCCATATTTCGTGAGTTACGAATTATCTTAAAGCTAAAGTAAACACACAAATTAAATAATATTATCTTATATCACAAAATAAAATATTAATATACATACTTAAATATTTTTTTTTTTCATATATACATATATTAACACTTGTACAGCGTTACTTCCAAAATTTTCCTATACTTAAAAAAGACATATTTGACGATAGGATAGAAGGACCTATTTCTGCCTATTATCTATTTCATTAGGCACGATACATTAGAAAAACGGCCGCGGCCGACGATCTATGTCCAGTTATTAGTATCACCTAAAGCACGGAATATCGAGTAACTGTTTATACGAGCTGAAAACCGGTTAAATAATTGAAAGGGTTTATTTACTTATCAATTCTAAGTAGTGTTTGTGTTTGTGCTTCATCTCTCTGAATTGCAAATAATTTAAGCTAGTTTGAATTTCCCAATATTAATTATTGAACAGCGAAGTTCACTAAATTATAATATCAAACAGTATTTTGGTGTTTTTTTTTTCTAAATGGGTAATGTTCAAAATTTTGCAATATGATCTAATTTTTGTATGTTCAACAAAATTTGTAATCATTTACTGGCGAAGTTATTGGATATGTACTCTATCGAAATTGTTATTGATCTTATTTCGCGCATTTTGCTGATGTTTAATCCCGTGTTCATATTTCGCGTTAACGCCATGTTACTCTTAGACATTTTCAATGTGAAAATATCGGCACAAATATACGTATGTATTATAAAGATATTTAAGTTTGTATGTCATTTGTTTAGTACCCATAATACAGGCCATACGTAAGTGTTTAGTTTACGAATAGATGACCGTCTGTGAGATGTCCCACATATGTACTATATAAATAAGTAAAGACGCAACGCCTTTGTCTTCTCTGTTTGGAAACGTTTTTATTTTCTTTTTTTTTTGTATAGCAGCTATTGACGAAGCTTTAGTGTTATTAACATGTTATCCATTATAAAAATTGGAAATAGTTCCCCCCCCCCCTCAACGTAAAGTCGAAGCCCTTATTTAAAAGTATCTATTGTTCATACTTTTATGCTACTAAAAAAAAATTAGGTATATTATATATTGCATAATCATTGCAGTACAATTCTGTTACAAAAAGCCTCAATAACGTTCAAAGTTACAAAAATAATGAATCACGGTTGAATTTCGACCACTGGGCGAACACTAGTCATTTTTATTATAGTTGGACCGTAACCGCTGTACCGCGCCTTAGGTATGTATATGCGGCGCGGGGGGAGGCAGATCTGCTCTGTCAGTCCGTCGTCAACGCTTAGGAGTTGCCTTCCCTCCTCGCCGCGCACATACCTAAGGCGCGGTACAGCGGTTTCGGTCAAACTATATACGACATCGCAGAGAAGTTCAATAAATGTAATATGTGAAATATAGAAACTTTAGTGTAGGTCATTGAGTAAATGAATTTGAGAGCAGCTTTTGGTTTTAAAGTTTTAATGTTTTAATAAGGTCAGAAAAGTCACTTTACAGTATCAAATATGTCAAATGCTATTTCACGGGGGTGAAGGCTGGCGAGGGGAGACCTCGCGGACTGGAACTCGCCATCTCGCCAAACTGTTACACCAGCTAGCTAGAGTATGAGTGCTTAGACGGTAAACGCAGAAGAGAGCTGCTAGTCAATTCGTACTTTTATGGTGTAGGTACAAACAAGTACGTCAGTAATAAAAAAAAAATTGTTGGAAAAATATTTTAAATTATTAAACATAAGCAAACAGAAATGTCTGATTTTATCTTTTATAAATTATTTAAAAAAAAAAATTAAAAAGACGGACAGACAGACAGACAGTACGAAATTATAAGGGTTCAGTTTTTTGCCATAAAAATTGTGTAATTTTGTCATAAATAGAGTTTTCTCGATTCGATTTGCACTCCGTTTCCCTCCTAAAAGGCAAAAATGTAAACATAAATTTTTCTAAACTGAAGTTAAGCCTTAGTTAAATTATAATACAGTTTACCATTTACTATTTAACCAAAGTGACCCATTAGGCGCTTTATTAGCGGAGCAGACACTTTACAGTCGAGATAACTCAAAGCCGACCAAATTTATTAGTTGGCCAAATTGTAAGCGGCCGTTGCATAAGGGCTGTGTTATATTATAATGGACGATATCGGCATCCTATTTCCATATACGTCCATTTTCACTCTTCGATTTCACTTCGAGATCATTTGGTTGACAGGAAGTCTTTTTAGTCATCATCCGAATTTCCCCATCCATTAGGTATTTATTATTCAAAAGCATCAGCATCATCAGCCCCTGTCTCTCCACTGCAGATTATAGGCCTCTCCCAAAGCTCGCCATCACACACGGTCCTTCGCCTTTCGCATCTAACAACCCCCGGTGTGAATGATGCTTCAGGTCATTTGTCTAACTGGCCGGGGGGCGTCCAACGCCCGCTTCCCGGTAAATGGCCTCCACTCGAGAACTCGTCTACCCCATAGGTTATCAGTTCTACGGCAAATGTGACCGGCCCATCCCCACTTCAGCTTGCTGATCGCTTCGGCTATGTATATAACTTTGGTTCTTCGACGGATTTCAGTGTTTCTGATTTTATCCATCAAAGAAATACCGAGCATAGCCCGCTCCATAGCATGCTGAGGAACTTTAAATTTGTGGACCATTCCTGCGGTAAGACTCCATGTTTCGGCACCGTACGTCATTGTAGGTAGGACGCATTGGTTGAAGACCTCGGTCTTCAGACATTGTGGTAGTGACGACGAGAACAGATGACTGAGCTTCCCGAAAGCATCCCAGCCCAGCTGAACTCTTCGGTCGTCGGCCTCTTTGTTGAAGTTGTGCTTGCCTAACTGGACAGTCCGTCCTAAATAGACTTGTATAACTTCAAGAGTCGCACCCTCTACGGTCACCGGTCTCGGGAGAATATGTTCGTTCGTATATTTAATAACAAAATTGGAAAAAAAAGTAGACAAGTCAAATAATAAAATGATTTTATATTAACGAAAACAAATATTATAATATATATATATAATAATAATAATAATATAATAATAGATTATTTCTTAAGCCTAGATTACGCACAAACAGAGGATATTCTACACACAGTCAAATAGCACTCAAATCTCTTCCTATTCCCATCTTGCATGCACTCTTCTTACACCCCCATACCATCACACACATAAAGGCTCCGCCCACACACCCACACACCACATAAATACAAACATCCACACACCACACAGCTCAAATCAATTATTGTCAATCCAAACTATATTTATTTGCTATACATTTCCTTCCTGTACATTGATTTAAGAGCATTGTAAAAAATTAAATTTAGTACCACTAGAAGTGACTATCTTTCACAACACAAAGAACCCTTGTGTGAGAGATACGGCACCTAATAATTTATTGTTAGTGTTGCATGCAATATTTTTTCTTTTTTATGGTAAATAAATAAATTTCATTTCAATTTCATAATAATAATAAAATATTATAATGGTACATCCCACACAACGCCATCTAGTCCCAAAGTGAGCTAGTATTATGCTTGTATTATGGGGTACAAGACAACTGGTATACATACATACTTAAATGTTCTTTTTTTATAATATATACGTATATGAATACTTTTAAACCTAGACACGTAGACGTGTCGTGATAGCCCAGAGCGCAACGAACCTGTCTCAAACTTATAAGGTCATAGGGCCATGGTCCGAATCCGGGCGTGTACCAATGAGTTTTTCTGACTTAAGTACATTAACTATCATTGACTCCGTGTCTCGGAGAGCACGTTAAGCAGTCGGTCCCAGACGCTGTCAATAAATGGCGGTCGTTACAATCCTTAACCCGCAGTGGAGTAGCGTGGTGAATTTAAGCTCCAAACCCCCTCCTCACCCTGGGGGAGGCCTAAGCCCCTGCAGTGGGCTAAAATGGGCTGATGATGAAACCTAGACACGGAACAAATAGATATGTTCAAGTTCATTTCATGTCGAGAAACTTGTTAAATATAATATTTTAAAATATCAGTTTAATGTCGTTTTATCGCTGTTATCTTGTTTATCGTTTGTAGTATTTAAGAGGCTTCATAGCGCAGACTCACCTGCGCTCATTAACAAAGAACAGGTGTTTCAGTTAATGACACATTTAAATCCATCCATTTGTAGTAGAAATTACTAGCGATTAGTGGTCGGATTAAGAAACTATGTTCATTTTAGTGGCAGAAATTGGTAATTTGTATTGTATTGTACCATCACGGCGTTTTACTTTGCAGAGGTTTCAGAAGTTTCACTTCGTTGAAGACTTTTTCGGCTGAATTTTTTTTTTAAATACTGCTTTTTTGTTTGTTATAAGATTGATGTCATTTAAAATAAGAATAGAATTTAAAATAGAAAAGATGCTATTTGATACAATCATATTTTAGAAACTAATAAATTCTTTTCGTCTGACCACGACATGAAAAATTTAATAACAGTTTTAAAAGAAAATTCAGAGCAATTATCTATATGAAGGGTTAATTCAAATATACTTATTTAATTATAATAATATTTAATTTAACTTTAAATCTATATGCATTTATAATTATTGAAAACTCTAATTTTTTAATTATCAAGAAATACCT
This sequence comes from Luffia ferchaultella, assembly GCA_949709985.1. NCBI lineage: Eukaryota > Metazoa > Arthropoda > Insecta > Lepidoptera > Psychidae > Luffia > Luffia ferchaultella. Next base: position 6,277,366 of record OX453267.1, read on the forward strand.
CTTCTAGCTATGTCAAAATAAGTTTTCTTCTTGTTAAACATTGCCTTCTAAAATTAAAAAAAAATGTATTGTGCAATATTAATCCTTAGTTTATTAATTACATTCCAAAAAAAAAAAAATAGGACATGGTCCAGACTTACGTGCGATGGAAAAATTCTCATAAATAATTATAATAATAATAATAACACATACAATCAAAACAACGTCTAGGTCCCAAACTAAGCATCAGCTTGTATTTTGGGTACCAAGCGAAGACACCACATACATATAACAACCAAGACCCGGTGCAAGTATTAATATTCATCATATAAATACTGACCCGACCTGGGATTCGAACCCGGGACCTCCAGCTTCGCAGGCAGGGTCGCTGCCCACTAGGCTAAGCGTTCGTCGAACCGAACCGAAATGGTAACCCCAATTTGAGTAATAAGCATTGCAAATACATTCGTTCATATTAATCCTAATATCATTCTAATTGAATAAAATCTAAATAATTTACAAATTAAAAATAAAAGCTTATACCAAATTAAACACTAATTAAAAACTAATAACACCTACAAATAAAAAAGATCTAAGTCAGTGCCGTGCGGCAAAGTTCCCAAAAGGCTGTCGGCATTACCTCGCTGTATGGCAATACTAATTCGTTGGCTCTGAAATGTTGAAATCATACTATCCCCAGAAGTTTCCGTGTTAAAAAATTTATTGAACAATCGTATTGCCTCGTACTAAAGTTCATATTTGAATAAAATCTTCAAATTATGAACCCTGCCGTATACACTGAACAAATATAGAAATCTGCGTAGTTTCTTTCTATGCAAATAAACAAATAATGTCAATCTACCATCAATCCATCAATTACTTGAATGAGTAATCTTTGTAAATATTTGTCGATGACCATTAAAAATTTTACCTGCTGCTGCATTCAGCCGTATTTTCGTGATTGAGTAACAAACATCCCGACATACATTTGTGTGAAATGTGATGTGAAAATGTATGTTATTCCGAAACTTTCTACAAAAAAATCTTTTTTTGAAAGAAAGAAAGAAATACCATTTATTCACGGCTATACGGTACATACAGGTCAAACAGAAAAATAAAATAAAGTGAAAAACAAAAATAGAATTAAAATAAAAAGTAAAAACACGAACAAAAAGGTCTCCGCAGCCGTGAAAGGAGCTGCCTCAGCACCCGCTGCAGATGTGTATGACCACACACACCCACAACACTGATCTTCAGTCAACCCGTGCACAGAGCCCTTCGCACACACCACAGGCACAGCAACCCGTTTGCACAATATACTACACAAACTACACAATAATATAACAATTTAAACTTTTTATAAGGTGAGATAAACTATAACAAACATGTGATTACACACAAACTAAATAAATAAATAAAAGGTTATTAAAACAATTACAATATAGTCTTTCGTTTTTAATATGCAAAAATATTAAAAAATGGACTCGTTTTAATTATTTTTTTTCGTATAAAACGTTCAAACTTGCATTCTATCTATAATACTTTAAAAAAAAACGACGTACAGTTGACTTATTTTTGTTTTGTAACAAAGAAAAAGCTTCAGCGTGAGTCTTCTTAAAAAATGAGGTAGGTAACACGTGGGGTAATAGGCGTTTTTAAAATCTCCTTTCACTTCACTACGAGACGCGAATCCTATTGCGAGCTTAAAGAAGTTCTAAGTTTTAGTTTTGATATAGTTACTAAAAGTTACATAAAACTTTTTGCATTAGAATGATGCTGTTCACAGGGGTTAGCGAAGCAGAGTTTTCTCAAAGTGTCTCAAAGTGTTTACGACAACATTGTTCTTATATGGGACGTTTGGGTATTTTCTTAGGGAAATGGCATTCGCAATACGGAAATCTTTCATGGGCTTTGTTCATGTTAACTGGCTTTTAGATCCTAGTTCGATATATAACTAAAAAAATAACAACAAGAGTTTCTAGTAGTCTAGTGGCTAGCGACCCTACCTACGAAGCTGGAGGTCCCGGGTTCGAATCCCAAGTCGGGTCAGTATTTATATGATGAATATTGATATTGGTACCGGGTTTTGGTTGTTTTATGTATGTGGTGTCTTCGCTTGGTACCTAAAATACAAGCTAATGCTTAGTTTGGGACCTAGACGTTGTTGTGATTGTGTGTGTTATTATTATTATTATTATATTTGTGGCAGCGTCTAATTGTTCATCTGTCTGTCCGTCCATCTCTCATAGTCAGTTTACTCAGAGACTTATTTTTACATCTTACAATTTGAAAGAAATTGTTATACAATGGTGTAACAAAATTACACAAAAAAAAAAATGGGGTAAGTAGATCGCTACATAGATAATTAATAGAGTGAGATCCCAGTCAACCCAGACTTACGTGCTTTTAAGGAAAGATGAAATTTTTAGGATAGAATGGATACTCGCTAAGCTGAAAGTGGTGCCGTTTTACAGGTAGCTGATATTAAAGGTGAAAAAAAAACATGCTAACTTATCCAAGCGCATAAGTACAAGTGACATGCACTCTGACGCGTAAATATCTCTCTTACAACTTGTGGCTAATCTGACTTAGTGTGTTGTTAGTTTTTAGTTTATACTACTGTTTATTAAAGATAGACGTTTACGGATTTTTACGCCAACGATTCGCAAACCGATGTCGTAAACGACATTCGTTTTCGCGATCCGATGTCAAATATCGATTTCTTTCCTATGCCGTAAATAGTTTACGTGATTTTCTTACAAATATACCTGATACCTGTAAAACGGCCCCGCTTTCAGCTTAGCGAGTATCCATTCCTTTCTAAGTTTATATTATACAACCGATCCTAAAAATTTCATCTTCCCTAAAATCACGTAAGTGACTGGGATATTGGACTATAAAGAACGAAAAAAAAATTCAGCGTAAAAAATTACATAGAGGTTTCCGAATGACTTTTTTATTAAATTAAACGGTTGTTTAGATGGGCGCTCCTAAAGTTTAAATAAAGAATATGCCCCTCTATAACTTATCAACTACAGGGTGGAAAAATTGGTAGCACGCATTTTTTCAAAGGCGTCAGCGATTTAAAAAGCTTTTCACCTTTTTCTCCTTTTAGCTTTGCATTTCGTTTCACGATAATAAACGGATAAGAAACTTCGGAATATATTAATCATGTCAAAGGAAAATACAATGTTAACAATGTTTTTTGTGCAAAAACTCAAATCTTTACGTTCCGTATCACGCGATGTACCCATCAGATTTCACTTAACGTCTCAATAGTGCGGAGACTTTGTTTATTGGACGCTAAAAAAAAAAAAATTGTACTGAATTGTAACGTTTTATCCGATTAAAGATTTATTTGTTTGAAAATTGATAATGAGGGCGTCTTGTTATTTTTCCATTTAATATAAATATTATGTTTAATGAAAAGTAATCAGTGAAAGATTTTTTTTGATGTCTACAAAAATGTAGAAGATACAAATTTTTAGAGTCGCGCTACACGGAAAAAACAAATTTTCGAATCAAGAAAATATTGTTTCATATATACGGAAGAGAATATTCTCTCAAAACAAGTAAATATTTTTTCTTCTAAATTTATCCATACTCAGACCAACAAAAATGTGTTGCGACAATAATATATTTTCTTATTTAAAAAAAATATCCTCTTCCTTATATATGAAACTAATTTTCTTGGTTCAAGAAATCTTTTTTTACCGTGTATGACGTCACTCGATTACATTACTATGAGCTAACGTGGATGATTTTTGTATGCAGCGGCACCGAGTGACGTCACAAGCGGGTCGTAAAAACTTTGACCTGTTATATGTTCGGTAATAATCGGTATTTTTCCGAAATTCAAAAAGTATAGTCATCGGTTTGTTATACTCTAGCGTGTTAAATAGCGTATGATAGATGATTTTGTTGAAGAGGACGCGCTATTTTTCCATCGATTGCCAATTTATTCGGGCTTGGTTAACATTAAGTAGAGTTATCAAACGAGGGATCATCAGGGTCTGGATTTTAATGCTGGTTGGCATTAACCTGACCTGACTGACCTGACGTTTTGATTTTTAACCCTGCCGTCCGAAGAGACAAACACGCTCTCGCTACGCCATGCGAACCGTCTCTGTGTGCGTGAATCGTAACCGAACTGTTAGGTGATATTTTTATCTACGTTCTTAAACGTAACGTAAAGGTAGACTTGAAATTGTGGCAAGCGTAGGTAATGCGTTTATATCGTTGCTCACACCGCCTTTTCTGTTGGTAATTTACAGATGTTTTTGGCAATGAACAGCATTTTTTTTTCGTTCGACGTTCGTGACAGTAATATGGCTAAGCTAGGAGTAAAGTACGTACGAAATAAAAGGGTGCGAATAACCGCGACCGCTCACGGCCGCCTGTCAAATAACAAGCTACTTACAAGACGAAGGACGAAATGTACAAAGAAAATGTTACTTGAACTAGATGCGGCAGTGACTAAATAATAAAATGGAAAAAATATTAAACGACCAATTCATCGGGTTTCCATTTTATCCCAACAGCACATTATACCCCACTGCAGGGACTTAGGCCTCTCCCCAGAGTGAGGGGCTTTGGAGCTTAAATCCACCGCGCTACTCCAATGCGAGTTGGCGGATTCTTTTTTTGTATTTTTTGTAACCACAGTAGATAGAGCTAACAGTCTGAATAGGTCATTTTTAGGGTTCCGTAGCCAAATGGCAAAAAAGGAACCCTTATAGTTTCGCTATGTCCGTCTGTCCGTCTGTCTGGGGTTTTCTCGGAAAGTATTACATGAAAAATTCTTCACAATTCAAAGTTCGCACATTTTTTTTTCAGTTGTTGAGATATGCACTCCTAAAGTACCAATTTTTGTTAGAGTCATGTCCCCCCCTCTACCAGCTGAACCCTTGTTTATGGATATGTGAAAAAAATTTATGGCAGGAGTATATATAAAGTAGTTAAAAGGAAAACTTTTACAGCTAACTAGACTGTATTATTTCACGAATAATAGACTTACTTATAAAATGTACTTTTATAAGTAAAAATTTTGTAAAAATTCCATAGAAAATGACTATTTGCATTCCTATGCAGAGTTTATTCTCTTCACAATCGATACTAAAAGTCAAAGGTTCACTGTAATAGTGAATTTCGTCGTGAAGCGTCAGTTGTCCATAAAAAACGGTCAAGTTCGAGTTGACCTCACGTCGTTACTGGAGTAAATCAACGAATGTTATTCCATAGGGCAAATATTTTTCTTAAACGTAACGTAACGTGCCGTGTTTTTTTTTTTAAATCTTCCCCAAGGATTAAAATTTGATCCCGACGCAACTTCTTCGTGTAAGTATGTTAGATTTCTGGTTTAGAAGGCCTTGCGGACGAACACCGGCAGAGGTTCGTATCCGGGCGAGTACCAATGAGTTTTTATGACATAAGTACCTACATAATTATCAATAATTCCGTGCCTTCGAGAGCACGTTAACTTTTACAAAACGTCAGCCGTACTTGTAAAATATTCGACTAGGTATATTATGTTGTATCGTGATTGATGAACAAACGTTAAAATTCACATTGCGCTCCTTTTGGGTGTCTTGGGAGCTTGGGAGCTACAAAAATTTAGTATAATTTCGAGTTCTTATCCTTTTTGGGGTTCCTCTATCTGTCTGTCCGTCTGTCACCAGGCTGTATCCTATGAACCGTTATAGACAGTTAAAATTTTTACTGATGATATATTTTCTGTTGCCGCTATAACAACAAATACTAAAAAATCCGCAACCAAATTGGTTCATCCGTTTGGGAGCTACGATGCCACAGACAGATACACATTTACACACACACGTCAAACTTATAACACCCCTCTTTTTTGTCGGGGGTTAAAAACAAAATAAAATAAATATTGAAAGGGGCTCCCATACAACAAACGCGATTTTTTACTAGATTTTGCTCGATATTGACAACAGCAACAGGTGGACTTGAAAAATTCACAAAATATTGAGTTACATTATTCACTTTAAAGATATATAATTAAATTAAAATAAAATTATTTATATATTGTCCTGTGGTACGATACCCTTTGTGTTTTTACTCTATAATAGTTTTTATATAGCAGTACCGTAGTAAAGTTTACAATTTTTATAATTTTTTAAGTAAACAAGTTCACATAGTTTTAATGTTTAGTTGTTTTTCTACTGCCACTTCCACCGGCCCATTATGCACCACTGCAGGGGTTTAGGCCTCCCTCCAGGGTAAGGGGTCTTGGAGCTCAATCTGCCACGTTGCTCCATTGCGGGTTGGTGGCTCTTAGCGACTACGATGTCTTGATGGCAACCAGGACCGTAAGCTTAACGTGCTCTCCGAGGTACGGAGTTAGTGATATTTATATACTTAAGTCAGAAAAAACTCATATTGGAACAAGCCCGGATTGTTTTTTATGTAATTATATTTCTGAGAAGTACGTGTATATTTACATTATTATTTATGATGTAAATATGTACTGTTACTGAATTGTTATAGACTTTATTCATATGATATTCTCCTCTCCTGTTAATACGTTCAATAAAGTTTCAGTTAAATCAGTATAAAGGTATAAGCTGTAAAAGTTAATATATGGATACGCGGTTATACATACTTATATATGCTCGAAATATATTACTTTTCACTCAAACATATTATCATCATCATCATCAGCCCATTTTTACCCCACTGCAGGGGCTTAGGCCTCCCCCAGGGTGAGAAGGGGGGCTTGGAGCTTAAGTCCACCACGTTGCTCCACTGCGGGTTGGGAACTGTAACGACCGCCATCTATTGACAGCGTCCGGGACCGACTGCTTAACGTGCCCTCCGAAGCACGGTGTCAGTGATATTGTGTACTTAAGTCAGAAAAACTCATTGGTACACGCCCGGAATCGAACCATGGCCCTATGGGGCCTTATAACATATTATATATTAATGTAAATACATATATACATACTTGGACACAAAATACATTACCCGTTTTGGCTTCGACGCAGTCGTTTAAAAATGTTGTCACGTTTTCCAATAATAAAATTCTGTAGTTATTCCTTTTTCCATTTCAGTTACAAAAGGTTAATACTGCTACTATAAGGGTTAACAGTAAGGTATCTGTTATTCGTCTGTTACATTTTGTACTGGTACAAGTTTGTCGTGATAAGTAACAGAGACGATTTGATTTTTTTAACCTTTTCAGTTACATACCTACCTCACCTTATCAGGGGATTATGCCCCACTGCAGAGGATTGGACCTCCCCTCGAAATGACGGTTCTTGGAGCTTAATTCACCATGCTGCTCCAGTGCGGGTTGGTGGAAGTTTGTCGTGATAAGTAACAGAGACGATTTGATTTTTTTAACCTTTTCAGTTACATACCTACCTCACCTTATCAGGGGATTATGCCCCACTGCAGAGGATTGGACCTCCCCTCGAAATGACGGTTCTTGGAGCTTAATTCACCATGCTGCTCCAGTGCGGGTTGGTGGAAGTTTGTCGTGATAAGTAACAGAGACGATTTGATTTTTTTTAAACTTTTCAGTTACATACCCACTTCACCTTATCAGGGGAGTATGCCCCACTGCAGAGGCTTGGACGTCCCCGCGAGATGAGGGTGCTTGGAGCTTAATTCACCATGCTGCTCCAGTGCGGGTTGGTAGACTTTGTCAAGTGCCATCTGATAATGGTAAGCGGGACCGATGCGGTTTCCTAACGTGCCCTACTATGAACAGAGTCAGTAATAATTATGTACATAAGTAAGAAAAAACTCATGCTACATGGCCTGGGGTTCGAACCACGTATTTCTAAACAGGAAGAGGGCTCGCCTTCCCATGGCTATCACGACCTCATCAGTTATCATCATCATCATCATCATCATCATCAGTATCAGTTACATAATAGCGCCTTATTCTCGACAACACAATATTAAAATACGTGTTTCCCTTTTAGCATCAAGACTAATATATTGAAATATGTCACCACAAAGTTATAGTGCTAGCGTGGGAGTGCGCGGGCGACAGACGATTGTGTCTACGGGATACCCCTCCCCAGTACAATCGTAGTCGCTTCTTTGTTGTGCATAGTCACAGATCATGCATAGTGTTTACGTTTGACTTTAGTTCTTTAGCTGTAATGACTTCATTTTCAAAGGTTAACCTACCTGTATTTTTCAAAAATGGAATCTTCCATTCCATTCCATGCCATCTACCCTTTTTATACTCCACTGCAGGGGCTTAGGCCTCCCCTCAAGATGAGGGAGCTTGGAGCTTAAATCTAGCACGCTGCTCCAATGCGGGTTGGCAGATCGTAACGACCGCCATCTATTGCCAGGAACCGGGACGGACTGCATAACGTGCTCTCCGAGGCACGCAGTCGGTGATGGTTAATGTACCTACGTAAGTCAGAAAAAACTCATGGGTACACGCCCGGATTCCGGCCATGGCCACATGGTCTTATAGATTTGAAACAGGTTCACTGCGCTCGAGCGCTCGTGCTATCACGACAATGGAATCTTAGATGATACCTAAAGTCTACAAATGTTTTCGATCGTAATTAGAAACGCTTTAATACGAATTAGTGGGTGGAGAAGAATAAGCAATAGTGTTTGTATGAAAAAGAAAATATGTATTTCATTATTTTACTGACCGGCTGGTCTAGTGGTCAGAGACCCTGTTTGCAAAACCAAAGGTTATACGTTCGATATTCGCTTGGAATAAACATGTCAATTTTCATAGTATTGAATGTTAATATCCATACACATTCTTCACTTCACTTCATCAGCCCATTTTTACCCCACTGCAGAGGCTTAGGCCTCCCCCGGGGTGAGCGGGGGCTTGCAGTTTAAATCCACCACGCTGCTCCACTGCGGGTTGGGGATTGTAACGACCGCCATCTATTGACAGCGTCCGGGACCGACTGCTTAACGTGCTCTCCGAGGCACGGAGTCAGTGATAGTTATGTACTTAAGTTAGAAAAACTCATTAGTACACGCCCGGATTCGAAGCATGGCCCTATGACCTTATAAATTTGAGACAGGTTCGTTGCGCTCTGGGCTATCACGACTCATCATCCATACACATTATCTAATATATAAAATTCTCGTGTCACAGTTTTCGTTGCCATACTCCTCCGAAACGGCTTGACCGATTTCGATGAAATTTTTTGTGCTTATCCGGTATCTATGAGAATCGGCCAACATCTATTTTTCATCCCCCTAAATGTTAGGGGTAGTCCACCCCTAATTTTTTTTTTATTTTTTAGACAAAATTTTTAATTTCTATTTTTTTATGATACAACATACAAAAATACATACAATCCTCAATTTTCACCCTTCTACGATCAACCCTTATTTTTTAATAGGGGGGGATAACTGTCACAGTTTTCGTTGCCATACTCCTCCGAAACGGCTTGACCGATTTCGATGAAATTTTTTGTGCTTATCCGGTATCTATGAGAATCGGCCAACATCTATTTTTCATCCCCCTAAATGTTAGCGGTAGTCCACCCCTAATTTTATTTTTTATTTTTTAGACAAAATTTTTAATTTCTATTTTTTTATGATACAACATACAAAAATACATACAATCCTCAATTTTCACCCTTCTACGATCAACCCTTATTTTTTAATAGGGGGGGATAACTTACTCTCAATTAAATGTTAGGCTGTTGAGCCTAACTCTTACATAGTAACATTAGTATCAAGACAGTTTATTCCTGCTGTAATTAGTGTTACCAGTGCTTGATTTTTTAAATTTTCCGCGCTTTTTCTGGATCAACACTCATTTGCCAGCATTTGTGCCGCGGGAACGAAAACGGGGAAGGGATGAATGGGAATGAGTTAAGATTGGGATAAAAAGTTATTCTTGATGAGAATGGAAACGAAAACGAAACGACACCAGGGCCAAGAACGGAAACAATAAAGTTGGTATTTTTGCGATGGGAACATGGGAAATACGGGAAAGGATGAACGGGAATGAGAAGACTGAGATAAAAAAAGTGATTTTCATGATGAACGAATACTACCCGTGCGAAGCCGGGACGGGCCGCTAGTTATTTATAAAAAAATAATGTTTAAGTTTGCATTTCAGTTGTTTGGTACCCATAATACATGTTCCATGTAGTTCGGACCTATATGACCGTGTGTGTGACCTCCCAGATTATATATTATACATCTCTTTGTTTAGCTAAATAATTATGATAAATTTTTTAAACGAATTTCACACTCCAGAGTTGATTTACGCTTGTTGTCCCACATGCTGTGGTTTTCATGAATAAAGGGAGTCACAGACCGCAATGTTAAAATTTATGTTGTGGTCGCTCTCTACGTTACTGTGAGTTTTAATGTTGCTTTTTACTCAATTAAGTTTTAATCATGATTTTCGGTCTAGTGGGTAAGGTTCCTCATTTTGGAAAACAAAAACGGTGCCGTAGGATTTGAATAATTAGCCATATTTTTTGGTAAATTCCTCTCTTCTCTGAACCAGAAAAAGAGAAATTAAGATAAAATTTTGGAATAACTTTAAAAGAAATCACTAACAAGACCGACTGAACTCGAGTATACGCCACTTTTGGCGTAGTATTAGTTGCCACATATTATTCTACTAGACAGGGTCTAGTAAGAGCACGAGCGAGACAAATCTTAAGCGTAAATATTAGTGCAATTTTTTCTAGATTATTCATTTAAATACATTAGTTCGTATTAATTCATATTAATTCGTATAAGGATTAAACCAACGTATTAGCAATTTTAGATTTAAGGTTTAATAATTTTTTTTAGATATTGTGTTTATTTTGTATTATCTTTACGCCCGCGGCTCCGCTCGCGTGGACTACACAGTTGTACCGAGACCCTTTTTTTCCGGGAAAAAGTAGTCTAGTCACTCTTCAGCTTGTAAATTATATGAATGCAAAAAATCATGACAATCCAGGTACAACTGAGAAGTTCACGCGAGCGAAGGCGCGGGCGGAGATCTAATTTGAAAATAAAGTATAGACAATATTACTCACTGATAATGTAGTTTTTTATAGGTGAATAACTTTTAAAATCAGTGTATAACTGTGTAGTCCACGCGAGCAGAGCCGTGGGCGGAAAGCTAGTATCATTACAAATTATAACCTATGTATTATTCTGATATATAAGCTATATTATTGTAAAGTTTCATTAAAATCCATCTAGCAGTTTTTGCGTGAAAGAGTAACAAACATCCAGACATACAAAACAAACTTTCTTGTATAACGTATAATATTAGTAAGAAATTTTATTTAAATCATAGAAAAAAAATACCGCATCCATAGTATGTTTCGAATCTACCTCAAGTAGGATAGCGCGTTGTCATGTGAAGAGGGTAAGAGAAGACAGCCCTGATTAGGAGAGAAATCTATTTTACTTGATATATTGTCCTCATTTTGTTCCTTTGAGAATTGTTTACTGGCTTATTTCGGACATATATGTTTCGTAGGAGAATAATTATACGAATGTATTTTTAATAATATTGGTTGGTGAATAATATTTGTTTTTAAATATAACTTGGTAATTTATTTAACACGCAAAAATGGGTTAGAATTAAAAAAAAAATCTTATTGCTATGCAATGCTAAAGGCTGGCGATTATTATAGCTATTTATAAGGGGTAAATTTAGATGGGGTTGTACTTCCTAGGAAAGTTGAAATCTGTCTGACTCTAATACTTGTAGAAATAAGGGAAGGTTGTCGTGTTCTCAGCCACGCCTCGCCGACCAGTAGATGTAGTAAAACAAAAATAAATTTACTAATAAAATAAATTTAATAAACTAAAGACTATTTACAATATTATAGAACACAAGTCTATAGGTGACTTGCGTACCTGAGTGCGGTGGTGTTTCTACTGGTAAGAATTCATGTTGTTGCTAATTTTATACGTTTTATGAACTTGCGTTACAATTTTGTATTTTGGCCAATCAGAAAACGTTTGGTGTCATCCGAGAGTCCAAAGTATTTGGGCTGTACGATGTCACGTGTACTGAGCTAGCAGAAATATTGTTTTTCAATAAAAATAAATGACGGTGAAAAATGATCGGAAAATGTTGCGACATTGGTGTCACTGATTTGGACTTTAGTATAAGCGCTCAATACCCTTATATATTTATTGTACCTAGCTATGTATTATACTTTGGAAATTTCATTAAGTAATTCTTTTTAGTTCCCGAGTGTAATGGCTGTGACAGACGGACTGGACGAAAATATAAGGATTTCGATTTTTGACATTTAGCTACAGAACCCTAAAATTTTATTTAAAAATTATTTTTCAAAAATAATATTATACTTACACTAATAATTAAGTTAATTTGTTGAATCATCATTACTAGTAGTCGTCCAGTAGTCGAAATTCGACCACTGGTCGACCACTAGTATTATACAATACACTTTTTGGAAACTACCAATAAATAAATAGAGGCGTGAGTAAATCAGTTCAAACTGCATTAAACGACAGACGGTTGACAATATTTGTAATATATATTAGGTACATATATATTTTAGCTTTCTGCACTCCTGCTCCACACAAACTCCTCTTTATATACAAGGTGAAAGTTTAACAACAATCCCAATTTTAATAAATGATTTTCGGTAAAAAAGCGATGGCCGTCTTGTTTCCTTTTAGTATCGTTCATTAGTAAAATATTGACATATGACTATACAAAACTTTCCCGAAAAAACCAATAACTCTAGTCACCGTTCACGGCCGCTGCACGTTTCGACCCGCTTCGGTCTCAAGATATGGGTCGCGTCCACAGACAAGACAACCTTTAGACCACGCTTTAATAAACGTCAGTACGAAAACGAAATCGCCAAAAAGTGGCGGGTTGCGGGGAGAGGTCGGCTAGTTTTCATTGGCTCGTTCAAAATTGACAATTTAATGGCTTCTAACGTGCTTCCAACTGGCGGCTCACTAGTGATGTAGTTATGTAGTGTCACTACATAGCCTTGGCGAATGCTACTCCCTGTTAAAGCGTGGTCTAAAGGTTGACTTGTCTGTGGTCGCGTCGTAAAAAGAAGGCAACCAAACGTTATAAAATAACACTGTAGATAAATTAATTTAATATGAAAATGGAACCTATATTTATTGTTTACGTAATGAGATCTATTGGTGATACATAACATCTAGAATTTTTTTGGATGGTTGTTAAAATTTCATCCTGTATAGATTTCAGTTTTGTTTTATATAATATAAAGAAAAGTTGACACTTTTCTAGAGCACTAATACGGTTTATTAACGATTCCTTAACTGCTTTATAACCGGTGTTTATAACACTAGACTAGTGCTCACTTTGTATTATTTTTGCTTTTAGTTTATCACATTGTTTATTTTGGTTCGCTTTCCGTATTGTATTTCCATATAGATTGGACCTTTCGAGCGGCCGCTGCCACTTGGTATAGCAGTCGATCGGTTATTTTCCTTGAGTTTCCATTTTAATATGTTTTTCCAGCGAGTAGTCAATCCGTAACTACATTAGTAATAGGATCGTGGCGTTCGATACGATCGAACGAGTCTGCATTACATGTTCTGACAGCTGTCTTTTTTATCGATATCGGCAATAAGTCGCCTCTGTTTTTAACTAGTTTTCTTCAACCGCACGTTTCTTTCTTGAACCAATCATTAAGACGACCGCTTAGCCTAGTAGGTAGCGACCCTGCCAACGAAGCTGGAGGTCCCGGGTTCGAATCCCAGGTCGGATCAATATTTATATGATGAATATTGATACTGGTACCGGGTAGTTGTTGTTATATGTATGAGGTTGTTATGTTTAGAACTACTTGATTTTCAGTTGAAGATTTTGCAACTCAGCAGTTTCCTCAGGCTTCTTCAATGGATTTTTAAATAAAAATTATTTAATTATTTTGTAGTTTTATTTCGAATAATTACAATTTATTTTATTATTTAATTTACAATGTTATATTTATTTAAATATAAATGATACGAATTTAGATGTTTACTATGAACTGGTAGATGGTAGTCTCTCACAAAATTATGATTTGTATGGGCTTTTATAGTAGAAGACAAACAATTCAACAATGGTGGTCTGTTTGACGCAGCTGCCCAATTCCTTATCATATTTCTAATTAATTTAGTTAGATAACAGTTTTATTACTTTGTTTGTGCTCTTTCTAAACAATAACACATTGATACAGTTTTGGATAATTTCGGCGCCATCAATAGATAATTGAATACATCAAAACAATTTTAGAGTAATTAAGATAAAACTTTGGCGTCGACTAGGCGCAGTTCAAGGGCTTGCACGTGTGCCATGATACAAAAGTTTGCGATGTTTAAAGATTTTATGGAATATTACAGAAAATAAGTGGTACATATTAGTGGTATATAACACCTTTCCACCTAAACTAAACAATTAAAAGCATAAAATGAAATTAGTATTACAAGTATTACAAAAATGTGAAGTAGTATTCTACAATTTAAAACAATGAAATCTTAAGTACTAATTACATACAATAAAAAAAAAGGGAATGAAAGATTTGTATTTAGAAATCTTTTAATAACGTACAATTTCTTAATTATTAATATTTCAAGAATAACGTAATTTTCCACTCTCTGTACTAGGACTTCTTTGAAGCGTCCTAAGAGGTGTTGTTGTAGTGGGACTATCTCGTCCTTCACTATAAGCAGGATTTTTTACAGTCATTTTAACACTAGGTTCTATGTGAGACCTTCTATTAGTAAAACATTGGTTATTTATCTGCATACAACAACCTTGAGACTCTTGACTATTCTTAAAACACATTTTAAGTAAACTGTATATTTTACAATATTTAAAGATTCTTTTAGTCAATTTAGACAAAAACACACCAGTACCTTGATGTATATAGTTACTATTTCAGTTTCATTGTATATTACTCGTAGAATCTTTAAATATTGTAAAATATACAGTTTACTTAAAATGTGTTTTGAGAATAGTCCAGAGTCTCAAGGTTGTTGTATACAGATATATAACTAATGTTTTACTAATAGAAGGTCTCACATAGAACCTAGTTTTGAAATGACTACAAAATCAAATAGTATTAATTTTTCAGTAATAATCTCAGCATTATGAACAGGTATAGCAAAATCTTGTGAAAATTTCGTAAGATCATCTTGTATTGTAAGTATAAATTTATTTCATATTTTGGAATACCTAAATTAATACTTACCGATCAAGGTAGTGAATTTATGTCTAATATATTTCAAAATGTAGCAAAAATGTTTAAAATTAAAAAACTGACTTCTACAGCATACCATTCCCAAACAAATGGAGCATTAGAAAGAAGTCATGCAACCTTAAAAGACTATTCAAAACAATACGTAAATGATGAACAGAAAGATTGGGACGAATATATCCCTTTAACAATGTTTTCATACAACACCAGTGTACATTCCAGTAGTAAATATACCCCTCACGAATTAGTGTTTGGAAATAAACCCTCATTACCTAGTTCACCTGAAATAAATGAAAATGATCCAACTTATAATGATTATCTCAAAAATTTAAAATATAAATTAAATAAAACTTTATCATTCGCACATGAGAATTTAATTAAATCAAAAGAAAATTCTGAAATTAGATACGATACTAAACTAAAGATACCCAAGTATAATATGGGAGATCCCGTATATTTAAACATTAAACCTAATAATAAATTAAAACCAACTTGGAAAGGACCATATGAAATAGTTGATATATATAAAAATAATGGAACCGTTTTAATTCGAAAAGAAAAACGAAAACTTAGTAGAGTACTTAGAGATAGAATTAAATTAGCGCATATACGAAATAATCAAATAAATGTTTCAGGCTACTCATTACGGCCGCGCAAGCGATAAAAATCACTCCTATAGAAAAAGGAACCAGATTATATTTTGATCGCATAGGAACAATAAAACTCCTAGTAGATCAATGGAAATTAGTTAGCTTTAAGGATATCTCTATGATACCCAGAACGTTGTATATAATCGAATATAATTGTAAACAAATTAAAGCAAGATGCCCCGAATTAGAACATATAATTCATGACATGAAATGTTTAAATAGAGCAAATAATACTGAAAAATACATTCAAAAATTACACAAAATGTACAATTCTCTCTCTCATTTAACTGCAATAAAACGAATGAGAAGAGGATTGTTCGATGGAATAGGTTCTTTAATGAAACCGTATTTGGAACATTAGATAGCGATGACGCTGTTTATTATGATGAATCTATAGACAAAGTTCTTAAAGATGATGAACATTTTTATAGACTAATGAAAAATCAGATTCAAGTAACTCAGTCAGCAATTACAAATTTTAACGCTACGATTAGAAAAATTAATCAAAACGAAAAAATTATTGAACATAACTTTATTACTATAGAGAAAATGTTAGTAGATTTCAATAATTCATTTGATGTAATAAACGCACGTTCTTCTCTAAATACATTGTATTCAACATTGAACATCATGTGTACGGAATTGTCATATGACTTAAACATTATAATGAATTCAATCCTTTTCGCAAAACAAAATGTTCTGCACCCCGATATAATAACACCTGGTCAAATCTATACTGAATTAACACAAAATTTAAAGTATTTAAAGCAAAATAATGAATTCCCTTTGCCATTAAATTTAGAAGACATTTATTTATTTATTGATATTTCAAAATTGACTGTATTTTACATCAATTATAAATTAATTTTCATATTACATATCCCTTTGGTTACTCCTAACGAATATGAACTGTATCATGTACTACCGTTACCGGTACCACATGGAAATAATGAAAATAGCTTTGCCTTAGTGTAACCATCTAAAAGATATATAGCTACTATTACTAACAAACAGGCTTATACACAGTTTAACGATATTCAATCTTGCATAAAATTATCTTCAGAACATTACATCTGTAAAGATTTAAATGAATATTCTTCAGTATCTAACCCTTCTTGTGAATCATTATTCTTATCTAAAGTAATAAAAACTTTGCCTCATGATTGTAATACTAAATTATTATATGCCTTTGTAGAAATTTGGCAAAAGTTAGTAAACAATAGGTGGATATATATATATATATATATATATATATATATATATATATATTCAAAACTTACTAAATTTACTGTAGATTGTACTAATCACGAAACTCGAGTCTATACTTTGGTAAATACTGGAATTGTGGAATTGGACCGTGATTGTAAAGGATATGCAAACTTGATACAATTGACTACAACTAGTGATCAAATATCAAATTTTACATCTCCATATATAGGATTAGATATCACACAAGATGACTGTTGTAATGAAGCAAAAATTAATAAAACTAAATTGTCACTGAATCCCCTTCAAATTGGTAATATCCAATTAGATGATCTAAATTTAGCTTCGATAAAACTTTATTCGCTTAACGAAGAAGTCACTAAAATGCAAGAATCAACAGATTCTTTTAGTCAATTTAGACAAAGACACACCAGTACCTTGATTTATATAATTACTATTTCAGTTTTCTTGTATATCTTTAAATCTTTAGTATAGTATATAAGTATAGACTATAGAAGTATAAGTATAGAATCTTTAAATATTGTAAAATATATTACAGTTTACTTAATATGTGTTTTAAGAATAGTCCAGAGTCTCAAGGTTGTTGTATACAGATATATAACCAATGTTTTACTAATAGAAGGTCTCACATAGAACCTAGTGTTGAAATGACTGTACAAAATCCTGCTTATAGTGAAGGACGAGATAGTCCCACTACAACAACACCTCTTAGGACGTTTCAAAGAAGTCCTTGTACAGAGTGTGGAAAATTACGTTATTCTTATAATATTAATAATTAAGAAATTGTAATAATTCAGGAATTGTACGTTATTAGTATCGAATATTGCTCCGGTTGAGCTAGAGCAAATGCTCTATCGCAATTCGTAAGCCATGCCGAAAGTGTATCCCTATTTCCGTCGTACGAATCAAATTTAATTAAAGTATAAATTCTTAGTTTATTTCCATCATTAGATGAGCTAGCCTTTTCATCAAACCTAGGCATCCTAGTTTGCTCAAAAGACATTATTTAAAATTTTCTTTAAATATTAAAGGAATATCAAATTTATTTCAAATAAATTGTTTTAAGTATTATTAACGATTATAACTTTATAATTTAATTCAACATAATTTTTTAAACTGATTTTATTAAATTGTAGTAATTCTATAAATTTTAAAAGTTATTTTATATCTCTAAATATTTTTATTAAAAGAAATGATTAATAATAAATTGATTACATAAAATTTATAAAACAATTATTAAAGTAATTACAAGAACAATTATAAAATATTATTAAAAGAATTAATTATTATAAGAAATAACCAAAATAACTATTAAAAGAAATAACTGTGGAAATATTGCAGTTAACTATCAAGTTATGTCACGGGGAGAGTGACCGTCACATAAAAGAATCAAGTAATACTCACAATATTTGAACAATCATTTTCAGACGTTACTTCGAAGACTCAGGGATTGTTGAAGCAGAAGACAGCAGTTGCAGTTTAGTCCTGGTAACTGGTAAGTTGGTTGCAGTTGCTCTTCGAGAATCTGCACTATATCGTCAAAATCTGGCGTAGTGAGGTCTCGTACTGAAAATAAGATCAAACGTTCTGAGTATGAACAACGAAGTTTTGTAGACAAGACTATGAAAGTCTTGGAAGGCGATGTTTCTTGAAGAAACTAAATTCCGAAGAATATTTTCGTCTTCTTAAAAATGGACGGCGATTCTTTCAATATTCTGGTTTGTTATGCTTCCTTTGGAGAGGCACGGCGATCCTTTAATTTTCCGATCAATTTTTTCGTTATTTTTCAGGGATCTTTTATTGTAAAGGTTTAGGAACCACCACAGAGGATATCCGTGTCAATTTTGGAAGTATCCCACTTCTGACACCAAAAATTTAATCTTCTCTTCTGTTATGTTTCTAACTACTTGATTTTCAGTTGAAGACTTTGCAACTCAGCAGTTTCCTCAGGCTTCTTCAATGGATTTTTAAATAAAAATTATTTAATTATTTTGTAGTTTTATTTCGTATAATTACAATTTATTTTATTATTTAATTTACAATATTATATTTATTTAAATATAAATGATACAAATTTAGATGTTTACTATGAACTGGTAGATGGTAGTCTCTCACAAAATTATGATTTGTATGGGCTTTTATAGTAGAAGACAAACAACTCAACAATGGTGGTCTGTTTGACGCAGCTGCCCAATTCCTTATCATATTTCTAATTAATTTAGTTAGATAACAGTTTTATTACTTTGTTTGTGTTCTTTCTAAACAAGAACACATTGATACAGTTTTGGGTAATTTCGGCTCAATCATCAATAGATAATTGAATACATCAAAACAATTTTAGAGTAATTAAGATAAAACTATGGCGTCGACTCGGCGCAGTTCAAGGGTTATCTTGCACGTGTGCCATGATACAAAAGTTTATGTTTAAAAATTTTATGGAATATTACAGAAAATAAGTGGTACATATTAATGGTATATAACAGTGGTGTTTTCGCTTGGTACCTAAAACACAAGCTAATGCTTAGTTTGGGGCCTAGACATTGTTGTCATGTATACGTTATTATTATTATTTACTTTAACAGATGTCACTGCTTTACTTATCACATCAACCAAGTCGACACTTTCGTGATTCTTTCTATTCAAAAGTACACTTGAATACAGCCGTAATATCGCATAAATAACAAATTGACGAATATACTTTGATCAGAACCATGATGTCTTCTGTGTCAGCACTTGAGTGTATCAGACTTAAAAGTCATCATCGTTCTAATCAAAGTATAGCTGTCAATTTTTACGTTATGCGTTATACGTTTACGTTATCTCTTTTGGTGCAACTCGCTGTAAATCTTTACATGAAAAATTAAAAAACGATAATATGCCAAACTGTAATGAAGGCACCATAATACATGAACGTATTAGTACCTACTATCCATATAGTAGAGGATCCGAATTAACAATGGCCTTCACTCATCTGTTTCAACGATAAAATTTTTTTGTTATCAAATTTATTACATAGAAAATACATCGCCAATGGGTTGGCTAAAAAATTGCTACCAAGGCTATGATTAATTGAAAATTGATAAATGACTTTTTATTTTGACTTAACACATGTGTTTAACAAATAAATTTAATACCAATCGAAAGTATGAAGCCTACAGAATATGCAAACGTTGGGTTTTTCATTTTTTACCTGGCATAACTACTGGGTTGGCAGGTATAAACAAGTACATTTGTTCTTCGTTTTGCTTTCTTTTTATTTGTAAATTTTAATTTTTAACCGTTCACTTTGTTTATTTTTATTTACTTTCCTGAAAGACTTTCCACAAACTTCAAGGTAAGTATAAATCGCTATATTATTATTATTTTATTAATCATAGCCTTGCCAAGAAGTTTTTAGCCAACCTATTCGCGATGTATTTTCTGCGTACTAAATTTAATAACAAAAAAAATTCAGCGTTGAAACAGATGGGTAAAGGTCGTTGTTGATTCGGTTCTTAGACTAATAATATCTGTAATATTGGTGGTTACATTGATTGTCAGTCAATGTCAACGTATAAAAAATTGTATTTTTGAAAATACTGAAAAGACACCAATTTAGTTGATTTCAAAACACAAAAGAAACTTATTTACTATTCAGAACGAAATTATAGTGAAGAAATTAAAAATATTCTAGATTTTTTCCGTAACAATGAAAATATGCCTGACAAAGTTATATTTCTCCATTATAAAAATCTTAAAAAATAAACTGATATTCGGCTTTGCTTTGAGCACTTAAAATCTATTATCAGCCCAATTTAGACAATGTTGTTTTAGTAATTTCTTTGTCTTTTAACTAATTTACTAGTTTTGTAAATGTATTTCGTTCGACTAACGGCAATACAACAACAAACAAATAATGTTGTTTGTTCGTAAACAAGAAACCTCCAATTTTTCAGGAGAAGAAAAAAACTGTTTTTGTGCTATATTACCTAGATATCTTTTGTTACTAAAGTAAAATGTGAAATAGGTTCAATAAATGATGTACTTATATTAACATTACTTTTAATCCATAATTTACTTAAATATAAAGTTTACTTAAAAGTAAAACTTTATATTAAAGTTACCTGTGGGTTACGACATTTAGTTTATACTATTTATTTGCAATGTTGGTTAACACACATTTTACTAAAACATTTTTTATAAAATAATGGGCCAATTGTGGCTTACGATATTTTGTCTATAGGTGTGCGGGATACAACTGAAACGATTTACGCAAAAACTTTATTTTTTTATTTTGTGAGTTACGACCCATTGCCGTTAGTCGAACGATTTACTTGTTTGTGATGGTGTGCTGATTTTTTTAATGTAGAATTTCAGCGAGTCTGTTCAGTTAAAGCTTATGAATATTTTCATGCGTTTCTTTTGTAGTACGAACAGACGTGTATTCTGAAGGTTACAATGATTTCCTCACTATGTAATGGTAATGAAATTTCTATGAATAGCATATTTTTGTACTTGTATTCGTTTTTCTGTGTCCACCTTTTAGATAGATCCAGTCAGTGGGCAGGTGCGGCCTCTTCTTATACAATTCGTAGAGGAATATATGTTCTCAAAGGATTGAAGAGTCAACAGCTGGGTTCGAATTTCTAAGTTGCTTCAACTTTTTGAAATGATCACGATAAAAAACTAATTTGATTTTTCATTTATTTCCCCAGCGGTCATAAAAGTACGAATTTACTAGAAGCCCTCTTCTGCGTTTACCGTTTCACTATTCATACTCTAGCTAGCTGTTGCAAGATGACGAGTTTCAGTGCGAGTTTTAGTCACAGTTTCAGTACGCCCACGCGCCGGTCTTCACCCTCGCGAAATCCTCGTGCGCCGTTCTTCACCCTCACGAAATTGCGTTTGACAGTTTCGACACTATGAAGTGACATTTCTGACTCTATCAAAACCAAACGCTGCTGTCAAATTTATTTACTCTATGCCAGCAGCAAACTGAGCAGTAAACTACACCGGAACAGATCCCTAGATTTAGACATAGTATTTTTTTAATTTCTTATTTTTTTTTAAACAATTTATTTGGTCTGCTAACAGATTTAACTATATGAGTTTATGAACTATGATAAAGTATACACTAATTAGTTTAGAATGCTAATCCAATTATATGAAAACTCGACTTGCACGGCGTATTAACAATCAATTTAAAACGTTAAATTTAAAAATAAAAAATAAATTAATATTTTAATAAAATATAAAGAAATCAGCATTACATTCCAAAAAGAAAAACACAGTCTAGGTTGTTATACAAATTAGATGGACCTATGTTTACATAAAGCCTTTTTAAACAAAGATAATAATTTGATTGCAATAGGCCCACATCTATAAGTATCACTGTAAAAACTGGCTTTAAAATATGTAACTGTATAGAAACGTTCAGGTTTTGTAATTCCTCGTCACAGACACTTACGCCAAATTTCGGCTTACGCAGTTCTCGCTTCGGCGGGAATGTAAAAGGATTTTTTTTTCTGTGCCGCATGTCAAGAAAAAGATTTCTTTTATATAACGAAGTAATATTTTAGAAGGACGAAACTTTCGCCGGAATTATTCGCGTTAGGCCCCGATTTATGGAAAGTCGTATACGTCATTAAAAGTTGCCGACAAGTTGGCTCCTTGTTTATGTACAGGGGCGCGATCTCTGTAATTATGGCGCGTACCCGTTACACGTATACGACACGACATAATATCTCCGACAGAGCTCTACCACCGATGTCAGGGAAAACTGGATAGGCTTACTTGTTTTTTTCAGGGGGTGAAACAAACGGAAGGAGTTCAAAACTTTAATCCGATTGTGAAGTTGATTTACAACATATTTGCTTTTACTTTTCCACTACTATAAGACATTAGATATTTTGGTTCAAAAAAAGTTACATGGCCAGACTTCAAATTATTTATAATAGCTAAGCCTAAACTGTTGTTATGAAATTGATTGTGCAAGACTGTTTTAAGCTAATGCTTAATTCTATCTTTTTTTTAAAATTATTATTAAAGTATCGAAATTATTATTATCATTCTTAAATCTAATAACAGCTCCAATATTGATCCGATAATTCCTGTTTGTAATTTCCATATGATCGGGTTAATGGAAATAATTGCAGATTAAATTATATTTATTTTCATGAAGATTAATTACATATTTCTGTACAATTCCTTAGAAAATACCTGCACGGTCGAGCTTTTTATGATAGTTATCTATACCCTTATACATGTTACAAAGAAATAAAACTAGTGATGCAATTTTTTTTAGGAATTTCAACCAATTTATGGAGATTAAATACGCATGGTCAACGTGACACGATCAATCACATCGTTTTTGGTGTCGTGTCCCACGCGTGAGAGTCAATACACTTAACTTCATCAGCCCATTTTTACCCCACTACAAAAGTCTAGGCCTCCCCCGGGGTGAGGGGAGCTTGGAGCTTAAATCCACCACGCTGCTCCACTGTGGGTTGGGAATTGTAACGACCGCCATCTATTGACAGAGGCCGGTACCGACTGCTGAACGTGCTCTCCGAGGTACGGAGTCAGTGATAGTTATGTATTTAAGTCGAAAAACTCATTGGTACACGCCCGGATTCGAACCATGGCCCTATGGCCTTATAAATTTGAGACAGGTTCGTTGCGCTTTGGGCTATCACGACACTTCAATCATCACAGTCAATACACACTGAACAGTATTCCTTGCAGCCGATCGAGTTCGCCTACTTCTTGGTTTGTACAATATATCTAGTTGTATATTATGTCTAATTTACTCAGGTAAATCCAAATTGAGCGAACGAGTATTAAAAACCTACAAATCTGAAAGCAGGTTTTGTTTTTAACAATCTATAATATCCAGAGAAAGTTTAGGTTTTAGACTTTATTTCGGATTGACTTCTTCAATGTATGACAAACAAATTGATGATTATAAACTACACAACACATATAATGCAAAAACGTCTTGTAAATATTGTTGCTTACTATAAAAATAACACCAACAGAAAACGAGTTTTAAACTAATTCAGGCACATCTGCGCGTCGCTTACATAAGATTCAACAGTTAGACTTGCATCGATGTTGCGCAAACTCCGCACTAATATGTCACCACGTGTATATTGAAAGTGGAATGAAAATGTACGAACACGTATCTTCACTTACGGTATGTTAGTTAAACTTACCGTCTGAATACAAAGTATATGTACACGTGTGATGCCAAACAAGTTGTAATAGACTTCAGTTTATGTTGTACTTTGGAACTCTGCGATAATATTTCACTATATTAGACGTGCGACAATGGAAACTTTTTCAAAGGTCTTGAAGTTTCCTTTCTGTTTGTAAGCAGCTGCTATCGAAACAAAGTTCATCTCTGTATCGACACATAATACCTAACTTCAGTAAGAGTGTTTGTATACACTTACTGAATATATCTGAGCTTTAGACTTTAAGGGTTCCAGAGGTACTCGAAACACTTCTGGTTTGAAATTGGAAATAAGAAAATAGAGAAGGAAAATGGGATGGTCGGAAGTAAAGAATCAAGAACTCTGTTGGTCGCGTGCCTGTTGATGTCCACAATAATCCATATCACTCGTTCGCGCCAACCAATCATATTCGTACTTGGAATTTTTGTATATAACTTGTTGGGCGGGGACGCAGACGCCAGCTGTCATCACGACATAGTACCTAGCACCGTCTCACGACAGCGGGTTCGATTCCCACCCGAGACAAATATTTGTGTGCATGAACATGTCTATTTGTTGCGTATGTGGGTTTAAAATATTTATACATGTGTATAATATAAAGAATATTTAAGTATGCTTGTCAGTTGTCTAGTACCCATAACACAAGCATAATACTTGCTAACTTTGGAACTAGATGGCGGTGTGTGGGATGTCCCAGGTCTTATTATTATATGAGAATCTGCAACATAGTGTCCCTAATTAAAACAGACGCCGTGCTCTCTATTGTATATAGGCTTGCTGTCCACTTTATTATTCTATCGTGAGAAGAAATAGATATATAATAACAATTATACGTAAACGAATTGTATGGAAACGAATATTATTGATTGATTTCAAGTGAATTACACCTTTATCGCGCTAAACGACAGTTCACGCCACCTTTACACTCAGCTCGTTTATTCTTTCTTCACACATAACCTCTCTGCTATCACTCGACTGTCACTGTATTACACCAAATCTGACTGATGTGGATTTTTTATATAGGCCTAGTGGGTCCGAATCTAGGAGGGTAAGTTTTAGGGTGCGACAGTTTTACGTGTATTGTTACGTGTACATCCTCAATCTCTGGAAAGCTCTACAACGTTTTAACCTTCGAGTACCTTGTAAAATATACTTGGCAGCCGTTAGAGAAGTTACTCTAGTGGAGATGAAAGAGAAAATCATTGATGTGTCCAAGCAAGTGATGACGACGAAGTGAAGGCAAAGTTTAGAGAAAATACAAACAGTTTGTCAGCCTCAAAGTGAAGTGCAAAATTTAGAACAGTGCATAGCGAGGGACAAGTGTATTTACTTTCCTGTAAAGTGTAACGAATCGAAATAACCGTATAAAGATATTGCAATGCGTTTTACTTTGCAATAGACAAAAGTCGGTAATGATTTTGTCTACAATAGCTTAATAGTCAATATTTTTCTTTTTCTTCCAGCCACATTCTCCAGGTCGTTTGCACACCTAGCTGAGAGGCATCCTGGGATCCTGAGAGGGAAGATGAGACCTGCTGAGCCGATGTTGATCTGGCTGCGTTACCTAGAAATCACCTTAGGACAGGTTCGTAGACAAATTTTGTTTTTATAGGTCACCAGGTCGTGAGTCGTGATAGCCCAAACAAAGCGCAACGAACTTGTCTCAAATTTATAAGGCCCCATAGGGCCATGGTTCGAATCCGGGCGTGTACTAATGAGTTTTCTAACTTAAGTACATAACTATCACTGACTCCGTGCCTCAGAGAGCACGTTAAGCAGTCGGTCCTGGACGCTCTCAATAGATGGCGGTCGCTACAATCCCCAACCCGCAGTGGAGCAGCGTGGTGGATTTAAGCTCCAACCCCCATTCTCACTCTAGGGGAGGCCTAAGCCCCTGCAGTGGGGTAAAAATGGGCTGATGAAGTGAAGTGAAGGTCACCAGGAGGTGCTGTAATAGATATGTCTCTCCCAACGGCTGGGCAGATTTCAATGCGATTTTTTGCGTTATATAAGTATTACTTGAGAACAGATTATTAGATCAGTTTTACGGTCGTGAACCACTAGGGGGTGCTGCAGTAGATTTGTTCAAGTAAATTTTGTGATATAAGCTTGGCAACTTTACTACAAATTATACTACAAGTAACTAAAGACTTGTCAAGTTGCTTCACATAAGTTATTGTATTGCTGACCTGTGGGCTGACCGATTGGCCGAGTGGTTAGAGATCTTAACTGGGGAGCCAAGGGTCGCGGGTTCGATTCCCGCCCGGGACAATTATTTGTGGGCATGAACATGTTTATTTCGTTCCGGGTCTGCCGACGTAAAATATTTATATATTATTAAAAAAATATTTAAGTATGTATAACAGTTGTCTAGTAAACAATAACACAAGCATAATACTTGCTTACTTTGGGACTAGATGGCGCTGTGTTGGACGTCCTATGTATTTGAATATTTAAATATCAATACCTCAGTACCTTAACATTACAATAGTCTGTGCCGCAGTGCGTAGAGATTTTGGCAGTGACTGAAATAGGGTGAAGTTGCTTGAATAATACGAATTTTTCAGGTGAAAACTTTTCTTGTTTGAAGAGAGTTAAAAATTTTCTGAAATTAACTTTGAGCCAAGAAAAATTAAAATTTCTGTTGTTTTTGTCTGCAGAACCATAATTAATGCAAAGTATGACGTCGTAACACTAAGACGATTTCTGAAATACGCAATAATATGTTGTAAGAATATAATTTTAGGGACTTATTTTGGACGGACGCTGTCAATAGATGGCGGTCGTTACAATCCCCAACCCGCAGTGGAGTAGCGTGGTGGATTTAAGCTCCAAACCCCCTCCTCATCCTGGGGCGAGGCCTAAGCCCCTGCAGTGGGGTAAAATATGCTGGTGATGATGATGACTTATTTTTGTTGTATTCGATTAAATATTGTATGGATTCATCGCTTTGCAGTTTTCAGGAAAAGCCACTGAGACGAAACTTATTCTTCTTACGAGCGAGCAACTCTTTTAATAGTGTTTAAAACAGTGACAGCGACTTGGAATTGTTTACATCTAAAACTTCTTATGTGAAGAAAAGCTTTACGTCGGACTTTTTCGACCTCACGTGCTTGACGTGCCCGACGGCACAAATGATTCGTGTGCGTGCAAATCACACATATTAACCTGACTTTTTTGCCGTTTATATCATAGTTTATACCTATGAATAACTATGTTTACTTCAATTTTTGTATCATCATCAGCCCATTTTACTCCACTGCAGGGGCTTAGGCCTCCCCCAGGGTGATAGGTGGGGGGGGAGGGGTATGGAGCTTAAATCCACCACGTTACTCCACTGCGGGTTGGGGATTGTAACGACCGCCATCTATTGACAGCGTCCGGGACCGACTGCTTAACGTGTTCTCCGAGGCACGGACACAATTTTTGTACAACTAAATGTATAAATACTGTTGTTATGCCAAATAAAATAAATAAATAAATGAAAGTGATTAAAAAGAAGAAAAGGAGTAATGATTATGTCCTGGAGCGATTTAACGCGACAATGAAAAAAAAACATCCTTATCGTCGACGGATGGATAATCCACTGTCGGTATTTTAAAAGAACTATTCAGTGGTACCTCGATTCCTCCTTAAAGTCTACATTTCGTTAATTTGGGCATAAAATTAAACGTAATTTTCGCAATCATTTGTACGCTTTCATAATACAAATTTAATTATAAAATAATACTCGTTTTCATCTAACGAGAGATTTGCATTTCAAAAGGTGAAACAATTTGAGACATAGAAATTCTAATTTTCACTTGAGACGTTTCATTAATACATTTTCTTGTGAGAAAATTATTCTAATTAATTTGTAATTCACAATATTATTTCAATGTCTGACTGCTCGCCTTTTTGTCTGCTGTTTAAGCTATATATAAGTTGTTTTCCAATATTGTTTACTTTTATTTTATAGTTTTTAATATTAATTTTAATAATATTTAACAAAGTAATTGACCCTTTACTTATACCGGTACTCCGTATTTTACAATAAATTTAAACACTTTTACTTGCAGTATTTTTTAAAATTATTTATTTATTTATTTGACGACCGCTTAGCCTAGTGGACAGCGACCCTGCCTGCGAAGCTGGAGGTCCCGGGTTCGAATCCCAGGTCGGGTCAGTATTTATATGATGAATATTAATACTGGCACCGGGTCTTGGTTGTTATATGTATGTGGTGTCTTCGCTTGGTACCCAAAATACAAGCAAATGCTTAGTTTGAGACCTAGACGTTGTTGTGATTGTGTGTGTTATTATTATTATTATTTGTTAATCGGACGACACGATCAATTCGTTAACTTTATTTTGTATTATTTTTTAAACTCTAATGCCAGTCAAAGTAAACCCAAAAGGAAAATTAACAAAACTCAAATTCCGGCATAAATAAAAATAATGTTCAGTTAACATCTGAACCGAGTATTTCATGTAATAAGTACAATTCTTCACTGTTAGCGTTGCCTCTTATTCTAGTCACAGAAGTGATACTACCCTTTTGCGTAGAATAGCTTTGAAGCCCTCGATCGGTATGTGCTCCCCTGATCAGTGGTGTAAAAATCTGCTATATTTTAAAAACATGGTTCAGACTATAAACTATATTATTTTAGCATGTTTTTTAATATGCTATGCTTTAGCATAACACGAGGGAATGCTTAGCGCGAGAATCGTTCGTTGCGTTAGGCGGCGGTCACATGCTGTCGACCGACAGCTGCGCTAATGCCATGCTAATGCTAAATTGCTAAATTTGCTAATCAGTCGGCGCGCAAGCGTATTCGTTGTAGGACGTGTTTCGTTGTACTGATCGCATCGCTCTATTGGTAAGGCGGGACTGCGGGATCGTATCGTGCTATTTAATAGCACCAAGAGTCAACCAATATAATATGCTAAATCTGTTGAGTTTAAATAACATATTTTAAATTATGCTTTATGCTATATTATCCACCACTGCCCCTGATGCACTCACTACAGATTGTCTCGCTGCCGTGCCGCCTCAGCCCGATTGTATTTATGGATGTTCGGCTGAACGTAGTTCAACCTTATAGAGCGTGTACATCTTACTGAACTAAACAAAAAGTTCCAAGTGACCAGATGGCCCGAACTAACGGTTACCGAGAAGAACATGTTTAAAATTAAACTAAGTTCAATCGAACATCTCGTACTTATATGCGGCGTATATTATATAATAATAACATACCACGTGTTCGGCTGAACGTAGTACAAACTTATAAAGCGTATAAAGCTTAGCAAACTTAACCAAAAGTTTCAAGTGAGTACATGGCGCAAACGAAGGATTACCGAGAAAGACATGTTTAAAATTTATTTTTTTTAAATTTTCTTTTAATTTTTTTATACTATTTGTTTTGTTCATTACACGTCTGTGAGTTAGGTACTAGTCTGACTACGTTCAACCGAACACCAAGTATATGGAAGATTATCAAATGGGCTTCGATAAAAAAATTAATGTACAGTTTTTTTTCCAAAATTTACGCCTTTCACTCACAATGAAAAAAATATTAAGACTACAATTTTCTTAGTTACTTTTAGCCATAAGATTAATAAAATATCCCTGTGACGTCATATTGAGAAGTATTATGTTAGACTACATAAAGTAATAAAATTTTGATTAACTCATGTTTATTATTTGTTTTTTACTGTGGAAGGAACGGAATCAGCACAACCGTTAATATGACGTCAAGAGGACAATTTCGAAGCGCGATAAATTTTCATAAATGTCTAGCGGATTCGTAAATAGAAAAAGAAAAATTATTTGATAGTTTTGTAACTTTATTTATTTCTCCTTTTTTTTCTCTATTCGAATATAACCATCAGCGTACTTTTAAAATGTTGGTCTAAGTACGTTGAATATTACCTATGTAATGACGACCGATTGGCCGAGTGGTTAGAGACCCTAACTGTGGAGCCGAGGGTCGCGGGTTCGATTCCCGACCGGTATAAATGTTTGTGGGCATGAACATGTTTATTTCGTTCCGGGTGTGGGTGTAAAATAGTTATATATTGTATTATTACATATTAAAAAAATAATTCCAATGTCAACAATAATGTCAACCCGCATTGGAGCAGCGTGGTAGATTAAAGCTCCAAGCCCCCCTCATCTTAAGGGGAGGCCTAAGTCCCTGTAGTGGGGTGTAAAAAGGGCTGACGAAAAAAATTAATTACGTGTGCATATCAGTAGTCTAGTAACTCATAACACAAGCATAATACTTGCTTACTTTGGGACTAGATGGCGCTGTGTGGGAAGCACCCATGTATTATTGCATTATCATAATATCTGCAGCGCACATACGAAAATTCGTTTTCTAAAATTTTAACATTGCATTGTGTAGCGTAAAACTGAGACTGCTCGGTAATGGGTATAAATTTTCAAAATTTTGCAATATGGTCCAAAAAAAATTGCATTTGTAGGAATACCATATTAGCCGATTATGTTCCACTGCAGACGCTTAGGCCTCCACTCGAAATGAGGGTGCTTGGAGCTTAAGCCACCACGCTGCTCCAGTGCGGGCTGGTGGATTTTAACGACTGCCGTCTAATGATGGAAAATGATATATTAATAAAATGTATATATATATTTATATAAATATAACACGTATCAAAATTTGTTGTGTGGTTTTAGAAGTAAGCGGAGAAACGGAAACGAGGAATTCCATAGCGTTGCCTCCTCCCGCACCCAGGCCGCCTACCGATGAGTTCCGGCAGCGCAACGCCAAACGACGGCCTTTATTGAACGAGAGAAGAGAGCCGCGAAATATTGATACCTACTCAATCACGCACGTTGGTGTATTTTATATAGATATATTTTTAGCTTTATGTAAGAAATATGATAAATATTTAATTAAATATAATAGTTATAGTTGTTGATGTTCCTATTTAAACCGGTATTCTCATACTAATTTTCGACTTCTCCATTTACTCCAAATAAAATATAAAAATCCAATAAAATTGGAACACGTCATTATTTATTTATGCTTTAATATAGTTAAAGTTTCTATAGTACTAGCTTCAACCAACAAAGGCTTTCATACAAAGCTCCTCTCCCTCCGTTCTCCCCCTTAAGCCATTTAAGTTATTTGCGCAATCACATGTTCTTACTAAATACTAATTTTCAGCATGATTGGATAAACCATTCTTGAGTTATAAAAAGACATACAGACAGACAGACGAAAATTTAAAAATGGTAGAATTGACATCAGTGAGTCATGAAAAAAATGTTTATCACAAAATTTGGCAAAAGATTGTATCTATGCGTATACAACCGACTTTATTAAGTAGTTTAAAGAAGATATTTGTAAATGATTAATTACTGACTTAATTTGATGGTGTTTGATACCACCACCGACGTTGATACCCATATTGTTGTAACAACAAAACTCGGTGAACGACAAACTAGAAGACTGTCACACAAGGGATGAAAGGAAGCCAGCTTCGCTCGTGCGCCAAACCATCTCGTGCCTAAATAGGTCTTTCACCCGAGGTAAACATTCTGCTTTTCATTACGAATATGAGGTAAGTAAAAAAAATAATTTATGCAAATATCTGTATACGCACTGCTTCCGATAGTTACAAGCCATGCTATTAGATTTGGCAATGTCGCATTATTTGTCCCATGTATATAGGCCGATTTACTACGTCAGCTGACAAGATGTGATTTAATAATTGTAAATATGGGGTTTTAAATAACTAAATAATATGAAATTATAGATAGTATTTAGTAGAAAATATAATAACACATACAACACATACAATTACAACAACGTCTAGGTCGCAAACTAAGCATTAGCTTGTATTTTGGGTACCAAGCGAAGACCTCACATACATATAACAACCAAGACCCGGTGCCAGTATTAATATTCATCATATAAATACTGACCCGACCTGGGATTCGAACCCGGGACCTCCAGCTTCGTAGGCAGGGTCGCTGTCCACTAGGCTAAGCGGTCGTCATATATAAATAAGAGTAGATATTATATGATACTAGCACCTGCCCGCGACATCGTTCGCGTGTTATAAAAGGCTTTTATGAATAGAATAAAATAAAATGAATGTTTAATATATCTCATTTCGGTTAGTGTTATAATATTTTAACTAATATTATAACTATATTTTATAAGCTAGTTTTATTTTATAATATTCTACGGGGATGTACGTTCCCTTGCAGTTTCTTTCTCCCCTGGGTTCTACGTAATCAAACTCGCCGGACCTGCTGGTGGCTAGCATTCGGTTAAAAGGACCATGACAGGTATAAGAATAGTTCCCCGGGATCCTCCAGACTCCATATCCTTGAACGTACTCGAAAAATGATCAATATTTACTGTAATTTTCACCCAAACGTGTCTGTGACGTGAAACGAAAAACGATTATATGGTGAAAATATCAATTTACTTTGCTAATTACGAACAAACACGACGTAACAAGTAGTTTTTAACACTGACTTATTATTTTCAATGACTTTCTCTGTTTACATAACGTTTCAATGGAAGAAAACGCCAACTAATAGCCTGATTGATACCAAGGCTCGGATTACACGCAACGTTGCCAAATTTCAATAGCATAGCTTGTAAATACGTAAATAATCAACACTCTACAAAACAAATGAATAAATATCGAATTGCCGCTTTCTTGCCTTTTTTATGTTTCTTTTACTGCGGCATTCTGCCAGCCAGTATTTTTTATCGTTGAAGATTGTAAATGTTTAGCTCAAATCTAAGTAAATTAAATGATGATTTGTTTAAAAGTAAATGATAAGAATTGATAATTATTTCCTTGATAAAAGTAATATATTACTATTTATATTATATGCTAAATTTTTTACTTATAAAAAATTTATTGATGAGCGCAAAGTGCCGAGAACGCTAGCGGCAGCGTTCCCGCGCTGAATGGATAGGCTGACCCTGTGAACAAAATATCCTTTCCTCTAAGGGTCACCCGACACCAATCGGAGCCTTGCGCCATTTCACGCAAGAACGCAACAGCATCCCCAGACCATGGAGCCATCGTCTCCACTGCGAACACTAAAAATTCATATTTGTCCAATTACCTCCTTGTATTTACAGCGTTTCAAACGCACGGCTGACTCTGCACCGGCACCAGCTACTCTCTGGCAGGCGACAACATGGGAAGTACAAAGTTAAACTATAAGTACAAAGTCAAAGTAAAATTTTTGATAACATTTATGACATAATATTTTTGACGACCGCTTAGCCTAGTGGGTAGCGACTCTGCCTACGAAGCTGGAGGTCCTGGGTTCGAATCCCAGATCGGATCAGTATTTATATGATGAATATTGATACTGGTACCGGGTCTTGGTATGTATGTGGTGTCTTCGCTTGGTACCCAAAACACAAGCTAATGCTTAGTTTAGGGCCTAGTCGTTGTTGGGATGTATACGTTATTATCATTATTTAAGCCGCGATTTAACAGAGTAGCTGTATAAAAAGTGAGGACATAGCTTGCACAGTTTTATTTTTTTATTTTTTTG
The DNA here is from genome assembly GCA_949709985.1 of Luffia ferchaultella. Taxonomy (NCBI): domain Eukaryota; kingdom Metazoa; phylum Arthropoda; class Insecta; order Lepidoptera; family Psychidae; genus Luffia; species Luffia ferchaultella. The sequence continues at coordinate 6,311,162 of OX453267.1, forward strand.
ACAGCGGGGAAAATAGTTTCCTAGGGATAAAAAATATTGTTTTCATTCCTCTGATTAGGTAACTTCAAGCGTACTTTCCGAGTATGAGTCATGAAAAACATATTATTCACTTACTCTTTTAAGATTTGTGAACGCCATATATTATAGATATATCTTATACCACTCTCAAAATTAAGAGAAATCTGACCTCAATTAAAACTCGTCAAGCCACTACGCCACAGAACCTGCCAAAAAAGACATACATACATACATACATAAAGTCGAAAAACATTATGCTCCACTGTCGAGCGGAATTGGTGAGTTATGTTAATAGCAGTACATAAGCAAGATTTAATATTAATTATTTATTTTAGTAGATTTAAAAACGGCGCAATTATTTTTACTTTTCAAATGAACGTGCAGCGGAAGAATACAAAAAAAATTATAAAAATATCTGAATGCTTCGTCAGCGAGCTCGTTAGTGTTTGCATGGTGTTAATATTCGTTTCATACTGAAGTAGCAGGGAAATCAGAAACACTATTTTGAAGTCCCACCGAAAGTCAAACATTATATAAAAGATTTTCAAATAGTGCAAGACGAAAATTTAACTGGATTCGAGAATTAAACTCTAAAACATAAGACATATTATTATTTGTAATCATCAAGTAAGTAAATTAGACAGCAGCCGTTGATTTTAATCTCAGAAAATAGTCACTTCACAGTATCGAAAATGTCCAACGCAATTTCGCGGGGGTGAGGACCGGTGCGCGGGGACCTTGCGGACTGAAACTCGCCATCTTGCACCAGCTAGAGTATGAGTGATTTTAAGACGGTAAACGCAGAAGAGGGCTTTTAGTCAATTCGTTCTTTTATGCTTGTAATGCCCTGTTTTATATCAAGGTTTTTAATCTATTCTTACACTTACCCTTTTACGGTAGTGTCGCAATGTTATTGCTCAAATGATAGGTTGAAAAGAAAAAACGATGGACTTTTCTTTTCTCTGTTTATACACTCAAAGAACATTTCTAGCAGTGTCCACGCGCTTCAAACTCTCAGGTTAATCTACCTTTAGCTAGCTGTACCCACTCTTCGAATTTTCAGGTTGATCTATCTCTAGGTAAGCTGTAGGTACCCACTTTTCGAATCCTCAGGATACTGTACCTCTGGCTAGCTGTATCAACTCTCCGAACTATTAGGTTGATATATCTCTAGGTGTAACTGTACCTACTCTTCGAATCCTTAGGATCCTGTACCTCTGGCTAGTTGTACCCACTCTTCGAACTCTCAGGTTGATCTATCTCTAGGTAAGCTGTAGGTACCCACTTTTCGAATCCTCAGGATACTGTACCTCTGGCTAGCTGTACCAACTCTCCGAACTATTAGGTTGATATATCTCTAGGTACAGCTGTACCTACTCTTCGAATCCTCAGGATACTGTACCTCTGGCTAGTTGTACCCACTCTTCGAACTTTCAGGTTGATCTATCTCTAGGTAAGCTGTAGGTACCCACTTTTCGAATCCTCAGGATACTGTACCTCTGGCTAGCTGTACCAACTCTCTGAACTATTAGGTTGATATATCTCTAGGTACAGCTGTACCTACTCTTCGAATCCTCAGGATACTGTACCTCTGGCTAGTTGTACCCACTCTTCGAACTCTCAGGTTGATCTATCTCTAGGTATAGCTGTACCTACTCTACGAATCCTCAGGGTGATTAAGCTCTAGCTAGCTCTACCCGCTAGTGCGTATAAGCATAGTATATACGTATACGTAGCGCAGATAGCATTTGTGTGAAACTTGCGACATCTCGACAAAACAAATTTTTGCCCAATTTGCCCAAGCCAATTAATTGTGACCCATATAATCTTCCTGTGTTCTTAAAAGTATACGTTTCGAGTACTTTTGCTCGTAATTTAAATTCAGGGATACATTTCGTAATACAACAAGTTACATATTTTTTGAATACGCTATAGCGCTTAATTTTAATATTTCCATTAATTAAACTCGTATGATGATGAAAATATTCCATTTCAAAATCTGCCTTTGATCTCGTGATTACCTTTTATAGAATTTTTACTCTCTTTATGGCAAAAAACCCTAAAAAATAATTTTTGTCGACACTTTTTTATAAATAATAAAAATAATAATAACACACACAATCACAACAACGTCTAGGTCCCAAACTAAGCATTAGCTTGTATTTTGGGTACCAAGCGAAGACACCACATACATATAACAACCAAGACCCGGTGCCAGTATTAATATTCATCATATAAATACTGACCCGACCTGGGATTCGAACCCGGGACCTCCAGCTTCGCAGGCAGGGTCGCTGCCCACTAGGCTAAGCGGTCGTCATTGTTAGTATATATATCGTATAATTCGATAGTGATTGTTGTCAGAATATGTATAATGTAAAATCAAAATGACTTCTTTTTATCATTAGTGTAAAAAAAAGACTTCTAATATATAAAAATATTGTTACGTGTTAGGGTACGAAAGATTTGGAGAGAAAGACCTGCTGACTCTTTCGAAGACTTTATTCACTAACACTAGGTCCAACACAAAGCACTAAGTCCAAACACTAAGCACTAACGATGTTCTAGGTCGTAGCCGAGTCGTAGGTTTCATTTGTATCACTAGTTTCGCTTCGAAGTCGCCTCGAAAGTAGCCCAATAGATTATTTTGGCTGGCTTCCTTTTTTATAGACTAGCCTTCGCCGCTGGTGAGTATACCTCATTTTACAACCTATTGTGATCTATTTTATAATAATATAATACCTGGAACATTTCACGCAGCGGCATCTAGTCCCAGAGTAAGCAATTATTATGCTTGTATTATGGGGTGCTAGACAACTGGCATATTTAATTAAATATTCTTTATAATACAAACATATGTAAATACTTTTACTCCCAGATATAGAACAAATAGACATATTTGTGCACACAAATGTTTATCTCAGGCGGGAATCGAACCTGCGACCTTTGGCTCCGCAGTTATGGTCTCTAACCACTCAGGCAATCGGTTAGTCTTTATACTTTGACCAGTTTATCTCGAGTATATTCTATGATTATTTAAGAAATCGTAGACCTTTTGATTGTAATAAGACATCCCCAGATCTTCCATACGTGCGGCAACTAGTGCGTCAGGTTCGTGAAGGAAGTGCAGCATCATCCCTTTCGCTACACCACATATCCTGCGCCATGATCATATGTAGTGACTTGTGCCCCAAGAGCCTGTTAGGAGCGAATTGATCTGGCAGAGCTTATGTGGCTCGTTTTAGGCGCTTCTCGTCTAGTTCTGGCAATAGATTATAGTATAATTGTGTTCCTTTAAAAACTACGTATTTGGATTGGGTTGCGTTTCACGTTTTTAAAATTTTTGCTGGTAAGTTTTATACAGGCGTTTTCTAAAATCTACCTTTAGCTCATTATTTTAATTAATCGAATTTAGCACTTTAATTAGAATCTAAAATATATTTGTCTGAACTGCTTCTCTTTAAAAATTCTAATAGTATATAATAACCAAAGTCAAACTTTGAAAGCTCTGAAATCCGTTAACTAAATATAATCCTTTATATAACTTTTAAAAAAAGTATTACACGAATTTATATGTATAACATTCGGCCGTGCTTCGGAGGGCACGTTAAGCAGTCGGTCCCGGACGCTGTCAATAGATGGCGGTCGTTACCGTTCCCAACCCGCAGTGGAGCAGCGTGGTGGACTTAAGCTCCAAGCCCCCCTCCTCACCCTGGGGGAGGCCTAAGCCCCTGCCGTGGGGTAAAAATGGGATGATGATGATATGTATAACAAATGAACACATCAAAGGTCATGATATAATTTTTTTATTCGCCCACTACTCCCACCCTCTCCCCATCCCCAACCCTTTTGCCGTGTAAAAACTTTTCTACTTGGCTAAATAATTGGTTCGGAAACAGTATATACCTAAAAAGTGGGTATCTAACTGTTATTTACTCCGCGGAATGTAATTTTGTTTGGTTATTAAATTTTTCTTCATTGTGCAAAAATGGAAGGAATTCTTAAAGGTATTCGGCGGGACGTACGAAAATTGAGTTTGAACAATTTTTTTTAGCTCGTTCCACTCAGATAACTGTATTTATTCATTAACTAGCGATCGCTTGTGGCTTCACCTGCTTGGAATCGATTTAATATACTTACATGCGTTTCGGACGAGTGTGAATAAATAAAATTTAATTGTTTAAGTTTTTTTTTTGAGGTTTGAGAACTTCATTATTACCCATAAAGAACAATGGTCACTTGAAATGAGTTTTTATGTTAGTTACAATTTTAACTTAATTATTTTAGCGTGCTGACAGTGCTCTAGCATATTGTATCATAGACAATTTTGTTTAGTTTTGACTTAAACACTGTAATACATTAAATTTCCCTTATTTCAGTGGTTAAATTATCATGAATTTGTGCTCCCCTATACATCAGACTGTTCATGCCGTTATTAGTTTTTTTTTATTAGTTTTCAATTTAGAGTATGTTATAAGTAAGGTGTGGTATAAGTAGGTGTTTCGTTGGATATACTCCGTGTTTTTAATCTTCGATAGAAAATCGACTTTTGTTCATATTAAAATCGATGGTAGAGTATGAATAAATAGTTATTGACTTACAAATAAAAAGAAATGAATATTTTAAATACTTATAATATATATTATTGGAATACTTATAATTTCGTCATTTTTGTCTCTCTATTTGTCCGTCGCGACCCACAGAATTATAATTCTGGAATGTTTTCATTGATTCTCAACTTTCGCAGGCAGATGTGAACAACCGCCATATGAAGACATGAGTAGCCAAAGGTCGTAATCCACAAAATAGACATTTTGAGAAAACAAAGATTAAAGTTTCTCTTAATATGAACGTTGTGGTGCATTTCCTACTTGTTCTTTAAAATTTATTAAAATTATAAAAGAAACCGCTCCTATAGCTTTGGGAATAGATTAAGCGCATCATAAAACCTATTTGATTTTTTGCAGATATGACTTTTGGCCACTCATATCTTCATATATTCTGTAGATAAAATAGATAAAAACTAAATTGTTTAACTAGCGGCTCTCCAAAAGTACTAAAAAATACTTTTTTTACGTACCCCATCACGTAAGCGAGACACGCATTAAAAGCACAAAAGTCTGAACCTCCGGAATGAAGATAAGACAGGATCCAAGCGAAGCTGTTCTACCTACAAAGGTCACCACTTCTGGGCTCTCACAATAAGTCATGTTATGAATTCCGCCGGTATCAGCAACTTGTCCAAAGTCACATAGGATATGGAGACGCCTTGGTGGAATTCTACTATGCGAAAACCTATCTCGTCATCAAGAAACAATACTTTTAAGGGGATAGTCTTTCTCTTCACGGCTTTGAATTGGCATCGCTGTCTCCGTATCAATTCCTCTTCTCTGACCTATTCCTGAGTGACAGAGATTACATGAGCAAATTCCCAAAAATACCTATAAAATACCCATCGAAACAGCTTGCGGGCTGCGACTGTTTCCACACCTAAAATGTGTAGGAATTGGTACCAAAATTTCCAGGGTCATTAAAAAAGAATGTCCCTAGGGTGGTACGTTTTGTTTTGTTTTTTTTTGTTTTTTTAAATTCACATTTATATCGATTTTAAGGCTCATTATTTTCATAAACGAAGAACCGACCCAATTCATATGTTTCGGGAATTTATTCTAAAACAATCAAACAAGATATCAAAAACCGCTCCGTGACAATATTTCTCCTACTATATGTAATTTTCCTGTAAATATTGATACAGAAATACAGTGAGGATTAGACACGGGCGGAACCCTCTTCTTTGTTTGAAAAGTCTACCCCCTTAAACATGAAACCTTTTTGAATCCAGCACAAAGTTTAATTAAGTCATTACATCCTATTGTAAGTTTTTGTTAATTAAGTTAACTAAGTTATTTATACCATATATCTAATCAATTATATGACGAAATTATGTCGCTCTTATACAGAAGGACATTTTAATTAAATAAATAAATAATAAAATCTTTACTGACATAAGCATAGTACAATCAATTATGTCTAAGTCCCTGACGCCTGAAGTAGGTATATACCTGTGTTTCAGGAGTCAGTGTCTTCTCCCAATTGTACTAACCTAAGATCATTTTAATACTTCTTACAATCTAATTCTATGCGTGCATGTGTATTTGTTTGGTCCGGTCGCTGTCAATAGATGGCGGTCGTTACAGTTCCCAACCCGCAGTGGAGCAGCGTGGAGGACTTAAGCTCCAAGCCCCCCCCCCTCCTCACCCTGGGGGAGGCCTAAGCCCCTGCAGTGGGGTAAAAATGGGCTGATGATGATGATGATGATGTGTGTTTGTGCGTGTGCATGGGTGTATGTTAAGCGTTGTGTGTGTGTGTTTGCGTAGACAATAGAAATATTGGATATAAATGCATACAGACTAAAACGAAGTGGGACATGCTAACGTGTAAATAATGCCGACGTAATAGTAACGGCAGACAGAGAAATTCCAATGCGAACAGTACAGTTTAAATATTATAATCGAAAATTAGAATTTTTTAAAACTTTCAGTGACACGAAGTATCACATTGTACATAGAGTAAATAAAATCAACAGCAGCGTTTGGTTTTAATCATGTTTCAATAGAGTCAGAAATGTCACTTCACAATATCGAAAATGTTAAACGTCATTTCGCGGAGGTGAAGACCGGCGTGCGGGGACCTCGCGGATTGAAACTCGACATAGATTAGAGCTAGCTAGCTAGATGGAGTATGAGTGGTTACATGGTAAAGGCGGAAGAGGGCTTCTAGTCAATTCGCACTTTTATGACATTCTAAGAATTAATAATGCAGTATTTTCCCAAATAGATAAACGTTTTTATTATTATTTGTTATCCAATATTATAAAATTTATTATTAATATGAGATGTTTTCTATAAAAAAAAATATTTAATATTTAATGATGAGCGCAAAGTTCCCGCGCTCTGAACAAAATATTCTTTGTCAGAGGGTCATTGGACACCAATCGGAGCTTAGCGTCAATTTCGCGCAAGAACGAAACAGCATCCCCGGACCATGGACCCATCATCTCTACTGAAAACATTAAAAATTCATATTTGTCTATTATGTCTTTATATTTAGAGCGTTTCAAACGCACGGCTGACTCTGTACCGGAACCAGCTGCTCTGTGGCAAGCGACAACATGGGAAGCACAAAAAACAAAAAAATGTTACACGGTATAATTTGCGATTTTTTCATTCGGAAGTGAAAACCCTTGCATTTTACAGCCACACAACTAATGCGATATATATCGGCATTACACTTTATTGTTATTCATCATCAGCCCATTTTTACCCCACTGCAGGGGCTTAGGCCTCCCCCAGGGTGAGGAGGGGGGCTTGGAACTTAAGTCCACCACGCTGCTCCACTGCGGGTTGGGAACTGTAACGACCGCCATCTATTGACAGCGTCCGGGACCGACTGCTTAACGTGCCCTCCGAAGCACGGTGTCAGTGATATTGGGTACTTAAGTCAGAAAAACTCATTGGTACACGCCCGGATTCGAACCATGGCCCTACGGGGCCTTATAAATTTGAGACAGGTTCGTTGCGCTCTGGGCTATCACGACACACCTCTGGGCTATCACGACACACTTATTGTTACTACGTTCTTCCATATCCATGTCAGCCCTTTATGCCTCACTGCAGGGGCTTAGACCTCCCGTCTTGAAGAGGGTGCTTAGAGCTTAATCCACCACGCTGCTCCAGTGCATTTAATGATGGCAACCGGGATCGCCGGCTCAGCGTGCTCTCTGAGGCACGGAGTCGGTGATAGTTATGTACTTAAATGAGAAAAAACTCATTGGTACATGACAATTTCTGGAATCCGAACCACGACCTTCTAAACAAGAAGCGGGATCACAACCACTCAGCTATCACGCACTTAAACAGCAATATTTCTAGGCTATGTCGTGGAAAATTTGACGTGTGGCTTAAGTCAAATCATAACCCGACGTCCTCTGATTAGCGAAACGCTATTTGACGAGGGTGTAATGGGGATATTGGGTGACACGAAAATCGATATTTCGGATTCGGAGTCCTTCGAATGACGCATCTCTATGTCATACTCGTTGTCATGAAGGTGGATTGACTTTATTCGCTTCTAATGTAAGTTTCATTGGTAGGGGTTATCCTACATATCCTCAATCTCCGTCGATTTTCATGAAAATTGGTGAGTAGGTGGGGGATACTTTAAGAAACAAAAGTGACATAGTGTTAACGTGCGCTTTTGTCCTGGGGGTGGATGCCAACCCTTGTCTAAAGTGAAAATTATTTTAATAAAAATAATCACAAGAATCCATAGAAAAACCAATTCTAAGCAAAATTTGTAATACAAAGTTTTTGAAATAAATCAATAGGTAGGTACTTTCTGAGTTATTAAAAATCAAAGATTGTGATTTTTCATGATAAAAATACATGTTTTAAAGCGGTTTTTCATAAATAACTCAAAAACTATGAGTTTTTACAAAAAATGTGTCATTACATAAATTGAAGCTAATAAAAAACAAACAAATTTCTACTTTGAAAAACCTTCTAACATTAATTCAAAGTGAGCTATAGGTAATTGTATGTATATTTTTTTGGCGAGTACTTAAATCTAAGTATTCAAACTTAAATAACGGGAAACCGATGCAGTATATGACACATACTTTCTAAACACTTTTTAAAGTACTTAAAAATACCTTCCTAATGAGTATATTAGAAAGTTAATAACATCAAAATTGAGCAAGTTATGATAAAAATAAGAACATACTTTGGAATTTTTTTGGAAAAAACGAAAAATAAAACCTTCACCATTTCCACAAAAATTCAAATTCACGGTTATCCCTAAAGACTTTCTTTTTTTAGCATAAGTGATGACCTCAAAAATTTTGCACGGTTTGGAATGCTTATTTTTGAAAAAAAGTATGATTTAATAAAATCGAAATTTTTCAAATTTTCGTTAATTTCATTTTCTTTTGAAAATAACTTCAAAAACATTGGATATTCGTAAAAAATGATAAAAAACAAAACTTGAGTTCTATTTTAATAGACATTTTGGTTGTTTTTTTTATTTTTATAGGATGAAAAATAACCAAGATAAAGATGTTTAGAGCCTAACTTTTACTGCTAGAACCATGTAACCGGGAGCCTTTAACCCTTTATCTTTTAAAAAATAAGGGCTTTAAAATTTTTTTTTAAACAGTCTTATAGCTCTTAAAATTACCTTTTAAGTGGTATTTAGATGAACCTGATATCTTAAAAATTACCGGAGTTATTGTAAAAAAACCATTTATATTTTTTTGGAAAAAATTTTGGGGCAGATATTTGGTATGCATATATTATAGGAAAACGTGTCAATAAGTACATGCTTTGAATTTTCATGTCAAAAAATATGTTAAGAGTCAAAAAATATTAAAAAATTATTTCCAAGTTTAAAGTACCTATGCTTTTTCATCATTTTTTGCACAATTTTAATTTCAAGTCGTAGTTTGAAGAATGTGAATTGAATAATATTAATAAAGTTTGAAATATATTAATGGAATTAATCTTAACTATCAAAAAAGATCCTAACTAATTAAAGCTGATAAAAAAATTATTCCATTATTATTATGACAAGGGGTAGTTTTTAAGGGTGAAAAATTTCGCAATAAATAAATATTTTAATACTCAGTAAAAAGATATCACTTCAGTGATGTACTATTTAATAGGTTAAAGTTTTTGAAACCAATTTTTACAGTGATTCTGCAATAAGGGGGTAGTTTTTAAGGGTTGAAATTTCACTGTCAACCAAAAATTATATCATAAGTATCAAACGAACTGTTTAAGTAATGTTAATATGCGATTTAAAAAACTCAGAAATAAAAAAAATATTTTTTCATGATTTTCGATTTAAAGGGTGGTTGCTAAAAGGGTTGGAAAATTAATTAAAATCATAAATAATGCATATAAATATTAAAAAAAAACATTTATTTTATCTTATTAAACACAATCACTTTAGCCAGAATGGTTAAATATGATTTTTTCCCATTCTTAACAAAAGGGGTGGATTATATCCCTAAAATGCAAAAAGCGACGAGCATATGTCACTTTTGAAGTAGAGAGTAAAACATACTCAATCCCAAATTTTCATCCAAATCTATGGAAGTTCAACGAAATCGGAGGCTGTAGCTGATTTTTGCCTTCATTGACTGTACACATTGTGTAGTGCCTGGGTTAAAGTGAAAACTTCTTTAGGCGCACTTTTACTGAACACTGGAGGAAACTGAACCGTCACACGCTCGGGACGCGACGCTGCTTCGGGTATACTCGGCACCAGTCGCCGGTGACTTTTACTGTCTATTAAGGCATGCATCTTTTCAATAATTACGTTTTATTATTATGTATTGTGGCCTCCATTCGAGAACTCGTCTACCCCATCGGTTATCCGTTCTACGGCAAATATGACCGGCCCATTGACACTTCAGCTTGCTGATCGCTTCGGCTATGTCGATAACTTTAGTTCTTTGACGGATTTCAGTGTTTCTGATTTTATCCATCAAAGAAACACCGAGCATAGCCCGCTCCATAGCACGCTGAGCGACTTTGAATTTATGGATCAGTCCTGCCGTGAGAGTCCACGTTTCGGCACCGTCCGGCTCGAATGGAGGCCACGTACCGGAAAGCGAAACGTTGGACGCTCCCCGGTCAGGTGGACAGATGACCTGAAGCACCATACCGGGGGTAGTTGGATGCGAAAGGCGGAGGACCGTGTGTGGTGGCGAGCTTTGGGAGAGGCCTATATCCTGCAGTGGAGAGACATGGGCTGATGATGAAGATGATGATGATGATTATGTATTGTAATTGGCGTATGTTTTTTTTATATAATCAGTGTGATATTTTAAGTGTATATAATGTGTATGATGTACATACAATTTAATATTTTATTTAAGATTAGGTTTATTCAAACAATACGCGTATGTTATTGAATAAATTTCATTTCTTCTACCGTTTTCACTACTTCAGCTTCTACCGTGTTGTCATAAGTACACCTAATTTTATTGAATTATAAATGTAACACTTTTTCCGTGCCAGAAGTCGCAGTGCCCGTGAAAAAAATAATATATATTTGTTTTGATCACAGTTTACAGACTGCATTAAATATCGGCGTTGATGTTATTAGTTGTTTAAATAAAATATATGATAATATACAGAAATTCCAATTTTCTATTTGATTTAGTTTTTGAAATAGACTTCGTAACAAAAATGGTCTGCAACTGACAATTTTGACGAACCCCTTTTTTAATATTAAAAAAAAATTACTTAATTAGTTCTAGACAGTTTTTTTATTTTACTTAATGAAAAATAAAAAAAATATCTATACTCTACTCAATAACTAATTAAAAATAAAAGCTTATACCATATTTAAAACTATTTAAAAACTATAAATACTTATAAATAAGATTGATCAAATAATCCACCGCTCGTCACCCCCGATGCAAAGGTGCCCATGATACACATTGCATTGCTGCGCTGAATAGCAATGGCAATTCTTTGCACCAGGAAGAAACCGGAGTGGCGATCGAATCCCCATTCCCTTAGCCGACGACCGATGCCCACCACGAAACGTTTAGCTTCACTCCCCCAACAGCCAGTAACTTCTACCGCGAGAGGGACGAACAAGTATTTACTCTCCAGAGTAGAGTATTTGGCTCGTTTTCTGGCGGCCGCAGACTCCGCTGCGGCTCCGGCTGATCCCATAGTGCAACCAAGGTGAGAGGCCGCAAATGTACTGACACACGTGGCTTCCCAAAGAAGACACCTACCCTTTTCCCACGGTACCAAAGTCATCCCATCGGGTCTTTTGCCATCGGAACGGCTAAGACTCGGAGGCTCCAAAACGCATGGAACATTTGCCGAAATTAAAGCCCTGCAGACTATGTCGTTAAAAGTGTGATGTCGCGGAAAGCAGCGACAACAACTCAACGCATGGTGCCCGTCGGCCTCCACCATGGAATCGCAGATGCATAAGTGTCGTTCACAAACATTGCAGCCCAGGCGAAGCCCCACTGCCACACCCAAAGAATCTACTCAATTAGTTCTAGACAATGGCATTTTACATGGTAAGGCAGAAAAAATATTTCTCGGCAAGTTTTTCTTGTGTGGATCAGTAAAAAATTATATGATTGAATTTCTATTAAACAGTCACGTTGCATGTGTTACAACGCGTCTTTAAAATCGCGTCAAATTTCGCGCGTTTTCTTGACGTTTCAACGTGTCATGCATAGTTTATGTACGCGTAAACATTTTCAATGTTAAAAATGGACATATAAAACTGTCTTTTTGAACATATCGGATATAACAAAAGTCAACATGAATACATATCTAAAAATCGACCCTACCTGACTCTTTTCATTACAAGGTACAATGTCTTATTTCTGTTAGATTCGTTAGATTATTCATTATATAGATGTTGAATATACGTATTTTGTAATATCATTGAGGAAAACGGTTCTACACGATAATAATAGGACAATAGAGAAATTCGGGATAACAGGAAAATTGGGAACGAATTTTGCAACCGCCCAGTCTAATTTCAGGATCTATTTACGTGAAAAACCGAATTTGTTTTAGGATGAATGTATCTCGAATACGATTGTAAAAATTCTGAGTTTCGTTTTATATATTTTTTGCCCTTAGTAGAATTAATGTCATTTGAATAACACGCCACTGTTGCCAACAACGGTTTGTTTAGATTAATACAAAGCACTGCATTTACAATGAATTGAATTACTCATTTTAAAGCTATTTTTATCCAATTAGCGCAACCATCACTATCAACCAATGACGACCGCTTAGCCTAGTTGGTAGCGACCCTGCCTACGAAGCTGGAGGTCACGGGTTCGAATCCTAGGTCGGGTCAGTATTTATATGATGAATACTGGTACCGGGTTTTGGTTGTTATATTTATGTGGTGTCTTCGCTTGGTAGCCAAAACACAAGCTAATGCTTATTTTAGGGCGTAGACATTGTTGCGATGTACACGTTATTATTATTATCATTTCGAAAAATGTATATCATCCAATCAGAAGATCGTGATTCATGCAAATTAATTTTTCATTGTTATCCTAAAATGAAGTCGAATCATTTCAAATATTCTGAAAATATCCGGGATCACTGTGGAACTCTTTCCGAGTCCCTTACTGCCCGATTGGCAAAGCGGTTAATGACCATAACTGCAAAGCCAAGGGTCCAGAGGTTCGATTCCCGCACGGTACGAAGTTCGCCGGATCAGCTAGTATATAACACGTTAAATAATATTTAAGTATGTATTACCCCATAAAACAAGCATAATAACTTGCATACTTTGGAACTAGATAATGCTGTGTAAGGTGTCTTGTCATTATATTGGAAAAAATACCATTAAAGCCATGAAAAATTAAACTTGCTGTAAACGATACGTAAGTTTAAAAAAAAAATTTTAACACTGCAACCCTTTCGAGTATTACATACTCTCGCCACATAAAAATGGTTTAGGCATGTGGTTTCTGTAATAATAGCTCACTAAAAGTAGTCAAATAATAACAAAAACATGTCATGACAAATCTTTATTTAAATAAGTATGGCTCGTAGACGTGTATTCAAAAAAGTTTCAAAAATATTAAAAGTATTCTTCTTTGATGACTGCATTGTTTTTAGCATCGCGCACTGTTACCTTGGCGTCGACGTAGAAACCTATTTCTAAATCCTGTGTGACTCTGCGCGAGTTGCTGATACCGGCAGAATTCATAACGCTACTTATCCCAAGAGCCCAGAAGTGGTGTCCTTGGTAGGGTGTGGAGTAGTTGATAGCCGTTTGACCTCGCAAATACGCCTCGTAATCGACTTGGACTTTCATTGTGCCTCTGTTAGCTGACAACTCTGCGACAACAGCTTCACCTGGTTGCAGTTTTACCTTCATTCCGGTTGTAGCTCCGACCTCTGTGCTCTTGCTGTGCGTCTCGCTTTTACCGAATTTACCAGTATACGAGAATTTCGTGGTACTCTCGCCTTTCACTCCGAAGATGTTGACTCCGACTTTGATGTCCTGGCCTATAGTGAACGAGTGAGAACTGCTCCAGGTGGTGGATACGGTGTCTTTGACGCTCTGTTTGATGCCAACATCGAAGTCAGCCGCATATGTGCTGTTGTTAACAAAAGTTTGGGTCAGAACGATCACCGGTTGAGCGTGGATGCCTAAAATCCTAGCGTTTCTGCCTGCCATGGTCCTTGTGACTTGGTCCCAGCCGTAAGTTTGGTAGAGGTCACCCCAGGGAGTGGGGCTGTGGAGGTAAGCATCGTCGGGTCGTTTGCCGAAGTAAGATTTGACAGCGTTTTTGAGGTCGTTGTCCCACAGTCCAAAGGTGGTTCTCTCGGTGTCGCTGATGATTTCAACATCGGTACCGCTGACTTTAGCTTTGGTTAGTTCGTTGTTAGAAGACGCGTCAATCTCTACGCTGAGCCCAGCGGACAGGGCCCATGCGGGGCACAATAAAAATATCAAGAAACACGGAGACATCTTGAACCTGTAAAAATAAATTAAGATGAAACGAATTAAATCGATTGTCTTGTAAACTTTGACTTTGTTTTTCAATTTAAAAAAATATAAAATATTCGTTCATTACCTTTTAAAATAATTTTAAATTAATGTGAAATTAATTGTTTTAAGATTGTAAATATTTGAGTAACAATAATTTTATATATCGATTTATAATGACATTCTCTTTAAAGTAGTCTAAGGAAAATTAGCAAAGACGATTTCATATAAATATGATTTACGGCGACCGCTTATCCTAGTGAGTAGCGACCCTGCCTACGAAGCTGGAGGTCTCGGGTTCGAATCCCAGGTCGGGTCAGTATGTATATAATGAATATTGATACTGGTACCGGGTCTTGGTTGTTATATGTATGTGGTGTCTTCGCTTGGTACTCAAAATACAGGCTAATGCTTAGTGTGGGGCCTAGACGTTGTTGTGATACGTTAATACGTCATTATTATTTTATATTTTACATATAAATTGGGTAAATAGAAATAGATAGTATGGTTAGGATATACATTTTGATGATATATAGGTACTTTGTTCAAGAAAATATTGTTGCCATTTAAAATACGTAATAAATAAAATACAAAATAAACCAGTCAGCTCCAATCGAAAAATTACTTTCATTAAAAATAAATAAATATTATAAAAGTCTTTGCTTACCAATATCCTTTATTGCTTCCGTTTCCCGATTGGAAGTCAGAATGAATTTTTGTGAATCGTTTGACCTTTTATATGATGTAAACTGCTGAAATAACATCTACGAGGTTATTGACTATGTGTTTACCATGAAAACCAGGACGCGTAATTAGCATTTAAAAATAAGGTTTCAAACCACCACCCGGTGATACGGTCCGGTCATTCTGTGTGGACGCAATAGAAACATATAGTACGAGAGACGAGCGTAGAATACGTTTCATTTTAAAAGCGTGCAAGCGTTTGTTTATCCCATTGATGTTGTGTCCTTTTGACCTATACCATTGACTGACCGATTGGGCGAATGGTTTAGAGACCCTAACTGCGGAGCCAAGGGTCGCGGTCGGTTCCCGCCCGGGACAAATATTTTTATGCATGACATAAATATAAAAGTCAGGATGGGCCCTATAGAACATTTCACAATACGAACGTCGGCCTCAGATCGTTATTGTCACATAAACGCCATCTGTTGTTGTTCATTAGAACTACATAGTCAGTTAGCAATCAACCTATTATTGAGATATCGACGTAACCTTGTCGGGACGTACTAATTTAAATGTAATCAGCTACATACGTAACTAATATTAACATTAAAGCAAACGTTTCACAATGTATGGGCGTCTAGGCTCGGATATTATACAGTACTTTAAAAATACACAATAAAAGAAATTAACAAGTTTTACTACGAATTCAAGCAATCTGGCTTGTTTTGTCGCTGTACAATATATTTTTTGAGTTAAACAATTAAAACTGTCTGACATGAAAATGGTGGTATATAGAATGGCAAACAAACCTGTCACATATTCTAACACTGTAACACTACCAGGACAGTGACACTCTTTATTTCACATACCTATTTATTTCAGTGACTGTGAAATAAATAGGTATGTTCCGCGTATTTCATGTGTGAACGAGATGGACGCCTACCGCAGGCAGCGCAATTGCGAAAAAAAATTGTTTAGGGAAGGTCTTCTGTTCTGCGCTATCTGAAGTTTGTCAATTTGGCTGAATTTAACATTTGTCTTTCAATATATGTCAAATCAGTATAGTCTTCAACATAGTAAAATATTGATAGAAATAATTTTTGCTCAACCGAGATACTAAATCAACAAAATTTTGTGTATTGTAACGAAGATCAATTAAATTTTTGTTATTTTTCAATAAGGTGTAGGTACAAAGACCTAGCCCAGAATGAAACAACTCATTTAGCAGTGTAATGAAACTAGAAATAAAGTGTTGCTATGATTGAGTCATATGGCTGTCTGCAATCACCTTATAG
The DNA here is from genome assembly GCA_949709985.1 of Luffia ferchaultella. Classification (NCBI taxonomy): domain Eukaryota; kingdom Metazoa; phylum Arthropoda; class Insecta; order Lepidoptera; family Psychidae; genus Luffia; species Luffia ferchaultella. The sequence goes on from OX453267.1 coordinate 6,327,721, forward strand.
AACGACATCATATTTTGTAATATTTTCTTTCATAAAATTTGTTAATCCATAAAATTTTATCAAAATTAATTTAAACGATTATTATATTATATTTAATATTATAAATTATATGTTAATGATTTTTTCTTCATATAAGTACGATAAGAAACAAGAAAAACTAAATTTAAAAATGAAAAATACGTGTATTATGATTTATTATTACAAAAGAAAATATTATAGTTATCATTGGCCGCCAAATAAAACTAGTTCTTTAGATTTTTGTAATGTTCAGTATAATATGTACCTATTAGTTCAAATCTTTATTCTTAACTACATACATTGACGAGACGCCCTTACAAGGTTAAACCGTATACAACGTAGACGCGCGGTGCGTGGCTGTACAATGATACTCTAACCGAAAATATTTTTTGCCGAGTTAAGTTTCCTACATCTCTTTCACACATGAAACGTGTACTGCATGTGTGAAATAGATGGACACCTAACGGACGGACAAAAAATTTGTTCAGAGTAGGTTTACTGTGCTATGGCGAACGATAAAACTCGAAAATGGTATTTGATCAATAACAAGTTAAAAGGGTATTATTTGTACATGATTTTTACTTACTGATGATGAGAAATATAATTTTTTTTATTGACCTTCCTATCATAGTTTGTGCAACCTAACACAACTTAATTTGGCATTTTTACAAATTAACAACGACCTGAACGGGACGATATTCCGAACGTGACTGAGTTGAGGAGTGTCCTAAAAGTAGAAATTAGGACACTTAACGTGGAGACATTGAGACTCGTTGTTAGCCCGGCCCTTACATTTATGTCTATGATGCATGAACATGTATATTTGTTTCGTGTCTGAGTTTAAAAAGTATCTATATGTGTATACTTATATTATAAAAAATATTTAAGTATGTATATCAGTTGTCTGGAACTCATAATACAAGCCTTGCTTAGTTTGGGTTTCGATAACGCTGTGTGGGATGTACAAGGTATTATTATTATTATGTAAGTAATATCACAAAATTATTTTACCAGTCTTAAAGTTAACAAAACAAATTTTATAAATATGCTAAAGTAGCTGCATAGATTATTATTAGATAGCGGTCTGTCTGTATGTTTGTGATCTTTCAACAGTTGAACCGATTTCAATTAAAACGCAGGAAGATACTTCCGTTTAGAACACAGTAATATAATTTTGTTTTATTCGCTTATATTACGTTTTGTTTCCCTTAGTTCCAGTCTGCAGAGGTTCAGTTAGCACTTTTTTTTATGATTATAATAATAATATTGACATCTGCGACATCTCACACACGGCCATCTAGTTTTAAAGTAGCCAAGGTTTGTATTACGGGTATTAGACAACTGATATACAAGCTTAAACATTCTTTTATATATCTTATAAATATTTTACGCACAGACAAGAAGCAAATAAGTTCGTGCATACGGCAAATATTTGTCGTGGGTGTAAATCGAACACGCGACCCTTAGTTCCATAGAGAAGGTCTGATCTAGTATTACATTAGAGCATTCTATTTTATAATTTTTTACAATGACGTTACATATAGCTCGAGGTAGATTGGTTACTTCAATACAGACGAACCCTAGAACGTAGTTTTCACGAAATTTTGTATGATTGTACATATTGGGTTTAATGTGTATAGACAAAAATTAATTTGTTTTAAATTTTTTTTTAAAGTATTAGATACGAATGAAACGTTATTTTTTGGTCTTTTTCTAGTAGTTTATTATTATTTCCACATTTGCAATAAAAATACAGAAGCTGCGTGACAGGTGACAGATCGATTTTGGCTGCGAAAGACTTCGCTCTTCCCATGCCAAGAGGGCGTATAACTTGTCTACGTAAAAATTTAATGCAATGTCATTGTTTTTTTAACATAGGATGGAAGTTTATTACGTTTTCATCCTTTTTATCTTCTCTTACCGTTCTGTTGTTTTTTTTAAATAATATTTTGTTTCTCGCACTTAACTCTATACAATTTATAGCACTAAAAAGTGCAAGCATTAGGCTTTATGCGCTTATGTAACCTTTCTCACGGGACCTTAAAATTATATTTTAGCCTTGCCATCTCTGTGATGATCTGTATACAAAAATACATTTTGACTTTTGAAAGTTGACATCCGATTCAAAACCGGCACATGATTTGTGTAAACACCCTTATTTCCTTCGTTTGCAAAATTAATGTACAACACTACTATTTCTATTTGGAACGCGGGCAAAGTCCAACGATTACGAAAGCATATTATTATGTCACGTGTTTACAAATTCAAAAACTTCGCATACTCAATAAATTGTAAATTGCAATGAACTAAAAATTTTATTTTTAATTATATCTGCTCCGGGTTCTGTATGATGTCTAGTGAAAATCACGACAAGTTCATAACACTTTTATTTCGTTACAAACAACGCTACACAATCCAGTACACTAATATAAAATGTGCGTGAAAATGGCATTCAAACACAATTCGTTTGTTCTATCTCTTAACTTTCCCTTTTTTTAACCGTCACTGAAATCTAACTTATATAATCATCATCATCATCATCAGCCCATTTTTTACCCCACTGCAGGGGCTTAGGCCTCCCCCAGGGTGAGGAGGGGGGCTTGGAGCTTAAGTCCACCACGCTGCTCCAATGCGGGTTGGGAACTGTAACGACCGCCATCTATTGACAGCGTCCGGGACCGACTGCTTAACGTGCCCTCCGAAGCACGGTGTCAGTGATATTGTGTACTTAAGTAAGAAAAACTCATTGGTACACGCCCGGATTCGAACCATGGTCCAATGGGGCCTTATAAATTTGAGACAGGTTCGTTGCGCTCTGGGGTATCACGACATAACTGTAACTATATATGTCTTCTATATTAAAAGGTTCAGATGTTCTGGCGCATTTCACGAAACTCGCATCTAATTCGGTCATCCACCTAGAGAATATTTATAAAAAAATTTGCAAATATAAATCACAAAAATCTTAATTGTAACTAAAATACGCTTTCTCTAAAAAATGCAGTAAGTAGCGCAATTTCGGCGCTACTTTGGCATTGCGATAAAGTTAGCAGAGGGTAGCTTAACCAATACGATCGTCCCATAATTGTAGATTACTGCCGCGGTCCGCAAGTGCACAGCCGAGGCTTGCATCACAGAATCCGGTTATGCACAGTTGTGGGTGGCCAAGCCTTGTATAGTACTTTTCTCAAAGATGCGTGTAATTAATAAAATTCTCATACATTTTTATGTATCTGTGCTTCGATTTCGGTGGTAAACAGTTTTCGATGATAGCTTTTGCAGCTTCTTGTATTTCAGGTGGTGTTAAAATGTCTTCATCACTCGTAGAATTCATTTTGAATAATTAATAGTCGGTAAATGTAACATAAACTTATTACATTGATAACTGTATTATAATCTATATATTAATAAAATTGAAATGTCTGTCTGTCTCTCTGTTCCGGCTAATCTCCGAAACGGCTAAACCGATTTCAATGAAACTTTGCAGACGTACAGAGGGCATTACCGCGGGTAACATAATTATGCTACTTTTTGTTTTTCTGTCTGTCCGTCTGTCTGTCTGTTTGAGTTGATCTCCGAAATGGCTGAACCGATTTCAATGAAACTTGGCAGACGTGCAGAGGGTTGGACCGAACTATTAGATAATAGATTAAGAAATAGTTAGACGAAACTATTTAAACTAAACTATACATAGGACTAAACATAAAAAGGAGGTTATCAAGAGTGGCATAAGTTGATTTTTGTCTCTGTGTTTGTCTGTCTGTTTGTTAGAGCTAATCATCGAATTTCAGTAAAATCAGATGATTTTACTGAAATTTTGCGAACATGAAGAGAGCGTCGTCAAGAGTGAAAAGCATTTTTTTTTTATTTACATATAAAAAATCGTAGTGTCTGTTAGTCTGTCTGTCTGTTTCAGTTAATCTCCAAAACGGCTGACTGATTTTGGGACCGACTTGTGAGATAGTAATTCTTCATGCTAAAATGGCTAAATGAATTTGTAAGAAATTAGGTATAGAGATTTCTTAGCTAATTAAGTTTCAGAATGTTCTAGAAAGTGTTACAATGTTCTGGAGCGTCGCGTTCCATTAACTGTCCCAGTACAACTGTGTAGTCAACGCGAGCGAAGCCCGCGGGCGGAAAGCTAGACTTAATAAAAATAGTTTAGGTAATTTTGCCGCCAATTCGCCGCGTTCCAATGTACATTACTTTTTTGGAACTTTTTTAAATTAATTTAAAATGGCGCATTCTTTTTGTCGTGCCAGTTCGAAATTTAATTAAAACTTAGATGAGTTATCTCTTTAGTTGTCAATGTTCGGGTTTAAAAGAGTTCGTTCCATTTTCAAATTACATATTCGACCGCTCGAGCACGCCTGCTAATACATTGCGGGACACTTTCTAGTCCGATACTGCAAGTATGATTTATCCCAAAGAGGTTGTGTAAGGTATGGTCGTATATCGTAACGTCTTTGCGAAAAAAATATATTTTTAGTCGCAAGAACGATTTGCATTTTACAATTAAATACATTTATAGCAAGTCTTTGTTAGTATTTCAAATTATAAGAAAAGTCTAAACAACTTAATTTATTACGGATTTACAGGACATTGTCTACAAATCCCGAATTGAGTAATTTAAAGTTGGCTCTAGCAAAGTTTAATCGCCGACTTAAGGAATGAGTTATTGTCCAAGTTGCGGAGCTCAGGTGCAAAATTATTTACTTTTGTTACTATAAACTGCAGTATGAAATATTGTTGTTGTCTGTAGTCGATGTATAACTTCTATATATTTCATGTGGGGCCTTATTGAGAGAGGTGATAGAATATAGACTGACAAATATTAAAAAAAACCATTTAAATACACATCTAATAAATAAAAATAAATTAAAAACAAATCGATCAGTTTATAATAATATAATAATAATAATAATATCTGGGACATCCCACACAGCGTCATCTAGTCCCAAAGTAAGCAAGTATTATGCTTGTATTATGGGGTACTAGACAACTGATATACATACTTAAATATTCTTTTTTTTTTATAATGTATACATATATAGATACTTTTACACCCAGACACGGAGCAAATAGACATGTTCATGCACACAAATATTTGTCCCGGGCGGGGATCGAACCCGCAACCGTCGGCTCCGCAGTTAGGGTCTCTAACCACTCGGCCAACCGGTCAGTCGATTTTAGTTACTAAACTAGTCGAGTTTAGTTACTAAACTAAATTGATCGATTACTATTTAGTGCTTAATTACTATTACTATTATTATTACGATTACTATTAAGATACGATGTACTATTAAGTACACCCTTAGATAGCATAATGAACAAGATGGAATGTTTCATATTACTAAACAATCGAATAGGTGACCCAATGATTACACAGACGATGCGTCATTATCATTGTTTTTAACACTTTGTTAAATTCCATATTTTTTTTATTACTACTTATTACTATTATTTTCGTGTCGTGATAGCCCAAAGCGCAACGAACCTGTCCCTTTATAAGGCCATAGAGCCATGGTTCGAATCCGGGCGTGTACCAATGAATTTTCCTGACTTAAGTACATGACTATCACTGACTCCGTGCCTCAGAGAACACGTCAAGCAGTCGGTCCCAGGCGCTGTCAATAGATGGCGGTCGTTACAATCCCCGACCCGCAGTGGAGTAGCGTGGTGGATTTAAGCTACAAGCCCCCCTCCTCACCCTGGCGGGGGCCTAAGCCGCTGCAGTGGGGTAAAATATTATTGATGGGTAAAATATAGTTTGGTGAATATTATTACGTTTATTTTTTTAGAAATCTCTATATCAAATTTTATCAAAATCTGTTTATTGGCATGGAGAAAAGCTATCCCACAGGAACTGTGTATTTTTCCAGGATGGAATTTGTCCTATGTGCTATTTGAAACATTAAAACAGCCTGTACTTATGCTCGCACAAAATTTCATCAAAGTCCATTCAGTTACATTAGCTTGAAGAAGGAAGCGTGCCTTTCTCTTCCGTTCATAACTATATCTATGCCAAAAATCACGCTCCGACGCGGACGCTCCGTCGCTCCGTTGCTGTGTGATTGGTTGTCAAACATCCAAACATAAAAACTTTCACATTCGTAATATCGTATTATAGTAGGAAGTAAGATATCAAAAATAAAATTATCAAAGTAATATTTAAATAAATATCTGATTTTGAAAATGCAGTTAATTTAATTCTTTTTCATTCTTTCCTTTTAAAAATTATCGATATTAAAACTTAATAATAATAATATCTGGGACAAAATAGATAGAGGCATAGAGGTAAGTATTTTGTCTATTTTATAACGTCAACTATTAAAACGTCAAATGTTTTTTTTTTTGGGGCATAGGCAATTACAAACACCAAGCGAAAATAAATATAAATTCGTTATTTGACAGATATGACCTTTTAGAATAAGTTACTTTTAAATGCGCTAAAAGGGCCTTAATATTATTATATCGAAAAAGGAAATACGGGTTCCTCATTTTCCTTAATTTTCCTCATTTCCCTCATGTACTACTAACAGTAAATTTATTTATATTTAAAAAAGCACTTCAATACCATATCTCACCAAAGAGCGAAAGTCTTCATATAAATCATAATACTGTCTTAATTTTAAGTGGACGAAATGATTCAGTGCGCGAATTATTTTTAATCGTATTTGATTGTAAGGGTCCTATTCTTAAAGTAGTAGACACTATGTCATTCTGTTATGCGAACTTTTAAAGGTATGCATTATTATTATTGGGCTTTCGGTTGGGGTCGTTAGAAATCTAGCAATTACTGTCAGGAAGTTAAACTAATAGAAATAATGTAAAAAAAATATTATTATCACTATTGTAATCCTCTCGTGAGTGTTAAATTTACTCAGAGTCGGTTCATCATCATCATCAGCCCATTTTTCCCCACTGCAGGGGCTTAGGCCTCCCCCAGGGTGAGGAGGGGGGCTTGGAAGTTAAGTCCACCACGCTGCTCCACTGCGGGTTGGGAACTGTAACGACCGCCATCTGTTGACAGCGTCCGGGACCGACTGCTTAACGTGCCCTCCGAAGCACGGTGTCGGTGATATTGTGTACTTAAGTCAGAAAAACTCATTGGTACACGCCCGGATTCGAACCATGGCCCTATGGGGTTTTATAAATTTGAGACAGGTTCGTTGCGCTCTGGGCTATCACGACTCTTATCGGATTACACGATATCTTATCAGAGTCGGTTACTTTTTACCAAACTATTGGGTACAGAAACATATCACGTACCTCAGTATTATTTTAACCCTCATAAGAATATTAGAATTTCTCAACTTTGGTTACTTTCTATCAAATTGTTGAGTGGAGTCAAACCAAGTATAGTTTGAACGAAACCGCTGTACCGCGACTTAGGTATGAGCGCGGCGCGGAGGGAGACAGATCTGCTGTGTCAGTCCATCGTCAACGTTTGGGAGTCGCCTTCCCCCCTCTCCGCGCACATACCTAAGGCGCGATACAACGGTTTCCGTCAAACTATACCTTAGTTTTGTTTAAACACTCACGTCGATGTTGGAATCACTCAATGTCAGTTACTTTCTACCAACATTCGTTTTTGTGTTACCCTAACGTTTTACCTAAAACACCGATTCGATTTCACTTAAGACAATGTGCATCTACCCAAGTAGAGTAGACCAAGTTATTTTAGTGTATTTATCGCCATGTAGGTTAATAAGAGTCGTGATAGCTTAAAGCGCAACGAACCTGTCTCAAATTTATAAGGCCATAGGGCCATGGTTCGAATCCGGGCGTGTACCAATGAGTTTTTCTGACTTAAGTACATTAACTATCACTGACTCCGTGCCTGGGAGAGCACGTTAAGCAGTCGGTCCCGGACGCTGTCAATAGATGGCGGCCGTTACAATCCCCAACCCATAGTGGAGCAGCGTGGTGGATTTAAGGTCCAAGCCCCCCTCGCCCCGGGGAGGCATAAGCCCCTGCAGTGGGGTAAAAATAGGCTAATGAAGTGAAGTGCACAAGAAGTTTGGTTTAAATAGTCTTAAATGTCACTTCACAGTATCGAAAATGTCGAATGCGATTTCGTGAGGGCACAGATCGGCGCGCGGGGACCTCGCGTGGACTGAAACTCGCCATCTTGCACGTGCTAGCTAGAGTATGAGTGGTTAGACGGTAAACGCAGTAGAGGGCTTCTAGTCAATTCGCACTTTGATGACTGCAAGAAATACTTCTTAATAAGCGCTCATGTCATTCATCTTTCGAGTGCTTTTAAGCATTTGATTCGATTTAAAATACATTTCATTAATATTATGATTTTCATTGCACTTCTTTGTATAAACAGGATGATTTTTCCATCGTCTTCCAAATTTTAGCAACAACAATAATATCTGGGATCTCGCATATACAGTTATTAAGTCTCAAATTAGATAGAGCCTGTCTAAACTATGTATACTAAACAACTGATTTACCTACACACATACAAAATTATAAATAAAAATATACACAAATATTTGTCCCGAGCGGAAACCGAAACTTCAACCTTTAGGTCGGCAGTCGACGTCTCCGACCAATGGATCAGTCAGTTAGTAAAATAATAAAGTGCCTAAGTGTTTTTTTTTTCAAAAATTAAATATTAAAATTATACCCCCACAAAGTCATATTCAACCTGTGAATGCGTTAGCTCCTGATGATTGTGCCAGTTATCGGCCGTCGATTACTCAAATTATGTTTTATTTTATTCATAAAACATAATGCACAAAGTTTTACATTAATACATATTCAAAGTAATTGAATTCCGAGGTCAAACTTCTTTAAACTTATATTACGACGTTAAGTCTATCGTGTTAGCGTTGGAGTGCGTGGACAATTGATGATTTTGTCGGTCAGCTGCCACCGGCGGGATACCCCTCCCTACTACACCCGCGGTTGCTCCTTTCTCTTGTACTGTATTCACGTTCGGCTTAGTAACTACGCTGCACCGAAGATTCTTTAAGGAAAAATATTTTACTGTAAAATTTTGATCTACGTAATTTTTTTCAAATAATGAAGTGTATGAGTAATACCTAGATTAATACACAGAAAATTCTCTGACTTAACAGAAGACTTTTTGATAATTTTACTTTATTTCTGAAACATCTGTAGTATTTTGTGCTGTGAAAATGTCTCAAAACTTATGGCTTAGGAGCGTGTTAAAAATTTTATTATGGGAGGGTGGAGCAGAGAAGAAAATGATAAAAAGAAGAAAATATGAGAAGAAAATGAGTGCATGGTTACAAAATAATAAAATTTAATTAAAAAAAAACTAATTTAAATTTATTTATAAACTAAGGTTCATTTTCAAATGTGATAAGTACGCACTATTATGGTTTGGTTTCGATCTGAAAAAATATCATTTTTTAACACTTAAGTTGAAAAGGTGTTGTTTTTTTTAAATCCGTTGGAAACCAAAAACAAAAAATTCGTTGAAGTGAAAAATCCAAGTATTTGTCTATAGGACCGAATAGAAAAATCCCTTATGGAGAAATTCCGAAACGCCGCCTCGACGAGGAATGCGCAATTTGTACGACAAATCGAGAGCGTAGAGAACGTGTGTGGATATATTCAAGAATTGTGTTTTTGGGGTATTAATCCTTCCCTTTTCCTTTTTTCCTTTCCCATTATTGTAGTTTGTATCACTGTAGCCAATATAAGTGTTGATTTCGATATGGTAAGAAAAGATTAGTGTGCATTTTGAATTAATTGCTTTTTTATAGAAATAAAATATCAAAATATTCTAAAGTTTAGGCAATTTGCACGCAGCGTAGGTAAATTTGTCGAATAAAGTTGTACGAAAGAGCGGAGTTCCGCTTCAGTTTATAGAAATAGGTAGAAATAGAATCATCTGATTTAAATATGTATTTGTGTGATAATTTCAGATAATTATTTAGTAGAACTGGTGTAGCTTTTTTGAAGCTGGTCTCAAATACACACGAATCGTATCTTTCCAATGGTTCATAAAAAAAAAATCAAAATTCATAAGTACGTAAGGGTGACATCACATGAATTTTCAATTTACATTACTTAACATAACAGTTACGTAAAATAATGAATGCATATTTTTTCGGTTAGTTGCTACAAAAGACAATACTAGATTTGTATGGTGATATTCCCTGAACTTAAAATATTACGTCCAGAGTTAATATTATTATATGTCACTAATATATTCATCTACTAATCAACCACAAAATGAGTTAGTAGTAAAACCTTTGTGAATTTAATAATAATAATAATAATAACACACACAATCACAACAACGTCTAGGCCCCGAAATAAGCATTAGCTTGTGTTTTGAGTACCAAGCGAAGACACCACATACATATAACAACCAAGACCGGGTACCAGTATCAATATTCATCATATAAATACTGACCCGACCTGGGATTCGAACCCGGGACCTCCAGCTTCGCAGGCAGGGTCGCTGCCCACTAGGCTAAGCGGTCGTCTATTTAAATATAGGTCTCTTATTTAAATATAGGAAACAAAATTATTTGTAACTGCCATAAAAATTACCTATAAAAATGTATTCATTTCAGGTTAAAAATATGCAAAATTCACCATTTTTATCAAAATTAACGTCATTTTGTTAATCTATATTGAATAAATAATTTTGTAGGTAATCACAGAGTTCATTGTTCTTTCATTTTCTTTGACATATTTGAGAATATTTATTTAGGTATACAGTAAAGGAGGTACAAAAACAATCACAGTAGGTACGTTTACGTTACGCTCATCCAGCCTAAGGTCAATCACAATGAATACCAAATGTCAATCATTCAATCTCAAAATATAATCGAGCTTAGAAAAAATTAGTTATATAAAATTCATCGTTACTAATTATAGAATACATTTTAGTATAAAATACTGTATTAAACAAAAGAAAATTATAATCAAGTAGCTTAAAAATTTGTATCCACTCATAATAATTTTAAAAATATTGTCGGCCGTACCCAAAAAATGTCATCTTGGTATTTTTTTCATCACAGTATTCAAGTTTCAATACTTTTTAATTACGGTTCTTACATCATCATCATCATCATCATCATCAGCACATTTTTACCCCACTGCAGGGGCTTAGGCTTCCCCCAGGGAGAGGAGGGGGGGCTTGGAGCTTAAGTCCACCACGCTGCTCCACTGCGGGTTGGGAACTGTAACGACCGCCATCTATTGACAGCGTCCGGGACCGACTGCTTAACGTGCCCTCCGAAGCACGGTGTCAGTGATATTGTGTACTTAAGTCAGAAAAACTCATTGGTACACGCCCGGACTCGAACCATGGCCCTATGGGGCCTTATAAATTTGAGACAGGTTCGTTGCGCTCTGGGCTATCACGACGACTTCTTACATGCAAATGACGTATTTTGGCAGATACGACCTTTTAGAATAAGCAACTTTTAAATTAGCTAAAACGACTTAAATTATCACGAAAAACTAAATCGTATCCCATATTTTTGCTTCTAGTTTCAAATAAACAAATAAAATTAGGTTGAAAAATTTCGGGAAGCTCCGTCGTCTGTTCTCGTCGCCACTACCACAATGTCTGAAGACCAAGGTCTTTAACCAATGCGTCCTACCTACAATGACGTACGGTGCCGAAACATGGACTCTCACGGCAGGACTGGTCCACAAATTTAAAGTCGCTCAGCGCGCTATGGAACGGGCTATGCTCGGCATTTCCTTGATGGACAAAATCAGGAATACTGAAATCCGTCGAAGAACTAAAGTTGTCGACATAGCCGAAGTGATTAGCAAGCTGAAGTGGCAACGGGCCGGTCACATTTGCCGTAGAACCGACAACCGATGGGGTAGACGGGTTCTCGAGTGGAGGCCACGTATTGGGAAGCGAAGAGTGGGCCCCCTTCCGGCAAGGTGGACTGATGACCTGAAGCACCATACCGGGGGTAATAGGATGCGGAAGGCGGAGGACCGTGTGTGGTGGCGAGCCTTGGGAGAGACTTATATCCTGCAGTGGAGAGACACGGGCTGATGATGATGATGCAAAATTTTAAATCTTGAGAATTCCTTATAACTTTTACAACAATATTTTTCATGTGTTGTCTGCCCATAAAAATTTTGCAATACTACAAATACTCGCAGATTTCACCTTCTGCCCTATTTAAAACATGGTCGTTTATAAACTTTTTAACGCAGAATTTCTCCGTAAAACGTACAACAAACATAAATCTTTTTAAACATGCGCTTTTGCATGTTTAAATTCGTTAAGGTGTAAATATCTGGAACTTCTAAATACTGTTCGTACAACTGTTAAAGACGTGCAAAGACATGTTTTTCTCTCGATGTTTTAGGGTGGATACACACTATTGTTCAGCCGCGATCCGCCGAAAATGGACAAAGTTTTACATATAGAAAACATTGCAAAATTATTTTAAAAAAATTTTCTTTTACTCTTCATTTTTGCTTTCTTATGAAAATTAGTATAACCCATACAAAGTCAATATGACACCAAAATATCCGGTCTATTCCACTAATCCCATTGTGTTCTATTTAGTCACATGGGACTCAATCAGCCCAATCTTATTTTTGTCCGCCATTTTGTTAACGTCAACTCCATAATAATTTAGGAATTTCGTGGAAATCATTCAAAACGCATTTAATTTTTGCTTCCTACCTAGGAATAGCGTCCAGCCAAACATCTTTATTTTTTTTGGAAAAAATTTATATTGTAATTAATAAGATTTTACCACAACTATAGTTAAAATAAATATAGTTAATAAATGTATCATCATCATCATCAGCCCATTTTTAGTCCACTGCAGGGGCTTAGGCCTCCCCCAGGGTGAGGAGGGGGGCTTGGAGCTTAAGTCCACCACGCTGCTCCACTGCGGTTTGGGAACTGTAACGACCGCCCTCTATTGACAGCGTCCGGGACCGACTGCTTAACGTGCCCTCCGAAGCACGGTGTCAGTGATATTGTGTACTTAAGTCAGAAAAACTCATTGGTACACGCCCGGATTCGAACCATGGCCTTATGGGGCTTTATACATTTGAAACAGGTTCGTTGCTCTCTGGGCTATCACGACAATAAATGTATATCATTTTATTAATATTTATAATATTTTGGCTTGGTGGTCTAACTTGAATAGAAAAAATATTTAATTTTATCTTTCGAAGGGCACCTACGACTTCAAATGTTGTAATCAAATATACACGCAACGAAAATATTTTTCAAAAACATAAATTTTCTTTTAATAAAATGTTACATTAACCATTAAATTTTGTTAGGCAGAGTATAAGGTACTATTCCAACAGTCCATAACTGAACGAAAAAAAAATAAAATAAAAATAGGTGTGTCAAATTATCGCAATAAAATTATTTTCCCGAACTATTTATCAGTGCAAGGTCAAGACAGCTCTAGTGATAGCGTTATTTGTTCTAAAGGATAACAACAAGTTCGTGGGTTCGATTCCCGCCCGGGACAAATATTTGTGTACATCAACATGTTAATTTGTTCCTTTTAAAAATTAAAAAAATCAAGTATCTATATCTGTTGTCTAGTACTTATAATACAAGTTTATCTTACTTTGTAACTAGATGGCGCTGCATGGGATGTCCCAAGTATTATATTGTTATGTACTGTTGAAGCCCGGATGCCAGTATTGAAATTATATAAAACTTCAATGTACACAAAATGTATTGCCGTTTGTGTCCAACTTTAACGGCACAGTGTTTAATTTGCGCACTTTTATTTGTAGCCGTAAATAACTTTAAACTCGTAAACGAGTCCACAATGTTACAGTTTTTCTGCGTAAACGTTAATGTATCGAAAGTGAAAAATTACTCTGTGTTTAGTTGTTTTTTCGGGAACGGAGTGATTTCTGTTTCCTGTACTGTCTTTCTGTCTGTCTATAACCGTTACAGTCTATTCGTTTAATCAAGGAACGCTATTCATCATCATCATCATCATCAGCCCATTTTTACCCCACTACAGGGGCTTAGGCCTCCCCCAGGGTGAGGAGGGGGGCTTGGAGCTTAAGTCCACCACACTGCTCCACTGCGGGTTGGGAACTGTAACGACCGCCATCTATTGACAGCGTCCGGGACCGACTGCTTAACGTGCCCTCCGAAGCACGGCGTCAGTGATATTGTGTACTTAAGTCAGAAAACTCATTGGTACACGCCCGGATTCGAACCATGGCCCTATGGGGCCTTATAAATTTGAGACAGGTTCGTTGCGCTCTGGGCTATCACGACCTTCATATCACGCTATTCATACCTATAGTGATCTACGCGGGAAAGCTATCATGTGATCTACGTATTAATACGTGAAGAAAAAGCTTTCAATCCCTTTTTAAACATACTAAGGAGTGTGTGATTTGGCATAGTTTATGTGAAAAGGATGAGTTTTTGACATAGGGCTATATTGCCAAATCCTAAACTATGAGAAACAGCGAAAAGTGTTTAAAGGAATTTTTGAGAAAACAAAAACCAGTTAATCTGTGAGAAAACTTTGTGCCCCTTTTAAAGGTATTTTTATTGTGGGTACGACGGAGGAGCGTGAGATTTGGCATATTCCAAGTTTATATCAAAATGCAGTCCCAAAAGTTAAAATTTATATATAACAGGTGTTACAAATACGGTCAACGATACAAGCATAATAGTTTCATTCGATTTGAATTGAATTACTTTCGCCTAATTAATTATTGGACATTTTTTAAAGTTCCTCTGTGAGAGAAAAGCTCTTTTTATATAAAAATACATTAAGCTATTAAAAATGCTTCTTTCGTTTGTTGTCAAAACGCTCTTTCACTGCTGCCATCATTTCATCATCTGGCAAAATTGTCGTCCCATTAAATCTTTCTTCAAAGGTCCAAACAGGAAATAATTGTAGAGTGCTGTGTGGGCTGTAGGCTGAGTGGTAAATTTTTAGAAAGCCGTTTTCGTTCGTGGCCCTTCTAAGTGAAAAGTATGTACAGATGCATTATCGCGCAAAAACAATATATATTCTATAAAGAGTTTTCTATCCTTTTTTCTTAATTGACTTGCTTAAGTGATTTAATAGATTAGAATACTTACTATACGGCACTCACTATAGTTTCCTTTCGGCAAATTAATTTAATAAGTCAATAATTAGATATTATTATATCTAATAATAATATTACATGCGACAGCGCTATCTAGTCCCAAAGTATGCTTGTATTATAGGTCACTAGAGAGAACTGATATATATACTTAAATATTCTGTATAATATATACATACGTAAATATATTACACCCAGACACGGAACGAAATAAACATGTTCATGCACACAAATGTTTGTCCCGGGCGGAAATCGAACCCGCGACTTCCGGCTCTGTAGTTAGGGTCTCGAACCACTCGAAAATATAGTTTCTCGATCGATGGACGATTTGGGTTGAACGATATTTCTGTAAAGTGTTTATTTACTGATACAATTGGAACCAAAGCTTTCGGTTGACGGTTTCATATTCGTTCGTTCTCTAATTTTGTTCAATACCACAAGAAAAAGTTCTTTCCTTAAATAACAATAAGATTAGTGTGTGTAATGTTGTACAAAAAGTGTTAAATTAGATAGCTTCTAGCGCTTTTGCCTTTCCAACTCTTACAGTTTCTTCATCTACGTCGATCCGTCCGTCTGTGTGTCACAGCCATTTTATTAAAAAAAAAACACTAAAGCTCAAAATTAGCACTTAACAATATATTTGACGACCGCTTAGCCTAGTGGGTAGCGACCCTGCCTACGAAGCTGGAGGTCCCGGGTTCGAATCCCAGGTCAGGTCAGTATTAATATGATGAATATTGATACTGGTACCGGGTCTTGGTTGTTATATGTATGTGGTGTCTTCGCAAAAATATTTATATATGTATATATTATAAAGAATATTTAAGTATGTATATCAGTTGTCTAGTAACCCATAACACAAGCATATTACTTGCTTACTTTGGGACTACTAGATGACGCTGTGTGGGAAGTCCCATGTATTATTATTATGATTTGTAACCGTTGCATAATTGTTAATAAAAAATTATCTACGATGTCTAAATCACAAGTGAGTGAGTGCTAAAAATTTTTTTTACGTATCTCCTCGAGTAGTCTCGCTTCAAATAGGCATTTTGAAACTATTGTGAGGTTTATTGCCTTTTTTTTTTAAATTCCGTGAGAAGAATGCCCGCCTATAAATTTTGAAGCACTGTACTAAAGAATCTGCATTTAGTTACGGTACAAGTATAAATATACTAACCAAATCATCCCAAACTAGTTGACGAACTATAGCCGATAAAGTAAATGTGCATGTAACTTTAAACAAACTGTTTTGGTCTATGATAAATTTTTTTGTAGAGAAATATAATAATAATAATATCTGGGACATCCCACACAACGCCATCTAGTCCCAAAGTAAGTAAGTATTATGCTTGTGTTATAGGGTACCAGACAATTAATATACATACTTAAATATTCTTTTTTTTTAATATAATATATACATTTAGAGATACTTTTACAACCAGACACAGAACAAATAGACATGTTCATGCACACAAATATTTGTCCCGGGCGGGAATCGAACCCGCGAGCCTCTGCTCCGTAGTTAGGGTCTCTAACCACTCGGCCAATCGGTCAGTCAGTAAATACCGATTTCTTAAACGGAAACATCTCTAATACTGATATGTAGATTTTGAGACTGCCATTTTGTATATATACATAGACAATTTATCTACTAAAAACTATAATAATTTTAAAAGGTAGTCCATAAATTATAGATTGTAGTTTAACCGATATTATTTTAAATCAATATAATTTCGATTATTGGGTTATAAATTTTTGGGCGTATTTATAGTATTGTTAAGGGTGCAGACCACAGACAAGTCAACCTTATAGACCACGCTTTGACAGGGAGTAGCATTCGCCAAGGTTATGTAGTGACACTAAATAACTACGTCTCTTGTGAGCGGTCAGTTGTAAGCACGTCGGAAGCCATTAAATTGTCAATTTTGAACGAGCCAATGAAAACTAGCCGACCTCTCCCCGCTCCCCGCCACTTTTTGGCGATTTCGTTTTCGTACTGACGTTTATTAAAGCGTGGTCATAGGTTGACTGGTCTGTGGTGCAGACTTAATTGTTTACCCAAAAAAACAGAGGTGATTTTCAGAAGGGCAATAAAGTACCTAAGTACTAAAACCTGGTGAGCTTCGGTTTATACATTGCCCGTTCGTCTACACTTGGGCTCGTTCTAAAAATAACACATTAAAACACCAGTTTCTATTGAACGATTGCGATCGGTCGATATTGCCCGGAACGTACCTAGTTAATTTAAAATAATTTTCTTTTGTTTTTGCAGGTTTTGATTCAGAAAAAATAATAATAATGATAATAATAATATATGATCACGACCGCTTAGCCTAGTGGGCAGCGACTCTGCCTATGAAGCTGGAGGTCCCAGGTTCCAATCCCAGGTCGGGTCAGTATTAATATGATGAATATTGATATCGGGTATCGGATATATTGGTATCGGGTCTTGGTTGTTATATGTGTGTGGTGTCTTCGAAAAAAAATTATTAAATGAAAAAACATGAAACCGAATCGAACTTAAATATCATCCGAGAAATTGTTCAAGACAGATTAGCAAAAAAACCTAATGAAGCATAATGTCCTAACTACTGAGAAACAGAATTTCCTTATATCTTTTATATCCTCACATCCATTACTTATGGTTAATGTTGTTAATTGCTGTTCAAGAAAGTACAAGAAATAATTAGGTATTTGTCGTTCTTCTATTGATTTGATACGAACAGTCAAGCAGTCATTGGCGTTGCTAATTCTCGTACATTCGGCTGATGTTCCTGATTCCGGTTTTTCACTACTATCAGACG
Organism: Luffia ferchaultella; assembly: GCA_949709985.1. Classification (NCBI taxonomy): domain Eukaryota; kingdom Metazoa; phylum Arthropoda; class Insecta; order Lepidoptera; family Psychidae; genus Luffia; species Luffia ferchaultella. The sequence goes on from OX453267.1 coordinate 6,345,618, forward strand.
TTCATTACGAGCTAGCCTCAAAACGAGTACGAGCTCTGTCAGACTTGGTTTTCGAAGCTGTGGAGTTGCAACCCGATACCTGTGGGATATGTATATGTTGGTTTCCGGCTTACTCTAAATATATTTAGTTGTTTTATTTATTTAATTTATAAGCTATTTATATTTACCTAGTTGTTTAATTTTGTATTCTAGATACTTTCTTATATATTTTTAGTTACTAGATACTATTTAGTTCTAGAGCAAAGTTGGATTTTTTCAATAACAACACATTTAAAATATTGTTTTTTATAAAGTGTGAATTTTAATAATGTATAATTTATATTAACTGCTAAGTTATGAGCGTTTCCCTTTTGTCGGCGTCCCAATGCTCATATTGTGCGAGATCATTTTCCGGAGCTCACGGTCTAAGTATCCACATAGGTCGCATGCACAAAAATGTTTCTGTGGTTAACACAGTGCCCCCTGTTGATGTCGCATCTTCCCAGTGCCCGCAACCTACTGTCTGTCTCGAGAGTCCTCCAAAATTAAAAAAATCGATCCGAATTCTCCGTCACATTCCTAAGGGAGCCAGAAATTTAGCTGCGGGTAAACTGTGCGAAATTATCGAAAAATGCCTGGAAACTAATCACACCGATGACTGGATTTCCCTTTTATCCTTTTCGTACTTGGCACTGAGGGTCCCAGAAAACAACACCACGGGTAACCTTACAAACAAAGTTAAAAGGAACATAACTTCCGCACGTAATGATATCAATTTCAACCCATCACCTTTTAAGCTGTTGTCTGTCGTAAAAAGTATTGAGGGTAAGGTACACGAGGGGGACTTGAGGGGTGCTGTTCGCCTGCTAATATCCGATGACACGATTGCCCTACCTAGTTCGGATACTTTGACTTCCTTGATTTCTAAACATCCTTCGCCTTCTCGTCCCCTCTCAATCCCGCCGGCACCTGATTTTTCAACCCCAGCCCTCACGGTTATGGCTAAAGACGTCGTGCAGGCGTTGAATTTGTTCCCTAGCGGTTCAGCGTCGGGCCTGGATGGCATCAGACGTGACCATCTAAAGGAGCTTACGTCCTTGTCGGCGTGAGAAAATGGTCTTCGATTAGTCGGGTGCCTGACAAAATTATGCAATTTCCTTTTAAGTGGTCTTCTGAACTCGGAGGTATGTCCTTTCATGTATGGCGCCTCTCTATGTGCATTAAGAAAAAAGGACGGAGGCATTCGTCCAATTGCTATCGGGAATGCCTTCCGTCGCCTGACCGCTAAAGTGGGTTGTCGTGCTGTTAGAGAAGAGATGTCCACGTACTTATACCCGAACCAGTTAGTCTTTGGGGTCCGTTTGGGTTGTGAGGCTGCCATACATGCGATACGTACTTTTGCTGTTGACCCGACCAATGAGGACTGCATCATTATTAAGCTTGACATAAAAAATGCATTTAATAGTTTGGAAAGGGACATTCTTCTGAGTCAGGCCAAAGATAAAATCCCATCGCTTTACCCGTTTCTTTTTCAGGCTTATCACTCCAATAGTAACCTGTATTATAATAACAACCTAATTATGTCTCAAGTTGGCGCGCAACAGGGTGACCCTCTTGGGCCTCTTATTTTTAGCCTCGCTATCCAAGATGCTATTTCTAAGTTGGAGTCACCTTTCAATTTGTAGTACCTCGATGACGGCACCATTGGTGGCAGGCCTGATTCGGTGGAGCGGGACATCCGGGATCTGTTTCCACGCTTACGCCAGTTGGGGCTCGAAATCAATACAGCGAAATGCGAAATCTACCCCTGCAGTTCTTCGTCGAAATCCTGTCTAACAAACTTTCAGGATTTAATCCCAGGTCTAGTTCAACTGGATAGATATTCTTTCAGTCTCCTGGGTTCGCCCATATTCCCGGAGGCCATCCCGTTGGCTCTAGAGCATAGAAAACAGCTTTTACTTTCGACCCAAAAGCGCCTACTGGACCTTTCTGCCCATGTTGCCCTAACACTATTGCGCGTATGTTTTGCGATTCCAAAAGTTACATACCTTCTTAGAACATCACCCACTTGGTTGTTTCCTCAGGATATTTCTCATTTTGATGAGGCTCTAAAAGACACTGTTCAGAGCATCCTGAATGTGGATCTATCCGAAAACCAGTGGTGCCAAGCAACATTACCCATCCGCTACGGGGGCTTGGGAGTTCGGAGAATGCGGTACTTGAGTTTACCGGCTTTCCTAGCTTCGACACACGGGGTTATGGAACTTGTCACTAACATACTTCATTATAACGGTGACAAAGTTTACATTCCCTTCATGTCCGAGGCAATTAAAGCTTGGTCAGATATTCATCCGTCCTCAGAACTGCCGAATACCCCAGATTGCCAAAATCTGTGGGACGAGGCGAGTGCAAAACGCTCATATGAGCGTCTCCTAGGTGAGGCTTCTGGTGTAAATTTAGCCAGACTTAGAGCGGTGGCTCGGCTGGAATCTGGGGCATGGTTGCATGCTCTGCCCTCTCCACACGTGGGTACTCTGCTCGATGATGAGTCTCTTAGTATAGCAGTGGCGCTACGATTGGGTTGTAAGGTGTGTGAACCTCACCAGTGCTCGTGTGGTGCCATGGTGGAAGGCAACGGTCACCACGCCCTGAGCTGTAATAGATGCTCGGGTAGGCTTCCACGTCACCACACACTTAATGATATCATTCGTCGCGCCCTCATTTCGGCCAATGTGCCCTGTGTTACCGAACCACGGGGTTTTAGTCGCACGGACGGAAAGAGGCCTGATGGTTTGACCCTGGTGCCTTGGGAAAAAGGGAGGTGCTTATTATGGGACGCAACTTGCGTCAGCACTTTCGCTCTCTCCCACCTCAACTCAACAATGCGTGTGGCAGGGGCGGCCGCTGAGTCCGCGGCCCGTCTGAAACACCATAAATACTCAAACTTAGAAATATATCTTTGTTCCTTTTGCTGTGGAGACCACGGGCTGTTGGAGCCTCGAGGCGAGAAATTTAATTAAGAGCATCGGTCGCCGACTTAAGGAGAGGGGGTGTGACCCTCGCTCGGGGTCGTTTCTGATGCAGAGGCTAGCCATAGCGATCCAGCGCGGTAATGCCGCGAGCGTTATGGGAACCTTTGCATCAGGTTCACCAGGCACTGGTTATTTTTAGCTTATATTATTGTTTAAATAGACTTTATCTAATATCCATAATTTACTCGATATCTATTTTTTATAGATGTATATATTATAAAGAATATTTAAGTATGTATATCAGTTGTCTAGTAACCCATAACACAAGCATAATACTTGCTTACTTTGGGACTAGATGACGCTCTGTGGAAAGTCCCATGTATTATTATTATTATTATTATTATACCTGGGACATCCCACACAGCGTCATCTAGCCCAAACTAATCAAAGCTTGTATTATGGGTACCAGACAACTGATATACATACTTAAATATTCCTTATAATACATACATATACAGATATTTTACACTCTGACTAATGAAGGTGGGTTAGAGGGAAGGAAGTTAATATATGCATATAAAGTTATTTACATATAACTACTGTTTTGAACTGTTTGTCTAGTTCGATAAACTCTACACGCTTTATATGTTTAGACTACATTTAGCCGAACACCCCGTATAATGTAATGCGTTAGGCCCTGAACGTTAGAATTGACCATTGCAATATAAAAATCTCACCTAGATATATCCTTTCCACTATGGTTGCTCATGCTGCTAATTTTAAAGCGTATTTTCGTAAAATGCTTAAAAACTTGGACCGAAACATGGACTCTCACGGCAGGACTGGTCCACAAATTTAAAGTCGCTCAGCGCGCTATGGAGCGGGCTATGCTCGGCATTTCCTTGATGGACAAAATCAGGAATACTGAAATCCGTCGAAGAACTAAAGTTGTCGACATAGCCGAAGTGATTAGCAAGTTGAAGTGGCAATGGGCCGGTCACATTTGCCGTAGAACCGACAACCGATGGGGTAGACGGGTTCTCGAGTGGAGGCCATTGGGAAGCGAAGCGTTCGACGCCCTCCGGCAAGGTGGACTGATGACCTGAAGCACCATACCGGGGGCAATTGGATGCGGAAGGTGGAGGACCGTGTGTGGTGGCGAGCCTTGGGAGAGGCCTATATCCTGCAGTGGAGAGACACGGGCTGATGATGATGATGATGATGATGCTTAAAAACTTTAGCGTAACACGCGCTGCACATTTTTATAATATCTATGCGTATGAAAATAAGTTAATTCTATTTTAAATAAATGGGCTTGTACCATAAAGTAAATAAATTTGAGAGCAGCGTTTGGTTTTTATAGAGTCAGAAATGTCACTTCACCGTATCGAAAATGTCAAACGCAATTTCGCGGGGGTGAAGACCGGCGCGCGGAGACCTCGCGGGCTGGAACTCGCCATCTTGCACCAGCTAGCTAGAGTATGAATGGTTAGACGGTAAACGCAGAAGAGGGCTTTTAGTTAATTCGTATTTTTATCGCTTGAACGAAAATTTTAACTGTAACTTTAAAATAATAACTATCAAGTTATTAAAATTTAAGGGAATAAAGTTCCATTACATCTCAAAATAGCATTTTTTTACGAATTTGCCAGATATTCAAGATAATTCATTTGACGTCTAAATTGCCTCTGTGACGTCATCTGGACAGTTGAGCTTATTCCGCTGCTTTCCACAGTAAAAAACAAAAAGTATAAGATATAAATGTAAGTCACCGTATCAAAGGAAACTATAATCCTCATGAATCAAAATATTGTAAACTCATTTGGTCTTAAATAAAGTAAACAATAAACATATGTCCAAACGACGTAACAATGATATTCTATTAATGAAATTTAAGAAAAAAAAAATACTAAAAAATTGCAGACTTAATTATTTTATTTTATCACTGACACCGTGCTTCGGAGGGCACGTTAAGCAGTCGGTCCCGGACGCTGTCAATAGATGGCGGTCGTTACAGTTCCCAACCCGCAGTGGAGCAGCGTGGTGGACTTAAGCTCCAAGCCCCCCTCCTCACCCTGGGGGAGGCCTAAGCCCCTGCAGTGGGGTAAAAATGGGCTGATGATGATGATGATGATGAATTATTTTATTTAGAGAGAAAAGTGTATATTTTCACACAAAAAAAAATGTGTATAAATGTTATACTAAAAGTTTTGCTCTAAACCATTGACACTCCAAACCCATTTATAAACACTATACATAATTACGATTAATTTTGAACAGGCCCGAAATATTATTTTGGCATGTTTGGGAACAAATGTCGCCATCTTGAACTAATTCCAATCATTGCCAGACGATGTATTTTGTTTTCTTGTGAAATGAATTAGTAACAGAGCTCTTAACTGTTAGCTGCTAACTAACAGTTTAGTTTGGAATAGGCAAATCCATAGGCTAATTAATAGCTTTTGAAGGATCGCGTGTAACGCCTTTGTGCTGTGAAAACGCACCGGATTTTCCCGCCATCTCGTCCTGCCTCCAAATCATATTGTCAGCCTTGAACGAATTTAACATCGTTTACTTCCCTTTTGTGGCAACAAAAAAAAGTGTCGAAGCAATCAGGTAATATTCAAGCAATTGATTCAGTCGCGAAGAATGGTCAGTGTGATTTCAATAAAAAACGTTTTGGCTTTGAACCTAAGTCGAATTTTTAGTCGATTCGGTGCAAAAACGGAACACTTATATATCGTGCTCCTGTATGTCTGTTCGTATGTTATAGCCACCGAGCTTCGAATTCATTTAATAGAGAAGTAATGCTGGTCGTTCAGTTCTAGAACCAAAGTTATCATCGAGCCATAGGATAACGAAAGGTTATAACCTAAATATAATATAATAATATATAACAATGATAATAATAATATCTGGGACATCCCACACAGCGCCATCTAGTCCCAAAGTAAGCAAGTATTATGCTTGTATTATGGGGTACTAGACAATTGATATACATATTTAAATATTCTTTTTTTATATAATGTATACATATATACTTAGATATTTTTACACCTAGACACGGAACAAATGGACATGTTCATGTAGGCAAATATTTGTTCCAGGCGGGAATCGAACCCGCAATCCTCGGCTGTGCAGTTAGGGTCTCTAACCACTCGGCCAATCGGTCAGTCAAAGATCCGTAGATGTTTGTGTCGTGTTTAGGTTTTTGTGTATTAATTCTATTCACAATTAATTACACACTACTGAACTAAATATGTCGTAATAGCCGAGTGGTAGCGTGCCGCTTATTGTTTAGGAGGCCGTGGTTCGAATCTAGGGTATGTACTAATTAGATTTTTTTGAGTTATGTACATAATTATCACTGACTCAGTGCCTCGGAGAGCACGTTAAGCCGTCGGTCCTGGTTGCAATCAATGGACGGTAGTCATTAAAACCCTCAACATGCATTGTAGCAGCGTGGTGGTTTAAGCTCCGAGCCTCTTCATCCCGAGTGGAGACCTAAGCCCCTGCTGTAGGGCATTAATTGGCTGATGGTTTTGTAAGGAATGAAAGGCAGATACTGATACAAAAAATTTAATTTAAATAAAGTTGACAAATTTTCTCGGCTTGAGTCGTTGAGTTTAGAAATAGTGCAACTTCTAGTCTGCAGCATTCGAAGTTCGGTGGGGTTAAATTAGAAATAAACTTTTGTCAAATGCATCATGTGACATGACATGTTTAATGGTACGTTACACAACTGTATGTAGAAAGAAGATGTTGCTTTCCGTCTCTTTCATTACCTCACTTATACACGACGCGAAGAAAGGACAAACACATAAGTCAGCATACCAGAAATGGATTTCTTATATGGAAATGTTGATTCCATTTCGACGTTAAAACCCATTTATCACTCGCTCTCGAACAGACGTACCCAAACCGCTAGCCCGTCAGTTCAGCGAAAAAGTAATTTAAATTCGACATTATTAACAATGGCAAATTTTATCAGAGCTGCTAACTTTTTAATAGCAATTTATACTGGCTCGGAAATTCCATTGCAACGACTGGAATCTGACGCTTAATTCATCACTGACTTGTAAATTTAATACGCTGCCATTCTTTCCAAAAAATGGCCCAGAACGCTCAGAAAATTTTGGGTCAGTGAAATGCACGGGTATTTGTTGTAACCAAACTTTATAATAGGCACTATTTTTTATTTTATTTTTTTATTTTTTATTTTACATTCATCCCCCCGGCATATTTACCGGAGCCATTAGTTGCACGGCATGCATTCACATACTGGCAAAGTACGTAATATTTTTGTTTTTTTCTTCTCTTTCTCGCCTCCCTTCCGACTTATCAAAACCTTGTATCATTCCTCTGTTCTGTATCTTATTTCTTTACTATTTACTTCGATTCATTTTATTTTCAATCTTACATCTATTTACATATTTATATTTCCCTCCTATATCTATGACACTATTAAAAAAACACCTAGGTGCAATACAGATCAGCACTAGTTTGTAATGCCGTTAATGGAACATTAGCAAAAAAAAATTACATTTGAATACTTTTTTGTAAAAACCTATAATATAATATATTTTTTTTTAATTTTAAGATTTTCAAGGAATAATAAATTGTTAAAAATTTATAGCTGTGGATGTTACTGTATGCTCGTTGATCATTGCATCACTTCACACCTTTCACCTCCTGCCCCCCTAAAATATTAAAATCCAAAAACTTTGAAACACGTCATTAAAGAAATAATTATATGGCCAGATTTAAACTATTGAAATAAAGACAAATGTTTAATCTATTAATTTATCATCAATCATTATCAATCAATTGTCTCTGTCAATTAAATGGCTCGTTACTTTCAATCTGACCCAATTGGGTCATGTGTAGTGCCTGAGTTAAATAAAACCGCAAAACTTAAAACCTGTATTGATACCTTTATAATATTGTTTCCGCTAAGCTCTATCTTAAAACGTAAACCAATTTCATTCAAGTTTATAAAACACATTTTAAAAAAAGTAAATTTAACCAGATCAGTAGGCATATATTAAGTTTTTAACTCAATAAATAAAGTGAACGCCAAAAGGAAGGCGTTATTTAAACGGACTGGTTTTCGAAAAAAAAGCAAAAAAAACAAAAAATATCGCCTCGTTATCGAATGCCAGAGGAACATCCGTCTGCATCGATATGCAGATAAACTTAAATCGATAAAAATATTTTAGTTCTGTAGTAATAAAAATTTATCTAATATTTCCTTATTCTGTTTTTATTTATTTAATAAATAAAAATTTATTCATTCCATTGATGACAGAGATATCAGAGACTACTTGTTTGGTATATTAATTTAATTTAGAAAGAAACTATATTTGTTGAAGGGTCTCTCTTGAAGGGGTCTCAAAAGGAGGGCCCAAACGCGTTGGAAAGCTGACGTGAAAAAGGTCGCTGGATCGAAATGGATGCAAAGAGAGCAGCACAGAGAGGAATGGAGGAAGTTGAAGGAGGCCTATTCCAAAATAGTTGAAAAGAGCTGAAGAAAGAAACCAACGTCGTCGCCATTTTCGGTGGCCGAAGGTGGGGTGTTTATACGTAGTACATAAATGAAAAACAATGAGTAAAATGTTTTTAAAAATAAATAAATATATTTATTTCGTATTAACGGCTGTTATTCTTAATATTGGTTATGTTCATAACCGGCACAATAAGCTAGGTCAACAGATGATGACGACCGTGTCGACTGGGTTAAATTTCTAAAATCGGCAAGATTATTTGTGCAATGTATGAAATCGATAAACATATTCTACACTACTTGATGGTGAATCAATTAAATTACATTTGTTAATTACTTTTTATAAAATTTATTGTATATAATTACACTAATTTCCAAAAAAGAAAAAAAGAAACAAAAACGGTAAAACATAAACTGCATATATTTTTTGCGTGTGCAATATTTTTTGTTGGTGTGAGTGAGTGGCCCGACTGGTTTAAAAGTTAATGAGTGCTAATAGGCATATACAGTGTGTTCTCTTATTTATTTATTGTTAAGCATTAGTATTATAGTGTCGTGATAGCCCAAAGCGCAACGAACCTGTCTTAAATTTATAAGGCCCCATAGGGCCATGGTTCGAATCCGGGCGTGTACCAATGAGTTTTTCTGACTTAAGTACATCACTATCACTGACTGACTCCGTGCTTCGGAGAGCACGTTTAACAGTCGGTCCCGGACGCTGTCAGTAGATGGCGGTCGTTACAGTCCCCAACCCGCAGTAGAGCAGCGTGGTGGATTTAAGCTCCAAGCCCCCCTCCTCACCCTGGGGGAGGCCTAAGCCCCTGCAGTGGGGTAAAAATGGTCTGATGAAGTGAAATGAAGTGAAGTATTATAGTAGTGTAAAAATTATTAGTATAGTTTGACTGAAGCCGTTGTAAAGCCGTTGTACCGCGCCTTAGGTATGTTTGCGGCGAGGAGGGAAGGCAGCTCCTAAGCGTTGACGACGGACTGACATAGCAGATCTGCCTCCCTCCGCGCCGCGCACATACCTAAGGCGCGGTACAGCGGTTTCGGTCAAACTATAGATAAATTTAATATAATAATTACACATCGATGGAAAGGTTTAGATATTAAAATGAAGCTATCGCTTAAGTTATAAAATTCCGAAGAGTCCTAGATTGTATAATTATATACATAAACCTAAGAATTATGCTACGTCCGGTTATAATTCCCGGATGTAGCATTGCGAAGTAACTACCGACGCACCCCTAGTAAGTCAGCTGACTCGTACCATAGTAAGTCTACCGACCGCCAACATGCTGCGAAGTTACATATTTACGCGGCCGCCATTTTTGTGCATCATTGCTTGTTCAGTGACCGGAATATAGAATTTTTGTTATATAATTATATAATATTGTTATAACATTTGTCTGCAATTTGCTCAAATAATATAATTTGTATTCAAGTTATTTCATTGTTTTATTCATTTTAATTTTGTTTTAGTGGTGGATTTTATTAATTTAAGAAGGTATTTTTTTTTACTTTATGTAAAAAAAAAATTGTTTTTGGCGTATCCGATTATAATTACAGGAAATAAATATTTCCTTTGAAACACTGTTTAGTTAAAAGAGAGTGAACAACCTTTTTGTGAATTGGAAGTACCTTATAATATGAGGCGAGACTAGGGATATTTTCTTCATACTGTATTTAAATTTTTTTGGGGCCCAATCTTTTTTAGAATGCGCAGCTAGATTTCATAATTACACGTACAATATTAACTTACCAAATAATTCGAATAAAAATGCTCGATAACGAATTATAACTTGTAAAAATACGGCAAAAACAAAAGTTTGCTATAACTCGAAAAAGAAATATCGCGGGCAAGAATGCTGGGGGAACAAAAAACGCTGAACGAAGCTAAAAAACACACTACGTAACTCTAAAAGTCTTACAAGCCGTCAAAGACAGCGCGTTTGAAGTTTCTTTTTTGTTTGAATCCAAACCAAGATCGACCTTTCGTATAATATCAAGCGATTCAAACACACAATACAAGTTGCTTTAGTAACTTAATAAACGATGTGAAGATATGATTTGGAAATTTTTTTTTAGATATATATCTGCCTTTATAATAATATTAATATAGACGCAGTACGTTTATAACAATAATATAATAATAATAATAACATCTGGTATTTAACAACAATATAATAATAATGCCTGGTACATCCCACACAGCGCCGTCTAGTCCCAATGTAAGCAAGTATTATGCTTGTATTATGGGTACTAAACAACCTGGTATATCTACATACTTAAATATTCTTTATATGTATAAATATACAAATATATAGACATTTACACCCAGAAACGGAATAAATAGCCATGTTCATGTACACAAATATTTGTCCCGAGCGGAAATCGAGCCTGCGACCCTTGGCTCCGCAGTTAGTTTTATGAATACTATTAATGAAATCAGTGACAAATGATTATAACAAAATTTAAAATATTTATGAATCGTTTGATCCTTATTTGATTGGTCGTCGCGAACGTACAGCAGCAGGTACAGCAATTTATGTCACAACGGTAGTTAGCCTCGTTTGACCTACATTATTGTGCCGATTTCTGCGCCATTCGTCTATCATAGAGAGTCCATACACAATTGCTTAACTAGAGGCTACATTTTCATAAGATAACAACGGATCTGGTGTTACGCAAAGACGTACAATAATTTAAGAGAAGGAATTGGCAAAAATATAAAATTATCGGAGTTTTCATTATAATTATTTTAACTTAAAATAAAGAGTGATCTCTAAAATTGAGAATACGTAATAAAAACTATCGGAAATTATTTCTGAGATAATATTTAAAAAAAAATATTATATATTTTTATTTTCAGAAAAGTAATTAACTAACATATTTGAATTCTACTATAAATCACAAAAAAAAAATCAAAAGACAAAGTAATCGTCTTGTACCGTTAACAATAATAGAGTACATTTCCAATGGTTTTTAAGTATGCCAAAGTTTGTCAGTCGATGCAGTAGGTTACTCAGTAAAATTAAAGCCAGACAGGCTGACAATATCACTGACAATATCATTCATATGTCATTTAATTTAAACAATTATATTAAAGTGTCTGTATATATGTGTGGTTGCAAAATAAAGACTTTTTCTTATATTCATTTTATACTTAACAAAAACCCAAACAAGCATTTTTAAAATTTGTTTGTCTGTCTGTTTGTTCGGTTTTAAAAGAGACATAAATGTCACTTCACAGCATTAAATTAAATTAATTAATTAAAAATTAAAGGGGACAAGAAACGTGTTTTTTATATTGTAAGGTGGTACGAAACCCTTCGTGTATGAATCCGTTTAGCACTTTACCGGTTTTTATTTGAAACGAGCTTTCCGCCCACGGCTTGGTCCAAATAGACAGAACCCGCGCCAAACTTGTAGTTCGCTCTGAATCAAAGCGAATATCGTCACAGAAGGAAAAATGGGTATCAGAGCGCCGAAAGTAGTGTCGTGATAGCCCAAAGCGAAACGAACCTGTCTCAAAATAAGGCCATAGTTCGAATTCGAGCGTGTACCAATGAGTTTTTCTGACTTAAGTATATAACTATCACTGACTCCGTGCCTCGGAGGGCACGTTAAGCAGTCGGTCCCGGGTGCTGTCAATAGATGGCGGTCGTTACAATCCCCAACCCGTAGTGGAGCAGCGTGGTGGATTTACGCTTCAAACCCCTCTCACCCTGGGGGAGGCCTAAGCACCTGCAGTGCTGCAGTGGGGTAAAAATGGGCTGATGAAGTGAATGAAGAAGAAGTGAAGAGAGCAGAAAGCGGGCCTGTGCAAAACGCACCCGCGTCAACTTTAGAGTGTACTGGAAGTTTGGCGCAAGCTTTACACATATACTAGACGGCAAATAAAGGAACATTGTAATATATGTTCTATAATATGACAGAGGAACTATTTCGTGTCGGAATATCGTGATAGCCGAGTGGTAGCGAGCGCACTTCTTGTTTAAAAGGACGTGGTTCGAATCCCAGAACATGTACCAATGAGATTTATCTAACTTATGTATATACTATCACTGACTCTGTGCCTCGAGAGCATGTTAAGCCGTCGGTGTCGGTTGCCGTTAATAGATGGCAGTCGTTAAAACCCACCAACCCACATTAGTGCAGCGTTGTGCATTAAGCTCCAAGCCTCCTCATCCCTAGGGGAGGCCTAAGTCGCTGCAGTGGCACATTAATGGGCTGATGATATGGTATGGAACAATTTAGAAAATACCTAAACTTTCTGTAGCAAATCACACATATTCTTGGCGAAATATGATTTGTATTGATATAAGAATTTTTCTTTAACCATCTTAATACTGAAACGGAAAGGAATGACAAAGAGTCAATTCTTTTTTTTTAAATATTTAACTAAAGATAAAAGGAATCCTGATAAAAACAGTCTCAGTTGATTTGAAAATTATCTAGATGTCAAAGACAGAGCGACCGCGTGTATTAAAAAGTTTAAATTAGTTCTGTGCCCGAAGAAACTTGACGGATTGGAGTTGTGCTTGGCGACGATTGCTTAATCAAGAAGTGGAATCGCTTTTTCAGGGGTCCACGGCCCTATTTTTGATAAAAACCCAACAAAGAATCCACTTTCGAAGCGGGAATGAAATAAATTAACCTTAATTTTCTAAGTTTTCCTCTCCTTGAAACTATTTTAGTCGACAAATAAAAGAATAAGTGATTTCCACAACTTTAGCAAACACGGACAGAGCGTAATGAGCTGCGACTAGAAAAACCCTTTTTAATTTAAATGAAACGAAAGAACACTAAATTTCCCCGCCACAAAATTTATCCTAGAATCACAAACGCCAATTTACTTTAACGGGAGTTGCATGGAAAGCGCTGAAATTATCGAACCCTCGAATATATGGCGATGTCTTCGACAGGAGAAGGTTAGTTAGGGAACGTTTAATATGACATTATCTAATAATTTGAGGTGAGAATGATGGCAAAGGCAAATGTAAAGAGAAAGAGTAATTTGTTACCGTCAAACTGACGGCAAATTAGATTTATTGAATTTCCATTTTCACCTAGCCGCAGTGTTTCCATTCAAACGGAAAATGTGAAACAACGTAGGCCATTTGTTTCTTAAAACAATTTTACAGCAGTTTCAACATTTCAACCGCATAAATAAGGAACGAAAGAAATGAGGGGCATCGCGGACAAATTGGGGTAGTTATTGTCAATTTGCCAAGAGTTATAGGGCTGTGACTTTTACAGGGGCAGTCGTGAAATTTCAAATGAAATTATCCAAAGCTTGCCTTGTTGAATTTTAAATATGGGATAAACTGGAGTTTCGCGACTGAAATAGGTAGACAAAAATATCACCTTCAGATGTTTGTATTGTTGTTGTTTGTTTGTTTTGCTGTTGTTTACAATATTTTTAGCTTTTCTTAAATCAGAATATTTGTAGCTTTCAATCGAACCCTTATTGCCTGCTTCCATCAAAATATTTTGCGATTTTCATGACAGTGAAATTTGGGTTCCTTAAAAATCTAGCGTTTTCTGGTAACCTATGCTCAATTAAAAAAAATACATAATTTTTACACAAGTATGTTTTTTTTAACTGGCTGTAGCGAAGTCACAAGGAGGGCTAGGTATTTTATAATGTACATACAGATGTACCAGAAAAGGAATAGGAATCGGTTAACATCGGCGCGTAGGTTTGCCCGAAGTTATCCAATGAAATAATTTTAATTAAATATAGGCATAAATTATACCGAAAATACTGTAAAAAAAACTTTATTACCAAATACATTTGGTTCAAATTGGCTTGCAAATTGCAAATTGCAGGTACGTCCAGTCACATCACTTTTCTGATAGATCTTTATGTAGGTTAAAGTTTAGTGACAAAAAAGGTTACGAACTGTTGGTTCCACTACTTGGTTCAACCAGTTCTGTATTTTTTTTTCAATTTTATAGAAATTTTTATGAAAGAAAAAACTCTGTGGTTATATAAATACCATATTTTTATGAATTGACATACGAAAAGAGACAGAATGATGGTATTTGATTATTTACTTTAAAAAAAATAAAATTCTTGGTATATTTTGGGGAACCCTGTACTCATTAGATTTAAATTCAAATTATTTATTTAAATATGCATAACGAGTACATGCATTTATATTCCACAATAAAATAAAAAACCGGAATAATAAAAAACAATTATAAACCAAATATTTATTATTAGTATTTTGTAACATGTTAATTTAAGTAAAACACAACTTAACTTGCCTCACCGACGAAGCCGCCACTGTTCCTACTATGTTTCCTTAAATCCAACCTAAATTTTGGTTAGAATTTGAATCCAATTCCTCCATGTAGGCTATCATTGCAATCACTAGACTTATTGAATTTAGTTGACTTCGACAAAATTAAGCAATACATTTTATACGCATTTGCTATTAATGAATATTTATAATGAATTATATTTTTTTGAAAATTAGGGGCCATCCATAAATTACGTTAAGAGGGGGACGACGGTGACGAAGTGTGACATTGTGTGACAAGGGGTGGGAGAGGCACTTAGTTTAGTGACGTCACATTTCAACATCTAATATATTGGAATGCGAGATTCATTAACGAAAAACTTAAAAATATCTCCAACTATATCTGAATGAATTTAAGGTTTAAATTATTTTGTTGGCGAGTTTACACTCACTAGTGTCACTCGTCGACCGCCTATGATGTTCGATTAGATGTTGATTTTATTAAAAAATAATGTAAATGGAAATAAAACTAATGTCGGAAATGCTGTTTTAATTTAATGATTTCTAGATGTAAAATTGCAAAATATGTGCCGTCACACTAGGAAGGGGGCGTCTCAAAATTCGGAACAGCTGAGACAAGGACGGAAGAGGGGTCAAAAAACATGGAATTCATGTGACGTAATTTATGAATGACCCCTTATTATGATTTGGACATTAGTACTGCAAACGATATTATCATATGGGTTTCTAAATAAAAAAATATTAAAATTAAATTTCCAGACCTTGCAGAACTTCTTAACTTGTGAGAGAAACGAATTCCGCCGAGTCTGAGGAAAAATACTCTATGTTATATGAAATGCAAATCATTTACAAACAGAAAAACAAATAAAGTCGCCTCGACTCAGCAATTAACGTCGAGTTTCCTGTGATATCACAAAGAAAAAAAAGACTCAAACGATATAGGAAAAAATATCTTCCTTACATTATTTGACTTTGTGGCAAAAAGTGGATCTACGAGTAAGCACGTAAGAGTCATTTTGAAGGCACATATTTTTTTCATTTAATACTTGAAAGAGAAAGTCTTATAAATATAATATACAAAAAACAGAAAACTTTAAGCACTCTTCGCTTCCATCAAAAACAAACTAAGTCAGTCATTAGCATCAGGGTTGCCAGATGAGACTCGAAAGAAATCGGACATGTAATGAAAAAGTGGGGCAATAAAATACAAATTATGTATATATTTAGAATTTAGTGTATTTAAACACTGTGCCAGTTTTTAAATTTTATTTGTGGTTTTGTATATAATTTTTAAATTCACTACGACTACGTTCGATGTTGAAAAATAGGCACAGTTCGCTTTTAACAGTTTCTAAATCTTAACTTTTTCTTACGTTTGTCAAAACGCAAGCATAACACTTTAGCTTTGGCCAATGCAATGGCATGAATTATAAAGACTATTCCGGGTCCAAACAATAAAGTGAGGGTGGCTCAAACAAAATTTTTAAATTCTGATCGAGTTTATACCCGATTTTATGCAAAGTTATGCCCTCTTAATAAATGACGATTGAATTTCTATGAATGAAGGTAACTAACTCAATTAAAGAAGAGACTTCATTCCTTTGAGTAATTTGCCTCAGGACCAAAACATGCCAAAACACTTGGCGTCAAAATAAGACTTGGCATAATCAAGTAAGATATAGAAAGCCATGTGAAGAATTAAACACCATATCTCTACTCAACAGGAGTGTTAAGATATGATTATCATTCCGCTGCTGGCGCTGTACCATTGTAGAGAACTGTAGATGTGAATCTCTATGGTGGACGTGCCTAAAATTTATAAGTTAGTGATTGGACTTGAGTTACAACTATTTTATGTTATTCATCCGCAATTGTACTTTGTCCTTTCCTTTCAGTCTGGTTTTAGTATCACTATAAAGCTCCATGTAGCATCAGACCTATAACGTTAATTATTTCTTATATGTTATACTGTTCTCTGTTATGATTATTTTATTGCGTAAAGTATATAAGATTCTTAACTGTATCATATGATGTCAATATCAAAACGGAATATGCAACCCACAAAACTCGGAAAACGGAAGTCCCTTTGTTTGTCTTAACAATATTAATGATCGCTGCTGACTACAGCAATATAGAATTGTATGTAAGAATAAATTTTTTTTTTTAGATTTTATAACTTTTTTATGTTCTAACGTAGAAATAATTTGATTATACTATCGTTTAACGACTTTAAGGCGATGTTGAATTATTACCTTTGACAGCAGTGTTAGGGTTTCTAGTCAATTCGTAGATTTATGCCGCACGTACTAATTGTTGGTTTGAGTTTGCAGCGGGTCAACTCATGACACAAGCAAGAATGCTAGCTAGTTTAGTAATAAAACATGCAATAAATACAAATATAGTAAGTATAAAATACTTACTAATAACCACGTTACACAAATTCCTCAACTGTTTTTTGAAGTGCAACTTCTTATGGCACGGGGTGAGCCTAAAGAGACACGAAAATGCGTCACGCTAAATAATATACGTGGAGGAGATATAATAGCCTAAGAAAATTAGTCAAAATTTTGGCAAATAAGTGAAATGTAACATAACCAGCTGGAATTTAGTAAGGTGACTCTGTATATATATACCAATAACTATGTGAAACTCCCCATTCCTCCGCCGCTTGCGTCCTGAGATATACAGGGTGTAAGGGCAAAATAGGAAAAAAATGGAAAAATTAGCGAAAATCTTTGCAAATAACTGAAATGTAACATAATCAGTTGAAATTCGGAATAGTGAATCTGTAGATATACACCAACGACTATGTAAAACTCCCTATTCCTCCGCCGCTTGCATCCTGAGATATACAGGATGTAAGGGAAAAATTGAAAAATTAGAGAAAATCTTTACAAATAACTAAAATATAACATAACCAGCTGAAATTCGGATTGGTGAATCTGTAGATATACACCAATAACTATGTGAAACTCCCCATTCCTTCGCCGCTTACGTCCTGAGTTAAACGGGATGTAAGGGAAAATGGAAAAAAATTGAAAAATTAGAGAAAATCTTTGCAAATAACTGAAATTTAACATAACCAACTGAAATTCGGAATGGTGAATCTGTAGATATATATCAATAGCTATGTGAAACTCTCTCTTCCTCCACCGCATGCGTTTTGAGAAATACAGGGTGTAAGGGGGCAAAAAAATTGAAAACTCTTTTATAAATAAGCAAACTTTAGAGGAATTTAAATAAATAAAAAAGGTGAAAAAACGAGAAAACATATATTAACAAAAAAATAAACAATCTTCGTCATGTTCCAGTGGTTCAGGAACATTTTCACATGATTGGCCAAGACATTGGCTACACATTGCCGAACACATCAGATCTGCTTTTCGAAAGAGCACTCGCACCAACGTTCACACCCTTTTTTACAACTGGAACTAATGTTTGGTCACGCTTTTTCCCACCCCATTCATAGGGTGACATATGGTTTCCCAACCAGCGCTGCACTTGTAAATAAACGCGAAACGAGTGTTGCCGAATTGCGTCTTTAGTAGGTGGCAGTGTCGACAGTTTAAGTTATCGTTTATGGATTGCTTGGCAACTGTTTGTTTATATAAATAAAACCTTAGCTCATTTAAATCCAGTTTGAGGTCAGTTTTTTGATAAATTTTCAAAACAAATGCTTCCCCAGCTTTTGCGATGTCGTCACGTTCGGCTCGAGGATCGTTGAATACCGAAACGGTTTTCCTCAACTCTACATCACTTAAGCAGTCGTAAGTTTTTACTTTTCCTTTTCTGAAAAAAACAGATGTTGTATAACAACCTGACATTGCACGTGCAAAAAGTAATACATGTTTCAAAGGACTCATTTTTTGGCGAATTTCTGCAATATCATAGTATTTACTGGGCCTCAGATGACTTCCAGGTTTCAGCATTTTAAATTTTCCAGCATTTCCATTCTTTGATTTTCATGATTGGATCTTGCTATCAATATTGTTAAAATATCAGTAGGTATCTGTAGCGACAACCGTAACGGATGTATTATTTAAAGACAAACTAATCGCTGTTTCAGCGCTCAGAGTATCTGCGACTGCTTCCGCTTGGTGTACGACCATTTGATTAGCCTGCAGCGTTTGTGTCAGTAAATCAATAAATTGTGCTTTGTTTTGAGAATTACAAACAAATTTATCTCTTCCCGTCACAATTGGTAAGTTAATTTCGACATACCTGCAGATTGGCATTTTTGTTCCTCAATTTTTGTGCTCTCTCTTCTCTGTAACCGTCAAATAGTGTTATGCTGAATTTTTCATAATTCAAACAATATGTCATGCTGCGTAAACACTTGTTTACTAACTTATATTTACTTGTAGCGGGCCTCGGGATCACTAGATGAACGCTGCGTGGCGTAAAAAGGTCACACGTATGAATGAAGCCCACGGCCTACTGCACGCACTAGCGCGGTGTACAGTTCCAATCAAACTTTATGGCGGATGCGAACATAGGCTCAAGTCGCGTCGCAGTAACCGGTTTTAGGTGTAGCAGGATGCAGTGGAGCGAGGGGTATATGACTGTACCTGTGCAAGCACGCTTATAGTAATGTATTGCGATCAGCCATAAAGTTTGAGGCAAACTATACAACGAAGCGCAGTGAGCGCATGCGCGGGGCTATATCTCCAGACGCAAGCGTCGGAGTGATGGGGAGTTTTGATATATTATATTAGGTAGTATTCTGAGTACGTATGCAAATTTTCAGCTGGTTATGACGGATTTCACTTTAAAAAGACAATTTTCTTAGGCTATAAGGAACAGTCGGCTTTCACACGAGAAGCCGGTTGTTCCCTATATCCCCACTACTAACTGCTGAGTGTGGGGAGTAAGGCCAGAGCGTTACTCAGTTTCGTATCGCTGGCAGCTGCGTCATATATCCCCACTACTAACTGCTGAGTGTGGGGAGTAAGGCCAGAGCGTTACTCAGTTTCGTGTCGCTGGCAGCTGCGTCATATATCCCCACTACTAACTGCTGAGTTTGGAGAGTAAGGCCAGAGCGTTACTCAGTTTCGTGTCGCTGGGAGCTGCGTCATTGCTCGGAGTGTCAATAGATGTGAAAACCGTGAAAACCAGGTTGATTTTGATAATTTTAATGACATTATGAAAATTCAAATTTTAATACTAAAAGTTCTAAGTTTTCACTTCTGTCGGCAGTTCCTATAACTGCCTATCAGTTTTTTTCTAATAAGAACAATGCTAGACTACGAAATAAGTGATCCCTCATATCGTTGTTTTGAAGGTTACAAAACTCATTAATAATAATAAAATAATTAAAACAGATTTTTTTTATTAACATTTATTAAATATTACAAAATATTTTTTGTCGTGAGATGTAATCGTATTTTAAATAATGAATATAATTTTGTTTCTCTCAGTGAAACCGCAGTTTTTTTTTTCGAATGGAATAAAAACTGCACTGGACATGTTTTTATTAACCTATTTTCCTCACTGGTTTCACACACCTCTCGCCCACTTTTAGTTCTTCAGGCTTGCATCGAGACGCTTTGAAAGCGCTGACATAATGTATAAAATAATATAAAAAATTGTATAAAAAATATCTGTTGCCTCTTATCGAAAAAGTATTTGTCGCACATGACGTTTCAAGAGCTATATGAATGACATCGTTTCCGTCAGTTTTTGGCACCACGTAACTAATTTCGTTAGCGGTCTCGCGCTTCCAGACACCTCTGTGATTTCTGTTTAAGTCTGAAGACAATTTTCTAGCGCAATAAAAAGTCTCGTCGGCGATCGTCGGTTCATATAAGGATGTTTCTTTACAAATCGGTGCACACAGACTACATGTCGCTTCAGCCTTGAATCTCAAGCATTCATTTGGATCATTATCATTATCCGGAACGGTAAATTTTTCGAAACTGAATTTAGTGCTTACAGTACAGTCATTCTGGTCTTCTCCGGGCAGGGTCGGGGGTGTGAAGGATGCTGGACAGGCGGGGGGATCTGCATCGTCACCGCGCACCGCCGCCCAGGTCGTGACCACCAACCACGACACCAAACTAGTTCTCATGATGGTATGAACGACGTTTTAATCTATGAGCGCTTTATATAGTACACCTTATAGGCGTATTTTCACTAGACGGTAAATAAACGACTTAGTTGCTCGTCGTTCGGGACGAATCTTTTAAAGCTCTCTTGTCCGAAGTAGGTATATTTTCTTTCGATGCGTCGTTCTGTGCGATTACTTTTAATTAATTTTAATTACCTATTTATAGTAGGTATTTATTTGTCGACCGCTTAGCCTAGTGGGTAGCGACCCTGCCTACGAAGCTGGAGGTCCCGGGTTCGAATCCCAGGTCGGGTCAGTATTAATATGATGAATATTGATACTGGTACCGGGTCTTGGTTGTTATATGTGTGTGGTGTCTTCGCAAAAATATGTATATATGTCTATATTATAAAGAATATTTAAGTATGTATATCAGTTGACTAGTAACCCATAACACAAGCATAATAATAATAATTGTTTATTTCAGACTTTACAGTCCATATATGAAATACACAATATTATATACACTATATACATTTTTAGGATTACAATTATTTATGATACTTGCTTACTTTGAGAATAGATGACGCTGTGTGGGAAGTCCCATGTATTAATATTATTTACAAAAATAAATACCTAAATAAGTACTTTTTAGCTTGTACCAATGGATTTAAATGAGATATCACGACCTGTGGATATGACGAATATGTAGTGAAGGGCCCATAGTTCCACCGACTTGACGTACTGATAGAACCACGGATAGAACTACGAGTACAGTGGGCCCAAACCATGATTACTTCTAATACCCCTTTTCTGTTGGACGAAAACTGATTTAATATCAGACGCTGAACCCAACAACATTATTCCATAGCATCTACTAGTAGGACCACGGCCTACCACTATGTACTCGTAGTCCTACTGGACTTAGGAACGATTAAATAGTATCGATATTTTTATGTATTTTTATTAAGTAAATAATTAAAACAAATTTTTTTTTCTTTAAAATAAAATTCATTTTGAAGTCGAAAACATTCGAAATAATTTTATGCTCAGGTTTAGGTCAAGTAGGACCACGGATACATAGTGGTATACCGTGGTTCTATCAGTAGATCAAATCGGTGCGGTGGGACCACGGGCCCTTTACGGAATATGTAACAATTTTTTTTTGTTGAAGAGCTTGTACGAGTATATAGATAGGTATTTTTTCTATATTATGTAATGATATTTTAACTAAATATAGTGAATTTTATATTTTATTTGTTTCACAGAAATTAAGCGCCTAATATTTTTAAAAGTTATTTTTTTGAGAATTGCAAAATATTTTGTTGCCTATATTAACTTTCCGTGAGGAATTCATCAGTTAATATTTATTTGTGGTCAATTAGAAAAATAACACGTATCAAAAGTTAGTTCAAGGGATATTTATATTTGTATGTATGCCGTAGATAGACAAATGGAATATCTTATGTCTTGAACACAGACAAGTCAACCTTATAGACCACGCTTTGACAGGGAGTAGCATTCGCCAAGGCTATGTAGTGACACTACATAACTACGTCACTAGTGAGCCGTCAGTTGGAAGCACGTCGGAAGCCATTAAATTGTCAATTTTGAACGAGCCAATGAAAACTAGCCGACCTCTCCCCGCACCCCGCCACTTTTTGGCGATTTCGTTTTCGTACTGACGTTTATTAAAGCGTGGTCTATAGGTTGACTGGTCTGTGGTCTTGAATCCAGGGTTCAAGCAGTCTCTCTTCCGAATATCAAGATCAGTTCAGCGGTTTAAACATTAAAAGACAACATGCAAATACAATATAATACAGCACCATGTATATATATTTTCATAGATAATAATAATATGATAATAATACATGGGACTTCCCACACACCGCCGTTTAGTCCCAAAGTAAGCAAGTATTATGCTTGTGTTATGTGTTACTAGACAACTGATATACATACTTAAATATTCTTTATAATATATACATATATAAATATTTTTGGCGAAGACACCACACACATATAACAACCAAGACCCGGTACCAGTATCAATATTCATCATATTAATACTGACCTGGGATTCGAACCCGGGACCTCCAGCTTCGTAGGCAGGGTCGCTACCCACTAGGCTAAGCGGTCGTCGATAAAACCAATATTGTGGAATTATTACCTCAATCGGTCAAGTCGTTCAGCAATTCAGAAGTAATCTTAACACTCGCATCAACAATTAAATTCTATTTAAATATATTGTGTCGTACTAGTGAAAAATCAGTATTAAACACGTTTTAAACAAAAAAAAGAAACTAGCTACCTTACTAAATAATAATTTAAAAAAAATAAATACAACCTTGATAAAGTAATTCAGCTATTTTTGTCTATCGAGTCATGCCATAATCTTCAACATTAATAAAATTGAAGTGTCTGCCTGTCTCTCTGTTCCGGCTTATCTCCGAAACTTTGATTTCAATGAAACTTTGCATACGTGCAGAGAGCATTATCTCGGGTGACATAGGTGACACTTTTTGTCTGTCTGTCTGTTCGAGCTGATCTCCGAAACGGCTGAACCAATTTTAATGAAACTTGGCATTATGGGGGTCACATAGGGGTTTTTTTGTCCGTCTGTATGTTTGAGCTATCTCCGAAACGGCTGAACTGATGTCAATAAAACGTTGCAGATGTGCAGAAGGCATTATCGGTAGTGACATAAGCTATTTTTTGTCTGTTTGTCTGTCCGTCTGTCTGTATGTCTGAGCTGATCTCCAAAACGGCTGAACCGATTTCAATGAAACTTCACAGATATGATAAAAAGATTATCAGGAGTGACATACCTACAACACTTTTTGTTTATCTGTCTGTCTGTCCGTCCGTCTGTTCGAACTGATCTCCGAAAGAGATAAACTGATTGCAATGAAACTTCACAGATGTGATTAGAAGATTGTAAGGAATGACATACAATACTTTTTGTTTGTCTCTCTGGCCGTCTCTGTCTGTTCAAGCTAAACTCAAAATATTTAAACCAATTTTAATGAAACTTCGCAGACGTGAAAAGACAGGTGTGAGTTGTGACATACGCTACTTTTTGTACGTGTGGTTGTCTGTCTGTGTTTTTGTTCCGGCTAATCTCCAATACGACTAAACCATTTCTATGAATCTTTGGAGACATAAAGAGGTGGTTATCAGGAGTGACATAAGTTGGTTTATGTCTATGTGTTTGTCTGTTCGTTAGGGATAATCGTCGAAACGGCTGATTTGATTTAACTGAAATTTTGTAAACATAAAGAGGGTGTCGTCAGAAGTGAAAACCAATTTTGTTTTATATACATATAAAAAATCGTAATGTATGCTTGTCTGTCTGTTCCGGTTGATCTCCAAAACGGTTGACTGATTTTGGGACCGACTTGCAGGATGAATATTCTTCATGCTAAAATGGCTAAATGGGTTTTTATGAACTTAGGAATAGAGATTTCTTAGGTAGTTAAGTTTCAGAATTTCTAGAAAGTATTACAATGTTCTGGAGCGTCGCATTTCTTTAACTGCCCCGGTACAACTATGTAGTCCACATGAGCGAAGTCGCGAGCGGAAAGCTAGTTACTAAATATAGTTTGAGCGAAACCGCTGTACCGCGCCTTAGGTATGTGCGCGGCGAGGAGGGAAGGCAGCTCGTAAGTGTTGACGACGGACTGACAGCAGATCTGCCTCCCTCCGCGCCGCGCACTTCCACAAGGCGCGGTGGGTACAGCGGTTTCGGTCAAACTACAATACTAGCGACACGCCCGTAGCTTCGCTCGCGTGGGAGTCATTCCTCATAGGAATAACTTTTTTTTTATCTTGATCTTATCTCATTCCCGTTCTCGTTCTCGTTCTCGTTCTCGTCAACTCTCGTCACACAAATGTTTTAACGTTTCCGTTCCAGGCCTTGGTTCCATTGCGTTTTCGTTTCCATTCTCATCACACAAAATGGGGTGATGGAGGTGTATGGAGTAAGGGGGAGTGGAGGCTTCCACAAATAAAAATAAAACCATATTTATTCATTAAAATCTCACATTTAATATTTCTTCAAACAATAATATCTGTTCGCATAATAAACATACATATTTAAGAAATTCTATATATCTTATACAGTAATACACTTTGTTAATTTTTTAGTTTAGTAAAAAATTACATTTTCAAGCATTAATGAAAATTAATATAATATCTTTTCTCAATAAAACGCAAAAAATTAAAAGCATGAATGCATGAAAATATCGTTAATCTTAATTTTGGTAATATCGGATATACAGAAGATTTTTTAATCGCTATCCAATTTTTGAAGGCATAAGGTATTTTTTAAAGACCTCAAAACGATAAGCAAGACTGTATCGGTTGGCGGCCACCAACCAATACAATCGTCAGTCGTCCGCACACTCCCATGTAAATACTATAGCTGTATGACGCCTTAACTCAACATGTTAGTACTGAGTGACACTAGAGGAAAAATATATATTTTCTTTTGATGGTTATTAAAAAGTCACCACGTATAAAATGCGTTGGGGTAAAAGCAGAAGATTTTTTTGAGAAGATAGTAGACCCACACCTGTTCATGTTTTTTGTGAGGTAAATAGCTAACTTTTTCCTGTATTTATTTAACCACTAAAGTTATCGTCCCTGTTACTAAAAAGTTTTCTATAAGTGTATAAATAAGTTACGTTTATTGGTGGGGTAACATTAAAAGATAGGGGGTTAAGAACGACTTAGATCGTAAAATTGTCTAAGCATAAGGCTTAAAGTACAATAAAGTAGGTGTTTCAGTTTTACCCGTCAATAGCAAAAAGTTAAAATGAGAAAAATGTTAAATTTTAACATGTAGGTCGTTACCCCGAATAGGGTAAACAAATTTCAAATGTTATTGTAGGGATTTGAATAATAAAATTATTTGACTATTATAACATGTTGGCAAAACAATTTCTCTACAACGAAAAGTGTAAGAATCCGTAACTTTTACTATAACACTTACGTATATGGCAGACCGGACAATTAGTATTGCAAACTTCCCCCTTATAATTTTATGGAGTAATATCGGAAAAAACCTAACATCTATTCTAGCATTAATTTCAAATTGTCAGTAAACTATTTATAATATTAAAAGAAAGTTAATCGTAAAAAAACCAACGTTTCAAATAAAATTGAAGGGATAAAAAGTGTGGACGAATGTTTGCGAAAATATTTCGCTTTTCCTCCAAATTCGTTCTTACCCCAACGCACATGACAGTTTATTCACTGGACGAAAGTAAAATTACATATAATAATTCCAAACACTGAAGAAAAGTTAACAATTTTAATCCTTGTTAATTAATTACATGAAAAAAACATTTCTTACATAGAAAATTGCTCTATATTGATAAAAATATGAAAATTGTTTCATAGTTATTTGTTCATCAGACCCAAAAAAAAAAAAGAAAAAAACAGGTAGCCACGAAAACGACAATGCAGCTTCAAAAATCTTGAAAATAACGAAACATCCAAACATGTGCGAGAACCCACCTGATCACAATAAATTTACAAGTAACCCAACATGTTCCCAAGGAATGTATGCACCTACCACTGAATACAGGGCCATCTGAAATAGTATACTGTTAACAAAGGGGGCAAAATGCTCTATTTCCGTTGAGGGTGAAATATTGAACTCATAACATAGCAAAGGATTCAATGACACCCGCGAGGGAAATAAATTTGCATTAAAAGTAAACACTGGTTTTCACTGTCTCTACGAATAAAAAGAATATTTGAAATATAACTACTTTGTGGAGTCCATAAACCTCAATTACATTTTATAGTCCTAGGTAGGTTCTAAAAAACATTGAACATTGTCGATAAACTTTCCAAAAACTCACCAAAGAATCTTTTGATATAGTTACTGCCACAATTTCTCAAATAAATATTATAATTTTATTTTGCTTTTTTTCGTTCTGTTAAAAGTTAAATATGCAGTCAGTTGTTAGTTTTTTATAAAATAATCATGAATGAAATTTTGAATAAATCATTTTTAAATTACAAGTTAAAAGATCCCATACCATGTGTTCATTTATTCAGATTAAAAAATTAAAATACTTTTACTTCTTAGGGAGTCAAAATACGTTTCGCTCCCGTTTCATAGTTCAATACTGGCACTTTACCGGTAGGTGGAGTGAAAGAAACTTTTTCTTCTTCACCTAATTCTACATTAAATAAACATTCAGATGGAATTATTGTGCATCAAAAAGAAGTTAATTTATAAACGCATTTAATCAAATCACACACTTGAAGTGTGATTGACTAGAATGTTTCGATTAATCAAAATAATGCCTTAATACACACCTCTTCTAGATGGTGTTGCTTCAGCGCGTTGTTTCGCGGCACCCTGTCTTTGCTTTTCCTGGTCTGAAGTTACTAATATTTGTTTTTTCTACTATAAAAAACTGTACTAAAATAAAACAACAGTTCAGTAATCGTTACTATTTTCAATAAATGCCAAGATTCATTTGTCTATTTAACGCGGTAATAAAGTCGATAAAATTAAATGGTCTGTCGGAGGCATTTCTTAGGGACTTAAATACAATTTGTGATTTGGTGATAAAAATCGCTTTAAATTCCATATTTAGTACGTATTTAAAATGAAGTACACCATAAGCAAATACTTTAAATAATAATAGTAAAATTTACAAAAAATTCAAGGATTATAAAAACACTTTGTTTATTTTTTATTATAAATAACAAACATTAAGATATTTTAATAATATTTTTTTTTACATTTTAAGTCGGTAGGACATTAATAAAATTCAATAGTTCTAACATGTCGCTATATTAAAATGATTGTTATAAACAAAAAAGTTGGTTTTTTTTTTCGCCGTAAAAGAGAATTAATTTTTAACACTTTTCAAGCGTTTTAAGACACACAGTACGAAAATCTTTCCGATGGGAAATTTGTAAGTATATTTTTTTAAATATTTCTCTGCAAAGAACATATAGTTACAAATAAGAAAGCTCGTCGAAAATCATCATCGCTTAAAATCTACGACCTAAAAATATTCAAATAATCTAAATATGGCAACATTTCTTTCTTAATTAAATATTTACACGCTTAAGTGTGTCGCATCTGTTTTTTTTTTCGTTTATCTACGTGCAATGTTAATTTAACATCAGTCTTGTACCTTTTACTAAACTTCAAGACTAATACGTAAATTAAATAAAAAAACCAAAGATACATATCCAGTCAAATTCGATTTATCATAAACGTGTCAGATATATAACATGGCGGGTTGGCGGAGTGGTTAGAGACCTAACTGCGGAACCAAAGGCAGCGGGTTCGATTCCCGCCTGGGACAAATATTTGCGTGCAATGAACATGTCTGCTTGTTCCGTGCCTGGGTGTAAAATATGTATATAATGTATATATTATAAAAAAAAATTAAGTATATATATCATTTGTCTAGTAACCGATGACACAAGCAATAATACTTGTTTAGTTTGGGACTAGATGGCGTTGTGTGGAATGTCTCAGATATTATTATTATAACATCATAACAAACGTATAAGTCATTTGCTGACTCAGGTACAATGCATATGGGCCAAAACTTTTAAGTTGCTGATAGTAATTTTATTAAAATTAAAAGGAATAAATAGGGTTCTAGACTGAGTCCTCAAAATAATTTGCTACGTATTTATGAAAATTCATTAGACGTTGAAATTAACCCTGTGACGTCATCTGGGCGGTTGAGTTTATTACTCTGCTATCCACAGTAAGAAACCTAAGCTAAAAGTAAATAAAAGATATTGAGGTAAAATTTTATTATTTATCTAAATATATACATATAAATAATATCTAAATAATGATAAATGAGAAAATTTTAAAGAGACGACGGGTCCAGGGTGCTGAGGGTACTTGCCGCGTTGCCACGCTGTATTGAAACACTGATCCTTGAACAAGGTATTCCTTGTTCAAAGTATCCCCTGTCAACAGAAGCAGCGCGACATCCAATTCTTGAGCAAATAATTTAGCATCCTTGGCCCAGAGACCCATACTTTCGACAGCGAAAGGTATTGGTAACGATTTAAAAGTTCTACGTGCTTGGCTATATATAATAATAGCGGTCGTACCCGGCTTCGCTCGGGTGGACTACGGAAACGTTCGTCTTCCCGTTCCACGCATTAGTACAATGCACCCGTTCGCAGTCAGGGTGGGTCGCTATTCCAACCATATAGTATCATTACAGTATGGTATCATCGTCATCATCCAAACAAATAAATTCTCTGGCTCGTCTAGCAGCAAATTTGATTGTCATAAAAAAAGTTATAGTAAGTCAACCTTAAAAGATACACATATGGTGTCACGGACTTTTGGTTAGAACATTTAAATCGGAACAATTCCGTAATACATAATTTTTGTTTAACATCAACCGTTTACGCAGCGTGCATAACGGAAGCTCTCAAAAGGAATAAAATTACCCGTTTTTGCAAAATTTTTTCTTGATGCTCCACTTCTATTGGTCGTAGCGTAATGTAATAATAGCCTATAGCCTTCTTCGATAAATGGACTATCCAACACAAAAAAAAAATTTCAATTCGAACCAGTAGTTCCTGAAATTTGGGCGTTCAAACAAACAAACCAATTCTTCAGCTTTATAATAATATATAGTATAGATATAATAAACAATAATATGTGATGAAAAAACTTTGTACCCCTTTTAAAGCATACCTGCCTATTGCGAGTACGGAGGAGTGTGAGATTTGGCATAGTTAAAGTTTATATGTAAAAGGAGTGCCAAAAGCTAATTTAAATTGACGTACTCTTGCTTAATTTATAATAAACGTCAGTACGAAAACGAAATCGCCAAAAAGTGGCGGGGTGCGGGGAGAGGTCGGCTAGTTTTCATTGGCTCGTTCAAAATTGACAATTTAATGGCTTCCGACGTGCTTCCAACTGACGGCTCACTAGTGACGTAGTTATGTAGTGTCACTACATAGCCTTGGCGAATGCTACTCCCTGTCAAAGCGTGGTCTATAAGGTTGACTTGTCTGTGGTTGTTACCAAAAAGTGAGTACGGTCGAATTTCGACCACTGCGCGATCCTACTAGTATTGTTAATTCAATGTCCAGTTGCGCAGTCCACTTCAACTTCCCATGATCCCAGTGATTCGTATTGCCTGATGTTATTGAAGACATAACCGAAATGTTTAACCATTGACAACTGAATACCCGAGTGGTTAAAGACCTACGGAGCCAACAGTCGCGGGTTTGATTCCCGCCGGGACAAATATTTTTGTGCATGAACATGTTTATTTCGTTCCGGGTCTGGGTGTATAATATTTATCTATGAATAAATTACAAAAAGAGAATATTTAAGTATGTATATCAGTTGTCTAGTAACCCATAACGCAAGCATAATACTTGCTTACTTTGGGACTAGATAGCGGTGTATGGGTTGTCTCATATAAAAATATATATAAAAAATATTCCGGAGTAGGTAACAGAAAATTTCTTCTAATAACTGGATATCGTATTTAAGGTTTTTTTATCGTTTTAATATATTCTAACTACAAATTGACACATCTTTCTGTACACGTTCGACCTAATAATTATGTATTAGAACAACATTTAATTGGAATGGAAAGTTCTAGCCTATTATGACAAAACACAGGATTTTTATTTTGTATATATAATATATGACACAATTTTTTTTGGTAACTTTTGATAAAGTATTTATTTGCAAGTCGAATTATACGTTGTTCTAATAGGAACTAAGTATTTAATATAAAAATATTATTATACATTTACAATGGGAGGTCCCATGTTAGGCGCCGTTTTAATATGGGAGGCCCTAAACTGACCGCATCATTGAAGAAAACGCCGCCCTATATTAATATAGTGCTGCATAATTTTAGTTTAGTTTAGTTTAGTTAAAAAAAAAAACACGAAACTAACATACATTATCATACAAAAGTACCCTGTTTATAATTTAAAATTAAGGATTTTTTTCATATCTTCAAGGGTTTTTCGTATCAGAAGAAATGACGTTACGAAAAAAAATCGGACGGGACGCAAACACGTTTTATACAAATCTGTACAAAAAAAAAAGAGTTTTAAAGTAATTAACATTCAATTTGGTATATTTTATCCACAATCTTGATTCGCCGAACGCTTTGTGTCCGTATGTGTGTCTGTAGATTTGTTCAGGCTAGTCTTCAATTCGGGTGGTGAAGAGTAATTGTGTGGCGCTGCGAAAAAAAAAACAATATCCTTTTAATTAATTTAATTTTTAATAACATATACATCACAACAACGGCTAGGCCCCAAACTAAGCATTCGCTTGTATTTTGGGTACCAACCGAAGACACCACATACATATAACAACCAAGACCCGGTACCAGTATCAATATTCATCATATAAATACTGACCCGACCTGAGATTCGAAACCGGGACCTCCAGCTTCGTAAGCAGGGTCGTTACCCACTAGGCTAAGCGGTCGTCTTTGATTTAACAATAACAAAATGGGACTGAGATTTTAATTTTGGTATCGAATGTAATTGTAATTTACTTGATAATTATGATTGAAGAATATGGACAAATGACTGATGTTCTTTGAAAAATAATTAAATAATAGCGAAAGTTGGAAAAAGTCGAAGTTGGAAATTCAAAAACCATAGACAATAAACTAGCGCTCTGTCGCGGTTATGTAAGAAAGTAGTGATTGCTCGCAAATTGGATTACATTTTAAAAAAATAAAATTATATGATCATAAATATCCAGTTCAACAAAGGCATTAAATTGAAAAAGGGGAGGGAGGTAACAAAATGTTTTTTTTTTAAATTTACCATTGATTCTTCTAGGCATATGAGGCAACGTATTCGTCGTACGATCCAAAAGGCTTTTATTAAAATAAACACTGTTGTTCTCTGTATTAAACCTCACAGGTGGCGAATTGGAACAACTTCTACTTGTGTCTTGAAGATTTTGGGTCATCCTAGGCTCCAAATGGTATCTAGGTTCTAATTCCGGCATCTGAGCTAGATTTAACGGATTCCTGTTTGAATACAACGCATGATTCGGCGGCGTTGCGTATAATTCGGGAGGCATTAACTGTTCCGCTGGTAACTGAAAATTAGAAAAAAAAAATGTAAAAAAAAAATTAAATTATAATATAATATTATTAATATATTATATTATGATAATAAATGAAGGAAAAGAGTGTTTCAACGGAGTTATAACTAGAAGCATAAATAAAATTGAAATGTATGGGGGGGATCTGTAATTAAAGAAATTATAGTGTTTGAGTATAGTTTGTTTCTCTGTTGATTATTTATTGGTCGTGTTATGTTTGTGTGTTGTGTAAAATACAATGCAAACCAAAAAAAAAGTACAACACGAATGTGTAATTCTAAAAAAGTTGTGCTATACGTATAAAACATATCGGAATGAGTAATTTAATTTATTGAATTGCAACTAACCAAACCGGTCGTATTCAAAGGCAGTGCGTTCTTGTATTTCAACCAATCTTCGTACACTTTATCATAAGGTGGTCTGTGGCAGTCCATGTTGGGGCCTAACGACATCGGGCCTAAGTTCGGCATCGGGCCTAAGTTCTGAATACTAGGCCCCATATTAGGCATGGGGCCTAAGCTGGACCCCGGATAATTAGGCCTCATTCTGTATTCCAGTGGCCGTATTTGTAGGTATTGATTGCAAGGATCAATATTTTGGTCATAAACGTATCTTTCGTTGCAGTTCGGTGGTACGTCGTATTTGTCGCTTGAATGTTTCGAAATTAAAGGCCTTATAGAACTGTAGTCTGTAGTAGAAGACTTATTTGAACAGCTGTCACTTATTTTTCCGTCCAAAGGTATTATATCAGGATTTTTGTCTGGAAAAAAAATTTAATTAACAAATAAAATCCATTTTCTCTTAAGTCATTTCAATATCGATAAGTGTTAAATAAAAAAATTAAAGAAAATTGTCTCTAACAGTTCAAAAACATTTTTTTATTCAGTTATATCATAACATTGTTACTTGATAAAATGTACACAGAAAAAATCTATTTCTTGAACCAAGAAAATATTTTATATATACCCAAAAGGATATACTATCAATATAATAATTGTTGGATATAAAATTGCATGTGGTTGATATGCCGCGTCGTCTATGGCAACACTGCCCTGTGGTTTGACAGATCACATCTTGTTGTTTAATCGATGGACCGTTCTGACCAGGCTGTATGGTCTTGTACCTTTGCCATTCTTAAGGAAAATAAATTAAAAAAAAAATCGATGGACCGGCTACCTGTTGAATGGCCTCGGAACAAGAAAATATCTCGCGTTTTGTCTCGATCTATAATATTGTAAGATCAGTTTGTGCCCTATTTCATTGTTTGGGTGCCTAAAAACTGACTACGCCAAAGTGTGAAAGTTTGTGTGTCTGGTGTGGGAAAGACATTTTTCGCGTACCATTGCTGGTTAAATCTTGGCGAGACTGGGTGAAAAAGGGGAAACCGGTGCACCCAGGATCCTGGCTTAGCCTTGAGCTGGTCTACGCGGACGCGAGAAGTCTACGTGAAAATAGAAAGTAAGTTAAGCCTGACACATGCCCATGTGACTCGACAATACAAAATTGTAGTTCAAGACGCTTCCACTGTCGCAGCTCTGTAGGCAGCGTCCTTGGTAACAGATCGTGATTCTGTGGCCAAGGACTGTCGCCAACAATAATTATATTTTTGTTGCAAGACATTTGTTGTTGGTTTTTTCTGTGCACATGGGTAGCTTATATTTTAACAATATTCATAGTAAACATGTATTTTGAGTTAATTACCTAAACTGTCAGCACTTTCGGATTCTTTAGTTCCAGTTAATGGTACATTGGACGTTTCGTCTTGTTGGCGTTTGTCTTTTTCAGTTTTATCTGAACAATCAACACAGTATTATATATTATTATATTTATAACACATTTGTAACTATTACTAGTGTAAAAAAATTTTTTTTTAAATGCCATAGAAACTGTAATATGGTGTTTGAAAAAGTTATGGATTTTAATTTACATAAGCTTTTTGCTATTTCTATACTTATTTCTGTTTCCGTACAAATAAGAAAAATCAAAAAATATTCTGAATATAGTGACTTCATATTAAAATTATCTCACCTAAGATATTTAGCTCCATAAATTGTTAATCGTTCTAATATTTAATAGTATTAAACTAAAAAAAAAAACATTTGTATTTTCGTATACCAACGTTTTAAAAAATGTATGAAACCTTTACTATTAGCAAATTTATACCCTTTTTATACTTAGAAATTCATTCGTAACTACAATCATACCATTTCGTTTTTTGCAGTACCGACAGCAAAACACCACTCCCGATACCGCAGTCACGAGCGCGACAACACATACAGTTCCGATGACCACGACCAAAAGCGTGGTCAGCTCCACTTTGACCGGAACTTGACCTGAAATGATCATCAGATCAGGATATTTTTATTTTTGACAGCGGACAGAAGCAGTATTATGTTAAAATCTGACGTAGGTATATGCAGTGTGCATAGAATTAGGTCTCACCTATACAGTTTTGAAAACAAATTAAACTTTTCACTTACCGGTATGCCTTTCAGGATATTTCAAAAGACTGGTCGTTAAAGTCAGGGGTTCACTTGCGCCTTTCTTATTGTATGCTTTGATCGAAACCGCCAGAGAGTTACCAGTCGATAGATTCGACACTTCGAATTCCGGATCTTCGTTACTTATATTAGCCAATATTACGCCAGTAGCGATTTCATATATCTGTGGAAAAATGTTAGATTGAAACATATACTTATAAATAAAGATTACATTCAGAATTATACGTAAACCTTTTTCAGACTTTTTGTTATTTTGGTGTTAAAATGAAAGTAAAACTTTTCTTTTTTCGAAATACTAAAGTGATAGGTTATGCAAAACGTGTTACAGTAAATTTAAATATGTGTACAAGTTTAAATTATTAGCAAAATATTTACATAAAACTTTATGTAAAATATATTATAATTGTTTTATTTATCAAATTTTAATTATTTTCAAGATAAATGATGTTTTTTCACAATGAACTCGTTTCTTTGACTAAGAAATAATGCGTTACGTTGTGGAAAGTATATTTCGATAAAAGACCGCAAGAAAAAATTGCTTGATATAGAACGATTTAGTGTAAGTCTTCTTTTACCCGTGGTTTGGATCTTTTACCCGTGTTCTGGAGCTTTTACGTTGCACAGGAATATAGTGGTAACTGCTCTGAGCATCACTGAGGAAGTTTACCCTTTTAAGAAAAGTTGACTCTCACAATTGTGAAGTGTATAACCAAGAAGAAGAAGACGTAATCCATTTGTTAGCTGAACGAAGAGTGAGATGCATAGACGAGTTTTACTGTCACAACTTAAAATCAATTGTAATGATGTAGGTGTATATAACAGCATCCTAATGGACATGTGCTCTAAAGCTGTATATATTATACTCTTGTGCACAGGAATGCATTGTGTGGAACCTCAGTTTACCAGCCACCCTCATAACATGAGGACCCCATTGTAAATTTGCATCGATAGTAATGCCCAAAAACACAGTTTCATCAACTAAACCCAATGAATCTCCACCAAGTCTCAAATTGGTCAACATTAACCATATATCGCCATCGGTTATCGTTGGCCATCCTACCCGACCAAAATTTCGCCGTCTACATGTTGGCTATGTTTCTTCATCAGGCGGGCCTAAATTTCGTGAACGTGAAATTAACTTGTTCACCGACAGCATACATGCATAAACACATTTGGATGTGTGCACCACCCCAGCGAACGACGGGCCATCGTGTGGACATTCAATCGCAACTATACGTCATCTATTTTTGTACGACAAACCGATAATACACTGATCGAGTGTTAATGTCAGCTGGGCTGGGCTATGGCACCCAACTATACGACACGAGTGCCATTTCGACACATGGCCCAGCATGGCCTATCGTGTAGAGCAGGCACTAACGAAGCCCTTAGAGCCTATTCACACGTGTCGAGTGCCGGGTAGTCGGCGCCGGGTAACCAATGGCAAAGTGTACGGGCATGTACGTAGCTTTTATGCGTACCGGCGTAATTTACCGGGTAGGCCCATACACTTCGTCGGATACCCGGCGCCGTCTACCCGGCATCCGGCACGTGTGAAAAGGTTCTTACAGTCACTTACTTCCAACAAAAACATTTGCCGTATGCCGCCATCGTGGCCTGGCGTGCAGTTCAGCGACAAAGAGTCGTAAGTCACATTCGTTATTTCACACGACTTCACTGGAGACGGTTTGTCTGTTAATTTAATAATAAAAGATTAAGCGACGTTTTCGCATTTTCATCAACCTAGAATAAAGTTTCACATAGAACATTAAAGGGTTTTAGACATGATAGCCCGCCCTATTTAGAACACTTACTTTGTTCGACACATATAATACGGACTTAGATAACAAAATCATAAGATGGAGCGTATAATATTTGACGAGAGTGACAACCCGAGCAAAAGGACTTAGACAGTCTACTTTTTATCGTCTTTTTGTTTCACCAAATAATTTATGATACCAAAGATGTTGGACCAGAACTGTCGGGAAAATAAATAATACTGGACTGTAGTATATTTAGTCAGTGGCGTATATTTTATGTTCACATTTTTGTGGCACATCTATGGATGTACATACGTGTAGATTTTTCTACTTTATTTTGGAAAACAGAAATTGTTTTGATTGAAATAGTTGGTAAATAACATTGATTTCTAAAATAGGTACAGGCTTCGCGTAGTTTAGAAATCGGAGACCAAAAATATTGTATATCGCTTTTTTTTTCAATAAATAAATAAATATTATATTATTATTATTAAAACCACGCAAAGTCGCGAGCGTTTGGTAGTATAAAATAAATTAACAGAGTCCCACAAGCACTATACGAAGTAACGTGCTATATTTTTTTTTTTGAGAAATTATCAGCGCATCTATACGACCAAGCGAAATAAGATCCGGTGTCAACCGTATCGTGTAATCCAGTATCATTAAAAGTTCAAAGAAAATCGAAGCACGTCTCCCTACACGAAATATTCGATGAGGCAAATTAATTGCTTTCTCATTTAAGCTTGTTGATTGCGTATCGGATATACCTTATACGTTACAGTCGAGATTACATCATATTTCAGCAACAGAAATTCGTGTTTATTAAAGATTATTGAGTAGGTACTTTGATTGAGTGATTGATTGGCTGAGTGGTTTGAGACCTAACTGCAGAACCAAAGGTCGCGGGTTCGACTCCCGCTCGGGACAAATATTTGTGTGCTTGAACATGCTTCTTTGTTCCGTGGCAGGGTGTAAAATATAAATTTATTTTTGTTGATAAATAAATAATATTAATAATTTCTTATTTGCATTAAATTTTGTGGTACAAATAATAAACAATACCTGAGACCATCCCACACAAAGTAATTTAATCAATATTCATATATATCATTTAATAAATAAAATAAGCAAAGTTTGTATTATGGGTACCTACTGGACAACTGACATACATACATAATAAATATTTTTATAAAGTATACGTATATAGAATCTATATACGTATATATATTATAAAAATTATTTAGGTATATGTATATCGGTAGTCCAGTATCCATAATACAAGCTTTTCTTAGTTTGGGACTAGAAGGCGCTGTGTGGGATGTCCCAGGTATCAGTTTTCATTTATTTATCAACGAAAATCGGTAACTGAAAATAGGTACTTACCAAAACATTTTTAAAGATTACTAAAATCTAAAGTTTATGTTTATGCGAAATATTAAGTATTAATTTTCTTTTATTTTCTAGTTCTTTTTCAATAATGAATTCTTTCAATAAATATTTTTTTTGTAGAATTAGTACAAAATATTCAACAGTTTTTATTTCATAACATACCTGCAGGTAATATATGGTATAGACAAGGAGTCAGTTGCCTTCCCACTGCGTTAAAGCCAGAACATTGGATCCATCCATAATCAGCTGAAGTGTTTATTACGTATAAGAAAACACCTGAAATAATTGAAGGTGTTTGAAAAACAGCTCACAACAGGTTAGATTAGTCCTAGCCTACTTTTGATACAGAAGCATGGAGGTATGAACATTGTTTTCGCGCGCCGCGCCTTATGGAGCAGACATAAAATTAGTTTGGTGAAGTCGCAATCAAATTTGACACTGAAATATGACGTTTAATGAATGACAGCTGTCTCGTTTTGTCGCACCAAAACGCATACTACACCCCCGCCCCCCGAACATTAGCAACACGTGATTTTTAGACAAAAAATGTTTTATGCTTGCTCCATAAAGGCGCGGTGCGAGAATCCATTAGCATTATTGTACTGATTAGGTTTATAAAAGATTCGAGTATTGTCAAGTATTGGAGAAATAAAAATTTAAAATGTATATATTATCTATATATTAATACGTGAAGAGAAAAGTTTGTACAGTTCCAATCAAACTTTATGGCGGATCCGAACATAGACACGAGTCGCGTCGCAGTAACCAGTTTTAGGTGTAGCGGGACGCAGTGGAGCGAGGGGTATATGACTGTATCTGCGCAAGCACGCTTACAGCGTTGTATTCCAATCCGCCATAAAGTTCGAGGCGAACTATATGTTACATTAAAAGTTCGCTGGTTGCACAGAGAGTGGAATAGGTTAGAGGTGCCATGTGACGGTATTTGTTCAGAAACACGTGTCCAAAAAATAATTAAGCACTTATCGAATATAAGTAAAATTAAATAACGCATACATAAATAGTTTTGTGTCATATTTTAATGCTCTGTGGAGAGGGGTGGGGGGGGGGAGTTTAGGAGTTTAAGTTGTAACGTTGAAAATAATTTATTTATAATTTATATAATTTGGAAAAATTTGTAAATAATTGTAAATAATACGCTTGTTGATTGCGGATCGGATATACCTTATACGTTACAGTCGAGATTACATCATATTTCAGCAACAGAAATTCGTGTTTATTAAAGATTATTGAGAACTTTGATTGAGTGATTGATTGGCTGAGTGGTTTGAGACCTAACTGCAGAACCAAAGGTCGCGGGTTCGATTCCCGCCCGGGAAAAATATTCGTGTGCATGAATATGTATTTGTTTCGTGTCTGGGAGTAAAAGTATCTATGTGTGTATATATTATATAGAATATTTATATATGTATATCAGTTGTCTAGTACCCTATAATATAAACATACCTAATACTTGGTTACTTTGGGACAAGATGGCGCTGAGTGGGATATCTCAGGTATTACTACTATTAAATAAAGGTAATTATTGCGTGACAACTAACATAGATTTTAATCCATCTACACTGCCTTTCCCCCCTCCTCACCCTGGGGGAGGCCTAAGCCCCTGCAGTGGGGTAAAAATGGGCTGATGATGATGATGATGACACTGCCTTTAGATCAATATATTATTTACCTGGCATATTCTGCATGGTGTGTACAGGATTGATGAGCTCGTGTTTGGTGTGGGTCGAGCTGTTGAACCACCACTGGTATGACATCGGCGTCTGAAATAAATACAAAATTTTAACAATTGACACAGAATAATGTAATTAAATTTCATATTTTTACATCGGATATATTTAACTACTTTATATACACTGCATCCGTGTAAGAAACTACGGAAGTGTTTCATCTAAAATGACGGAAACGCGAAATATTTATGACACTTTGAAAAGTCAATTAAATGCGCGAAAAATCGTCGACAACTCGTTAGAAAATAAATAATGTTTTCTAAACCTTAAAGCGAGGTACCTACCTTCTAAAAGCACTTTTTTGAATCAATTTTTCAGCAATTAAATTTAAAACGAAAATCTAAAAAAATTATTATAAATATTCTATCATTTATTATTGACTTACTGATTAGCCGAGTGATTAGAGACCCTAACTACGGAGGCAAAGGTCGCGGGTTCGATCCCCGACCGGGCAAATATTCGTGCACATGAACATGTCTACTTGTTAAAGTTAAATGAAAAACCATATAGTTATAACCATATAACCAAACCAAATAGGATATATTATTAAACAAAATATATATAAATATATATATAGATATATATAAGTAGGTACGTATATCAGGTCCCAAGTAGCAATTATCCTAGACGATAGTTTCGAAAAATGCCTTTTTATCATCATCATCAGCCCATTTTTACCCCACTGCAGGGGCTTAGGCCTCCCCCAGGGTGAGGAGGGGGCTCAGAGCTTAAATCCACCACGCTGCTCCACTGCGGGTTGGGAACTGTAACGACCGCCATCTATTGACAGCGTCCGGGACCGACTGCTTAACGTGCCCTCCGAAGCACGGTGTCAGAGATATTGTGTACTTAAGTCAGAAAAACTCATTGGTTCACGCCCGGATTCGAACCATGGACCTATGGAGCCTTATAAATTTGAGGTTCGTGGCTATCACGACACACTACACACTTTTTATCATATGAAAGTTATATTAAGGTTTTAGCATATCCAACACGCTGTACTTCAATTAAATTTTGTGCTCGTTGGTTTCGGAACTATATGGTTTTTCATTTAACCTAAGCCAGAGCTATAAGTCCTAAAACTCCTAAGTTCTCGCTAATAAGTTTCAAATGTGACTTGACGATAACCCAATTCTCGAATAAGAATGTTGCAGTAAGTACTGATTGTAACTAGTTCACGACTAAATAAAGACTTCCTGAAGGTTCTAATTAGGTAAAACTGCATCTTACCGAGTTATAAAATGGTTAATTTACGGGTACATCTACGTTTACAAGTATACATCTAGGTTATTTGTCTAGTCTGTTTTATGTTATAAAATAGACCTAGCGGGGGTTAGTACAACGGGCTCTTTTGGATATTATCATATAAGTTTATACGGAGTTTATTATGAGATTATTTTGGTATAACATTTATTTTTGAGCAATTGCATAGCAAGGTTATATAACTTATCTGAGACCTATCTACAACTAAAATTGTTACTTGGGTTGTCTCGTACCCATAATACAAACTTTCCTTAGTTTGGGACTAGATGGCGCTGTGTGGGATGTCCCAGGTATTATTATTATTACTATTTTATGAGTATAAGTATTAAACAAAATCAAAATTGTGTTGAAATACGCAATCACAAGAAACTTGTTCGAGTAAGTTTAATTTGGTTGGAAATCGGAATAAGTAATTAAAACATGTATCTCGATTGACTTAATGGAAAACCGTCCGAATTAAATTACAATTCAGAATAAAATTTACTCAATTAGTAATAAGATTCCTATTAGAATTAAGCTTGGATTACTGTAAACTTTTATTTACTTATAAGTTAAAACAATAATTAAAACAGTGATTTTATTTTATATTTTATTTTTATTTTGTATTGGACGACCGCTTAGCCTAGTAGGTAGCGCTCCTGCCTGCGAAGCTGGAGGTCCCGGGTTCGAATCCCAGGTCGGGTCAGTATTTATATGATGAATATTGATACTGATACCGGGTCTTGGTTGTTATATGTATGTGGTGTTTTCGCTTGGTACCCAAAACACAAGCTAATGCTTAGTTTGGGGCCTAGACGTTGTTGTGATGTATACATAATTATTATTATTTGTTTTCATTAACTTTTAAGAATGTTTCGTGGAAACGTGAAAAATTACTCCAACCATACTTATTATTAACTGTGTATCTTTCTATTTAGCAGTAAATGTATCTTAATTTTCATTAAGCGTGTGTAACACACATCAAATTTGATATAAATAATTGATTTTTCAAAAATAGCGGTGAAAAAGCGTATAGAAAAAACGCTACAAAAAAAATATTAGGAAATGGAAGTGGAAAGTGGCTCAACAAAACATAATGTGTACTTATATAGATAGATAATGAAGACGGCGCGTAGGTCGAATCACACTTAGCCGGTTCATATTAATATTTTAGTAGGCACTGAAAGTACCTAATAATTGTCTTGTTGTTAAGGAATTAGTAAAAAAAAGTTTTGTATAATTCAACACAATATAAATAAATATTACGTTTAACTTACTATAATGATTATAATGGGCTTCAACCAAATTTTTAACACATATTTTTTTAAAATTTTTTTTCTGGTATTAAATACCAACCTATACCTTCCTCATAAAAAAACATGATAGAAAATCGCTGTGACGTCAACTGGACATATATTTACTATTTGCATTTCCTTCGACTAAATAAAGTCATAATTTCTTATGGATTCATGAGGATTATAATTTCATTTGCCATAGTGACCTTACCTCAATATTGTTTTAACTTCCCGCTATCCAAGGGAAGTTATTGGTGTGGGTCCGATTTTCAAAAATTGATTTTTCAAGAGATCTTCACGTTTTGAGGTCCTGGGAAGCCATCCTGACTATTTCCGGCTGGACGTCCATATGTATGTGTATGTGTG
Organism: Luffia ferchaultella; assembly: GCA_949709985.1. NCBI lineage: Eukaryota > Metazoa > Arthropoda > Insecta > Lepidoptera > Psychidae > Luffia > Luffia ferchaultella. The sequence goes on from OX453267.1 coordinate 6,387,801, forward strand.
TAACTTTTTTTTGTCGTACAATATCTTGAGAACCGATCAACCGATTGAGACCCAAGATACGGCGTTCGAAAGGGTTTATCAAGACTTAGACCTGATTAGATTTTGAAGTCAATTGGTAGAGCTTTTTCAAAAATATTCCAAAAATAGAAAACAAAAAAAATTTTTTTTATAATTTTTTAGATAACTTTGAGATTTTCCAACCGATCTACTTAAAATTTGTATTCGTTTTTTGTGCATAAAAAAACTGCATTGAATGCCGCTCAAAAAAAAAAAGAAATGAAAATCGAACGACGCGTTCAAAAAATATAAATATCCAAAACATTGTTTTTTTAACATAAATTTGAGATTTTACGACCAATCGATTTTTTAGTTTATACAAAAAGTTTATGCTTACAAAATTGCATAGAATGCCGTAAATTGCATTCAAATCAAACAAAGCGTTTAAATGATACCGCAATTCAAAAATTTCCAAAATAAGGTTTTTTTTGAATATGTCCCTGGTTTTTGGTCTCAAAGAACTCTAAATTTATAGAAATTCCATTTTTGAGCTTGAAAAGTTGAGAAACTAAATATTGTGAAGAGCTCAAAAAACCACGAACATCGACATTTTGAGCTTGAGCAATAGCTTTCAAGCTCAATAGCTTTCTAATAGATAGATATTTTCGAGCGCTTTGATCTTGAAAATAACTGAAAGTTTCAGGGATGGCCTGCAGGGTCAACCGATTTTTTTAGTTTTAGCTTTGGTTTTTTACTGTGGAAAGCAGCGCGATAAGTTCAACCGCCCAGATGACGTCACAGGAACAATTTCAAAGTCAGGTGAATTTTCATAAAATATATCCGGGAATATCGTAAATAGAAAAACATGATATTCTGAGAGGTTATTCTGTGTTTTAATAAAATAAAAACCGACTTCAAAAACATAAACTAAAAAGTTAAAAATAAAATTTTCACTTTAAAGAAAGGAGCATTAACAGGCGGCATATAGTTAATGAAGTCGGTGCCAACTCAGACACTTTAAGTTGTGTTCTATATTTGTTATAGTTATAAATATATCATTGTTGTAATTGTTATTACCTGGTAAGTACCCATTTAAAGTGTCTGAGTTGGCACCGACTTCATTAACTATATGCCGCCTGTTAATGCTCCTTTCTTTAAAGTGAAAATTTTATTTTTAACTTTTTAGTTTATGTTTTTGAAGTCGGTTTTTATTTTTTTTTTTAATTATTTTATTTTTCAATTTTTAGTTGAACGCATCTGTAACTTATTTGTATTAAGTATAAATGGGGCTACTAAACGCGCTACTCTAATGAGACAACACCGCGATTACGCAACGTAAATTCAGTGTCATATTGACGCATCAGCATGCCTAGTAGGCAGTGGTATTCCTATGTAAAACTTCAATCTTAATTATTATTTTTGTGCGAACTGAACATTTTGGCATATTGAACCGTATGAAGTAAGCCCAACAAAAGGTAACTGCTGTAAATCGTTGAGGAATTCCCTCGACTGTTTATGGTCTTCATCATCAGACCTGTAATGGCACTTATAATCCATATGGGTGCAAAGTCCTCATCAATAGAAATGAATTAAGTCCAAACACCAGGTAATTGCTGTAAATCGTTAAGGAGTTCCTTCGACTGTTTATGGTCTCCATCATCAGACCTGTAATGGTACTTATAACCCATAGGGGTGCAAAGTTCTCATTAATAGAAATGAATTAAGCCCAAACACCAGGTAATTGCTGTAATTCGTTGAGGAGTTCCCTCGATTGTGTATGGTCTCCATCATCAGACCTGTAATGGCACTTATAATCCATATAAGTGCAAAGATCTCATCAATAGAAATGAATCAAGTCCAAACACCAGGTAATTGCTGTAAATCGTTGAGGAGTTCCCTCAACTGTCTTTCAGCTCCATCATCAGATCGAATCCCGACCTTCATTAAATAGTACTACTAGTAGTACTTTATCAAAATATTTAAAATACGATTTTCGAAGGTTGCCCTCGATTTCTCTGGGATGTCATCATCAGATCCTGGTTTCTTTAACATGATACCACTCCGGAGATATCTCCCTTCCACAAAAAAAAAATATCATCCAATTCGGTTCATAAACAACGAAGTTATCCCTGAACACACATAAAAAAAAAAACATATATACCGTCGAATTGAGTAACCTCCTTCTTTTTTGAAGTCGTTTAAAAAGAGACATCGCGTTGTGATAACAAAAATTGTAAGCAAAAAAATATACGCCTTTGACTAAATATACGCCAGGCGATGTCTTGTAATATTCGCTGTGACATAAAATTTTGTGAACCTATAAGTAAAAATTACATTTGATGTCTATAAAATTTTGGTTTAAAACAAATGTCTAATCACGGAGTCTGACATTTTGTTCACGTTTTCGTGTGTGACGTTCCATCTTTATTATTACGTTATCTAAGCGCTTAATACAATTTAATTGTCTTACCATAGGATTCGCTTCCAAGTTACATTCGATTTCTAAAGTCTCTCCTCGTGCCGCTCGCATCACCATAGGTTGCGTAGTTTTACACGTCGGAGCAACTGTACAAAGGAAATAGAATGTGTTGAACTTTTCCAACTTTCTGAATTTTCTGAAAAAAGTCCTTAGCCATTGTATGTGACGAAAATGGCAAGTTATTTTATGATAGTCCTTGACAATGTAAACTTTATGGTGTTAGGTATAAGGTATATTTTTGAAAAGTGCTTTGTCTGGACACACGCGTTATATAAATTAACGTTAATTATAAGAAGAAACTACATTTCTGTATATATAATATAAATATTTATATAATACATAATTATACGAAATATATACATACACATAATATGTATATATATATATATAAATATATATATTGTGAAATAAATCAATGATTTTTTCATATGCTCTATGATGGTCTGATGTACGATTGTTTATTTTAGATAATTAATAAATAATGTAATATTTGTAATAAATAATAATTAATTAATAAAATAGCCGGAAATTTTTATCATCACCTACCAAATTTTCATATGGTGAAAATAATGAAATACATGTTTTTTTTTAAATATTATATATAGTATTAAAATATTGAGATATCGCGCGACAAAGTTAAAAGCAACTGATAGCATCGGTCAGCGGCCGCCGCGGGTGATATTCCTCCCCTCTATCTCCACGGTACTTCTAGTACTTACCTACACGTACCTTTCTTGTGCATAGTATTTATGTTCGACTTAGTAACCGCCCTGGGAAATTTTCCCGAGAAAAATATTTCAACGTAGGAAAAATTTGGCGTGTGATGAATAAAACATCCTATATACTAACATTTGACATCTAATCTCAATCGTTCACTCGTTCCTTCCCCTAAACTATTCCTTGCTGCACACACATAATCTCCAGCCGCTTTACGTGAAACACCCTGTAGGACCAAACTTTGGTTTGCCAGTAGAACTCCTGGACCAGGTTTCACGACAGCGTCCTGTACACAAAGATAAAAAGAATCGATTCAGAATATTCTAATGAAGCTGCCGATTTCTATCATATTTAACAAATAAGCATCGTTGCACGACTCGGATAAAAATATTATTTATATATTTTTTATTTAAATAGGTAGCAATTAAGGTTAAACGAGACCACGAGCGCGTCTGTTTCAACAAGATTATGTATCAAACGCTATTTCACACGTTAAAGTATAACAAAATGATTACTACACTTTTTTAATTTCTGAAAAATACCGATTTGTACCGGAAATATAACAAATTAAAGTTTGTGTATTTACGACCGTTCGTGACGTCACTCGGTGCTGCTACATACAAATTATTCACGTTAGCCCATACTAATGTAATCGAATGACTTTATTGCACAATTTACTTAAAAAATTTGTACCTGCGGCATTTTTTTAAATACCAATGAAATTCTTTAACTTATTAGTTTTTCTTAATGAATATAATGAATTTGTATAAAAAACGAAAATCACAAAACGCGCTCCCCAACTAGGAAAATGTGATATTATAAAAGTTACCGATTCGCATTTATTTAGTCTTGTATTGGTTTTGTAGTGTCTAACAAGTCCCGATTCGGGCACAAAATCCAAGATCTTTAATCCTGAATGTGTCTTGTAACAACTTTGTAACATGCTTTGTTACAATAATATATTACAGTGTGTCTACAAGCATTCTAACAATACTAAAAGCGCTTATGTAATTTGTACAAGATTTTCAAGCATTTGAAGGTCCGATTTCTATGAAAATTTTGCTAGTTGGGTCAAAATTGCCGTCAACATTATAAACTGCGTTCTTTCTTACTTCAAACACTTTGATTGTAAAGAAACTCGCTCGCCCATACATATCCAACCAAAATTAGAACAATTTTATTTTAGAATGAATATATTGTTGCAGGCATCACGATTACAAATGCCATGAACAACATTTTAATCACTTAAATGATACCAAAATGTTCTGAAAAATCCTGAAAAGATTAAAATAGATAAACACTAATTGCACTAATGAATTGAATTTACATTTAAATGAAATTGGTTTTTCGTATGACCACTGGGCGATTCTTTTTTCCAGTTGAATCGACTTTCTGAATCGACGGTAGGTTTAACAATTCTCATTCCATTCCATCAGCCCTTTTTATACCCCACTGCAGGGGCTTAAGTTTCCCCTCAAGGCGAAGAGGCTTGGAGTTCAAATCCAGTACGCTGCTCCAATGCGGGTTGGCGGATTGTAACGATCGCCATCTATTGACAGCGCCCGGGACCGACTGCGTAACGTGCTCTCCGAGGCACGGAGTCAGTAATAGTTAATGTACTTAAGTCAGAAAAAATCATTGGTACACGCCCGGATTCGAACCACGGCCATATGGTCTTATATGTTTGAAACAGTTTCGCTGCGTTCGGGCTATCACGACACATTATTTAACAATTCTAAAGTGCTTGTAAATTAAATAATAAAGTAAAATTAAAAGAAAAAAAAAACATTTTTTTTGCCTGTAATATTCACAATTCTTTTCTGAAACAAAATATATGGAATCTCTAAAATAACTTAAGAAATTTTCATCTTCGTCGTTGTCATTACTGAGTGATGGAAATATTTAGCAAACAATCGATCGGCAATTGGTGGAAGGATACAGAATACTCACGTCATGTGTAAAATATACTTGATGATGCCAAGGGTTCGCTCGCACTCTGCAGTCCAAATACACGTCTGAACCCTCCATCACCTTTTTTGCATCCAAATTGGCGCCCAGCACCAATTTCGCTACCGGCAGATCTAAAAATGGGAGTTAGGTTAATGAAGATCAGCATATCAAGGTATATCATAAATTATTAAAAGATATAAATAAATAATTGAATATATAAATAAATATTTATTAAATAATAAAATCAAGAAATCAAGAGTTCAGAAAACAAAAAAATAAATCTTTGACTATATATATGGTTAGAGAGTCGTCATCAAAAGACATACATAAAAACATAACCTATCTGTTCGGTTATAATTCACTAACATAGAGACGGTTAGTGTGGCGTAGCGAGAGTATGTGGTCTGTTATGTCACACACACAACTATGTAAAAGTTGGCCTGTCATTTTTGTTACATTTCATTGCAGACATTATACAGGATGAGGTTTTAATGACCAGCCAAATTTTAATATAATGACCTTTGATAAAAATCCGTTGGCCGTCTTGTTCCTTTTTAGTATCGTTCAATAGGAAAATATTCAGTTAAGACTACGTAAACCTTTGCCAAAACTACCAATATACTAGTCACCATTCACGAGGATGCCAGTGCACGTGCACGCAAATTTTGTTAAAAAATATTTAGGATATATATAATTATTGATTATGAATATTTGACCTATATTTTTATTTACGTAATGACGTATTTTGGTGATACTTAACATCTAGAAAAACTTTTGCTGGTTACTAAAATCTCATCCTGTATGTATAATAAAAGAAAGAGACATATATATGAAAAAGCTAGGTTTTAAATATACATAAAGATATATGAGAAATTTGAAACAATGAGACATTTATATAACATATTGTTTTCGGTATGCACCATTATCATAAATAATTTTATGACAATAAAAAGTTTTTTCAGTTTTTTATGGCTTTGTGTTTTCTGAAATGCTTATAAAGTGAGAGTTTATACACGAATTGCTGTTAAACAAACACAAGCGTGTTCATACACATTAAACTGTTAATTGCTCGTCATGAGAGCAGTGCGTGCACTGCCTTTGCCTGAAAGTTTTTTACTGGCGCAATATTTCCCAGACATATCTTTAAATAACATATTATTTACAGTAAAACTGTCCAGTCAATACCATCATTAAAAGATAATGCATTCAAACGCGTCTTTTTGAAATCGCTGACTTTCTTGCGACATGCTATCGGGTATCAAGGTAAAAAAATATTTGCAAGTACTACGTGTTATTCTTATTATTTTATTTTAATTTCCATAGCCAAAATATGATCATCCTATTTCATATAATATTCACCTACCGCAAGTGCTTCAATAGTATTCACTTACTTGCACCAGCGCAGCGGCCCTACTCTGACTTTTAATGCGACGCCGAAGTAGCGCCGAAGTAGTTCCGAATACGCTTCATTTCATAAATCCCGTCGATAGGATTACGGACCAGAGTACGATTTTTTAAATGGCGGCGCTACTTCGGCGCTACGTTAATTGACTGGAGTACGGCAGCAGGCGTGTAAATAAAAATCAACTTTATTTATTAATTTCATAAGGCCACACTCGCCGCCATCTAAGGCAACGTAGAGTTTATTGAAAGTATACTGTACCAGTAAGTACGCACCTATACTCTATTAGCACAGTATGTTTTCAAGAACAAAAATAAAATCTGGAAATTTACATGATTTTTGGGTGATTCTGGTGTATAGTTGTTGAGGAATATTACTAACTAGCGACCGCCCCCGGCTTTGCCCGGGTGGACTAAATTTTTATATCATTTCTGCTTATATAAAAGAAATGCTACAGGGCCATCTTGTGGCAAGTAACGATAAAGTCGATACCGCGAAAATCTTTTCTGTGCTTGAATATTCAATCACACCAATTTTTGGATAAAAGATGGTTATTATGGGTTGTCCCTTAGAGATAGACATATACCATCACGGACTTTTTTGTAGACCTTTTTAAGATGTACAATACTGTAGTACATTATTTTGATCCATCTCGTAGGTTTCAGCCAGCTTTTGCAATGTAAGCGCAAAAAAATGTGTTTATTTACATCACATTAGAAACCTCTAAAATTATTAGTGTTTCTCTACTATATTATGCATGTTGTATACATATAAACATTCCTCTTGAATCACTCTATCTATTAAAAAAACCCGCATCCAAATCCATTGCGTAGTTTTAAAGATTTAATCATACATAGGGACAAACAGACGGAAAGTGACTTTGTTTTATACTATGTAGTGATAACCATATATGAACTTAAAATGATAAAATTAGAAGCTCATAATCAGAAAATTTTAAAATGGGAGAAAAAAAAGAATCATTTTTTTTTACCCAAACTACCTAAACTGTTTTACTATAACTAATCGATATTCTGGTCGTTATTTAAACCTACGTTGAATCTCCATCTTCCATCCGTCTTCGTGTGTCGAGTGCGGTATCGTAGGTTGGACGACACGACACGATATCACACGTCCGGCGTCGTCTATCTCGGGGACGAACGTCAACACGCTGTTCGTGACGTTTCCGTCTTGGGATGACTGTAAAACAGATAATTGTTCAATAGTTTGCCATTATTAGACTAGTTAGACTGACGGATCGGTCTAGTGGTCGGAGGCTTCCGACTGCAGACCCAAAAGTCACAGGTTCGATCGCCGCCCGTGTAAAAATATTTGTGTGCACGTTATCTATTTGTTACGTGTCTGGATGTAAAATATCTATATATAATAATAATCCATGGGACATCCCACACAGCGCCATCTAGTCCCAAAGTAAGCAAGTATTATGCTTGTGTTATAGGTTACTGGACGACTGGTATATATACTTAAATATTCTTTTTTTGTGGCGTGCAAAGAGAAATGGAAATAGGAGAACTACTGGAGGATACGGAAAAGGAAGAGCAGTGCAATGGGTCAACAGATAGAGAAATGAAGAAAATACAAAGGTGAGAGGGAATAGATGGGAATAGAGAATGAAAGGGGATAGGGGTGTAAAGAAAAATTAATGGAGTGAAAATTTATTGAATGTTTCAAGAATTTTTCCAATGGGCTGTTTGTAAAAAATAAATAAAAAGATGGACCCCGAAAATATTTTATCGAATTCAATACGATACAACGATCCAACTTTTACTATTAATACAAAAGCGATCGCTAGTAGTCATCAGTACTGTTCAGATATTTTTTTCGTCGACAATACACATTGTTTTGTAGCAGAAAAAAACAACACAAAAGCCACCGATACCTATTAATTCCTGGTAAACAGAAACCTCCCATCAAATTAGGACGACAATCGACATCTGATAAACAATCAGTTCAGTAGAAAGGCCATTGTGTTGTCATTGTACTGAATCGAATAAATAGTAATAATATGTTGTGGCAACATCACGGGAATCGACTCGTCGACACAATTACGAGAATCGATTTTTTTAATTCGATTGTCTCGCTTTTGGGCTAATGAAGCCGATGATAATTGGTGTTGCGTGCTTTTTAAAATATTGTTTTTATAAATAGACCAATCAGGGAAACTAAATTGTAATTTTTTTTAAAGGTGCATGGTTTTAAACTGTTTTTAATTTTTCCTCTGTAATGCTTTCATTAAGAGTGACAACAAAATATTAGCTATACTTGTCTAATGAAAATATTAATTGGAGTCCTAATATGAAATTGTCGTTCAAGCTACAGGTCAATAAAAATAAAACAAGCACAGTGAAAGTTTTTAAATTAGGTCTTTTTATAAAAGCCACTGTGTTTTTTATTTAAAATTAATAATACGAATTTATATTAGGATAAAATATTTTTTTTTTAAATTAATTTATATATGTACCAGACACAAAAGTACGAATTGCCTAGAAGCCCTCTTCTGTGCTTACCGTCTTACCACTCATACTCTTGCTAGTTGGTGTCTGTGTACCCGTTGCGAGATAGCAAGTTTAAGTCCGAGTTTAGTCCGGTAACTCCCTGCGCGCCGGCCTTTATCCCCGCGAAATCGCGTTTGACATTTTCGATACCTCGAAGTGACATTTCTGACTCTATTAAAACCAAACGCTGCTGTCAAATTTATTTACTCTATGAACATAGCAGTAATTTTTGAATACGAGTTCCGTAGTGATACTAACGCAGCAAACAGCTCGTAAGACAAATTCTGTATATGGAGGTAATATGGCTAATGAACGCACCTTGCGTTTTTGGTTTAGTCACTTTCTCAATAGAAATTTTGACTTAAGAAGAAGGCCAGCCATTACAGTCAATGAAGAATCGTAAGCCATCATGGTGTAAGCTTATCCGTATTAACGTACTGCCAAAGCAGCAGGAGAATGGTTTGAGGTTATCATGTCCATAATATTCACCCACATGAAATGCACGCATTGAAGCTAGCTTTGGGCTGATTAATGGATAGATAAATGAGAACTTTTGAGCTGCATTGTAAAGTACCACGAAAAATGGATTATTTATAACTGCAAGGAAGAAACCAAATGGTTGAACCCAGGTCACCCACAGAAAGTTGACGGAGACGGTTTTGTGGTGCAGTCTTAGTGTTATTCCTCAACTAGCTTCAAAAGCTTCGATAGCTTCATCAGATCCGATGTTTAATAATAGTTGAAATTTACAGTCAACCATTTCGAAAAATGGTGAGACTGGCAGAAAAAGAGCTTCGACTTCATGCTTTTACTGGTGGTGAATCTTCACTATTATTATTTCATAATAAGATAAGATCTCATTGTAAACAAGAAACAAATTTAGTTCTACAGTTCAGTTACCCTTAGAATGTCTCTGTCTAGAACAATTTTTTCTATGGAATAAAAATTAGTTCTCAAGAAGAGAAACAAAATTTGGTGAGTCCTATTCCCTGCCCTAGCCTGCCTGTATTTTTAATACAAAATCAATTAGTAGATGGCAAAAATGCCTAAGTATACCAAACGGCACTTTTATACTTCAACTTCAATTCCAGTAGATGTACTGACTATATAATTAAGTGCCACTAACTATTAAGGCACGGATCTCGCTAAAAATAGAGGGAGATACTTTAGCAGTGGTACAAAAAGGAAAAAAAATATCAATAAAAATGTGAAATATTTATCGCTTGTTTTTATGCATTTTAAATGATTTTTTTTTAATAATTATTGATTAATTTGGAGTTAAAACAATAAATAAAACTATTGGTTGCTTTACAATTTCGTTGCGTATCTAATTGTGTCATTTATTTTTAGAGAAAAAAATTAGACTCGGGTCTTAAAATATATATATTGTCAAAATATCTATATTGAGTAGAAACGCGTACTGATCATTTCAATCTCTGTTTATGGAAAAAATAAATGTTTTTAGATGTATTTTGCTAATTCTCCAGTCACTTGGACAATTTTTACCCTTTACTGGGTGCCTTACATTAGCATTCATGCCTCTGCATAGGTACACCACAATTCTAATATTTGTATTGGGGCAAATGTAAACGAAAAAACAAGCTTATTAATTATCGTCAAACCTTATTTCGTCGGATTATAGTACCCAAAGTAAGAAATGACTAGCCAGGCTAATCGATTGGCCGAGTGGTTAAAGATCCTAACTGCGGAGCCAAAAAGTCGCGGGTTAGATTCCCGACGGGGGCAAACATTTGTGTACTTTAATATGTCTATTTTTTCCGTATGTGGGTGTAAAAAGTATCTATATATTTATATATTATATAATATGTATGTTTATAAGTTGTCTAGTACCCCATAATACAAGTATAATACTTGTTTAGTTTAGGACTAAATGGCACTGCGTGAAGATGAAATTAAAAAAAATTTCAAATGTATTGTCATGGAATCCTGGACAAGTTTTTACTCACCGATTCCCTCACACTCTTCAATCTGGTTCCACCTTTCCACCAGGATATCGAAGGTTTGGGTCTAGCTCCTACCACTTGGCACACCAACTCTGTACTCTGCCCGGCTATTAAGGGTCTCTTGCCACCTTGCAGACGGACCCAAAGAGGTCGGACTGTAAAGAAAATATATGTTAAAATTTACAAAATCTGGTTCTGCGTGATACTTAATAAAACGTTCGGAGAGTCCTTTCTTTATTTGTTTCGCTTTCCTAGACTTCATAGTGAAATGAATGGACTAATTTCTCGATATTCTTCTCGATAACCTGAGACTGCAACGATTTTAATGGAAATGATATGCATACAGCAGAGGAATTTTACCAGAGTTAGAGATCCTAATTGCGGAGCCAAGAGGCGCGGGTTCGATTCCCGCACAGAACAAATGTTTGTATGCATGAGCATGTCTATTTGTTCCGTGTCTGGATGTAAAAGGTATTTGTGTATGTATATATTATAAAAATTATTTGAGTATGTATATCAGGTGTCTGGTACACATAACACAAGCTTCGCTTAGTTTGGGACCAGATGGCGCTGCGTGAGATAGCGCAGGTATTATAATATTATTCATATACTTTTTATTGGCATTAATTGGATTTCTTTTTAAAAACTTAAACAATATAAACTATGATTACGTAATTTCATTATCACTACATATTCTAAAATAAAGTCCCCCGCCGCGTCTGTCTGTCTGTCTGTATGAACGCGATAAACTCAAAAACTACCGAACGGATTGGCATATTGTTGACACTAATGCACAGAGTGAATTAACAGGAAAGTTTACGTGTGTAATTTATTAATGTTTTGTGCAAATTTGTTGAAATATGACGATTATTGTTGAAGAAGTCGGTAAAAATCAAGCCGGCTGGGATCTTTCATCGAAAACGCTGCCTAGTCCTTTGAGATATAACAAAATAATATATGGGGAATTGTGTATCTTATATAGGACTAAAGAAAAGTCCACGATAGCATATGTCTATCTTTTATGGATAGCTTACTATATTTATTTTTACGTTTAAAAAAATGGTGGCATATTATGTGGTAATTAGAAAGCAATTTATACGGATACAGTATTAATTCTTATCAAATTAAATACGTTATTTACCTTCAGCGTTTTATGCACATTATGATTGCCCTTTACACTATACAATTTAAATTAATATCTGAGGAGCTATCACGAAATATAAATATCGCGCTACCAGCCGGGCGGCCATATGGGATGACGCGACACGCGTAGTTAGGTTAGTCACATGTATTTATTCTTTACTTTTTGAAATATTTATACAATTGGAAATGAAATACTTTAAAAATACTCCAAGTAGGATAAACTTACGTCACATTTAAAGGTATTAAATCCAATCCACATGTTCAACGCAACAAGCTGATATGACACTACGACAGAAAAATTATATGCTCTGCTACCCGTGCGAAGCCGGGGCGGGTAGCTAGTATCAAATAAAATGTAAACTCCAATATTTTACGACATATTTTCCATTATTTAAATTGAACGAATTTTAGCTTTTTCATGACAACATTTAGATTTTTCCAATGTAAAGTCTACCATTTATAAATTTTAAATTACTTCGTTGAACCATTCGAAAACCCAGAGATCTACGTCGGGAAGCCGAACAAATATAACCTATGATAAATATTAAAATGCCAATTACTGAAGGGCAAATTTACATAAAAATAATATATTTTTCGATGAATGCGCGTCAGGAACATGGAAACCCTGCATTTGAACAGACCGACACCTCTCGATAAAAAATATACGAATAATAAGTCCATTGTGTGAAATCACAAAGCGTTATTTGATTTTCTTAAACAATAGAAATAATATGGTCTAATGAGAAATTGAAAAGGGGATATTTTTCAAAGCACTTTTTATCTTTATGCATTTTTTTCCCAAATAGAATATTTCTATATGAAAAGATTTTTTATTGTTTTCGTAGAATGAATTCAACTACGTGATTTGGTAGAATAATTAAAGATATATATAAAAACAAGCTTTTAAGTAAAACAACACTGAAGTTTAAATTAAAAAAATAAACATCAACCTTCAAATCTCAAAAGTAGAGTTATCAAAATTAGAAATATGTATTTTAAAAGCTACAGGCTTTATTGTAAGTAAAAAGGTAAAAAGTGGTATTTATTACATTGTATGTTTGATGCCTCAAGCTTAAAGCAGCAATTGACGATCTCGATCATCATAAATATGAGGAAACCGAAGCAGAAAAACTACACGTCATCATAATTCGTTACACACACCATAATTTCTGCTGATGCATATTTTCTTCCCCTTCGTATTCCTCGTTTTTCGTTATGGGGGTCATCCATTGCTCGACTGAAGATGAACACTTTTCTCAGAGTCAAAAAAGGCTGAAGAATCGAACTGAGTACCTCTATGTAAAACCTACGTTTCATTACATCACGACCGGGGAGGGTCCCGAACCCTTTTGATAAGGGTAAGTTATAAAAAGACCCTTTTTAGCTCATTTAATACAATTAAATCTTTTTCCTCACCCCCAATTCTGATGGCAGCTTTATGTAAGTACGTGCGAACTTTTAGATCGGTCGCTCAAAAACAATAGATAAGGTGTTTAAAAAAAAAGGGTCATTTAGATTGCTGAGGCCTTTTGTGTTAATTTTTTGTAATTAAGGGGTATTAAAATTATTAAAGGCAACGTGGACTTAAGCAATATATTCATGAGCATCAAGTTAATAATCATATATTATTATAAAAAAATATAGAGAAAGCTTCAAAAAATTAAGGTACAATACCGCAGTTATCACTTTTGGTTGATAGGAAATAAGCTCGTTGGGCGTTGCGTAGTGTTGGAGTGTAAAACACACAAAATGATTGATACTGCATTACTTACATATGAGGATTAACTTTGAATCCGCCGTTTCAGATTGAAATCGCTATCTCCGTTTCAATCCCTCTTCCCCGACCTATTCTTGAGTGACAGAGATGACAAGAACGAATTCCCAAAAATACGTATAAAATACCCGTCGAAAAAGTTTGCGGGCCGTGACTGTTTCCACCCCTGAAATGTGTATGAATTGGAACAAAAATTTGCAGGGTCATTAAAAAAAGAAGCCTTTAGGGTGGTACGTTTTATTTTTATTAAAATACCTATTAATATCGAATTTACGGCTCATTATCTTCAATAACAAAGAACCGACGGAAATCATGTTTTTCAGGAATTTATTCTAAAACAAATAAATAACATTTTCTATTACATATATTTTTTCTGTGAATATTGATATAGAAATACAGCGAGGATTAGACACAAGCTGAAACTTTTTTTTGTATGAAAAGCCTACCCCCTTAACAGCACAGCTCACCATGATTTAGGGATTTAGAAATTTCTAACTGCCTATTGGCGGTGGAAACTGGCCTGGGAACGATAAAAAATATCTTTCGCTGGATAATAGATTTCACGTGCGAAGGGTGACCTATAAAAAGGGAAGCCTGTAGCGATAACCTAGACGATAGATACCCTTTCACCGATATTGCGATAATCTATTCTAATGTTTATATACTAACGAGCCCTAAAGATTAGAATAAACCATCACCTAGACTATAGCGGCCGGCTTTCTTTTTTATAGGTCACCCTTCGCCACTTTTCGGAATTTAAACATGCTTAAGACTACGACTAAGCACGCGTATAGTTCCAATCAAACTTTATGGCGGATGTGAATATAGGCACAAGTCGCGTCGCAGTAACCAGTTTTAAGTACAGCGGGACGCAGTGGAGCGAGGGGTGTGCGCCAGGATTGCGGTACAAAGCGATAAAAGGTTACCGTTTTGAATTGTGATTATGCTGTACATTTAGTACCTAATTTATATTATTTAGTACCTTTCATCAAAAAAATTGTACCTGCCTATTTTCAAAAATATTTGAGATTTAGAAATGTACCACCATCCTGACGTCAGAATGGCGGTACACTTTAAATCTCAAATTACCACTTTGTACCGCCATCTTGACGCAGACGAGCGAAGGGCATATGACCGAACCTGCTGCGCAAGCACGCAAAAAGCGTTGTATTCCGATCCGCCATGAAGTTTGATCGGAACTATAGCTATGACTAAAATCAATAGATTTGGAGGTTTATTATACTTTCAACTAGAAATATGATTTTATAAATCCACATTCCGACCCAAGCAAACTTGTATTTTCTTTGTAATTATATATACTATTGCGTCTTTAATACATAAAGAGATAAAATATATAGAATCAAAGTGAATGTAGTAGAAAAGAGATGAAAGGTACACATTCAAAGACGAATAATCTCAATGCTGGCACTTGACTTAATTAAATGTCTTCTCTAACGTAACAAAAACACTCCGCGGTTTATCTTGTCATACGTATCTTATTTATTATAGTAATGATTTAGGGTTGACACTTTTCGGAAATACTGATGTGCCCTTTTATGGGGTGTCTATTTTAAATAAAGTAGCAAACGCGCTCAAAACCGTTAATTCAAAACTGAGCTGATTGGCCAACTTACATCCAGTATGAGTCACCTTCGCTTTTAGTACTATTATGATGCATGTACGGTAAGCTGCATATTTTAGTCGAGGTGTTTATAGTCACGAGTCGAAGCCGAGTGCTTATAATAAACCGATGACTATAATAGCCAGCTTACTGAGTACGAGCGTCATAAGACGTTTTTCAATACATTTGCGATTAAAATTAAGTAGGTACTTACTTCAAATGTAATAATGGTGGGAACGGGACACTGCTTTTCGCGGTTTACGCATGCGTTACAAACCGAATGCTCGTTTGTGATTAATTTAAAGTAAAAAAATCCGCAACCAAATCGGTTCATCCGTTTGGGAGCTACGATGCCACGGACAGATTCACAGATACACACACAGGTCAAACTTATAACACCCCTCTTTTTGCGTCGGGGGTTAAAAAGGGTTAATACTGTAAAATATAATATTACGATTCAAGTTTCGATGTTATAAAGACCGTATTAATAGCAAATGTATTAAAAAATATATTTATGCAATATGTGTAATTTAAAACAAATTAATATTGCGATTTGTGTTATAGTTACGTGTTAACACACTTTTATTAGGTTCCGTGGTCCGACAATAAACCTTTATACATAGTTTCTCCATGTCCGTCTGTATGTCACAGTCATTTCACTTGTAATAATAATAATATTATTTGGGACATCCCACACAACGCCATCTAGTCGCAAACTAAGTAAAGCTTGTATCATGGGTACTAGACTGTGGTACTAGACAACCGATATATGTAATTAAATATACTTGTATACTATTTGTATTGAAAAGCTGGAATTTCGCATGTCATTAATATTTCTAATCCCTTAAAAAAATTTTATTGTACCTTCCCTAAAAGCGAACAGAGGGCGAAACAAAAAATACTCCATGACCTACCATAATGATCCTTTAACTACTAATTAGACCAATTTGAAAAAAATCCTTAATTATTTTAATAAGTAAGAACTTACCAGAAAAATAATAATAATACATGGGACTTCCCACACAGCGTCATCTAGTCCCAAAGTAAGCAAGTATTATAATTGTGTTATGGGTTACTAGACAACTGATATACATACTTAAATATTCTTTATAATATATACATACATAAATATTTTTGCGAAGACACCACACACATATAACAACCAAGACCCGGTACCAGTATCCATATTCATCATATTAATACTAACCCGACCTGGGATTCGAACCCGGGACCTCCAGCTTCGTAGGCATGGTCGCTACCTACTAGCCTAAGCGGTCGTCATCATTACGTATCAACAGGTTCACGAGTCAACTCTGAACAAACTCATACTTTTGATTTGTGATTTTTTCTTGTTGGCATGGCTATGGAACCCTACATACCGCAACCATAGCAGGCAGGTACATATTTGTTTTTAAAAGTTGTTTCATTCTTCCCTATCAAATCTTGTCTTTTGCACGCTTGTATCCACATACGGTGCCTATTAATAACACATTATACAGATCAATCTGATTTTCAGAATTGAAATTATTTCGATTTTAAGAGGCGATGACCACAAAAACATTTCTATTCAAATCAAATAACAAAATTTTACATTTCTAACTACTTTTAAACAAAATGTATACCTATCACTGACGCATGTAGGCTGTTTAACAGTGAGCTAATTGGCTCAACCAATCAGAACGACTAAACTAATAACCTAAGATGGTTTAAGGGTCTCGTCATTTATTTTCGATTTTTTAAATTTTAAAAAGCGACAATCCCTTATTGTTCACATAAACTAGGTAAAATTTTAATTTTATTATTTTGAACCTTAAACCGTCGACATTTAAAACAAAAAAGTACTTTTACAAAATCTATCTACAATTACAATGGTTTATAAAATCAGTTGATTTTGTAGACACTCGACCGCGAATGGAACGCTGCCTGGTTCGTTAAATCGTTTAAAAGTTATTAGAATTTATTACAATTAAGTATCTTATTATTCGATTTGTATGGTAATGCAGAGTAACGCGAGATTTATATAAAGTGTCCGAATTTTAATAAAAATATTATTAATTTGTTTTATTGGAATGCAGGATGTATAAAATATCTTAAGAAAGCTTTACCTCTCTTCCGTGAAGGGAACTTGAAAAAGTCATCGATTTTTGTTCTTATATGAAGTAGGTACAATGACATCCATCTGATCCTTTCACCACGCAAGTACAAAAAACCATTGTCTTTACGGACATAATATAAACACGCGATAGAATTATTTTTGACACGACTAATCTTTTATTACCGGTTTGTCATACTGCGGCCCGGTAAGCCCCGCAGGCAACGCGGTGGCGAGACGCGAGCGCCTCTCACCCCTCACGCCCCCCACGATTGGCCAGGCGGCGCCGGCGCGGCGCAACGCTCAAGCACGCCAACCACAGAGTTGGCGCCAACTGGTATACGTACGTAGGTGAACTGTACCGCAACGCTTCTATGAAATTATGTCACTGCGACGTTTTGTGACCACCTTCAGAGCCGCAGAGATAGCAAGTACTAATAAGTACCGATTGTACGTGCGATGCACAAATGATTAAAATATCGGTAGAATGGTGGAATGTCAGTCGGACTCCAGTAGACAGGGCACTGTTACGTTGGTGCCAGTTGGGGCCAGTTCCTAGATAGGGTTCCAATTAAATGTCCCGCACGGGACGCCGTTTGTCCCGATTATTACGTGAAAGTGCGATCGAAATTTAATAGAAATGTACATAGATGTTGACAGCTGATCTATTCACTGAATACAACGTAAACTGAATGGAAACATATTCAGAAAATTGTTTAATTATTAAATAATTCAGCGATTCTATTAGAATTGCAAATTTTGTGAAATCTGACAACACTGGCCGGTACACGCGTCGGTCGTTTTAAAAAAACAGTTTTCGGTACTCACCACTTTTAAATTTATTTTCAATAATTTTACAAATATTATTTTATATTTAAATATATGTTAATTAACAATATTTATCGCAAGTAGGTATATACGTCTGTCTTGAATCTAGTAGAATGACAAAAGGAATGTGAAGGTATGTTTTAGGTTGGGGTAGATAGATTACTCGATCGATACGGATGGCAGCTCAGCCACTGAACTATATACTAGTAGAACAAAATCTGTGCGCGCGGCACTATCATCTTGTTTCTACCCTCAGTTTCTACCACATTACTTTTTCTACCAAGTATAATAAACTGCATTATACATGTCTCATACATGTTATGTTTGGTTCGTTTCCCCTAGAATTCACAGAATTACAAGTATGATACAAGTCCTTAGTAGGTATTATACGTGTCGTGACATTACTTGTAGTTAAAACAAGTATGGCGGCAAGTATGACGGCCACGGTAGAAAATAATGTAGGTACAAAAATTAGTTTTGGATGGTTTTAGTTTTGTTTTGATTAATTATCGACGATAAGTTATGCCACTATTTTTTTCTACGCAGTCGACTGATTTTTACACGTTTTAACACCCACGACGGCATTTTTTAATTGTTGTTTAATCACATCTTTGGTACGCGGTCGCGATGAGCATAAACAAGTGACTGAATGAGTTGTTGCCGGTCGGCCTCGGCAACAACGCTCGGCGCAAGCATATGGTTCGCGGTGTCGTTTCTATACGCTAGTAATATTAATTAGAAGAGCCTGAGAACGTCGTCGACTGATGCTTTCCGTAAATACAGCAACCTAGATAAAATGGAAAAGAACCGCAGACCGGCTATGACGTATTTAGGTATTCAGCAAAATCTTTACCTAGCTAAAATTCATGTAACAAATAAATTATAACATTATATTAGATTGTATATTAGACTTTATATTACAATTAGTTGCATTGTAATTAATTGTGTAATTAATTACTATAAGTAATTAAATATTGTGAGCACCGTACTATAAATCATCACATTACGTTTTATTATATAATGCCTAGATAGGAAATCAGTGTAAAAATGTTGATAAAAACATCACCTAACTGTTGGGTTATAATTCGCGCACACAGATGGTTAGTATGGCGTAGCGAGAGTATGGATGTAATCTGTAGAGTCACACTCACAAATATGTAAAAGTGGGCCTGTCTTTTTTGTTAACCTTATATCACCCTTATATATACTGGGAGGGTTCATACAGACATAAATAATCAAAGTACATTCATTACCTACTATGTTTTATTTAAATCGTAATCAAAAAGCTAGAAGTTGAATTCAACTGTTCTGTATATGTAGGTTACTATTGTAACCACTAGCTAGACCAATTGAGCTTATTAAGTCCTTTAAACTTCCCGCGGAAATCTAAACTGACAGAATGACTGACAGCTATACTTTGATTAGAACCACGATGACTTCCATGTCTGATACAATCAAGTGCGGACATTGAAGTCATCATAGTTCTGATCAAAGTATAATTGTCAGTTTTTATCGTATGCGTTATACGTTGAGGTAATACTTTCGGTGCAAATTTAGGTTTTCCGTATTTAGTATTTTTATTCAATACTTTTATTACGTCATTATCGTTCTATCTCTTTTGCACTTATATAATTTGCTTGGAGCGAAAGAAAGAAAGTATAATGACTAAGATTTATGACTGCTTCGAGTTTTTCTTGTGTCAAAGTAGGAGATGCGGCATCTTGTACTTCACTTCATCAGCCCATTCTTACCCCACTGCAGGGGCTTAGGCCTCGCCCAGGGTGAAGAGGGGGGCTTGGAGCTTAAATCCACCACGCTGCTCCACTGCGGGTTGGGGACTGTAACGACCGCCATCTATTGACCGACTGCTTAACGTGCCCTCCGAAGCACGGAGTCAGTGATAGTTGTGTACAGACAGAAAAACTCATTGGTACACGCCCGGATTCGAACCATGGCCCTATGGGGCCTTATAAATTTGAGACAGGTTCGTTGCGCTTTGGGCTATCACGACATCTTGTACTACTATATATTAAATATACTCTTCTACTAGCTTTTCTTCATACGTAGAAAAACTACGGAAACCTAAGACAAAATGCTAGTACAGACAAACTTCAATATCTATCGGGGGTTTAGCTGAACTCAACATGAAATATGGTGGAAGTTTTCGTCAAAACTTTCAAAGATTAACAATATCTGAGTTCGTACAAAATAACTTGGGTCATAATTCAAGTCGCCGCTAGCGCCCTCTACCGAAGGCGAGGATCGTTAAATTATTTTCTTTGCAATTAAGTTTTTTACAATACAACAATAGCCCGTTGGACGTGTGTTGTTAATGGCAGTAATTTATGCGAACTTACCACTTCTCGTATTGACTTTTAGTGATATCCGCGAAAGCCCGCTGATAGAGTCTATCAAATCTGAGGACACTAGAATGGACTGGAATGAAATATTAAAAACAAGTCCCTGTTCAAGTTCACGATGGACCCTGGATTTTAATTTTAATTAAATAAAAACAAACATGCAAAAAGACGGTGAAAATAGAATATCCTCTTGAATTTGGAACAGTGAATAAAATTGTTTTTCTTTATCACTATATAATTAAATCTTTTTATATCGTATCTTCATATATGTTCATATATTCTTCATAGATGAAAGTTTGATTATTGTAAAACATGGACGTGGTTCAATCAAATCACAAACCGCAAAGAATATGTGTGTTATTAACATATGGTTATTATTAAGTGGAAAAAGATATGTTAAGATGGTTTGACCACATGAAAAAGTCAAAAGAACTAAAAAATAAAAAGGTAAAAATAAAAATTTTAAAATCCCACGACAAGGAAATCGTTGTTTTAAAAAATATTTAAAAAAGTGGTATTAAAAAAAAACAATTAAATTTAATAACCATATTTTGTACAATGCTTACCACTGTATAGGTACAATGCTTAGATGGCCAGAGTCTAGTGCCCAACCAGTTCACAGTAATAATTTATATGTGAAGTACCTAACAGTAGATTATTAGTAATTACCTATAATAATAATAATATCTGGGACATCCTACACAGTGTCATCTAGTCATTAATTAAACAAGTATTATGCTTGTATTATGGGTACTAGACAACTGATGTACATTCTTAAATATTCTTTTATTTATGTATATAATATATACATATATAGATACGTTTACCCCCAGCACGGAGCAAGTAGACATGTTCATGCACACAAATATTTGTCCGGGCGGAAATCGAACCCGCATCCCACGGCTCCGCAGTTAGGGTCTCTAACCACTCGGCCAACCGGCCAGTCTAACTAACTGTAGGTATGCCATTGAATATATAAAGCGGCGGATAATGAAATAATAACATAGTAAAAACTCACAACTTTGAGGTTACCTGTCTCGAACCGTGGGACTTATTACTCATATTTTAAAACCAGTAGATAAGTAATGATAAAATCAGAAACCAGATTACAACCAGGAGTTGGAATTCTAAATAAACTCCTGAAGAATGATTACTTCTTCTTCTGTTGGTTAGCGGCGTATGTCCACTGAGTATGTTTAGTATAAGACACATAATAAAATAAAACAAATTGGCAACGTACAGTTAATAAGGAGCATTTTTAAAATGCCGCCAGGAACAATGACGCTCCTCGCGCGCCATTTTGAAAAAAAGTCTCACTAAGGTGATTTATGTTTAAAACGTGGTTTAAAACGACGAAAACCAAATACACACAGCATAGAAAATAACAGTGAGTGATGTGAGCAATAAATCGAAACGAATCAATTAAGGAACAGAATCGATAACTAAATTGAACTAATGAAAAATCGATTTTTCAATGATACATAATGAAAATTACTAAACTTCGATATTTTATTTTCACTTTCTTAAATTCGTGTATTTATTACACATTAATTTATATGCATGTAATATAATACTGAAATATACGATACATTATTTTTTGTTTCATTTGCATTTTTGTATATTTGTAACGAATAAACTCAAAATCTAAAACTACTGGACCGATTTCAAAAATTCATTCACAATTAAAATGCTACATTATCTTTGAATAACATGATCTATATTTTATTTTCAAACTAGCTTTCTGTTTGCGGCCCCGCGCGTGGACTACACAGTTGTACCTGGACCACCCATAGAAATAACATGACTAACGTAGGGAAGCGCCACCGCTTTTTTGCCTCGTATGTCACTCACCTACACTCGTCGTGATTACTTGCCGAAAGTGTAACTAAACCACAATTAAACAACAATTCAAAAATGCCGTCATGCTTGTTAAAAACGTGTAAAAATGAGTCAACTTCGAGGATAGAAGATAATGGTGTAACTTATCATCGGTAAGTAAGCAAACCATTACCTAAAATCAATCAAAACACATTTTGTATTTTGCCGCCATTTCTATATGGAAATCATAGATTATGAAAAGTGTAGTGATAGCCCAAAGCGCAACGAACCTGTCTCAAATTTATATGGCCCCATAGGGCCATGGTTCGAATCCGGGTGCGTACCAATGAGTTTTTCTGACTTAAGTACACAACTATCACCGACTCCGTGCTTCGGAGGGCACGTTAAGCAGTCGGTCCCGGACGCTGTCAATAGATGGCGGTCGTTACAGTCCCTAACTCATAGTGGAGCAGCGTGGTGGATTTAAGCTCCAAACCCCCCTCCTCACCCTGGGGGAGGCCTAAGCCCTTGCAGTGGGGAAAAATGGGCTGATGAAGTGAAGTAAAGAAAAGTGAACCGTACAAATTGGATACGTAGGTATAAAATGTTGGGGAACTATATGACTTAGGTGTAACTGATTATTTTTTAGTTATTTTATCACTGAACCTATGCCGTCTATCTGTCTGTCTGTCTGTCTGTCTGTCTGTCACAGAATTGTAGGTATTTTTCAGTCAGAAACTTACTAAGCAAATTTTTATTAAGGGTAAATAAAGGTTAAAACGATGATTTTCATTGCACTTCGTTCAATTCTTTACCGATAAGGCAAAGTGAGATAAAGCGTCGGGTCTAGTTAGTACAAGCGCATATTCTAGTACCTATATTTAGTACTAATTACAGTTTAATGTATAATTATTTTACTTATATAGGGAAATATGTATACGCAGTATTAATTAAAATAGACATTGTAATTAAAACCATCAGTTTTGCCTCTTTCAATTTGTTTCACTACGTTCCCTTACTTTCTCCAATTCAATACGCATTTAATATAAGCAAAGTTTCGCAAGTCGTTCTGTGACGGTAACATTGTTTAACTATGACTCATTAGCACGGCTCATGTGCGCCCCACACTGCGCACTGCTGCACACGCATGCACAAATTTTGTACGCGCCGTCTTTTTCATATAATTTATTTATATTGGACCACCATGATTCTTTGCGTAGATATAGTTTATAAGCTGAAGAGTGACATAGCCTACTATTGATCTCAGAACAAGGGGTCCCGCTGCAATTGTGTAATCCACGCGAGCGGAGCCGTGGCAGTTTCATTGAAATCGGTTCAGCTGTTTCGGAGATTAGCCCGAACAGTCAGGAAGGCATAAAGTAGCCTACATCCTTCTCTAAAGTTTAATATGATATATCTCTGTACCAAATTTCATCAAAATCCGTTCAGCGGTTTAAGCGTGCAAGTGTAACAGACAGACAGACAGAGTTACTTTCGTATTTATACTTAAGGAGTTACTTTGAGTGCTTAGACACACTAACTGCGGAGCCGAGGGTCGCGGGTTCGATTCCCGTCCGGGACAAATATTTGTGTACACGAACATGTATGTTCATTCCGTTGCTGAGTGTAAAAGTATCCATATTATGTATGTATTATAAAAAATGAATATTTAAATATGTATATCAGTTGTCTAGTACCACATAATACAAGCATAATGCTTACTTTGAGACTACATAGCGCTGTGTGGGATGCCTCCGATATTATTATATTATATAGTAGGGATTACAAAGATGAATATCAAGATTCATTAAATTTAATAAAATGTATCTGCATGAAGAACTTATCTAAATCCTAAAAAAAAATCACACTCCCAGCAAAAACCCAGCAAGGTGTGGATGTCAGAAGTTTAGTGTAACGAATAGTGTGCTCAGTTATCGGTGTGGGTTTAAAACAAGAAAATCTAGTGCTATGGGAACTGAGGAGGAGGAGACTTCTAGAGAATTTATTAAAAATCTGAATTGTAAATTGAGCTCTTTTTAATAAAAAAAAAAAAAAAAAACAAATCACAAAATCCATATGGCTTAGCGACGCAAAAATATATGCTGTTTGTATTTTTAAAAACCTGGCCGATTCCAAAACATGTTTTACAAAGACTGTATTGATAAAAGAAACACAAAGTCACGCTTTAAAATACACTTTCAACAAGAAAATACACAGCATACATAGTTAAAAACTTCGCTGTTTTATATTTTAATTAAGCAACAAGATTTTCTCCTATAATTTCTTTTCGTACTTTTCGAAGTTGATTCAAAGAAGTGATTGTTTGCGTCCTTTTCGCTCGTAGCCCAATCGACAGTGGTCGGTGAGGCGTGTTCCTTTTCAATTGCTCAAAGCCATCGGCTATTATCAGCGTATTAATAAAGATATTTATAAAGATTGTGTCGTGATAGCCCAAGCGCAGCGAAACTGTTTCAAAAGTATAGATAGGGCCGTGGTTCGAATCCAGGCGTGTACCAATGAGCTTTTCTGACATAAATACATAAATATCGCTGACTCCGTGCCGCGGAGAGCACGTTAAGTAGCCGGTCCTGATTGCTGTCAATAGATGGCCGTCGTTAAAATCTGCTAATCAGCACTGGAGCAGGAGCAGAGTGCTGGATTTAAGTTCCAAGCCCCCTCACCCTGGGGGGAAGTCTAAGCCCCTGCAGTGGGGTAAAATAGGCGTAATGTATATGCTTTGATAGTGTAACTAATTTATATTTGTTATATTTTTTTAATACTAATTGTCAGCTGGTTTTTACTTTAGACAGCCAAGAGAAAATTATTAAGTGAATGTACGTTACAGCTCCTATAAATATTAAATACAAAAATTGAAAGAAAAATATGTTTACATTCAAAGATTTTTTCTTTGTATGTTAACATATTTTTGTGGTACGCAATAAGAAATATATATATATATTCGGATTAAATATTTTGGTCATGATGAAAGTGTCAAATGACAAAATTTAAGTAATCAAAATGAGACCTAGTATTTCTTAGAGAATACATATTAAAACACATTATTTAAACCTTCAATTTGCTTGTCTATTATGTTTTGGTAAAATTATAAAATAATGTAACATATGGATTCAATATCTAAAGATTTACCGTAAAAGGTTGTTTCTCCCTGCCATAGCGGTACGAAGAGATGTTCCGCGGTGTTCATTGGTCACCTGTTATTTATTATACCAATAGACAGCTACTTGAATAACAAATTAATCAACGAAAACAACGAAAGCACGAAAATTTGCTCGTAACAACCGAATAGTTAATTCCAAAATATTATATATACCGCATCAACAATTTACTCATTCATGGTCCTTAGCTTAAGGAGCGCTTGCGCTGCTTAATAAAATCTCAAACTGTCAATTAGAGCACACTTCTTTAGATTAGCATCTAACGTCCGCAATAATTTAAGAAGAGATTACATCCTGTAAGATGACCCCGATGAAGGGGAATTGAATTATACGCACAAAACATTCGATTTTGTTGTTTTCTGGAAAAATAACTGTTCTCAGAATTCGTTATTTTTTGAAAGTCGTCTATTCTGTTGGTACTTTTCCCGTACTCCTATTACTTCGTACAGAAGCCGTAACAATGGAACGATCTGTGGACGGATTTGTGACTTATATTAAGGGGATAGTCTTTCTCTCCGCAGCATCGAATTGGCATAGCTATCTCAGTATCCATCCCTCTTCCCCGACCTGTTCCTGAGTGACAGAGAGGACAAGAGCAAATCCCCAAAAATACTTATAAAATACCCGTCGAAACAGCTAGCAGAAAGAATGTCCTTAAGACGATATGTTTTGTTTTTTTTTTTATTTCGCATTAATGTAGAGTTTATGGCTCATTATTTTCAATAACAAAGAATCGTTGGAAATCACGTTTTTTAGGAATTTATTCTAAAACAACTAAACAAGATATCAAAAAAACAAAAACATACCGCTTTGTGACAGTATTTCTCTTATTACATATATTATTCCGCAAATATTGATACAGAAATACAGCGAGGATTAGACACGGGCCAAACCCTCTTTTTGGTATGGAAAGTCTACCCCCTTAATATATGTAACAGGTGAAAAGACGTTGCCGACATGAACTGCTGAAGTTAGTGACGACACGAATAACGATGAATAATTTAAATTAAAATATTTTTTTCTAAATATAATGCCAATTACAATATTTTTTACAACTGGTAGGTTATATTGGAACATGTAAATAAGGTCCAAAAACTAAAGTTAAGACCTATTTGAATTTAGTAGCCTGTGTGTCGTAGTCAGATGTAGATAAGGTTGTGTTTTCTTATATCTAATAGCGCTGTGAAAGGTCAACTACATAATGACAAAAAAATTACATTTCTTATCATGGTTAAGTAAAAATTGATTGGAATTTAATGTGTTATCGAATGGTTATCGATATAAAAAGCATCACAACGCCATGCACGCCATACGATATAGGTAACATATACAAATGTTTCATATTAAATTTAAGATTTTATTACTCAAATGACATATAACTATTTAATTAAAAAGTCGAGTTCTTGAAATTTACACATTAATATCTATTCAACAAGCGCATCACTTTATTTCTATTTTTTACTAGCTTTCCGCACGCGTCTTCGCGCGCATGGACTAGGTATTCATTTGAACCGGGACTGCTGCTAAAAGGTCGCGACGTTCCAGAACATTGTGGAACTTCCTAAAACATTTAAAAACTTTGGAGATTAGACATGAACCCAACGATATAGGATAGGGTGATGGTGAAAAAAACTTTTCAAGAAACATACACTGCAGTGCTCTGTGGTAGCTTATAACTGCAAACTAATGCACAAACCCATATCCAAAATTGGTCTAGACATTTGAAAGAGACATATCCACTGCAGCGTCTTCGGGTGGTTCATATCTGCAAAACTTGTCTAAGGACCTGCTCTTGGTTGATATCTATGTAACGCAAAAACTGCATTAAGTTCAGCCTAGCCGCTTTAGGAAAACGTATCCATTACAGCGCCCTCTGGTGGCCCATAGTAAAACTTAGCTAAACGTGTACCCTGAAACGATACTTATGCAGTGCATAAAACTGCATCAAATAAATCATAGTTACTTATAAGTCCATATTAAAAAACAATATTTTTCCAAAAAGAGAAATAGAAACCGACTTCAAAAGCTCAAACTAAGAAGATAAAAATAATAGTTTTACTTCAAAGAAAATGACATTGATGGCCGGCAGTTTATGAAGTCGGCGGCAACTCAGATACTTTAAATATATACTTACTAGGTAATCATTTACAACAATGAGATATTTACAACTAGATATAACAAATATAGAACACGATAGAAAGTGACTATATAAAGTGACTTTCTTTAAAGTAAAAACATTATTAACTTTTTAGTTTAAGTTATTGAAGTCGCTTTTTATTTTTTTTATTAATTATTATTTACAGACGAACCTAATATAACCTCTATGCACGCCATAGACTTCAATGCTTTGCTAAAGATTTCATATATTTTTAGAAGTGAATTTTTAAAATTACTGAAAAACGTGCAGCTGCGTACCTACATTTTATTACTGAAACAAATTTTAAACTTCTAGGTTCATTATCGCTAAAAAACTGAGATATAATACAATGGTAAAAAAACATACTGCTAAGTGGGGACAGCAAAGAATACAATTTCCCACCGCCATCAGGAAGCGAGTCAACCCTGGTTAGCAGAAGATAGGTAGCAGCATCTCTCTGTGAAACAGTCTACTGCGATCACCAACCCGCCTGTTAAGCGTAGGGATAATTGGCAAAAACTTCCAACGCGACATACAAAAACGCGAAAGGCGGCGAACCGTGTGTGGTGGCGAGCCTTAGGAGAAGCCTATATCCTGCAGTGGAGAGACAAAGGCTGATAAAAAAATACAAGCGAATCCCAAGCTAATGTTTCTCACAACATTCAGACGCATAAGCAACTAAAAAAAATTTCTGGCTTTCGTACGGCATCCGCTCACGAGCGCGACTGAGTCGTTGCGTTCGAAGATCGCCTTTGGGTCTGTATTTGGTGCCCGATATCCGGTGCCCGGTGTTTGGTGAACGACACAAACCTATGTTATTTAAGGCTTCAGATTCCCGTATCAGACAATCGTTGCCTACTATCGTATGTATATGCGGCCAGCCTAAGTCGCTTGGCCGTCCTTCCTCTGTTCGAATTGATAAAGATACGGCATAGTGGAGAAATTGCAAGGATTAGCACTTTCAAGCTGTATTCGCTATAGAAGTAAGAAAAAATAGACGAAGATATCGGTACTGGGTTACTAGGCACAGAGTCGCAGTGTTGTAACCGAGTAGCTCAAGCGTCCGCTCGCTTGTCGTCAAGCGACTGAATTGCAAGCATCTGATCCGCTCCATGTCACCCGTGAACAGTCGTATTATTGTGGCAACTAAAATTTTTAATCGGTCAAGAACGGTAGACCTACTGCTCGGCTACCATGAGTTCGAAGTAGTTTAACGCGTCGACACTCGCTAGCGACTTAAGATTTGTATGTAGATTTTAGTTCCTCTCAATACCGTTAGAGGTGCTGTCCATACAAATCTTTTACAAGTCGCTAGCGAGTGTCGACACGTTCAACCGATTCAAACTCAAGGAAGTCATGCTGTAGCACATGAGCACATATCTACAAGGTGAAATTTTAAAAACCATCCAAATTTCAATGTAATGATCTTTGATAAGAAAACAAAAACCGTCTTGTTCCCTTTTAGCATCGTTCTATAGAAAAATATTGAGATATGACTACACAAACCTTTCCCGAAAAAACAAATAACTCTAGTCACCATTCACTGGTGAATAGAGTTATTTGTTATGCTGATGATGCATTGTTAATTGATTTTCGTAATCAATAAGTTCGAACTTCGTTAACTGGTCAAATTGGTCTGCGACAGGCTTCGGGGAATCGAAAGTTCCTTTGAAAATTGTTGCCAACTAATATAATCGCTAACACACTGTATTTTGTTCCCGGATCGATTTAGAAATCGTGCAAAGAATATGTATGTTGGCTGCCCCAGAATAAGTTTGGCTAAAATATATTTATGTGAATGGACAGACTATACTAAATAAATAACATTCAAACAAAATTGTGTTTATTTGTCCTATTTGTAACTAGTGTAATGAAAGGAAGTGAATTTTTGCACGGTGACGTTTGAAGGGACGGAGCGTTGTTGCTTATCGTTGTGGAAGGTCCATTGGAATACAAAAAGAAGCACAAACAGCATTGATTGCATTAGCGCAAATGTATTGAGCTCATTATATAATACATAAAGCACATTATATAATACACAAATCTATCACAAATTTAGTAGCTTTGTTGTTTTATAGGTTTAATTTTGAATGCTGTATGCGATTTTTAAAAGTATTTGCGAAATAGCTGAAAACCAGTCCAGTGAGAATCGGACTCGCGTAATAACAGTACTTTTATGTTATGTATTTATAAAAAAACTACACTAAAAATCGGCTTTTTCACTATTTGTTGTTTAAATGTAATATAATTATGCTACATAGTGAAATAAAGAAAAAGCCGATTCTTAATTGTAGTTTTTTTATAAACACACAACATAAAAACATTGTATAATAAAATAATATAAAAATAAAAACTAATTAAAAACTAAAAGTATTTCCAAATTAAAAAATACTATGTAAATTATGATAAATGACAAAATTTTAAAGAGACGATGGGTTCAGACATGAAACTTTTAAATCGCTACCATTTCATCCCTTTTGCTGTCGAGACGATGGGTCCCTGGTCCAAGGATACCAAATCACTTGTCCACGATTTGGGTGTCGCGCTGTGTCTGTTGACAGGGGATCCTATGTGCAAGGAATACTTTGTTCAGAGGATCAGTGTCGCAATACAGCGCGGCAACGCGGCAAGTATCCTTGGTACCCTGAACCCATCGTCTCTTTAAAATTTTGTCATTTATCATAATTTACATAGTATTTTTTAATTTGTAAATACTTTTAGTATTTAATTAATTTTTATTTTATAGATCTTAATTATTTTCAAGGTATATCCATATATTTTTCTTCTGTAAGTAGTTGATAGATATAATATTAATTCCAACACGTTATATAAAAATGATATATGTAGTGATAGCCGAGTGGTACAGAGCCCACTTCTTGTTTAGAACGCCGTAGTTTGAATCCCAAAGCATGTACTGTACCAATCAGTTTTCTCTAACTTAATTTTATAATTATCACTGAATGTGCCTCGAAGAGCACGTTAAGTCATCGGTCACGGTTGCCATCAACAGATGACAGTCGTTAAAATCCAACAACCCGCACTGGAGCACCGTAGTGGATTAAGCTCCAAGCCCCTATCTCGAGGGCAGGTCTAAACCCTTGCAGTGTGCATTAATGGGCTGATGTTATGGTACGGTTTATGCTACATGATGTACAGGAATAACAATTTCCAAATTAGTTTTTGAAATAGACACGCTAACAAAAATGATCTCAAACAAAAAATTTTGACAACCTCCCTACATCCTAGGATAAGAAAAAAAATCATCTCTTTTTTTATGTACGGGCCCTCATACAAATAATTTATTTTAATAATTTTATTGAATTTCTGATTTAATTCGGTTCTCGGCCAACATTTTACAGAAAATATGCAAACTCCAAGTCTATGCCACTACGTTTACTATAGCTAGAAATCCGTGACATACGAACGGACTGACGCATGGGCGGACAGACAGACAGCAGAGTGACAGCATTAAGGCGCCGTTTTACCCTTTGGGTACGGAACCTTAACTACGGTCAACCTGTCAGTCGTATCTGTTTGAAGGGTAACAATTTTGATTTGTGCATCATAAAGCAGTAGATCAAAAGCACAAGGCTATCTTGTAGCTGATTTGTACTGAATCATACCTAAACGGGTTAATTAAAGTTTCAAGTTTTATGAATTGCAAATTTTATGGCATATTTAAATGGGTCAAACGGTAGCGAGTGGTGATGTCACTGAAGAAGGCGTACGTGGTGTATTGTGGTGGTGTTTTCTTAGGATCTGTGACAACATTTTATACTATAACGTTTCGACAACGTGGACCGCATATAAGTGCCCCAATAAGTATCAAAAATAATTCACTGAAATTAAAAATAAAATTTTTGGTTCACATTCGAATTCAAAAAGTTTTTATTCAATATAAGATGTTTACACACACATGTTCAAAGTCAAAATAAATTGATTAGGTACCGGTTCAAAAACTAGAAGGAGAAGAACCGGCAAGAAACTCTTCCCTGTTTATTTTATTTAAATAAATGTTTTTCTTAGTTGTTTTTTTTATTTATTTAATGTGCTTACAACTATTACAATGATGTCCATGCGTACTTATCATTTAAAAACTCGCTAATACAATAGTAAGCTTTTTTCATGAATTGGACTTTAAATCGCTTTATAAATTGATTAGAATTCAAATCTAACATTTCTTTTGGAATTTTATTATAAAAACGGATACAACTTCCTATGAAAGAATTACTAACCTTTGAGAGCCTGAACCTGGGAATTGATAACATATGCTTATGTCTTCTATTTAAGTTGTGGCCATCACCCACCCTAGAGAAAGCATTTAAGTTTTTATGTACATAATTTATGTTTTCATAAATGTACTGACAAGAGACTGTCAAAATGTTACTTTCTCAAAAGTGAGCCTTTACACTATCTCTAGATTTTAATTTATATAAAGCTCGAATAGCCCTTTTCATTAGTGTTAGTAATCTAGTGAATACAATTCTTTTTTTTAACTATTTCTCATTATGTTTGGATCGATAAATGAATTTAATACATATTAGTAGGTATGATTAAAAATATAATTAAAATGAAATTGCTTAAAAATGGATCTTGCTCTCCAAAAACAAATTTAAAAAAAATCTTTCGCTTCTAACTATATTTTTGATGAATGGAACGTAAACACCACATAAATCAGTTTAATAAAAAAAAAGAAAACTGGTTAAGTGCGAGTCGAACCCACGCGATATATTTGGGTTATGCTTTTACTGAAAAAATGGATCTTGCTGTCCAAAAATAAATAAAAAAATCTTTCACTTCTAAACAAGTTTTTGTTAAATGGAACGTAATCATCACACAATACAGTTTTTGAAAAAAAAAATTATTGGTCGAGTGCGAGTTGGACTAACACAACGTATTCGGGTAATGCATTTACTAAAAAATGTAAATTTGTCAATAATCGCAACAAAAAATTGTTTTTTATATTATATACTAATAAATTAACGTTTTTAATATTTTTTCCTTTACTTGTCCTGTGAAGCCTTGCTTCTCGCCAAATTTCATAATTGTAGGTTAACGAGAAGTACTGTGTAGGTCTTGATATACGTTGCGAGTTTCAAAGTATTGCGGCATAAATGGCCGTATTTTTTTTATTACGACTTAGGAACTTGATTTTCTTATAGCTTCTAAGAATATTAAACCTGAAATATTCCATATTAATTTTTACTTAACAATTCCACGCGTTTTTGAAAAAAAAAGGTATTGATTAAAATAATATTTTATGCTTTATTTACAAATTAACTTAAAATAAATATATAAAAATAAAATTTTCAAATTTTTTTGTTTACTTGTCCTGTGAGAGCTTGCTATTTTCCAAATTTCATAAATCTAGATCTATGGGAAGTACTATATACCCGTAAATTTTGATTTACGTTGCAACTTTCAAAGTTTAGGACATAAACTGCTGTATTTTTATATTCCGTTGACTTAGACGCTTTATTATTTTTTTTACAGCTTTAAAAGACCGTAGACTTAAGTGTTTGACATTAATTCCAACTTGATACCTTTATGCGTTCCTGAAAAAAAAAAGGGTCTTGACAGACAGACAGAGGGACAAACAAGTAATCCCACAAGGGTTCCCTGTTTCTTTTCTAGACACGGAACTCTAAAAATATCAGCAGCAATTTTAAAAAAATCCGCCATGCCCGATCTGTAAAACTACTACGTACACTTGCCTTTTTAAATGACTTGCCCAATGAACTGAAAACTGAAGATATTTTCCGATACTCATAAATAAATAGTGACATTGTGTAACAAACTACTGTCGGCTCTTTGTCAACACAATTTAGTTCGGGTCTGTGTATTTAGAAGATATGTTTGTAATGTTCGTGCCGTTTTGTCTCTGGTTAAAAAAAAGCGCCCAATGTCGACTCATACATATTAAAAAACCGGTCAAGTGCGAGTAGGGCTCGCGCCCTGAAGGTTCCGAATATATGTGTGCATGAAAATGTCTATTTGTACCGAGTCTGGGTGTAAAAGTATCTATATATGTATATTATAACAAATATTTATGTATGTATATCAGTTGTCTAGTACTCCATAATACAAGCATAATACTTGCTTATTTTAGGACTAGAAAGCATTGTGTGGAATGTCTCAGATATTTTTATTATTATATTACAAAATATATGTGATATAACTAAAAATAAAGATTTTCAGTTTTTTTCCAATTACCTAGTGGGTAGCGACCCTGCCTACGAAGCTGGAGGTCCCGGGTTCGAATCCCAGGTCGGGTCAGTATTAATATGATGAATATTGATACTGGTACCGGGTCTTGGTTGTTATATGTGTGTGGTGTCTTCAAAAAAAAAATATATATGTATATATTATAAAGAATATTTAAGTATGTATATCAGTTGTCTAGTAACCCATAACACAAGCATAATACTTGCTTACTTTGGGACTAGATGACGCTGTGTGGAAAGTCCCATGCTTTATTATTATTATGTATTACCTATTTGTGCTGTACTAAGACCTTGTTTCTTGCTAAATGTAATATACCATATAGGAAATACCTTATAGGTTTTGGTTTACGTTGCGATTTTCAAAATATGTGGCATAAATAAAAAGGTAGCATTTTTTTATGGCGTTGATTTAAAGGGTCGATTTTTTTTATAATTTTGTTCTTATTTGTTACACAATATAGTTGATCAGAATATGATCCTTCGACGAAAGTACAATTTGTCGAACCTTTGAAAAGCGATGTGAAAATAACTTGCCATGTATTTCACTGAACGTCACACTGAACCCACATTCGTAAGAACATAATAGAGCAAGATCCAAGGGTTGCCAGAACTTACTTATTTTCTCAGAAACAAAATATGTGGGATAAGTAGTGTTAATATGTAGTGTTTATGTATGCATACTTGCTAGTTTATACTGACGGCCAATTTACATGTACCAGGTGTTAAAGGTAAAGTCTCAGTGCTGATTTTTATATTAATAATAATAATAATCATTTATTTTCAGATGCTAGCCCCATAGTAATTTTTACATATTTACACGGTATTTGCATATCAAGTATTAAAACTAAATAATACAATAAAATATTAACAAATTATAACAATAAATAAATACAAGTAATAGTTAAATCTAAACAATCAATCAATTATTTATTTGACATTTAGATGTACCTAATCTATACTAATATTATAAAGCTGAAGAGTTTGTTTGTTTGTTTGTTTGTTTGTTTGAACGCGCAAATCTCAGGAACTACTGGTTCGAAATGAAAAATTATTTTTTTGTTGGATAGTCCATTTATCGAGGAAGGCTATAGGCTATACTATATTACGCTACGACCAATAGGAGTGGAGCATCAAAGAAAAATGTTGCAAAAACGGGAAAAATTATTCCTTTTGAGTGCTTTCGTCGCGCGCGCTGCGTAAACGGTTGATGTTAACTAATAATAATGTATTACGGAATTGTTCCCCTTTAAAAGTTCTAACTAAAAGTCCGCGACAGCATATGTTTATCTTTTAAGGTTAACTTACTATAACCTTTTTTATGATAATCAAATTTGTTCAACATAATGTACTATTTGCGAAGATGTTTTTTAAACGTGATATTAATCCTTATCAAATAAAATACGTTAGTTGTCTTAAGCATTTCATGCATATTATATTTGCCCTTTACATCATACAATTTAAATTAATATCTAAGAGTTTTTATTGAAATTTAAAAACTATAGTGGGAGAAAATAAATTCGCTGTCTGCCTCTGTTCGTTAACTTTTCACTTCCAAACCACGTAATAGACTTTGATACGGTTTTTAGTAATATCTTATTTTCTTATCTCATAATCTATTAATCTATATAATAGAAATACATATTATAAAGCTGAAGAGTTTGTTTGTTTGTTTGATACATAGATTGATTGATTGATTGCGTGATTGATTGATTGATTGATTGCGTGATTGATTGCTTTATTGATTGATTGCTTTATTGATTGATTGATTGTTTGTTTGTTTGTTTGTTGGTTGGTTGGTTCGTTCGTTCGTCCGTTTGTTTGTTTGTTTGTTTGTTTGTTTGTTTGTTTGTTTGTTTGTTTGTTTGTTTGAATGTGTTAATTTCTGAAACTACCAGTCGGATTTAAAAAAATTCTTTTTGCCTTTGATAGCCTGATTCTAGCGGAGAGTTATAGGCTATATACAAGAAAACGAACTGTCTGTCTATTCGAGCAAATCGGCTTCGGCTAAAACGGCTTAACCGATTTCGATGAAACTTTACACATATAACAGGATGTAATCTTTTGACTACACCCTTTCCATATGTGACATACAGAACTTTTTGTATGTCTGTCAGTACATCCATATGTCTAAACCGATATTAATGAAACATCAGTGAATATGAAAAAAAGGTCGTTAAAACTAACAAATGTTGCTTCTATTTAATCTCTAGAGCTAATCTCCAAAACGGCTAAACAGATTTTAAAGAAACTTTGCAGACGGGAAAGAAGGTTGTCAAGATATTTGACATTAGCTATTTTTTGTCCGTCTGTTTGTCTTTACGTCTATGTGTCTATTCAATTCAATTTTATCTATTCGAGCTAATTTCCAATACGGCTGAACAGATTTTAATGAAACTTTGCAGACGTGAAAGAAGGTTGTCAATAGTGTCATAAGCTACTTTTTGTGTTTGTCTGTCTGTCTGTCTGTCGTTTGTCCTCACTGATCTAGCAACGTACAGCCGAAAGTACTAAGTCTAGGAAGCTTAAATTTGGAACATAAGTTTATTTTATAACGTGAGCATTAAGTTAAGAAAGGCTTTTTTAGAAATTTCAAACTTAAGGATGGGAATGGAGGGACTTACATAATGACGTGTTTCAGGGTTTTTAGATTTCCACACTTTAAGAGTGGGAAACGGGAGATGAAAAATTGTATCGGTTTTTTAAAGGGTGGGAGGGGAATGAAGATTGAAAGTTTGAATGGGTGTGACCAAAATTGGTTCCAGCAAAAAGTACGTATAAACCATCTCGAACGTTAATAGTACCTATAACAGAAATTTGTAGTCTACGCAAGCGAAGCTGCGGGCGGTCGCTAGTGGGTCATAAATGGAGAGACCAATCTATCAGCGATAGGCCGGATGATGATGTCCAGGATGTCGTGGCCGAGAATGGAGGCACAACGTTTGCGCATGATGGCATGAAAGCCGTCCACACGCGCGACATTCCTGACGCGCTACAATACCGCGGCAACCGCATCAGCACCCTGAACGCATTATTGTATTGGACACGCAGAGCGCTGTATGCCCTTTGTGTGTGTTTCAAAGAATATTGATAAAAATTATCAAATTATCAGACACTTCCCGTTGACAGAAACCTTGCCGGACGTTTAAATTAAATACGAAGTTAAAATGTATTCATTTTTTAAAGTACTATACTTATCTTACTTAAAATACAATTTCATGGTCATCATCAGCCGTGTATCTCCACTGTAGGATATAGGCCTCTCTCAAGGCTCGCCTCCACACACGGTCCTCCGCCTTCTACATCCAATTACCCCTGGGTGGTTTAGGTCATCAGGCAGCCAGTTTAGAGCATCAGTCAGATACAAATTAACTATTGTGGAATACTTCCATTAGACCGTTAATGACATAAGTTAAATAAAGCTAGGTTATAAAACCATCCAATCATCACGCTCGCACTCATAACCATAGCGACCCTTAATGTATATATGGGAACTCTGGGGGGATATTTGGTCCCTCCGATTGGTCTAGTTGTTTACAGGAAGTATTGAAATAGTTCCCCGGATATAATATATAAAATATAGACTGAGAATGTAAGTAAAATTACGTAAACTTTTGGGAGCTTTAAAGCGTCCGGCAAGGATTACCGGCAACGGGAAGTGTCTAGCAATATTGAATATTGATACTTGTCAATATTCTTTAAAACATACATAAGAATCAGTACTGAGACTTTAAGTAAAGTAAGTTTTATTTTTACCTACCTTTAACACCTGGTATGCACAAACGAACACTGCATACTAACCACAGACAAGTCAACCTTATAGACCACGCTTTGACAGGGAGTAGCATTCGCCAAGGCTATGTAGTGACACTACATAACTACGTCACTAGTGAGCCGTCAGTTGGAAGCAGGTCGGAAGCCATTAAATTGTCAATTTTGAACGAGCCAATGAAAACTAGCCGACCTCTCCCCGCACCCCGCCACTTTTTGGCGATTTCATTTTCAAACTGACGTTTATTAAAGCGTGGTCTATAGGTTGACTGGTCTGTGATACCAACATTACTTAATCCCACATATTTTATTTCTGAGAAAATAAGTAATGTCTGGCGGCCCTGGAATCTTGGACTATAATGAAAACTTTAACAAAGTGTTTCAATGAATAAATCATCGTTTCAGGTTTCCGAAAAGTTCTTAATAATTTCTGCTAATTAGTAGGTAGTAAACATCAATATTTACAATGTTTAAGTTTTAGAGCTTCCAACAAACTTAAAGCTAACACTGACGAATTTAACACTTTCGAATAATTTGAACTTGAGTACTCGCGGCCACACTTGAATGGAATAGACTACAAGCCCTTGGAAATAATTAACCTGTGAAATGAACCAACGTGAATAACGCTTAGAAGGCTGTTACTATATCAGAAAATAACTCTGAGCACTATGCCGTCATTTCTGAGCGGTACAGGTGAGTACGTGAGTGAATGGAATTTCTCAGGTACGAATGAGGAATTACGACTAATTATTAATGTACGGCTTTGTTATAGTGTATAGATGATTAAAAATAAATGTAGAAAAACCTAGTGCCGTACTAAAGTGGTGGTGCCGGAAGTAAGTGCAAATTTTTAATTCGCCGATAATTGCAGAAGCAATATAGGTAATTTATTATTTACTTTTTAAGTACTTTACTAGCACTGACTGCACCTCGGAAAGCACGTTACGCCATCAGTCCCGGTGATGTAACTCGCAAAACATTCGTCTTAGTAATTGCACTGAACAACTGAAACGTTACAATCGTCGGCGACTTAATTAACCCTTTTCTATTTCGAAATTGGACAGAATTTCAGCAGGGTTTTTCCGGTTTCTCGAAGACTCCAACTTCGGTTTAGTTTCAATTATTAAATGTTTAATTTTCCAAATTTTCGATTCGAGAACTGTAAACGTGGAGATTAATAATAAAACCTGGAACATCCTGCACAGCGTCATTTAGTCTTAAATTAAAAAAAAAATTCTTGCATTATGGGGTTACTACACAACCGGTAAACATATTTAAATATTCTTTTTTTATGTACAATACATACATAAGTATATAGATACTTTTAAACGCAGACATGGAACAAAGAGACATATTCATGAAACAAATATTTATCGTGGGCGCGAATCGAACCTGCGACCCTTGACTCCGCAGTTAGGCTCTCTAACAACTATTGGAAGCTTATGCTCTAAGAACCAATAAGACTAAATCGATTCTACTTATAGGATATGTACACATATCACTGCGTTGTTTTTTTTTCGGACCAGAGCAGTAAGAAACAATCAATGTAGTGTATTTTTATAAGATAATTGCGACCCGTCTCGGCTTCGCACAGGTAGCAGAGCATTATAAGCCTTATTTTTGTCTGCGTTAGTGTCCTATCAGCTTGTTGGGTCGAACATGCGGATTATATGTAATTAGAATCAAATGTAACGTAAATTCATCCTACTTGGAGTATTTTTAATGTATTTTATTTTTAATTCTAAGAATATTTGAAAAAGTAAATAATAAATACATTAAAGCAAACTACAATATTTCTTTGTATACAATTTTATTAATTTCAGCCTAACCACGCGTGTCGCGTCGTCCGGTATGGCCGGCCGGTCGGCGCGGTGCCCCATCTATTTGTCGCGCGATATTTATATTTCGCGATAGCTCCTAAGATATTA
Organism: Luffia ferchaultella; assembly: GCA_949709985.1. NCBI lineage: Eukaryota > Metazoa > Arthropoda > Insecta > Lepidoptera > Psychidae > Luffia > Luffia ferchaultella. The sequence goes on from OX453267.1 coordinate 6,427,692, forward strand.
ATTTAAATTGTATAGTGTAATGGGCAATCATAATGTGCATGAAATATTGAAGGTAAATAACGTATTTAATTTGATAAAAATTTATATTGTATCTGTATAAATTGCTTTCCAATTACCTCATCATATGACACCATTTTTTTAAACATAAAAATAGGTATAGTAAGCTATCCATAAAAGATAGACATATGCCATGACGGACTTTTCTTTAGTCCTATAAAAAAGACACAATTCTTTCATACATTATTTTGTTATATCTCAAAAGGATAAGGCAGCGTTTTCGATGAAAGCTCCCAGCCAGCTAGATTTTTTTCCGACTTCTTCAACAATAATCGTCATATTTCAACAAATTTCCACAAAACATTAATAAATTCTACACGTAAACCTTCCTCTTGAATCACTCTGTCCATTGGTGTCAATAATATACCAATCCGTTCGATAGTTTTTGAGTTTGTCGCGTTCAGACAGACAGACAGACGTGACGGGGGATTTTATTTTATAAGTAGTGACGTGTGAATTTCAAAAATCAGTTTATCATAAGTTGTATGAAATATGTAGTCTCGTGATAGCCTAGTGGTAGCGATCCCACTTCTTGTTTAGAAGGTCGTGGTTCGAATCCCAAGACATGTACCAATAAGTTTTTCTGACTTAAGTACATAACTACACTGACTCTGCGCCTCGGGGAGCACGGTATGCCATCGGTCCCGATAGCCACGCGTACTGGAGCTGCGTGGTAGATTAAGCTCCAAGCAGCCTTATTCCGAATGGAGGACTAAGCTCTTGCAGTGAAACATAATGTTGATTATGTTGTTGATGTTGATTTTATTTAGATTTGAAACTAAATAATTGTGAATACCAAGTGGGAAAAGTTGTAGAACGCGAAATATTCGTCCCAGTAATTTCACTGTATGGCCGAGACTTTACGACTTCCAGCGACATAATTACGCGTATTGTACTTTGGAAGTTTGATAGAACTTGAGATGGGCTCCTCCAGATCCTCAGTTCTCCCGAGTAACCCAAACTTCGGTATCGCCTCAATTACAAAATGCGAAATTTCAATTTTGCTTCCTTTCGCTTCGGAAATTGTAAATGTGACGCTGAAATCGTTATTACTTTTGGAACCTCGTTGTATGAACTCTTGTCGGAATCTAAAATTACCGCCGTGTAACTCGATGTAATTCCATTCCGTTTGTTTTCGAGCGAGTACAAACAAAAGTTTGGCGCCAACTTTTTCTTCGGCTGCTCTTGGAAATGTTTAAGGGAATTTCGGTGTCGTGGTATAAAGGAAATTATATTTGTAGAAGCGAATATGTATTACATTGTTGCGAGCTGGTCCCTTGTGGCGTTCGTTCCGTTAAACCAAATGCTACTAAAATTTAACTATCGACGTCACTTTGATACTGACAATGTGCTTATCTGTTTCTATACACTTGACCATCACTTGCCGTATGCAATCGAATCATCAACGCACATACTATGGCGTCTTCAAATGTGTAGTCTTTTATATAAAAAGGTTCTATAGTTGTAGTGTTTCCCGTTAAACTCCAGTCGATCATAGTAAATTAGTTATATGTTTTACTCCGAACTTCGTGGAACATGGATAATTTAAAATAAAAAATTGGTTGACCCTGCAGGCCATCCCTAAAACTTCCCGCTATTTTCGAGTTCAAAGCGCTCGAAAATTAGAAAGCTATTTAGCTCTTCGAACTCAAAATATCGATTCTCGTGGTTTTTGAGCTCTCCGTTCGAGCTCATAATATTCATTTTCCAAGCTTTCCAAACCCAAAAACAGAATTTCTATACATTTAGAGTTCTTCAAGCTCAGAAACCTGGGACATAACAAAGAAAATGTTATTTTGGAATTTTTGAACTGCTATATCTTTTGAACGCTTTGTTTGATTTTAATGCAGTTTACGGCATTCTATGCAACTTTGAAAGCACAAAACTTTTGTGTGAGGTCAAAAATCTATTGGTCGTAAAATCTCAAAGAGACGTTACAAAACACTTTTTCGAAAATTTGTAGACGGCGATATTTTTTGAACGCTTCGTTTGATTTTAATGCAGTTTACGGCATTCTATGCAACTTTGAAAGCACAAAACTTTTGTGTGAGGTCAAAAATCTATTGGTCGTAAAATCTCAAAGAAACGTTACAAAACACTTTTTTGAAAATTTGTAGACGGCGATATTTTTTGAACGCTTCGTTTGATTTTAATGCAGTTTACGGCATTCTATACAACTTTGAAAGCACAAAACTTTTGTGTGAGGTCAAAAATCTATTGGTCGTAAAATCTCAGAGACGTTACAAAACACTTTTTCGAAAATTTGTAGACGGCGATATTTTTTGAACGCTTCGTTTGATTTTAATGCAGTTTACGGCATTCTATGCAACTTTGAAAGCACAAAACTTTTGTGTGAGGTCAAAAATCTATTGGTCGTAAAATCTCAAAGAAACGTTACAAAACACTTTTTCGAAAATTTGTAGACGGCGATATTTTTTGAACGCTTCGTTTGATTTTAATGCAGTTTACGGCATTCTATGCAACTTTGAAAGCACAAAACTTTTGTGTGAGGTCAAAAATCTATTGGTCGTAAAATCTCAAAGAGACGTTACAAAACACTTTTTCGAAAATTTGTAGACTGCGATATTTTTTGAACGCTTCGTTTGATTTTATTGCAATTTATGGCATTATATTATGTAATATTGTAAGAATAAATGGCGCTCTGTGGTGTGGCCCAGGTATTGTTTTTCTTATTATTATTACATACTTACGATTGACGTCGATTGACAATGTTTCAGAAACAGGAGATATGGACGGATCCGTTACGGCCTGCAAACAAAATAAATATGTTAATGAAAAGGTTAAACGTTTGGAGTTTCATTAGAAAAACGATTTTATTATAAAAACATTTTGTATGTACCCACATATTTGATTTTTCATCTACTTTGTCAGGTATTTGACAACACAGATCAATTCTAAATTCGTGATTACAAACACGTCCCTTCTTATTTTAAATTGGGAAACAGTTTATAAAAACCAGTAAAAATACAATTTTTATAGAAATATACGGCGTCAGATGTATTTTAGTATAAGCTGTGCCCGCGACTTTGTCTGCGTGTATTAAGATTTATCTCAGTCGATTATAAAACGTAATTAATTCTGTCTGTCTGTTTATTAGTAAATCTATACGATTGCTTTGGTATTTGTTAATTGGGTGGGTTAAAGAATTGATTCGATAATGACTCCCCCTTTTTTTATTTTCGGTAGAGGAGAATCTTTTGCAGACAACACCTGCAGCGCGACGATCTGTGGTTCGTGGGGGGGGGGGGGGGAGCTGAAACCCCGTAAACTCCTCTCCCTGACTTCTTACAGTCAGCCACAGGGCTTTCACAGCGTAAACGGGTGCTTTGGGCGAGCGGGAACCTCGAGCCTTGCGAAAATTTAGACTGGAACCAGATGGGTATAGCGAAGTCGAAGGGTAAGCGCGCTCACTTATATTGACAAACCCCCTTGACAAACCGCCCCGCAACACCCAGTACGCATGACGTTGCGCCACTTAGTGCGACGCGGTGGCGCAGTGCTATGAGATTTCTAACTCAATTTAAAAATTTAATATCTTCTCATTCTGTGGGTCGATTTTAATTAAATAAACACAAATTGTTAGTCAGAATCTATCTTCATATTTTACATAAATTATATTCAGAATCCAATAACCAAAAAATCAATAAACAGACAAAAATTTCAAAAAAAAAAAAATGTTTTATACCTACCTTCTATTACAGTACACGGCCGTAAGTTATTTACACGCGTTCTAGAAAGCGGCTACGTAAAAAGAAGTTTAAAAATAAAACTATAGGTATTCTTTTCAATTTTTATTTAATTACAAAAGAACATTATTTGATGTTATTTTAATTAAATTAAAAATTACAAGATTACTTATAATTATAATTTTAAACTTGTTTCTACTTAGCCGCTTTTTAGAACTCGTGTGCATAACTCACGGCCGGGTACTACACTTACTTTTCGGGTCTCCCAGTATTTTTAATTCAAAAATAGTCGATGAACAGACACAAAAATCTATATAGATAGATTTATAATTACCTGGCAAGTTATTTCAGATCCCAAATCAGAACGCTGTACAGTGAACGCTACTGTAGCTCGGGCTTCAGAATTAGCGAGCAAGGAATGCGACTTCCACCAGGATACTCGTGCAGTAGGTCGACCTAGACAAGATAAAATATATTATTTCGACGACCGCTTAGCCTAGTGGGTGGGTACCGACCCTGCTTGAGAAGCTGGAGGTCCCGGGTTCGAATCCCAGATCGGGTCAGTGTTTATATGATAAATATTGATACTGGTACCGGGCCTTGGTGGTTATATGTATGTGGTGTGTTCACTTGGAACCCAAAATACAAGCTAATGCTTAATTTGGGGCCTAGACGTTGTTGTGCTATATACATAATTATTAATTAATTATTATTATTATTTTAGTGTACTGTAGTTATATATATATATATATATATATATAGTTATAGTTGTTTGTAGTGGAAAAATCGAGAAAAATAAATCAGTCCAAAACCAGCTGCTGCCTTTTATTAACGTTCAGTGTGTTGACTTTAATTAAATTTTCTCTAAAATAAATTAAAACTACCAAAACCGTTCAATTATTATTAAATTTTCTACACAATTTAAATATTAAAAGTTTCGGCCTTCACCTACTCAATCAAACTTTATGGCGGATGGGAACATGGGCACAAGTCGCGTCGCAGTAACCAGTTTTAGGTGTAGCGGGACGCGGTGGAGCGAGGGGTATATGATTGACGCATAAAGCGTTGTATTCCGATCCGCTATAAAGTTTGAGGCAAACTATAACAGCGCGCTTTTCCGATTTGCGCTGAATAATCAAACCCATTTCTCTGTGATCAAAGCCAAACTAAAAGTAACTGTTACGTATATAAATAATAAAAATAATCTTATCTAAAAGATATCGTTAAGTATAATTTTATGGTTTATTTTTAGTAAAATACAAACCGATATATATATGACTGATCGATTGGCCGAGTGGTTAGATACCCTAATTGCGGAGCTAAGGGTCGCGGGTTCGATTCCCGCCCGGGACAAATATTTGTGTGCATGAACATGTCTATTTGTTCCGTGTCTGGGTGTAAAATATCTGTAAATGTATATATTATAAAAAAATATTTCAGTTTGTATATCAGCTGTTTGGTGCTCATAATACAAGCTTTGCTTAGTTTGGGACGAGATGGTGCTGTGTGGAGTGTTCCGTGTATTATTATTATTAATAATAACAAGTAATTATTAATAATAACTCGTTTGTGTTTTAATATTTCCCCACATTATTCATGAAACTCCTGTATGAAGCCAAATTTAATAGGATGGCAACTTTCGCTAACTCAATATTTAAAAAAAATTACACCGACTCGTCTTTCCGGCGTAGTATCTATATAAATTCAATCCAAGCTCTTACATTGGTAACTATTTTAGGACTTATATATTTATTATTACCTTTAAAAAATTGTCAATTTCTTTAACTAGCTTTCCATCCGCGACTCCGCTCGCATGAACAACATAGTTCTACCGAGACTCTTTTTTCCGGGATAAAAAGTAGCCTATGTCACTCTTCAGCTAATAAACTATTTCTATGCAAAAAAGTTACAACCGTACCGGCACAACTGTGTAGTCCACACGAGCGGAGTCGCGGGCGGAAAGCTAATTTGAAAATAAAATATAGCTCGTGTTACTCGCTGACAACGTAGCTGTCTATAGGCGAAAGATTTTTTAAAATCAGTTAAGAAGTTTTAGTTTCTAAGCTAAGCTTAGAAGCTAAGAAGAAGAAGAAGAAGAAGAAGTGTCGTGATAGCCCAGAGCACAACGAACCTGTCTCAAATTTATAAGGCCATAGGGCCATGGTTCGAATCCGGGCGTGTACCAATGAGTTTTTCTGACTTAAGTACATTAACTATCACTGACTCCGTGCCTCGGAGAGCACGTTAAGCAGTTGGTCCCGGACACTGTCAATAGATGGCGGTCGTTACAATCCCCAGCCCGCAGTGGAGTACCGTGGTGGATTTAAGCTCCAAACCTTTTCCTCACCCTGGGGGAGGCCTAAGCCCCTGCAGTGGGGTGGAATGGGCTCATGATGATGATGATGATAATGATGATGAAGAAGTTTTGGAGTTTATCCGTAACAAACAAACGACAAATCAAATCTTTCCCCTTTATAATACTAGCATAAATGATAAGTGGCTGACAAGCAAAAATTTAGGCCACTCAACAGTAGAGACACCTGTTTCGAGATTCGAGAGATTTCAGTTTTTACCCCATTGAACTGAATAACTTGTTTCAGTTTTCAATTAGTGAATTGCCAAGCCTTACTTTCCTATAGGTATATCACAAAAAAAATAAAAACACAAACATTTTAATAAACCAGACCTCCTTTCCACATCAAAGGTCAAAAGTCTTGCCTGAAAGCGTCGAAACAAAAAATAAAAAACTTTTACAAATCAAAAACAACATTCCACGAAAATTAACAAACGCAGGCCGGGTGAGGATAGACAAAAAAAATGTACGAAAAATTGAAAACAAAAAGGTATTGCCGCAAGAGGTTTACCCATGTCAAACGTTTTGTAGGGTCCGTATTTTTGATTTTTTTTACTCTCCGCTGCCAACACATAATTTTTCCGACTCAACACTTTTGTGGATTGATTTAGGGTTTGCATTTTTTGCTCGCATGCTAATTCATTCGACGGCAGGTTATTCGTACTTACAGCGAATCCAAGTATGTTTGCATTGTTAGTTTTTTGGGGTTCCATGGCCAAGTTGCAAAATGGAACACTTACGATTTCGTCATATATATCAGCCCATTAATGCCTAACTACAGGGGCTTAGACCCCCCTCGGATTGAAAAGCATCGCTACTCCAATCCGGGTTGGTGGATTTTAACGACCGCTATCTATTTACGGCAACCGGGACCGACAGCTAAACGTGCTTTTCGAGGCACAGTCTGTGATAGTTATGTACATGTCACTGGCTCACATATCTGGTACATTTGCATTGATTTTGATGAAATTTTTCAGGCAGTGTCACATTTGAACCACCATGTAATAAAAATACTGGGATTTTTCACACAACGTCATCTAGTCCCAAAGTAAGCAAGTATTATGCTCGTATTATGGGATACTAGACAACTGATATACATTGTTAAATATTCTTTATATAATATACTTAAATAGTTACTTCTACACTCAGCCACGGAACAAATAAAATATGTTCATGAATACAATACCCTCTCTGTCTAACAGGAAATTTTAAACATTCATCACTTTGTTAATAATGATTTATTTTTTTAAATTTCTTTCAATGTTATGATATATTTGAAAAACTCTTTAATGTAAAATATTCTTAAAAAAATAGTGAACTAGTCTATTAGCGTACGTGCTTAGCATGCCCTCCGAAGCACGGTGTCAGTGATATTGTGTACTTAATTCAGAAAAATTCATTGGTACACGCCCGGATTCGAACCATGGCCCTATGGGGCCTTATACATTTGAGACAGGTTCGTTGCGCTCTAGGCTATCACGACAGTCTATTCTACACTAATTTAATTTAAAAGTCTCCAGAAATTAAAAAGAAAAATAACTCACCACCGACAGCAACGCAAGTTAAATTCACTTCGGATCCGTCATCGTATGGCCCCAATACACCCCCTTTGACTTCATTGCCTTCGTGATTCAGTACGATCAGTCTTTCTGGAGGTACTATAACAAAAAAAGCAATTTTTGTGTTTATTTAGGATTTCACATTAACAGAATAATATGTGTACATATAAAATATTATCATTAGGAACAAGAATAGCCAGTTATAGACTACATTCCATGTCAGCCTATTATGCCATATTACATAGGCTTAGGCCTCCCTTCGGGATGATGTCGTTTGGAGCTTAATTTATCACGCTACTCCAGTGCAGGTTGGCGGGATTTTAACGACTGCCATCTGGTGACGGCAAACGAGATCAACGGCTAAACGTGCTCTCCGAAGCACAGAGTCAGTGATAATTATGTACTGAAGTAAAAAAAAACCTCATTGGTACTTGCTCTGGGAATCGAACCACGACCTTCTAAACAACAAGCAGGCTCACCGCACCGCACCACACCATATAATGTCATATAATTTATTTTTATTTTGGAACTCAGACTATAATGAAAATATTGACTGACTGATTGGCGGAGTGGTTAGAGACTATAACTGTAAAGCCAAGGGTCGCGGGTTCGAATCTAGCCCGGCACAAATATTTGTATACATAAACATGTCAATTTTTTCCGTGTCTGGGTGTAAAAGTATGTATGTATATATTATAAAGAATATTCAAGTATGTATATCACTTGTCTAGTACCCCATAATACAAGCATAATATTTGCTTACTTTGGGACTAGATGGCGCTACGTGGGATGTCCCAGATACTATTATTATTAATAGACGCGGCGGCGGCGCCGTGAACTTAAATATCGTGCATGATAAATGCGCACATCAATATACATCAATAATTTTATGCCGGCTGCTGCGTTCTTAATCCCAAGAGAAAGATGTAAAAAAAATAGTTTAAAAAGCCATCACGTGTCTGGAAAAAGTGAAAAAACAAATTCTAATTTACTAAAAAAAGAGCGATAACTGCTTTTCACCAATGAGACACTAATTTTCCAAAATATTGTTTTGCATGCACGGTCTATATTTTCTTCTTACAGCGAGTTGCACCAAAAGAGATTATATCAAAGTATATCATATCATCATCAGCCCATTTTTACCCCACTGCAGGGGCTTAGGCCTCCCCCAGGGTGAGAAGGGGGTCTTGGAGCTTAAGTCCACCACGCTGCTCCACTGCGGGTTGGGAACTGTAACGACCGCCATCTATTGACAGCGTCCGGGACCGACTGCTTAACGTGCCCTCTGAAGCACGGCGTCAGTGATATTGTGTACTTAAGTCAGAAATACTCATTGGTACACGCCCGGATTCGAACTATGACCCTGAGGGGCCATATAAATTTGAGACAGGTTCGTTGCGCTCTGGGCTATCACGACGTTAAAGTATATCACATAAAGTAAAAATTTACAGATATAATTTGATCAGAACCACGATGACCCTAATGTCTGCACTTTATTGTACTAGACATGAAAGTCATCACAGTTCCAATCAAAGTATAGCTGTCAGTTTATACTTTATGAAATATACGTCTACGTAATCTCTTTTGGTGCAACTCGCTGTTAGTCTGAGCAAAGTACTTGGAGCTCGTGGCCCCGAATAAATAACTCATCTTCTATACTACCGCCGGTTTACGTATATTTAATACGACACATACGTGTAGGGACATCGACATAGCGCAGCTACGAGCAAATGTCTTTTTTGTTCTTATCTTCGCATATATATCAAATATATTAGACACACGTAAACTTCTGTGACATTTTAATACCTTTTTTTTTAATTAATTAATGCTTTTTTGTCCGCTATCTCGGCGCTCGCGGTAGTAATCGCCGGGAAGCGTCCTCTGCCCCACCGCACCGCTTTTTCCCACTTGTGTCGCCTATTTATCGCAATGACGTTCTACTTATAGAATCTTAATTTACTTTAGTCTGAGTACTGCATCGTTAAAATAAGCCCCTGTACAATTATTTTATATAATTCGGAACATTATTATTATTATTTGGTAATTCTGGTATAATCCAAAATCAATCATCGACTTTTCACCATCCCTAGCTCTGTTCTAGAAAGTTCGGCGAAATCGAATCATGACTATTTGATGAGCTTTTTTTTGAAGCTCTAGAACGTGTGAACCCGAGAATTGAAAAAGTACACATATGAAAACGTGTCAGAGAGAGACGAGAAAATTGAGAAAATGTATAAATGAGTAGTTAGTGAATGTTTAAGTGATGTGTGCATTTTGGTGGATTTATTTCGCTGTAAATTGTCGTTCCAGCGAAACTGCAGCGAAATAAAGGTGTGAATAAGGGCTCGTATCAGTATGTCAAGGAAACCGGTCAAACTTTATAAAACGAAACCAACGTGTTCCTTCAGTGTCAGTCGATTTTACTATGCCTAAGGCCACTTTCAGTTGAAGTATTGATATAGATCGTGATTTCGTTTGATGTAACTATATTAAGTAAGTTGCGGTGTAAGAATGTTGGCAGACCTTATAAATAAATAAATAAATTTCTGAATTTCAAGAGTCAGGAATAGTTTTCTCAGTGCGGTTATACTGTCGCAATAGTAACCTACAGTACGTTCACGAAAATGGTTTGCACAAGCCACGTTTAACTCTCGCCGAAAGGCCACAACCGGCGACTTCAAACAACTGGCTCACGCTGTACACCGGCAGTGTATGTTGGTGTTGGTACGTCGCGCTTTTATAATAGGTAAACACACAAAAAATTCGGAGGATTCGGATGACTGATATTTAAATATGTAATTTGATATTCCATTTTTTCAGTAAAATATTCTAAGTAAATAATAATAATAATAATACAAACGACATCCCACACAGCGCCATCTAGTCCCAAAGTAAGCAAGTTTTATGCTTGTGTTATGGGTTACTAGACAACAGATATACATACATAAATTTTTTTTTTATAATATATACGTGTATAATTATTTTACACCCAGACCCGGAACCAAATGAACATGTTCATGCACACAAATATTTGTCCCGGGCGGGAAACGAACCCGCGACCCTTGGCTCCGCAGTTAGGGTGTCTAACCACTCGGCCAATCGGTCGTCAAATATAAGAATAAAATGATATACTAAACGATTAAATGATATATTTATTTTTAAGTAGTTTCCAAAATACTCTGCGGGTGTACTGCAAATATAATTAGCAACGTAACTCCTGACTGAAGCGTATCCCAATGAGCTTTAAATTAGTTCAATAGAGGAATAATGCAGGCTGTTCACTTCGAGAACCAAGATAATATTTGAGACATAGGATCAGAAAGGGAGACGAGCGGGACGCGCTTATGGTCGACACGATTGGTTATCTAGATGTCGGTGTTGTGTCTAGGTCTTTGTTACCCATCACTGTTACCCATGTTACCCGTGTTATTACTCATAATTTGTTACATGCTATTGAATAATTATAATAATATTAACAATAGCACAAAATTACACACACACTGCACTTATTTGACTTTTGCCCGTAAATGTAGTTTTCGCCCGTGTAATGATGAGATAGGTTAATTTTCTTAAGAATAATAACGTATACATCACTACAATATCTAGGCCCCAAACTAAGCATTAGCTTGTGTTTCGGGTGCCAAGCGAAGACACGACATACATATAACAACCAAGACCCGGTACCAGTATCATCGATTCATCATATAAATACTGACCCGACCTACGATTCGAACCCGGGACAACCAGCTTCATAGGCAGTGTCGCTACCCACTGGGCCAGGCGGTCGTCAATGAAAGGCAGATACCAATAAAAATTTATAAAGGAAATAAAATTAACAGGTTTTTCACCCAGAAAAATATTGTGCAAATTGGTAGGCTTCCAGACCGAACTTGACGAGTTTTCATTAAAGAACCGAACAACATTGAAACTTTTGAAAACTTGTCAAGTTTGACCTAGGAAATCAGTTCTCATAACATCTTTTGTGGTTATTATTAGAATTGTTAAAAACTTGTTACATCGTCATATTTTTTTTAAATGTGTATAAACAGTTTTCATTTTGAGGGTTAATTTTGGGGGGCACAGATAAAAATATCAAGTGCATAGTGTAACATATTTTAATCTATTAACTCGTTATCAATCAATATCAATCAATTGTCTCTGTCAATCAAATGGCCCAAATGGGTTAATGTGTAGTACCTAGGTTAAAGATGTCATAGATAATATAGAAAAACTAACAACAAATACCTACCCCTAATCACCGAAATTACTGAGCCAGAAATTTTGAAATAGCTACAAAAATAAGGTCAAAATTTACTAAAAAAAATTATCAATAAACAAATTGTCATTTTAAGAATTCATTTCGGGGGCAATTAGAAAATAAATTTAAAAAAACTTTTTTCACATGTATTATATGAAACATAAATAATGGAATGATTTAGTACGGAAACTTCTCGCAAGTCCCAAGCACTTGGCCGGTTTTTTTACAGATAATACAATAATAATAATAATAACACCCACAATCACAACAACGCCTAGGTCCCAAACTAAGCATTAGCTTGTATTTTGGGTACCAAGCGAAGACACTACATACATATAACAACCAAGACCCGGTGCCAGTATTAATATTCATCATATAAATACTGACCCGACCTGGGATTCGAACCCGGGACCTCCAGCTTCGCAGGCAGGGTTGCTGCCCACTAGGCTAAGCTGTCGTCAATGCGATCTGAGGAGCCATTGGCCTGTTTTTTCATACGTGGTTCTACGCTAAAGATAATTATATTAATTTAAATAAAATAGTTAGCTACGAAGTAATCTAACTATTGTGTGTTGCTTGCCTTAATACATACACAATTTTAATACAAAACCTATTAAAAATTTATTCTCGTCCGGCAGAGGGCAGTTTCCTATGGTCTTTATAAATAAAGTCAGAGATACACATCTGCTAGTCCATAAACCCTTTCTAGTCCTTTGTTTAGGAATACTTTATTTTAATATTAGTTGTATTTACGTAATACGAACGAAAAAAAAAGGAGAAAAAACAGTACTAAATAAAGTCATATCTATTCTTCTTTTTATCCGATTGCATTAAGCTCTGCGAGCTTTTGTGATAGCGAGATCCCACTCAGAATAAATCTCTAGGAATGAACGAGACGGAGTTACCATTAAGTCCACGCCTTTTTCTGTAAAGACCCTGTCGCGGGAAGTGATGTGACTTATTGACGACCGCTTAGCCTAGTGAGTAGCGATCCTGCCTACGAAGCTAGAGGTCTCGGGTTCGAATCTCAGGTCGGGTCAGTATTTATATGATGAATATGGATACTGGTACCGGGTCTTGGTTGTTATGTATGTGGTGTCTTCGCTAGGTACCCAAAATACAAGTTAATGGTTAGTTTGGGGCCTAGACGTTGTTGTGATGTATACGTTATTATTATTATTATTAAGTAAATAGAGCTTACTATTACGTAAATTGTTGTAGAAAGATGCTTTCTTAAAGCCCTAAAAAGTGTGTTTATGTTTTGACTTTTCAACAATGGGTGGAAAATTGTGAAATAATTAAGTTAAGAAGGGGCTTCCCACTTGATAGGCCATACAGACGTATAATTACTTAAACGATTATGACTTTAATACGTATTTTAATCTTGTTGTGTTTTGAATTTTATAGTCTCATTTGGGTTAGAACTAGGTTTGTATGGAACGAAAACTTTGAAATTTCTATAAGCATACTAGTTGCAGTTTCCCAATAGTGTGTTGGTGGTAAATCCCTATAAGTATTATAAACCCACAGCCCGCGGCTTCGCCCGCATGGACTACACCATTGTATCGGTACCGCAAACGAAACGCAATGCTCCGGGACATTGTGGGACTCTCTAGAAAATTTACTAACTAACTTAACTATCCAAGAAATCTCTATACCAAATTTCATCAAAATCCGTTTAGCCATTTTAGTTTGAAGAATAGCTATCTCACAGAAACCGTATATGTTTTCCGGGATGAAATTTATCCTGTGTTAATTCAAGCTTTAAGACTCCTTCGTATTTAACTAATCACATGAAAATCCGTTCAGCCGTTGTAACGTGAATAGCTATCCTGTAGATACCGTGTCTTTTTTCGCTATAAAATGTAATCTATGTCCTTCTCCACCTCATAAACTTTATCTATGGAAAAAATCATCTCGCTCCGTTATTCGGTAGCTGCGTGATTGACTGCTAAGCATGCAAACATAGACTTTTATAATACGTATATTAAGTTGGATTTCTCTTGTGTATTTTTTTTTGTCCGTACGTCATATTTTTCTTAATACTTCAGCAGGACCAATGATTGAGTCATTATTTTGAAGCTTACCTTTATCGCTAATAGTACTTACAAAATTAACACAGCCTAAAAGGGGCTAAGGAACGGGCTTGATGATGATGGGCCTTGGAGCTTAATCCACACCGCTGTGGGTTGTTGGATAACAAGGACTGCCATTTATTGGCGACGACCTGTACTGATGGCGTTACGTACTCTTCGAGGCACAGAGTGAGCGATAAATATGTACATAAATGAGAAAAAACTCATTAGTAGTTAGTACTGGGATTCGAACCACGGCCTTCTAAACAAAAAGCGAGCTCGCTACCATTCGGCTATCACGACTTTTATGGGGAACTATAGGATTTCTAAATTGTGTTTTCTTCAAAAACCATTTTAAAGATGAAATGACAAAATATTCAGAATCCGAAACTAACGAAAAAATTTAAAATTGAAATGAAAGCAATGGCAGTATCCTTCGAAGCCAACAGATGGCGCTGGTTATTTAAACTTCAGCTTGTGCAAAACATTCGTATGGGTCATCTAGTACTTTTTTTTCTCGCAGATCCTGATCCAGGTTGTCTGGAAGTTTTTAGCGATAACACCGTTTTTTTTGTACCAAACTTAGTTACTGAAATACTGTTTAAATTACAACAAAGAATATTAACATTAATTATCCTTGGAATCGTTAAATCTAGCTAAATTTCAGATTTTACGTAAGCAATATTTAAGTATAGGTATCCTGCGTAAAATAAATAAAACCACACGCTTCTATCTTATATTTCGTGATTTTTATAAATGTGTCACATCGCTTGTTGAGAAATGTCTTCATACGACCTTTCACGCTAAATCGTATTTAGGAAATACGTAAAAATATTTGTCACAGCATGAAACACGGGTGCCGAGTAATGGAATGTGAATATACGTTACAAATAAAACACGACGTGCGTCCGTTTGTATGCGATTACGTGTAGTCGATCCGTTATATATTAAAAAACCGGCCAAGTGCGAGTCGGACTCGCGGACCGAGGGTTCATAGCCTGAAGTATTTGATATGAATTTCGATTCAATACCTCTATGCGTTCACGAGGAAAGGGGTAGTAAGTTTAAAATTATTAAAATATTTTTATTATATGATGTAACTAAAAATTTATGCTTTTCGCAATTTTTCCTTTATCTGTACTATAAGACGTTGCTTCGTATCAATTTTAAAGATTCTGAGTTTACGGGAAGTAACCCTAGTTTTGATTCCCTTGCGAGTTTAGAAAATTTGCAGCATAAACGGCTGTATCCTTTGACTGCGTTGGCTTAGAAGTTTGATTTTTTCACAGCTCCAAGGGAAAGTAGACCTGAGTATTGAAATGTATTTCAGCGTGATACCTCCACGCGTTCCTGAAAAAAGGGTCTTGACAGACAGACAGATAGATGAACGAAAAAGTGATCCTATAAGGGTTCCGTTTTTTATTCCTTTTGAAATAGAGAACCCTAAAAACACCATATATAGTAAAAACACGTTTGTTTTTACCGGTGTAAATAGTTCATACGGTTTAAAATATAAACCCTTTTTTTTTAAAGTGGAAAAGTATTCATAATTTATTTATTTTATGATAAAACTAGCTTTCTGCTAGATTAATAACTTGGCCTCCTAGATCACCCGATTCAACGCTTTTAGAGTTTCACATTTGGAGACGTGCGAAAGAGTTAGTTTATTATGAAGAAATTGCAACACGCAAACATTTAATTTAAAGAAAAAAATTGCCTTCACAAAAATTAAAGAAGAATCTAAATTAGGTATTGAGACAGCGGAAGTAAGACGTCTATATATATAATAAAGATTTATAAAAATTACTTTGTTTTTAGAGTATGAAAACCAAACCAAAAGAAATAAAATAAACCAAAAGAAAATAAACCAAAATAACCTAATTACATAATCACTATGAACGTACACCATCTGAAAGGACCTGAAATGCAGACGTTTTTAAAGTTATCCCTGAAGAGCCCATGGTCGCACCGATTTCAGCTACTGGTAGGACCACGGTATACCAATATGTACCCGTTGTCCTACTACACCTAAACCTGAGCATAAAATGATTTTGAACGTGTTCGACTTCAAAGTGAATTTTATTTTAAATGAAGAAATAATGTTGGGTAGTTTTAATTATTTACTTAATAAAAATACAGAAAAGTATCGATACCATTTAATCGCTTCTAGTTCAGTAGGACCACGGGTACATAGTGCTATACCGTGGTCCTACCAGTAGGTCAAATCGGTAGGACCACGGGCCCTTCACTAATTTGAAACGTTGTGCTTCAATGATAAAAAAAGAATAGCAAAAACATTGGCAATTTAACAATTATTATTGTTCACCTTTTGATTATTTTGCAATTGTTTGATAGCCTGCTAATTATTTTATGGCATGTTCTGGCATGTTCTGGCATTAACTATAATTACACTATCGGATAACATAAACAGAATAACGGCATTGTTACTAAAGTAGTTTACTGAAGAGACATTTTCATGTAAGTACGATATTCGGAGTTATTTTTCAAATAAAAGTGGAAAATTGTGATTACCTCAAAAACCGTAAAACTTGGTACCTACTAACGTAAATATATCTAAATGTATTGAAAATCATCTTACTAATGTTCTCAAACCAGGTTTGTATCGATGGCAAGTACGTGTATAATTATGAACGTCATACAATATTATTACTGATTTACGAATTACCGTAAATATCTGTGAAAGGATATTTCAGCATACTCAAAGAATATATAATGTACTTCATACAGAAGTTACACTCCTTTTCCCTTGCAAGAAGAGGCCATTTTAATAGCCCACAAACATCGATGTACCAATATAACTAGATGGGGTGTCCGCGTTCTAAATTGTCCGCGCAGAAAGCCATCCAAAACGCAATAAGTCTTCCAATCGGCTTTTAGTCAATGTCATGGCGTAGCGCCGAATAAACGTGCGCAATGTCGACTTGTGTCGTGAAAATTTGTAAAACTACTCGTCAAAGGCGCAAAAAAGAGCTGAATATTGTATTTTCGATAAGTAAACATTTAAATTTAAAATTAGTTTATGCCTGCGGACGGTTATTCAATTGTTTTTTAAATTAATGTGAACATTATCACGATTGAATTCTCGTCCCATTCTCGTAAACAGTGTGACACGTCCGACCCGTAATAAGTATTCGTAGGAACTGACCCGACCGGCCTCACCGCGCGGTGGCCGCGCGGTCCGGCTGGTCCGAAGAAGTCTATTCTTAAACGTCTTATATTAGAATTCTTCTCAACGAATATATGTCATAAGCGTTATGAATAGAGCTCAATTTTCAAGCTTCATGACAGAAAAATAATTTCGTCGGAAGAAGTGAATTCTAAAAGGTTTTGTATTAGAATTCTTCTCAACGAATATATGTCATAAGTGTTAAGAATAGAGCACAATTTTCTCGATTCATGTAACAAAAGGTATATATAAGGTAACAAACTGTAATACGATACATTACGGCACAATACGGACGGTTTTGTTTCGCCTTTACAAAGGCGACTTCCCATCCTGTTAAAAATGGAAGATCATTGCCCACAAATCACATACATCGTACGTGCACGCGAAATTGAACTTAATCGTCGTGCAAAAAGCAAAAAAGCTGTTAATATTTTTCTATCATCTCGGACGTTCGAACACTAGGGTTGTTAACTAAGGAAAATACATTACCAACCAAAACTATGTAATACGAACGAATAAAGGAACCGACATACACAAAGTCGTAGTGCCTGTCTGTGTGTTCAAGCGAATCTCCAAAAAAGGCCAAACCGATTTTAATGATACTTCGCAGACATGAAAAGATGGTTGTCAAGAGTGTTATAGGCTACTTTTTGTCTGTCTGCCTGTTTATTTGGGCTAATCTCCAAAACAGTTTAATTGATTTTGATGAAACTTCGGAACCATAAAAAAGAAATCGTCAGAAGTAACATAGATTACATTCTGTCTGTCTATCTATCTGTTTGTCTCAGCTGATCACTGAAATGGTTGAACCATGTATTATTTTCATTGCAGAAATATTTAGGGATTCTGCGTAAACTTTCAAAATTATAGAAACTGTGGGAATCACCAAACCTACGTAGTAGAAATCGCGGGCGGTCGCTCTATTGAATATATCGTCTCTAATGAAACTGTTGGCACAATAGAACTACATCTAGTCCCAGAGTAAGCAAGTATTATGCTTGTATTATGGCGTATTAGACAACTGATATACATACTTAAATATTCTTTTTTTTATTATTATTATATATACCTATATATACATATATAAGTAGTTGTTATTATAATTAGTTTAATTAGTTAATAGTTTACATCCAGACACTGCAGATACCACCGACTCATATTTACCTAAGAAATAGACATGTTCGTACATACAAATATTTGTTCCGGGCGGGAATCGAACCCGGGACCTTTGGCTCCGCAGTTAGGAGCTCTAACCACTCAGCCAATTATTTCACTATTATTATATATTCCGAAAGTTCCGAAAGCTTTTTTATATAAAACAATAATAGTCGACTATTTCATTTGGTTGTCCAATAAACGTGATCCCACTACTACAGAAGCATATAAAAAAGATGTCAAGACAGATCACAAACACTATAAAGGGATTGCCGATATGGGATAGTGCGGAACGCTATTGCGGAAACGTGTAGTTCCTTCAAAGTGCTGTATTGAGTTTGTTAACGTCGACTCGACTGTACGTACTATGTACACCAAATAGTCCTAAATAAGATCCGGTGACAACCCTAGTACGTTAATTTTGTGTCGAAAAAAATTAACTGGGGTATACAACGAAGGAAGTTAAGCGTTTCGATGTATATTAAAACAAAACGTGTAATATTTTTTTTTTCGCTTGCCTACACAGAAATAATGAAATTCCTTGCACGCAATCCTTCAAGTATTTAATATTTGGGAGCTTTAGGCGTATAAGAATTTTCTCTTTATTCAGTTCGCGATTTTTACGACAGTTATGTACCTAATCTTTCTAGCTCCTTATTACGCAGAATTAGGGTCTGTTAGCAGTGGTGCAAGGTGGCCTATGAAGAGGCAAGTTGGCCGCGATAATCTAGGAGCTAATGTTTTGAGTTCGTCGACATATTTAATATAGACCAACGCAATATCAATGACAAGATGTCTAATGTCTTCTTCACTTCATCAGCCCATTTTCACTCCACTGCAGAGCCTTAGGCCTCACCCAGGGTGAGCGGGGCTTGGAGCTTAAATCCACCACGCTGCTCCATTGCGGGTTGGGGATTGTAACGACCGCCATCTATTGACAGCAGCCGGGACCGACTGCTTAACGTGCTCTCCGAAGCACGGAGTCAGTGATAGTTAATGTACTTAAGTCAGAAAAAAATCATTGGTACACGCTCGGATTCGAACCATGGCCGTTTATACGGCCTATATAGGGCCTATTGGTCTATTGTCTATTGTATTGTAAATAGAAAAAAAAGGTATAAATTATGGACAAGGAAGGAAGCGTCTACATCTAAAATCTACATTCTCGATGTTCATTACCCTTTCCATTACTTAATAATAATTTATTAAAAAGAAATCTCTTATTCGTATTAAAATACCTTTGACAACGATAAAACAGATTTACAACATAAATTAATCGAAGTGAAAGCAAAAAAATTTATAACGAGCGGTAATTAATTTGTTTTGATAAGAATTTAATTAAACAAAAATTCTATTTTTTCTCCGTTTCATATCTGGATTAATTTATCTTTTTATTAATCGAGACGCATTTAGTCTGTGACGGTGATAATGTGTCATCTAAGATGGAATTCTAATTGAACTTTTTTCGGCGGTACCCTATTCTGATCTTTAAAAGTAGACTGCGCCCAGCCAGTTTCATACTAAATTCCGTATTTTGTAAAAAAGCAACAGTAATTTATAATTTTTTAAGGCAACAGCATATTGTAGCACTGAGGATTTTATTCATACTGCTAAAATAAGACTTTTATATATATATTTTTTTAGCTTTCATTTTTTAAATAAATTACGGAATTAATAATAATAATAATAATAATAATAACGTATACATCACAACAACGTCTAGGCCCCAAACTAAGCATTAGCTTGTGTTTTGGGTGCCAAGCGAAGACCCCACATACATATAACAACCACGATCCGGTACCAGTATCAATATTCATCATATAAATACTGACCTGACCTGGGATTCGAACCCGGGACCCCCAGCATCGTAGGCAGGGTTGCTACCCACTAGGACAAGCGGTAGTATTTATAATTAAGCTATTTAAGCTAAACTATATATATATTTATTTAATTATTTAAGCATAATTAAGTTATTTTAGAGTTTAGAAAGTCATGATAGCCTAAAGCGCAACGAACCTATTTCAAATTTATACCAATACCAATGAGTTTTTCTGACTTAAGTACATAACTATCATTGACTCCGTGCTCCAGAGAGCACATTAAGCAGTCGGTCCCGAACGCTGTCAATAGATGGCGGTCGGGACAATCCCCAACCCGCAGTAGAGCAGCGTGGTGGGTTTAAGCTCCAAGCACCCCTCTCCCCGGAGGAGGCCTAAGCCCCTGCAGTGGGGTAAAATGGGCTGACAAAATGAAGAAGCTATTTTATACTATTCAATGCGTAGTTCTTGTTTTATATATAAATTTACATCTCGTACCTATATCGGAAACGGCTCTAACGATTTGAATTAAATTTTGTATTTAGATAAGTTTTTGCTTTTGAAGTTTATCTATTATAAGTTGTATTACTTGAAAATCGCAATTTTAAAGAAAAACAAAATTACCTAAATTAACTTAAAATACTCGTGGCGCCATCTCATAAATTTTTGTGGTACTTGTATTGTTGCCGACGGATGATATCAACTATTAGGTTTTTCTAAACTTTGTAAGATAGTGTTATATGATATAGGAATATATAAGGAAATGTTATGTTAAAACTCGATTTCATCACGATAAAAGTTGTAGAAAAAGTACTATGATATACCTTCTCCATATCCTCGCATGCGCAACCTTACGATAGGAATATGCAGACACTCATGACATGTATGCATGCCCTAGCAAACACGCATGCCCGCACATACATTCACACACACACACACACAAACACATGCGCACAAACACATGCACTCACACCCACGCATACACACCCACATTCATCTCCCCATTCATTCACATACACATGTAACGACTTTGGAGCTGCAGCAGCTCTCGTCCACTTGCGGTACAGGAGGACCTATGATGAGTCTTTAGTGTGTCATTTTGTCAATTTGATTTTTGACTCCCACAGGACAGGCCTAGCCTAGTATGGGTGTCATTGGTAGAATTATATTGTCTAAGATGATGGTTAAATAACTTAATTTCATTTAATTTCATCTCCTATCAATTTTATTTCATTTCTTCTACGTTTACCGTCTAACCCCTCATACTCTAGCTAGCTGGTGCAAGACGATGAGTTTCAGTTCGCGAGGTCCCCGTGCGCCGATATTCACCCCCGCAAAATTTCGTTTGACATTTCTGCCTCTACTAAAACCAAACGCTGCTGTCAATTTATTTACTCTATGTAAAAAACTTAAGAAACCCAATTGCATAAAAATAATTAACCGAAAAAACAAAAACAACCGATATAAAAAATAGAATGTGAATAAAATACACTATCATATAAACATGATGTAGGTACACAAAGTCGTGATAGCCGGAGTGGTAGTAACCCCACTTGGGTTCTTGTTTAGAAGGTTGTGGTTCGAATCCCAGAACCGGCATGTGCCAATGAGTTTTTGTCTTAAAAACATGACTATCACTGAGTCCTTGCCTCGGGAAGCACGTTAAACCATCGGACCTTGTTGCCATCAACAGATGGGAATCGTTAAAATCCACCTACCCGCACTGGAGGCACGTGGTGGATTAAGCTCCAAGCGCCCTCATCCTGAGGAGAGGCCTAAGTTCCTACAATGGGCTGATATAGATATGATAAATATGACTTGAATATTTTACGAAACATATTTGCTGTAAAAACTGAAATAGATTCTTATTAAAACACCACCAGAAAACATATTTTTATTTACATTCTATGGATTATAGAAATTCATTTTCTCTTTTCAGTTAATTGCTTCTTGTTCTATAGGGTTAGGCTATTAAGTTCTAATTAATAATTACATAACAAATTAATTTATGTTTTGTTGAATAATGCAATTAAGTACACCATTTTCATTCTACATAATATGTGGTAATATGACCTTAATATATAAATATTCATAGCTATTTCACCCCTAAAGTTAGCAAAAAGGGTGGCATATAATGCGATACACGTATATTTGACTTTTGAGCGGCTAGAGATCCTAACTGCGGAGCCAAGGGTCGCGGGTTCAATTCCCGGCCGGGACAAATATTTGTGTGCATGAACATGTTTACTACGTTGCGGGTCTGGGTGTAAAATATTTATATTACGTATTTATTATAAAGAATATTTAAGTATGTATATCAGTTGTCTAGTAACCCATAACACGAGCATAATACTTGCTTACTTTGGGACTAGATGGCGCTGTGTGAGATGTCCCATGTATTATTATTATATGTTAACATCTGTATAGTCCCGTAATCTATAAAATAACTAGGCATTGTATAGAATGCCTAAAACAACCAGGCAATGTATGATTATTTATTTTATAAGTTAATTAGGCATTTTGTATAATATCGGATGAATATTTTATTTGTTTACTGTCGTATTATTTAAATGAACAACTGAATCATATAATATTAGTGTTATAAAAAAGAGTAATAACTTGTAGGTAATTTAAACGGCAACTGAAAATATTTGAAAATTTGATTTGTAATCTTCTTCTTCTTGGTCGCTTTCTCAGGGTTGAAGATCGTGACCCCTCCGACGCATTCTGTCCACAATCGCTTAGCCTACCCCTTAGCCTAGTGGGTGGCGACCCTGCCTACGAAGCTGGAGGTCCCAGGTTCGATTCCCAGGTCGGGTCAGTATTTATATGATGAATATTGATACTGGTACCGAGTCTTGGTTGTTATATGTATGTGGTATCTTCGCTTGGTACCCAAAACACAAGCTAATGCTTAGTTTGGGACCCAGACGTTGTTTGATGTATAGGTTAAAAAAAAAATTAAAAAAAATCCTCCTCCACTTGTATCGGTCTACCGCCTAGTGGAAGGCTGTGCTGATCGGCACGTCCAGATGTTTGGCCACCTGATCCGACCACCGTTTCGGACTGCGCCCCCTCGGTCTTTTCCTATCCATTTTTCCGGTCGCAACCAGCTTCTCCAGGTTATCGCTACTTTCCTTGGCTATGTGCGCAAGAAACTGGAGCATTCGTCGCAAACAGACTGTCGAAAGTCTCTGCTCTTTTTCGATGTTAATCTCCTTTAGTATCGAAGCGTTAGTCCGATAGGCCGTCCAGGAAATTCGCAGCAATCGCCGACATTTTAAGTTGGCATGATTTATAATAAATAATAATAATACCAAGGACATCCCACACAGCGCCATCTAGTCCCAATCTAGTCCAACTCATTTTTTTTTATGCATACATATCATCATCATCATCAGCCCATTTTTACCCCACTGCAGGGACTTAGACCTCCCCCAGGGTGAGGAGGGGGGCTTGGAGCTTAAGTCCGCCACGCTGCTCCACTGCGGGTTGGGAACTGTAACGACCGCCATCTATTGACAGGGACCGACTGCTTAACGTGCCCTCCGAAGCACGGTGTGAGTGATGTTGTGTACTTAAGTCAGAAAAACTCATTGGTACACGCCCGGATTCGAACCATGGTCCGATGGGGCCAAATTTATATACATACATACATATAATACACTTAAAAAAAAATAATTTTTATTTGTCCACCATTTCACACTTTGTCTAGTCTTCTAATACCGTATTATATAATTCCAAGGCATCACATATATTGCCTAGATAAAGTATACAATGAATAACTACAAACAAAATACCATATAAATTGTCTAAACTAACCTGGTACACTAGGTATTCTATACAATGACTGCATTATATACTTTGCCGGTAACATATAGATTAATACTGTAATATAAAATTTACACATTTTATTCGTATAAAATCACGTCACGTTATACAAATATCGCAATACGTTTTCTCCCAATAACACGACTTTCGTAATACTCAAATATACGATACGTGATTCGTTTACATAAAACCACCTGCGATAATGTACCTACATGTGCTAAAACTCTGTTGAGTGTGATTTCGCGAGAAAAGCTTAGATGATTTTATATTGCTTAATAATAATAATAATTAACGACTGCTTAGCCTAGTGGGTAGCGACCCTGCCTACGAAGCTGGAGGTCTCGGGTTCGAATCGCAGGTCAGGTCAGTATGTATATGATGGATGTATGTGGTGTCTTCGTTTGGTCCCCGAAACACAAGCTAATGCTTAGTTTGGTGCCTAGACGTTTTTGTCATGTATATGTTATTATTATTATTATTATTATAACACCTGGGACATCCCTCACAGCACCATCTAGTCTCAAACTAAGCAAAGCTTGTATTATGGGTACCAAAAACTAATATACATACTTAAATATTTTTTATAATATATAGATATTTCACACTCAGACACGGAACAAATACACATGTTCATGCACAAAAATAATTGTCCCGGGCAGGAATCAAACCCGCGACCCTTGGTTCCGCAGTCAGGGTCTCTAACCACTCGGCCAATCGGTCAGTCCTAATTCATCTTACTAATAATAATAGTAAAATATAATATCAGTATTAATTAGTTCTACTAATATTATAAATGTGAAATGTATGTTTGTTACTCAATCACGCAAAAACGGCCTATCGGATTCGGTTGAAACTTTACAGTAACATAGCTTACACATATTACTGACCGATTGGCCGAGTGGTTAGAGACCTAACTGTAGAACCTAAGGTCGCAGGTTAGATTCCCGCCCGGGATAAATTTTTGTGTGCGTGAATATATCTATTTGTTCCGTATATGGGTGTAGAATATTTATATATGTATATTTTATAAGGGATCTTTAAGAATTATATCTATTGTCAATAGCCTAGTACCCATAATACAAATATAATACTTGCTCAGTTTGGCGCTCTGTGCGGAATGTCCCAGTTAAGTATTATTGTTATTATAATAATATTTTAAGGCTTGAAATAACACACAGGATAAATTTCATCCCTGAAAAATGCACGGTTCCTGTGGAATACATATTCTTCATGCTAAATGGGTAAACTGATTTCGGATGGGTAAGCAGGCGGCAAATACATTAATTATCACCAACTCCGTGCTTCGGAGAGCACGTTAAGCAGTCGGTTGCGGTTGCTGTTAATAGATAACGGTCGTTACAATACGCTAACCCGCATTAAAACCGTGTGGTGGATTTAAGCTCCAAGTACCTCATTTTGAGGGGAGGCTTAAGCCCCTGCAGTAGAGTACAAAAAAGGGCTGATATTATGGAATGGAAACAGGCAGCTGCCAGTGTGAAAAAAATTTAAAATATTGACACCTCTGTATATAAACGAAAATAACGGATTTCCATTGGATAGATACAAGCGTTTGAAAATTATCTTGCTTGTAACTCTAGTGTAAGGTACATTTTCCAGAAACACATGTCATATTGTGCTACAGATACAGCTAATCACATTCGAGGACGAGCTTGGTACGCCTACATTAAATTATAAACTTATTTTGATATTAGGCAAATATCGCTTTTTCATAGTTTCACTAGTTTTCCGGCCGCGGCTTGGCGCGCGTGTACTTCAAGTTTATAGCAGGATCACTAAGGAAATACCGTTTTGGCCGTGGAAGGGTAAGAAACACACAGGCGACACAGACATGTTTTCCGCAGTGAAAAGTAGCCTACGTCCATCTTCAGGATGCATGATATCTTCCTACCAAGTTTCATCAAGATCGGTTCACTGGTTCAGCCGTGAAAGATTAACAAACATACAGACATATTTTCATGACCGATTGGCCGAGTGGTTAGAGACCTAACCGTAGAACCTAAGGTCGCGGGTTCGATTCCCGCCCGGGATAAATATTTGTGTACATGAACATGTCTATTTGTTCTGTGTTTGGGCGTAAAAAATATCTATATATGTATATGTTATAAATATTATTTACGTATTTACATCAGTTCTCTAGTATCTATAGTACAAGCTTTGCTTAGTTTGGAACTAGATGGCGCTGTGTGGAATGTTTGAGGTATTATTATTATTACAAAATTTTATATAAATCACTTCAGCAGTTTGGCCTTTAAAATTGAACACACAAAAATTTTCACATTTATAATATTTGTATACTGGTTAATAGTTAAGATTAAAATTTTATGTTAATTTTACAACATCACCATCATCATCAGCCCATTTTTACCCCACTGCAGGGGCTTAGGCCTCCCCCAGGGAGAGGAGGGGGGGCTTGGAGCTTAAGTCCACCACGCTGCTCCACTGCGGGTTGGGAACTGTAAAAACCGCCATCTATTGACAGCGTCCGGGACCGACTGCTTAACGTGCCCTCCGAAGCACGGCGTCAGTGATATTGTGTACTTAAGTCAGAAAAACACATTGGTACACGCCCGGATTCCAACCATGGCCCTATGGGGCCTTATAAATTTAAGACAGGTTCGTTGCGCGCTGGACTATCACGACAGCAGCAACATCAATTTTACAACGTTAGGCTTTAACTCTTTGGACCTTGAAACACAAACTACACGAGTAATTTAAGTTTCTAATGACTTTGACAGTTCGGAAGTTATGCTTGTGACAGCAGGCAACTTAATCCCACCACATGAGTTCTATATTCGGGCTTCGACTTAGGTATAATGATAAAATACAGAATATCGAATATTATTTACAACATTAATTAACAAAGGAATATAAAAACAAAAATTAACTATTGATTAAGAAAGGCTGTGCCCGTGAAGGCTGTGCCTGGTCTAAATGTGGCGCGTTGGATTACCACATTGATTACCACCAGGGGATTACGTTGGACATGCGCTGGGCCAGGTATGTTCGGGAACGAGCGTCGCAACCAACGTTCCTTAGGCGACGGCCCAGAGCGGACACATAGCTCTTGCCTTCGGAGCACCAAGACCCTCCTAGAAGTTTAATTCTTACGAGAGAACTTGTTTGTCCGTTCGTGTGTCCGATTTATGTGTATTTTAACAAAAAAATTAACTAATTTTGTGCCTCGAAAACTTTCCAATAATTTTAGTGAAATCTTAATTTTAAAAATATTCTATTCAATGGATATTTCAACGGTACTCTTCTACGTAGTGAGTATATTTGAAAATAAATGAAGTAACTTATTGTTTAACCCTAGTTAAACTAGTGATGAGAAAATGTACGTAAATTACGAACGTTACGTACGTACGTTGTATTAAAGCTGTCGTACACAATAATGAAACAGCTGTTTTAAGAGTAGATTGAAGGTCTCGGAAATTTTTAATTTTCGCTGTTTGTTTCTCATTTAAGTATTATTTTTATTGTAATAATATTTTAAGACTTGAAATAACACATAGGATAAATTTCATCTCTGAAAAGTGCACGGTTCCTGTGGAATAGATATCATTCATGCTAAATGGTTAGCAGGAAACAGGGCAGGATTATGTCCTTTATGGATTATGTTGACAAATCCTTAAGTCTAATTATATACTCCTTTTAAGTGACCGTTTGACCGATTTTTGACTGACCGATTGATCGAATGGTTAGAGACCCTAACTGCGGACCCAAGCGTCGCGAGTTCGAATCCCGCCCGGGACAAATATTTGTATGTACCTATGAACATGTCTATTTGTTACGTGTCTGGGTGTAAAATATCTATATATGTACATACTATAAAAAATATAAAAAGAGACTATTTAAGCGTGTATATCAGTTGTCTGGTACCCATTATACAAGCTCTACTTAGTTTCGGACTAGATGGCGCTGTGTAGAATGTCCCAGGTATTATTATTCTATTTTAAAAACGAGAAACGCAGACAACAACGTCATAACACTACTTTTTGTCTGTTACAGCCGTATACATCACAAGATTCGATCCGGGTTGATTGAATTGCGTAAATATGAAGTTCACATAACTGGGATGGTCTTAATATTTTCGAAGGAAAGAGTAGGCGAAAACGACCCCTTGCAATTTGAACCAGATATATTAAGAAGTATATGGAGACGATGGCTGTAAGCTCTGATATGACACAGGATAGGATCGAATGGAGCTAAAGGGTATGGAAGGCCGACCATACCATGTCCTCATGCCGAGCCATGGGAACATGGCTAGATGATAATGACTAGATACTTACTGAGTACTGTAAGGTTCAAACGTGTGTTCTTCGTTGGTGATTTTATGAAATCCACTCTGCATCTGTATTGGCCGCTGTCTTCTGGTCTGTAAAAAAAAATACTAGCTTTACATAAAAAAGGCAAGATATCTGTTCTTCTAGAACTTCAGCACTAATCTGAATGTAACTTAAAGTAACATACAACAAAAGACGTGATATGACGTAAATAAGCATGATGGTACATTATTAACTTATGTGACGTGACATGACCTAACGCAACGTGATGTATTCTTATACAGGTTGAGGTTTTAATGACCAGCTAAATTTTAATATAATGACTTTTGATAAAAATCCGTTAACCCTCTTGCTCCTTTTTAGTATCGTTCGATAGGAAAATATTCAGTTCAAACTATGTAAACCTATCCCAAAACTACCAATATTACTAGTCACCGTTCAGGAGTGCGCCTGCGCACGTGCACGCGCCCTGCCCACATGCCCCATGCCCTTCCCTTTCGTATGTAAGTAGAAGGTAGCCAAATTTTATTAAAAAATATTTAGGATATAATTATTGATTATGAATATTTGACCTATATTTTTATTTACGTAACGAGGTCTATTGGTGATACCTACCAATTAGAAAATTTTTGGCTTGTAACTGAAATCTCATCCTTTAATCTTTTCAGTGTTGTACACACTGGATCTTTTATGTAAGTTTATATTAAAAGAAGTGATAAAATATCGACTAACAAATATATACCTAAAATAAGAAAAAAAAAATGAATTTGAGATATTTTTTTAATAAGGTTTTTTATTATGTATATTGTAATTTGTGTTCGTACAGACAGTGCTCACTGGTACTGAGGCAATTGGCACAATAATCTTGAGCAAATGAGTTGGACAACCGTTGTTAGCCAATTACCACTGCGCCGCCAATAACCACCCACCATACGAAAACAATACAGACATAATATCTGTATTGTTGTCGTTATTTATAA
The DNA here is from genome assembly GCA_949709985.1 of Luffia ferchaultella. Taxonomy (NCBI): domain Eukaryota; kingdom Metazoa; phylum Arthropoda; class Insecta; order Lepidoptera; family Psychidae; genus Luffia; species Luffia ferchaultella. Next base: position 6,456,975 of record OX453267.1, read on the forward strand.
TAAAATATCTTTTTATATTTTCAAATTTTATTTTGTTTATAATTTTCATTAAAATATATATTCTATCACCTATTTCAATACAATGCTACATGGAAAAAACAACGTGTATATGAATGACAGAGAACGACAAAATACGATAAGTGTAGGGTCTTAATTTTATTTCACCTTAGGGGCCGTCCATTAATCACGTGAGGCTTGAAAGGGGGGGAGGGGTTTGACAAAAGTCCCGAAATATCACAAGAGGGGAGGGGGGTGTAGTAAAGATATCACGTGTATTTACTTTTTCATTATTTTTTCAAACGCGCGGCTTTTAAATCAAAAAGCGGCGTGTACACCATTCGTTTCTTATTACTTTTATGCCAATCAAAAACAACCTGCAACCTTTCCGTCTAGACACTTTTATCATGGTCCTTAATTTCAGAACAAAATAAGATTATACATTATACCTGTATTTAAGATAATATTCTAAAATATTCTTAAAAATTCAAGAATTTTTGTAGATACAAAAAATACACGTGATGCTGGGTGGGGGGTGGGGGGTAAACTTAAACCTCACCATATATCACCAAGAGGGAGGGGGGTTAAAAAATGCTTAAAAAAAGATCACGTGATTAATGGACGGCCCCTTACTTTGAATACTATTATAGTGACAAATTTATGAAACATAATTACGTTTACGTTAAATTACGTCTCACGGCATCCTAATACGGCACGATATGTTCCGTCGTGTCACATCACTATCGCAGACAAATAGGGATAACAGGTATGGTAATAGTATTTACGTATGTATATACACTGTTTAATTACGTATTCATAGGAGCGCAACGGACCTATTGTATCTAATCTCACAGACACATATGTAATCGATCAGCCACGATTAATGCTGTAATATAAGAAAATTAATTACATACAGAAGCAACGCGCTCTGAAAGAAATCGTCTGTATCATCCATCTTTCATTACATGCGAAACTAATCGAGCGAAAGGAATTATATAAGTTTGCCTTCCGATAAAGGAGATCAAATTTCTTCATGTTCCGACTGTGGGACTGTTTTCGATAGGGTCAAAACTATACATGCCTAGAGCGTGTCGTGATAGCCCGATCGCAGCGAACCTGTTTCAAATTTATGGTCTTATGAATAAGCCCGTGGATCGGATCCGGGCGTGTACCAATGAATTTTTCTGACTTAAGTACATAACTATCACCGACTCCGTGCTTCGGAGAGCACGTTTAGCAGTCGGTTTTGGTTGATGTTAATAGATGGCGGTCGTTACAATCCACCAACGCGCAGTGGAGCAGCGCGGTGGATTAAGCTCCAAACACCCCCACCCTAGGGGGAAGTCTAAGCCCCTGCTTTGGATTGTAATGGGCTGATTGAATATAGCAAACTGTACATAGTTTTTTATTTATTTTTTCTTTAATTGTGACTTTGACCAGTGTGGTCAGGTCAGCCCATTTGTACGACAATTTACAAGCATATTTGTAGGTACATAAAAGCCATTTCGACAGAGCCTCGCGTTTGCCATCACTCGTTGAGTGCCTTTCTATTTAATACCATACCATCAGCCCATTAATGCCCTACTTCAGGGGCTTAAGCTTCCTCTCAAGGTGAGAGGACTTGGAGCTTAATCCACGACGCTGCTCCAGTGTGGATTCGAGGAATTTCACGACTGCCATCTATTGATGGCAACTAGGATCGACGCGACGGCATAACGTGCTCTCCGATGCACAGTCAGTGATAGTTATACTATATATAAGTTAGAATAAAACTCATTGGAATACGAACCACGGCCTTCAAAACAAGAAGCGAGCGCATTACCACTCGGCTATCACGACACAGGGCATCGATAATCGATATAATAGGCGTAAAAGTATAGTCTGTCGATTAAATGTGTTAAATGGGAAAATAATAAGGACTTTCAAAAACTCTACATGGCAACACTGTCAAAAGCGTATAGTACCACTAACTAATATAGATACTTGACCTGAACATTTTTTTTTAATTTATATTATACTTATTTATAACTTTTCGTCTTTAATATGCGGAATGGTAATGAGCAAGAAGATTATGTGGTGTTAGGTGCTATAAGTCTAAAAAAAGATAAAAATCAAAACATTTATTACGAGGCATAGTCAAAATCACTCTATAAATATTCAACGCCTGAACTTGAATCCCTAAACAGAATGAACTAAACGATTATGCTTGAAAGGAGTCTCTTTTCAATATTGACATTTTTCATCGAAATGTTTCTTTTCGCCAAACTCCATATCAACTCAATCGGATTCCGATCGCAACGATATGGAGGAATCCTTAATATTTCTTGTCCATTCTCTTTTGCTATTGCGTTGAATTCATATTCCGGTTGAAGTTTGTTTTGTTTGACCAATAACAATAATTCTGATTTTGTAAAATATGTGGGAAAACTAATATTTTTGCATGAAAGCCACTCTTGTATTTCGTGTTTTCTATTATTTTGAGTAGGAGGTTTATTTATTTGACAGCAATGGTATCGGGCATTGTCCATGATAATAACAGATGGTCCAGGCAAATTCGGTATCAATTTTCCAGCAAACCATTTTTTAAAATTGTCTTTGTTCATGTCATCATGATAATTCGCTTTTTCATCTTTCGGCTTATAAACAACCAATGCATTCTGGACAAACACATTTTTCGAACCAGCGTGCACCACGATATACCTTTCACCCAGTGAAATGTCTTTTGACACTCCCGCTTGGCTATCACTTTGCCAAAACTTGTTCACACTGTGAGAAGTGTGGACGTCTAAAAAAAAACTAAGTTTTTTCTTTCTTCTTCTTTCTTTCTTCTTCGTTCTTTTTCGTCTAAAAAAACTAAGTGTTTTTTATTTTGAGTCTCATTTTGTAAAGCTTTTATGGTTCTGAGGTACTTATTTCTCCATGCAACAATATCAAATCTCTCACACAATAGTTTCCTTTTACTGCCACATTTGGCGTACTTGAATCCCAAATCTTTCAAAACAGCTCTTAGGCTGTCTATCTCTCCTGGACATTGTATGTCCTGTTTTAGCTCTCTCAATAATTCACATAAAGTTGGTATCTCTTTACGAACTGTGTAGTACTCATTAATTTTATGACATATTGCACATCGGTCAAAGTCATCAATAACCACTTTTTTTAGGACGGCCAGGCCTAGATCCTTTTGCTTTTCCTGGAGTTTGCCATATGCGTTGATTCACCTGTCCTTCCTTTTTAATTTTGGTTATGGCTACACGAGACAGACCTAAAAAGATATAAATATTAAATATACAATATTATTGAAATATAAAAAAGTTTAAGTATCAAAACGTTTTAGTTGAACTACGAACCAGTCATGGCGGCGACACGCTCTTGCACTTTGTTTATGTTGATAGTTAATTGTCCTGAGGCCTTCTCCTGCTCATAATACTCCAACAATTTATAAATTAGTTTACGTTCTCCACTTCTAATAGCTTTTGGCATGGTTTAAGCCACTCAGAATAATAAAAATCGAAAATATTTACGTCACAGTAACGTCACTGATAGCACGAGTACCCGGAGTACCATAGCAAAGAGTGTTACCAGTGTACGATTTTAAAAAAATACTAAAAAAAAAGCCATGTAAACACATTTAATCGACAGACTATAAACAATATATCGTTATCTTAGATATGGGCGTACCTAAATCTCGGTTTATTTTCACGCGAAGTCCCTTAGTTGTAACAAGCAAATACCTGCAAAAGCGAAATCAATTCCACTGTCCCAGTTCCGAAGAATAAACTTTTGAAATAAAACGCCGCACGGGCCATTGCTTTTCGATCGCGAATAACGTAAGGAGCAGGTGAATGTTTTCTACCATTTTGTTTAGGATTTAGTAGATAATAGAACTAATGTAATTGGATCGATAATAGAATAGCTACCAATTAGTAATAATTTATTTTACTATATTCCGAATGTACCAATATACCTATACCGCTACATTGAGGATATCTTCAAAACTTGCCGACAGGTCTTCTTCGAATAATACTTTTGGTGTTTGTGCTACTTCCTTGATTCTTCAGATTTCTTAATAACACGATTGTATAGATAGATTGTACCACTTTTTATCGGCTTGGAGATCGCAATTGTCCATTGCGGTTTAAAGATCTTGCCAAATACTCGAGAACATGGGGTGCGCGAAAAAAATGGTTTCATGCCTTACTTCAATATACGGAAAAAACATACTTTAATAACGTAGTTTTAGTTTTCTAATTTGTTTGTGGACTTTCATCAGATTTATTGGGATGATGGCGGATATATGAGCTTGGGACATACCGATGGACAGATGAATGTAACGAAATGATTAGGGTTCCGTTTCGGGCATTTGACTACAAAACCCTAAAAACGTACTTTAGTCACTGAACTAAATACTAGTAGAAAGGACAACACGAACGAGATCTGTGCGCGCGGCACTGTCACCTTGTTTCTACCACATTAATTTTTCTACCAAGTATAATACACTGTATTATACATGTCTCATACATTTTATGCTTCGTTCGTTTCTACTAGAATACACAGAATTGTAAGTATTATACAAATATTTAGTAGGTATTATACATGGCGTGAAATTACTTGTAGTTAAAACAAGTAGGCGGCAAGTGTGACGGCAACGGTAGAAAATAATGTAGGTGGAAAAATAGTTTTGGGTGGTTTTAGTTTTGTTTTGTTTAATTATTGACGAAAAATTATGCTAAAAAATTATAATAATTATTTAATATCTCTTCGCAGTTGATTGATTTTTACACGTTTTTATTACCTACGACGACATTTTTGAATTGTTGTTTAATCACGTTCTTGGCACGCGGTCGAGATGAGCTTAGGCGAGTGACTGAATGAGTTGTTGCCAGTCGGCTACAACGCTTAGCGCAAACAATTGCGTCGCGGCGGCGGTTCTACTGGTATATAGTTAAGTGATTTTAGCGCGCAAACACATAGGGCGATTTCGCGGGTAAAGCGTGTGAGGCTTAGCCTCACTTAAATAAATTTAAAACTTAAATCACTGCAGGGGCTGAGGGCTCCCTTCAATATGAGGAGGGCTTGAAGCTTAAATCTACCACGCTGCTCCAATACGCGTTGGCGGATTGTAACGACCGCAATCTATTGACAGCAACCGGGACCGACTGCTTAACGTACTCTCCGAGGTACGGAGTCAGTGATAGTTAATGTACTTAAGTCAGAAAAAACTTATTGATACACACCCGGATTCGAACCACGGCAACATGGCCTTATAGGTTTGAAACAGTTTCGCTGCGCTCGAGCTATCACGAATCAATTTGTTAGATAGCCATTAAAATATTTTTACGGTTTCATACCAAAATCATATCGTAAAAACATAGTTTATGTACCAATCGTGAATATTACGTTATTTTTAAAAATTATCGTCGCCCTCAATGTGCCTCCGGTCTTATTATATGGTTATCTTCTTAATAAAGTCAGCAAGTTTAAGTATTTGGGCCATTGGGTCACCGATGATCTGCGTGATGATATGGATCCTGTCCGATGTAATATGATCGTTCGCAGAATTGTAAAGTGTACTAATCAGGTTAAGACCACGACCTTCAGATCTCTCTGTCAATCCTTTTGCACTTGCAGTATGTGGGTGAGTTATACGCAAAGGGCATATAGCGCTCTACGTGTCCAATACATTAATGCATTCAAAGGTGCTGTACACTATCGCTGATAGATGGATTTCTATTTATGACGCATTGGGTACATCTGCATGTCAAATAATTAATTGATTAGTAGTTTAGTTTTTATTTTAATTCTATTTATTTATTGTTACAATTTATCTAAATTTTATTTTATTTTATTGTACTATTTCGTTTTAATAATAATATTTCGTTTTAATAATAATAATATGTAAATAACGTGTAAAAATTACTGTGGAGGTAGCACCCGTTAATAAAGGATTTCTTTCTTTTTTCAATGTTGCCTCACTACAAAATACTTTCCAATTGGTCAATAACAGTTATCTAACTCAAAAAAGGGATCGCATAAAAAATCTGCTTGTATAGTATTGTTGCATTCATTATTCATATACAGATATCGATAACCATCAGGTTTGAGCATCGAGAAAGTATCATAGGAGTCAGCTCGAGGATACATACCTTAATTTGGTCAGGACGAGAACAGCAGGCCGTGTGTCGGCTCTGAACGTAGCTCTCGAACCCAGAGTGGCGCTGTCGCACCAGTGTGTTGTTCTGCCGTCTCTGGAGTCCAATCTTTAACAAGAAGTAGGTCTAAATATCTAGAAGAAAATGTTTTTTAATTGGCAACATAGCGGCCAGGCTCAGATCAATCATTTGGCGAGAATTCTATGGATCCAAGATTTACACATGTTCGTAAACGATTTGCTAAAATATGCGAGGATTAATGGAATGTGAGGGTTCTCCACAAAATGTACGATTTTAAAGTAGATTGTTCACCCAGGGAACAATTTGTTTGAGTGCCAAAAGTATATATATATATATATATCTATATAAGTAAATATTATAATAAAAAGAATATTTAAGTATGTATATCAGTTGTGTAGTACCCCATAATTCAAGCATAATATACTTGCTTACTTTGGGTCTAGATGGCGCGAAGTGGGATATCCAAGGTATCCCAAATATTATTATTTTATGCTTCTTATATATCGAAATATTTCTAGAAGTTATGTACACGAAAATTATCACTACGTCAAACTAACCACGTACAAACCGTCAATGTGTGCGAGAATTATAACCTAACAGTTAGGTGATATTTTATCTACGTTTTTTGACGCCGACATTCTATCCCGACATTAAATAATCAAAAAGACTATTTGCTTAAATGTACATATAGGTCAAAAACAACTGTTGGTTAGGCGCATCCAATACGTATATTATATGCAAACATATTCATATTCCATCTTTGGAATAAATAATTAAATTACTTTCTTCATTCGAGACGTAAGTAGACACATTGAAAAAATGACAAAAAATATTTCAACTCATACACGCACAGATTGACTATCACATTCTATTAAATCACATAACTTATTACAAAGTGACCGTACTGTAATCTGTCCATCACTGGATCATGAGCTTTGTCATGCAGACTAATTGCATTAAATACGTGGCTTGAGTGTACGCACCACAGAAATTAGAATTCTTATGATGTAGACACGGCACGGGTACCCTGTAATACGATCACATTTTCTACTGGGCCTACACATGGAAATTTTTGTGACTTTTCAATTTTTTTTATGCACTGGGTATTATGTAAACTGTCTACAATGCCTTTAAAGAAATTGGATTCTAAATACTCCATCTCTGAAAAAAAGTTAAGCAAATTTTAAATTTTAAATAGTTTATAGTGAGTTAGGTAACAATCGGATCTGAGGGAAGATCGGTTAAGTTACATTTACAATATTATTGTAAAATGGCGTCGCGACCTGTGTTAATAATATTGTAAAATTGCCAACACAAGTTGCCTAGGTTCCGAAAATTAAACGTAAACGATTTTTCCCCAGGTCCGGTCTTTACCCGACTCACAGAAGTAGTTATCACTACAGCGTGTTTACTAATTCAAACATAAATACTATGCACGAGAAAGGCGCGACCGAGGGTGCAGCGGGGAAAAATAACACACTAGCGACCACCGACGGACACAATTAACAGTAGCCCGCGCATCCCCACAATAATATTATAACATTGTAAAGCCATATAGTAAATTATAAAATATTAAATTTTAGAACTACTGATACTAAAAGAAAAACAAAACAGGCATTATATTATTTTTACCAATATAATATTAAATCTTGGAAGTTGATGAAAAAAACACCCGGATTTAGATTGCCCTTAATACATACCGCCATAGAGTAAAAAAATGTAACAGCGTTTGACACAATAGAGAGTGAAATGCGTTTTAACCACGGAACTGAACCGACCCAATCTGCGGGGATGAGGCAGCGCGTCGCGGTTTGCGTCTCGCGACAGTAATAGTCGAGCTGCAAGTTGTATAATAAAAATGGTCACGAGACGGTCGTGTATGAATGGTGAACTTAAACTACATATATACAGGATTTTTTTATTACTACGCGTAAAAACTTATTTCGTACTTTATTGAAAATAAAAAATATAAATTCACTTATTTACATATTTATTAAAAAAAAAATTATAATAAATAAACTACGCGTTTTTAGATACCTGTGTTAGATAGACACTTAGCTGGTTTATTTCCATTTAACTATCTATACAGGCTGAGGTTTAAATGACCAGCCAAATTTTAATATGACCTTTGACAAAAGTCCGTTGAACGTCTTGCTACTTTTTAGTATCGTTCAATAGGAAAATATTCAGTTAAGACTACGTAAACCTTTCCCAAAACTACCCAAAACACTAGTCACCATTCACGAGGGCGCCAGTACACGTGCACGTACCCCGCCCACATGCCCCATGCCCCGTCCTTTCGGTCTATGTACGTAGAAGATAACCAAATTTTGTTAAAAAATATTTAGGATATATATATATATATATATATATAAATATTGATTATAAATATTTGACCTATATTTTTATTTACTTAATGAGGTCTATTGGTGATACCTAACATCTAGAAAATTTTTGGTTGGTGACTAAAATCTCAGCCTGTATATAAATACGTGAAGAAAAAACTTTACATCCCTTTTTTAAGCGACTTCAAAAAAGAAGGAGGTTACTCAATTCGACCGTATATATGTTTTTTTTTTTTTTCTTTTATTTTATGTGTGTTCAGGGATAACTTCGTTGTTTATAAACCGAATTGGATGATATTTTTTTTGTGAAAGGGAGATATTTCCGAAATGGTACCATGATAAGGAAACCAGGATCTGATGATGGCATCCCAGAGAAATCGAGGGCAACCTTCGAAAATCGTATTTTAAAGTATCGTATTTTAAGTATTTTGATAAAGTACTACTACTAGTACTATAATGAAGGTCGGGAGTCGATCTGATGATAGAGCTGAAAGACAGTCGAGGGAACTCCTCAACGACTTACAGCAATTACCTGGTGTTTGGACTTGATTCATTTCTATTGATGAGATCTTTGCATCCATATGGATTATAAGTGCCATTACAGGTCTGATGATGGCGACCATACACAATCGAGGGAACTCCTCAACGATTTACAGCAATTACCTGGTGTTTGGACTTGATTCATTTCTATTAATGAGAACTTTGCACCTATATAGGTTATAAGTACCATTACAGGTCTGATGATGGAGACCATACACAGTCGAAGGAACTTCTTAACGATTTACAGCGATTACCTGGTGTATGGACTTAATTCATTTATACTAATGAGAACTTTGCACCCATATGGGTTATAAGTACCATTACAGATCTGATGATGGAGACCATACACAATCGAGGGAACTCCTTAACGATTTACAGCAATTACCTGGTGTTTGGACTTAATTCATTTCTATTGAAGAGAACTTTGCACTCATATGGGTTATAAGTGCCATTAAAGGTCTGATGATGAAGACCATAAACAGTCGAGGGAATTCCTCAACGATTTACAGCAGTTACCTTTTGTTGGGCTTCCGTCATACGGTTGAATATGCCAAAATGTTCAGTTTGCACAAAAATAATAATTAAGATATAAGTTTTACATAGGAATACCACTACCTACTAGGCATGCTGATGCGTCAATTTGACACTGAATTTACGTTGCGTAATCGCGGTGTTGTCTCATTAGAGTAGGGCGTTTAGAAGCCCCATTTATACTAAATATACAAATAAGTTACAAATGCGTTCAACTAAAAATTGAAAAATAAAATAATTTTCAAAAAAAAAAATAAAAACCGACTTCAAAAACATAAACTAAAAAGTTAAAAATAAAATTTTCACTTTAAAGAAAGGAGCATTAACAGGCGGCATATAGTTAATGAAGTCGGTGCCAACTCAGACACTTTAAATGGGTACTTACCAGGTAATAACAATTACAACAATGATATATTTATAACTATAACAAAAATAGAACACAATTTAAAGTGTCTGAGTGAGTAGGCACCGACTTCATTAACTATAATTGTATGCTGCCTATTAATGCTCCTTTCTTTAAAGTGAAAATTTTATTTTTAACTTTTTAGTTTATGTTTTTGTAGTCGGTTTTTATTTTTTTTTGAAAATTATTTTAAGCATACTACACGCACGGAGGAGTGTGAGATTTGGCATAGTAAAAATTTATGTGGAAAGGTAAAATCTATATATGGGTTGAATTTTTGAGATTGGACTATATGGCCAAATCCTTCACTATGAGAAATAGCGAAAAGTGTTCAAAGGAACTATGAGCTCGATTTTTGAGGAAACAAAGACTGTAAATTGACATTTTTTTTAAATCTATTACTTTGTCAGAGATTAGAATATATAGTAAAAAAGAGTAGAAAATATAATAATTCCCAATAGCTTGCAATCCTATTTGTTTTTAACCCCTGACCCCAAAAAAGACGTAAAATTTAAATTAAAAATTTAAAAAAACCCCGCCACAAAGAAAACTAACAATTAAAAAGTCTGAAATATAAGGTTCATAAATTGTCAAATTATTTTTGATCCGTGAAGGCGACGTTGAGGATCATTGTTTCAGTTTATTGCTGACCCTGTTGTGAAAAAAGAAACAATTTAAAAAAAAACCCTGCTCATTCATATATATATTTTTATGATGTATCAAAATATTGAAAAAATTAAAAACGTATTCGGTTTTGCTGATCTTAATACCATATAACTTTTTAGGTTTAATGGGGTGTAACCTAAACGCCTTTTGTATGGATATTTAACACTACACACTCCTCTTAACTAATGGTTTGAATTATGGCGTGCGGGCAGAAAGACACAAAAAGTAGTTTCTCATAAACTTGAGATAAAAATAGAAAAGTGGTTCTTGTAAAAGACCCTTCATAAAGATATTTCTTAAGCGAGCCGTTGTGTTAGTAAATCTGTGATCAAACATCAAAAGGCTGATATAAAATAGATCGCTGGCCGCGTTTGTGTATGTAGCCGTCACATTGCACTTAACGTCCGTTCGGGTGACGTGACGTGAATGTACGCATCGCTTGTTTCCATTAGCGCACGACACGATGCTTGCTTTTGGTGGACTTACTAAATTATGTTTTAAAATCTATCACACCTATTAATTCAATAAAGGTGAGACGGTATCTGTTTGACATTTTTAGGTTTTTTAGGTTCAATAATAAGTTGATATTTAACACAGGTGTGTTTAATATTCATGTGAAAATACAAAGCTACTGGAGATGCCAAAGTTTGTATGAGAACAAGGACGGTTAGAGAAGGATCGTGTAAGTCCAAAAAACTAGTAGGTACATAACAGTCGCAAGTCCCTAAATCCACTTCAAGATAAATCAATTATGCCCACACACTAGGTGTAGCTGCTGTAAACCGTTGAGAATTTTTTCGAAAATCTTCCGTCTCCATCATCGAATCTCCATCATATTGTAGTGTCTTCAGAACTGCGTACGTGTGACAAGTTTCAACAGATTCGAGTAACAAGAAATTAATCGTACTAGATCGTACTCTATTTTTCTACTCTTAGGGGTAGAATTTATTTTTTATATCTATTATTTATTATCAGTATATCCCTCTTTTTTTTTGTCGTTTAAAAAACTGATTTTAGATACATGCATTTTGGACAAACTTGGCATTAAGTCTTATACAACCAACAATGTACAGGTAGTTCATTTTCGTAGAATCAAACGACCATCTAAAAGTACGTATCTTCCACTTCCATCAGCCTATTAATACCCCACTTCAGACGCTTAGGCCTGCACCCCCCGCGCGGGCGGGGCGGGGGGAGGAGGGAAGTACGTATATTTGACGTATTCCTTATATTCGTATATAAGTACGCATTTTTAAATCACATTATCATAATTAAAACGTGCTTTGAGAGCTAAGGGTTTTACATATTTTATTGCCTTCTCTATACATATATTTTGTATGTACATTACTTCGTAATCTAAGTAAATATACATGGATCATAGAAAAAAAAACCGTGCGTATTATGGATACGGTATCTCAAAGTACTGTAATGGTTCACCTTTAAAAACGCCCAACGGCGGCGTTTTTAAAAGGAATTAGGTCAATCCGGAGGGATCATTTCAAAGGATCTTAAACTTTCACGACCGCCAGTTATTCGGATTATATTTAGACAGCTGACGGACAAAGAGCTATGAAGGGAAGCAAGAGTAAGTGATAACAGACTTACACAAGGTGGGACTAAACTATTTTCTAATTTGTACATTAGGGGTTCTCCTTCTTCTATTTTTTTATACCTGGGATATTCCATATAGCGCCATCTAGTCCCAAACTAAGTAAAGCTTGCATTATGCGCATTGGACAATTGATATATTATTACACACTTAAATATTCTTTATAATTATAAAAGTACTAATTGACTAGAAGTGTTCTTTTGCGTTTACCGTCTAATCCCTCATACTCTAGCTAACTGGTGCAAGATGGTGAGTTTCAGTCCGCGAAGTCCTCCCACGTACCGGTCTTCGCCTGCGGAATTGCGTTTGACATTTTCGATACTGCAAATGACATTTCTGACTCTATTAAAACCAAACGCTGTTGTCAAACTTATTGGCTCTATGTTTATAATATATACATATAGATACTTTTACACCCAGAAACGGAACAAATAGACATGTTCATGCACACAAATACTTTTCCCGGGTGGGAATCGAACCCGTGACCCTTGGCTCCGCATTAGGATCTCTAAGCACTCGGGCAATCGGTCAGTCATATTGATTGCAGATTATAGATTGCACTGAATCGGTGATTACACGTAGTCCTTAGCTTCACCTCAGTTGTATAAGTAATAAACCAAATAAATAAATAACACTTAATATGACAACCGCTTAGCCTAGTGGGTAGCGACTCTGCCTACGAAGCTGGAGGTCCCAGGTTCAAATCCCAGGTCGGGTCAGTATTTATATGATGAATATTAATACTGGTATCGGGTCTTGGTTGTTATATGTATGTGGTGTCTTCGCTTAGTACCCAAAACAAAAGCTAATGCTTAGTTTGGGGCCTAGACGTTGTTGTGATGTATACGTTATTAAAAGAATTAAATACAAATAAACTTTTAATTTGTACGTAATTAGAATCGTCAATCAAAAGAAACGTTCTGTAATTCACGTAAAACGCGCCTTAATTTCACTGAAAGACTGATATCAATGATAAAATATCGACTCAAAAACAAAATTACAATTAAATATATCAAGTAAATATATATATATTAATTTATTTATTTGATTATATATATATATAATCAAATAAATAAATTAAATAAAATAAATAATCGACATGATTTCTTCTGTAATAACTATTGCTTATGGTTAAACGTCTATATTGCGGGAGACCGTCGGCACTGCGGTGACCAGCACAATAATCTAGGTCAAAAGAAACAAACTACCGCCGTTGATATAGATTATTGTGATACTTACTGCCACGCTACGAAACAGTATAACAGACAGATAAACAATCGTAAAAATGTTGGCATAAGTTTTACTTTTTATCCCTTAAAATCTCTTTAATTATAAAAATATATTTTTTCGTCGAAATGTATTCATCTTTCAAAACGTTGTTGAATAGAATGAATTTTATTAATTTATTGAATACTGTGAGACTTCCTTCAATTAGAAGTTCTTTCAATACGGAAATTAATTTGATTACTCTGTAAAATTAGACAGGATATAACGTATGTCACCGTGAATGTCTAAAATCGTAGAGAAAGCGAAGCACGTTGCCTCCCCACTAGAGACACGGTGAGACATTTACTACCTATATGAAGAGTTCCATTCAGCGGGGGGGTGAGACGCGTTTACGGAAGGGGAAGCGTCCACACAATTTCATTGACATGAAAAGTTACACCACTTAAAGTTGTTTGTTTTTTGACATGTTTTTACAACATTTCACTGTATAATTCGGCGTTTTCGCGATGAAAAATATAAATTTATTGTAAGCATACACTAGCGGGGTGCATGAGCGGTCGCCATTTCGTTAGCTTGCTATGGTTCTAGTGAGCAGTGGGGAGGGCTCGTTTCGCTATATCTATGTCTGAAATGATGCTATATCTTGAAATACATTAGTACGTGTTGACAACCAAGCTTGCAGAAAAAATACAAAGAAAATAACTTTTCATCGGTAGCGCTTTCCATTATAGCCTGTTGAAAAATAATGCGAAAAAAAAAACTTTAAAATACGTAGTTATAATAAAAGGATACCCGCCATTCTTTAATTTAAAACATTTGAATTACACAGTAAATCGCTAAAAACTTAATTAATATTGCAATAAACTGAATTCGCAAATAAATTATGTGTATGCGTATTAAAAATTATGGGGTTTATTTAACAACTAGCGGTCGTACCCGGCTTTGCCCCGGTGGACTACGAAAACGTTCCTCTTCCCGTTCCACGTATTAGTACATTGCAACCGTGCAAAGTCGGGGTAGGTTGCTAGTCCAACCATATTGTATCATTACACTATGGTATCATCGTCATCATCCAAACAAAGAAATTCTCTGGCGCGTCTAGCAACAAATTTTATTGCCATAAACAAGGTTGCAGTAAGTCAACCTTAAAAGACACACATATGTTGTCGCGGACTTTTGGTTAGAACTTTTAAAGAGGAACAATTCCGTAATACATGATTTTTGCTTAACATCAACCGTTTACGCAGCGTGCGTAACGGAAGCTCTCGAAAGGAATATTTTTTTCGTTTTTGCAACATTTTCCTTTGATACTTCGCTCCTATTGGTCGTAGCTGATATTATAATAGCCTATAACCTTCCGCGATAAATGTACTATCAAACACAAAAAGAATTTCTCAATTCGAACCAGTACTTCCTGAGATTTGCGCGTTTAAACAAACAAACAAACTCTTTAGCTTTATAATATTAAGTATAGATAATCTTTAAACAGTACCTAATAGTCTCATCACCACATCACGTACGATAAAATTAAATCACATTTGCAAATCACCTAAGCAAAGCTTGATTAAAAAAAATTTAATCAACAAATCCCATACAGCGCTATATAGTTCCAAACTAAGCAAAGCTTGTGTCATGGGTACTGGACAATTGCTATACATACTTAAATATTCTTTATAATATATACGTATGTAGATAGTTCACACCCAGCCACGGACAGAAAGACAGAAATAAATATTTCTTTTATTAAAAAAAGAGGCAAAAATGAAATTTTAATATCTTATAAGTTTCATTTTCTTCAACCGAATATGATTTTTTTATAAATTTTGCTATCATATAAAGTCTGTTTTTAAATTTTCTTCATAAATTAGGATTTATCAAGAAAATTAATTTATTTATTATTAATTGGTAATTGATTATTATTACCGTATTAAACGATGAAAAAAAAAGTAATTAAACTAATCGAATCTCTTTTTTGGGGTTTCGGAACCAAACAGTAAAAAATTAAAAAGTTTTCGTTCTTCCTTGTATAGTGTAGCGAAATTATATATAAATTATTTTTTGTGGGTAACCGATATTGTATCGAAGGGACGAAAAAAAAACTCTAGCGCACATTATTAGCATGTGCGGTACCTATAAAAAGGGCTTTAAAAATTATATCGAGGTTAACGAATGACTTTTTTATTTAGGTAAATAGTTAAGGAGATATGCGTTCTTAGATTCCTAAAAAACGTTTTGCCTTTGCCTTTTCCAAGTAGGTACGGAGTGGACAACTCTGAAGAAAAATTAAGTTAATACAGTTGCGCGCGTTGATACAAAGCGTCGTGATAGCCGCAACGAACCCGTTTCAAAACTATTAGGCCATGTGGTTGTGGTTCGAATCCGGGCGTGTGTACCAATGAGTTTTTTCTGACTTAAGTACATTAACGATAACTGAGTCCGTGCCTCGGAGAGCACGTTAAGCAGTCGGTCCCGGTTGCTGTCAATAGATGGCGGTCGTTACAATCCGCCAACCCGCATTGGAGCAGCGTGGTGGATTAAAGCTCCGTGGTTGATTTAGGCCAGCGTAAGCCCCTTCAGTGGGGTATAAAAAGAGCTGATGGAATGGAATTTAAGAAAACATTAAAAAAAACTAGTTGGAAAAAACATATTAAGTTGTTTTTGAGATATTTGTTTTTAAAATTGTTAATTGAATTTTAACTACGACCGTTTTTCACTGTTTTATTCGTTAGCTTATAATCAATCTAGTGAGATTGTAAACTTCTTACTAGCTGATTTTAGGAAAATCATAGTTTGTTGAGACTTTTGGGTGGCTCGTCGCTCCGCGCCGTTTCGCTTCTTGCATTTACTACAACTAAACCTAACAAAACCTATTAGATTGCAAAAGAGGTCGTTTAAAATCTATTTTAATACAAAGAAATACTTTTTTTTTTTTTAATTTTTCAACTAAATGCACAAGTAATTACAGGCGAGCACAGCATGCACACGAATTGTATTTATTAAAAAAATAAAAAATAAAAACTCCTAACTAAATGACTTACACAACTTATCGATTTTTTTTATTTTTTTATTTATTTATTGAAATAAACATATTTACAATATTTATTTAACAGCACCGATAATCCCTTTACGGGTTTGTATGGTGCTTTACATTCACCGACTGTAATCACACATAGCAATAATTATAGCAATAACATGTATAGATCGCTTGTCCCCACAGTAGATATGGTTCAAATTTCATATAAACAAAAACAAAGAAAGGCTATCGATTTAAGCAGCTAGATGTTTTTTCACTGCAATCAAAATTTACGGAACTTGTACAGTGAATCGCCATAAATGTCTAAGTAGCAGCTATTCAAAAGCTTGCATAAACGAGGTATTGGGGAGTTGGAACCAAGGACAGTTCTTCGAAACGGTGCTACTAGCGGCGTTATATATAATAATAACAATAATATAATAATATCTGGGGCATCGCACACAGCGCCATCTAGTCCCAAAGTAAGCAAATATTATGCCTGTATTATGGGGTACTAGACAACTGATATACGTACTAAAATATTCATTTTTATATAATATATACATACATGATACTTTAACACCCATACACGGAACAAGTGGACATGTTCATGCAATATCTCATCAATGCAATGCAATATGTTCATCAATATTTGTCCCGGGCGGGAATCGAACTCGCTAATATATATATCCATGGATGGTTTACAACCTTAGGTTGACATATACACAGGTTTAGTGTTGTTGCAAACTGGCAAAGTGCAAATCGGACTCGCACACGAAGAGTTCCATACCACCTTACAGTGTAAAAAAAAACACGTTTCTTGTTTTTTCTTCCTTTAATTTTTAACTTTACTGAAAATTTTAAGTATCCACCTATTGCCGATTGACCGAGTAGTTAGAAACACTAACTGCGGAGCCTAAGGTAGCGAGTTCAATTCCCGCCCGGGACAAATATTTGTGTCTACGAACATGTCTAGTTGTTCTGTATTTGGGTATAAAATAACTAAATACTCGTATGTATATATTATAAAGAATATTTAAGTATGTGTTTTGTTTAGTACGCATAATACATGTTTACTTTCGGATTAAATGGCACTATGTGGAAAGCTCCAGGTATAATTATTGGTGAGAAGTCCTAATAATTAAAATTATCCCGCCGTATTGTATTGTCAGCGAAATAAACGAGTGAGGAATGCGTCGTGAGTTTTAATGATCGTACAAGTTACCCGCGGGGTCGCATATCAATAAATATATTAATCCCTCCCCCCAACCCTGTACTTTATAAACTTTTTACTTCAGTAAACTTAATAAAAAGTAATAAAACAAGTAATTATTGGTATTTTGTTGATATGTGTTATTAAACATTCTTTGTTGTTAAAACTGATCTAATCTCACACGCATAGAAGATTACACAAGTAATATAAATATTTGTCATATAAGCTTATATGATTGGCAACATTTTTGACTAAGTCACAGATATATATACTGTTTTCGGCTGAACGTAGTCCAAACTTACTGGTAATGTAGAGCTTACCAAACGAAACAAAAAGTTTCAATAGAAAATTTGGCGCAAATTAACGGTTACCGAAATAAACCTGTTCAAGGTTTAACTTTTTTTATCACTTATGTTATATTTTTTGAAGCTTTGTGTTTAGTTCGGAAGCTCTACACCCTCTATAAGTTCGTATACTACGTTCAGCCGAACACACCATATATAAATATAAATACAATATTTATCGAAGAACGAAACCTTTCTATTCACTTGGTTAGCTAACTTTGAAGAGTTTTGTAGCCTATTAAAGAGGAATTTAAAAAAAAACTCTTATCTATTCCATTGACTCAGCTTTTGAAGGGTTTTTAAAGTTTACTGTAGCGAAATAAAAAAAAAAATATACCGATTTCTTTAACTTGAAAATGTCGTAACAAGCTGAAGTACCTTCTATTACAGGCATCGTTTTTTCGTGTCTATTTTCATTAAATATTTCCATACAGTATTGGAATGACCCGTTAGCCGAGTGGTAGAGATCCTAACTGCGGAGCCGAGGGTCGCGGTTCGATTCCCGCTCGGAACAAATATTTGTGTGCATGAACATATCTACTTGTTCCGTGTCTGGATGTAAAAGTATCTATTTATGTATATATTATAAAAAAAGAATATTTAAATAATATCAAATGTCTGGCACCCCACAATACAAGCATAATACTTGCTTACTTTGGGACTAGATGGCGCTGTGTGGTATGTCTCAGATATTATATTATATATATAACATAAACAAATCACATTAACATACATTTCCGACTCGTCATCATGTCTAAGTTATTCGGAAAAGGAAAACTCGCAAAGAAACCTAAACACGACTGCGGGAAAGAAGGAACCGTAGGATCGATTGCAGCTACGAGGATGCCATCCGTGACGCGTAGTCTTCCAAGGCAAAAAGTCGAAACGTTGACAAAAAAAAGTTTTCCTGGTACTCTGTGTATGTACCTTTTGATTATATAGTAGCTAGAAAGGGAGTCGTGATAGCCCAAAGCGCAACGAACCTGTCTCAAATTTATAAGGCTCCATAGAGCCATGGCACGAGTCCGGGCGTGTACCAATGAGTTTTTCTGACTTAAGTACATAACTATCACTTCTGTGCCTCGGAGAGAACGTTAAGCAGTCGGTCCCGGACGCTGTCAATAGATGGCGGTCGTTAAAGTCCCCAACCCGCAGTGGAGCAGCGTGGTGGATTAAGCTTTAAACCCTACTCCTCGCCCTGGGGGAGGCCTAAGCCCCTGCAGTGGGGTAAAAATGGGCTGATGAAGTGAAGTGAAGAAAGAGAGTCGACGTCGAAAACATAAATCACAATATCACCTTACGGTTCGGTTATAATTCACGTATATAGAGATGATTTGTACATGGTTAATATCGCGTAGCGAGGGTATGAGACGCACACATGTATGTAAACGATGGCCTGTCATTCTGTTAACTTTGTTTTGCGAGGGTTTATCCAGGACATTATACGAAGGCGAATTATTCAAATCGAAATCTAGTCTCTGATATCCTTCGTGGAAAGATGCGAGTTTTTACATATTGTCCATTTATGCCGTAGAATTGATAACCGATGGGTTAGACGAGTTCTCGAATGGAGGCCACGTACCGGAAAGCGAAGCGTTGGACGCCCCCGGCCAGGTGGATAGATGACGTGAAGCACCATACCGGGGGTAGTTGAATGCGAAAGGCGGAGGATCGTGTGTGGTGGCGAGCCTTGGGAGAGGCCTATATCCTGCAGTGAAGAGACACGGCTGATGATGATGATCCATTTAGTTTACTATTACCTCATCCAAACGAGCAGACTTATGTTATTCGTTGCGTAACATGTTGTTATTATTAAGCTGGAGTATGATCACATCAAAGGCCCTTCGGTCGCAGCACAAACATCTTATAGATGCCTTAATTCTGCCCTCATTAGTATCTTGTTAATAACTTTGTACCGAAATATGTATTTTAGATATTTGCTACTAGGATAAATTTATTATGTAGATACGTAAGGGTTTTAAAAGGAAAATATATTAAGAACAAAGAAAATATTTACAACTATGCTGAAAAGCCTATAGCCGTTCTGATTATAGAACCCTACACTGCGCGTGGTAAGACGTACCCTTAGCACCCCTTAGTCGTTTTGAGGTACCTCAAAAAGAAAAAAGTACTGTTTTAGAAACACTTCGTTGTCCGTCCGTCCGTCTATATGTCTGTCAGTAAAGACCCTTTTATAACCGAACTAGGAATTGAATTATAACCTAAATGATATTTTTATATACGTTTTTTGATACCGACTTTCTATCCAGACATTTAAAATCGAAGCTATCATCCTAATATACGAGGTTCGCGGCGTCTTCGGTGCACAATCGGCGTATGTATAAGGGCATTGACCGCTCATACTAAAGTCCAAATCAGTAACCCCAATGTTGCAACATTTCTCAATCATTTTGACCGTCATTTATTTTTATTGGAAAACATTATTTCTGCTAGGTGAGTACACGTGACATCGCACGGCCCAAATACTTTGGACTCTCGGATGACACCAAACGTTTTCTGATTGGCCAAAATACAAAATACAAAACATATAAAATACCTAGCAACAATATGAATTGTTACCAGTAGAAAAACAACCGCACTCAGGTACGCAAGTCCTTGTCCAGACTTGTGTTCTTTAATATTGTAAATATTTTTTGTATAAAGTTTCATTAAATTTATTTTATTAGTAAATTCATTTTTGTTTTACTACAACGTCTACTGGTCGGCGAGGCGCGGCTGAGGACACGTCAACTTTCCCTTCTTAATACAAGAGTCAGACAGATGTCAATTTCCATAGGAAGTACAAACCCCATCACTTCTAACCCCCTATAT
Organism: Luffia ferchaultella; assembly: GCA_949709985.1. Classification (NCBI taxonomy): domain Eukaryota; kingdom Metazoa; phylum Arthropoda; class Insecta; order Lepidoptera; family Psychidae; genus Luffia; species Luffia ferchaultella. The sequence goes on from OX453267.1 coordinate 6,477,865, forward strand.
ATGTATTCGATATCATACGGTTCATATCGTGCACCTATGTAGGTAAGCGTCGAGGATCATGATACTCACGAATATATTGGTGCGTCATGTCCTTGTTTGTACCATATGACGAGGGCCAGGCTGTCGTCATCGAGGGCGGGCGTGACGTCACAGGGCAGCTCGACCCCACCTCCTGTAGGGGCGTGCAGTGACTCGATTTGTGCTGAAAATAATGAAAATTTTATTAAAAGGCGTCGGAAGCACAATGGAACATTTCGTTTATAATATATTATGCTTTTACACGACTGCGGAGGACATTTTTTGAGAGTATGTATGAAATATTTTTTTTTGTTTTTTCTAAAATATGTTGGATAAGGAATCTCCATACGAGAAACGGAGCAGTACCATAGAGATAATATAACTGCGACTGACCGGTTAGCTGAGTGGTTAAAAACCCTAACTGCGGAGCCAAGAATCGTAATATTTGTGTGCATGAACACGTCTGTTTGTTCCGTATCTGGGTGTAATATATATATATATTATAAAAAAAGAATATTTAAGTATACATATAGTTGTCTAGTAACCCATAACACAAGCAATGATACTTGCTTACTTTGGGACTAGATGGCGCTGTGTGGGATGTCGTATGTATTATTATTATTATAACTAGAATAGGCAAGCTCCATAAAGCTCTGTATGTGACGGTTGGGCATCAGTCGGGCATGGGAGAAAAAAGGATGGAAAATAACTTTACCAAACGTGTACCATAGTATAAATATTTTCTGTCTCTTTCTGTTGAGACCCGCATTTCGGACTGGCTTGCCTACTCTAGTCTTTATATATACGAGCAGAACAGAGGGAAGAGTCATCCAGAAGGCTTATGTATCCTAGATATGATTGCCGCTTAGCCTAGATAGGTAGCGACCCTGCCTACGAAGCTGGAGGTCCCGGGTTCGAATCCCAGGTAGGGTCAGTATGTATACTGTACAGTTTAATACGCCTTCCCACCGCAAGGGTAAAACAAAAAAAAAGATCAATCGAATTGGTTCCCAATCATCTTAGATATCAAATAACATACAAAAAATAATCGAATTGAAAATTTCCTCCTTTTGAAGTCGGTCAAAAATATACTCTCGTTGCGCTTGGGGTTTAATATTTCACCCTAGTCTTTATACTTTGATTAACCTCTTTAACTTCTGTTACATCCAAAAAAGTTATACTATACGAGAAATAATATACTGCGACTATTAAATATTAAAAATATATTCGAATAATATAATAATAATAATATTAATATCTGGGACATCTTACACAACGCCATCTAGTCCCAAAGTAAGCAAGTATTATGCTTGTGTTATGGGGTACCAGACAACTGACATGCATATTTAAATAGGTTTTTTTTTAATAATATATACATATATAGATACTTTTACACCCAGATACGGAACAAATAGACATGTTCATGCACACAAATATTTGTCCCGGGCGGGAATCGAACCCGCGACCCTCGGCTCCATAGTTGAGTTCTCTAACCACTCGGCCAACCGGTCAGTCGAATACATCAAGTCGAATACATACCTATAAATCATATCACATTAAATTTACCCAGAATTTCAAATTAACAACTCGCTAAAAGCAATTTAACTTAATAAATCAATTTAGCAAGTAGCATTTTTCGTTATTATCCTATCAAGTTATTTTATCGAAACGTCATTTTGCTATGTAATTTTCGTTAAACCTTTAAGAGTAAAAACGGTGCCGCAGGGAATCGAAGAGCCTTAAGTTGTAAGATCGCTATCTCACACATTTACATAGCTATTAAGCGAAATCATGAGCCCTGCCGTTAGCCGCGGGACAGAATGCGAGTCTCCATTTTACTGTACGTCACGTTATAGGCTGCTTGCGAAATGATAGGGACGACGCAGATTGCTAAAAAATCAGAAAAACCCTTCGTTATATAAATGAAAGTTAGTTTCAGGGTTAAAATTATATGATTCATTAAAATATTGTAACTATTAGTAGTTTTATGAACAAAATCAATAATAATATTACTTGGACATATCACACAGCGCCATCTAGTTCCAAAGTAAGCAAGTATTATGCTTGTGTTATGAGTTACTAGACGACAGAAATACATACTTAAATAGTCTTTTTTTTTAATAATACTCGTACGTAAATATATAATTATTTTACACCCATACTCGGAATGAAATAAACATGTTTATGCACACAAATATTTGTCCCGAGCGGGAATGGAATCCGCGACCTTCGGCTCCGCAGTTAGGGTCTCTAACCACTCGGCCAATTGGGGTCGTCATATCAAACGATTATAAAATCATAGACGGCCGCACGTTTCGACAAAATAAATTTTATTTTGTCGTGTTTTTATTACTAACTTAAATTGTATTTTTTCTAATGCCTAATGCCTTTCTAATGTTTTTGGTTTTGTGTGTGTGTGTGATTAACGGATTTTTTTAAAAGTTAAATTCTTATTATTATTACTTTGCTAGTTCACTGCACGTGGCTGGTGAATCAAAATATAAATGATATCCTAAACATATTTCAAAAGACCTTGTCTGTCAGCGTGATTTCATATATTTCCTAAAAAAAATTCTTAATATAAAACCATGCTCCTTTAACTTTTATTACGACAAGCAGATGGATTAACAGAGCTCAATAATTTATGATTCTAATAACTACAGAATTAACAGTAGCTTTCAATCAAAAAGCCTTATGAACATTTCAAGCTTTACTGTGAACTGTATACTAAATGTGCAGAAGCGTAAGTAGGTACGTAGAAAAGTGTTCCACACTCATTTCCCGGTATGTCGTAAAAGTTAGGAATCGATTTTAAAGCTTTCGATATCAAGAGCCCAATATAGACAAGTATAAAGGTAACATTCCGAACTACGCAACCACGACGCCATAAATGTCACGGCCCACATTTGTTGTTGAATAGTAAGTATGAACAGAAAACAATATTGTGTCCGAATTATACGGATTTTTATAGCTTTGGAACGGCAAAAGTAATTAGTTGCAGTATTCAATATTGTCCAGAATTTCGAATACTTTTAGGAGTATTCCAAAGACCAGCTTTGATTTATAGTGTAATTTTTTTAACAATTATAACACGTATAATTTTTACTTGTCATCATCATCATCATCAGCCCATTTTTACCCCACTGCAAGGGCTTAGGCCTCCCCCAGGGTGAGGAGGGGGCTTGGAGCTTAAGTCCACCACGCTGCTCCACTGCGGGTTGGGAACTGTAACAACCGCCATCTATTGACAGCGTCCGGGACCGACTGCTTAACGTGCCCTCCGAAGCACGGTGTCAGTGATATTGTGTACTTAAGTCAGAAAAACTCATTGGTACACGCCCGGATTCGAACCATGGCCCTATGGGGCCATATAAATTTGAGACAGGTTCATTATGATATATATCTATCTATGATATATATCTATGATATACATATATCACGACACTTTTTACTTGTATTTTTTATCAATTAGGCCATGCTAGATAATAAGGTGATCGACAGAATTCTGCCATGAAAGTAATTTTGTTTTTGAGCTAAAAAATTTCTGTTTTGAAATAATTTATTCTAGATCGCTAATTCGATATATAATTCATCAAGTATTAATATCGTATTTATAATTTATGTGATACAATATCAGTCAATTTACGAAAATTAGTAATCCCACGTCGCAGTGGCGTGCTTCACAATTATACCTTAAGTCATGTAATATAATATTCTAGTACAGGAGGAAGATTTTTATACGAAGGAACGAAAATGAGATCGTACTCGTGCTATAGTATAAGAGGGAGATATTTACTAAATATTTTATTTCTTCAGTATTATGAAAAAAACAAGAAAATATATCGCACTGTATTTTATTGCGGACATCCAATCCGTATTATGTCTACGGAGCTATTCATAAAATGAGTCTGTTTGCAAAAAGGGTGAAATTGAACTGAGCGGGTTAAATGTGATCTTATGAGGGAAGGCAGAATGCCACATTCTGAGTTACATCACATCGTCTGACAAATAATGTATTTAAAAAACTTTTAAAAATCAACGGATCTCCTGCTTTCGCACGAACATCTTACGACATTGGAAATGAACCAAACGGAATAAAGTAAACACGCATATTTTTGATAATATTTTGCGAAATAAATTTTTTCGCAAAAAAAATAATACAACTGTATTTGAATAAGCTTAAAACTTCGAAATATAATATTCTATACGACATTTTGATCGAACAAACCGAATTAGTTCGAAATGTAACACCGACGCATATCCGACTTCCAACTAAGGGCACCCTTAACCACTACTTCCGGTAGTCCAATTCTAATAATTTTAATCTCAATCGATCCCCCGTCTAATTAACCCGACCGGTTTTTTTATTTTTTCTTATTCGGACCTAGTTTTCGAGATATCGGACTCCCAAAATGAAAATCAGGGGAAAAAATGCGATTTTTTTCGTTTTTTGCCGATTTTTTTTTGTTTATGAACTTTTTCCAAATTGTTTTTTGCCATCTTGTAGAGCTCACCGAGTTGCGTCTTTTGACACCACGTTCATCCCCATATCTTGAAAACTCTTTGTGCAATCTGCCTGTCTCACAAAACTCCCAAATGACCTCCTATACTCCAACGAAATGAAAGTCATTTCCAATGACAAAAAACTTCAGCATTCTTACGTGCATATTCTCAAAGTATGTTATTGGTTATATTCCAAAATATCTCTATTACTGGTTATATTCCAAAAACTGTAATTAAATTATATTACAAAATAATAAAAATTGACTTCTAAACTTTGTCTATATGTGTATAAAATCAAAGTAAAAATTTATAATATTTTTTTTTATTTTAAATAAAAGAGCATAAATTATAACTAAGTAGTCTTCGTACATTATAGACGACGATTAGTGCTCTTTTCTTGAAAGTAAAAATATTATTATTATTTTTTTATTAAAGTTTTTAAAGTTTTTTTTTTAAATTTATCTTATTTTTCAATTATTAGTTATGAGTAAATGTAATTTATTTGTACTTAGTATGAATAGGACTTCTAAATACGCTGCGCAAATGAGACAGCGTTGTTTGGAGTAACTTTCGCCAAATCGCAGTATTATCCTGTAACTCCTAACTTTTAAAAAGTACTGCAGCTTTCATCATATGCTTATGAGCATCAGATGTTAACTCATATGCAAACAGCAGAATAACTAAAAATAGAGCTCAAACACACTATGCGTGCCTATAAAATTTGAGGCTTTTTCTCTATTTCCCTGGGATTCAACCATCAGAACCTAACTTGGTGACAATGAGACCACCTCGGGAGTGTACCCATTCAAAGAAAACAAAAAGAAAATTATATGGTCCATAATTGACGAATATATCGGTGAACATATATTTAAAAAAAAAATTTACGTCGACAAACATAGATCCTCATTCTTTTTGGACTCGGTTAAAAATAGATCAAACAATGACCGAGTCTTGTCATTTCTTTTTTTTATAGAAATATGTAATATTTATTAAGAAAACCCAATCAGTGAAATAATTTTATTAATATGTACAAAAATGCCGAAGATACTAATTTTTTAAATAAATCTTAATATAACACTCACGTTACACGAGCGGGGAACCACAAATTTGGATTTGTTGTATCTCCGGTAATCAGTATTTTTCCGAAATTCAAAAAGTATAGTCATCAGTTTGTTATACTTTAACGTGTAAAATAGTATGATACAGAATTTTGTTGAAGGAGACGGGCTCATTGAAAATGTAGTCCTTTTCTTGTTGCGCTAGAACTTCTAAACCCTCGAATATACACTTGATACACAAAAGTTTATTTGTTTATACAAACTCAAACTAAAAAGGTAAATATTTTTATGCATTATTTCATGCATGCACGGCATTTTTGAGAGAATAGACAATGAATGCGAAGTTTAAAGCAGAAAGAAACAAATTTTCTATGTCAAAGTTACGCGCGAAAATATTACTAATTTACTATTGGCTATTATATCCAAAAAAGCTATGGGCTGAAGCTGGAGTAAACAATAGGTACATTTTAAAATACTGGCAATCGCTACACAGGTTGCCTTAAAAAATAATTTAAAAAAAAATCCATACAACTTATGCAACGTGACGATAAAAAAATATTTACGCTTTAAGTGATTATTATCAGTTAAGTTGCAACTTTAATAAATTGTTCTGTTTTTTTTTTTTTGTAATTAGTTCCCGATAACCAAACATTCGGCTCTAAAATGAACTACATACGCCTTCTAACCTTTGTACCACTATTCCCGAAAATCTGAAAAATCCGCATTTTTACTTACTAGAAAGACTACTAGTCTATCTAACATCAATCACTTCACGAATTATAGGAGTAATTGAACCCTAGAAATATGTTGTTTATGGCATGGCTACAGATCTTTATGCGTGACCCGGCACACACTTGACCAGTCTTTTTTTACCTTAACCTGCTCATCATTTTTTACCTGTCATGTACACTGTTATCTTCACCCTTCACTCTTCACAAAATTTATGTGCATTTTCACATTAAATACAAATACAAACTATTTCTTATTTTAAATAATTTTTATTTTCTAAATTTTTGTAATTACTTAGCAATTTTTCTGTTTTTTTTTTTGAAAGGGATACAGAGATCCACTTTCCTCCTTGTAGTGTATGGTCGTTGGTGCTGATCCCCAATCCATTTATGAGATTTATTTGGCTGCTGCAGTGGCGGCTTTCGGACATATTTTGCAGTGGGGACATTGAGCGGCGATGGTATTTTTTTATCGTTAATTAGCGGTTAACTAAAAAACATGACAATATACTTACGCTGTAAAAAGGAAACTTGCTTCAGCGTTAACAAATGAGGGCGTAGTCTGTTTCCGCATTACTTAATAATTATCTATGTCTTTCTCCTGAAACTACACAATGTATACAGTTACAATCAAATTTGACGGCGGATCCGAAAGTAGGCACAAGTCACGTCGCAATAACTAGTTCTAGGTGTAGCGGAACGCAGTTGAGCGAGGGGAACATGACTGTATCTGCGCAAGTACGCTTATAGTGTTGTATTAAGATCCACCATAAAATTTGACGCGAATTGTACCACGCTTGTGAAACCTAGTAATTGCTATGCTAGCCTCAGTTGATTTCATGGTCCGCGGATCGGAAATGGAGCGTTCCTTAACCGTAAAATTACCATCGAGAAATACTTATTGCAAAGTATTTTGTATATAATTAAATATAACCTCTCAGAAAATTATATTAAAAAAAATTATAATCAGAACGTTGTTGTGGGTAATCAGTTGATTTAGATCAGGCTCAGTTTCACTGGATTTATAGTTTCCTCAAACTTTATGGCGGATCTGAATACAACGCTATAAGCGTGCTTGCGCAGGTACAGTCATGTACCCCTCGCTCCACTGGGTCCCGCTACACCTAAAACTGGTTACTGCGACGCGACTTGTGCCTATGTTCACGTCCACCATAAAGTTTGATTGGAATTTGTACCTCGAAGAAACTTAATTGTGAGCGCTATATCCAAAATCAAATGTAGGAGAAACGAGGGAAATCACCTAAAACGGGTCGCACGTGAAACTCGGTCACGTGGTACAAATTTTATAACCCGATTCAAATTAATTACTCACTTCCCAATCACGACGAATATTGATTCGAGAATCGCGTGACTTTAGTGGCTGATCCATAGTTGATTTTCTAATTATATAAGATATATGGTGCGAGGGAAAACGTATTATGAGAACCTCGAAGGTGATTTGTTTTCTATGAATACGTACATATACAGGGTGGAATTTTAACGACCATCCAAAAAAAATCTGGATGTTAGGTATCACCAATAGACCTCATTATGTAAATAATAAATATAGGTTACATTTTTATAATAAATTATATTATATACAGTGTTATTTTATAACGTTTGGTTGCCTTTTTTTCGCGACGTGCCCGAGACGTTAAAACCAAAATGAGGCGGAACGTGCAGCGGGCATGAACGGTGACTAGAGTTATTGGTTTTTTCGGGAAAGGTTTGTGTAGTCGTGTGTATCTCAATATTTTTCTATTAAACGATACTAAAAAGAAACAAGAAAGCCACTTGTTTTTTCCCAAAGATCATTATATTAAAATTTGGATGGTTGTTAAAATTTCACCTTGTATGTGCCCCAGGTTAATTGTGAGATCCGTGAACCAACCAACCAACAAGATAGCTCATAAGTTCACAGATTTACACTTTCGGACACATACAAACTTGCCGGTGATAAAAAATTCCGTCGGAAACACAACAGTTTTGTTTTGTCTATATGTGTTAAAACAACTTGTATGTGTTAATGCCATATATGAGAAGACAATACAGTTAAGAAAAGAATAAAGTTGCCATACCACATAATTACTACGATAAAGTCTATTCAAATATTTCTAAAAGTTTGTAACAATCGCGAATGTACTGATAATATGTTACTTATTCAGGAAACTCATAGAGTGGTGGAATATTAAGAATTTATTTTTTTCCATGTATCAACAATCGTTTGTCCCGCATTAAATGTTCAAAATTTTACATTTGCACTTTTCAAAATCCTTGTTCATCGGTTCTTTTAGCCTGTTGTACTTTATTTCTTAGTAGCCATTCCTTACACTTAATAATCAGCTGATGACCCCGCTCGGTACAATTTTTGAAATTGGTTACATTTTAAAGTTGAAAATAAATGTTGAATTTCACTTTACGTATATTTGTAACTCTATGTCTTCAACATGTGTCATTAAGTTAATTTTGACAACGGAACCCTTTCACTGTGCGTACACCGAAACGCACTAAGCCTATTCTTTCTTGCTGCTTTCTCCCTAAAAATAACAACTCAAAGATGTTTACGTAACATTATGTTCAATCATAATTTGTTCTAGTTTATTTTTAGATGTATAAGCGTTCAAAAGAAAACACAAACATATAATAAGGTAAACAGACAAACTTAAAATGTTACGTAAACATCTTTGAGTTGAAATTTTTAAGGACAAAGCAGCAAGAAAAAATAGGTTCAATGCGTGTCAGTGTACGCACAGTGAAAGAGTTCCGTTGTCGAAATCAACTTTAATGGTTAAAATTCAAATAATATCTCAAAAGCCACTGAGTACGTTTCAAGCAAACTAATGTGCATTGAGCCCTATTTCCCCTTCGTTACTTACTGTCGCTGTTCGTGTTGACCTTCTCCACAGTTCGGTGTATATACCTACCTTCTCCGCGGTTTACGACGTTGTAATAGTTCAATTGAATAGCGTTCGTTCTAGTCTTACCATTATATTATTTCTACTTCTATGACAGATTAGGATAATGCAAAAAAAATCCGCGACGGGACCTCCGCCTCTTCAATACAAAACGTATCGAAGAGGCAATCGAGCGGAACAAAGATTCAAAAGTGTTCGTTCAGCAGCTTGGTAGAAGCCAACTGGCGAAGCTCAGGTCTAGCGACAACAAAATCGTCTCCTCAAAACCAGAGATTCTCGCTAAGATTGAGACTTTTTATAAAAAACTCTATGCCGTACATGCACCTCCCCCTGCAGCCCGCGACAACAGCGATCGGAGAGCTCCGCTGACCCGACACTATACAGGTGACATTCCCGACGTCAGCCTGGGCGAGGTCAGATTAGCTCTCAGACAGCTAAAAAATGGCAAAGCACCCGGCGTTGATGGCATCACGACAGAGCTTCAGAAAGCAGGCGGGACACCAGTCCTGAAAGAGCTTCAAAAGCTATTCAACTCTTTCATACTTAGTGGTGTTGCACTGAGTGCTTGGAGTGAAAGTACGGTCATCTTATTCTTCAAAAAAGGAGACAAAACGCTCCTTAAGAATTACAGACCGATCTCACTCCTCAGCCACATGTACAAGCTGTTTTCGAGAGTCATCACAAATCGCCTCGCCCAAAGATTTGACGAATTTCAGCCCCCTGAGCAGGCCAGGTTTCAAAAAGGCTACAGCACCGTCGACCACATGCATACGCTGAAGCAGATTATACAATAAACAGAAGATTATAATCAACCTCTTTGCCTAGCGTTTGTGGACTACGAGAAAGCCTTCGACTTCGTCGAGACTTGGGCTGTTATGGAATCCTTGCAGCGATGCCGAACCGACTGTCGTTACATTGAGGTGTTGAAGTGTCTATTCGAAGCCGCGACATTGACTGTCCAGGTCCAGGACCAGCGAACGGAACCTATTCAATTGCGAAAAGGAGTACGACGATGTTATATCCCCGAAACTGATCACCAACGCATTGGAAGATGTTTTCAAGACGCTCGACTGGAAATATTGTGGCATTAATGTCAACGGCGAATACATCACTCACCTCCGTTATGCTGACGATATAGTCATCATGGCAGAGTCGCTGGAGGAGCTCAGCGGAATGGTCGACGGCCTCAATGTCGCATCTCGGCGGGTGGGACTCGGGATGAACTTGGACAAGACGAAAGTCATGTTCAACGAACATATCCTCCCGAGACCAGTAACCGTAGAGGTTGTGCAAGATGATGTCTATTTAGGACAGATTGTCCAGTTAGGCAAACACAACTTCAACAAAGAGGCCGACCGAAGAATTCAGCTGGGCTGGGCTGGTTTCGGGAAGCTTCGTCATCTGTTCTCGTCGCTACTACCATAATGTCTGAAGACCAAGGTCTTCAACCAATGCGTCCTACCCACAATGACGTACGGTGCCGAAACATTGACTCACACAGCAGGACTGATCCATAAATTCAAAGTCGCTCAGCGTGCTATGGAGCGGGCTATGCTCGGTGTTTCTTTGATGGATAAAATCAGAAACACTGAAATCCGTCAAAGAAACAAAGTTGTCGACATAGCCGAAGCGATTAGCAAGCTGAAGTGGCAATGGGCCGGTCCCATTTGCCGTAGAACTGATAACCGATGGGGTAGACGAGTTCTCGAATGGAGGCCACATACTGGAAAGCGAAGCGTTGGACGCCCCCCGGCCAGGCGGACAGATGACCTGAAGCACGATACCGGGGGTAGTTGGATGCGAAAGGCGGAGGACCGTGTGTGGTGGCGAGCCTTGGGAGAGGCCTATATCCTGCAGTGGAGAGACACGCGCTGATGATGACGATGATGATGAAAAAAAATTGCTAATCCCTTTTAAAAAATTAACAAAATGTTTTTATATTAAAAAAATAATAATGATATTTATAGCCCCTCCTTCAAAGTCGTATCGTTTGTTACAATGGAAACGTGCCACATGATTTATTTAGTATCGTAGCATAATGATGACTCTATATTTTTCGCACACCTCACTTAAATATTCGGAATATGTAAATTTAATCTATCTATTCGTTAACCTTCGTCCTGTCTATTGCAAGAGAAAACCCTCTCAAAATGTATTTATTGGAACACACTTTCTCTACACCAGCCACGTCGACTACATGCTTAACACTAACATTTAGCCTGTCTTCTGCCACTGCTGAACATAAATCACAGCTTCCATAGTGACGCCTTTTAAATACCAGATTTATTACCAGGCTGAAGATCTTGCTGTTGGTTGAATGTAGGCAGATAATCATCTTACATTGGTGTGAAATCGACGACATATGTTTCCATATAAATATTTCAACGTGACATTTCAAGCCTATTCATTAAACATTGATTGTAACAGCCATAGTGTGTCATTATAGCCCGAGTTCAGCGAACCTGTTTCAAATATATAAGGCTGTGAGGCCGTAGTTCGAATGCGGGCATGTACCAATGAGTTTTTCTGACTTAAGTACACAACTATCATTGTCTCCGCACCTCGGAGAGCATGTTAAGCAGTCGGTCACGGTTGCTGTCAATAGATGACGGTTGTTACCATCACTGGAGCAGCGTAGTGAATTTAAGCTCCAAGCGCACTCACCATGGTGGGAGGCCTAAACCCCTGCAGTGGGGTATAATTGGCTGATAGAATGAAAAGGAATGGAATAGCCATAGATAGTGAAAAAAATAATATATTTTGGACGACACATTGTACAAAACAGGTAACACTAACACCTGCAGTTGTTAATCCACATAAAAAAATTAGGGAAAGTGACTCCCAGGCATAAAAGCAAGAACACTCTGGCTAAGAAATTTGCTCTCGTGGTTCGGACTTAGTATCGGCATGTTATGAAGAAAAATAATATGATAAGTACACTGAACTTCGAATTAGTACTTCACTTCACTTCATCAGCCCATTTTTACCCCACTGCAGGGGCTTAGGCGTCCTCCGGGGTGAGGGGGGCTTGGAGCTTAAATCCACCACGCCGCTCCACTGCGGATTGGGGATTGTAACGATCGCCATCTATTGATAGCGTCCGGGATCGACTGCTTAACGTGCTCTACGAGGCACGGAGTAAGTGATAGTTATGTACTAAAGTCATAAAAACTCATTGGTACACGCTCGGATTCGGACCATGACCATATGGCCTTATAAATTTGAGACATGTTCGTTGCGCTTTGTGCTATCACGACATATCACGACACGAATTAGTTCAATAGACGAGTAATGCTAACCGTTTGGCTCGAGAACCAAAGTTATCACATTGGGTTGTGTCTGTAGGTCTTAGTGTATTATATTATATATACCCGTCACAACTAAATTACATATGTGTTTATTAACGTATTTAAGATAGTGGAACAAGAAATAAAACAAGTTTCTTGTGTGGAGCCTTCTCAATTTTTACAATTAGAGTTTCTTTTTTAATTTTTATGATGCCCGCAAAATTACCTAACATATATTCACAAGACAGACAAAATAATGGACAAACGGTCAACGTAGTTTTGGTAACAAAGTTCTGTTTGCGCCCATAAAGTGGGAAACCCTAAAAATTAAAATTTAAAAATAAAGAAATATTATTACTTATTATATTATTATTACTATTGACAATTTATTGAAAATATTTTTAGCACATTACCATAGATATTTACTGAGTATTGTAGAATTTTATCATCACTTTTTATTTTCGTTATTTAACTGACCTTCAGACATAGCAATATTATAGTGGACTGACCGCACTGATAGATTGGCTGAGTGGTTAGAGATCCTAACTGCGGAGCCAAGGGTAGCGGGTTCAATTCCCGCCCAGGACAAATATTTGTGTGTATGAACATGTCTATTTGTTCCGTGTCTGGGCGTAAAATATATATATAAATATATTATAAAGAATATTAAAGTATGCATATCAGTTGTCTAATAGGTACCCATAATATAATCTAGACTAGACTAGATGACGCTGTGTGGAATGTCCCAAGTATTCTAGAAAATATACTATTATATGAAAACATTTTCCTTCAAGTTACTTGGTACTTGAAAATGTATTGTTATAATAAAAACAATGCACGTGGAAATAAATTTAATTTATCAGAATTAGGGTAGTAGGTAGGTACATCACCCAGCAAGGATCACCAAGGAAACAAATCATGAAGTCAGCAAACAAGATCTGCTCTTTCAATAATCTATTTCTAATGTATTTCACACGTGGACAGTGTGGAAGCGTTGCAAAAACATGGCAACTTTAGTTTATACACGTATAATAGTTGCGAGCACCTGTTATTAGCTTATGTTTGTAGTGTTTGTGATCCACTTATTGTTAATTGGCTATCCAAATAAAATAAAATAAAAAGTCAGTATGAAATCAAAATATCCAGATAATTTATGAATAAGTATACCTATCACACGAATCAAGAATCAAATAGTAGGTACCTAATTGTGGTTATTGGAAAAGTTAGTTTTATCTGTGGTTAAAAATTTAGGAGAAACGACTCCAATACATTGCACATTAAATTCATTCAATGATTTAGCCTTAAATCGACAAAAAGCAGTATAAATAAAATTACTGAACCAATAGTTTTTGCATACATAGCACCGATTTGAGCGAAACGCATTTAGAAAAAATAAATAAAAACATGAACAATTATATCGCTTTGTGTAGTCAAACCTGTCTATTCAGACATTATGCGGTCAGTGGAATGCTTTTGTGGTGAGTTTTTACGGGAACAAGTCTATCGATGGGTGGTGGTTTAGGGAAGAGATCGGGATCGGGTTATCGACACTTTTAATTTATTACGATGTTTTTAGATTTATAGTTTGATTGGTAACATAAATAAAATTTCATTTTGAACGAAACATAAGACAACACAAATAGAACAGCAAAGTTAGAAAAAGTAGAAATTATACTACACCTGTATTGCGTTTATTCTAATAAACCATTTTAAAATTAAATTCTTTTACTTGAAATCTTTGTTAAATAAATCAAATGGCAAGTGCTTTAGTGATGTGACCAGTCAACTGTATATCGATAGTTTACTTAGGTAATTGCGGATTTGGTCTGGAATAAAGCCTTATAATAATAAAAGAATAAAGCGTGATAAAATAAAATGGATTATACATACATATTTTATTCGAAGCAATATATTTTTGGGACTAAAATAAAATCTTGTCTAGATTTTCACGTGTATTATTCAATTAGCACATAAAAATGTATACATGATATAGATATGTATCCTTTGACGTTTGCTTAGCAACCTTTTTCCATTTTATTAGTGAACAAACGTTAGTCTTCATCTCAAATCAAATATTAAAAATCCGTGAAGTGTACGAAATGAACTTTAACTCCTTTGATAATAGTTGACGGACCTAAAAAAAAACTAAATTTAGATGTCCTAAACATATACTAATTAACAAATCAATTTTTACGCAAAAACAGCGGTTTTAAATATTTTTAGCTTTAAAACACTGGTCAAGTGCATATCTAGTCACACATAAAGTAAAATTCTGGAGCCATGATAACATCAAAACCTTATGATAAATAATAATCGTGAGTTTATTCTCAGTTGAACGACGCATTCATTTTATTTACCATATCTTGTGAATCAGTCAGCCTAATAATATCGTCATAATTTCTTAGTAGGTAAGTTCGTACTACCAACTATTACAATGGAATTTATCAGATTTTTCGGAACAGTGGCTTAAGAGTTAAGGAAGCGAACATGCAACTTATATAAAAAGACCACCTTAAGACCAATTTTTGTAAACGGAATATTATTTTTATTTTGGAAAAACCATCAATAAAACATTGTAATGATTTTAAAATTGCTATTAAACGATACTCTATTCGAAAGGGTTAGTAAAAATCTTCGATACGATATTTTTTTAAATATTTTATATTTAAATGCCTACTTGTATACGGTTACAAACATGTATCGTATTACCATACCTTATATCAGTTTTATAACACTAATACTTTATGAATAAACTAGCTGTGATATATGAAAGATTATGGCAAACAGTAAGACAGACGAACGGACACGGAGAAACACTGAGGGTTCTTTGCCGAACTGCGGAAACTCTATACAGAGAATCCCTGTTCCCTTTTCACCACGATAACATGAAATGTAATCGATTTATCAATAAAATACGTCACAGCACTAGCCATAAACTCCGCGCCAGGTGTTCTGAATCCGTGGTTCAGAATATACTTTTAACAAAGACCTCCTTTCATTTGGTGAATAGGTCGGCGGCGTTCCGAGAAATCGGCCGTATACCGAGGTCATTACTGGCTGAATATAGATGAGCCAATAATATTTATTAAAATAATAATCATAGTAACGATATGGTAATGGAATGTCTAGCTTGGGTCTTCGTCTGTCGGTCTTGATTTAAAAAAAAAAACCTTTTCGAAATATAATAATAATACCTGGGACATCCCACACAGCGTCATCTAGTCCCATTGTAAGCAAGTATTACGCTTGTATTATAGGGTACTAGAAAACTGATAGACATACCTAAATATTCTTTTTTTAAATTATACATACATATATGTATAGATAGCTACTTTTACACCCAGATACGGAACGAATAGACATGTTCATGCACACAAATATTTGTCCCGCGCGGAAATCGAACCCGCGGCCCTTGGCTCCGCAGTTAGGATCTCTAACCACTCGGCCAATCGGTCCGTCAAATGGATTAGAAACACTTCGCTACGAAACCTGTAAGCCAAAAGCAAGCTAATTGGCCTATGTCAGATGCTAGATCGGATAACGTTTTGGACTATTTTTGCGGCTATCTGTTATGTATATTTATTTATTTTTATTCTCTTTTAATAGGAAAAGTTGTATGTTTGTATAGACAGATGTATAGACATCTGTCACTCTAAGAGATGATTTATTTGCTTACATGTGTGTGTTTACAAGGTTCACCTGGATTAGGCGAACCTTTTTTAATGGTTAGTCAAGAAGTCCATGACCAGTAATGATCCCTACCAGCTAGTTGTGGGTGTGTAGGCGCGTGCACTTACTTACTTGCATATGAAACCTTTTCACTTCGTCGAAATTTTTCGACCGTCTCATGCAGGCTTGTCTTTTTCAGGTGTTTTTAAATTGTTGGCATTTGCTAAATATGCCGCCAATTCGATCGACATATACACAGAGATTTTTTATTACTTCCCAAATTTTTGCTAGGTGTTTTGTAAAGACTCCATTTATGAAAAAATTATGGAAGACAATTTTCACATTAAAATCTTTTTCCCGGAAGAACTATCAATACAGCGTGGTTACGAAGTCAATAAATACTGCGCACGAGAAAGTGACAAGCGAGTGTAGCTAGGAAAGGGAACCCGTCGACGGCCGCCGACCGACAAAATCGTCAGTAGCCCACATATCCTCACGATAATACGATAACTTTGTGGCACCATATCTCAATATTTTATTAATAACTAAAAGAAAAATCACGTATTGTATAATTTTCACCAAAGCTTAATATTGAAACCACCCGTTATATTTCGAGGGTGCCCCTTACCGACCATTCGATTGCACACATCCACTAACCCTATAAATTTTTTTCACGCTACTTCCATTAATTTTTTCCAAAATGCTACCTGACAATTTTTCCATTCTTGTCTATTAGTAATCTCCATTTCAATTTGCTACTAAATTTCTCCACGGACAAAACCGCCAACTTCCACTAGTATTATACCATGATACGCTGAAAGTACGAATTTGCGTCGAACAAACAACCTTTGTGGATAATAAATGACCTAAATCTAGTACACCTGGGATGGGATAAGCTAGCTCTATGGTAATAAGTAATGAACGTATTACGTTCCTCATCACTTATTAATGTTGTAAAAGATTTATTTTTAATTTTACTGTTAATAATAACACCTGGGACATCCCAAATAGCGCCATCTAGTCACAAATAAGCAAGTATTATGCTTGTATTATTGGGTACTAGACAACTGATATACACACTTAAATAATCCTTTTTAATATATAATATATACATATACAGGTTGAGGTTTTAATGACAAGCCAAATTTTAATATAATGACCTTTGATAAAAATCCATTGGCCGTCTTGTTCCTTTTTAGTATCGTTCCATAGGAAAATATTCATTTAAGGCTACGTAAATCTTTCCCAAAACTACCAATATTACTAGTCACCATTCACGAGGGCGCCAGTGCACGTGCACGCGCCCCGCCCATATGCCCAATGCCCCGCCCATATGCCCAATGCCCCGCCCTTTCGTATGTAAATAAAAGGTAGCCAATTTTTGTTAAAAAATATTCAGGACATAATTATTGATCATGAATATTTGACCTATATTTTTATTTACGTAATGAGGTCTATTGGTGATACCTAAAATCTAGAAAAATTTTGACTGGTGACTAAAATGTCATCCTGTATAGATACTTTTACAGGCAGACACGGAACAAATAATAATAATATTTTTACGGTGTCTAGGCGTAAAATATTTATATATATATAAATATTAACGATTATATATGCATTGCAAGCCTACACACACTGGCAGGCATATAAAATATGAAACAAGCAACCAACTGGCTGGAAGACAGAGAAAGCAGATATGAATTCGAATATATTAGAAGAATAGTAGAAAAACAATAGAGAGTCAAGAGTGGATGATCGCCTTTGATAGAGATAAGGGTCAGTAAGAGTGCTAAAGCCTTTACAAAAGTTTATACTATACGATCAGCCCCTTAATGCCCCACTGGAGGGACTTAGGCCTCCCCTCAGGATGAGAGGGGTTGGAGATTGATTCCCCCACTGCTCCAGTGCGGGTTGGTGGATTTTAACGACTTAAGGGACCGACGGCTTAACGTGCTCTCCGAGGCACAGAGTCAGTGATAGTTATGTAGGTATTTAAGTTAGAAAAAACTTATTGGTACATGTGATGTGATTCGAACCACGGCCTTCTAAATAACAAGCGGACTTGCTACCACTCAGCTATCACGATACTGAATTATAAAGAATATTACTTGTTTATTTTAGTTTAATATTTTTAAGGAAAACTAACAGCTAATTAAACAAGCCAAGATAAGTTTCCACAAATTGACAATTATATCATTTGTCTAGTATTTATAATACAAGCTCTATTTACTTTGGGACCAGATGGCGCTGTATGAGATGTCCCAGGTATTATTATTATTGACGACCGCTTAACGTAGTGGGTAGTGACCCTGCCTACGAAGCTAGAGGTCCCGGGTTCGAATCCCAGGTCGGGTCAGTATTTATACGATGGATATTGATACTGGTACTGGGTCATTGTTGTTATAAACAATGATCCAGTACCATCAAACAGGCACCTACCAATATTGTTATTAAAAGCGAGAAATTGGACCTTGTGGATTCTACTGTATTCTTAGGAATCACATTGGACGCGAAATTGCAATGGGATCCTCATATCACTAACTTGGCGAGAAGGCTCGGTTCTGCAGCTTACGCTGTAAAAAGGATTCGTTTCCTTTCGGACATAGAAACCGCGAGGTTGGTGTATTTCAGTGGTTTCCATAGTTTAATGACTTATGGCATTCTGCTGTGGGAACACTCTGCTGATGTTAATACAATCTTCGTGTTGCAGAAGCGAGCTGTTCGAGCAATTTATAAACTGGGACCTAAAGTTTCACTTAGAGAAAAGTTTAAGGAAATTAATATAATTACATTGCCATCTCAATATATATTTGAAAACATTATGTACGTAAAAAAAATTTTACATCATTTAAAAAAAATAGTGATCGGCATAATGTTAATACAAGAAACAAAGATAAACTTGCTAATCATGTCAGCCGCCTCAATAAAATCACGAAATCTTTTAAAGGGCAATGTATACGCTTTTACAATAAGATCACAGATGACATTCAAGATCTACCCCTTAATAAGTTTAAAACTACACTAAAACGAAAGCTTTATGCAAAAGCTTATTATAAAGTATCAGACTACTTAAATGATAAAAATCCATGGGTGTAAGCCGCTCACCTATCAGTTTGTGTCAATAATATTATTCTTTAAGCACTTATTGTTAAAATTTTTTAAATAATTTTGTTAAAAAGAGCGTCCCGAGTTTCTTGCGCATTCTTCTGAGAGGAACCAGCATTTTTGAATGCGCTTTTGTGGTCACCTTCTTCCACAAAGTAATAAAATTCACTCTTATGACGTATTTCAAGATTATGTTACATAACTATGAAATAAAGATATTTTGATTTGATTTTGATTTGATATACGTATGTGGTGTCTTCGCTTGGTACCCAAAATACAAGCTAATGCTTAGTTTGGAGCTTAGACGTTGTTGTCATGTATACGTTATTATTATTATTAAAAAATACAAAACAAAGTTGGTTTGGATAACTATAATTTGTAACATAAAAACGAAGGCCGATCATCGAGATGGCAAAACTTCATAAAGCCCTTTGTAACGATTGGGCATCGGTTGGACATGAAAGCAAAAAAAATAGAGAATAACTGTATTACAACTGTAATATAGTTTGAATCAAGGAACATTTATTCACTGTCTCTTTCTATAGAAGCCCGCATTTCGGACTGGCTTGCTTTCTCTATTCTATTACCTATAGGAGGCTGGTAGTGGTAGCTATGACACACAGTACGTACCTAAGTGTCGGATTATATTGGACGAAATCATCGCCGCGGCTTAGTGGTCGGTTTCACCGGAAACGAGAGGCGACAAACATCTGAAAACAGGTATGCATACAAACGGGACGCAACTAAGAAACAGCCTGGAGTTATTTCATAACGTATTTCTTCATTGCTGTCATAAAAATCGAATGAATAACATCGACGATAATTTATAATGTACTGAGTTTCGGGAATATCCCGTCGAAATGTAAAAAGGATAGCTTGTATTATGGGTATTACAAAACTGATAGGTATATATATATAGTATACATATGATACCAATTCTTTATAATAGGTATATAGTTACAATATATACGGAGGACCGTGTGTGGTGGAGAGCCTTCGGAGAAGCCTATATATCCTGCAGTGGAGAGACACGGCTGATGATGATGACGATGATGATAATATATACGATATACTAGATACTTTACACTCAGACACGGAACAAATAGACATGTTCATGCAAAATTTATTGTGAGCGGGAATCGAATCCGCAACCTTTGGTTTTGCAGTTAGGGTTTCTAACCACTCAGCCAATTGGTCAGTCAAGAAAGGAAATCTCATGCTCGTCCGTTTAGGTAAGGTGACCCATTTGACGCTACCACGTCTATCTCAAATGGTAGTGTAAAACTGCATTTCTAGCTATTGACCTTTTTAAATCAACACAAAACTTGCATGGCATTGATATACCAATTTAACTGGATGTGCCGTCTGCGTTTTAAAGAGTCCACGCAGGAAGCCTACCAAAACGCAATAAGTCTACCAATCGGCTTTTAGTCAGTGATATGACCTAACGACGACGAACAAACGTGCTCGATGCCGAATTGTGTCGTAAAAAATTGTAAAAACTACTCGTCAAAAACGCAGAAAAAAGATGAATATCGTTTTTATGGTAATTAAACATTTTAATTTAACATTAGTTTACGCCTGCAGACGGTTATTATTATAATTTGAACATACCAGGATTTCATTCTCGTCAATTTTCGTAAGCAGATGTCCAACCCGTAATAAACAGTGGTAAGTCTAAACACACACACATATCATCGGCCGATGATGTGTTAGAACAAGTCTATTCTAAAAGGTCTTATATTAGAATGTCTCTCAGCGAATATATGCCATAAGCGTTACGAATAAAGCTTATTTTCTATACTTATCATAAAAAAAGGTATATATAAAGTAACAAACTATAATACGCACGTTGCGGACGCTTATATTTTACTTTTGTTTGCCAACTACGAGTATCTATTAGAATTAGTAAGTCAATGCTGTATGGCGTAAGGTTTAATTTGGGACTTCAGTAAATAATGGCGCTTGTATTTTAAATTTAAAATGAAATGTTTATTGTTTAAAGAAATGGGGTGAAATATCGCAAATGATAATAGTTTGGTTTCAATTTAAAACACCAGAAAATAATGAACCTGTTATGCAACGATCGATAATGTAAGAACAGTACCAAGCAGAGTTTACAGACAATGCCTGTACACACAAACACCCTGGTGAAAAAGGCGTGAGCTTGGGCATTTATGTACCTATGATTCAGTCCATAATTCTAGCTTAAAATCCGATAGCCAACGATGAATTTCATTCGAAAATTCTATCTAATGTAATCTATAGAAGAATCTAATCTTTGGGTTTTTGAAAATGAGGTCAGTTTCACGGTAATTTACGGCGTAAAACGGAATTCCCAGGAGCGGTATAAAAGATGTCGGTCCATGAGACTTCTTTATGCGTCCCCGGAGTAAACAGATTTTAATGTACCCCCGAAAAGAGTGATTTATTTTCGGTACACTGGCGTAACATACGACACTGATTTACAATCCAACCTTATTCATATACGACCTGCTTGCTTGCTAATTAAAACTGCAAATATCTACAAAAATCTGTCTATAAAACGAGGAGACATGCCTGGTCGTGACTAACTGGCTAAATTAAATCTAAAAGTCAGAGGAGACTGCAAATGTTCTTTGATCGAACTCCGATGTTCTGGTTATAAGCCCGTGTAACTTTAGGATTGGTTGGTTGAGGTTAACCAGCTCTGTGCATATGAGTCATTTTCATTTCTATTTAAGGTAATAGATGCCGGTGTCACTTCACTGACTCTTTATAAAAACATGGTTCTGTAGTAAGTACGTGTCGTGCCAGCCGAGCGGAAGCGAGCCCGATTTTTTTAGAAGGCCGCGGTTCAAATCCCAGGGCATGTAGGTACCAATGAGTTTTTTCTAACTAATGTACACAACTATCACTGACTCTGTGCCACGGAGAGCACGTTAAAGTGTCGGTCCCGGTTAGTTAATTAGAATCAACCAACCCGTACTGGAGCAGCGTGATGGATTAAGATCTAAGCCCTTCATACCGAGGAGCGGCCTAAGCCCCATGCAGTGGGGCAATAATGGGTTGATAGCAGCGCATGGTGTGCTCTGTAGTCGCTTTGCTATAAAACGAAATATCGTCGTTCGGTCGAGTTATGTCACCAAGTATTAAGTTGGATTATCAACTAAACCCGAAAATAGGAAAAGGGTGTAGAAAACAAAGCATTGAAGACAACAAAATTAAATATGTAAACGACCTTGGACGCTTCGAAAAATGAGTTACTTGTACACAATTATTTTGTACTTTATTTTATTTGTATGACAAACCAACAGCACAAATAACTTATAGTTAATAATAATAATAATACATAGGACTTCCCACACAGCGCCATCTAGTCCCAAAGTAAGCAAGTATTATGCTTGTGTTATGGGTTACTAGACAGCTGATATACATACTTCAATATTCTTTATAATATATGTTTACATATATAAATATTTTTTTTTTACAAAGACACCACATACATATAACAACCAAGACCCGGTACCAGTATCAATATTCATCATATAAATACTGACCCGACCTGGGATTCGAACGAGATAGACATTATTTATTCAAAAGATTTTTTTCTAATGTACATTTCTTTTTCTACCGTTTGACGATACACGACATGTAGCATTTTAAAATTTCTTCCACGCTTGCAGCAGCGGTATCACATATATTATACTAAACGAGACCAAAAAGATTTTCGTGTACCTTTTGATTATACTAGTGAATTGACAAGGTGTCATAATATCATGGTCTTCCTTCCTTCCTTTCTTTTTTCAGTCTGGGCTTATTAACCAAACTTATTAATGAACCTAGCTTTCCGCCCGCGGATTCGCCCGCGTGAACAACACAATTGTACCGGGACAGCTAAAGTAACGCTACGCTTCGAGACACTGGAAGAGTTTCTAGAACACTATGAAACTTAACTACCTGAGAAATCCCTATACTATTTTTCATCAAAATTCATTTAGCCATTTTAGCATGAATAATACCTATCAAACGATTAGTAGACTATGCTATTCCTGACAACCCTCTTTTCGTTCCTGCAAAATTTCATTAAAATCGGTTCAACTGTTTCGGAGATTAACTAGGAAGAACAGACAGACAAACAAACACACAAAAAAATTAGTTTATGTCACTCCTAGCAACCTCCTTTTTATGTCTGCAAAGTTTCATTGAAATTGATTTAGGCGTTTCGTAGAATAGCCATAACAGACAGTCAAACATACAAGCAAAATGAACCCTATGTCAGTCCTGAAAACGCTTTCTTCATGTCTGCGAAATTTCATGACAATCAGTTCAACCGTTTCGAAGATCAACTCAGACAAACAGACAGACAGACAAACGAAAATTAGCCTATGTTACTTCTGACAACCTTTTTTTCATGTCTGCAAAGTTTCATTGAAATTGGCTCAGCTGTTTAGGCGTAACAAATATATAAACAAACAGTCACTTTGGAATTTATTATATTTAGGAATTACAGTCTCTTGTTTATCTTGTCAGAGTTTAATTCGCCAAACATGAAATGAAATGAAATTTATTTATTTAATCATCATCTTAGACAATATAATTCTACCAATGACACCCATACTAGGCTAGGCCTGTCCTGTGGGAGTCAAAAATCAAATTGACAAAATGACACACTAAAGACTCATCATAGGTCCTCCTGTACCGCAAGTGGACGAGAGCTGCTGCAGCTCCAAAGTCGTTACATGTGTACGTAAATGAGTGAGGTGATGCATGTGGGTGTGTATGCGTGGGTGTGAGTGCTTGTGTTTGCGCGCGTGTGTGTGTGTGTGTGTGTATGTGAATGAGTGAGGTGATGCATGTGGGTGTGTAAGCGTGGGTGTGAGTGCTTGTGTTTGCGCGCGTGTGTTCGGTGTGTGTTTGGTGTGCGTGCGTGCGTGCGTGTGTGTGTGTGTGTGTATGTGAATGAGTGAGGTGATGCATGTGGGTGTGTATGCGTGGGTGTGAGTGCTTGTGTTTGCGCGCGTGTGTTGGGTGTGCGTCTGTGTGTTTGGTGTGCGTGTGTGTGTTTGTGTGTGTGTGTATGTGAATGAGTGAGGTGATGCATGTGGGTGTGTATGCGTGGGTGTGAGTGCTTGTGTTTGCGCGCGTGTGTTCGGTGTGCGCGCGCGCGCGCGTGTGTGTGTGTGTGTATGTGAATGAGTGAGGTGATGCATGTGGGTGTGTATGCGTGGGTGTGAGTGCTTGTGTTTGCGCGCGTGTGTTTGGTGTGCGTGTGTGTGTTTGTGTGTGTGTGTATGTGAATGAGTGAGGTGATGCATGTGGGTGTGTATGCGTGGGTGTGAGTGCTTGTGTTTGCGCGCGTGTGTTTGGTGTGCGTATGTGTGTTTGTGGTGCGTGTGTGTGTTTGTGTGTGTGTGTATGTGAATGAGTGAGGTGATGCATGTGGGTGTGTATGCGTGGGTGTGAGTGCGTGTGTTTGCGCGCGTCTGTTTGTGTGTATGTGCGGGCATGCGTGTTTGTGACTGCATGCATACTTGTTATGAGAGTCTGCATATTCCTATCGTAAGGTTGCGCATGACATAACATAGAGTAGATAATTTTAACAGCAGCGTTTGGTTTTAATAGTCATAAATGTTCAGTTCACAGTATCGAAGTGATATTACGCAATTTCGCGGGATTGAAACCGGCGTGCGGGGATTTCTTTGCACACTGAAACTCGGACTCAATTCGTATTTTCATGCCAAATAAACTAATTTCGTTGTATAGATAAAAAAATTAATACTAGTATATAATTTTGTAACATGTCTACCATAAAAATTTTAAATTTAATTTTCCTGTTGCTTCTGTAATTTTTTAATATTCGCATATAAAAAAAATAATTTACACATGTCGCTTATTTGCAATCTCACTTCAAATCAAATCAAATCAAATCAAAATATCTTTATTTCGTAGTTATGTAACATAATCTTGAAATACGTCTTAAGAGTGAATTTTATTACTTTGTGGAAAAACGTCACCACAAAGGCGCATTCAAAAATGCTGGTTCCTCTCAGAAGAATACGCAAGAAACTGAGGGACGCTCTTTTTAACAAAATTATAAAAAAAAAGAATTTTAACAATAAGTGCTTAAAGAATAATATTACTGAAACAAACTGATGGGCGAGCGGCTTACACCCATGGATTTTTATCATCTAAGTAGTCTGATACTTTATAATAAGCTTTTGCATAAAGCTTTCGTTTTATTGTAGTTTTAAACTTGTTAAGGGGTAGATCTTGAATGTCAGCTGGGATCTTATTGTAAAAGCGTATACATTGCCCTTTAAAAGATTTCGTGATTTACTTCAGCAATGTTTACCTCTCACAGAGTTTATTTCATAGGCACAAAGAGATCAGATAGCATCAATTTTACCATTTGATATTCAGTACACGCGTGCGTTAGTAATGTTTATGCATAAGGGCGCGTGTTACACATAAATATTAGGGCCGGATTAATATACTGTGATCTGTAAATGCCTATGTCTCGTATCGGATTCGTGATTGCGTTACGGGAACCTATACTGTTTGGATTTATTGTTGACGCAAACACTCGCGCATACCTCTCCATGTAAAGTTAAAAAAGTTCGGATTGGCAACGCAAGGGTCTCAATTTGATTAAAAGCTTTTTTACGTATATAAATATCTTCCGTATATATAAAAAAAAGCTATTATTATTGTAACGCTTTGATACACTTCATCTCTTAACTTGAAGCTGAAGTAGTAGATGATATACTTGGATTAAAATTAAATATTCTTTTTCTATTCTACTTAGAGTACAAAGCTAAAATACTGATTGGTGTCTTTCCCGGAATACTTTTATTTGTTTTTCATGTCATAATAACCTCATTCCACAGGCAAGTCAACCTTATAGACCATGCTTTGACAGGGAGTAGCATTCGCCAAGGCTATGTAGTGACACTACATAACTACGTCGCTAGTGAGCCGTCAGTTGGAAGCACGTCAGAAGCCATTAAATTGTCAATTTTGAACGAGCCAATGAAAACTAGCCGACCTCTCCCCGCAACCCGCCACTTTCTGGCGATTTCGTTTTCGTACTGACGTTTATTAAAGCGTGGTCTATAGGTTGACTGGTCTGGGCCTCATTCATATCTTTTAAATCAGCCGTTTACTGGTTTATTTTAAATACATTGAATTTGGTCTCATAAAGGCTTTACATAAGGTGCTTGAGTTATTTTAACAAATTTATCACATAGCAAATAAGTTGAGACACGGCGACTTAAAAGAATCGGCCCGCACTGTACACCTGCAGTGTATATTGGTGCGTCGCGTTTATACAATAAACCCACAAAGCGATTTGGAGGATATATAATTTGATTTTCTATTCTTTCATTGAAGTACTTCAAGTAAATCATTTGAGCGACCGCGCTGTCTAACGACCGCTCAGCCTAGTGGGTAGCGACCCTGCCTACGAAGCTGGAGGTCCCGGGTTCGAATCCCAGGTCGGGTCAGTGTTTATATGATGAATATTGATACTGGTACCGGGTCTTGGTTGTTATATGTATGTGGTGTCTTCGCTAGGTACCCAAAATACAAACTAATGCTTAATTTGAGGCCTAGACGTTGTTGTGATGAATACGTTATTGTTGTTATATTATTATTATTATTATTATTATTGTATATATAGTTGTCTTATAGCTAATAATGAATGCACATTTTATAATTTCAATTGTACTTATATTTAACGACCGCCACAAATGTAAAGAAAATAAAAAAAGTATTTTTATTTATAATAAAAGAAAATAACAGTAAGGATTTGCAAGTATATGTGGGAGGGTGTAGTGTGAATGTATGTTTCATCAGTCTATTAAAAACTAGTGGTGTACAAACAAAAGATAATTTAAAAAAAAAATAAAAACCGACTTCAAAAACATAAACTAAAAAGTTAAAAATAAAATTTTCACTTTAAAGAAAGGAGCATTATGAAGTATGAAGTATGAATGAATGAAGTAGGTTGGATGATTGAATTGGATGATTTAAAAAAAAAATTGACGCAAACACTCGCGCATACCTCTCCATGTAAAGTTGGATTGATGGATTGGATGATTTAAAAAAAAATCATCCAATTCGGTTCATAAACAACGAAGTTATCCCTGAACACACATAAAAAAAAAAACATATATACGGTCGAATTGAGTAACTTCCTTCTTTTTTGAAGTCGCTTAAAAAAATGGCGATCTAAATACAACGCTATAAGAAGGGGCTTTGCGCGTGTATTTTTATAACTATAATCTACGAAACTGTAATTGGAATGTTTAAAGAAACGTCGAAGTTTTGGCTCTATACAAACCTAGTTCTAACCCAAAGACACTATAATTCAAAACATACCAGGATTGAATTGCGTATTAAGCGTTTGCATGGGCGTTCATGCGCGCAGCCCCTTCTTAAGCGGGCTTGCGCAGGTAAAGTAATATAACCTTCGCTTCACTGCGTCCCGTTATACCTAAAACTGGATATTGCGACGCGACTTGTGCCTCATTTCGGATTCGCCATAAAGTTTAATTGCAACTGTACCTACCTGCTTACTGTTTATTAATTTCTCATCGATTCAAACCGATAATAACTTCAAGTTGTGATAGCCAGAGCCGCAGTAAACCTGTTTCAAATCTATTAGGCCATGTGGTCGTGGTTCGAATCCGGGCATGTACCAAGGAGTTTTTTTCTGTCTTAAGTATATTAACTGTCACTGACTCCGTGCCTCGAAGAGCACGTAAAGCAGTCGGTCCCGGTTGCTGTCAATAGATGGCGGTCGTTACATTCCGTCAACCCGCATTGACGACCGCTTAGCCTAGTGGGTAGCGACCCTGCCTACGAAGCTGGAGGTCCCGGGTTCGAATCCCAGGTCGGGTCAGTATATGATGTCGGTATATGATGAATATTGATACTGGTACCGGGTCTTGGTTGTTATATGTATGTGGTGTATATATTATAAAGAATATTTAGGTAGGTATATCAGTTATCTAGTAACCCATAACACAAGCATAATACTTGCTTACTTTGGGACTAGATGGCGCTGTTTGGGAAGTCCCATGTATTATTGTTATTATTGGAGCAGCCTGGTGTATTTAAGCTTCAAGCCCCCTCATCTTGAGGGTAGGCCTAAGCCTCTGCAGTGGAGTATAAAAAAAAGGCTGATGGAACTTAAAGAGAGTTAAAAAACTATTAGTAATATGCCTAATTATTTGAATGACATACGTACATACTATTTCGTAATCCATTACAATCACATTTTGTGTGAATTTAACTTAACAAATTTAACTTAAGTTAAAACTATTTGAATGTTCAATTAATTCATTGAAATTGATTTGTATCGGTGGCTTTTATTAAAACTGGAACAGACGTTGCAGGAAATTTAGACGGAACTGACGTCACGCGAAGAATTGAGCCGCGGAATTTAAATTGCGGAATAATTTAAGAATTTATGTACGGAATAATGAGGCAATAAAATTTCAGTTTCATTGTACGAATCAGCCTAGTACTGAAATAACAATATATCTCTCCTCTACACCAGCGATTGCATCTTTCTCAATCATATTTAACCTAATAATCACACTGTATCGACAATTCTTTGGAGAAAAATATTTTAATGTGAAAAAATTTGACCTACTTTAAAAAAAAAATAGTGTCTACTACCTTAAACCTAGAAAAAATTTGGTTAGTGACAAAAAAATCACTTTGTATGTCATAAGTCATCATCATCATCAGCCCATTTTTACCCCACTGCAGGGGCCTAAGCCCCTGGGCCTCCCCCAGGGTGAAGAGGGGGGCTTGGACCTTAAGTCCACCACGCTGCTTCACTGCGGGTTGGGAACTGCAACGACCGCCATCTATTGACAGCGTCCGGGACCGACTGCTTAACGTGCCCTCCGAACCACGGTGTCAGTGATATTGTGTACTTAAGTCAGAGAAACTCATTGGTACACGCCCGGATTCGAACCATAGCCCTATGGGGCCTTATAATTTTGAGACAGGTTCGTTGCGCTCTGGGCTATCACGACACCTCTGGGCTATCACGACACTATCACGACACTGGGCTATCATGTCATAAGTAACGTAACTTCAAATTCTGTTTCAAATTAGAAAAAAAAATAAGATCAAAACAGGCAGTGTACTTTTGATCTAATTACCATGATTTTAATAGTACAATTTCCAATGTTTTCTGAGTATGTTCGAATGTGCAAAAATTGTAAATTTTATACAGATTTTTGTATTTGTTTCCACCACAGACCAGTCAACCTATAGACAACGCTTTAATAAACGTCAGTACGAAAACGAAATCGCCAAAAAGTGGCGGGGTGCGGGGAGAGGTCGGCTAGTTTTCATTGGCTCGTTCAAAATTGACAATTTAATGGCTTCCGACGTGCTTCCAACTGACGGCTCACTAGTGACGTAGTTATGTAGTGTCACTACATAGCCTTGGCGAATGCTACTCCCTGTCAAAGCGTGGTCTATAAGGTTGACTTGTCTGTGGTTTCCACGAATATTGAAGTAGAAAATAATCAAGGCTGACTAAATAATCTATTCATCTATTTGTTGTAAAGTTTTTTTGTTTAATAAATAAAATTTAAATTTAAGATTTTGTATTTTGGACTGTGTAACTAGCTACACTTATAAGGAGGCCAACAGTTTTTATATGTGAATCTCAAAACAACATATCCGAAAGGTGTGGTGACAATTTCTTAACACATTACCTGTATGTATACGCAGCAACGGGCTCATAAATAAATATCGAAGTGTTAATTTCTATTCGGAACGCGCGTGCGTACGGATTAAATCGGTATTAGACGTTAACACTTCAACTGTCGACAGCTCTAAATTAGCTGCATGACACGTCGTAACACCTTTTGACATGTGATTACTTGAGACCGTATAGTTAACATCTGTTTCAGGATTTATAGCTGCATAATCTATTAGTTTTATTCATATATACAACATACATGGCTATATATCTATAAATAGTTCAGTTGGATGTTCTGAGTACGTATATTGATGTATGTTTAAATATATTAATGCTTATTGTAAGCAAGTATTATGTTTGTATTATGGGTACTATATGGTGCTAGTCGTGATAGCCCAAAGCGCAACGAACCTGTCTCAAATTTATAAGGCCCCATAGGGCGGTGGTTCAAATCCGGGCGTGTACCAATGAGTTTTTCTGACTTAAGTACACAATATCACTGACACCGTGCTTCGGAGGGCACGTTAAGCAGTCGGTCCCGGACGCTGTCAATAGATGGCGGTCGTTACAGTTCCCAACCCGCAATGGAGCAGCGTGGTGGACTTAAGCTCCAAGCCCCCCTCCTCACCCTGGGGGAGGCCTAAACCCCTGCAGTGGGGTAAAAATGGGCTGATGATGATGATGGTGATGATGGTGCTAGTAACTGAGCTGGGTATTATATCCAGTTCAGTAAACATGTTGACTGTCCATGGTTTATATGCAATGCATTTTTGAATCAGCTATGACGTTCGTGCATTACATGTAATGCATCGGGCATTACAAACTCTATTGGTTTTTGTGGGCTGGACGTATGGACTACAAAAAAAATATACTTTTGGTGGACGTATAGACAAGGATACAAGGAAATCAAAACGCCAATGTCCCGCAATTCTTTTCGATGCAATCATTTCCAATTATTATATTGAAAAAAATTTTGGACGTCTCGTGGTAGGCAAGTAAAATTTGCTTGGACAGTAAACGTGTTAAAATTTTTTGCCTTGTATCTCAGTTGTGACCACCGGACTTGATTATAACGGACTAGAAAACGCACGCTTGCAAACCTCGACGACTTAAAGCCGAGAAATTTCAACGTTATTTATTTTAGTTTTTATCATCGCTATTTGTTTTTTCATTCAGTAGTATGTAACTAGGTGTAACGGGTAATACACAAAACCATAAAAGTCCGAATTGACTAGAAGCCCACTTCTGCGCTTACCGTCTAACCACTTATATCAAGCTAGCTGGTGTAACCGTTCGGCGAGATGGCGAGTTTCAGTCCGGTTTTAGTCCGCTAGGTCCCCGCGCGCCAGCTTTCACCCCCGCGATATCGCATTCGACAATTTCGGTACCGTTAAGTGACATTTCTGGCTCTATTAAAACCAAATGTTGCTGTCAAAAGTACTTTATGACAAAGACAGACACAACATCTACGTAACCAATCGCGTGGGCCATACGCGGCGTCTCTTTTCCTCAACCCATGGTCAAATACGATAACTTTGATTTTCGAATTAAACGGCCAGAATTACTCCTCTACTAAAGTAATTAAAAGCTCAGTGCTTTGTTCAAAGCTTTGTGATACATGATGTAAAAGAAAGAAAACCTATTTTAACTAAACTGGGTCTAAATAAACATTTCTGAATTGATCAGTAAATATTTTTTTAAGACCACATGGTACAAGATACAAAAGGGCTCTTCCTATCTCGTGTTTCAACCCTCTGTTTTAGGGGACAAGGCATCACCGGTGGCCATGCAGCCTCGTCGCCGCAATCGCTCCTACGGCTTCTTTGCCTCCGCGGTTGTCTGAGGTTTTGAGGTTAGGAATTTGGAAAGGATAACGAGGTGGAGACGTAGGAGGAAAGGATACTGCTGTCGCGGAAATTACCAACTGTTAGGTTACACAGTAGCTCGAGGTATTTACTTGAATGGAATAAATATGTATATAAACATGTGGTGTCGTGATAGCCCAAAGCGCAACGAACCTGTCTCAAATTTATAAGACCATAGGGCCATGGTTCGAATCCGGGCGTGTACCAATGAGTTTTTCTGACTTAAGTACATAACTATCACTGACTCCGTGCCTCGGAGAGCACGTTAAGCAGTCGGTCCCGGACGCTGTCAATAGATGGCGATCGTCACAATCCGCAACCCGCAGTGAAGCAGCGTGGCGGATTTGAGCTCCAAGCCCCCGCCCATCACTCCGGGGGAGGCCTAAGCCCCTGCAGTGGGGTGTGAATGGGGGGCTTATGAAAATGAACAATAAATATGTAGATACCTGCCGCAATCCAGAGGCGAGGCCTAGGGGGCCGGAGGGGGCGACCCACATAGCATTGGAAATCATATTATAAGACACCATAGATAACTGCTGCAATCCAGTGGTGAGGGTAGTGAGGGGAACATATTGCAAATCATGTTCGCGAATAAGATAAAAATATCACCTAACTGTTCAGTTGTAACATAGATGGTTTGTAGATGGGTAGTATGGCCGTAGAGTCACACACACAACTATGTAAAAATAATCCTGTCACTTTTGTTGACATTGAACCACGAGGGTTCATCCAGACTCATTTAAGACAAAATCTATTTTGTCAATTACCGTAGCTGAGAGTGTTATCGGTTTTGGGAAATTATTATGTAACAAAATCAATATCCTGTAATAATTCCTGTGATTGATCTTATTAGTCTAGGGTTGTCAATATCGCATTTCGCGAGAAATAATTATTACTCTCTTAGAAATCTACACGCTTTGACGTTTAATTATCGCCTTTTACTTGTTGTTCTTGTATATACGTTTACGCATACTATAACAATATTGGATATGATACAGGCAACGTGTATTTGACGACCGCTTGGCCTAGTGGGTAGCAACCCTGCCTACGAAGCTGGGGGTCCGGGTTCGATTCCAGGTCGGGTCAGTATTTATATGATGAATATTGATACTGGTACCGGCTCTTGGTCGTTATATGTATGTGGTGTCTTCGCTTGGTACCTAAAACACAAGCTAATGCTTAGATTGGGGCCTAGACGTTGTTGTTGTGATGTATTGTCATATATAATTTCAATATACGATAATTTTTTTGTTGGTTCGTTGGAAAGTTGTAATAATAATATCTGCAACATCTCACACAGCGCCATCTAGTCTCAAAGTAAGCAAGTAGTATGTGTGCATAATGGGTTTATAGGTACTAAACAACTGATATACAAATTTAAACATTCTTTATATATACCTTAGTATATAAATACTTTTATACGCAGATACGGAAGAAATAAACGTATTCATGCACAAATATTTGTCCCGGCTGGAAATCGAACCCGCTACCTTTGGTTCTGGAGTTAGGGTCTCTAATTACACGGCTAATTGGTCAGTCAATAATAATAAGAATATCTGGGACATTTCACACAGCGACATCTAGTCCCAAAGTAAACAAGAACTTTATGTTAGTATTATGGGTACTAGACAACTGATGATACTTAAATATGATATTATGTATACATATACAGATAAGTACTTTTATACCCATATACGAAATAAATAAACCTGTTCACGCACAAATGTTTTTGTCCTGGGTGGGAATCGAACCCGTTACATTTGGTTCTGCAGTTAGGGTCTTTAACCACTAGGCCAATCGGTCAATCTAAACATAATGTATTAGATATTCTCGGCACAACATTGCAAACTTCTTCAATACAATTAATAACTGGCCAGTATCTAGTTACTTCTCAATCGTCTGACAAAAAATAAAAAAAATATAGAGAGTGTTACTCATGAAACACTTTTTACGAAAATGTTAAACAAGATATGTGTGCAAGCATTTTTTATATAAACTAAATTTTTTTCTTAAAGTTCTTGTTCATAGTACCTATTTCCAATAGCAGCCTGTATATCAGAACTTAGACAGTAGAATCAGCTAGATCGAGCTTTTCATACTTCGAGGCGGTCGAAAATCCGAACAAAATGACCAAACATTTTGATGACAAAACATTGGCGTATATTTTTTGCTCCCATTTTCGTGATCACGATTCGGTATATCTAGATACATCCACGCCTCTGTATAAGTAATTTTAAAATAAATGATTAAATATGACATATTACAAAGAAAACTTCGAATTGACTATGTAGAGCTTCGACAAGTTATTAAAGCGATACTTTGATGTGTTAATTCGATAGACGACCGTAAACCTGTACTGAGGTGTTTCGCTGATAAATTCAGTTCGAAGTCATTTCGATGTTTCAAATGTATAATTCAAATGTATAATTCAAATATATAATTACGCTCAAAGTTAGCGACCTCGGTTGTATATATACATATACATGAAAATAAATTGTTAGTGTATATATTTGGCAAAGTATAAATCGCAAATAACAGTAATAACACTGGCGACATCTCGCACACGACAATCTAGTTCCAAACTAGACAGAGCCTGTGTTATGGGTACTGGACAGCTGATATACATACTTAAACATTAAGTTGATGATAAAATACTTTCAATATAATTTACACTTGAACACGGAGCAAATATATGTATTTATTTATTCAAAATAAACTTACAGCTACACAATCGAGACTTAAAGTCTTTTGAATATACATCTATAAACCCAAGTGTCGTGATAGCCCAGAGCGCAACGAACTTGTCTCAAATTTATAAGACCCCATAGGGCTATGGTTCGAATCCGGGTGTGTACCAATGAGTTTTTCTGACTTAAGTATACAATATCACTGACACTGTGCTTCGGAGGGCACGTTAAGCAGTCGGTCCCGGACGCTGTCAATAGATGGCGGTCGTTACATTTCCCAACCCGCAGTGGAGCAGCGTGGTGGACTTAAGCTCCAAGCCCCCTCCTCACCCTGGGGGAGGCCTCAGCCCCTGCAGTGGGGTAAAAATGGGCTGATGATGATGAAAGCCAATTACAAGTTTGCGTAAATTACATTTCATATAAAGCGATGAATGATTAGAAAATTAAAAAATAGCAATTTACAAACATATAAGAAAGTACTTAAATAAGATGTGTAAAAATTTGGGAATTAATTATGAATGTGTGTGTTGTGTATATGTCGCATGCGTGTGCGTCTATGTGCATGCGTGTGCTTGCGTGTGCGTGCGTGTGCGTGTGAGTGCATTCGTGTGTATGTGCAGAGAAGTGAATGTGCACGCATGTATGTTTGTGTACTCTGCTCACTGGCCAGTGCTCTGATATATGATGAACATATATCCGTTCACACATATATTTGTCACGGGCGGGAATCGAATCAGCAACCGTTAATTCTGCAGTAGTTTAGATTGCTAACGCTTGCTCAATCTTATGAGATACATCAAAATGATATACTAGAGAATAGAGAACAGAAAAGTCTACGATATTGCATGTAATATTAATTTTTTAATGTAATAATAATAAATGATAATGTAATGTAATTTTACTTTTAACGATATTTAACAGCAATCATTTTTATTGATAATAAAGAGAGGAAGAAAGAAAACTGATCTCCGCCTTACCCTATGAAAAATTCACAGATTTTGCAGTTCAGTGCATCGGATGGATGTCGTGATAGCCCGAGCGCAGCGCGCTTGTTTCAAATTTATAAGGTCGTGTGGCTGTGGTTCGAATCTGAACGTGTACGTATATACACGTCCGGATTCTAATACCAATACCATAATACTAATGAGCTTTTCTGATAAGCCCCAGCAGTGGGGTATAATGGGCAGGTGGAAAAAAAACATGATTAATTATATATTATTGAAAAATTTTATAGAATTTACCCTATAAGTTTTTATTCATATTTTTTAAAGTTATTCAAAGATGAGCTTAATAGTTAATATTTGCGTCTATTTCCACTAATACCCGAATCCATAGTGCTAAGTGAAATGCATTCAATTGCTCAAGGTAGTCTATTGTCCGCGTGTTAATTCAGTTTTTCAAGATCTAGCTTTGAAAGACGACCGCTTAGCCTAGTGGGTAGCGACCCTGCCTACGAAGCTGGAGGTCCCGGGTTCGAATCCCAGGTCGGGTCAGTATTTATATGATGAATATTGATACTTATACCGGGTCTTGGTTGTTATATGTATGCGGTGTTTTCGCTTGGTACCCAAAACACAAGCTAATGCTTAGTTTGGGGCCTAGACGTTGTTGTGATGTATACGTTATTAAAAAAAAAGAAAATATTTTGACGTAAATTAAATAACGTAAACATAACATAGACCCTTCACCCTATATCACCGAACTTCAAATGTAGCAGACTAGAAGACGCATGCTTGCTATACACTCAATAACTCAAAACTGAAAGTAAAGAAATGTCAACTTTATTTATTTTAGTTTTTCTTATCGATATGTCTTACACTCACTAGTATTTAACTAATTGTGACGAGTAATACACTAGGACATACAAACAACACAAACATCTAAGTAGCCTATCGTGTGTGCCACACGCGCGCCCAGACCCTCACTTTTCCTCATCCTATGGCTCAAAAAGCTCAAAAATGATAACTTTCGTTCTCAAGCTGTAAATTTGCGAAAGTAGATATTTCCCATAATGATAAAATCACCTTTATGCGTGAGATTATAAGAATTGCTGACTGGAAATTGTAAACACGTGGTAAGTTATGAAATACACACTCCACACACCCACACACCCTTACACACGCACCCACCTACTCTATACAACTCGATATCTAGATAAAAATACTTTTTGATTTTGTTTACTTTGGTGGCGGTCGTTAAATATAATAATAATAATAATAACCGGGACATCCCACACAGCGCCATCTAGTCCCAAAGTAAGCAAATATTATGCTTGTATTATGGGGTACTAGACAACTGATATACATACTTATATATTCTTTTTTTTTTTATAATACATACATATATAGAAACTTTTACACCCAGACATGGAACAAATAGACATGTTCATGCACACAAATATTTGTCCCGGGCGGGAATCGAACCCGCGACCCTCAGCTCCGCAGTTAGGGTCTCTAACCACTCAGCCAACCGGTCAGTCGATATATATATAGTCGAAATATAGAACAGTTAAAATTATAAAATGTGTATCCATCATTGGCTGTTGGACAATAATATATATAAGTTTAAACTTAAGTATTTTAACAGCTGTTGATACTGTTTTTGAAATAAATAAAATAAAAGTAAACAACCAAAATTACTCCTCTATTGAATTAATTCGAAGCTCAGCGCCCCTTAGCAATTGCATAGATACAGCTCCAATCAAACTTTATGGCGGATGTGAACATAGGCACAAGTCGCGTCGCAGTAACCAATTTTAGGTGTAACGGGACGCAGTGGAGCGAGGGGTATATAAAACTCCGTTACATAAACGAGCTCACAGACTGCGCAAGATTAACGCCTAAAATTAATAAATTTGAAAAACGGATTAGTTATAAACATCCTTTAGGAGTTGTTCTTTGTAACAAAGCAAAAAAATTTTAAAAAAAACTGACATACAAGGTCTTCACTCTACAGCATCGTTATAGCGTTGTATTCCGATCCGTCATGAAGTTTGAGGCGAACTATAACTTAGCTCAATAATGGCCATAGACCGGGCTATAATATACTGTTCAAATCTGTATTGTCGAATTGACCCCTGATACAAATGGCATTTAGTAAAAGGCTAATTCCGATTTTGATGTAAATGAATGTAACTAGAAACCCAAATAGAATC
Source organism: Luffia ferchaultella (assembly GCA_949709985.1). Taxonomy (NCBI): domain Eukaryota; kingdom Metazoa; phylum Arthropoda; class Insecta; order Lepidoptera; family Psychidae; genus Luffia; species Luffia ferchaultella. The sequence continues at coordinate 6,515,565 of OX453267.1, forward strand.
GACCTTCCCCTATCGATATCAACCGAATCGGTAAACTTGTATGACAAACAGATCGATCAAGTAGACGGAATACTATAACTGGAATGTCACTGGATGTCAGTGGTAATGACATCGAATAATTTGTACGTAAATTGCTGTTGACATATATTTAGCTTGTATGTAAGGTCAGCAAAAAAAGGTACAAAAAAAAAAAACTTGGATTAAAAAAAGGCAAAGACATTAGAAAAATTATATGAATGATAAAATCGACAAGTGCGAGTCAGAATCGCACCTCAAGGGTTCCATCCATACAGTTATAAGTGTAACAACTTGTACACTGAGAAAAATATTCATCATCAGCAGTGCCAACAATGACCGTCATAATAAAAAACAAGGAATACGAACAGGAAAGAAAATATGCGTACGCGGAAATTATTGTGCCTGTAACGTAGGTAATTATGCTGACGGTTATTTTTTTCTTCTCGGTTTTTTCGTAGTATGTTGCATACTTAACCCAGACCTTTTAACTTAAACTATAAAATGTGACACCAAATATTACCAAAGACGTGAGCGAAAGGGATGAACGACGTATACGTAATATTATTACTTATATTCCTTGTGTGAGTTATTAGCTTTGGGACACGTGTCTCTGAACAAATACTGTCATATGGCACCTCTAAACTACTCTATTCTCTGTGTTCTCAGTCATCAATTGTTCTACTGATAATGAACCACTATAAATAAAGAACACTTTTCTAATGATATATCTCGTTTATTGCTATTATTTGACGACCGCTTAGCCTAGTGGATAGCGACCCTGCCTACGAAGCTGGAGGGCCCGGGTTTGAATCCCAGGTCGGGTCAGTATATTTATATGATGAATAATGATACTGGTACCGGGTCTTGGTTGTTATATGTATGTGGTGTCTTTGCTTGGTACCCAAAACACAAGCTACTGATTAGTTTGGGGCCTAGACGTTGTTGTCATGTATACGTTATTATTATTATTGCTACACGCCGAAAGAATGCCACGTAAACTCATATTTCAATATAGAAATATTTAAATTTTAATTTTTAGTGATAACTTCTAATTAATTCCTTTTCTTCTGTTGTAGGATCTCGATCCTTGCCAAATTGCATGATTTAATTTATAATTAAATCAATCATAATTTATGATTTAATTTATATTATAATAATCTCTGATGGACCATATCAGGAATGAAGTCATCCGTCAGAGAACAAAGGTGACCGACATAGCCTGCAAGATAAGTAAGCTGAAGTGGCAGTGGGCTGGTCACATCTGCCGAAGAACCGATGCACGATAGGGAAGAAAGATTCTTGAGTGGAGACCACGAACCGGCAAACGTAGTGTGGGACGCCCGCCGGCTCGCTGGACCGATGATATAAAGCTAGTTGCCGGTAGTGGCTGGATGAAGATGGCTGAGGATAGAGGAGTGTGGAGTGCCCTGGGAGAGGCCTATGTCCAGCAGTGGACGAATGTGGGCTAATGGATGGATGGATGGTACCCTATAGGTTTTGATTTATTAGCGAGTGTCAATAGGTTGCATAAATAACTATACTTTTCTATTGGGTTGACTTAGAAGCATGATTTTTTTACACCTTTAAGGAGCCATAGATCGAAGTCAGTTTGATATCTCTACGCGTTTCTGCGAAAAAAGGTTTTGACAGACAGACAGAGAGATAGACAAACGGACAGTGATTCTATTATCCGAATCTTAATGAATGGATTCCACGATCGCCGTTATTTAGTGTTCAATCTGTTAAACAAATCACTTGTGTTAAAACCATTGCTGAAAAAAATAATCTTGTAATAGAACTTTTTAATTAACACTAAACCTATTTATATCCAAATTGGTTCAAGTTTTTTTCAGATAGTAGCTTTCAAACAAACATACAACCAGACAAAAAAAAATTATATCACGAGTACAAGGTATAAAATAGCTAGCTAGCAAATTGTTACCTATAACTGAGCTACCTGTGATTAATATCTCTGGATACAGTGTCGTTACGGTTCAAAAACAAATAATACATACATTCATTCCACATGAAGCAAAAGCTTTGTTTAATTATACCATACCTAAAATGTCTTAAAAATAACATCGTTTAATTATCTTTCGTTTTGTTTACTGACGGTACATAACGAATGTATCGATTTGATATCCCACAGCCGCGCTCGATTGTCTTTTTGTGAGCACCGCATCGGGGCCGCTGGCACCGGAATCGATTCAATTTCAATTTAGATAGATAAATCTATAGGAAGAAGTACTTCGACCGATATCATGCGTAAGATATCTTAATATGAGAATGATATAAAACCACAGACATTAAAATACTTTAGTTACAATAGTTTACTTATCCTATAAAGCTGCATTGTCATAAATTAATCTGGCCTTACCGGCACTTCCGCTACTGGTTATTTAATGAGATATATATATATTAAAATCGTAGACTTCCCTTGTATGTACTGTAAAGATTTTTGCAAAAAAAATTTTGGAAGACGCGATAACATAAAAGTACTAATTAACTAGGAGCCCTCTTCTGTGTTTAACGTATAACCAGTCATACTTTAGCCAGCTCGTGTAAGATTGCTAGTTTTAGTTCGATTTGCAGTGCGCGAAGTCCCCGCGCGCCGGTCTTCAACCCCGCAAAATTGCGTTTGACATTTTCGATACCGTGAAGTGACATTTTTGGCTCTATTAAAACTAAACGCTGCTGTCAAATTAATTTACTCTATGCCCGAGAAATATGTAATAAAACGTACAAATCAATTTTTGTAATTTTCGTCTGTGTGTCGTTTTGTCGGTTTATATAAATAAATAAACAGTGTCTTAAAAGTGAGGGGGGGGGGGGGGTCGAAATAAACTTCATACGATCAAAGAATTAGTCATAACTTCTCAACGAAAAGCGTTAGACAAGACACTTGTGCGTCATTGTCGAAGATGGAGCAGGAAAAAATAAGTATGCTTTTTGAGGAATAAATGCTTTTAGTAAATAAACTAAAATAAAAATAAAATAGTGTAGGTAGTAATAGGAATAATAGGTACTGCTTCTTAATATTAAATAGACTATGAATAGTTACGTGTAAAATAGTAGCTGATCGAAAAGTTTTCCATGAAAGTAGTTATAAGACTTCCCGTTGACCGGATGGGCAGGTTTATTAACTTCTAGATATATTTCTCGTTTGAAGCTGAGGAAATTTAATAGAAGCGGCAAAAACTTTTCAACGTTTTCTCGCCTCGATAAAGAAATTATAAAGTATAAAAAGTCAGTTAAAAGAAAATCTATTTTGTATCCTTCAGCGAAGTACTTCAAACACTTTTGAATTAAAGTGTTATTATTTCAAACTTTTATGTTACAAACATAAACAAACCAAATGAAGGGAATACATAAACAAAATGCTCCGCGGTTATAGGACAATTACTAGGGCTAAACGGAATATCGTTTATTTATTACCGATTCTTAGGGTTGCGTTGTCCGACAAGGAACCCATAAAAGATTGTCTGTTTCTGTCTGTCTATCTGTATTTCAGTACGTCACAGCCAGTGTACTCGCAAACTTTTAAAGCCATAAAGTGAAAATTTGGTATGGTTGTATACTTTTAACTGCTATGTACAGTTCCAATCAAACTTTATGGCGTATGTGAACATAGGCATAAGTCGCGTCGCAGTAAACAGTTTTAGGTGTAGCGGGACACAGTGGAGCGATGAGTATATGACTGTACCTGCGCAAGAACGCTTGAAGCGTTGTATTCCGATACGCCAGAAAGTTTGATTGGAAGTATAAGTGGGTATAAAATCCTAAAAATAATTCATGCAAAATGAGTGTAATTTTTTAGTTACCCTCTCGAGTCGTTATGTGACTGACCGAGTAGTTTGACCGAGTGGTTAGAGACTTTAACTGCGGAGTCAAGGGTCACGGGTTCGATTCCCGTCCGGGAGAAATATTTGTGTGCATGAATATGTCTATTTGTTCCGTATCTGGATGTAAAATAATAATTAATTAATTAATTAATACGATATTAATAATAACGTATACATCACAACAACGTCTAGGCCCTAAACTAAGCATTAGCTTGTGTTATGGGTACCAACCGAAGACAACAAATACATATATAATAACAACCAAGACCCGTTACCAGTATTAATATTCATCACATAAATACTGACCAGGTAGGGATTCGAACCCGGGACCTCCAGCTTCGTAGGCAGGGTCGCTACCCACTAGGCCAAGCGGTTGCCGTGTGTCATATATGTATGTTGTAAGGAATATTTAAGCATGTAGACCAGTTGGCTAGTATCCTATAATACAAGCATAATACTTGCTTCCTTTGGCTAGGCGCTTGGCTTAGATGGCGCTGTGTGGGATGTCCCAGATAGTCGTTCCAAAATCATAGCAAGATTTTTTTTTTTTTAATTAATTCCAGATAACAAATTATTTATTTTTACGTGGGTTTCATGTCCCACGTTTCTAAATCTTGAACAACTGTTTTAAAAAAATCGAAAAATCCATAGTAATAGAATTGTAATATATAAGTTATAGTGTCAATACTTTCGAAGTAAAATTACTGTATGACAGACAGACAAACAGACTGGACAAAATTATAAGTTTTCCGTTGTTCACCATTTGGCTACGGATTTGTATCCGAAATAACCACTAAATACTTCCTTTTCATCGTCAATATACAATGGACGGTCGTCAGTGATTCACAGATATGTCTAGGTCGAAACGGTCGTTGACATAGTTCAGCCTAGATTATTGTGCCGCTACCACCGTGCGCCGGTGACAACTTGCCGTACAGTTAACCATGAATTGTTGTAATTTCGACTATCGAATTTTTTTTTAACACATTCTTTATTATTTAATACCTCCTTAATTTTTATTCGTTAGTCTATAATCTGCCATTTTTATCAATAGGTTCTTCGATAAAAGTACTATATGGGGCAGAATTTTTTGGTCCTCTTTAGAAACAGCTCGTGAATTGAATGTTCAAGTTAATAATTTATTGAAGCACTTAACATAAATACATCCGTCGGACAAGGGGTGAGGAAGCAGTGGAACGGACGTATGAGAGAGAGAGAGAAAATATATGAAAAATACAAATACAAAATATATATACTTAGATTAATAAAAATAATAATGTTGCCATGCTGCCAACAAGTAGAGTAGGTATGCATTTTATCAATACATGTCGTGGGAAAATGTCGATCATGTAGGAAAACTTAACTTCACGTTCCTCGATCGTATGAAACAGTAAGGCGTATTTGATAGCTCCTTGAAAACAAATTTCCGGGATATGACGTCATAACTTCCATTTGAAACACATTAATAAAGTTCTGCTCAAGAATACTTATGTGAGTTTGGTTTTAATAAAGCCTTTGTGAGTTTGGAAAGTAGAAACGTGATTATGTGTTATCGGTTTTTAATCTGACAGGATTTTAATTAAATAGATTAATTGAATTAATCTTTTTAATTAATTAATCGTAACCAAATTAAAAAATGGAATTGATAGTATACATACTTTACTATAGATATATCTATAATAAAGTATGTACAGCGTATAAGTGTGAAAATGAAGACAGAAAAAGAAAAAATAGTTTTTTATTCAGCGATTAAAAATATATATTTAAACGCCTAACTACCGTAATTTGAGAAGAGTGTGTAGTGGCAAACTTCTGTACAAATGGTGTTAATGGTTGCACGCCATTAAACCTTAACCGATTGGAACAAATACATTATATGGTATACAAATCAATAAAAACTAGGTATATAAGTTTTTAATTTTTTTAAATATTTTGGATACTTACATTACAAGAAGAAAACCTAAAAGCGAGGAATTTTTTTCGTGTGGAACATGTAAAAAATTAAACAATTTCGAAAAAAAAAATTCCGCGAATTTACATTTTTGCGTATGATGTATCAAAATATTTAAAGAATTAAAAACGTATAAACCTAGCTTTTGTTGTTCTGAATGCCATATTTTTTTTGTGCTAATCGGTTAAGATTTAATGGCAATCGTTAACGCCGTTTCTATGGAAATTTGCCACTACACCATCCTCATAATGAATTATATCGAAATCGTCAGTAGCGTCCATAGAGCAGAGATAAAAGCATTTCGATTGTTCTGTCCAACAACCACCGGTACACCAGTTTAGTGGTGTTCGCGTTGCCGATTTGTAGGCGAAACAGTTGACGACAACTGTTCAGTGTCATCCGCAACCCCCTTCACACCCGTAACTCGAGTTTACGTCAAATCCATAGTTCAAACCGTAAGAAAGTTCATTAACTAAACCATACGCTGCTGTTAAATACACTAAGTGAACTTACGAAGGTTTAGTTTCTTTTTTAAATAAATAATTCAAACTTTTTAATATGCTAAGCAAATGTTATTTCGTATCAATAGAAACGAATATAAAAAAAAACGTAACATATTTTCTGTTTACTCATGTAATTATGTTACTATATTGAGAACATTTCTACCAATGACGCCAATTGATTGTAGCGTCAGCATATAAAAAGTGCGGTATTTTAAAAGTAAATATATTAAAAGTATTTTAAATGTCCTTTGGTAGTTTAATGTCAATTGATAGAATCATCATCATCGTCAGCCCATTTTTACCCTACTGCAGGGGCTTAGGCCTCCCCCAGGGTGAGGAGGGGGGGCTTGGAGCTTAAGTCCACCACGCTGCTCCACTGCGGGTTGGGAACTGTAACGACCGCCATCTATTGACAGCGTCCGGGACCGACTGCTTAACGTGCCCTCCGAAGCACGGTATCAGTGATATTGTGTACTTAAGTCAGAAAAACTCATTGGTACACGCCCGGATTCGAACCATGGCCCTATGGGGCCTTATAAATTTGAGACAGGTTTGTTGCGTTCTAGGCTATCACGACACTATTGATAGAATACTAAAGTTCATTAGTACAGTGCGTTCCAATGAATTCTGCATAGGCTGCATATGTCATGTGACACATTTGAATGGGAACAAAAACCGCTGGTTTCACTCAAATAAAAAAAAACGCAAAAAAAAGCGTACTCGTAAAATTATATTACTGAGTTTTTGAAATAGTTTTCTTTTTTTGTTTAGAAGGTCGTAGTTCGAATCCCAGATATAGGCGTATACTAATGATTTTTTCTGACTTAAGTACATAATTATCACTGACTCTGTGCCTCGGAGAGCACTTTAAGCCATCGGTCCCGGTTGCGATGAGCAGATGGTAGTCGTTAAAATCCACCAACTCACACTGGAGCAGCGTAGTGACTGAAGTTATAAGCACCTCCATTCCGAGGGGAAGTCTAAAATCTCCTGCAGAGGGGATAATGGGCTGATATGGTGGAGTTTTTGACATACTATAGTTTTCAGTAAACGCAATGAATAGTTAAACCTTATCTGATGATACACACTTGTAGTACAGAAGCAAATCCGAAATTTTGGCATCCCAACGATTTGTGAGATAATAAAAAAAAAACCAGCTCGTCTAGTCGATGTCCTCCATTTCGTGAAAGTTACGTGATTGGCCGCATAGTCTAGACATATTTATGATAGCGTGTAGCAGCACGGATAGCGCCCAAATAGGTTTCGACTTTTACGGCTACAATTCCGCAAATACATTTCCACTTTAGCCAAATTCAAAAGAATTTAGAAATCTCATAATATTCTGTCTTATATCTATACGCTCAAAGAACTAATAACAGCTGGGAAAGAAAGTTTATCGTATAATGTGCCCCACTAGATTGATTGACGACCAGTGGCAGATCGTTACACGGTGACCCGAAACAATGTGTGGTGGAGATCCAGAGAGAGATCTATGTCTAGCAATGAAAGTCTGGAGGCTGAAATTATGACGATGAGTACTTTTAATTATAAATATGCGATTGGGAATGAAAACATCTGAATTATTAGATATTTATGTATTTACATTTCCATTAGATAAATGGAATATCTTTGTATTGTACAAAACTACAAAACTGATTGAGATTTATTACATTATTAAAAATTTATATTTTATTCTATAACTTATATCGGGTGTTTGGCTGAAAATAGTTCAAACTTATAGAGCGTTTAGAACTTACCGAACTAAACAAAAAGTTAAAAAAAATAAGATAAGCGAAAAAAATTAAAATATGTTTTTATCGGTAACCATTAGTTTGAGCCATCAATTTCACTTGAAACTTTTTGTTTATTTTGGTAAGCTGTACACGCTCAATAAATTTAGACAACGTTCTGCCAAACTCAGTATATGGTCGCATTTTTGGGAAATACATATGCGCTTTTAAAATTAGCTGGAGTAGGTAATGCATGTTAAAACAAAACATATTCGTGAGAATAATAGTGTTTTCTAATTAATTAGAAAATAAATGCTGCGTAGGCGATGACGAACAATTCGACTTCCAGTCCAAACTCGAATTTTTGGTAGTCCGATTCATAATCGCCCATGACTATCATAGTTTAAAGATCTTTTTTTCCACAACAAGAGAAAGACGGTATACTGGATAGATGGATGGACTCCTTTTTAGACCAACTTCCCTAAAATAACTAAAGTGATTCATGAGCAGTTTCTGAGTAAAACGGCACTGAACATAAACTTAGAAATTATTCAAACACAACCTTACTAGTTTAATATTAGTGTTCACATTAGGCGCATCGAAAGACTTCAAAAGAGGTTAGGTACTTTGGCATTTAGCTTATAGTTGCAATATGGATAAAAAGCTCAATTCATATGAAGTCAAATTAAAACATTTTAAAATGGAATCTCTAGAAAAACTAGTAGTAGGTTCTATGAATTGTGCGGCCTTCATCATCATCATCATCATCAGCCCATTTTCACCCCACTGCAGGGGCTTAGGCCTCCCCCAGGGTGAAGAGGGGGGCTTGGAGCTTAAGTCCACCACGCTGCTCCACCGCGGGTTGGGAACTGTAACGACCGCCATCTATTGACAGAGTCCAGGACCGACTGCTTAACGTGCCCTCCGAAGCACGGTGTCGGTGATATTGTGTACTTAAGTTAGAAAAACTCATTGGTACACGCCCGGATTCGAACCATGGCCCTATGGGCCTTATAAATTTGAGACAGGTTCGTTGCGCTCTGGGCTATCACGACATCTGTGCGGCCTTATTAAGCAAAATTTCATTTAAGGTACCTAGAAGTATATCTAGGTATTCGAATAGAAAATTCTTTTATTCTTCGAAGGCCTGTACCAACTTGAGAAGGCATAGTTCTCTCTCCGTCCAGATGTATGCACTTCATGAAAAGCCTGAAGCAGGCATACATCTGAATGTAGCATCAAAACCTGTTTTAAGGAATTCTATATTGGCCACATTATTATGTTAATATTGTTTTTGTAATTGTGAAGTTCTTGTTATATGTTATTTTTTTTAGTAATCATAATCAGTTAGTTTTAAGTCGAACTCACTACGAGTATTTTAAAAAAAAATATCTGCACATCTTTCAGCGCATGCAGTGCTTTTCTGTAAGTAATGGGGCACTGACACATGTAAAATCTGAATTGTATTTTTGTACTGGAAATGGTGCGCCTATTGTTGAAGAGCCAAATAAATAAATATTATCTAAATTACAAGACAATGTCTACATGTCAATTGTACGTAAGTGATTTCCTTGAAAAAACTAAAATACGTGTGCATGGTGTCGCCAGGATACAATTATTTTTTTAATATTTCGTTTCACTTTAATATTATTTAGTTAGTTATAACGTGTTTGACAATCATCTATTATGTATGCGTTTGGGGTGAGAGGGGGTTGTGCGTTTGTGTGTATGATCGTTTCCATTAAAAAGTACTAAAATTTATTGATGGAGTCTAAGGATTACTCTCGACGGTTAATTGTTATTTTAAATTTTATGGTTTCAGGTCAATTGTAAAGTAAAATACAAATATTACGATATTTTTATCTTCAATAATACATGCACTTACTAAAAGTTAGAATGAAGATACTAACAGTTAGCAAATACAAAAAAAGAGCCGGTGAAAGCCTGCTTCAGTTTTTAAGGATGATTAATTCATCTTATAAATTAAACTAGTGACCGCCCGCAGCTTCACTTGCGTAGACTACACATTTCTGTTTTAGGTAGTATTAACATTCGAAACGGTTTATACGTACTTTTTGCTGAAACTAATATTGGGTACACCCATTTAAACTTTCAATCTTCATTCTCCCCACTCCTTTAAGAAAACCGATACTCCCATACTTTTCACCTCCCGTTTCCCACCCTTAAAATGTGCAAATCCGAAAACCCTGAAACACGTCATTATTTATTTATGTTAATATTTTTATGTTTCTAAGTTTAAAGAACAAAGACTGTCATACAAAGCCCTTCCATCTCGCCCTCCTTAAATTTGAAATTTCCAAATATTCCTTTCTTAAAAAATTAATACGTTATAAAATAAACCTCTGTTTTAAATTTTAGCTTCCTAGACTTAGTAGTTTCGGCTTATCTACGTTGATAGATCAGTGAGGGCAAACGACAGACAGACACAAAAAGTAGCTGATATCACTCTTGACAACTTTTTTCACATCTGCAAAGTTTCATTAAAATCTGTTCAGCCATTTTGGAAATCAGCTCGAATAGACACATAGACGTACAGATAGACAGACGGACAAAAAGTAGCGTATGTCACTTTTGACTACCTCCTTTTCATACCCGTAAAATTTCATTAAAATCGGTTTATCCGTTTTGGAGATTAGCTCGAATAGACAGATGGACGTATATACAGACATACAAAAAGTAGTGTATGTCACTTTTGAACACATCTTTTCTATATCTGTGAAGTTTCATCAAAATCGGTTTAGCCGTTTTGGAGATTCTATGTTATGGAGTTTGGAGAGAGCTCGAATAGACAGACAGACAGATAGTATTATTTTATACTGATAGCCTATAGCCTTCCTCAATAAATAGACTATCCAACACAAAAAGAATTTTTTAATTTGAACCAGTAGTTCCTGAGATTTGCGCGTTCAAACAAACAAACTCTTCAGCTTTATAATATTAGTTTAGATATCTCTCATGCACTCGTACAAACATTATTACTTCATCACAGTTTTATAACATTCACGTGATTCTATGCTTTATTATCTAGTAAATAGATATTATTATTCAATTTTACAAATATGCTGTCGCTACCGACGCACTTTGAGAGGTTTCGTTCTTGATTGCTCGCGATTGGTTGCCGGCGCACAGTAAATTGAAGTGATTGGCGCGACTCGTCGTCGTCGCCATTTTTTTTTAAACAATTGTGAGTTTGTTTGTCGCAAACATAATATTTCTATTCTTTTACATACGACGTGCATGTATTAATTGTAATTTTAATTTATTGTTATCTATAAAGGTGAAAACGCCCGTTACTGTGTCTTTCCTTAAAAACCAGCTATATATCATGTGTAACTGATAACGAAGACTATCATGTACAAGTCTCTTCACCAATATAATAATTCTTTAGGTTCTGTAACTAAACGGCAAAAACGAAATCTCATGTACGTCTGTCCGTTCGTGTCTATGTCACGAACTCCTTCCTATCTCCGCCGTCTTTCCACTGATTCTGATGCGCTGTTCTGATGCTATTCCACATACAGATGATATCGTACATGACCATCCATTAAAAAAAATTAAATTCGAAATCGTTTGATCTTTCACACATTGTGAAAATAAAAAAAAAATCGAGAACAACTCCGCTTATTTCATTTTTTTTTTTAAGTTATATATCAAAATAATTTAAAAAATAATAACGTATAAACCTAGTTTTTGCGGATCCGAATACCATATAATTATTTTGCGCCAATCGGTTAAGGTTTGATGAAAGGCGGTCGTTTGTATGGAAATATGCCACTACACACTCTTATTAGTACTCGTATCGTGAAACAAGTCTTAAGGTTTATCTATAATATTGTAATGCATAGGGTATGAGTGACAAATCGTATCAAATGATAACAACCGACTTTACCCGGCTTTCTTGGAACGCAGGCCACAACGCGAAATCGTTGTCGTCACAGTAATTTAACTAGAACTATCAATAAACCAAGTCGTGATAGCCTAGAGCGCAACGAACCAGTTTCCAATTTATAAGGCCATAGGGCCATGGTTCGAATCCGGGCGTGTACGAATGAGTTTTTCTGACTAAAGTACATTAACTATCACTGACTCCGTGCCTCGGAGAGCACGTTAAGCAGTCGGTACCGGACGCTGTCAATAGATGGCGGTCGTTACAATCCCCAATCTGCAGTGGAGTAGCGTGGTGGATTTAAGCTCCAAACCCCCTCGTCACCCTGGGGAAGGCCTAAGCCCCTGCAGTGGGGTAAAATGGGCTGATTATGATATCAATAAACCAAGAATAACTTTAATACCAGGAGTTGAAGTGGTGTAGGGCATTGAAAACTTTGTTATCATAAGCCTGATTGGCTTGCTTTGGGTTCTAAATGGATTTTAGCAAATCAGGTGGCGTCGTTGTCGATTCTGTTCGTAGCTGTTGCTACCTAATACCTAATACTTTATTCTCTATAACTACCTCTGTCACAATAACAGTACGTACCTATTATCGGAATTCGATTGTGCAACACAACTTTACCGGTTGTTTTGTACTACAATTACGTATCTACATAATAACAGTCAATTTTATAAATAATTTGTACGACCATAAATAAATAATCGATATCTAGTTAGAATCGAGTCGGAAGTGGCTTACCGATAATGAAATCGATTCATGGAATCGCTTCGGCCGTTCATCATTTGGCAGTGTCGTGATTAAATATGTCAAACGCAATGTCCGTCAACCGGCATGGACAATTTAAATTACCGAATAATAACAAAGGAATTTTGTACGTATTTATTTAAAATGTTCGCACAGGAAAAGGTGAAATTTATTGCGATGCGGAAGGTGTAGGGTTCAATTTCCGCGTTGCAATATTTATAGTTGCATCCTAGTTTACGGTTAGAGCGATATGTGTGAGTGAATGGAATTGGTCTATAGTCCTGCTGCGATATCGTTTTAGCCATTATTTCCGATTACTTATCTTTTACCAGCTTCCGCTACTATTACTTACTTAGTAGCCCGCGGCTTCGCCCGCGTGGACGTATGTCGACGCCCTTGTAGTCGTTTTCCGTTCTCACCACTGTACTTTTCTCATTTCTTCTCACACTATTACACATGCCTTGGGATTCGAACAGCGGCCTTCTAAACAAGATGCGACTTTTTAATAATTATCATCAAATTATCATTGACCTATAATACAGGAGTTCCCAATGTTATAGCAACTGCGTACCACCTGAAGGTTTTTGAAGATTTTGGCGTACCACCATCAACAGGGGGTCTAGGTGTGCAGATTGGAAGAAAGCCCCCTGATTCTAATTTTTTAGTTAGACCCACATTTGCCAAGTGACGCGCATACCACCATTTAAAAACCTCTGCTATAACATATTAATAACATGCATTTTAGACACATATATCAGTTGTCTAGTACCCAGAATACAAGCATAATACTTGCTTACTTTGAAATTAGATGGCGCTGTGTGGAATGTCTTATTATTATTCATAATAGTGGAACAGGCACGAGTTTTAGACAATTTGCGAGTTCGTGCTCATTTAGAACATACTTGTTTGGATGTTTAAAAAGATTAAATAAAGAAATGTAACATTACGCAATTTCTTTTTTTAAAATTTCGACATAAAAAACTACTGTGTTGTAGGTACGACTTCGGCTTATGTGTATATATCTATACCAAAGTATATATAAACGGTTAAATATTACTAAAGAAAAAATCTAACATTTATAAGACATAGCGGCCGCTCGCAGCTTCGCTTGCGTAGACTACACATTCCTGTTTTAGGTAGTATCAACATTCGAAATGGTTTATATGTAGGTACTTTTTGCTGAAACTAATATTGGGTACACCCATTTAAACTTTCAATCTTCATTCTCCCCACTCCTTTAAGAAAACCGATACTCCCATACTTTTCACCTCCCGTTTCCCACCCTTAAAATGTGAAAATCCAAAAACCCTGAAACACGTCATTATTTATTTATGTTAAAATTTTTATGTTTTTAACTTTCTTGAACAAAGACTTTCATACAAAGCCCCTCCATCCCTCCCTCCTTAAATTTGAAATTTCCATATATTCCTTTCTTAAAAAATTAATACTTACGTTGTAAAATAAACCACTGTTCCAAATTTCGGCTTTCTAAACTTAGTAGTTTCGGCTTTATCTACGTTGATAGATCAGTGAGGACAAACGACAGACAGCCACAAAAAGTAACTGATGTCACTCTTGACAACCTTCTCTCACGTCTGCAAGGTTTCATTAAAATCTGTTCAGCCGTTTTGGAGATTAGCTCGAATACACACATAGACGTACAGGCAGACAGACGGACAAAAAGTAGCGTGTGTCACTTTTGACCACCTCCTTTTCATATCCGTGAAATTTCATTAAAATCGGTTTAGCCGTTTTGGAGATTAGCTCAAATAGACAGACAGACAGATAGTAATATTTTATACATATAGCCTATAGCCTTCCTCAATGAATAGACTATCCAACACAAAAAGAATTTTTCAATTGGAACCAGTAGTTCCTGAGATTTGCGCGTTCAAACAAACAAACAAACAAACTCTTCAGCTTTATAATATTAGTATAGATATTACTATTGTAACCGTCTGTCTTTTGTCTTATGGTGTTTTATCTCGAAAACACACAACGTGAAGATTTGAAGTTTGGAATAACGCCAGGACTTGGGGATGCGCAAATGTCACTTTAAGTTGTTCTTTAGGTACGCGAAAGGTTTCAGCAGAAGGTTCGTATAATTAATAGGAACAAACAATTTCAAATAAAAATTTTCTGTCTGCTTTTCCTTTTTGAGATATCAAAAAAAAAATTATTGAGCTTTTCGTCATATGAAGGGGCCGTATAATGGCGACGTTGCCGCTTTATTTTGCTAGCGAGTAGTAAAACAGTTATTTTATTTAAAACACTCAATAATTTTCTACGCTATCACACCCCTAAATGCTAAAAAAAATATATTTTGTTACGAAAACATGAAAGGATTTCAATTCCAGAGCCAAAAAATAACTTAAAAAAGTTTAAAAAAAATATTACTTAATAAAAATGTATAGTAGGTACCTATGTTAACAAAAACCTAATTACCGTTTATTTTTAGAAATCGTAGGGCAAAGTCTTTCGGGTATGTTACGGGCACCTTTTATTACAGTTTTTGACGTAGATTCAAAAACTTAAATCCACCACGCTACTGAACTGCGGGTTGGGGAATGTAACTACCACCATCTATTGATAGCGTCCGGGACCGACTGCTTATCGTGCTCTCTGAGGCACGGAATCAGTGATAGTCTTGTACTTAAGTCAGAAAAACTCATTGGTACACGCCCGGATTCGAACCATGGCCCTATGGCTTTATAAATTTGAGAGAGGTTCGTTGCGGTCTGGGCTATCACGACATCTGCAATATCTGCAATACAACTATTTTTTTTTTACTTTCAGAGTTTTTTTATGCACTCAAACTGCACTGTTTTTGTCATGTTATAAATTATCTACTGAAAAAAAATCCATAAACAGAGTTGATACTACAAGACTTTAATTGTATTAACTCGATTCACTTTTTTTTTTATTGAAATATGGCTATGGCTGAAAATCAGCTGTGCAGGCAAATGCCCGCATTTATGTAGTTAAGCCCAAGCCATTTTGGCAACTATTTGTATTTTGGCTACCTAAGTAATATATAATACCTACCGGAGGACCGTGTGTGGTGGCGAGCCTCGGGAGAGGCCTATATCCTGCAGTGGAGAGACACGGGTTGATAATGAGATAATATGTGTTATCTACTTAATTGTTATTTGTCAAAGAAATTATTTTCGTTCATATAACATATAGGAAAAATATTCTATACTGCGAATAAAATAGCGGTTATTAAAGCTTCAGTAGCATTTCAGAACCATTGAAATTCAAGCCAGGTTCGTGGTCTACCGTTTTATATGTATTACAATCGATAAAAAAATTACTAGGTAGGTAGGCATAATCATCATCATCATCATCAACCCATTTTTCCCCCACTGCAGGGGCTTAGGCCTCCCCCAGGGTGAGGAGGGGGGCTTGAAGCTTAAGTCCACCACGCTGCTCCACTGCGGGTTGGGAACTGTAACGACCGCCATCTATTGACAGCGTCCGGGACCGACTGCTTAACGTGCCCTCCGAAGCACGGTGTCAGTGATATTGTGTACTTAAGTCAGAAAAACTCATAGGTACACGCCCGGATTCGAACCATGGCCCTATGGGGCCTTATAAATTTGAGACAGGTTCGTTGCGCTCTGGGCTATCACGACATCGCATAGGCATAATATGTTCATCATATTCCAAGTAGATCATAGTATATTTCCTCTCGCGAGGCATTTGATTATATGGATCACTGCATTCTATAAGAAAGTTTCATATTACTTCTGACGTACGTCGATTTTGGGGTAAGGCGGGTTGTGTTAAAAATAATGAATTTCGATAGTGATTTTGGTCATCAAAACGTATGAGAGATTACATATTCGTTCGTTTCGGCTGACCTCAAACTTTTTTTTTTATTATATTTAATTTTAACGAGGTTTATACATTTGTGACTCGTAACTGTCTTTATCTGTACTAATATTTTAAAGAGGAAGAATTTGATTTTTTGTTTGTTACAGATATACTCAAAAATATGGGCATAATTATTTTTAAACTAGTTTTCCGCCCGCGGCTGCGCTTGCGTGGACTACACAGTTGCACAGGGACCGCTATCATTTTTGCATATAGTATAGTTATTATTTATTTCGTTTATTTATTTATATACGACAATCGACTTATTTCATTTATTAGGCAGCGCTAGAAAGTCTGAACCTTCCAATATATCTATACCAATATTATAAAGAAGAAGGATTTGATTTTTGTAGTTTTTCAATATTTTTGGGCAATCAAAATGTGATGTATATCGATAATTAGTCCCGAGACCAATTTAACGGTGGGCGATTTTATTACCTTTTTTTATACTTCTAAAAAGGTTTTTTTTTTAATAAAATATCAGTCGATTTATCTTAATTGTATTTTTTTTCATAAGAATAAAATCTCTCATGTGAAACCGACATGTGAAAACAATTTCATTACTCATTATTAGTAATTATGCTTTCGTCCCAATACCACATGTACACCATAGACCATAGACATGCCATGCCATCAGCCTATTCTACCCCACTGCAGCCACTTAGCCCTACACACAGGGCGAGAAGGATTTGAGCTTAAATCCACCACGCTGCTCCAATGCGGGTTGGCGGATTGTGACGACCGCCGTCTATTGGCAGCAACCCACCAGTCCATAGACATATGTAGAAGTATTACCGATTCCATCTAAAAGTAGTCATCAGCGTCGGTTCAGTACGAATGGCTATATGGTTGTTTGCGGATGACTATTTTAAACGAAACTATATTCTTATATAGACTCTACAGCATATACATTGCAATATAAATATAACATAGTTTAATAACGTAATTTTTAACCATCTTAGCAAACATGGACAGAACAACTTCAACAACCTAATTGATGATTTTTACATTAATAATCTTGTTCCGTGCCTCAGAGAGTACGTTAAGCAGTCAGTTCCGGGTGCGATCGACAGATAGCAGTCGTTAAAATCCATCAACCCACACTGGAGCAGCGTGGTGGAATAAGCTCCAAGCCTGGGGGAGGCATAAGCCCCTTCAGTGGGGCATAATAGCCGGTGGAATGTAATGAAATCTTCTTCGTCGAGAGCCTTACTTTGAATATTTAAAAGGACAACATATTTAAAAAAAAATTTAGATACCTCCGTGCATGCCGTTGCTTAATCTCGATGATAGATTACGTATTTTAAATAAATACTATATTTTTTATGATTTAATTAGAAATCTAGTTTTCAAATTATTTCCTAATTTTATAATGTACGACGGTATTACTAGGCAAATTTCATAGTTCTAGGTCAAGGGTAAGTACTATATAAATTTTGATTTCCTTGAGAGTGTCTAAACATAAGTTTTTTGCAGTATACACGGCCGTATATTTTTTTCGCGTTAACTTAGAAGTTAGTTTTTTTTACAGCTTCAATGAACTGTAGATATGAATGTATCGTTTTTATTTAAACTCTATATCTCCACGCGTTCCAGAGATAAAGGTCTTGACAGACAGACGGACAGACAGACAGATAACAAAGTGATTCCATAAGAGTTCCATTTCTACGTTTTAGATACGGATCCCTAAAAACAAAGGTAACGCATGTGGACGTTTTCAGACATAACGATGTATTTATTTTACATGAAAATTATCAGTTAATTTATCTTTGTAACATCCTTTGTTAAAAACAGTTCATGCGAAACCACACGGGCACGCATATCGTTTTTAGATACATTTTTTTATCCGGAAATTGGAGTGTAAGTAATATACATCAACAAAGCCCTGCTCTGGACCCTTCATTTTACGGCCCGCTTAAATCGGTACAGGCGCGCACAAATGAGTCGAATGGCAATGTTAAATTATTTACTAAAACCAAGTAAAATTTGTCTCTACGCAATCTTTTCTCTTCACTAATGTTGGGCATAAACAGTATGATAGCTAATAAAATTACAGGGAATGTCTTTAATTTTTGTATTATGCGATTTTTACGGATATCATTGGCTTGGGCAAAGTTGGAGATAGTTTAAAAATCAGTGTGTTAATGTTATAATTACTAACTTATTTCTTTTATTTTTTTTACAAATATCTGTCTTGTAAACACTTCATAACGTTTATCGTTTTCTTCATGGTCAGTTTTTGAGATATTTACCAAATTAAGTAGAACTGCGTAAGTATGTAAATTCGAACCCTGTAGGCATTAAAGTTAGGCACGCACGTAAGCACGAATTGACTAGAAGCCATCTTCTGCGCCTACCGTCTAACCACTCCTACTCAAGCAATCTGGTGTACGCGTTTGGTGAGATGACGAGTTTCAGTTCGAGTTTCAGTCCGCAAGGTCCACGCGTACCTGCCTTTACCCCCACGGAATTGCGTATGACAGTTTCGATACTGTGAAATGACATTTTCATTCGTCAAATTTATTTACTCTATGCCTGTAGGCGACAAAATGCTTTAAGAGCCGGTAATACTCGCAGGGACTCGATTTACCCCTTAACAAGTTTAAAATTACAATAAAACGAAAGCTTTATGGCTTATTATAAAGTATCCGATTTCTTAGATTATAAAAATCCATGGGTGTAAACCGCTCGTCTTTCGGTTTCTTTCAATAGTATTAACCTTGAAGCACTTATTTTTAAAATATTGTTTATAATTTTGTTAAAAAGAGCGTCTCTCACTTTCTTACTTATTCTTCTGAGAGAAACCAGCACTTTTTAATGGCGCCTTTGTGATGACGTTTTTCCACAAAGTAATAAATCACTCTCATGACGTATTTCAAGATTATGTTACACAACTACGAAATAAAGATATTTGATTTGACTGTTTTTGTAAAAAAAACCATACAGCCTACCCACTATAGAAATTTTATGAAATTATTACAAAAAAAAACACAAGGCAAAAATAGTGAAAAAAATTTCTCAAAATAGTTTGATCTATATTAAAAAAAAAAAGCTTTACATACCGAAATGCAATGATCTGAAAAATCACGTTTTGAAAATAGGTTTATTTTAAAAGGAATTAGAAACTAAAGATGTTCGATTAGGCCGACAAAATTTTTAGGTATTCCGTGATGGAAAAGTAAAATTTTACTAATGGTCTTTTATTTAGCTCAATTACAAATATCTAACCGCTTATGCACTTTAACCAACAACGCTTATTTATTTTCTATCACATCAACTGTCTATTTTACCAAACTGACTGTTTGCTAAGAGAAAAAAAGCTTATGAACTCTTGGACTATTGTTTAAAGCCTTCTTGTTCTGTAACAATTTTCATCGTGTTAAGTGAAGAAAAAAAAACGGAAATATCTGATTCACCTTTAACCCTTTCGCGCGCGACAGTCTTGGGCCAATAAAATAAATATCGGGTTTATTGAGCATTCCTAAATTCCAGCGCTATAAGGGATTACGATTAACAAGCCTGCGTAAAAGATTTAACTGCTGCGTTCAGCCAGGCTAAATCCAAGTATTTACTTTATTATATCGACACAAATGGTAAATGGCATCTAGAAATATTCGTGCTACTCATTATATAGAAAATAGATTAATATTACGCAAATTTTGTTGGATTTGTAATTTTTTTTTTGGTTCTGTTATAATTTATTTGGTAGACAAATGTTAGCCACACATTTTGCTTAGCTGACCAGCGGTTCTTTTCCATTACATCTAGGTCGCTGAATTTGCGGAAAGCATCGGTCGACGACATTCTCACGCTGGCCTACCATCCAGGTGAAGTAGTATAAATGCCCCTACCTAACACATTTCCTACACATTCCTTTCGTCACTTTTCTAGAATCAAGATTAAAGACAGACGCATATACTTGCGATAAATATTGTTAATAAAGTTCTATTTATTATAGAATAATATTTGTAAAGAAATTTAAAATTAATTAAATAGTAATAAATCTGTAACTTTGTTTTTTAAAAAAGAGCGACGCCTGGCGTAACAGTTCCGTAACTCGCTTGTCTGTTTGTTTATTTGATTGCTTGAGTCGATTTTCTCAGAAGCCGTCTGACTTATTAATTTTGGAATTTGTGTTGTATACCTAAATTTTTATATTATTTAAACTCACGTCTCTGTCGTGCTATTGGGCACGACGGATATTACGAGTATATAAATTAATAAATAAATACCTGATATTTTTAATCAATTGATAAATATTTACCACCGGTTGGCCGAGTGGTTATAGACCCATGGGTCGCGGGTTCGATTCCCGCCCTGGACAAATATTTGTGTGCATGAACATGTCTATTTGTTCCAGGTCTGGGTGTAAAAAAAAATCTATATATGTAAATATAATAAAGATTATTTAAGTATTTATATCAGTTGTCTAGTATCCTTCTTAGTACAGCATTGCTTAGTTTGGAACTAGATGACACTGTGTGGGATGTCCGAGGTAATATTATTATTACTATTTCATAATAAGCAAAACCCAAAAAAGCGTTTTTGAAATTTTTGTCTGTCTGTCTGTTTGTTTGTTTGTTTGTCAAGGTTGATCTCGTAAACGGCTGAACCGTTCGAACTTTTCGAAGAGTAATCTAAGAAACTTTTTATCCCAGATATATCCTCATCATCGTGTCTCTCCTCTGCAGGATATAGGCCTCTCCCAAGGCTCGCCATCACACACGGTCCTCCGCCTTTCGCATCCAACTACCACCGCCCCGTTGTGGTGCTTCAGGTCATCTGTCTGTCAAATACACCTATCCTATACATATAAATATAATGCGATATTAGGGTTTTTTATATGAGTTTATTTATTACGAGCGCCTCACTCCAGGTTTGAAATAAATGAATGAAATGTCATCAATAGACGGCAGCCGTTAAAATCCACCGACCCGCATTGTAGCAGCGCGGTGAATTAAGCTCCAAAGCCCCTCATCTCGATAAGAGGCCTAAGTCCTGTAGGGTAATTAATCGTTAATCGTGTTGATGGTATGGTATATAAACAAGTAACAATAACGAAATAATTCCAAACATTGGGTATTACATATTACAGACTAACAATATTCAAGTATATGCAGTTTTAGGTTTAACTATTAAAGTACAATGTACTAATGGGTTATTCATCATCATCATCATCAGCCCATTTTTACCCCACTGCAGGGGCTTAGGCCTCCCCCAGGGTGAGGAGGGGGGCTTGGAGATTAAGTCCACCACGCTGCTCCACTGCGGGTTGGGAACTGTAACGACCGCCATCTATTGACAGCGTCCGGGACCGACTCCTTAACGTGCCCTCCAAAGCACGGTGTCAGTGATATTGTGTACTTAAGTCAGAAAAACTCATTGGTACACGCCCGGATTCGAACCATCGCCCGATGGGGCCAAATTTGAGACAGGCTCGTTGCGCTCTGGGCTATCACGACACTGGGCTATTAAGCGCCCTTAATAAGATTTGCACTAAGAAATCTGTCGCTTGATAAATTCTTATCAAATGTTATACGCAGTAGTTGAACATTAAAGTGAAGCTGTATCCATAACATTTAATTTACGAATCAGTGTTGGTTTTCATTTCAAAATTAATTTTCATTATTCGAAAGCTCAAAATGGTTTCAAATTAACAGAACACGCAATCAACTGCGAAACCCTATTTCTATGCTTCATACGGAATAATTTACTTCGCAAAACACTAGCTTTTAGTCGCGGTTCCGAATGCGGCGTCTGTTATCCATTCCATTTGTCATTCTCATTTCATATCCATAATAATAATAATAATAATAATGATAAAACCTGGGACATTTCACATAGCGCCATCTAGTCCCAAAGTAAGCAAGTATTACGCTTGTATTATAGTAGGGGTAGTAGAGAACTGGTACGCATACTTAAATATTATTTTTTGAATTACATATATATATATATAGATATTTTTTACACTCAGACACGGAACAAATAGATATGTTCATACAAAAAAATTGTCTTAATTATTTAAGTTAGGGTCTTTAACCACTCGGCCAATTGGTCAGTCAATAATAATACAATAATAATAATAAATGAGACATCCCACACAGCGCCATCTAGTCCCAAAGTAAGCAAGTATTATGCTTGTATTATGGGGTACTAGACAACTGATATGTACTTAAATATTCTTTTTTTAAATAATATTTACATATATATACTTTTACACCTAGACACGGAACAAATAGACATGTTCATGCACACAAATATTTGTCCCAGACGGGAATCGAACCCGCGACCCTTAGCTTCGCAGTTAGGGTCTCTAACCACTCTAAAAATACAATACGATTACGTTTTCTTTTTGTACAAAGTAAAAAGTTTATATCCACCAATAAAACGATATAGTTGGAATTTTATTTAAACAAATAGGACCAATGTCATAAATCTATGTAGCAGGTAATGTGAGGCAGTTACCCCACGGGGTAAACCCGTGGTATAATTTGCCCATAAACTAGCGTGGACAGAACTATCAAGGACTTAGAAATGCCTTGATTATATAGGAAAATGTTGGATGATTTTATGTATCAAATTATACAGGATGTTTCGAAGATGTTCAATATTGCTCAAGGAGATAGAATAATTTACTCAATATTTTATCTTTGTTTGTACACCTGTTTTTTGTCAGGAATAGCTTGAAATATAATATTATAAAGCCTAAGACTTTATTAAGTAAAACATTCAAGTTTTTATTTCGTCGAAATTTTAAAAAATCTACAGATTTCTCGCTTCTCGCAACTATTGGAGGACACTGAAAATGAACATCAAAAATAAAAACTTATAACATGATGCGCCTCGAGCTCCTGCTTCTTTTGACACTACTACTTTTTATTTACCTTTATAATTTTCTGAAATACAGCCAATCTCACTCACCGACGTAACTGATCTGATAATATTTCAATGAAAAGCGCATCTGCCCACCCCACAGTTTTCGACCGATTTCAAAATTTAGTTTTCTATACGGCAAACAATCTATCTGCCTCGGGAGCTTTTTTCCGAAAAAAGTTATCTAACGATTTTCAAAAATTTTATTAAAAAGTTGTTGACAGTTTACTTAAAAAAAACATTCCTTAAGTTTTTAAATACTTTTACTTAACATTCAAATAAAACCTTCAAAAAAAAGAAAACCATGACAATTTATTCACACAATTGAGAGCTACGTTGCCGCAGACAGAAACACACGCAGAAATATATTTAACGACCATTTATTTCTATATAACAAATTTAGAATGATAAAAAAAATAATTAAATCGGTTTATCCGTTTGGGAGCTACGATACCACAGACAGACACACAGACAGACATAAATATAGGTTTAAACCATCTACATCAAACCTGTTTTCATGGAAAAGAATCTACATTAAAGTAGGTCTATCCGTTCAGGATCAATAATGCTACAGACAGACACACATACTAACTTACTACTCAAAGTTATAACATCCCTTTTATCGACGCCTCGCCGGGAGTTGAATACAGAAAAAGTCACGAATATCTATTTAACTTCTGATATTAATACATTGAATTATTTCAGTAAAGTAGGTACATCTACTATAGTGTGTTTTGTATCTTCACTTCATTTCATCAGCACATTTTTACCCCACTGCAAGGGCTTAGGCCTCCCCCGGGGTGAGGGAGCTTGGAGCTTAAACCCACCACGCTGCTCTACTGCGGGTGAGGGATTGTAACGACCGTCATCAATTGACAGCGTCCGGGAACGACTGCTTAACGTGCTCTCCGAGGCAGGGAGTTAGTGATAGTTATGTACCTACTTAAGTCAAAAAAACTCATTGGTACACGCCCGGATTCGAACCGTGGCCCTATGGCCTTATAAATTTGAGACAAGTTTGTTGCGCTTTGGGCTATCACGACACGTATAGTTCCAATCAAACATGGCGGATGGGAATACAACGCTTTATGCATGCTTGCGCAGGTTCAGTCATATGCCCCTCGCTCCACTGCGTCCCGCTACACCTAAAACTGGTTACTGCGACGCGACTTTTGACTGTGTTCACATCCGCCATAAAGGTTGATTGGAACTGTATCACGTGTTTTGTATATCTCGCCCCAAAACCCCAGATACATCCGATAATACTTTCAGTTGACTTACGTATAAAATATTGAAATTCGGCAAGAAAGAAAGCCTCTTAGTTCAAATAAAGAAAAAAATCCCAAAATCTTAATTTCTAATTTTATGTGGTATAATTATTATGGGATAAGCTTAATTAAACTAACTGGTTTATTACTATACCCTTTTTCAAGTGTATAAATTTCAAGTAAAGAAAATAAGTAATTCAACCTTTTTTTCCTTTCAACATTAGAGTTTGTTACAACATACACTTAATACAATGAGAGTTTCAGATGATTTATTACCTAGATTGATTCACCTACTTTCCACCAGCGCATTATGCCCTACTATAGGGGCTTAGGCCTCCATCCAAGATGAGGATACTTATAGCTTAATTCACCACGCTGCTCCAGTGTGGGTTGGTGGATTTGAAGGTATGCCATCTGTTGATGGCACCCGGGACCGACCGGGAGGAGTCAGGGATAGTTAGTGTACTTAAGTCAGAACAAAACTCATTGTTACCTACTTGTTCACATAACTACATAGTATAAAACAAAGTCGCTTTCCGTATGTCTGTCCCTATGTATGCTTAGATCTTTAAAACTACGCAACGGATTTTGATGCGCTTTTTTTTAATAGATAGAGTAATTCAAGAGGAAGGTTCATATGTATATGACATGCATAATATAGCACAGAAACACTGAAGATTTTAGAGGTTTCTAATGTGATGTCGTAAATAAACACATTTCTTTGCGCTTACATTGCAAACGGTGGCTGAAACCTACGAGATAGACTAAAATAATGTACTACAGTATTGTAAACTTTAAAAAAGTTTACAAAAAAGTCCGCAATGGTATATGTCTATCTTTTAGGGACAACCCACAATAACCATTTTTTATCCAAAAATTGGTGTAAATAAGTATTCAAGCACAGAAAAGATTTTCGCGGTATGCACTTTATTGTTACTTGCCACCAGATGGCCCTGTAACATTTATTTTTCTATAAGCAGCAATGATATATAAATGTAGTCTACGCGTGCGAAGCCGGAGCGGTCGCTAGTTTAGTTATAATACAATTAAAATAAATTAAAAAAATCATATTTTTTAATTTAATAAACTTAATGTTATGGTAATAAAACAGCATGGAACCCTCAAGGCACGAAACCTTTTTCAACTTAACAGCACACTTCTAAATTTAATAAGCGATCCCAAATTCACTATAGTCGAGTGGATCCCAAAATTATACTAACTGCCTTATAGAGGTCTATTGGAACGATTAACCGAATTTAACTGCTAGTTATGACGAGAAACTGATTTTGCGATTTTCCGTCTATAATTTTATTATTTAAAAAAGGTTGGGGCAAAAAAAGGGACTTATTTCTTAAGTACCTACTGTAATCTACAGAAATATTTTTATTTAATAACTAGCTTTCCGCCCGCGGTTTCTCTCGCGTGGACTACACAGTTATACCGGGACATTTGAAGGAACGCGACGCTCCAGAACATTGTTTTTACAACATTCTGAAACTTTACCTAAGAAAATTTTATACCTAAATTCATAAAATCCATTTAGCCATTTTAGCATGAAGAATAGCTATCCTACAAGTCGGTCCCAAAATCAGTCAGCCGTTTTGGAGATGAACCGGAACAGACAGACAGACTAACAGACACTACGATTTTTTATATGTATATAAAAAAAATTGTATTTCACTCTTGACAACGCCCTCTTTATGTTTGCAAAATTTCAGTTAAATCGGATCAGCCGTTTCGACGATTAGCTCTAACAAACAGACAGACAAACACACAGACAAAAACCAACTTATGTCACTCTGCTCTGTAACTCACACTAATAACCACCTTTTTATATCTGCAAAGATTTTGGAGATTAGCCGGAATTAAAAGACAGACATACAATCACACAGACACAAAGTTACCTATATCACTCCCGGCAACCTATTTTTAATGTCTGCATAGTTTCATTAAAATCTTTAAAAGTTTAGCTCGAACAAACATATAGACAGACAGACAAATAAAAAGTAGCATGTGTCACTCCTCACACCCGTCTTCTCACGTCTGCGAAGTTTCATTAAAATTGGTTTAAATGTTTTAGAGTTTAGCTCGAACAGACAGACAGACAAACAAAAAGTATTGTATGTCACTTCTGATAATCTTTTTATGATATCCGAGAAGTTTCATTGATATGGGTTCAGTCGTTTGGGAGGTTAGCTCGAACAGACGGGCAGAATAATAGACAGATAAAAAATATTGGATTTCACTCATGATAATCTTTTTATCATATCTGTGAAGTTTCATTGAAATTGAAATGAAACAGACGGACGTATAGGCAGACAGATAAAAAGTAGCCTATGTTACCCCCGATAATGCCCTCTGCACGACTGCAAAGTTTCTTTAAAATCGATTCAGCTATTTCGGAGGTTAGCCGAAACAGACAAACAGACGAACAGGCAGACAGACAAAAAGTAGGCTATGTCACCCTCGATAATACATTCTGCACGTCTGCAAAGTTTTATTGAAATCAGTTCAACCGTTTCGGAGATTAGCTTGAACAGACAGACAAACGGACAAACACACAGACAAAAAGTAGCCTATGTCACCCCCGATAATGCCCTCTGCACGTATGCAAAGTATCATTGAAATCGGTTCAGCCGTTTTGGACATTAGACGGAACAGACAGACAGACAGATAAAAAGTAGCCTATGTCACCCTCGATATTGCCCACGTCTGCAAAGTTTCTATAAAATCGGTTCAGCCGATTCGGAGATTAGCCGGAACAGACAGACAGACACTACAATTTTATTAATATAGATTTATTAATATAAATAGAGAAAGAGAGACAGACAGACAGACACTGCAATTTTATTAATATAGATAGATATATTATTTATTAGTTTAGATAGATATATTAATATAGATAGATATATTATTTGACGACCGCTTAGCCTAGTGGGTAGCGACCCTGCCTACGAAGCTAGAGGTCCCGGGTTCGAATCCCAGGTCGGGTCAGTATTAATATGATGAATATTGATACTGGTCTTGGTTGTTATATATATAAAAAAAAATATTTATATATGTATATATTATAAAGAATATTTAAGTATGTATATCAGTTGTCTAGTAACCCATAACACAAGCATAATACTTGCTTACTTTGGGACTAGATGGCGCTGTGTGGGAAGTCCCATGTATTATTATTATTATTAGTGGAAATTTATAAATCAGCCTTAGTTATATATATCTTTATTTGTTAGTCCTAGCTGTTAGTTTTCCAAAATCGGAAATAAAATGAAAATAATGAGTTTTACATATGCTAACAAGCTCATGCCTTATTTCCAGAAGGGTGAGTGGATGCTGGAAACATTGACAACGTCTATCTTCTGTCTGTCTGTTTGTGTGCTTATACGTTGACAACCACAAGTCCAGTTTAAATGATTCTTTTTTAGTATGGAAATACGTTATGTTTCCAGGTTTTACTTCACATTTGATTATTGGAGGTAACCTGGATAGGTACGATAGGTATCCACTAAAATCGTTATCGCTAATACTAACCTACCATAATCAAATGTGAAGTAAAACCTGGCCACATAACGTATTTCCATGGATCCTTATTAGTTTTTCTATAGGTCTTCTTCTAAATATACCTACTCTATACTAGCTTTCCACCCGCGGCTCCGTTCGTGTGGACTACATAGTTGTACCGGGACCCCTTTTTCCAGGATAAAAAGTAACCCACGTCACTCTTCAGTTTATAAACTATATCTATCTGTGAAAAAAATATAGCGGTTCCGATACAACTGTGTAGTCTAAATGAACGGAGCCGCAGGCGGAAAGCTAGTATGTAAATAAAATATAACCCATATTACTTGCTTATAATGTAGGTTTCTATAGGTGAAAGAATTTTTCAAATCAGTTAAATAGTTTTTGAGATTATCCATAACAAACAAAAGTGTCGTGATAGCTGAGCGGTGGCAAGCCCGCTTCTTGTTTAGAAGGTCGTGGTTCGTATCCCACGAACCCGCATTCTGCCGTGCTAATCAAAAGTGCAATAACTCGGTATTAGGGCTTAAAATATATTTTCTTCTTAGACAGTTTTACGTATCTATCGCTAACTCAGTTATTTCACTAAACAAAAACGCAATATTCAAGATTTAGTTGTATTAAATAAAAACTTAGACATAGTATTGCACTTTTGATTAGCACGGTAGTATTGGAGCAGCGTGGTTGATTAAGCTCCAACCACCTTCATTCCGAGTGGAGGCCTAAACCCATGCAATGGGGCATAATGGGCTGATATGGATACGGAAACTGAAAAAAAAACCTTTCTTCTTTATAATAATAGTATAGATTAAAAAAACCATATGGTTTTTGCACATCGCTATTATATGCAAATTAGTGTTATTTATAATAATTATAATAATAATAAAAAAAAAACGATGATAGGAATTCTTTACACTAAGCTTTCAAAATTGGTGGCAAACGGAATCGACTCAGCTTAATGATGAGCAGCTGCTGGCGAACATGACCATCGCTGGTATTCTGCCAATCCCAAAAATAAATATCTCATACTATACACGATAACTATAAATTATGAATAAAATAACCAGCCAAGTGCGAGTCGGACTCGCGTCGTGAAGGTTCTATTCCGTTATGTGAAGTTTAGTATTAATTATTATATAATCTATACACCCGTTTCTAATTTTTATGTACGGAACCCTGAAAATACTTTTAAAATTAGAAATCGCTGATTTTCACACATTTTCCTTCGCTCGTGCTGCCTTTGTGCCAAATAAGATTTTAAGTCAACGGGAAGCAAGTGCCCTATAGGTTTTATGGCACGCAGTTTTGGTATAAAAATGCGGCATATCTTTTAATAGTATTGACTCAGAAACTTGAATTTTTCACAGGACACCTGAACCTGCTTCATAGAAAAAGAGTATTGACAGACAGACAGACAAACGGACAACAAAGTGATCCTATAAGGTTCAGTTTTTTTTTTGAGGTAACGAACCCTGAAAAGCCTTTTGCGTTAAAAGCACATTTTCGAATGTAACCCATGAATGTCATATTTGTTTAGGCTTAAGTCGGGTAGTCGAATCAAGTTATAACTTTACAGGGATAGAAAATTATGAAATATACGTAGTTGGAAATGTAATTTTTTAATTTAATTTAACCAAAACTGCGATAAGAAACGGACGTTATTATGAAGTACGTAGTGTATAAAAATGCTGACAGTACAATACATGCCCTGGAACCGTGTTTCGATTCTCGGGACAGTGAAGAATCCATTGCCGTGCTGTGTCGTGTCGTGATAGCCGAGTGGTAGCGAGTCCGCTTTTTGTTTAGAAGGCCGTGGTTCGAATTCCAGGGCATATACTAACGAGTTTTTTCTAAGATATGTACAGACCAATTACTGACTGTGCTTCGGAGAGCACATTAAGTCGTCAGCCCCGATCGACACTGGCAGTCGTTAGAATCCATCAACTCGCAATGGGGCAGTGTGGTGGAATAAGCACCAAGCACTCTCATCTCGAGGGAAGGCCTAAGTCTGCAGTAGGGTACTAATGAACTGATGTTATGGTCTGGTATGAAAAACCCAAGGCGCAATTTAAAATATGTTTCTTCTCGTACATACTTCTTACATAGAGATTTCGTATAAGCAACTTCAGCAACTTTGACAGTTTAGTAATGTATATAGAAAATAAGCATTTTCTTGCGTGTTCGCCTCCATGGTTGTCGCAATTCGCGTTGTTTAGATTTTGATCTTCAATACAAGTTATAGCATATTTCTAATGGTCGCAGTTTCGATTCCCGCCAGAGACAAATGTTTGTGTGCATAAACATGTGTATTTCTTCCGTGTTTAGGTGTAAAATATCTATACAAGGTGATATTTTAGTAACCGGCCAAAATTTTTTTAGATGTTAGGTATCACCAATAAACCTCATTGCGTAAATAAAAAATATGGGTTACATTTTATAATAAATTATTTTATCTATAGTGTTATGTTATAACGTTTGGTTGCCTTCTTAACGCTATAAGAAACGTACGCGCCCGAGGCCTTGAAACGGAATGGGGCGGCGGGCATGAATGTGACTAGTTATTGGTTTTTTCGGGAAAGGTTTGTGTAGTCATATCTCAATATTTTTCTATAGAACGATAACAAAAGGAAACAAGACGGCTATCGGTTTTCTACCAAAGATCATTATATTCAAATTTGGCTGGTCATTAAAACCTCATCCTGTATATGTATATACACGCATCATAAAAAATATTTAAGTATGTTGTTAGTATTAGTTAGTAAGTTGTCTGGTATCTATACACAAGTTTTGCTTAGTTTGGGACTAAATAGCGCGTGTCTGATCTTTCAGGATATTATTTTATTAGTTATTATATAGACGACCGCTTAGCCTAGTGGGTAGCGACCCTGCCTACGAAGCTGGAGGTCCCGGGTTCGAATCCCAGGTCGGGTCAGTATTTATATGATGAACATTGATACTGGTACCGGGTCTTGGCTGTTATATGTATGTGTTGTCTTCGCTTGGTACTCAAAACACAAGCTAATGCTTAGTTTGGGGCCTAGACGTTGTTGTCATGTATACGTTATACTTTATTACAAATAAAAATAACAGATAAAGGCGTTCAAATATAACTTTAAACATCGCGTTTTGAACTGGGTGCGGGTCTATTTGCCATGTTAAAATGTATCCAGAGTGCTGTTGCTTCTGCCTCGCGGATTTCATGTGTAACAGTGAAATTCACGACACTGCCCTCATGTCTTATTTCGTTCAACAATTTACAGCTTCATAACCTATTCACTACTCATTAACCATATTTGGTTAGATTGCAAATCACGAGCCATTTAACTTACGGAGACAATTGATTAATATTAATTGATGACAAGTCAAACGGTTAAATCTGTTGTCAATTCCCTGTCATCTTGACCTTACTATTTAGCATTGACACAACCATTGTCAAGGTACTTACTGCCTTATACTATATTAGGAGTTCGGCGGTTTCCATCGTTTTTAGAAAAGTCCCTTGTCAATTATTTTTTAGGAAATATTCTGACATTATTATTATTACACAGAATGGTTGTTACCGAGAAAATTAAAGATATTTTTTTATTTTCTCGGTAACCGTTAGTTTGCGCCACCTGCTCACTTGAAACTTTTTGTTTAGTTTGGATAGCTCTGTACGCTCTATAAGTTCGATTCTCGCCCAGGACAAATATTTATGTGCATGAACACTACTTGTTCCGTGTCTAGATGTAAAAAAAAAATATCTATACATGTAAATATATTTAAGTACTCATATCAGTTGTCTGGTATCCATAGTACAAGCTTTGCTTAGTTTGGAACTAGATGGCGCTGTGTGAGATGTCCGAGGTATTAAATAAACATTAAAAGTATAAATACGTTTAGCCGAACCAGTCACAGTACGAACGTCTGTGATGCAAGGTGTGTCAGACAATTTAGAGGCACTGGGCCAGAAAGCACCCGAAAGCGACTAGCCTGCATGATACGATCCTTGAATGACGATGAAGCGAAAGAAGTAGGTAAGGGCCGTAGCAAGTAATACGTTATTCCTGTCAGTGACGTGCGGTGGCCTTTGAAAAGGTAAACTGGCAGCGATAATTTAGTCCTAAAGGATATACATTTTGACATTTATATAATGTTTATATTATAAATAGACGTATGTAAGTGTCGTGATAGCCCAGAGCGCAACGAACCTGTCTCAAATTTATAATCCGGGCGTGTACCAATGAGTTTTTCTGACTTAGGTACATTAACTATCACTGACTCAGTACCTCGGAGAGCACGTTACGCAGTCGGTCCCGGACGCTGTCAATAGATGGCGGTCGTTACAATCCCCAACCCGCAGTGGAGTAGCGTGGTGGATTTAAGCTCCAAACCCCCTCCTCACCCTGGGGGAGGCCTAAGCTACTGCAGTGGGGTAAAATGTGCTGATGATGATGATAAATAGACCATCGCAATATAAATGACAGGGTGTACACCGCCTAAATTATCATGGGAGGCTTGCCTTTTATAAGTTATTGTACGTCGCTATAAGTTATTGGACTGTTTGGACTAGTCTGGAATAAGCTTGAGTTTACGTATTTGAATGTACATCTATGTACGTTCACATTTAGACAACTTATTCTCTTATAAACTACGAAAAACGAACGCGTCCCCTATTCTAAACTTATACGAAACCGTCATTAGTTCGAAATTATTAAAACATTATCTAAATATATTTGTTATATTGGAAATTATACCGTATTATTTTAGAGAATAAGGTCGTGTATAAGTTGCGAATGGGCCGAGGTAAAATTCAAATTAGTTTTGGGACCAAAGGTTTTTGTTAACTCGCATACACCTACATACATTTAATCCTTTTCGGTCCTATATATTGTACGCTGTAAGAATGTGTTGAAGAATCAAAATCTGTTGGATTCATTAACCTTTTAACTAGTCATCAATCATTGTAAATCGATTGTCTCTGTTAATTAAATGAATCGTGACCTTTTCAGTCTGACCAAATATGGTCAACGAGTAGCGAATAGGTTAAACGAATACATGAAAATAATAAATTGCAGCAAACTGCAATTTCCTTTTGACTGATATTGATACCGGGTCTTGGTTTATATGTATGTGGTGTCTTCGCTTGGTACCCAAAACACAAGCTAATGCTTTGTTTGGGGTTTAGACGTTGTTGTGATGTCAATGTTATTATTATTATAACTGAAATCGTAAATTGACGTCGTATTCGATTCAGCGTTCATATCGGGCGTCTTGTGGATGGGTAATTTAATCAAACCTTATATTCGCATGTAGATTCATCAAAACACAATTATCACTAACGAGTTGCGACTGAGTCAACGGCTCGTTCAAGAATGATCTTCAAACGTCAGGTTTCGTAGAGAAGCTTGTTCAGGATTATTCAACTCAAGAAAATAAGTAGTACAACACTTATAAAGATTAAAAAGTCTATCTTTGCTTTCTCGCAAATTTTGGCAATTTATGTTCTTCGTTTAATGAGATTAATTAGATAAATATAAGGCTTTCAATTTCGGGTATATTGGAATTTCGACGTAATTAAAACTTACCGGTGTTAGGAATACAAAATAGTTTACACGTAGGGTTATCATATTTAATTAAAAATATTAAATAAAAATTAATACTAAGAATAATTAAAAGTAAATAATAAAAATAAACAATAATAAATAAAATACCAAATAATTAACAAACGGGACTTTAATCAGAGCAAGTATAGAGAACTGTTTGGAGAGTAAATCTAAAAAACTTTTTATTCCGGATATATTTACTTATCCTATAACATATCATCAGTCCAATAAGGCCCCACTGCAGTGGCTTAGGCCTCCCCTCGGGATGAGAGGGCTTGGAGCTTAATCCCCCGGTTGCTTCAGGGCGGGTTGGTGGATTTTGACCGGAACCGACGCGACGGCTTAACGTGCTCTCCGAGGCACAGAGTCAGTAATAGTTATGTATATAAGTCAGAAAAAACTCATTGGTACATACCCTGGGATTCGAACCACGGCCTACTAAACAAGAAGCGGGCTCGCTTCCATCACCTATCCTATACATATAAATAAAATTATGCAGAAATCCGGAAGCTGACAAAATTATATAAAAAACTTCGTTTATATAACTTCCGGGACACTAATCCAAACTAAAAGTACTCCGAAATTCCACGAGGATACACAAAATGGAAAATCCCGTGAAATTACTGACGTTTGACAACCCTATTTATGAATTAACAAGAATTAGGCTTCGAATCTCGTGATTAAGAACGTGACTACTTCATTTAGTTTAGGATTAAAGCCCTTTGTTAACATAGATTATAACGTGAGATGCAAATTCCTTGTTAAAATTAAGAATACATTTTCAGGCTGGAAGCTAGTATCAGGTAAATAATAATATAGTTAAATCTTTAATGTGATAAAAAATTTAAAAGATTAGCCTACATTCATTTATGTTCTATGACATACCATAGATAATATGAGTTAGCTTTTTAGTAAAAACACATAAACATGCGATTTGAAGAAACGCTGAAAGACTTAGGTATGTTGGTATTAAAGGATCCGGAATGGGTCATACAAACTACAAAAAAAAATCCCATCGCCGTACCAAAACATGCTGTATAAGTAAATTTTGATTAGAAAAATTATTAATTTATTCTATGTCTCATGTCTTTATTCCGTTTCACTGCGCATCGCTGTGTGTTTGCGGTTAGGCACAGAAGTGTGCGAGCCTCATCAATGCCCATGTAGCCGTGGTGTGGACCGGGTGGGTCGCCACGGACTTTCGTGTCTCAAAAGTGCCGGTCGTATCTACCGCCACGGAGCCATTAATGACTTGATCCGCCGGGCTCTTGTGACAGCATCTATCCCCTCATCTTTAGAGCCGAAAGGTTTGTTCAGGGACGATGGCAAGAGACCCGACGGAGCAACGTTGGTGCCTTGGTGCCTGGGCCGTGCTTTGATTTGGGATGCCACATGTGTGGATACTCTGGCCCCGTCCCATGTCCGGGCCACGGCCCAGAGTGCTGGCGCGGCGGCCGACTAGGCCCAATTATGTAAACGTCGCAAATACTCGGGGTTGATTCCTCACTACGAGTTTGCGGCGGTTGCAATAGAGACACTCGGTCCGTGGTCGTCTGATACGAAAAAATTCGTAAAAGATTTGTCCACCCGTCTGGTCAGCACAGCTGGTGATCCCAGAGCGGGCGCCTATTTCGCACAGCAACTGAGCATCGCTGTGCAGCGCGGAAACATTGCAAGCGTAATGGGATCGATGCCGCATGGGACAAACCTGGACGATATTTTTATGTTGTAAATATTGTTAATTTGTAGAAATAAGTTCCTTCACTCATTAGTAATATATTTAAGAATGAATTGCCAATTAAATATATTAGGTATTCTATGTCTATCATAAATAAGTGTACCTAGCTCTATTTTCAAATATAATTACATAGTATGTTTAGCGCCAAAACTGTAATCATCGTTCAACATTTGAACGAAGTTTTTGTTAAATCAAACTGCATCATGCGATAAACACGTTAACACGTATAGTACATTAGGATGTAAGTACCGTAAGCTGCATATTATAGTCGAGGTGTTTAGAGTCACGAGACAAAGCAGAGTGCTTATAATAAACCGATGACTACAATAGGCAGCTTACTGTGTACGAGCTTCATACGACGTTTTTCAATATTTGCAATTAAAATTAGGTAGATACTTCAAATGTAATAATGGCGGAAGTTAAGGGCGTGAGCGGGTTGCTTTTCGCGGTTTACGCACGCGTTACAAGCAGAATGCTCGTTTGCGATTGGTGTAAAATAAAAAGGTCTAGTACTGTAAAATACAACATTACGGTACAAGTTTCGATGTAATAAAGACCGTATTAATTATAGCAAATGTATTGAAAATATTATTAACATATTTCATTGTTTAATTTGTTTATTGTTGCACTTTTTGGGATATTTTGTTGTTCTCGGTAAACGCGGAGTCACCCAAATTGTTGAATGCAACGTTAACGAAAGGGATGGAATTTTTTAGCAACTTTGTTAGGTAAATATGTATTGTGAAGATGACAGTGAGACCCAAGAAAACGTAAAATTGTACATAATTATGCTGACAGAAGGAAAATTATTTTGTTAAAGAAAATTAAGTATACTTGGAGATAAGTCGAAAATTAAAACATTAATATGGAACGCATTTATTACACAATACACATACAAACCGCTAGCGCTGCTGCGGCCTTTGGTTAAGCCGTTTCCAAAGCGCTAGCTTTCAATCAGCCAACATGTTGAAAATGGGTTTTAAAATAATGCTGGCTTAGGCGTCTTAATGAATGCCAGCATTTAATGAAAATCTAGCCATACAATACAGTTCCAAACGCTACATACATGTCAGTGGTGACCAGACTGTTGTCATAGCAAGCGACTAACTAACTGCCAGTGATTTCGTAACTGTTTTTTGTTGAAGTTTTTTTAGTCCTAATTGTTCAATCTTGCTAATTCACGGATTATATTATAATATATACAACGTATTCAACATGGAATTTAAAGAATTTTAAAGCTGCATCAAAAATAAGGGGTGCAATTCGGTCTGGAAGGAAAGCAGTACTTGTTGATAGGTATGGACTGTTAAAGACAAATTTACATGATATTCTTTGAACACAGTCAAGCAGGTGAATTTAATATATACACATGTGTTGTTTACTAAATAATCCAACATAAGTTAGAAATTGTATGCATGTGACATACATCAATGGTTGGGACAGTTGGGATCCCCATTGACATGGCGGCGATATATATATTGCCTGTTGCCATTTGTTTCATAGAAATTGGCTCTGCATACCCCGAGATCTACCACTGACATACAAACATAAGAGTGTTCCAAAAGGATACTCTTGTTTTATATTTCCAAAAAACTGGCACGGTACAGACACGGGTGTGTCGTATCCTACATTCCATCAGCCCTTTTTTATACCTCACTACAGGGGTATAAAAAAGGGCTCAAGCCCCCTCAAGATGAGGGGGCTTGGAGCTTAAACCCACCACGCTACGCCAATGCGGGTTGGCGGATTGAAACGACCGCTATCTATCGACAACGACTGAGACCGACTGCTTAACGTGCCCTCCGAAGCACGGTGTCAGTGATATTGTGTACTTAAGTCAGAAAAACTCATTGGTACACGCCCGGATTCGAACCATGGCCCTATGGGGCCAAATTTGAGATAGGCTCGTTGCGCTCTGGGCTATCACGACACTTTTCATTAGAGTTTCATAGTGGTACAAAAAAATTTAAAAATAACACGCTTACCAAAATTTTATATAATGCAACCGTTCAAAAACAAAGGAGTTTACGATATATAAAAACTGTTTTTGAAATAACACAACTTAAAAATAAATTAACAATTTCGCCGTTGTCGGTTAACAATGTGGCTTTAATAAAATCGAACGGGTGTATACCCTATTAGCATTAGCATAATGTGCGCATAAAACTTTACGAGCAATGTGGAACACGTAACTTTGGCGTAAAACTTAGAGTATAGGGGTTGAGAAAAACTAATATTGACTTTCACAACATGTTTGAAGTTATATTGGGTACTCATGATATACAAGTTCGATTCCAGGTAAGGACATATTGTTATTCTGAAAGATGGATGGCAAGTTCGTACCTTGGATTGTGAAATTATGAAACCTTTACCAATAGTTAGACGTTTGATTGTTTGATTTTGAAAATTCTTAGATGTGGCATTGAAAAATAGTAAATCATGTTTAAGTTTTTTACTGCATTAACACAACAACAGTAGAATCTAGTGTGGTATTTGACAGATAATATGAAGTTTACAATGTTGTGGATAAAGAACTTCTCCTCGAACATTTTAGTAATTATCTAATCAGGGTCAAGTTGTACAGGTAAATTAGTAAGCTATATGTTCTTTAACTAGTGTCTTTAACACAAAGAAATTTTTGTTATAATTTCACAACTTAAAATAAATTCAGGTACACCACATGTATGGGGACTCGCCTTGATGTCATAAACATAAAGATTGTTTGCGTGTGATGAAAAAAAAACTATTTACAGTATTACGCACGGATTTTTGCCGCTCTGAGTTGTCTGCGAATGCTCAGCGCGCAGGACCTCTCCTTCTTGTCTATTTTATGCTAGTGAGACGCTATCTGTGAATAACTTCACAGCGGCAAAATCCCGAACATTATCTCTAAGTGGATAACGGATTGGATCATATGTAAAACACAAAGAGCGAAAATAAATATAGCAGTGCATGCTATACTAAAGACTGTTCAGTCTGTATCTGACTAGAAACCAACGTTACAATATATAATGTGTGTCATTCAATCACGGTCCAACAGTCGTGATTAGAAAGTCTGTTAACCCACAAACTTTTCATTAATCATTATCAATAAATTGTCTCTGTCAATTAAATGGCTAGTGCTGCAATCTGACCCAAATGGGTTAATGTGCAGGTAATGGATTAATAATTTCAAAATAGACTTGATACATTTCGATGGAACTTTAACATAGAGTTTAATACATCATTCGTATATTATCAGCGGATGTATTCATGTTTGTTGGAAAATGCATTTCCTTAATCGTACGTGTTATCAACATGACGACCGCTTAGCTTAGTGGGTACAGACCCTGCCTACGAAGCTGGAGGTCCCGGGTTTGAATCCCAGGTCGGGTCAGTATTTATATGATGAATATCGATACTGGTACCGAGTCTTGGTTGTTATATGTATGTGGTGTCTTCGCTTGGTACCCAAAACACAAGCTAATGCTTAGTTTGCGGCTGAGACGTTGTTGTGAAAAAACAAACATTAAAAAAACGTGACAATACAGTTATACGGATAAACGTAGCGCAAGTAGTTAAAATTTATATTTATAACTATTAAAGATCAGCTAACAGTAAAATAATTATTGAACCAATTATAAGTGAAGCAATGAGGATGAATATTCCGATGTAAAAGTAGCTAGTTTATGTACAGTTAATTAAAAAAAAAATTGATACATTTTATTACTTAATTACTTTAATATTTACTATTGATCTTCACCTATCACCTACCTACTGACCTATCACAAATTCGTTGTAAGAAAGATAGGTGAAAACAGATGACAAGTAATTTAATCTGGTAACATTTTCCTGGAGAGCACCAGAACAAATGAACTTTAATATAAGACTACGTCAGTCAGTCAGTCCTTTCGTGAAGTTTCGCTTAATAATAACAACGCAAAGTTTAAAGAATATAAATTGATTTGAACGCAATGAATTAGAAAATAAATCTAGTTTAGGATAAACCACCTAAAATTTAGTTCAAAAACGAAGGATGTTTTTTCCAATATTTTTTTCTTTCATTTCATTGCAGAAAAACTGGTAACAAAACGTAGATTTTTGTGAAAGTTCGCTTAAAAGTTGCGCTTGCAGGTCACTTCTCAGAGTGATCACTCGATATTTTATGAACGCAAGTCCAAAACAAAGGTGGCTGGCATGTATCATATAATAGAGTGACCACATTTTTGTAATGGAAATTATTAAAAAATAAGCAAATAAAAAGTATATTGTGGAATCGTTGCCAGCGTATTCTACTAAGCTTGACAACCAAGAGCGTGTTGTAAAGGATTGGATACTAATTAAAAAAACATGTTGTAGGTAAATCGATGTGCTGTTATTTTTAAGAATAGAACATTAAGAAAAACAGTGATGAAAGAAAAAAAATATAAAAAAGAAATTGTTGAATTAACCTTATTAAAAAAAACAATAAATTTCCTGTGTACATATAAATTATGTAGGAAATAAATGAAAAAATCTTTTTTGTCAATATAATTAAATTTATTAATACTATACGAATTTAAATAAATAAAATGATACATTTGACACGAATAACGTGGTAATACTGCAGTCAGAAATGTGTAAGACATAACAGGTTTCCGT
The DNA here is from genome assembly GCA_949709985.1 of Luffia ferchaultella. Lineage (NCBI taxonomy): Eukaryota > Metazoa > Arthropoda > Insecta > Lepidoptera > Psychidae > Luffia > Luffia ferchaultella. Next base: position 6,555,748 of record OX453267.1, read on the forward strand.
CCGCGACTCTTCCTCAGTATTAGTATTAAGGGACAACAGCTACTTTATATGTCAAATAAATATTTTTTTATTAAATTGATACTACTCTGTACAAACAAAGATTTACAAACTAACATCATATTGTAAGTAGTATCAATTGAAAAAAAAAGTTAATAATTCAAAGTGCATATGTTTTTTGGACTTATATCTATTAAGGTTCACGCACAATGTTGTCCATCCCCCCGAGACCCTTTGGACCAAATTTGTAATTGCCAGCACATAAAGAGAGCTGTCTCGTTGACATATCTTGGAGTAGTGATAGATGAAAATATGAATTTTAAAGCTCATATCACAGTAACTGCGGCCAGAATCCGTAAGCTGATGCATACGTTCAAACTCCTACGAGAGGCCACTGATGGAAAGCTGTTAAAAACAGTATATATTGCACTCTGTCAATGCTTAATAAATTATTGCATCCTGGCATGGGGTGGTATAGCCAAGACTGTCCTCTTGGTGCTGGAAAGAGCCCAGAGAACTGTTCTAAAGGTAATCCTGAGAAAACCCCGGCGTTACCCCACAACAGATCTATACAAACAGGCCCAGGTTCTCACTGTTCGCGGACTGTTTTTGATGAGAGTTACAGTTTATATGCATAAACAGACTTTAAATATATCAACGTATAAGGATATGTTAAAAAAAAGAATATTCAAGCTTCCGACTCCTGAGGTTAACACTAGTTTTGCTCGGCGCTTTAAACGATTTTTGTTTCCTCACATTTATAACAAAATGGTTAAAATTTGTGACATCAAGTGCAGCCCGGTTTATGAAGCCAAGATCGTAATTAAAAAGGAACTGCTATGCTGGAACTATGAAAGGTTTGAAAACATTCTCAATATTACTGGTTCTTGAGGTTATTTCGGGGTTTTCACATATTTTGGAGCTTTCATATCCTCGCATGCGCAACCTTATGATAGGAATATGCAGAAACATAACATAGCACGCACTCGCTACACGCATGCCCACAGATAAAAACACACACACACACACACACACGCACTTACACCCACGCATACACACCCATATTCATCTCCTCATTCATTCATATATACATGCAACGGCTTTGGAGCCGCAGCTACTCTTGTCCACTCGCGGTACAGGAGGACCTTTGATTTGTAATTTTATATATATTTATTTATTATTGTCCACTTATTGTTTAGCCGCATCTTTACTGTGTCATTTGTTAATTTGATTTTTGACTCCTACAGGACAGGCCTAGCCTAGTGTAGGGGTCATTGGTAAAATTATATTGTATAAGTATGATGATTAAATAAATAAATTTCATTTTCATTTCATTTTCATTTTCACTTATATGATATACTACTGAAAACTACTCTGTAGCTTTCGATTTGAGACCATAATTACAGGACACCGTATTAAAGGAACCGCTGTTCAAAATTTCAAACTAGACCCGAAGATTTAAGTTGTCATATATATCACCCAGTTAAACAATTTTTTATATTACATACATAAATATCCAAGCGAGCAAAGTCGTATACAAATGCTAATAAGTTACAATAATATCCGAAGAGGAAATGTTATAATGTGACAATATAATTTTGTTGACTGTACACCAAGGCAATCAATGTAACTATTGCGCACCGAGCGCTCGAGCGCTCTAAAAGTACAGTGAATAATAAACAAATGCGATATATAAGCTTTCGTATAGAATCGCTAGTTTATGGAAATCGTCAAAGTACAATTTCTACGTAATGTTGCATTTTAAGATACTTATTATAACAGTAGAGTATTCGATCTATACTATGAATCCGAAATGGAAATTCTATGTAAATTTTATTAAGTTTCTTAGGTTAAAAAAGGGCCGAGTTTGTGTCGATACCTCAGGGTTCTCTATTAAATACGTACATAAATTCACTTTCCATTTTCAATTTTCCATAAATAAACAAAAACTATGAATCTCAACTTACTACCAACTTCCACACCGTTTCGTCTTCTTTCTACGTAAGGTTTGTTGTTAAAATTTTCTTTTTCCACGTAACTTAGGAATAAAAAAGTTAGGTTCATTCATTTTTTATTTATTTTAGATTATATTATATATAGTTATACTATAGGCAATTCATTTACTAAAATATATTCGTGGATGGAAATATATTTATATATAAAAATTATATTATTATTATTTATTATATAGATTTATATAAACATATGAAAAGAAATTAAATGCTACTTAATAATAATATTACTAATAATAATTTATTGTTAGTGTTGTATGTAATGCTTTCTTTTTTTATAGTAAATAAATTTAATTTCATATTTTTTACTGAACATATATATATATATATGTAAACGTATACACATGCCCTGAGTATTCAGGGCATTTTTACTGAAGGGCAAAATTAGGACTACATTTATACGCATTTTTTCAATAGAAATATTTTCCTTTTCCCACAAGTATTATTTTCGAAATTTTAGACCCAGTATTTTCCGAAATAATGAGTGGTGGAATGCGGTTTAACATAATTTAAAAAAAATGCAATAGTATTTCTTACAAAGAACCTCTGACATGTTACGTGATGCACTAGAAAAAGTTTTTCTAATTTTTAATTTTCCAAACTGCCTCCAAAATTAACCCCAAAAATCAGAATTCGTTTATCTACGTTATACGTACATGATTGGGTCATCTAAATTGGTATAGGTATAACCGAATTTCAACTTTTATGTCTTAGATTCAGAGCGAATACGCAGACGGACAGACAGACACGACAGTGAACCTTTATGGTATCCATTTTTTCATCTGAGTTGTACGGAACCCTAAAAAAATCATTCCGAATATTAATCAGTATTTCCACAATGTCTTCTTTTCTAGCTCCTTGCACTGAATAGTTTCGTTGTTGCAATCATAGGTTCCGAATTAATAATAATAATAGTACCTGGGACGACCCACACAGGGCCATCTAATCCCAAAATAAGCAAAGCTTGTATTATGGGTACCAGTCAGCTGATATACATACTTAAATATTCTTTGTATAAATACATGTATCAATATTTTACATTCATTCACAATTGAACTACAATTCGTAAGTTGAATTGAGTTTTAATATCACGTTAGGCCACCCACACGCACACTCAGTCGTCGACATACAACAGACATCGACTTTGTTTATTGACGGCGTTAGTATAAAGAAATTCTAAAATAACTTGTAGAATGACCAATCTACTTAACAGTGTCTATGACCAGAACGCTTTATGAGATAAGTTGTTCATCTTAAAACATATTGATCATTTCAATCACACAAACATACACAAAATACAGAAAGACTGATCGTTTGGCGTGGTTATAGACTCCAACTGCGGAGTGGAGGGTCGCGGGTTCGATGCCCGCCCGGGACAAATATTTGTGTGCATGAACATGTCTATTTGTTCCGTGTCTGGTTGTAAAAGTATCTAAATATGTATGTATTAGTAAAAAAAAGAATATTTAAGTATGCATATCAGCTGCCTAGCACCCCATAATACAAGCATATTACTTGCTTACTTTGGTTCTAGATGGCGCTGTGTGGGATGTCCCAGATAATATTATTATTATTTTGAATTTCATCCCAAATGGGTGAAAAGAGGTGTAAGTGATTTTACGGCAAAAAAAAACATGCGCACAACATTTTGAAGATTTGCGCGAGTGTTTTAAGGTTTTTCAAAATTCAACATATGAGCGGTGACTAGGTGGGTCTTTCATGTAGAAAAATATTAATTTATCCTTTTATACTAATTTAATCTAACTCATACATTTAAAATAATAACGCCAAGATCACATTATTGTATCGATTTTTAAATTCTATAGTTAGTTAATCATAGAGTTTTAATACAAGAATAGAATTTCACTTAATCCTTATTTTACGACGGCCATCAAGGTATTCCGTAAACAAAAAGTACAGTTCCAATCAAACTTTATGGCGGATGTGAACATAGGCACAAGTCGCGTCGCAGTAACCAGTTTTAGGTGTGGCGGGCCGCAGTGGAGGGAGAGGCATATGACTGAATCTGCGCAAGCATGCCTATAGTGTTGTATTCCGATCCGCCATAAAGTTTGATTGAAACTATACTTGACTACTATAAAATGATGATGATATAATGACGTATACATCACAACAACGTCTAGGCCCCAAACTAAGCATTAGCTTGTGTTGTGGGTACCAAGCGATGACACCACATAGATATAACAACCAAGACCCGGTACCAGTATCAATATTCATCATATAAATACTAACCCGACCTGGAATTCGTACTCGGGACCGCCAGCTTCGTAGGCAGGGTCGCTACCCACTAGGCTAAGCGGTCGCAATTATATTCAAATATACCTATCGTCAATATCGTCAAATATACTATATTTATCAAGAAAATATGAAAATAGACTTTATACAATAAAAAAGTTTACAAACAAAATCATGTTCGGTTGAAGAATAAGCTTTTAAAATTCTATCTTTGTCTCTTTCTTGCGAACCGATATTTAACCCAGGCTCTACACATTAACCCATTTGGGTTAGGTCAAGAGCATTAGACAATTGATGACAAGTTAATAGGTTAACATTATTTTAAACTGTCTGACGTCACACATAGGTACGCCGTGTGGTATTGCTTTCTCTGTCTAACAGGACATTTTAAACATTCATAACTTTGTTAATAATGATTTTCATTTTTAAATTCTTTCACTGTTATAATATATTTAGAAAACTGTTTTATATAAAATAATATAAAAAAAAAAAATAGTCAACTAGCCTATTGTGAATAGTGCGAGACTGGCCTTAAAACGATAAAGTTTCAATTTATCTTAACGAGACAATACCACGTCCAAAGTGACTTTAGTTTCACATGAAAAACTCTGATTAGCATAAAAAAAAAACTCTGACTTCGTAAGAGAGAGACCGTTTGTTTCTACTTTATGTGATTTACCCGCGATAGACTGAAATAAAACTTGTTCATATGAAAAAAAAAAACATTTGTATAAAACTATCACGTTTTTACCTTCGATCTATAATATTATCTAAACACACAAATATATGTCGTGATAGCCCAGAGCGCAACGAACCTGTCTCAAATTTATAAGGCCATAGGGCCATGGTTCGAATCCGGGCGTGTGCCAATGAGGTTTTCTGACTTAAGTACATTAACTATCACTGACTCCGTGCCTCGGAGAGCACTTTAAGCAGTCGGTCCCGGACGCTGTCAATAGATGGCGGTCGTTACAATCCCCAACCAGCAGTGGAGTAGCGTGGTGGATTTAAGCTCCAAACCCCTCCTCACCCTGGGGGAGGCCTAAGCCCCTGCAGTAGGGTAAAATGTGCTGATGATGATGACACAAATATATACCGCATGGAAGGCTAGCGGTATGGATGCATCTACGTTGTCTATTGGTCTGACTGAAATCTGTAATGACTGACGATTGGCCAAGTGGTTAGAGACCCTAACTGCGGAGCCAAAGGTCGCGGGCTCGATTCCCGGCCGGGACCAATATTTGCGAGCATGAACATGTCTATTTGTGTAGTGTCTGGGTATAAAAGCATTTTTATATGTATACTTGTAAAGAATATTTTAGTACGTATATCAGTTTTCTGGTACCCCTTAATACAAGCATAATACTTGCTTACTTTAGAATTAGATGGCGTTGTGTGGAGTGTCCTAGGTATTTATATATTATTGTATTGGTCACCTGTTGTTGGTTAGACGAATAAACTGTATGGGATCACAGCTCTCGTACCGTGCAGCTACCGCAGGAAAGGTCAATGTTAAGCAATATGCCTTTAGTTATGCATCGATGGGGTTTTGATAACAATAACGACTCTCTATACATTTTAAAATGTTTCAGTTTTTTTTTTAACTACTGTATGGGATGCATCTAGCTCCAAACTCAGTAAACCTTGTGTTATGGGTGCCAGACAACTGATATACATACTTAAATATTCTTTATAATATACGTATACACATACATAAATATTTCACATCCTAGACTTAGAACAAATAGACATGTTCATGCACACAAATATTTGTCCCGGGCGGGAATCGAACCCTTGGCTCCGCAGTTAGAGTCTCTAATCACTTGCCCAATTGTTCAAGCAGTAACATGGGATTATCCTATGTTACTTCCACAATTAAGATCAATTTAACTACACTGCATATGTTAAATTCCATCAAGCCGTTTATGGTAAAGCGTGTCATCAGAAGGCAACAGACCGTACCACAAGAAAAATACATGCACCACCTTAAAAAACATTGTCCTCTGTAGTCGATTAAAATGGTCTAAAATAAAATACTCGTTCGACATTATAATAAGAAATTTCCAGAAAATCTATGAAAATCTAATTCTGATTCAGTGTGCGTACTGAAACGAAGTTGTCACAGATTAATTCACAGAATTATCTCTTTGAGAATTCGTTCACGAATCGCGAGTCTGTCTTGTCTGTCAGTCGGTCAAAGAGAATCTATGGCCCCTTAAAAGTTTTTGACTAACTTTACACAGAATTTCAAACTGGCTTTGTTACATATTTCTAGCTGATTGGCTACGTTAGAAGTATAAAAAGGGTAGGGTAAAGGGTATTTATTAAGAGGACTGACAATGATAATGATGATAAATAATAATAATAATAGTAAGTAAAGAGCTTTTTAATTTTTATATATTGAAATAGATAATAGCCGAATTTTTTATGTTTCGTACAATCGTTAGCATTGCTCTATTCATTCGGATAAATATAAAAAGTTTTGAGATTCCGAAAAAGCTCAGTTACCTGTTTTATACCCGATTTCATTTTATTAAAACTTTTGCTTTTGGACATGAGCGACAGCGTGCACGAGGCCGAGTTGCGTGTGTTACGTGCTTATGTACTCATTGTTAGAATGTCCTTATAGTGAAATAGAATGATAGAAATCGTCTTAGAATAGTGAATTTTGAAATCAAGTTTATAATAATAATAATACATGGGACTTCCCACACAGCGTCATCTAGTCCCAAAGTAAGCAAGTATTATGCTTGTGTTATGGGTTACTAGACAACTGATATACATACTTAAATATTCTTTATAATATATACATATATATACACACACATATAAGAACCAAGACCCGGTACCAGTATCAATATTCATCATATTAATACTGACCCGACCTGAGATTTGAACCCGGGACCTCCAGCTTCATAGGCAGGGTCGCTACCCACTAGGCTAAGCGGTCGTCAAATAATGTCTGTACATAATCTAAAAGGTCGAAAATGTGTTTTTTTTTTTTCAGATTTCTGAATTACTGATAGTTTTACTCATCTCATACTAGCCCTCCGTTAAATAAAAGTACTACCGCGGAGACGAGCCTAGCGCCCAAAAAGAGCTTTTATTTACAATACTGTCTTCTGATAATGTTTCTTTTCTAGAAGCTTTCTAAAAAGTACTGCCTTAGAGGGTGCCAAATTTTGCCTGAAAAGCCCTGATTAGTCTACTAAAAAGGGTGCGAAAAATTGCTGGAAACGCGGGAAAACTGTAGATAATTAGTATATAGAATTTATTTTAAAATGGGGTATAAAAGGGCATATGATTCGCCATGTTGGCACTTCTGACTTTGAGTTCTACATAGTAAGACCAGTGAAAAGATCATGAAGATTAAGTACTAGCTAATTGGTGGGAGGATATTCGCATCCAGCTGCTACAACAAAAGGTCGTCCATCGAGTTAACCTGGCCGGTCCGACCCGTACAGATATCACGTGGCATCAGGATATACGTACTGCGATGAGAAATTAAGTTTACGCGGACGTAGAAGCAGGCACAGTTGCTTAATAATATATTTTGTATACTGGCTTTTACGCTCATAAATCAAAACCCGAAATCTTGCCCTCATTATTTTGTTACCACTTCAAAAATAGAATTGTGATGATAAACGTCCTATAGATATGTAAAATCGAGATTAGCTTTAGTTGTAATTCAGTTAAAAGTGTTCAAGAAAAACACAAAAAAATATTTTGTTATATTAATTCATATTATATGTATATATAATAAAACAATTTTTTTTTGCGTATTTCTATATATATATAATATATATATATTTTAATGACGTACATTACAACAACGTCTAGGCCCCAAACTAAGCATTAGCTTGTGTTTTGGGTACCAAGCGAAGACACCACATACATATAACAACCAAGACCCGGTACCAGTATGAATATTCATCATATAAATACTGACCCGACCTGGGATTCGAAACTGGGACTTCGTAGCTTAGACCGGGGCTTCGTAGACAGGGTCGCTACCCACTAGGCTAAGCCGTCGTCATCAATCAATCAATCTATTGATATTATAGCAATAGATTAATTAATCATATGCAATAAACTCATTTTAATCATGTACCTACAAAAGGCGCGACCACACGCTCCGTTATTGGGGTTCCAAACTCAAAGCGTAGATGGCGCCAGTGGCAACCAGACTACTGCTGTCATATAATAATAATAATAATAATAATAATAATAATAATAATAATAATAATAATAATAATAAATAGCACAGAATTACACATACTGCATTTACTTGGCTTGCGCCCGTAAATGTAGTTTTTGCCAGCTTTATGCTGAGATAGGTTAATTTTGATGATAATAATAATAATAATACATCAGACATCCCACACAGCACCAACTAGTCCCAAAATAAGCAAGTATTATGCTTGTGTTATGGGTTATGGGTTACTAGACTACTGATATACATATACTTACATATTCTTTTTTTTAAATTATATATACGAATATAAATATTTTACGCCCACACTCGGATTTTACACACAAATATTTGTCCCGGGCGGGAATCGAACCCGCGATCCTTGGCTTCGCAGTTGGGGTGTCTAACCACTCGGCCAATCGGTCGTCAAAAAAAAAAATATCAAGCGACTGTCAATTATTTCATTAGTGTTTTTTGTTGAAGTTTTTTAGTCATCACTATTAAAGTCTACAAATTCACGGACTATTATACAATATATTTAAAATTGACTTTAAAGAATTTGAAAGTTGAATTGAAAAGAAAGGGTGCAATCTGTCTGAAAGGAAAGCGGACCTTGTGGTATTTAGGATTTAAATTTACATGATATACTTTGAAAACAGTAGAGCAAGTAGATTAATTTACACCTGTGTTTTTTACTAAACAATAAACTTAAGTAATGTACAACATAAGTTTAGAAATTGTATGCATGTGACATACATCAATGATAGAGTCGTGATAGCCCAAAGCGCAACGAACCTGTCTCAATTTTATAAAGCCCCATAGGGCCATGTTTCGAATCCGGGCGTGTACCAATGAGTTTTTCTGACTCAAGTACATGACTATCACTGACTCCGTGCTTCGGAGGGCACGTTAAGCAGTCGGTCCCGGACGCTGTCAATAGATGGCGGTCGTTACTGTCCCCAACCCGCAGTAGAGCAGCGTGGTGGATTTAAGCTCCAAGCCCCCCTCCTCACCCTGGTGGAGGCCTAAGCCCCTGCAGTGGGATAAAAATGGGTTGATGAAGTGAAGTGAAGAAACATCAATGGTCATGTCAGTGATTAGCTCTCTGTAGGGAGACCTTGGCAATTGGGATCCCCATTAACGCATACATCAAATAACGGCATACGTTAGTGTGGGTATCATAATTCACCTGCTCCCTCTTTGACGTTAGATTTCTATTTAAGATTCATTCAATTTCCTAATACAAGAGGACGTCAAATAAATTCTATTAAGAATTCATTTTGTATGGGGAAACGAAGCGCTAAAGGGCAATTTTAAATGAATTTTCATCGACGCGCCAGCTACCGAAGACCTTCTGAATATAACACTAAATCGAGTGAAATTCGTAAAAGTAGGATGTGCAAAGTCTAAATTTGTATTTGTAGAAACGGGGCTTCTTATTCAAAACGGAAATATCGAATGTTTTGCGGGCGTAAAAACAGACTTTTTTTTAAGAAATACGCATACAAATTTGTAAATACGGTTATAAAGTCATACAAACAAAAATTTCATACGTCAAATAACGAAGCACGGGGTGAATTCGCGGGGGTGAAGGCTGCATCGCAGGGACCTCGCGGAATGAAACCGGACTGAAACTTGCCAAAGAACACCAGCTAACTAAAAGAAGAGTGGTTATACGGTAAGCGTAGAAGAGTGCTTCTAGTCAATTTGTACTTTTATGGTGCCACAGTCTAGATTCTAAACGAACATTAATTTGAGTTTTTAAACGCGTTGACAAATACAATATTGCGCTTATGCAGTGCAGTTTATTCCTGCCTTTCGAATGGAATATTTTAGTTTACTTAGTATGTTGTTATATAATTATTGTAATTTCAAAAGGTATATCAAAACCTTACGTTCCATTTTCCAGTTCGGATCGGGTGCGGGAGACACTACTGGCCTAAAAAACATATTCTATAAGAAAAGTGCCACGCAAATAGGTACATAACCTATTTGCCAAAACACGTATTGTCTACGGATATACAGGTTGAAGTTTTAATGACCAACCAAATTACCTTTGATATAAATCCGTTAACCGTCTTGTTCTTTTTTAGTATCGTTCAATATGAAAATATTCAGTTAAGACTACGTAAACCTTTCCCAAAACTACCAATATTACTAGTCACCGTTCACGAGGGCGCCAGTGCACGTGCACGCGCCCCGCGCACATGCCCCATGCCCCGCCCTTTCGTATGTAAGTAAAAGGTAGCCAAATTTTGTTGAAAAATATTTAAGATATAATCATTGATTATGAATATTTGACCCATATTTTTATTTAAGTAGTGAGGTCTATTGGTGATACTTAACATCTAAAAAAATTTTGGGTGGTGACTAGAATCTCATCCTGTAGGTATACGTCAAAGATAAGTTATTCGGAATAAGTTAGACTGAGGCGGAAGTTAATTAACCGTCGAACTTATGTGGTTTCATTACATTTCAATGTAATTATTTACGCAGCAAAATACAATTCGATTGATGTCGGATTTCAAAATCAATGAAATTAAATTAAACGTTTTACTTGATTTTACAAAGATACAGTACTACATACATGCTTTTCCTTCGAATCCGTTCGCGAATATTTTTTAATTTATATACAAACGTTTTTTTTTCTGTCCTTTTTAATAGAACTAGTGTCGCCTAGTGGTCAAAGTTTAAAACCACCAATAAATATAAGCCAGAGTAAGTGAATTCAAACTGCATCAAACGACAGACTATTAAACTCGTATGGTTGACAGTATTTGTAACGCTTATTAGGTATATATAGATTTTAGCTTAGCTTTTGGTACTCTTTTTCCATTTAAACTTAACCTATGTCAAATCTCACACTTCTCTTTACACGTAATAAGCTTTGAAAGAGGTACAAAGTTTTTCTTCATGTATTAATTTATAAATTATCTAATCAAGTGTTTTGATTTTCTGTTAAAATAAGAGATTTAAAAAAAAAATTAATATGCCGTTTTGTTTTCTCAAAAATCGAGCTCCTGACCCCTTTGAATACTTTTCGCTATTTCGCATAGTTTAGGATTTGGCTATACAATCCTGCCTCAAAAACTCATCCTGTATATACATTTTAGCTTTCTCCACTCCTACTCCATATAAACTTTAAATATGCCAAATCTCACTCTCCTCTTTGCACGTAGGATGCTTAAAAAGTGCTTTCAAGCTTTTCCTTCAAGTAGATTTCGTTTATAACTTAGAAACCAGCGTGCAGCATAATTTGAACGCGTGTCGGACACGCATTCTTTAGGAAATGTGACATTTTTTTTAATACTTCAACTTGATGAATCTACTTATTAAATATTAATGGTGAAACAAGTTTCTTTTAAATAAATAACTCATAACTCATTACTCAAGTTATGAACGCTTCAAATATTCAATTATTCAGCGAGGGCGATATCGATGCGAGATGTCACGGCTCGGTACGGTCATTTAAAATAATATCAACGGTTTGTTTTGCAAGAAAAAGACAGAAGAGAATCTTTGAAACTGTGCTTTGAAAGCTTATGAGTTTTGAAGTGAAACTTCTTATGGCACGGGGTGAGCCTAAAACGAGACGAAAATGCGTCACGCTAAATAATATAAGGGAGGGAAAAATAAAGAACAATCAGCTTTCACATGAGAAGCCGGTTGTTTCCTATATCCCCACTACTAACTGCTGAGTGTGGGAAGTAAGGCCAGAGCGTTACTCAGTTTCTTGTCGCTGGCAGCTGCGTCATTGCTGGGAGTGTCAATAGATGTGAAAACCGTGAAAACCAGATTGATGTTGATAATTCTAATAACATTATGAAAATTCAAATTTTAATACTAAAAGTTCTAAGTTTTTACTTTTGTCGGCAGTTCCTATAACTGCCAATTAGTTTTTTTTTTAAGTATTTTAAAGCCGATTTTCATTTTTAACAGAGTTCATATAAAGAAGCGCAATTACATTGCAATTACATTACACACGGTTCGTTGCCGTTCTGTGTTGCCTACGAATGACTGAATATGCAGATTCAGCCGCGCGTGCATAGGCTAGCCTGTTAACAAGTTATTTGTGACAAATCGTCACATTACTTCATCATCATCATCATCAGCCCGTGTCTCTCCACTGTAGGATATAGGCCTCTCCCAAGGCTCGCCACCACACACGGTCCTCCGCCTTCCGCATCCAATTACCCCCGGTATGGTGCTTCAGGTCATCAGTCCACCTTGCCGGAGGGCGTCCAACGCTTCGCTTCCCAATACGTGGCCTCCATTCGAGAACCCGTCTACATTACATTACTTCATACACATTACTTCATAGTTCTAATAATTTCTAACATAGCCATTCTTCGTTTTTGTTTCAATGAAATTTGGCCATATACCCAACTATGGAGACAGCCAATACATAAATGATGTATATAATACACTGTATTTATTAAGGTAGATTTAAAAAAGGCTCATTATATTTTTCTATTACGTGAAATATACTATTTTGTTATCGTTTTTGTTATTATATCACGTTTATTTATATAATATTCTTCTAAGAAATATTTTTTCAATATCTGTCTCCTGACCTATTATGCTGTGCTTCTCATTATTATAATGTTTGTCATATACGTGGCATATGAACGATTAAGTACGCAGATTGTCGTTTTTACGACGCGATTATACGCCATATTACGCTCCGGAGACTTTAAGAATGTTAGCCTGGGATCCCACCGCATAAATCCTTATGTACCTATAAGCTAAAAACAGTAAACCATTTTTATGAGATTGTATGTACTACGTATCAATAGGTTAGTTGACTATTATTTTTAATTTATATGTATAATATATAATTATATAATAAATCATGATAGCCCAAAGCGAAACGAACCTGTCTCAAATTTATAAGGTCATAGGGCCATGATGCGAATCCGGGCGTGTACCAATGAGTTTTTTCTAATTTAAATACATTATCGGAGAGCATGTTAAGCAGTCGGTCCCGGTTGCTGTCAATAGATGGCGGTCGTTACAATCCCCAACTCGCAGTGGAGCAGTGTGGTGGATTTAAGCTCCTAGTCCCCCTCACCCTGAGGGAGGCCTAAGCCCCTGCAGTGGAGTGAAAATTGGCTGATGAAGTGAAGTGAAGTGAGTTTATATGACTGAGTCTTCTAAATATATCATAACAGTGACAGAATTTAAACAAATTTTAAAAGCTCGTGCTTCCATTCTTCTATATTTTTCAACCGAATATAATTTCGTTTAAGTACAAATTTAATTATCGCATAAAGTCTATTTCTATTGGATATTTTCTTGATAAATATAATATATTTTTGATAAGTAGTCAAAATACCCATTATACTTTTAAAAATTTTACCTGCCGACAAGTCGTCAGCTGGAAGGGTTCCCAGTTCGGACCAAAGTATGTCATTACCCATCAGAATGAAACTTTTACATGTAACCAGACGTCGTCTGTCGCAGATGTAAAAACACGTCGTCTGACGACCTGGGAGGGTTCCAAAATCAAAGCAAACTTATATAAATAAATTGGTCCGAAATCAGATCCGTCCAGACGGTATAGTTAGTAATACCATCTGATAACAATGGTTTCTTCAATTTCATGGTATTTCTAGATTGTAACGTTTATTAGCCTTCGTTCTCAACTCACAGTAGTACCATAGATGTCACATCGAGATACCGCGAAGTACAGTACGAAATTATATCTACCTTAAAAACGATCAAGATGTTTTTATTCTTTTATTTACTAAGTAATCATCATATATACTACAGTGTCGTGATAGCCCAGAGCGCAACGAACCTGTCTCAAATTTATAAGGCCCCATAGGGCCATGGTTCGAATCCGGGCGTGTACCATTGAGTTTTTCTGACTTAAGTACACAATATCACTGACACCGTGCTTCGGAGGGCACGTTAAGCAGTCGGTCCCGGTTGCTGTCAATAGATGGCGGTTGTCACAATCCGCCAACCCGCATTGGAGTAGCGTGGTGAATTTAATCTCCAAACCATCTCATCTTGAGCGGAGGCCTAAGCCCCTGCAGTGTGGTATACAAAGGGCTAATGGAATGGAAAAAAATAATCAGGAAAATAATTTACCAAGTAAATTCTTTGGTAGCTATTGTGGATCCTTTATGTTCCGATTAAAGACAACCTCCGTATCTAAATTATCAATTAAATTATAAAGCATCGTACCTTTGGGAACTGGATTAGATAACGCACTGGATAACGAAATGGTGAATTTAAGAAAACGAAAAGTCAAACAAAAGGCAATCAAAGTATAAAGTTTTTTTTAATATAATCGAAAAATTATAATCAGCCAGTATTAAATCAAGCAAAAAAAAATTTTAATAATAGCTTTTAGTATTTTTTTATTTAAATTAACGATGACTGAATGCTGTAAAAATTTTCAGTATTTTTATATCAAATAATTTCTAAATGTATGTGTACAGTTTTTTTTTCATAATTACCGTGTTCGAATTTTTTTGGTCCTATAAAATGATATGGTCCCGACAAAAAAAAAAAAGAATACTTAGTCAATTAGTAAAAATAATTGTCACGAAATCTACGACTTACCTCGTAAAGAACGGACTTGACCAAAAAATCTAAATATATAATTTGCATTTATATCAAAAAAAGAGCTAAAGTCTCTGAACAGAGTTATTTCGCATTTTTTTATATTTTAAAATATGCCTCTACTGTCTCATTTAAAAAAAAAACTCTTTATATTAATTTCACAATAAATTGAAATCACTAAAAACGTGTAATAAATACATTGAATTTAAAAAAAAAATCGATAGCAGTAAAAAAATAATTTCAATTTTTCTACCGTCTTCGGCTACTTTTTTTATTTTATTTTTTTTATTAAGAACATTGATAAACCATAGGCAATAAATAAATATAGATTAGAAAAGTAAAATTAGAATAAATACTTGCAAAACGTCGCACGCTCGAGTATACGTACCTGCAACAGACATACAAATGGAGTTATTTTTCATGTTTTACATACAAGGTTTACGCCCATTTATTTAAAGTGAAGCTTGCCGCAACACAAAAGAAAGTCATTGAACACAATCAGAGGCAAAACTTACACTAACTTGTTAAGCTACTAGTGGTTACATGTATCTTTACCGCTATAAAAACTTTATAAATACGGACGAAAACTTAATTTCAATGGAATTACCCGCAGTTTGTTTCGATAGTATTTTATACGGGATCTGAAGCGTATTCGATAAAGAAGAAATATAACATTGAGTGTCGACGCTTTCCATCACTGATTCGGTTACAGGAACAACCTGCAAAACCATACCACAATCGAGTAATTTGATTTTTTAGACAGCGCTAGAAAGTCTGAACCTTCGAATATATCTATATTGATAAGAAAGAAAGTTTTGATTTTTTGTTTGTTTATTACGGATAAACTCAAAAACTACTTCATCATCATCATCAGCCCATTTTACCCCATTGCAGGGGCTTAAGCCTCCCCCAGGGTGAGGAGGGGGTTTGGAGCTTAAATCCACCACGCTACTCCACTGCGGGTTGGGGATTGTAACGACCGCCATGTATTGACAGCGTCCGGGACCGACTGCTTAACGTGCTCTCCGAGGCACGGAGTCAGTGATAGTTAATGTACTTAAGTCAGAAAAACTCATTGGTACACGCCCGGATTCGAACCATGCCCCTATGGCCTTATAAATTTCGTTGCGGTATGGGCTACTTATATAATAAAACTACTTATAAATATATACTTTTAAAAACTACTTATATAATAAATAATAATATGAACCTTTTTTCAGACACCGTTTCATATTAATTTAAATTAATTAAATACTAATGACTCTAATGAATCGATGACACCGACAACTTGGTCTGTTTGCCTAATTGGCAAAGGTCTCCTCCATTTCTTTCCAATCTGTTTTGTTCTAGACTCATGTGGTCCAATAGTCGACGATTTTCCTGCATTCACTTTATTTCGTCTGTCCACCTACGAAAAAACTATTTATTTTAAAAATTCTTTCACTTATATAAAGCTACATTCTTAGAGTAACATGGGCTATATTTTATTATCAAAGTAGCTTTCCGCCCGTGACTTCGTTTGCGTCGACTACATACTTGTACCGCAACCGCTATAACTTTTTACATAGATATAATTTCCAAGGTGAAGAGTGACATAGGCTAATTTTTATCTAAGAAAAAAGGCTAACGGTACAACTGTATAGTGCACGCGAGCGAAGCTGCGGGCGGGAAGCTAGTCGTATATAAAACTCGCTAGACCAGCGAATCGTCAGATAGAATTTAAATCGACAGTCGAGTACAGTAATATGCACGGACCTTTGCAGCTGTGAAGTTATTTACTGAAAGCGTCGCAGTAGTATTAAATGGAGATGAAGGAAAGGTCGGATAGCGGCGCTACCTACGTATTGAGCATTCGCAGACAAATCAGTGTCGTGATAGCCCAGAGCGCAACGAACCTGTCTCAAATGTATAAGGCTCCACAGGGCCATGGTTCGAATCCGGGCGTGTACCAATGAGTTTTCTGACTTAAGTGCACAATATCACTGACACCGTGCTTCGGAGGGCACGTTAAGCAGTCGGTCCCGGACGCTGTCAATAGATGGCGGTCGTTACAGTTCCCAACCCGCAGTGGAGCAGCGTGGTGGACTTAAGCTCCAAGCCCCCCTCCTCACCCTGGGCCTAAGCCCCTGCAGTGGGGTAAAAATGGGCTGATGATGATGATGATGATGAAGACAAATCAGAGCGGCAAATATCCATGCGTAGTACTGTACGACACACAAACAACGATTTAAAGTTTAATTTGGAAAATAAACGTGTCGTCAAAGATTGTCTAAGTGAAGTAATTTATTTTATCCAAATTCTTTACTGTATAAAATTACAAATTCGAGATGATAATATTTTTATTATTATTATTGTAAAATAAAAACGCACAAATAAAACTAACAGACATCGAACCTCATACCGATAACTTCGACACTCCACTATAATAAAAACCCGACAGACTCGCTTCGCCAGCGGAATAAATCAACACCTACACGGCACAAAAAGCGACTTTTGTACCGAAATGGAGGGTACACAAAAATTCATTTATTGTTCTTTTGAATTCATTTTTTAAAGATAAACTTGGGAACATTAGACAGCGCCGTGGACCGCCCGCGGTGAACGCTTTGTTGGCAAAACAAAGTATGTGTGTATTAAACCTTATATGCTGTGAACTAGCTTTTTGTTCCAACTTCACTCGTATAAGTCACCAACACAAAGCTTTCTATTGTGTATGCACGTAATAATTGTAGCCTTGGACAATGTTATTAGATTTATAATAGCTAAATTGAATGATGTGAATGGCGAGAGAAACGTAAAATATCTTTTACCAAAAATAATTAACCCGGTCGCTACACTTTAACCCAGTTGGGTCAGAATAAAAGTCACGCGCAATTGATGTAGATTTAATAGCCTGTCAAAAAACGTTCCAGATTTATATCTTAACAATTACAAAATCAATGAAAATGATACCTTTTTATTGACTAATTAAGTAACTAATAATAATATAATATATAATAATACATAAGACTTCCTACACAGCGTCATCTAGTCCCAAAATAAGCAAGTATTATGCTTGTGTTATGGGTTACTAGACAACTGATATACATACTTAAATATTCTTTATAATATATACATATATAAATATTTTTGCGAAGACACCGACCTGGGATTCGAACCCGGGACCTCCAGCTTCGTAGGCAGGGTCGCTACCCACTAGGCTAAGCGGTCGTCTTACTTAATTACTACCCCAATAAGTAGGTAGGTTGTTAAACACCTACCTACTTATTGACTAATTGACTCGATATTTTTTTGTGTACCTAATAGGTCTGGTTTTGTGTAATCTTTAATATCTTTAATACATCTAAATTACATTTACATTTCTTTAAACATTTTCTGCGTTATGAGAGAGTCTGGTGACTGGAGAAGGAAGGGAAGCTCCTTCCTGTTTACCAGACTACCAGATGCCCTAATCATTGATAAAACTAAAACATATTAATTATATACATTGACGACCGCTTAGCCAAGTGGGTAGCGACCCTGCCTACGAAGCTGGAGGTCCCGGGTTCGAGTCCCAAATCGGGTCAGTATTTATATGATGAATATTGATACTGGTACCGGGTCTTGATTATTATATGTATGTGTTATATGTGTGCCTAAAACACAAGTTATTGCTTAGTTTGGGGCCTAGACGTACTTGTCATGTCTATATTATTATTATTATATACTAACAAATTAAAATACAAGTATCAGTAATAGAAATACAAGTAGGTATAAAACGCTGGTACAAACTTCGCGATAAACGGCTGCAATTTCATTAGATATACCTAAAACTGCATACCTACATGGATATACAAATTCTGTTGTAGCGTGCTCTTTGATAAAAACATCATACCGGTCGTTCGTGCCTTCCACCAGAGAACCATTCTTGCGCTCTCACGTAATTTCTGCATAAATATGTAAAATACAATTGATGACTTAGGGGTGATATGTTTCATTGAATTTGCTAGGAAAATTGACATCTGTCTGACTGATTTAATTGTTCAACAGGAAAAGGTTATCGTGTTCACAGTTACGCCTCGCTACAGTAGAATGATGTAATAAAACCGGCCAAGTGCGAATCGGACTAGCACACAAATGATTCCGTACCACCATACAATATAAAAAAACGAGCTTGACTTTAATCGAACATAACCATTAAACTTTATTATTAAGTAATTTAAGAATTATTGTATAAATATATTTAATTTTTATTTCCTTAGTTATTTAAAAGGCGTTCAATCCTCTCTGGCTAATCCGAAAAGTAATAACATGAGTGCACTGATAGCTAGCGACAATTTTTATTACTTATTTTATTACAGTGACCTTTGACTTTTAGTGTGGATTGTGAAGAGGATACGCTCTGCAAAGGAATGCAAATAAGACGCTATCTGTCATTTTATATGGAATTTTTACAAAATTTTTACTTAAAAAAGTACATTCTATAAATTAATCTATAACTCATTAAATAATACAGTCTAGTTAGCTGTGATAGTTTTCCTTTTAACTACGTTATATATACTCCTGTCATAATTTTTTTCAACATATCCAAAAACAACAGTTTAGCTGGTAGAGGGAGGGGGGCACATGATTCTAACAAAAATTAGGACTTTAGAAGTGCATATCTCAACAACTGTTGACTTAAATAAAAAAATTGTTTGAAACATTGACATCATTTTTTAAGACCTATCATCGTTTGGTACCTCTCGCGTTAATATACCATGATTTTTTTTTTCTTTTTCTTTATCCCAAAAAAATTGTTTTTCTTAATTTCCCTACGTCGTTATGTCGCGGTTCATAGATTACACCTAAGTTCCAAATTTCATCTATATTTTGCCAATAGTTTCCGAGAAAAACCACAGACAGACAGACAGACGGATGGATATGGCGAAACTATAAGAGTTCCTTTTTGTCAATTGGCTACGGAACCCTAAAAAATGAAAGTTAAGTTGTAGATAAAATTAATTTAGTAAAAGTTGACCCAAACATTATTTACATTACCATTGAGCAGAAATCTTTACTAGAGGAAGACTTGTGTATCTAAAGCCGGTGGTTCTGTTATTACTTATAGATTCCTATACCTATATACATACTTTTAAATTCCTATGGAAATAAATTAGATTAGGTGAGATATTAAATGAGGTTAAACAAAATTGGTAGATGTCGTCGATGATGTCGTGATAGCCCAGAGCGCAACGAACCTGTCTCAAATTTATAAGGCCCCATAGTGCCATGGTTCGAGTCCGGGCGTGTACCAATGAGTTTTTCTGACTTAAGTACACAATATCACTGACACCGTGCTTCGGAGGGCACGATAAGCAGTCGGTCTCGGACGCTGTCCATAGATGGCGGTCGTTACAGTTCCCAACCCGCAGTGGAGCAGCGTGGTGGACTTAAGCTCCAAGCCCCCCCCCCCTCACCCTGGGGGAGGCCTAAGCCCCTGCAGTGGGGTAAAATGGGCTGATGATGATGATGATGATGAAAATTGGTAGGAATAAGATATATTGAGTAGATTTTGAGATATTTGTTTTTATATTAATTATTTGAATTTTGACCATGAACGTTTATCCTTACTAGGGATCAATAAAGTTTATTCCTACCAATTTTGTTTAAGAGGCCCTGTAAGTGCCTTTTAAGGCACTTACCTCTGTGTACTCTGCTAGCGTGTACATAGGTTTAATACGGTAATTTTGAAAATTTTGTTACAAACTTTACAAACAAAAATAAAACATGCTAATAATATTTCGGAGATAACAACTCAAATTTAAATTTTTATAGATTTTCATGTTATTTTCATTAAATTTAAACGCGTGGACGACGATTTTGCGCACGACTTTTTTGCGTTTATACTGCATGGAAACCATTTTTTTTTACAATAAATTTTAAGACAATTTTTGGTACGCTTACAAATATACAATATGCCTATCACGTATGATTTTTCTGTGATTGGTATTCGCTACCAGTTCGCTAAAAAAAAGCATTGAAAAATCTGATATGTCGTGCTTACTCAAAAACATATGTTTGAATTTATGTATTACTTATTCATATTATGTTGTTATTTAAATGAAATTTTGTAGATTCACTAGATAAACAAGTGATGTACGACTATGCATTAAAAAACTATCAAATATCTCAATTCTTCGTATTATTAATTCTTCTTAATTCTTACTTAACGTACTTACGTACTAATACTTAATTCTTATTCTTACTGGTTTTTGAGAAATTTGACCTGGAAAAATTGTGTTTTTCGCTTTTCAGATCTCGAAATCGGTAGGGAGCCATCTTCAACTTAACTTCATCAGCTCATTTTTACCCCACTGCAATGGGCTTAGGCCTCCCCCAGGGTGAGGAGGGGGGTTGGAGCTTAAATCCACCATACTACTCCGCTGCGGGTTGGGGATTGTAACGACCGCCATCTATTGACAGCGCCCGGGATCGACTGCTTAACGTGCTTTCTGAGGCACGGAGTCAGTGTTAGTTATGTACTTAGGACAGAAAACCTCATTGGTACACGTACGGATTCGAACCTTAGCCCTATGGCCTTATAAATTTGAGACAGGTTCGTTGCGCTTTGGGCTATCACGACACACGGGAGTGGTAGGAGCCTTAACTTCATTTAATTCCTCACCTAAGTTAATTTTTTCCTATTATTAATGGCCCGGCAAACACTTTGTCAGATTATTTTGATGTATAACATCGCATCTACTGACTTAACACAACAGATTTGAAAACCCTTCCTATCATCGAATGCCGTCTTTCTGTCCGTTTAGATTAGAAAGTTATGCCCATCTCAAAAACGTACTCTGGATTATTAAAATTACACTTCACTTTGTCGCTGATTTTGATTTGTTTAAATGAAAGAGATTCATCTGGTCATTAAATCTATGAGGATAATGGCATTACCCACTTCGTATCAGTCAGGATGCCCGCATCTCCAATTCACTGCAATTTGTCAAATCCACGACGAGGTTTGGATAACAGGATTATATATAGATTTCACGTTACTGTCTAATAAAAATGCACTTAGCACTGATTGGTAATGAATTTTACGTTCGCTTATAAATAAGTGCTTACTTTTATTGAAAATTTATTCAGTAGGTACATTTATATTAAAATACTCGTTTTGCCTGTGACTTCGCCCGCATGGTTTCACAATGGTCTAGGACCAAATTTTCAACATATAGGTATATAGTTTTTATAATTTTTTTTTTCGAATATACAGACCAGTCTATACATTTCTTTTTTATCTACTTAGGATGATATCATGATAGGATATTCAAAAAATTGTCTTTTCTGTTTGTTTGGTTATTATTTGCTTGTTTGCGTTGTTGCTAGCTATCATAGAATAAATAAATTTGACAGCAGTGTTTGGTTTTGATGGAGCCAAAAATGTCACTTTACAGTATGGAAAATGACAAACGCAATTATGCGATGTTGAAGACCGGCGCGCGGGGACCTCGTGGACTGAAACTTGCCATCTTGCACCAGCTAGCTAGAGTATGAGTGGTTAGGCGGTAAATGCAGAAAAAGGCTTCAATTCGCAATAGTAATTCCAACAGTAATAGCGCCTGTGCTGTGATATGTCACTTGACAGAAAATAACAATAGATTGTTACAGCAAAAAGTCAGGCTTTGTATCGCAAAGTTTCGGGTTACGAAGGCCCTTTACTATGATTTTCGACGCCGTTTGAATTTCGGAGTACCGGACGGACTTTGTGCCTGGTTATTTGATACTATCTGTGCCCGCGACTTCGTCGGTATTGTTTTAGATTTATTTCAGCCGGTAATAAAACGCAATATGACTCCCCCCGCGACACACCGCCCCGCAACACCCGGCACACATGTCGCGGCTCTCTGCGGCGCGGTGCTATGAGGTTTCTAATAAGTTATTTATTTTTTTTTATATCTTTTGATATTGTAGGTCGTAGGACAAAATGAACACTGATAAGATTTTTAATCCGATGAGTAAGCTTTTACGTAATGCAAGTACGAAAACGAACAAACGAATTGACAGACCGACTTATTTCTCGCTTCTCCCGGTTATTTTTTGCAAAAATTGTCTTAAAACTTCACGATTCTACGATTTAGGTATGTATATATGTATGTATGTATATATTTACTATACACGTGGATACATTTATGTTTAAAAAACAGTTTCACAATAGCCACAGCTTATATTATTACATCCTTATCCCTAGAGCCTATTTCTTTTACTAAATTGGAACTCGACAGATACCCGAGTTGTTAGTGGCGCCAAACCGAAAGCTTATTTGGTAGGCTGTAGCGCCAGTATGCATAAATAAGAGACAGGATCGATTATTCGAATCTACCTACCATATCTAGTGAAGACGCCTGAAGTCTTTCGAGAATCTTCGTCCACAAAGTGTACGATCAAACAATCCCAAAATTATTCTTCATTTCACTTCATCAGCCCATTTTTACCCCACTGCAGGGGCTTAGGCCTCCCCTAGGGGGTGAAGGGGGGACTTGGAGCTTAAATCCACCACGCTGCTGCACTGCGGGTTGGGGATTGAAACGACCGCCATCTAGCGTCCGAGACCGACTGCTTAACGTGCTCTCCGAGGCACGGAGTCAGTGATACTTATGTACTTAAGTCAGAAAAACTCATTGGTACACGTCCGGATTCGAACCATAGCTCTATGGCCTTATAAATTTGAGACAGGTTCGTTGCGCTTTGGGCTATCACGACACTTTACTTATTAAACGATTTGAAATGAATTATTACGTCATTTGAAAGAACTTTTAATATATCGCATTGTTGCAATGGCCATCTGTTTCAAGTGGTAGTGTGTAAAAGCTGTGCCCACACAAAAGAATACTTTCGTATGACAAAGTACAGACTAGTGATGCCCAAATGCAAGAACAAGACGAGACTTAGCCAGTCTTGGTCTTGGTCTTGCGCCAATACACCTGGTCTTGGTCTTGGTCTTGGTCTTGCGCTCCCAGTCTTGGTCTTGGTCTTGGTCTTGCAGCAAGAGTCTTGCAAGTCTTGCAATTACCTATTAGTCTATTACTATTTATTAAAGTTTACTTTAAATCTTAGAAAAACGTATTATAATTGGAACATTGTGAGCTTGAATTAACATAGCCATAGTAAAGATCAAGCAGATTAATAAATAACTGAAGATTTGATAAGAAATTCGAAAAATCAACTGACCTATATGTCGTTTTCCATGGAAGTAACTGTTTCTTAATAAACATTTATGATTTATAAGCTTACATTTGCTAAAACATGTAAAAAAACAAATTAATTACAATAACTGTTACACCTAACTACTCAGTGAAATAGCGCTAAGTCCTAGCTGCAAGACGCAAGAGTCTTGCAGGCTATGTCTTGTTCTTGCTCAAGTCTTGCACGGTCAGTCTTGGTCTTGGTCTTGCTAAAAATACGCGGTCTTGTTCTTGGTCTTGGTCTTGCAAAAACGCAAGAACAAGACCAAGACTGCAAGACCAAGACTGAATTTGGGCATCACTAGTACAGACGCGGCATAAAGTCCGTACACCTCGCCGATGATTGACAGAGGTCGTTCTTATAAATGATTTACGGTGAACGATTTATTGAATAATGTCAACTGAGTCAAAAATCTTATAAAGAGCGAATACAACTCGCACACCAAGGTTCCGTACCGCCATGAATCAAATCAAATCAAAATGTTTTTGTTTAAGTAAAACATTCACTAGCCCAGAGCGCAACGAGCATGTCTCAAATTCATAAGGCCCCATAGGGCCATGGTTCGAATCCGGGCGTGTACCAATGAGTTTTTCTGACTTAAGTACACAATATCACTGACACCGTGCTTCGGAGGGCACGTTAAGCAGTCGGTCCCGGACGCTGTCAATAGATGGCGGTCGTTACAGTTCCCAACCCGCAGTGGAGCAGCGTGGTGGACTTAAGCTCCAAGCCCCCCTCCTCACCCTGGGGGAGGCCTAAGCCCCTGCAGTGGGGTAAAAAATGGGCTGATGATGATGATGATGATGATGATGAAAACATTCACTTTAGAATCGACAAGGTGTTTGATTACAGTATGACATTCAAGGTTGGAGATTAATGAATACACATCTATACTGTACGATCTCCAGTCAGACACGGCTGTGGAGTTATTGTATTAAATTAAGTCGTGTTATAAGGTACACATTTCAGGTCGGGTTATACCCTCACAACAGATTCTTTATTATTATTTATTTTTTTATTATCTGTTCAAAATTAGCTTCTATACTGAGGAAAACCGATGAGTAACGCAGCAGCACTCTTTTCAAAATATTATAAGTGTCGCACAAATCGCGTCAAACTTTGTGGCAGATCTGAATACAACGCTTTAGGCGTACTTGCGCAAGTACAGTGATATACCCCTCACTTCACTGCGTCTCGCTACACCTAAAATTGGTTACTGCGACGCGACTTGTGCCTACTTTCGGATCCGCCATAAAATCGCATTAGGATCGATGTAGGTCTTTTTTTATAACTTATTTTAATCATTTTTTTTCTTTTTCTTTATATCTAGTAACTAGTAACTATGACTGGAAAATAAAGGTTATTATTATTATATAAATAACAGATCTTTGAAACTTCAACGAATTATTAAGAAAATATTGTATATGGGATTAGCTTACCCATTTTGTTCAGGAAATTTTCCACAGCATGACCCCTTAAAAGATAATCTTTCAACCCTTGTCAAAACTACCTCAATCTGACCTTTTACACATGTGTCATCGCTGAGCAAATGGCAAATATTTGCTTAACCTATCACCAAGTGTAGAGTTGGAATAGTATTCTGTCCATGGAGTTATGAAAGGTTTCTCGCCGCGACCTCTGGAGGCAGCATAAAGTGATTTTTGGGGATGTCCGAGCGACAGGGGTAGTGATAAAATTCTTTACAGCCTTTCGGCAAATATATACTGGCGACGCTATGTCGACTGGTCCATAGACACGTATTAGACATGCAGCGAGCATGTCTAATAGCCAATCGAAAAACGCAAAATTTTATCCTCTCGTCCCATTTGGCTCTCCCAAGGCTCGCCACCATACACGATCCTCCGCCTTGTGTGTTCAATTACCCCCGGTATGGTATTTTAGGCCATCAGTCTACCTGGTCGGGGGACGCCAACGCTTCGCTTCCCGGTACGTGGCCTCCACTCGAGAACTCGTCTACCCCATCGGTTGTCGGTTCTACGGCGAAAATGTGACCGACCCATTGCCACTTCAGCTTACTTATCACTTCGACTACGTCGACAACTTTAGTTCTTCAATGGAATTCGGTATTCCTGATTTTGTTCATCAAAAAAAATACCGAGTGTAACCCGTTCCATAGCGCGCGGAGCGACTTTAATTTGTGAACCATATTACCTATGTGGGCTCCATACTACCAAATAACTTTCATACTCCAAGTTCTTTGTCTTCCGTGATTCTGTCGGTTGTTACAAATTTATAGGCAAATACAACCTCTTTTCGACAATCAGAAGCAAATCCATTAATACTACGTCCGTGTATTAATATTACGCAAAATAGCTCGTATATTTATTAACGAAATAATAAATTAAGCCTTGTAAACGCCGAAACAAATTGTATTTTAATGGTGGATGTTAATTTAACACGAAATCCTTGTTTGTTTTACCATACGTAAATTTATGTACATTCTGCTCCGTAATAAATATCAAGTTAATTTTAATTAACTTTGTTTTTGATCAATTCACAAAGTATTTGTATAAACATATTTGTTTTACGTGCCATTACGAAAAACACAACTGAAATTTGTTCGGTGCGGTATACCGTTTGCGCTTATCATCTAGCTACTCTTCTTCTAGTTAGCTGGTGTATCTTAGACAAGTTTCAGTCCGGTTTTAGGCCGCGAGGTCCCCGCGCGCCAGCCTTCACCTTCGCGAAATTGTGTTCGACAGTTTCGACACTGTGATGTGACATTTCTGACTCTACTGAAACCAAACGCTTTTGTCAAATTTACTTTATGGTTTGAATGAAACGAATTAATTATGAATTTCCTTTTTATTTCTAAAATGTATTGACTAGAGTGGAAGAAGATGGGTTGAAGCCGTTTGGCTATATGGAAAATAAAAATGAAAATGTATTGATAAAATAATAATAATAATAAACTTTTGACATCCCACACAGCGCCATCTAGTCCATAAAGTACTAGATAACTGATATAAATACTTAAATATATTTTTTTATATATAATGTGTACATATATATATATATATATATATATATGTATGTATATATATATATATATATATGTAGGGCGACGAGGGGTGGATTATTGGATTAGTTTTATTTTTTATTATTATTATTTTTGTGCTTTAGTATATATATATACTTTTACACCCAGAAACGGAACGAATAGACATGTTACGGGAATCGAACGAAAATATCCATGGAACCACCTTTACAAATGAAGTCAGAGATCGTTGTCGACCTAGATCTGTGGGCAAATTACGACCGCGCCGACGACCGCCTGCCATGGAGAGACTATAATCTGGAAATTGTCGTTATTTCGAAGGAAACATTCCGAATTTAAAAAGTTTATTCTTTTATTACCTATTTGTTTGTTTTTCGATTTTTCATACTCCATTCACATAAAACACCACGTCTCTTTCCATTTGTACGCTTATAGTTCGAGAACCAATAGCTCGAAATACAAATCTTTTTTAGGATAGAGCTACTTTATCTGTTATTACATTATTATTATTGGCGTGTACCAATGAGTTTTTTCTAACTTATGTAAATTGACTATCACTGACTCCGTCCCTCGGAGAGCACGTTAAGCAGTCGGTCCCGGTTGCTGTCAATAGATGGCGGTAGTTACAATCCGCCAACCCGAATTTGAGCAGCGTGGTGGACTTAAGCTCCAAGCCCTCTCATCTTGAGGGAAGGCCTAAGCCCCTGCAGTGGGGTATAAAAAGGGCTAATGGATACATTATAGTAATAACATTATAATAACAACACTTGAGACTTCCCACACAGTGCCATCTAGTCCCAAACCAAGCATGGCTTGTATTATGGGTACCAGTAAACTGCTATACATACTTAAATATTCTTTATAATATATCGCCAGGTTTTAGTATACTTTCAATTATAATAGGTAACCTAGGGTATTGCAATGACAATCTTAGTGGATCGTATCGAGAGAAAAATCGCTGTACGGGTGCGCAACGAAGGAGTGGCAATTTACGGGAGCATCCAGGTTACAAGCCTGTGTATGGCATCGCCCAGTCGAGGAAATAATTCAAATTATAACACTGTCGATTGCATAGCGAAATTAATTTAATAATAATAATAACGTATACCATCACAACAACGTCTAGGCCCCAAACTAAGCATTAGCTTGTGTTTTTGGGTACCAAGCGAAGACACCACATACATATAACAACCAAGACCCGGTACCAGTATCAATATTCATCATACAAATACTGACCCGACGTGGGATTCGAACTCGGGACCTCCAGCTTCGCAGGCAGGGTCGTTACCTACTAGGCTAAGGTTTATAGTATATAGTAATAGTATATTATAATCCTCTCCGGAGTATAGGTTGAGGAGTCGTTTAGCCGGTCGGGCTGCACCTTCTGTGTAGAAATCCCAACCCGGCACTATCTGCGCGGTAGGTCGGGCGCGCAGATGTCTGTAAGCAGATTCGGCCCTCACAAAACAAAAAAAAAAAAATCTATCATATTCGTATTAATTCATATACACAAATCAATTATTGATCCAACTGTACTATAAACTAAAGGCAATAAATCGTAATAATATTAAAAGAACCCCCACAGAGACGCATAGATCCTTAATGCTCAGAAAACAGAACAAATCTTATAACAGTTGTATTTAACGATCTTATAAGGACTGTAAACTTGTTATTCGATGCACAAAACTTAATAAAAATTGGTAAGAATTGTTATGTTAATTCAAGTAATTAAAACAAATAAGTGGAATATAATTAATTGACTGACCGATTGGCCGGAAGGGTATAACGAGCGAAGGGTCGCGGGTTCGATTCCCGCCCGGCACTAATACCAATATCTACATATGTATAAATTATAAAGAATATTTCAGTATATATATTAGTTGTCTTGTACCCTATAATACAAGCATAATACTTGCTCACTTTGAGAATTAACGGCGCTGTGAGAGATGTCCACAGGGACATTATTATATATATATATATACATAATAAAAAATCGTAGTGTCTGTTAGTATGTCTGTCTGTTCAGGTTAATCTCCAAAATATATAAAAATATAAAAAAATTGCTTTTGATTCCTGACAACGCTCTCCTTATGATTGCAAAATTTCAGTAAAATCGGATCAGCCGTTTCGACGATTAGCCCTATCAAACAGACAAAAACCAACTTATGTCACATATATATATTATAAAGAATATCTAAGTCTGTATATCAGTTGCCTGGTGCCCATAATACAAGCTTTACTTAGTTTGGCATAAGATGGCGCTGTGTGAAATGTCTCAGGTATTATTATTATTGTCAATATATTATATGCCAAGTGTGTTTTGAACCTCTTGTAAGTTTGATGTGCGTTACTAAATATCAGCTTCTAAGCCGAAATAAAATTTAAAAAATATATATATTGCAAAATTAAATAAATGTATTTTTATTTTTTTACCGGATCCGTTTTGCGGTCAGTAACCTTGTGCGAATATTTAGGTATTGCGTAGCGTCGAAATGACGTCGTTCCATATTATGAAATGGGGACATTTAAAAAATTAGTAATAAATAAAATTTTCATCCGAAGGAAAATGTTTTTAAAGATGCATTTTCCTATTGGATTGGAATCTTGGACGAATGATTTTTTGTTGTTTGTTCGTCAATACATTGCTAATATAAGTATCTATACGCGTTGTTAATGTTCCCATAAGTATAATAATAATAATAATAATAATAATAATAATAATAATAATAATAATAATAATAACACACACAATCACAACAACGTCTAGGTCCCAAACTAAGCATTAGCTTGTATTTTGGGTACCTACCAAGCGAAGACACCACATACATATAACAACTAAGACCCGGTGCCAGTATCAATATTCATCATATAAATACTGACCCGACCTGGGATTCGAACCCGGAACCTCCAGCTTCGCAGGCAGGGTCGCTGCCCACTAGGCTAAGCGGTCGTCTTATAGTATTTATATAAGTATATTTTATACCTAAATGTCTCAATCCAAAACTAATGTTAAGAAATTTACTACAGTTAAATAAAAAAAAGGTAAAATAAAATAAAAATCAAAACCTTACATCTAGCGATAGCTTGCAATGTCAAGGGGAAGTTCTTTACGTAAACGTAAAAAAGCCGTACCAAAGAGATCTTCGAAAATCATAAAACGGCACCACAAGTCCTTGTTAAGGCGACAATGAAAAATATCATGAAAAATACCTTCGCCCAGATTTAATAAAACACGAAACGGCCGAATTATCACTGAAACGTATAACTGGAGAAGACGTCTCGTGTTTTTGAAATACAATTTGTAATAATTGCTTCTCGGTACCATTTTAATAAAGTAACGAGGTAAACAATTTTGTATAGGCAAAAAGCTTTCGTGTCCGATGTCAGTTTTTTATTTAATCTTGTTTTTGGTGACTTCAGTACGCCCTAGCTTAGGTGACTATGCTATTTAGGGAAGTTCAAATTATTTTATAAACGCGTTGAGTCAACTCTTGTCCTCAAAATTTCCTTAAAGAAACAATATATTTTTTAGGTATTTATGCTGACTGAGTTTTAAATTTATTTTATCGGTTTGATTTAATATAATTTTGAAAATATTTTCTTTTTATTCTTCAGTCCGACCATATAGGTACCACCAATATATAAATTAGATCTTCTGTCGTATTACACTGATTGTAGAGAGGCAATGGAATTCGTGTCGTGTCGGAATTAGTGTCGTGATAGCCCAGAGCGCAACGAACCTGTCTCAAATTTATAAGGCCCCATAAGGCCATGGTTCGAATCCGGGCGTGTACCAATGAGTTTTTCTGATTTAAGTACACAATATCACTGACACCGCGCTTCAGAGGGCACGTTAAGCAGTCGGTCCCGGACGCTGTCAATACAGATGGCGGTCGTTACAGTTCCCAACCCGCAGTGGAGCAGCGTGGTGGACTTAAGCTCCAAACCCCCCTCCTCAACCTGGGGGAGACCTAAGCCCCTGCAGTGGGGTAAAAATGGGCTGATGATGATGATGATGATGAATGGAATTCTAACCATCTTGGTATCTATTGTAAAAGACAAAATTCTGAAACTTATTTTAAATATAGTCTTTTGATCCGTTATAACTCAGTGGGCGTAATAAAGCATAAAACGAAATGGAATACTCCTTTATGATGTAACGATTCGGTGGTGGAGTTTGTAGTTCTAGTGTAATAATTATGACATATACATGACAACAACGTTTAGGCCCCAAACTAAGCATTAGCTTGTGTTTTGGGCACCAAGCGAAGACACCACATACATATAACAATCAAGACCCGGTACCAGTATTAATATTCATCATATAAATACTGACCCGACCTGGGATTCGAACCCGGGACCTCCAGCTTCGCAGGCAGGGTCGCTGCTATCTTGCTATCTTGGCAAATGTGAATACAGACAATGTCTCCGGAGTGTGACATAAGGTATTGTTTCGAAATGACTACCGTTCTAAGCAAGCGGAACGATGACGGCAGTCATATCATTTGACGACCGCTTAGCCTAGTGGGCAGCGACCCTGCCTGCGAAGCTGGAGGTCCCGGGTTCGAATCCCAGGTCGGGTCAGTATTTATATGATGAATATTAATACTGGCACCGGGTCTTGGTTGTTATATGTATGTGGTGTCTTCGCTTGGTAGGTACCCAAAATACCAGCTAATGCTTAGTTTGGGACTTAGGCGTTGTTGTGATTGTGTGTGTTATTATATATAGGCACTAGTCACATCCGATTGCATTTTAGAACATGTGTGTTATACTTATATGATATTTTGAACGGATTCTGACCTTTGTGGCAATTTCCAATGCATAATGAGAGCTTATAGAAAAAAAAAGTTGTTATAAAAGATGCGTGAAACTGAGTGGTTTTCCAATTTCTTCAGTTCATCATCAGCCCATTTTTATACCACTGTAGGGGCTTAGGATTCCCCCAGGGTGAGGAGGGGGGCTTGGAGCTTAAGTCCACCGCGCTGCTCCACTGCGGGTTGGTAACTGTAACGACCGCCATCTATTGACAGCGTCCGGGACCGACTGCTTAACGTGCCCTCCGAAGCACGGTATCAGTGATATTGTGTACTTAAGTCAGAAAAACTCATTGGTACACGCCCGGATTCGAACCATGGCCCTGTGGGGCCTTATAAATTTAAGACAGGTTCGTTGTGCTCTAGGCTATCACGACACTTTCTTCTTTTTTTCTTTCGTTTTTGTTCTTCTTTTCTTCCTCTTTCTTCATTTCATTTCTTCATTTGTTCAAGCTAAAATAAACTAGGTGCTACTTGGTTTTCCACTTAAATTATATGGGATACCACTTTATATGTCTGAATTTGCTAAAAATAAAAATAAATAAACAGAGAACCGCTAAAAACCAAAAACTCAAGTATCTATATTGTTAAAAACGTAACAGAATCACTAAATAAGCAACTTATTTTCCTTAAAAACAAGTATTTTTCTTAAACTGAGTTTCCATTGTAATTGAAGTACATAAAACATAGCAACTAAGCAAATAGTGGCGAGTAGGACGAGAGGGCAGATCAACAAGGGTCGAATAAAAATGTATCCTCGAACGATTTTGCTTCGTGTGCCAGCGGTATGACGAGGCGCAAAGCTCTCATAAATTGCAAGTAATTTCAAAGAAAGCGAGATAATTTAAAAGAAGTCACCAAGCCGCTGGCAGTCTTAACCCCGACGGACATAAAATACTTTTTCACATAATTTTTTAATGTGTGTTCTAGTTGGAGACATAAATTGCCTTGGTTGGATAAAAGTCAGTAAGTTACGTTTTGCCTCAATGCTATGCGTCACTTTTTGGCGTTTGATAAAATGACGGTTATGTGACCAACCAGTAAGTACCATGCAGCTTGGTAGTTTCCTCTCCGCGTCCTCTGGGGTAAAACCACAGACAAGTCAACCTTATAGACCACGCTTTGACA
The DNA here is from genome assembly GCA_949709985.1 of Luffia ferchaultella. NCBI lineage: Eukaryota > Metazoa > Arthropoda > Insecta > Lepidoptera > Psychidae > Luffia > Luffia ferchaultella. The sequence goes on from OX453267.1 coordinate 6,588,952, forward strand.
GGGAGTAGCATTCGCCAAGGCTATGTAGTGACACTACATAACTACGTCACTAGTGAGCCGTCAGTTGGAAGCACGTCGGAAGCCATTAAATTGTCAATTTTGAACGAGCCAATGAAAACTAGCCGACCTCTACCCGCAACCCGCCACTTTTTGGCGATTTCGTTTTCGTACTGACGTTTATTAAAGCGTGGTCTAAAGGTTGACTGGTCTGTGGGTAAAACGAAATATTTTTTTTATGAAGAGATTTGTAAGCCTCTTCAGCTCTGTAGTCGCTAGCGAGAATCGATAGTTCAAGTCCTTGAAAGTATCGATATTCGCTAGCGACTACAGAGTAAAAGATTTATATGTGATTCGTTAGTTCTTCTCGGTGCCTCTAGAGGCGCTGTAGAATTTCTTTCTTTTCTTTTCTTATTATTCTATGCTCGACTAGAACTCGTTTGTTTTATTTCCACGAACAAACTCGTCGTCTCTTCAAGCGTACCATTATTCTCTACGTTCATTACAGCCAAACACAAAAGCTTTGGCATCAAACGATTCGTAGTCAAGGTGACCGACCGACATAAAAAATAAATATCCTTTATCCTCCAAAGTTTGAGACTACTCGAAGTATATATAATAAACTGCCTCATCGGTAGGATCTTGATTCAAAACAAGCCGAGTGTACAAATAAAATTCCTGGTATTCGGAAATCGGTTTCAAAGGGATATTCACCTCTCCTGAGATGGAAGTAACAGGGATTCATCTCGAAAGCTTTCTGTCTTTGGGTATCCAATTATAGGTACATTGATTTTTCAATGATTTGTGAACGACTATTGATGGAAATCTGAATATAGAAAGCTCTACCTTGAAAGATATAAACTTTCCAGATGTTAAAGATGAAAATTATTAAAATTTCATAATTTACATAATAATCATCACGTCATATTAAAGATTTCGTAGAGATTATATATTTATTTGTTAAATCTGTAAAAATAAAACTACTCACCGATCGGTTTAGTGGTCAGAGACATCGACTGTAGACACAAAGGTTGTGGGTTCGATCTCCACCCGGGACAAATACCGTATGAACATATGTCTACATATATATGTACTATAGCGTTGTTGGCTAGTTGTAAGGCAGGCGCTCTTCAAAATACATTAATTTAAACTTGAAAAATTCAAATTATGCATGTATTAGGAACACGAGCCCGGGATGCTAGGTTTTTTGACATAGACGATTGTGGAAACTCATTGCTTAAAGACAGATGTGTCGTACGAACATACATGTTATATTATATCGAAGTATTGTAATCGTGGTTACAAAATATATATAAAGATTTTCCTTTCAGCATCCACATCTTTTATTTCAGCTCTATAAAGCTACGACCCTGAATAAAATAAATAAACTGAGGATATAGAAGAGTTACAACAAGAGAGATCTATAGTATCTCCTATAGTACTACTGGTATAAAGATATTTAAGTGTCTATATCAGTTGTGTTGTACTTATAGTGTAGGCACTGTCTAGCTTGGGGATGACTGTGAAGAGATATACGTGTGAGACAACTCCAAGTTATTTTTATTGATTAAAAAAAACGTTAAAGATAATGATTGAGTTAGTATTTATATAGAAAGAAAGAAAGAAAGAAAGAAACACATTTAATCACGGCCACGGATACATAATACACAACAGACAATACAAATGACAAAACACAAATAGAAGTTCATTGCAACCATGATTGGAGCTGACTCAGCACACGCTGTAGGTGTGGATGACCACGCCCACAACACTGATTTTCAGTCATCCCCTAAGTGAGCCCGCCGCACACCCCACAAGCACAGCAACCCGTCCGTACAATTTTAATACAGTATTATGCTAATGACATGAGATACACAAATTATGTACAATCTTCAAGAGATATTAATATATGGATATCGAAATGAGAAGTAAGTTAAACACATAAGAATACAATTTGTTTATAAACTTTAACACACACTTAAATATTTAAAGAACTGTTGGAGAAAGAATGACACCTGAGTGGCGACCACGAACCGTACGTCGTTGTAGCTTGGAACGCCCTCAGGGTGAACTGATGACAAGGTAAAAGGTGGCGGATCGCCATCAGGTGTCAGTTCCGCCAAAACCGTGTTTAGTAGACATCCAGGGCGTAGTTCCCTGTGCAGCAATAACAGACACCTGGAGGCTGAGATGATCGCAGTACTATTAGGTTTGTATAGACACAGCTATGTGGCTTCCGTTGAAGATCTGAATGTCGTGATAACCGAGTGGTAGCGAACCCGCTTCTTGTTTAGAAGGCCGTGGTTCGAATCCCAGGGCATGTACCAATGAGTTTTTTCTAATTTATGTACATAATTATCACTGACTTTGTACGTCAGGGAGCACGTTAAGCCGTCGGTCCCGGTTAGATGCCGAGTCATTAAAATCCACCAACCCGCACTGGAGTAACGTGGTGGATTAAGTTCCAAGCGCACTCATCTCGAGAGGAGGCCTAAGCTAATGCAGTGGGGCATTAATGAGCTGATGGTAGACATGAAAACTCTCGATATCGTTCGGAACTTTCGAACGTGGAACCTTAAAAATCTGAAAAGCCCTCTCAACAACACGATCTCGAATCGGTTACTAAGTTAAAGCGACAAAGGCAGCGTTTAATAAAGTTTCGTGCGACCCTTTTCAACTAAAAAGCTCGCACGCCGCATTACCATCGTCTCGTTGAAATCCATTCTTTATTCATTATTTCCATAATCTCGACCACCATCGCGGTGGTCCTTCTGTGCTCAGTATTTTTTCTTTATAACGTTTTTCGATTTCACCTAAAGAAAAACACTGGAATTCTTAAAATGTATTTACTTACAACGCTTTTAAAGGAACAATTTTCGCGCGTTCTTCCGCCCCGTGTAATTTAAAGTTTCTTCATCCGAGAATCATATTACAAACATAAAATGGATTTTTTTAATGGCTATATACGCAAAAACTTTAAATTATGTAAGAATCATATGACATAAGGTATATTACATAAGGTATGTCGTGATAGCCCGAGCGCAGCGAAACCATTTCGAGTTTACAAAGCCGTGCGGCCGTGGTTCAAATCCGGCCGTGTACTAATGAGTTTTTTTGACTTAAGTACATAACTTTCACTGAATTCGTGGCTCTTAGAGAACGTTAAGCTGTCGGTACCTGGATGCGATCAACAGATGGCAGTCGTTAAAATCCACCAACCCGCACTGGAGCATCGTGGTGGATTAAGTTCCAAGCCTCCTAAGCCTGAGGGGAAGCCTAAGCCCCTGTAGTGGGGAATAATGGACAGGTGGAATGAAATGAAAAAAAAAATTATTGATGTACACTCGTAATGAGATCCGTCTACTGAGTATAGTAGTGCACCGGTATGTTAGCCTATTCACTACTGATTAACCATATTTAGTCGGGTTTAAGGTCACACACGACCCATTTAATTAACAGATACAATTGTATAAATCAATTGATTGATAATGATATAATGAATGATAGACGACCGCTTAGCATAGTGGGTAGCGACCCTGCCTGCGAAGCGGGAGGTCCCGGGTTCGAATCCCAGGTCGGGTCAGTATTTATATGATGAATATCGATACTGGTACCGGGTCATGGTTGTTATATGTATGTGGTGTCTTCGCTTGGTACCCAAAACACAAGCTAATGCTTAGTTTGGGGCCTAGACGTTGTTGTCATGTATACGTTATTATTATTATTAAATGATTGATGACTAGTTAAAATCACACGTGATATATACTACATGTCGTGACAGCCCAAAGCAAAACGAACCTGTCTCAAATTTATAAGGCCATAAGGCCATGGTTCGAATCCGGGCGTGTACCAATGAGTTTTTTCTAACTTAAGTACATTAACTATCACTGACTCCGTGCCTCGGAAAGCACGTTAAGCAGTCGGTTCCTTGCGCTGTCAATAGATGGCGGTCGTTACGAACCCCAACCCGCAGTGAAGCAGCGTGATGGATTTAACCTCCAAGCCCCCCTCACCCTGGGGGAGGCCTAAGTCCCTGCAGTGAGGTGAAAATTGGCTGATGAAGTGAAGTGAAGATATACTACATATCGTAGTGCCAACGAATTGATATCGCTAAACTGGCACTAAAAAAAAGGAATAGCAGTACCGAAAAAACAGTGCATGAAAACAAATCAACGAAAGAACAACAAATTATTGTGAAAATCTGTAAAACGGGTCACAATGCAATAGCACCAGTATGGAATTAGAGACCAGTTAATTTCGAATGCTTAGGTGTTAAATCCTTCACTGGTGTGGTCTGCCTGAAGTGACCGAGGAAGCGACCGAAATAGGATAGATGGAACTTCCTCTGGCACCACGACAAAACGCTTCGCCTCATGTTATTGGCAGAACTGGGGACTTTTTGCCGTGGAAAACGTCAAAACTTAAACGCATCCGCACTGTCCCCCACCCTGACTTGGTGTGTTGTAATTTTCATCTCTTTCCATTGTTAATGAAAATATAAGATCAGGTGTCACAAGGAAAAGAAAATGCACTAGTCGTTTTCAATTAGAAAATTCTTGAAGTGTAAGAAAAACAGTGAAAAACAGTAATTTTATTGCGAAGTCGCTTAGGAGTAAAGATAAGCGTATATGCTGTTGGCGTCATAGACTAGTTGACATTTTTTTTATTATTATACATAAAGGAGTTCTAAATAAATCATAACAGTGAACTAATTAAAAAAAAAAAATTAACAAAGTTATAATTGTTTGTAATGTCCTGTTAGACAGAGAAGGCAATACCGTAAGTACCTATGTATGACGTTAGACCATTTAAAATAATGTTTAACATCATCATCATCATCATCAGCCCATTTTTACCCCACTGCAAGGGCTTAGGCCTCCCCAGGGTGAGGATGGGGGCTTGGAGCTTAAGTCCACCACGCTGCTCCACTGCGGGTTGGGAACTGTAACGACCGCCATCTATTGACAGCGTCCGGGACCGACTGCTTAACGGGCCCTCCGAAGCACGGTGTCAGTGATGTTGTGTACTTAAGTCAGAAAAACTCAGTGGTACACGCCCGGATTCGAACCATGGCCCTATGGGGCCTTATGAATTTGAGACAGGTTCGTTGCGCTCTGGCCTATCACGACATCAATTTAACATTTAATTAACATCGTTTTGCAAGAAAAAGACAGAGAAAAATTTTTAATAGCTTATAATTTCCATATTCTTTAACAGAATATAATATTATTTACAAATTATGTTATCGTTTGTAGCCTATTTTTATATAATTTACCCAGAATCTCCCGGGTGGACTACGGAAACGTTCCTCTTCCCGTTCCACGCATTAGTACATTGCATCCGTTCCAAGTCGAGGTGGGTCGGCATTCCAACCATAAAGTATCATTACTCTATGGTATCATCGTCATCATCCAAACAAATAAATTATCTGGCGCGTCTAGCAACAAATTTGATTGCAAAGAAAAAGGTTATAGTAAGTCAACCGTAAAAGATACACATATGGTGTCACGGACTTTTCGTTAGGGAACAGGGAAGGGGAACAATTCCGTAGAACATGATTTTTGCTTAACATCAACCGTTTACGCAGCGCGCGTAACGGAAGCTCTCACAAGGAATATTTTTTCCCGTTTTTGCAACATTTTTCATTGACGCTCCGCTCCTATTGGTCGTAGTGTGATGTAACAATAGCCTTCCTCGATAAATGGACTATCTAACACAAAAACAATTTTTCAATTCACATGGGTAATGGTTCCTGAGATTAGCGCATTCAAACAAACAAGCAAAAAATATAGCTTATAGCTTTTCTCAGTAAATGGAATATGTAACACAAAAAGAATTTCTCAATTCGAACCAGTAGTTCAACGAACGAACAAACAAACAAACAAACAAACAAACTCTTCAGCTTTATAGTATTAGTATAGATTTTCATGATTAGTATGATATATTTAATATTGATGAAATACCCTATTGTATTGGAAAAATAGATTCATATAATAAACAATGAACATTTAACTTTTCAAGTTTCCTTGAACAGGACTATTGTAATTATGAATTCCAATAATATTTAAACACATCACTAGATATTATAAAATAAAGTCCCCCGCCCCGTCTGTATGTCTGTCTATTTGTCTCAACGCGATAAAAATTAATGTTTTGTGCAAATTTGTTGAAATATGACGATTATTGCTGAAGAAGTGGGAAAAAAATCAAGCCGGCTGGAGCTTTCATCGAAAACGCTGCCTAATCCTTTTGAGATATAAAAAAATAATGTATGGAGGAATCGTTTCTCTTTTATGGGACTAAAGAAAAGTCCTTGATGACATTTGTTTATCTTTTATGGATAGCTGACTATAACTATTGTTATGTTTAAAAAAATGGTGTTATATGATAAGGTGATTGGAAACTATTTTATACGGATACAGTATTAATCCTTATCAAATTAATTACGTTATTTACCTTTAGCATTTCATGCACATTGTAATTGCACTTTACACTATACAATTTAAATTACCTACTATCTTATGAGATATCTCGAAATAAAAATTATCGTGCGACAAGCGGCCGCACCGCGACGCGACATGCCATGCTATGTAAAATTAGGCAGAAGTTATCAATGTTCTATACAAAGAAATATTATAGTTTGTTTTTATGTATTAATTCTTTAATTTTTCAAATATTTATGGAATTAGAAATAAAAAACATTAAAAATACTCCAATTATGATGAACTTACGTTACATTTAAATCTAATTAAATCCAATCAATATGATTGACGCAACAAGCTACGACAGAAAAAACACTACGCCTTATATGCTCTGCTACCCGTGCGAATCCGGTGTGGGTCGCTAGTTAAATAATATAAAAACATTTATGCAAAGGAATCGATAGACCGGCTCCAAGTTCAAACCCATTTTTTTTAATCCCCAAAAGATTTTGCGCTAACCTTTATTCTGAGTTTACATTTTTATGCTAGTATCAGGAGATCTTTTTTTTCCTACAAGAATCCTCTCGAATCCTTCGATGTACATTTCAGTGAAATGCTTCCGTGGAAGCGTTCTCTTGGATTACGCTGAATAATGAACGAACGGGCCCGCGTCAGGTTTTCTGAAGAATAATTTATTAATATAGTTTCGTTTCACATAGGGAAATATAAAGGGATTTACTTCATAATATCGATATTTACGTTGTTACGTCTACGCCGGTGTTACAGAATAGTCTGGTACGAGTATCATATATTTTTTGTCTGTGAATTTATCGGCATGTGCATAATTGGCGGTTGGCCGAGTGGTCAGAGACCCTAACTGCGGAGCCAAGGGTCACGGGTTCGATTCCCGCCCGCGACAAATATTTGTGTGCATGCACATGTCTATTTGCTACGTGTCTGGGTGTGAAATATCTATATATGTATATATTATAAAAAATATTTAAGTATGTATATCAGTTGTCTGGTACCTATAATACAAGCTTTGCTTAGTTTGGGGCTAGATGGCGCTGTATGGGCTGTCTTAGGTATTATTATTATTAATTCCGATTTTACTTAAATCGAGATCTCTTTAAAATGTGTTCTGTAACCATATTTTCAACAAATTAATTCTATAAGAAAATTTAAAAAAAATCCGGATGTTGAATTGCGAGATTGTTAACTTGAGAAAAATGAAGGAAAAAAATGGGTTTTGTTCTTTACTTCATTCTTTTTGTCATTTAAAATTTGATTTATTCATTTTAACGCGTATTATTTTTGAACACTTAGCGAATAAACAAAATATTACCAGAAATAAACAAATATTTCGTCGTTCGAGACGTCTTCGGGCAATCCACTCTTTTATCTTGCTCAGTTCCAAATCGCTTAAAATCTGTGACATCAAGAGTTGCCACGTTAACTAAGCTAAAAATATGAATTCGGAAATAAATGCTAAACGGGATCCACGAGAAATCTGACAGTATATTGAAAATCTTTGATTTCCAAGCGATTTATGAACTTTCATATGCAAGCAAACGCTCAAACGTATACACATACACATGTTCCCTCACACAAACACAACCCTACACACACAAACATTCAGTAGCATGAAACAGCTTTTACTATTTTATGAAAATTAAGTACCGATGCACCCCTAGTAAGTCAACTTGAGTACACTGATACCAAAGTAAGTCTACCGAACGTCAGAACATGCGAAGTTTCACTCACATATACTTACGCGGCCGCCATTGAAGTGCTTCATTGATTGTTCTGTGATATGGAGCCTAGAGTTTTTAATACGTCAGTGTTTTGACCTTTATTATTTAGCTGCGATATTTCTGTGTAAATCCGGTTTTTGACTCCCACAGGACAGGCTCAGCCGACTGTGGGAGGTCTTTGATAAAATCTCGTTGTTTACCCATGATAGTTAAATAAATAAAATAAATTTCATATCAGAACGTTACGATCCATCCATTAGATTACACTTACAAGGAAATTTGCGTGGGCAGAACAAAATACACCTTTTTCTGAACAATATCTCAACATACTCGAAAACAAAACGAAATTAGAGCACAGTACTATGGACTACGTTAAAAGCACTCAACTAAATGTCGAATAAAAAAGGTCAAATCTTTTGTAGTCGGATAATTCCATATAGAACTGCGAAATGTTGTACTATCTACACAAGGGGGGAATCATTGAAACTGATCTTAACTTCATAAAGTCAAGATCCCTTCCAGTCAAAAGGCAACCCTTTTCCAAGCCGTTCGCGATATAATAGAAGAAGGGCGCCTCCACAAAGGAGTAAAATCTCCCGTTTCACGTACATACCTATTTTTTCTACACGTATAAATGCTGATGGGTTTAAAGTGAATGCGTTTCTTTTGTATCGAATCGGGTTTAGGGTACGAATGGAAACATGTTAGTTTTCTGAATTAAAAAAAAAAAAAACTGTCCAAGAGTCCGTACTAGTAGCACTATGCAACCAAAAATTAAATAGACTGAACGGGCTCGGATCAAAATTTCTGACTTATTTTTATATACCTTTTCCAAAAATATAAATCAATTTAACCTATAACCTACCTTTCTATTAATACGAAAAAAAAAATTAAGTCTGTAATTCTTATAGGAAGTTTTCCCCAAAATTTGGTTAATAAGATATCACAGTGGTTTTTGTTTTTTTTTTTTTATTCGCATTACATGAGACTAAATGAAGTTAAAATATTTCATTAATTATAACACATAGCAATTAATTTAGTTATTTTATATTTATTTTATGATTTCGTTTTTTGTTGTGAAAAGCAGCAGATAAGCTTATCACAGGGAAAATTTCAACTTGTATTATTATTATAATCGAAAAGTTTAAATAAAAAAATAAAAAAAAAATAATAAAAAAAAAGTTATCAGTAATCTATATAATTTTTTAGACCCATCTATAGGTAACGGGTATACCCCACATTTATATGTGTTGAGGCAATTTTTTTTCGTACCCCAGGTACCTATATGTGTGGCTAGTGACCCCCAAAAATTTATTTTTTATTTATTTTACTGCTTACTCCATTGCATAACAGTTCATAGAATACATCTATCATTAAAACTTCATCTATAAATGTCAATAGACTTCGAAAGTCTACATAATAATAATAAAGTTTGGGGCGTTCCACACAGCGCCATCTAGTCCAAAAGTAAACAAGTATTATGCTTATATTATGGGGTACTAGACAACTGGTAAACATACTTAAATATTCTTTTTTTAATACATAGGCATACACATAATAATAATTATAATACCTGCAACATCCCACCCACACAGCTCCATTTAGTCCCAGTAAAGCTTGTATTACGGGTACCAGACGACTGACAGACATATTTAAATTTTCTTTATAACTCATACATAATAGATATTTCACAACCAGACACGGAACAAATAGACATGTTTATGCACACAAATATTTGTCCCGGTCGAGAATCGAACCCGTGACCCTTGGTTCCGCAGTTAGGGTCTCTAACCAGTCTGCCAATTTGTCAGTCTTATAATACTTTTCTAATATTATTCATATAATTCAATTCATCATATAATACTTCATATAATACTAATTCATAAATATCTGGAACTTTCGTAAAAAAGTAGATATTTTGAGAAGTTATTCTAGAACCTTTCTTTTCAATTTTAATGACATTCGGTGTATCTTTAAGAATTTTAGTTCTAGCCCATTAAACTAATATTGGAATTAAAATCACGGAATTTCCACTGGTCATCGTTTGGTTAGTTTTAGGTCATCAAGTATCGGCATATTATGTTTTTTTATTTAATTGATCTAGCTAAGTAAAACGTAAGCTATTTCACTTGGACACGTATTATCTTGGATGTTAATAATAATAATAACACAATCACAACAACGTCTAGGTCGCAAACTAAGCATTAGCTTGTATTTTGGGTACCAAACGAAGACACCACATACATATAACAACCAAGACCCGGTGCCAGTATTAATATTCATCATATAAATACTGACCCGACCTGGGATTCGAACCCGGGACCACCAGCTTCGCAGACAGGGTCGCTGTCCACTAGGCTAGGCGGTCGTCAAAATGTTAACCAGTCCATGTGGAAAAGGAGGTAATGTGGCCATAAGCTAATTAAACATGATTAAGCATGATTAAAGTATTTTTATCGAAATCATCGAAAATGATATAACTGATATAATATTGCTAAATGTACCATATTTTCGAATTGTAACTATTCAGGTAAAAATTATGAAAAAGTCTTGAATATAGGTTGTTCGGCTGAACGTAATCCAAACTAATAGAGCGCGCAAAGCTTACCAAACTAAACAAAAAGTTTCAAGGGAGCAGACGGCGTAAACTAACGGTTACCGAGGAAAACAAGTTTAAAGTTTCATTTTTTCATTTTAACTTTTGGTTTAGTTCGGTAAGTTTAAAGCGCTTTATAAATTTGGACTACGTTCAGCCGAACACACCGTTTAAATATATTAAGAGTTCCGTTGAACGTAGGTAGTCCAAATTTATAGAGCGTGTAGAGCTCACCAAACTAAACAAAAGGTTTTATGTGAGCAGGTGGCGCAAACTAACGGTTAACGATAAAAACATTTATTGGACTACGTTCATACGAACACCCCGTACTTAACTATCATATTTTTACTTCTTTATTCTTATACTTAATACAACTATAAAGTTCTTAGAGATTTTAAGTTTCAAATTAGGTACGGCGCTATCGTCCCATTTCCGTCTTCGCACTTGACCGTTTTTTTTTCGTTCCCAAAAATACCAAATAGATTTAGTTGAAACCTATTCCACCTTTTGTGGGATGCAATATCAATAACAATGAATATATATTGTAGGAAATACGGTTAAGATATTTTGGGTACAGCGCTACGCGTTTAGTGAATTTCCTATGGCTTATTACAACGAAATGTGCTAATGATTTTACCAAAGTTCCTTTAGATTGTTATAACGTTAATAAAGATAAAAATTTATCTGTTATACCAATCTAATAAGGACAAAATATATATCTCCGGATTTGTACAATGAAATTGTTTGTAGCAACTTTCTACTTGTTCCGTGTCTGTGTGTAGAATATTTTAGTACGTATATCAGTTGTCTAGCACCCCAAAATACAAGCATATTACATGCTTTCTTTGGGATTCGACGGCGCTGTGTGGGTTGTCCCAGATATTATTATTATAACTTTAACATTTCGTGTAATAGATTTTTGCAGCGTATTGAATTTCAACGAAAATTTAAAACTTTTACGAGGATCGAAATTCATAAGTACATTGTTTTCAGTAAAATCATTCAGTAAATTTTCATTACTCATTTATTTATTTATTTTTATTTATTTATTTATTTTTATTTATTCTGGCACAAACAGTCATTTACAATTATAATACATAACACAAAAGTTCCTTAAATACAGACCTATAGATCATACTCCAGAAAGTACGCTTGAAGTTACCTAATCAGAGGAATGAAAATAGTACTTACTTTTGATCCCTGAGAAACGTTTTTTTTTGCTGTCAAAAAAAAAAAACTAAGCAAGCCATGTCCCAACTTTTTATACAGCATCTCTGTTAAATCGCGGTGTAAAATTGTATAAAGATATATTATAGACAATTTTGTAATATGAATATGGTAGAATGCCACAATAAATAAAATATAAAAAAGCCAAGACACGGCAAATCGATTTTCAGTTGTTCTGTCGGGTTATTAACGTATACAGATATTTGTATAAAATGATTTCATCAGATTCACATATGTATTTAACGCGTTTTTTTTTTTACTTTCCTCGTATACGTAATGAAAAGCATAATGTTTACCTCGGATGAAAGACCCATTTCAGGCACTCGAACTATTGGCGTCCTCGTTACGTTCGTACGCCAAACCATCTCCTGCCTAATTATGTCCCTTTCATCCTTTGTGTAACAATCTACTATTCCTTTATATCTCCCACAATTCAGTTATCGAAAAAACATACCTACTTGCACCGCACAATTTATTTAAAATTATACCGATTGTAGCAGTCGAAGTTGTGTTGTGGGACTTCTTTACAATTATGTGGAGGTTCATAGGATATACTTACAATCCCTAGATTCAGAGTTTCAAAAGTATACAGTTCTTTTATGGGGAACTGAGGTAATACAGGTAAATAGCATATAGTTTAAGAAATGTGTAAAATTTCAGCTCGATAAAAAGGTTAATATTCTGTCAAGGAATATTTCAATGACAATAACGCATCACCATCATCATCAGCTCATGTCTCTCCACTGCAGGATATAAGCTTCCCCCAAGGCTCGCCACCACACACGGTCTTCCGCCTTCCGCATCTAACTCTGACGAGATCCAGAAAACCGAAAGCGGAACGACCAGCATCAATCATCATCATCATGACCTGAAGCACCATACCGAGGGTAATTGGATGTAAAATAACGCATAGTCATATAAAATATAGTAAAAAATACTGGAAGAAGTTTTTTGCTGGTTATTTTGACTTTCAATGAGTGTGTATAATGCATATTAAATTGAATAAATAAAAATTGAATTTAGAATTTCTGAATTTCTAATATTCGAACATAAGCCCCAGAAAAACAACGCCCTCGAAATTCTAGTAATTATTCCTGCCGTACCTTGGAATTATTAAAAAGCCGGAGTTCAGAGTTAATCTAATTAATAATAATAATAATAATAATAATAACACACACAATCACAACAACGTCTAGGTCCCAAACTAAGCATTAGCTTGTATTTTGGGTACCAAGCGAAGACACCACATACATATAACAACCAAGACCCGGTGCCAGTATTAACATTCATCATATAAATACTGACCCGACCTGGGATTCGAACCCGGAACCTCCAGCTTCGCAGGCAGGGTCGCTGCCCACTAGGCTAAGCGGTCGTCAATGCATGTGAGTCACGTGGAATAAATTAGAAAAGCGACCCTAAATTTAAAATGTTTGTATAGAAAACGATGTTAACCGCCAAGAATGGAAGGTGCAAGTAAAATTAAAAACACATCTAATATCTGACTTAAAGATTTTTCTAAAAGTCGCATAAGTTAAATATCACTACATAAATAGTGATTTTAACAAATTACACCTGACAACCCTAAAAGAGAAAACTCCGCAACGATACGAACACAATAACTCTCAGTTGTATTTTCCCGTCTTAGTTCTTTCATTCGCACTTGTGACCGAAACTGGGACATTTTTTGTGATTTGGCTAACGCAATGGTGCTAACGGAGGCGAAAGCGGGGAGACAGCGGGCGGAATATTATTTCACTAAAATTAGTTGGGAGTCTATTTACTCGATAGAATCCGCCAAGAGGAAATTCGCAAAAGAACCAAAGTCACTGACACAATTCACGCGATTATTATGGTAATAGAGCAGGTATATATAACCGCATAACCTACCATGCACTGTTGGGGTAGGAAGATACTCGAATGGAGGCCACGTATAAGAACACACTGTTGTATGCCCTTTAGTTAGGTAGATAAAGTTATCGAGATTCCACTGGATGTATGCAGGTGATGAAAAACTGTTTGGCAGTTAAGATGGTACAGCCCCGATGATTTCGTGTTTGTCGAGACGTCAGAAAGTGTCTATGCCTTGGACGTCAATCAAGCACGAAACACCCTTCCCTAACCTTTTCACCCTTTCATAAAACTTGGCACATAGATGTAGTTCCATAGAAAATAAAGACATTATGATGAGCTAGAGCTGATCTTATGATGAAAATGGCAGGCAGCCGAGAGAAACTCCTCGACGGTTAACAGTAACTACCTCGTGTTTCGGCTCATATAATTCTTTTGACGTGGGATTTGATCTATTTTTTGACTATCATTAAGGAAACAGCAACCCCGGACACAGCGGAAGCGAAATCGAGGCGAAAGTTGTAAGGATTTTTTTGCATTTGTATAAAACCGTTTTTTGTTTCTGCTAGTGTTCTGCTTTCACGGTATTTATTTATAGCGGCTGCCAAGTGCACCACCCACAAATTATTGCATTTTTTACCGTTTTTATATTTAAATGGTCTTCCTTCTCAGCCCTAGTTTTTTTATTTTTTTTTATTTTATTGACATAATAATAATACATAGTTAATATAAAGGTGTATCTTAATTTTAAACAGAGTTGTCTGTACACCAGATCACTCATCATTTACATTAATAAAAATAAAAAGAAACATGAGCAAAGCAAAATAATATGTTATAGTTATTGGACTAAAACTTTTACATGTACACAAAGTTAACGAATTACAAAAAGAAAAAGAAACGACAAAAACAACACACGGTAGGGATGCAGTCGGGTTCTTAGGGTCGAGTTCCTGTTTTAATTGATTTGTTTCCTTCAAACAGCACTCTCTGATTTGAATAGAGCGTTTAGAAGGCCTATCTGTACTAAATACAAATAATAAGCTACAGTTACTAACAACTAAAAGTTCAAAATTAGAGAAAGTTTTTTATACAAATATAAACCGACTTTAAAATCTTGTATATTTATGTACATGAACTTAAACTAAAAAGTTAAAAATAATATTTTCACTTTATAGAAAAGATCACTATTCAGTACGTCTACGATCGCGTCACATTTTTGGTATGTCCAGAGAGCTAAAGTGGCTGACATCAAATCTTGCACTAGTAAAAGCTCTCTTGGTGAGATTTACTGACGTTTTAGGGGAGTTACTTCTTGTTTGGGGGAAACTTAATGTGAAGATTTCTAGTGGGGTCAGTATAAGTTAGTGTTCTTCCGGAACATTGCAAATTAAGTTGGCGTATTTGAAAGCAGGAGGCAGGGAAAATGGAAGAATTGTATTAAGAAGAAACACCAGTGGGCGGTATACCTCAAGCGCTCATATGGTAGTTAAAACCGGTTATGTGCGATACAAACAAGATTTCCGTAGTTATTACGATTATATGCATATACTAGCGTTCCGCCCGCGGCTTCGCCCGCGTGAACCTAACGTTTATACTGGGACCGCAAAAGAGATACTCCGGTTTAGCCTTGAAAGCATAACAATCACAAAGACACGTTGGTGGTAGTGAAAAGCGCGGTGAAAATAGCCCAAAATGGCCCAAGTCCTTCTTCAGGGCTCCAATGTCATTTTTTTTTTCTAGCACGCTTAGCGTCTTTGCAATTAATTATTAAAGTTGTGTAAAACAGGCCATGCCTCCATTTTTCCTTACAGCCGGTAGCGCTGAACAAACGTACGAGCATTGTATTTGAGGTAGGCATGGGTAAGTGACATCAGTTATCCGCGAAGCGGTGTTACTTTTTATGAAGTTCGAACGATTATATCTCCGTAAATACGTTTCGTATTGACTTGAAATAAAAACTGTTGTATTTGTAGGAATAAATTTTATCAAAAACTTAAATGAAAATTATTTTTTGTAATTCTCCATTATGAAATTCAGCAAGAAGCAAAGTCTCACAGCACAATTAAACGCAAACATTCGAAATTTGTTAATTTGTATTAATTTCGCATGTTTTTTTTATAGTTATCACATTGATATATTATGCGTTTAATTGTTATCTGAGGGTAAGTAGCGATAAAGACGTTATGTAACAGTACGGAACGCAAAAGGCACAAGTCGGAATCGCACTTGGCCGGGATTTTTCTTACTTCGTATTCTCAGCATAACCACGAGTAACAAGTTGCCAGCGGTTTGTCAAACTCAAAACAAGTAGGCATATAATCTTTCACTTATATTGGCATTCAAAATATTACAAAACATTATTTATTAATTTTTCTGTTAATATATATAAATTTATAGACCTGATTTCAATTTCAATTTTAAATTATTTAATGCTTTTATTTAAATGTTGACAAATAAAAAACGGTTACGATATTTATATTACTAATTACAGGTGATACCTAACGCCTAACGTCTAACCATTTGAAAAGTAAGCGTGACTACACATAAGTCCGATCCGGCACGATCGATAGAGCTGTGCCGCTAGAATAGAACATAGAACAATCTGGATGAATATACCATGCAGCTTACCGTACCCGCACGCATATTTTTGGCGCTTAGGACAGCGGCAACTAATCGGTTGAAACTGTACATACCTGGGTACAGTTCAGTAAAACATATTTGCATTTCGTAGTACAATATATAGAGGTAAAACCGACCACACTCGACTCGACCTGCTAGGTTTATTAAAAATTACATGAATTGAATCCAATATATATTTTTTCTTTTTGCTACTTAATTGCAATGAAATACACAATTAGATGTGTTTATTGTCCTTTATTTTGTGCGTGAATGACAAAATTGCATAGGTTTAAACTGAAGACAAATAAAAAGCGGTAGAATGCCGAACTGCAAGGCCCGAATTCGCCGAATCTTTTAGAAAAATGCGATGCCGTGCACCATTGTTGTTATATATGTTACTATACTATTTAAGCCACCATATTGTAATACGAGATGTTACCTTAAGATTGTAAACTACCAATAGATTGTGAACGGACATTAAAATTTGTAATTTAATAGGTTAAGTTAAGTTTTGCTTTACACCCAGAAAGCTCAAGAATTACATTTTTTTTCCAAAATCAGTCGGTTAGCATACAATCTCACTAGATCGATTCTACGCTTACGGTTTTAACAATCTTACAGTGACATACAAGCACGAAACCTGAATACGTCACAGTTATCGAATAGGTTCGTTGGGCGATGAGTTGCCGAACCGAATCTGTGTGTAGTGACCACAGACCAGTCAACCTATAGACCACGCTTTAATAAACGTCAGTACGAAAACGAAATCGCCAAAAAGTGGCGGGGTGCGGGGAGAGGTCGGCTAGTTTTCATTGGCTCGTTCAAAATTGAGAATTTAATGGCTTCCAACGTGCTTCCAACTGACCGCTCACAGGAGACGTAGTTATGTAGTGTCACTACATAGCCTTGGCGAATGCTACTCCCTGTCAAAGCGTGGTCTATAAGGTTGACTTGTACAGACAAGTCAATCTTATAGACCACGCTTCACTTCACTACCACAGGGTAGTGACCCATTGTCGCTATAAATGAACTTGTATTATTTGAAGCTTTCACGATTTTATTACATTTTACTGGGCTCTATTTAATCGACTACGTAATTAACTACAAAAAAAACCTTATAATCATACGTTACTCGACGTCAAATGACAGTAATTGTAGGGTTCATAATTATAGACTTTATGGTGAAGTAAAAATTTTACTTAAAAAAGGCATCTTTCATGTGTTTATTTTACTTATTGAGTACAAGTTAGTTGACAACAATGACGATTACAAATATCTTTTATTGTATAAAAAAAAGAAGCCACGCGCTCTTTGAAACCGACATTTCTTTAGCAAGTTGCGTCCACTGCCTTCCACTTCTACACGATTTGGCATCTATTAATTCCTAGGCGCACGTAAGATTACAGCAGATGTCAGTTTTTGTGACGACATGACAGCCGAGACCGTATCGTGACAGATCTTTACATGAGGGCCCGCAGCCGTGTTACTATTGTGGCGACACGTAATATCTACGTGTATGTGCAGCTTCGTCCCCGCAGAATCAAACGGTCTAATTACAAAGTAAAAGCAGACACCGCACTCTCTATTCTATTACAATATGTTGTCGTCTATTTTATCACTATATTACTATTTATCTAAATTTTATTAAAAATTTGGCCTGTTCCATTTGTCCATACCAGATCATCTATACCAGTATGGAAGAATTGAATATTCTTCCACTTATCCGTACCAGTATGAATACTTTACCTACTTCTAGAAATGTACTATCATTTGCACTTCAATTATTTAATTGGATTTGTAAATAATAACGGGAGAAATGACTACTGGGCATTTGCTAGCTAAAACTTTCTTGATTGATATGAGTTTCTTATTTATCGTTATAGTGAGAGGTATATATATGATAAATATAAATTTTATTATAATGGGTTTTAATTTTAATCATGGTAGGTCCATTGACTCAGTAGTGGTAGTAAACCGACGTATAATTTCCGTATATCCATACTAGTATGGATAAGTGGAAAAATATTCCATTCTTCCATACTGGTATGGATGATCTGATATAGATAAATGGAACAGGCGAAAAATTTAAACTTTTAAAGTTTGCTGATTACTGTTCAAGCTTTGCACACTGTTTTTTTGAAACTTTTTCAATCGAAAACATTTAAAAAAAATTGTAACATTATTGTATGTCGATACAATTTACTCTAAAAATAAAAGCAAGGAATCATACTAAAAATAATTTTCTAACTATTGTTCATAAGATGAACAACAATTGAAAAATTTTAAACAAAAAGATCTACTATAACATCAACATTATACATTGGTTGTCTGTAATTTTGAAAATCCGTGTAATTTTCTAACCGGAAAACAGCGTCGCAGCAGAACTTTCTAAAATTTTCAGTCCTAAATAAACATGGACACCCTGTTGCAAAAAGTTCACCCGCTCACGCCCAAATGTGGACAGATTGCTTTGAGAGAATTATTGCCGCGGTCCTCAATTTATGGTCACTTTGGTACTTAAATACTAAGAGTAAAAGCTCGCCCTTGAGAGATTGGGTTTTTGAGTTACAAAAAATATGTTTTATTTTCGATTGAAAAAAAAAGATGGTAACCTTCAGGAAAAGCCTTCTTCGCCCTGCTTGATCATGATAGAAACTTCGAAGATCGGATTCCGTCTTCATAGAGCCAATCAGAAATAACTTTAAGGTGAAGGTAAAGAGCGCATCTTCAACTTTATTCATAATACAGTGTATTATGTTGGTCCTTTCATAGTATGAATATTTTATTGTTGGATAAGCGCTAACCTACTTTATATGAATAGGTACCTAGAAAGAGGCCTAATAGTGCCTAGATTTTGCTTAGTTTAGGTATTACATAATAAATACATACACTAATCCCAATTATTTTAGTTAAGTTTTATGTGTAATAAACTAGATCTTGTTGAAATTCAGTGCTATAGTTTACTTTTAATTTTGAATCGTAAAACAGTAGTTACTTGATTTTTGTGTGCCTTGTGGTACATAAATATAAATTTATGAAGTTTATATACAATTATCAAACAAAATATTATTAACTAGCGGTCGTACCCGGCTCCGCCCGAGTGGACTATAGATACGTTCCCCTTTCCATTCCCTCCACCACTCCTCCACCCTTCCAGCCATTTGCTCTCCTCTGCCATCCCTTTCCCCACCTCTCCCTTATCAACCCTTCCTATATACTCCCTAAAAAGTTTTTTTTAATCTATTTTTTATTTTATTCTATTATAGATACAGTGCGTTTTAATGACAATGTAGCTTTCTGTAAGTTAAAGAATTTTTCAAATCAGTGTACAACTGTGTAGTCCATGCGAGCGAAGCCGCAGGAGAAGGTTAGTTGTTTTTAAAAAATCTTTATAAATTATAGCCTATGTGTTGTTCTGGTGTATAAGCTACATTATTGTAAAGCTTCATTAAAATCCATTCAGTAGCTTTTGCGTGAAAGAGCAACAAACATCCATACATCCACATACACAAACTTTCGCGTTTATAATATTAGTAGGATTATTATTAAAATAACAGTATCACATTTCCATTTTTTACGTGCTTACTACAATATTCATATTAAGCCACGAAATATTTTCATGCCAATTAGGTACCATATTAAATTAATACCGAAGCAATAAACTAAATCTGAATGCTAATTAAAATTTAAGCAATCAAAATCTAAAATAACGTTAAAGCGCTGAAAATTTCCTACTCATAGAGCTTTTTGCCTGAAACTAGGCTGAATTATTAAAACGTCAATTTCACACGGAAAGCTAGCTCGAATTTTTAGTTAGAAACTCGCTCGCACACAGCATATTTCAGGTTTTTGTTTAAACTTGTACTAGTGACGTAAAATATATGAAAATTTCAGAAGCAAACGCCTAGGGACGCCGCCGTACAAAATAGCTTTATGTGTAGAAACCATTCGTGGATATCGGACTTTTTCAATTTCGCACAGACGAGAATGTGTAGTGGAAACGTGTAGCTAATTATGGATATACGCCAGTTTGTTGATACTGAATTATCTACAATTTTTAATTTTTTTTACATTTAGGTAAAATAAAATAAATAAATATTCGTATAAAGTATGAACAGTGATGATAGGTGTCGTGATAGCCCAAAGCGCAACGAACCTGTCTCAAATTTATATGGCCCCATAGGGCAATGGTTCGAATCCGGGCGTGTACCAATGAGTTTTTCTGACTTAAGTACACAACTATCACTGACTCCGTGCTTCGGAGGGCACGTTAAGCAGTCGGTCCCGGACGCTGTCAATAGATGGCGGTCGTTACAGTCCCCAACCCGCAGTGGAGCAGCGTGGTGGATTTAAGCTCCAAGCCCCCCTCCTCCCCCTGGGGGAGGCCTAAGCCCTTGCAGTGAGGTAAAAAATGGGCTGATGAAGTGAAGTGATGATAGTGAATACGCCAAAAAAGTGTAACGTTGGGTACTGAAATAATTAAATTTTTTACAGCTTGCATTTATTTAATATAATACACCATACCATCAGCCCATTAATGCTCCACTGTAGGGGCTTAGGCCTCCATTTATGATGAGTAGAGTCAGTCAGAGTAGAGTCAGAGTCAGTGATAGTTATTGTATACATGTTAGAAAAAACTCATTGGTACATGCCCTGGGATTTATACGTTAAACGTCATACAAATTATAAAATTATATTTAATTAGATTTTTTTTAATTGTATTTATTTTCTCATTATTTATGACAAAAAGTTAATCGATAACATCGATTAATAAACATTATTATTCCCTACTCGACAAATTAAAAAAAAAATTACTATTGAAGGATTGCGGCTAACAGCTAACCATTTTTAATTTGAATCAGAATTAATTCCTACTTTCATTTTTTTTATTTTATTATTTTTTATTTAATACAAAATCCATAGCTACTTTTGTTAATACTTTTGTTTGTCGGTTTGATTTTACATTAGTTCAAAAAAATTGCGTCTTGATTGATGTGATGGTTGTGGTTTTTGTTATTGAATAAATAGTTTAATTCATCATCATCAGCCCGTGTGTCTCCACTGCAACATATAGGCCTCTCCCAAGGCTCGCCACCACACACGGTCCTCCGCCTTCCGCATCCAATTACCCCCGGTATAGTGCTTTAGGTCATCAGTCTACCTGGCTGAGGGGCGTCCAACGCTTCGGTTCCCAATACGAGGCCTCCACTCGAGAACTCGTCTACCCCATCGGTTGTCGGTTCTACGGTAAATGTGACCGGCCTATTACCACTTCAGCTTGCTAATCACTTCGGCTATGTCGACAACTTTAGTGATTGTGATTACATGTGATTAAACCGTCTGAAAATTTAAGTTTTATTTCATGGTCATGTGTGAACAACTGTACTTTTATTTTTTCATTAATAAAATACTATGCGTGCGAGCTGCCTACTTTATATTTCTGAAGTGTAGGACTCGTACGAAATTAAGTTGCCTTCGTGCTAGTCGACTTCTAAAAATAATATTAATTGTTTCGTGCGAGTTGACTACTAACCCGAAAATCTTAAGCCATCCAATTTTCAGATAAAAAAACTCTAAAAAGGACCCTAAAAGCGTCATCCGGATGTGGATGTCGTCAATTTAAGCTGGTAAAGCGGTTGATTCTAACACGTTTAATAGGTCAGAAGATTCCGACTCGGCTGAACAGCGTTCATAAAGCAACCCAACGTCTGTCTTTGAGGATATATATCTGTGCCTAAAAAGCAAAATCTTCGAACAGCGCGTGTTATCAGTAATAGCTTAATCCATCACGCTGCTCCAGTGCGGTTTGGTGGGTTTTAACGACTGCCGTGTATTGATGTCATGACTTACAGTGCATCCGCTCAAATGATTTGCAGTACACGCACAGGGCACTTCGGAAACTACGTAAAAATAAATACATCATTTAATCATTTAGTACATCATTTTTAGGGTTCTGTAGCCAAATGGCAAAAAAGAAACCCTTACAGTTTCGCCAAGTCCGTCCGTCCGTCTGTCTGTCTGTCTGTTTGTCTATCTGTCTGTCTGTGGTTTTTCTCGGAAACTATTGGTAACATATAGATGAAATTTGGAAGGTAGGTGTAATCTATGAACCGCGACACAACGACGTAGTGAAATTAAGAATTTTTTTTTTGGGGATAGGTCGCCATACATGTAACTGAAGTACGAAAAAAAATTCATCGTATATTAACGCGAGAGGTACCAAACGATAGGTCTGAAAAAATGATATCTAGGTTTCAAACAATTTTTTTTATTTAATTCAAGAGTTGGTGAGATATGCACTTCTAAAGTCCTATTTTTTGTCATGTGTCCCCCCACCCCCCTCTACCAGCTACAGGAGCTAGGGGAGTATATACAACGTAGTTAAAAAGAAAACTATCACAGCTAACTAGACTGTATTATTTAACGAGTAATAGATTGACTTAAAAAATGTATTTACTTTTATAAGTAAAAATTTTGTAAAAATTCTATAGAAAATGACAGATAGCGTTTAGCCACTAACCGAAAACTAGATGCTGGCGGATCGGAATACAACGCTTTATGCGTGTTTGGTTTTGGTTCTGTCATATGCCCCTCGCTCCACTGCGTCCCCTACACATAAAACTGGTTACTGCGACGCGACTTGTGCCTATGTTCACATCCGCCATACAATTTCATTGGAACTGTAGTAGAAATAAAGTATAAATATTACGGTAACATTCGTGAAATACTGTGTAAAACAGGCTCATGTCGCACTTCATAAATTTAATGCATAAGTTTCACTTCAAACATCTATTACTTGTCCAGTAACATGCCCGTGAGATTTCATTCCATTCATACGAAAGAACTTGCGATGAAGTTCATCTAGGAACATTTTGTCTGCAAGTCCGTGAAATTTTCTATGTCGCAGCAGTCATTTCGTTTGCCAACTTTTTTATAAGTAGTTGACTCCATTTCGTAAACACAGCACGCGCTAAGTTTCAACTAAAGTTTGGCAGAAACTTTGTCTTTGTTCGGAGAGTTGCGAAGTCGTGTCAACTTTACAAAGAAAAGAAAGAGTCACTATTATCTTAGCTTGGAGTTTTTAGACAGGTAAAACCGTTAGGATTTATTCACTTGACTATTAGAAAGGTTTATTTATTTTAAGTATGCTGTTATCTTAAAGACTATGCGTAGGAAACACAGACCAGTCAACCTATAGACCAGGCTTTAATAAACGTCAGTACGAAAACGAAATCGCCAAAAAGTGGCGGGGTGCGGGGAGAGGTCGGCTAGTTTTCATTGGCTCGTTCAAAATTGACAATTTAATGGCTTCCGACGTGCTTCCAACTGACGGCTCACTAGTGACGTAGTTATGTAGTGTCACTACTTAGCATTGACGAACGCATGGAACTAATATAGTTCCATGGGCGAACGCTACTCCCTGTCAAAGCGTGGTCTATAAGGTTGACTTGTCTGTGGTAGGAAACAAACGACTCAACAAAAAATTAGTGATTAGGGAGTATTCAAGTGTTCCATAAGTATAACTTCTTTAATCTAAAATCTAATGTACGGAAATAAATCTTTATTTAGACGCAAAAGAGAATAAAGTTCCTTACCACTTTGC
Organism: Luffia ferchaultella; assembly: GCA_949709985.1. NCBI lineage: Eukaryota > Metazoa > Arthropoda > Insecta > Lepidoptera > Psychidae > Luffia > Luffia ferchaultella. The sequence goes on from OX453267.1 coordinate 6,613,021, forward strand.
TATTTGGATTTTTAAACTAATACTTTGAAAACAGTAAATGATTAGTTTTAATCATAAAAATATGAATTGACTAGAAGTCCTCTTTTGCGCTTACCATCCTAAACCACTTCTGCTCTAGCTAGCTGGTGTACCCGTTTGGCGAGATGGGAAGTTTCAGTCCGGTTTCTGTCTGCGAGGACCCCGCGCGCCAGCCTTCACCTCGCGAAATTGCATTTGACAGTTTCAATATTTTAAAGTGACGTTTCTGACTCTATTAAAACCAAACGCAGTTATAAAATTTATTTACTCTATGGTTGCAATAGAAGCTACATTCCGAAGCGAAAGTAACTTAAAAAAAAAAACCAAATTAAAAAGAAACTGTAACTGTAAACTTTAGCGATTCAAAACAACTTGCGCAAATCTTATTGAATGAAAACATTTCGATTTGATTCGTTTTAACGGGATTTTCCTTACATTTCCCGACATACCCCCTATGTATATATTTTTTTTTATTTTCAATTTTCATGTAAAGGATTTTTTTTTATGTTAGATATTTGATGATGTTTGATGAAGGAATGATTTTTTTTTAATTCAATACAAATCTACTTAGAGGTAACAAGTTTTCATAACACGTAGGTGCCAAAATGAGTGAAATTAAAACGATGTAGTTAACTTTAGTCATACGAATTATGTCACCCAGGGGGTACATTTTGCGAAAATATTTTCAACATCTCCGAAATTTGCTAAAAAAATTACGATTATCTTTTATCGCGCCTAACAAGGGGCCCCGCGGGGTGCTCACCTGGCTCGTGCGGTCACTTCTAATGTACATTTCTGCAATTATTTATTGTACGAAAAAATATTGATTGTTATATATTGCCGAAAAGTACATTAAATTTGCTAAACAGTTCTAGATCATCTAGCCTTAAAACAAATAAACGGCTGTTTGTTAAAACGGAGGAAGAAAAAAAAAAGTAAAAAATAAAATATATACATATATATATATACTAGCGACCGCCCGCAGCTTCGCTTGCGTAGACTGCACATTCCTGTTTTAGGTAGTATTAACATTCGAAATGGTTTACATGTAGGTACTTTTTGCTGAAACTAATATTGCCATTCAAACTTTCAATCTTCATTCTCCCCACTCCTTTAAGAAAACCGATACTCTCATTCTGTTCACCTCCCGTTTCCTACCCTTAAAATGTGGAAATCAAAAAACCCTGAAACACGTCATTATTTATTTATGTTAAAATTTTTATGTTTCTAACTTTAAAGAACAAAGACTCTCATACAAAGCCCCTCCATCCCTCCCTCCTTAAATTTGAAATTTCCATATATTCCTTTCATAAAAAATTGATACGTTATAAAATAAACCACTGTTCCAAGTTTCGGCTTCCTAGACTTAGTAGTTTCGGCTTTATCTACGTTGACAGATCAGTGAAGACAAACGACTGACAGACACAAAAAGTAGCTGAAGTCACTCTTGACAACCTTCTTTCACGTCTGCAAAGTTTCATTAAAATCTGTTGAGCCGTTTTGAAGATTAGCTTGAATAGACACATAGACGTACAGACGAACAGACGGACAAAAAGTAGCGTATGTCACTTTTGACCACCTCCTTCTCATACCCGTGAAATTTCTTTAAAGTCAGTTTAACCGTTTTGGAGATTAGCTCGAATAGACAGATGGACGTACATACAGACATACAAAAAGTAGTGTATGTCACTTTTGACCACTTCCTTTCCACATCTGTGAAGTTTCATCAAAATCAGTTTAGCCGTTTTGGAGATTTGCTCAAATGGACAGACAGACAGATAGTTATATTTTATACATACAGCCTATAGCCTTCCTCAATAAATAGACTATCCAACACAAAAAGAATTTTTCAATTCGAACCAGCAGTTCCTGAGATTTGCGCGTTCAAACAAACCAACAAACAAACAAACAAACTCTTCAGCTTTATAATATTAGTATAGATATATACAGGGTGAGATTTTTATGACCAGCCAAACTTCAATATAATGACCTTTGATAAAAATCCGTTGGCCGTCTTGTTCCCTTTTAGTATCGTTCAATAGGAAAATATTCAGTTAAGCCTACGTAAACCTTTCCCAAAACTACCAATATTACTAGTCACATTACGAGGACGCCCGTGCACGTGCACACGCCCCGCCCTCATTCAGTGCACGTGCAGACGCCCCGCCCAAGCTCCGCCCTTTCGCTCTGCATTCGCAGTACGACCACCATAGATAATACTAGCACGTCGTATTTTTGAAAATTTATGATTATCGAATGATCTCATTTATGAAGGTTCCTACTCAGTCGTAAAAACTCTCTTGAAAACTTTGGTTTGACAAGGCCTAGGGGACGATTCAAATTGATGACATTATCAATGAGTTTCAAAAATACGGCTCCTTAAGTTGCAAATTTTCCCTTCATACTTAACGGGCATAGGACCGTCAAATTGCAAAAGGCTTGTTTTAGTTATTATCTGCGATTAAAATAGAATCGAAACAAATGAAATCGAAAAAATGAATAGGTACATACCTAATCTATTTTGATTAATGTACTCGTACATTAGATAATTGATTAACAATTCTGAACAGTCCTTTTTCCTTTCGCAATCAGGCGTATTTAAAAAATTTGAATCAACTTATGTACAATCATTAAAATCGAGTTAAAATCCACTTACCACTTCAAAAAATTAACCTACTTTAACAAATGTTCAAAATGTAAGCCATTCATCTCCAAACAGAGTCTAGCACGTTTTTGTACATTGTCTCGTAATTTACGAAGTACCCCAGTGTTGTTTTGCACTTCACTAAAAGCACGTACAATGATTATAGTATAATCTTTGGGCTCCGCGTAAAGTTTGTCCACTTAAAATGTAACATCTCACCATTTCGTAATATTCGCGATTTGTAAAGTATCGCGGGCTACGCCTTGTGCGTAGCCCGCGAATACTAACGTTCGGTTTAGAATCGCATGGCTGACTGAGCTCCGCGCCGCGCTCCGCCGTCCGGCGTCCGCGCAAGGTGGGAATGGGGTCAATGAATGGAGCCGTGCGCCTCAGCGATCAGCTGATGCGGCGGCACGTAGTAGGTATTAGGTATCGTTATGTCGTAGTAGAAGGAAGCCAAATATTGTTAAAAAATATTTAGGATATTTTTATTGATTATAAATATTTGACCTATATTTTTATTTACGTAAGGAGGTCTATTGGTGATACCTATCATCTAGGAACATTTTGGCTGATTAGTAAAATCTCTCCCTGTATATAAACACTTTCACTGTCACAATCATGTTGCAATTGACATTCCCAATTTTTTTAACTAAAGTCCGTTATATTTTATAACGAAAAAATAGGCAATTTCAAGAAGGTATTTTTAAAATTTTTTGTTTGGTATTTACGTAGATACATTAGGTATTTTGAATATTCTTATGATGTGACGTCACTGGGTGGCATTATAAGTTAAGCCATTGCCGTTGCATATTTATAAAAAACAATGTCAGTCTCAGCACTGCCAATCATAGAGTAAAATAACAAGAGTAGGCAAACTCCATAAAGCCGAAGCGGTTGGGCGTCGGCTGGGCGTGAGAGAAAAAAGGACGGAAAATGACTGTACTCTTATTGTCTGTCTCTTTCTATTGAGACCCGCATAATTAAATATTAAGCGTCGTGATAACCCGAGTGCAGCGAACCTGTTTCAAATCTATAATGCCATGTGGCCGTGGTTCGAATGCGGGCGCGTACCAATGACTTAAATACATTAACTATCACTGGCTCTGAGCCTCGGAGAGCACGTTAAGTAGTCGGTTCTGATTGCTGTCAATAGATAGCGGTCGTTACGATCCGCCAATCTGCATTGGAGTAGCGTGGTGAATTTAAGCTCCGACCCCCTTATCTTGAGAGGAGGCCTTAGCCCCTACAGTGGGGTATGAAAAGGGCTGGCTTGCCTACTCTATTTTATTATCTCTATGCATGCTATCAATTGTAATATTGTCATTGTTTTTATAAATATGCAACGGCAATGGCTAAACTTATAATTCCACCCAGAAGCGAAAGACCCAATATGAGTCGATGTGCAGTTTGTGCCGATTTCGGCATCGACCCAATTCGCGGCAACAGACAGCCCGGGGGCAACAAGAGGCGTAAGAGGTTTTCCCAAAAAGGTTCATGTTAGATCTCACCTCGCCGTCGAATGTTCTCGCCTAATGAATTCACGATACGTTTGAAATTTAATTAAGATTTCCAAATGCTTGTAAATCTTTTCAATTACTTAACTAACTATTGAATAAATGTATTGCTTTCTAGTCAATTACGTCTTCCGTTTAGGTTTGAACAGACGACACGAATCGCATTTAAAAACGTTACGACAATTTATGTTGGCCACGTTCTATGATCTCTTTGGAAACCGAATAGAAGTGATTCGTTTAGTAATAAATTATCAAATATCATAAAATACTTAATACGAGTATGTTAAAATATTTTATATTTATGGTTTAATAATGTAATTTTTAAGTCTTCAGTGTCGTGATAGCCGTGTGGTGGCGAGTCCGATTCCTATTTAGAAGGTCGTGGTTCGAATTCCAGGGCATGTACCAATGAGCTTTTTACATAAGTACTTAACTATCACTGACACTGTGCCTCGGAAAGCACGTTAAGGCGGTCCTGGTTCCAATCATCAGATGACAGTCGTCAAAATCCATTAAACTACACTGGTGCAGACTATGGATTAAGCTCCAAACACCGTCATCCCGGGGGAGGACTAAGCCCCTGCAGTGGTATAATGGGCTGATACGGTAAGTCTCGAGTTTTAGCGAAATAGATCACAGAAGACCTATGAAGCTACGGCAGCATACTTGTTTCCATTACATTCCATCAGTCGTTTTTATCCTCACTGCAGGGGCTTAGGCCTCCCCTCAAGGTGAGAGAGCTTGGAGTTTAAATTCACCACGTTGCTCCAATGCGGATTTGCAGATTGTAACGACCTCCATCTATTGACAGCAACTGAAACCGACTGCTCAACGTTCTCTCCGAAGCACGGAATCCGTTATAGTTAATGTATTAAAGTAAAAAAAAAACTTATTGGTACATGCCCGGAGTGGAACCACGGCCACATGGTTTTATAGATTTGCGACAGGTTCATTGCGCTCGAGCTATCACGACATACCACTTTACAAAACTATAAATAAACTTCAGAAAAAGGTTAAGAGTCCCATAAAAGTCCATATAGAAGAAATAAGAGGCGAAATCTAGTTTGTGAATATAATAAAATTTCGATACCTTAGTAGCGTGTAAGCTTCGCAACATAAACATCGCTGCTTAAGCTCTCGTTGTAGCGTCAGCAAAAATCTAAAAATTACAAACGTGTTGGGAAAATTGCCAAGATACGTTTGAGATCAAGTAGATTTTCTAGGTGATTGTTTTTATTAAAGAAAACAATAAAAATATTTATAGTAATCAAAGTTCATAGTGTAAGATTCGAATTAACGACGACCTTCACCCATCTGTTTCAACGATGAAATTTTTTAAAATCAAATTTAGTACGTAGAAAATACATCGAATGGGTTGGCTAAAAAAATTCTTTGCATGCATTTTCATATCTGTATCCGAGACGAGCCGATCTGTCTGATGGCGGCCTATATCGTTCTACTGGTACAAAAATCTTTCGATTGCCATTTAAGGGGCCACCAACTCATATTTTTAATTTTTCGAATTTGGGTACAAAAAAAATGTCATTCCTCAAATATTTTTTTTGTGAATTTGCAATTTTGTTATGTCTTAAATACAAGAGAAAAAAAAATAACATAATCGTACAATTAAAGTCTATACAAACTGTTGTTTTTTTTATTTTTTATATAAATTACGTGTATTAAGATAGAATTTGATAAACTACAGATGCATATTTGGTGTATGGTTTACTATATTACTACTACAACTTGATTTTTCCGTATTTATAATATGTAGCTACGGATAAAATTTATTCACAAGCAGAATTTATTTTCTAGTCGTACGAAATTCGTTGATTCACTTTCATTACTCGTACGAATATAATAAACGTTTGGATCTTTTGTTTCCTTTTTTTGCTGACCGTGAGCACATCAGAAATAGACATTTTGGCGCCTTTGATGTCGCGACCGGCGCGGCGCACCGCTTGACCCCGATCTAAGTCAACCTCCGTTTTAAAAGATACACTTACATTAGTTTTTTTTTTTAACAATGTATACATACATACAGAATACTAAAAAAAACATATTTATTTTAACATTACTTTTTAAAAATATTTTTAATGCATTGGTTCTTCTATGTCATCTCAAGAGACAAGTATTTGTGTCAGTTCATTTAAAGCGATTGAGATATTTATTAAGGTATTCGTGATTCGTGAGTATCTGTACTCACGTATATCTGTGAGTGTAAAGGGGGTAGACTTTCCATACAAAAAAAGAGGGTTCGGCTTGTGTCTAATCCTCGCTGTATTTCTGTATAAATATTGTAAGGTCTATCTATAATAGCACGTCAACATGACATCGGACTTACTCGAAAAGTTCTCACGGCCATTCAATAAAACAAAAAATCCAGATAGAGAAATAAATTCCACGAATTAAAAATAGAATTCGTGAGACGGTCTGTACAAAGAAACACGCCTCGATATTTCAAAAAATCAACGCACATTTTTATTAGGCGCCTGCGCTTAAATTTTTCTCACCCTCGAGTAAGTTCTAAAATAAAAATGTAATTATTAAATTAAATGTTCGAGAATTAGAATATTCGCGACGTCTGACTCGTGGAGGGGAGAAGGGTATATAAGGCGATGATCAGTCGTCGAAAGAGACAGTTTTTGAGAATGAGTCAAGTGCGATTACCCGCGAAGTGTGGAGTGAAATAACGGTACAATTTGTGTTCGATATTATTCGTTCTTAAGTTTGTTTGAGATTTCGTCGTATAGTAAAATAAAGTTAAATAAAATTAGTGTTTTAGTGCATCCCCGATATCTGGACTAGCAGCCCGTAACAATATGTACAAAAAAAATATATGTCTTAGGAGAAATAATGTCACAGGGCGGTATGTTTTTGTTTTTTTGATATCTTGTGTAATTGTTTTAGAATAAATTTCTGAAAAACACGATTTTCCTTGGTTCTTCGTATTTGAAACTAATGAGCCGTAAATTCGATATTAATGCGAATTCCGAAAAAAAAAACTAAACGTATCGCCCTAGGGACATCCTTTCTTATAGATCCTGCAAATTTTGGTTCCAATTCATACCTATTTCAGGGGTGGAAACAGTCACGACCCGCAAACTGTTTCGACGGGATTTTATAGGTATTTTTGGGAATTTGCTCCAATCTAACTCAGGAATAGGTCGGTGAAGAAGGATCGAAACCGCGGATTGAAAGATGAAAAGTCATTAAAACTCTTCCCATAAAATTTGTTGCTTCTAATAAATTTCCAATACATTTACCTAATTGCGTTGTATTAAATTAATTTTCTTGTAGTTCTTTTTCTTTAAAGCTGTTCAAGGGTGTAAGTAGTTTTGCTAGACGCTGCTACTTTAGCAGTTGTATCTACTTTTTCCATTACCAGGTACTCTTATCCTATATGTGACTTAACTCATATAAATTTTTCATAATTTTTTAAATTTTTATTCTTTCTATGCAGATTGGCTGTCTGTCACTATGATACCATTGTAATTATTTTTACATTGCGTAAGAGCTTCATTGTTTACCTTAAATATTTATTTTCAAATACGTTGTGCTTAGATGCTTCTTTTGTGATCTGTGCTTTATGTTTGAACTTCTATAATGCTATAAATTTTTGGTTCGTTGGTCTTTGTTTAACGCCTAAGCAGCTTAACATATTTGAATGAAACTTTCGCCGAAATATAGTAAATAAAGTTTTTGTGAGGTTCATACAATGAAACGGATAATTCAGTTATTATTATTATATTTCTAAGAAAATATAAAAATAGACGCGATACGTTATAATCAAAACCGGTTTCAAGTTAAAGAACTTAAGTAAAACAAAAAAATTATAAAAATGTTTTTGCGTAAGTATTTATTAAATAAAAAGTAAAAATGCCTACGTTGTTCTGTGGTAGCTAAGTCATACTGGATACCCTACAAAAGGGATCTAATGATTTTAATTTATTGTTTTTTAGGGTCCCGTACCCAAAGGGTATTAACAGAAAGCTTATTACTAAGCCTTTGCTGTCCATCCGTCCATCCGTCCGTCTGTCAGAAGACTGTATCATCTGAACCGTAATAGGCAAAAACTTGAAATTCTCACAGAGTATGTAATATTATGTGTGTCGTGATAGCTCAGAGCGCAACGAACCTGTCTCAAATTTATAAGGCCCCATAGGGCCATGGTTCGAATCCGGGCGTGTACCAATGAGTTTTTCTGACTTAAGTACACAATATCACTAACACCGTGCTTCGGAGGGCACGTTAAGCAGTCGGTCCCGGACCCTGTCAATAGATGGCGGTCGTTACAGTTCCCAATCCGCAGTGGAGCGGCGTGGTGGATTTAAGCTCCAAGCCCCCTCTTCACCCTGGGGGAGGCCTAAGCCTCTGCAGTGGGGTAAAAATGGGCTGATGACGATGACGACGATGTATTGTGACTGCTTTAATAATAAATAATGAAAACAGAATAAAGTTAAAAGTTAAAGGGGGTCCCCATACACGATTTTTTTTCTTTCTTTTTTGGTGACTAGCCGTTGTGAGATGATTGTTTAGACTCGGAATTTTTTATGGAGCATGGATCATTATGGCCGCTATAACAACGAATAGTTAAAATAAAGTTAAAAATTAAAGGTGGTCCTCATACAAGAAACAAGGAACGTGTTTTTTATATTGTACGGTGATCCGTATCACCGCGTGTGAATCGGACCCGCACTTGCCTTTTTTATGTCATTTGTTACATCATTTGTTCACATTTTATATAATTTTGTAATTACAGCTGCAATAATTATTTTTTTTAAAGAATGGCCTAGAAGTTTGAAATAAAGTGGATTATGTAGAGATAATAGATGTCTTGCACGTACACAGGTCAATCCATTGCAGTTGTAGGATAATATATTGTGAGATAAATAAATCCAATGTATTCGTTCGCTCGGTTGTCGGGTATTCGTCTGATTTTGTCAAAAATTAACATGTGCTATGTCGCAACTGCAAACGAAATATTTTTTTGTGTATTTATATTATATACAAATTTTCTAGAACGAAATTTATTAAAATACTATTATTTAACAGTTGGAAATTCAGAAGTGCCTAAACAATTACAATATAACAAATGGAGCTTTCCGCCTATGTAAATACTAGGAAAAAGAACAAATAGCTTTTAGGTTCCTCCTTTGACTTGCTTTTATAGCTAAGCGTACAAAGTTTCAGATTTCTAAGTTGTCGAATGCTGTGAACGTATTATTTGAACATTTGTTTTCGTGTGTCATTCTAGGGCGCCATTAAATCTGCTTGTTCGACCTAGATCAACATGGCTTAAGTTGCCAAACGTCCAACTCGATTTGCTCTATTGAGTTAGAATAACTCTTTAGGTGGGTGATCACTACATCGATAGCATTATAAACGTTACCTGTGCCCATAGAAGTATAAAAATATAAAGAATATAATTGTTTTAACCATAGAGATAATATAACTAGAGGAGGCAAGCTCCATAAAGCCCTGTATGTAGCGGTTGGCCATGAGAGAAAAAAGGATGGAAAATAACTGCAACCTATACAAATAAAGGTACTCCTACGAGGTGGCCTTAGTCTCTGTCTCTTTCTATTAAGACCTGCATTTCGGACTAGCTTGCCTGCTCTATTCTATTATCTCTATAGTTTTAACTGGTAACCTACAATCTACTTAGACCACGCCGTCTTTGTGCAAAAACAAAATACTGATAAGTGTAGTTGCGGCAAGGCAACTACGCTACGCGCCCTGTGGACTGGGGCTTAGAATACAACCACGGTATCCCTTTATCATCATAACTAGCCCGTGTCTCTCCACTACAGGATATAGGCCTCTCCCACGGCTCGCCACCGCAAATGGTCCTCCGCCTTCCACATCCAACTAACCCCGGTATGGTGCTTCAGGTCATTCTATCCACCTGGCCGGGAGGCATCAGACGCTTTGCTTTCCGGTGCGTGCCCTCTACTCGAGAACTCGTCTACCCCATCGACTAAAAAGTGTCATCGTAGTCGCAGGTGGCTAGGGCTCTACCACCACCAAACTCGAGTCCGGGTAGGGCAGCAGCACGATCGTGGCATTGTACTGCTGCACACACCGTGAATGTAGAAAGTGAAAACTTGCTTTCCTGAGATGAACCGTGAGTTCGCGGTGTGGCGCTAGAGCGTCTCCGAAGGCATGGCTTAGGCGGCACCCAGATTTCAATGCTTAGGCGGCACCCGGATTCCGTCGACGAGCGCCGGAGATTGCCTCCGTAGAGTTTTAGTCGGTAGGAGTCCGGCATAACATAACCCACCGTCTCTCCCCAGAACGTTGGGTACCCATGACAAGTTTGCTCACGAGAAAAAGGTAACTACACTACGCTTACGCTAAACGTAGTGTGTGCGTTTACCTAATATTATTGTTACTTCAATCTTTGTTGAAAATAGCAAAATATCTAAAGGTACGTGTTATGTTTTCATAGTATTACTTAGTACTAAAATATTGAGGTACAACGCCACAAAGTTATCGTATTACCGTGGAGATTTGCAGGTAACGGACGAACTCGTCGGTTGGGGATAGGCGGAATGATCCTCTTCACTACATTGGCCGTCGCTTCTTTCTCGTGCATAGTATTCATGTTTGACTCGGTAACAATACTGCATTGATAACTCGTTCGGGAAAAATATTATGTTATGGAAATTTGACCTACTCCTTTAAATTTTACCTTTATTTACAAAAAATAGTAATAATTAAATAATAGTAACTTAACCTAACATTTAGACAAAATTTAGGAAGCAGTGAAAAATCCCCGTTTAAATTATAACGAAAAACCCCAAGGTACAAATCAGACGTATATACAGATAAATTCAACTGTTTAACAATGATATAGGTATTGACGCAGAAGGCTGGCTAACGTAGGTACTTTAAAAAGGACAAAAAATATGTAAGCGAAAACCCATATCCGGCGATTGTCTCCCGTTTTGGTATACAATTTGTAACTGTTGCTTTTTCGAGATCGGACAATCGTGGGACACGTCTTTTTTACCACGTGGTGATGTAGGATTTTGTTGTTGCCGAATTGTGGTCGCCTCTAAAATTCATATAAAAATATTGTTCTTTAAAATAATAATAATACCTGGGACATCCCGTACAGTGCAATCTAGTCCTAAAGTAAGCAAGTATTATACTTGTATTATGGGTCCTAGACAACTGATAACATACTTAAATATTCGTTGTGATATATACAAATACAGATATTTTACTTAAATATATGGAACAATAAGACATGCAAATATTTGTCCTGGACGGGAATCGAACCGCGTCGTTTGTTCTGCAGTAAGAGTCTCCAACCACTTTTTTTTTATAATAAAACACACAATCACAACAACGTCTAGGTCCCAAACTAAGCATTAGCTTGTATTTTGGGTACCAAGCGAAGACACCACATACATATAACAACCAAGACCCGGTGCCAGTATTAATATTCATCATATAAATACTGACCCGACCTGGGATTCGAACCCGGGACCTCCAGCTTCGCAGGCAGGGTCGCTGCCCACTTGGCCACGGTCAGTATAAGTGTTCGATACTATTATAATTAGATTCAGTATCTAATTCTTTTTTACTAATACCAGTATTATACCAATCGTTATTACACTTGTTCCTTTAATGAAGTTTATTTATTGAAGAAACCAGATTCATAATTAGCCTTGTGTAGTACTTGCCACTCAAAGTCAGTTAGTGTGCGTTGCAGTCAAATTGAATATTTGTAAAACTAAAATTTTACTACTATTGAAATAGTTTCTTTTATCACGATGCAATTGGACAAACGACTACAATTTTTTGATCAAAATTATGTTTACTGAATATCATAAATGAAAATTATGAGTTCAACCATGCATTAACTTAATCAGTTTTATGTCGTGAACTAGTTGATCCTGAATTGTCTTGACAATTTTATAAAAATGTCATTATTATTACGGATTTCTTCAGATTTTTCGGAACATTGATGCAATGCAATTGGTGGGTATGTAATTATACCCGAATAGTATTTCATGAAAGGATATTTTTTTTAATTCAATAAACTGTTAACTATTTTAAAATGGCCAATCAACGATATGTCAATTATAAGGGGTGAGTAAAAACATTTTTTACACCACTTTAACTGAATATTAAATATATTGTGTTATTCACAATTTTAATACACATCTCACTCTATACAATGGTTACGTATCCGTATAATAAAGCACTAATAATTTGCAAACATATAAATCGGTTGTGTGATTTGGACAGACAGACGGACTTTACTTGTCGTACTACGGAACCACAGAATAAACAAAGAAACACGTGATTTCTTGTTTTTGGGATAATCTTATTTATTTAAAAGTGTCGTGATAGCCCAGAGCGCAACGAACATGTCTCAAATTGATAAGGCCCCATAGGGTCATGGTTCGAATCCGGGCGTGTACCAATGAGTTTTTCTGACTTAAGTACACAATATCACTGACACCGTGCTTCGGAGGGCACGTTAAGTAGTCGGTCCCGGACGCTGTCAATAGATGGCGGTCGTTACAGTTCCCAACCCGCAGTGGAGCAGCGTGGTGGACTTGAACTCCAAGCCCTCATCCTCACCCTGGGGGAGGCCTAAGCCCCTGCAGTGGGGTAAAAAAATGGGCTGATGATGATGATGATGATCTTATTTATCCATTTGCCATAAAAAATATCACAATAAAAAGTATCGTACGTAACCAATACAAGCTCTTAAAATAACTGAAACATATTTTTACAAAACATATTCATTTACAAGGTAAATAAGTGAGACGGGCGCGCGTTTCACTCCAGTGTGGGTTGAATTAGCAGTTGACATTTGGGCGCTAGTGGTGTAATTCTCAGTCATGACTTTATCGTTCGTTATCGATAAATTTCATTTATTTTATTCATTTATTATAAGGGAATAAACATTCAGTTATAATTATGATATACAAAATATAAGAATGAACAGCCCGCACTTTTAAAAATTTTAAACATCAGTAAGAATAAGGAGTTGTGACTACGAAAATTTGAGTAAAATATATGACTACGCTTCACGTTATCCATTTTTTATAAATCATTCGTTTCTTTTGGTATTCTGTAGTCGTTGTAGTACACACTTCATGAAAATTTCAAGTGTAAGTGACAATCTCACAACCACCAACCACAAAAAATCGAAAAAAAAAACGCGTGTCTTGTATGAGACGCCCATTTAATTTTTTACTTTATTTTGTATTTATTTGTTGTTATGACGCATGGCAGCCACAGTGATACATACTCATTGAAAATTCATTTCTAGTGTCTTCTCATTACAGTGCAGACGATACAATCCTGTGACACACGGACGGACAAATGGAAAGGGAAGCCTTAGTGCTAGGGTCTTCGTTGGTATCTTTTGGGCACAGGACCTTAATAAAAACGAACACAGTTTCATATTTGAATAGACAAAATTATGATTCGAAATGTAATGATACTGCTATTTTAAAAATATTACTGTAAAAATAATAAAGATCAGCATTTATGTATTGTTTAGATTAAAAATTTGTTGTTTCATTACAGATGCCAAATGTTCATTGCTTGACATAGGCCCCTTTCTAGATATGTACCGCCAAAATCTTAGGCCACCTGTAACCAACGGCAGTTTGCTTCCATTCTCAGGTCCACTTAGTGGTAGGCCATCCCATGCTACAAGTCGACATGCTAGAAGTCTACTACCAGTTTTCAAGCCATGTAGCTTGCCCATTCGACTTGCGGATTTCGTTAGATATATCAATTAAAAAGAAAGCGGCTGATATCGTAAGCAAACGTTAATTTATGATATTTAAACGAAGAAACCATTCGGGCAATTTTCGTCGATAAAATAAAATCGGTTATTAATATTTTCATCGATACAGAGTTCAAAACAGCAACCCTAAACCTATCATACGAACCGACACACACGGATATCATATTTCAAAGTCCGGAATCTTCGCCTACGTCAAAGCGAGAAGATTTATTTTGCTGTCGCGCTCACTGCCATATGAACTGACGCGTGTGAAAGAGACGTGACATATGAATTCTGTCAAGTGTGAACAAAGATGTTACAGGATGCCGCAATGAGGACGTCTTTGTATTTTAACGTTACTAAGATATAATAAAGGGTGGATTTATTAAAGACAGTGTAATTATATGGAGGAAAATATTAATCTACGTATATACGAGTACAAAGGAAATGGGATGAATTTCTCGGTGAACTCGATTCGGCAAGCAACAGAAACGAAATTAGTGTGCTTTAAACGTTTCGTGCGGGATTATTATATATTTAAAAAAATTAAATTGTAATTACGTTTTAATTTGATTTTAATAAGTATAACCTGTAATGTAATTTACTTGAAGACGAAAAGTATTTATTTCAGAATAATATAGTTAACTGTAACCTGTTTACGTTAATTTTTCGTAAGTAATTTTACATTCAAAATAAATTGAAGATTATTATTTTTTTTATTTTTATTTATTTAAAAAGATTTTATTTTTATATTTTTATTTATAAAAAAAGATATTATTTTTTTTATTTATATTTATTAAAAAAGAATATAACAGAGTCTTATAATTATTACAAGTCACAGTATTCTGAAAAGCAAAGTAGCTTTGTGCGAATACCGGAATGCCTGTTAATGGTACATTTATCTAGAAAATACAAAAATAAACCTTACACAATGACAGAATTTATAAACAAAAATTACACATAAATCATATTGGATTTTTTTTTTATGTCTATTCAAATATTCATAACTTTGTTATTAATTATTCATTTTTTTAATTTTATTTCGCTGTTATGACATATTTCGAAGACTTTCTTACGAAATACTAAAGAAATTAAAATAGTTAATCACCTTACACCAAAAATAAATAATTCATAATAAATATAATATTATATATTTATTATTCATAATAAATAATAAATATTCATATTTTTAAAATCAACATCAAATGACAGTCGTTAAAATCCACCAACCCGCACTAGGCCAGTGTGGTGGATTAAGCTCCAAGCCCCCTCACCCTGGGGGAGACCTAAGCCCCTACAGTGAGGCATTAATGGGCTGATGGTATTTTTTGGAGTGAAAAGTTTTACCCCATGCTGTAATCGGCGCGGCGCCACCGAACGACAGAGCGACAGTGTGGGACCAACTGGTTGTAGACCGGTTAGTGTATACTGTATACATATTTATTATACAAGTTGCTACAATTGGGTGACCTATTGGCCGAGTGATCAGTGACCCCTAACTACCAAACTCACATTTTGGCAGTCTGAAAAAAAAATCTGAAAAATAATCGTAAAAGTAATTTATGGTAAATATTTCATAATTTAAATTTATTATATACCAATAGAAACGTTTAGAGCCCCTGATAAAAGCAAACAGAAAAAAAAATATTTTAAAAGATATGTCATTGTCCTATCTACAGTAGGTATGTTCTGAAACCTAATTTCAGTAACATGCGCTTGACGAGTTTTCCGTTTGTAAAAATGTTCGACTTCGCGTGAGAATTGCTGTGTAAATATTTTAGGAAGAGTTTCTCTGAAACGCTACATTCAATTACGAAGCAAGAAAATCGCTAATACAATATTGTCGGTCCAATTTGATGTTACGCCAAGAATGTGACTCGATTCATTAACGCGGGCCGAAGAAGGCATATTACCTTGACAGTAACACAATTACAGATTGTAAATATCGCATCGTCATTTTAGAACCAAAACAACTCGTAATTAATGTAATAATAATGAACACGATTTCCGTGTTCTTTTTGCGTTTCTATCAAATACAGGAAACCGGGAAAAAGTTACTTGACACAATATAGTCTTTGCGTAAGAAAATATCATCGTGATAGCCCAGAGCGCAACGAACCTGTTTCAAATTTATAAGGCCATAGGGCCATGGTTCGAATCCGGGCGTGTTCCAATGAGTTTTTCTGACTTAAGTACATTAACTATCAATGACTCCGTGCCTCGGAGAGCACGTTAAACAGTCGATCCCGGACGCTGTCAATAGATGCCAGTCGTTACAATCCCAAACCCGCAGTGAAGTAGCGTAGTAGATTTAAGCTCCAAACCCCCTCCTTACCCTGGGGGAGGCCTAAGCCCATGCAGTGGGGTAAAATGGGCTGATGATGATGATGAAGAAAATATGGTCTTGAATAATCGAGAGAACGTTTTCTCGAAAATAGTTTTGATGAAATCCTGTTTATTTATCTTCCATAAAGTATTTTCTGTCTTAAAATATTAAGGTGTCCCTGTACGGAGGCTACAACTCCAACGCGCACGTGGCCCGCACGCATGCGAGCTCTTTCGAATCGTGGAGCGAAAGTGCAATTTGTACTCTACTTACACATGTACAATTTCGTTCTGAAATCTCAACATTTAAAGATCAGATCGCTGGCGAAATATTAATGAGGGCCTCAATACACAATATAAAATACAACAATCAAACAAAGACTCTACTTTCTTCGGCTAGCTGAATGCATTTTATCTATTTTTAATATATGTGATAACATTTTTTCATATTTTAATAACATAAAAATAAATCTCAAACAATCTCTCACAGCTAAAGCTACATCTTATGCAATTCGCGATAGAGATAATTATTATTTCTATAAACTATATATCAACATAATAATTTTAAAAAAATTGAAAATTAATAAAATCGCAAATTTACCGCATCAAGTCTTCCTTCGTAACTCGTTCGACACTAAAAAGTACAGGAGCACGGGAACAGAAAGGAAATGAAATGTCTGAATAAATTTAACACAGTCCTACATTGAGTCGAGGAAGCAAATAATGCAAGTTTCGTCGTAACCGAATATGTACAGGAAAGTATCGAGTTTATTTCTAAACAAAAAAAAAAGCAAAACAATATACAGTTCCGGATATTACGTTCGGTGGCCTGGTTACGTCTCTCGACATCTACGAGATAAGCAATATTAGAAAATCAATAGGAAGGGAATAATACTAATAATGTAATATATATTGACTGTACGGTTGACCGAGCGGTTCGAGACCCTAGCTGCAGAATCAAAGATCGCGGGTTCAATTCCCGCCCGGGACAAATATTTGTGTTTGTATGAACGAGTCCATTTGTTCGATAAAAGTACGAATTCACTAGAAGTCATCTCCTGCGTTAATCATGCAACCACTTATACTCTACCTAGCTGGTGCAAAATGGCGAGTTTCAGTCAGCGAGGTCCCTGCACGCTGGTCTTAACCCCCGCGAAATTAAAACCAAACGCTGCTGTCAAATTTATTAACTCTATGATTTGTTTCATGTTTGGGTGTTAATTATCTAAGTATGTATATTAATTAGTACCTAATTAGTATAAAACAGGCTCTGTCTAGTTTGAGACTAGATGGCCATATGTTAGATCGCCCTCATATTATTATTATTACTATTATTATTCTTGTATGCTGGACGACCCACATAGTCGTAAGATGCCAAACTAGGCAGAATTTATGCTATGGGTACCAGACAATTCATCCATTTATTATTACAACAACGCAACGTCTAGGCCCCAAACAAAGCATTAGTTTATGTTCTGGGTGGCAAGCGAAGACACCACATACAACCCGGGACCCTCAGCTTCGTAGGCAAGTGTATATGTACACTATATGTCTTTATAATGCATTCTTACAGTTACGAATGACATTTAGAAACTATACTAAATACGACAATGGTATCAAAAGACAAAAATCGAAGGCTGTAAAGAATTAGACAAAATGGAGAAATATACAGGGTAAGTCAGAATGTTATGCAGGTTTTCAAAAAATTATTATGTGAAAAATAATGAACATATAATATTGTGTGATATACTGTGTGAAAGGTAAACTCTCAAAGTTTAGTTTAGTGTAGTTTTTTTTAAAAAAGCACATCACAGGTGTTCTATGTGAGCGTCTTTTGTTACACGACAGACATCAAGCCGATATTCAATCTCCTGCCAAACTTTCTGCAGCATATCGCGGTCGATATCAGCAATGGCTTCTGTGATGCGCGCACGCAATTCATCCAGTGTTGTTGAAAGTGGTGGTACGTAAACACGATCCATTACAAAACCCCACATGAAGAAATCACACGGGGTTAGATCCGGTGAACGAGGGACTAGTCGACGGACGGCCAGTTGATTTTCGTTTACAGATGCAGCCTGCATCCCTAAATTGTGTGTACCACTTACGAATGGACTTCCCATCTGGCGGGTCTCTCTGATATTTGGTACGAAAATGTCGTTGAACAGTAATCACGGAGTTGTTAACATGGTAATCAAGCACACAGAACGACTTCTGCTCGCCAGTCAGCGCCATTTTCTTTAACTGCTCTCCTGCTGACATCTTGCGGGCGAACGCGGAATCAGTTTCAGGAAACTAAACTTTGAGAGTTTACCTTTCACACAGTGTATCTCACAATATTATATGTTCATTATATTTCACATAATAAATTTTTGAAAACCTGCATAACATTCTGACTTACCCTGTATATAACAAAGAAAGGACATATTCTTCTGTGGACTAATGCAAAATATTTTGCCGATACCGACCGTAGCATCGCGAACTAGCGAGTCAGCTGGCTGTGTACGCACACGTCAACTTGAACACGTTCATATCATAGTAAGTACAGTAACAGTAAAGTAACAGACCGGCCAGTACGCTACGAAGTTCCACTCATTATACTTACGCGTCCGCCATTGTAAGTGCTTCATTCAGAGACATTCAGCGACAGGGAGTTTAGAGCTTTTGTTTTGCTATGTCTGTGCCACAGACCAGTCAACCTATAGACCACGCTTTAATAAACGTCAGTACGAAAACAAAATCGCCAAAAAGTGCCGGGTTGCGGGGAGAGGTCGGCTAGTTTTCATTGGCTCGTTCAAAATTGACAATTTAATGGCTTCCGACGTGCTTCCAACTGACGGTTCACTAGTGACGTAGTTATGTAGTGTCACTACATAGCCTTGGCGAATGCTACTCCCTGTCAAAGCGTGGTCTATAAGGTTGACTTGTCTGTGGTCTGTGCCAATAGCACTGACTTTTTTTAAAAATGAAGCCTGCACTAGGCACTGATAAAAATTGATTTCTTCGAAACATACCGACTACCACAAATTTTAAATTTTTTAAAGCGCTTTTATTTTCCAAAATACGTAACTTTCCGTCTCACCTCTATCAGTTTTAATAAATTCCCGCGGAAGATTTATATTTGTATATATTTCCTGAGAAATAACTTATGATGTTACATTTACGTACTTCTTTAGTGGCCATAAATAATATTATATGCGTTTCCGGTCACAGTGCTCTGCCACTGGCCCGAGAATGTTTATCGTTTTTCAGGGTTGTGTAACAAAATGGCAAACGGAGTCTTATTGTTGCCACTCTGCTGGTTATCTGTCTGTCGGTATGTCACGGATCTTTAGTTAGCAAACGGTGTGAGTTAGACAGAAATTTTATAGCCTAGCAGGTGGGAAGTCATTGAGTAGAATACAAACATATATTTTATTTAAAAAAATTTTAAATCATAGACATGGTGGCCGTCCAAATTGTAAATTTTAGACCATATTTAATACAAGGTTTATCTAAAAAATTAAACTAGTCTAGAATTGAAAATTTTTGTATACTGTGTACTCATACAGTTTATTTACACATAAATATATTGCGTGGTGATACGAAACTTAGGTGCGCGTGTACGACTCCGAAATTAAACATTTCAGTATTTTGGCCAATTAGAAAACAGTTTGTGTCTATCAAGTCCAAAGTATTCAGGCGGTACAATGACCGGTGTGTTGTGTCAGCAATAAATATTCTTTTTCAAATTATTTGCTTATAACGAAATGAACGGAAAGTGTTGCGAAATAGAGGTCGCCGATTTGGACTTTAGTATAAGCGGTCAATACCTATATATCTATGTATGTATATATTATAAAAAAAAGAACATTTAAGTCTGTATATCAGTTGTCTGGTACCCATAATGCAAGCTTTGTTTAGTTTGGAAGTAGGTGACGCTGTGTGGGACGTCCCAGGTATTATTATTGTATATTATTTACTAGCCACCAGCCCCCAGTTTCCCTTGCGCGGTATTCGTTTCTCATCGTGTTACTTTTTATCTCAGTCTTATTTCATTCCTGTTCTCCTTTTTCCCGATTTCGTTCCCGTCAAACAAATGTTTTACCGTTCCTATTCGTAGCCTTGATCTCGTCCCGTTTTCGTTTCCATTATCATTAAGGAAAGTGGCTATTGAAATCCGACAAATATTAAAAAACTACAATTATACAGGCAAATCTGGCGGCGAAAGCTAGTTTATTATACATATAAACTTCCCGAAAGAAAATCTCTAAATGACTGTGAAAACCGTTCAAAATCCGCTGCCTGGTTTAGGAGTTAGCGGATATACAGATAGACGCGAAAAGAGACTTTATTTTATACTATGTAGAGATTAATCTAACCTAGCGTGTTAAAGGTTTTTCATTTTCAAGAAAAACTTCTATAGAAAACTTTGGTGATACATACAAACAACCGCATCGATAACGGTCCAATTATTTTTTAGAAAAATTATAACACAAACGCAAAAGTGGTAATAAAAAACCTTTTGCCCCTTGGTCACGTCTTAAAGGAGTGCCTTCTTTGTTGTGATGTTCTGCACTACAGACAAGTCAACCTTATAGACCACGCTTTGACAGGGAGTAGCATTCGCCAAGGCTATGTAGTGACACTACATAACTACGTCACTAGTGAGCCGTCAGTTGGAAGCACGTCGGAAGCCATTAAATTGTCAATTTTGAACGAGCCAATAAAAACTAGGCGACCTCTCCCCGCACCCCGCCACTTTTTGGCGATTTCGTTTTCGTACTGACGTTTATTAAAGCGTGGTCTATAGGTTGACTGGTCTGTGGTGTGCACAAACGCGAAATTTCAAGACACATTTTTGGTACGTTTGGGATTAATCTATGATTTACGTCTATGCTTAACTTAATACGGATTCCACTCAAACCTTTATGACTCAAACGGATTTTATGTACGCTCGATACCGAACAATGACCTCGTTTGATTATACAAAGAAATGTGAACCTATTTGCGTATTGATTCAAGATCGAATTTAGCGCGTTCGTAAATTATTCGTAAGTGTGGTTAGTACACAAAATATTGAAGACGTCATCTGAACTTATATTCAGCAAATCATTCGATGCTATCCAAATATTGTGATATTCTTGGTAATCAATTTTTATCTCATAACACAATATGAACTTGTTTATATTATATTAATTCATTTCGCCTACATCGCAAACGGGTCTCTAACAATTTGAATGAAATTTTTTACTTAGATAGGTACAACCTCAAAACAGGTTCCTATATAAGTTTTCTTCGAAACCACTGGACTATTTTTGATGCGGTTTTTTATGTTACATAGGTATCATCTACAAGTAGATATTGTACAGGTATGGGCCACCCGGTATGGGTAACCCGAGCGCAGCGAACCTGCCCAAATTTACAAGGCCGTGTGGCCGTGGTTTGAATCTGGGCGTGTACCAATGAATTAAGTACATAACTATCATCGACTCCGTGCCTCGGAGAGCACGTTAAGCAGTCGGTCCCGGTTACTGTAAATAGATGGTGGTCGTTACAATCCGCCAACCCGCATTGGAGCAGCGTGGTGGATTTAAGCTCCAATCCACTCTGGGGGGAGGCCTAAGCTCCTGCAATGGGATATAAAGGGCTGATGGAATGGAAATGGGCCACCAAAGCTGCAAAGGGCGCTGTAACACATATGTTTTTTTTTTAAACGTTTGGGTGTATTTCTATACCTACTGTTTAACGAGAAATTCTTGTACTTACGTATATATTTGTATAAATTTATTTCGATTGCGTAAGTACATACATCGGAAATGGCTTTAGCGATTTGGATGAAATTTTGTATTGAGATAAATTCCCGAACTAAGCAGAGCTTGTATTATGGGTACCAGACAACTGATATACATACTTTAATATTCCTTACAATATATACATATATAGATATTTCACACCTAGACACGGAATAAGTAGAAATGTTCATGCACACACATATTTGTCCCGCACGGGAATCGAACCCGCGACCTTCGCTCCACAGTTAGGGTTTCTAACCACTCGGCCAGTTCGGTATGTATCAATGAATTTAACATTGTGCATATTGTGCAAATGATTTTTTTTTCAGTTCGCTATCTCTAAATAGGTTACAGGTTGCCCAAGACCGTGTGGTGTGGACAAAGATGCTATGCTATCTCTATGATAAGTTCGTAGTCTAAAAATAAACATAGAGCTTTTAATCGATAAAATCAAGAGATGTGATATTTAAAAAAATATGTTCATTCAAAGTAGCAATAGATGGCGCTACTCAATCACGAAATCCAGTGAAACGTTTCGTTTACAACATCTTCATAACCGAACCAGAGGGGTGATTCTCGGACCGCTGAACCAAGGGGGTGATTCTCGGACCACTGAACCTGGGGGGGTGATTCTCGGACCGCTTGACTTTGAGTCTCGTGAGACAATTTCCGTTTACAATGACAAATGTCACAAGATAAAGATTTTACTTAGGGGCCGTCCATTAATCACGTGATCTTTTTTTAAGCATTTTTAACCCCCCCTCCCCCTTGGTGATACATGGTGAGGTTTAAGACTACCCCCCACCCAACATCACGTGTATTATTAGTATCTACAAAAATTCTTAAATTTTTTAGAATATTGTCTTAAATACGGGTAGGTATAAAGTATAATCTTATTTTATTCTGAAATTAAGCACCATGATAAAAATGTCTAGACAGAAAAATGCAGGTTGTTTTTGATTGGTATAAAAATAATAAACGAATGGTGTACACTACACGCCGCTTTTCGATTTAAAAATAGCGCGTTTGAAAAAATAAATACACGTGATATTTTACTACACCCCCCTCCCCCCTTGTGACATTTCGTGATTTTTGTCAAACCCCTCCCCCTCCTTTCAAGCCTCACGTGATTAATGGACGGCCCCTTATTCTCAGTGTCAAGTACTTGACAATTGTCAAACGAATGTCGTGTGACATGCATCAGATGTTCCGCTGCTCACAGGACAATTTTGTCACCAAATATCGTTCGACACATTGTTGTCTGACAATTCTCTCATGCTAAAATTTTCAAATGAAACGAGAATCGGGCTCCAGTTTTACACGAATAGTAGCTCCTGGCGAGCCCTTGAAGTGAAACGCCGTAATGATACGGGGTATTTTTTTTTTTCTGCGGGATTCGAGTTTCATTTAAAAAGTTTCCCGTCCGATAAAGTTTAACACCACAATAGGGCTAAGGAAAATATAAAGTTACCAATTTCCACCGTTTTATTGGATGAAAAAGAATATTTGAAATTATAATAGCGTTCTGAAAATCGATGCTTGAACGAATATGGATGGATTTTTTTACTTTTATTCAAATACTTTTTAGGGTTTTTTTTATTGCGAAAAATTTTTTGTTCGCTGAACAATGAATTTTCACTCCTCGAGAGTGTCTATGTATTAACTACGTATGATTTGTAAAATGATTTGAGAAAGTTTGAAATTAGATCGTTTTGATTAGATCGATGAGTTTTTTCTAACTTAAGTACATTAACTACCACTGACTACGTGCCTTAGAGAGCACGTTAAGCAGTCGGTCCCGGTTGCTGTCAATAGATGGCGGTCGTTACAATCCGCCAACCCGTATTGGAGCAGCGTGGTGGATTTAAGCTCCAAGCCCCCTCACTCATCTTGAAGGGGCCTCTCTTCAAGATGAGTGCTTAGGCCTCTAAGCCCTTGCAGTGGGGTATAAAAAAGGCTGATAGAAAACCGGTAATAAAACGCAACGTGACATTGTCTGCCTGTTCATTAGTATTACATATTAATTTATACGACTCTTTTGATGTTATTAATTGAGCTGGTCTCAATTACCGGTTGAGATAGATATATTAAGTACCTACAGGCAGACGAAGTCGCGGGCACAGCTTGTATATACTATCGCGGTTCGCAAGACCACTGCTAAGGCATTTGTCGCTTGCACTTGTCAGTGCGTAGTGATGCGGGCGGAAACCAATCGAGTACAGTTCCAATCAACCTTTATGGCGGATGTGAACATAGGCACAAGTCGCGTCGCAGTAAACAGTTTTAGGTGCAGTGGGACGCAGTGGAGTGAGGGGCATATGACTGAACCTGCGCAAGCATGCATAAAGCGTTGTTTCCGATCCGCCATAAAGTTTGATTGGAAGTATAACAGTCATTGATTATGCATGCTTACATGGATGCGATGATGGTTCGCATATTTTTGGACTTAGCAGACTTAACATTTCTAGTAGTCTAAGTTCATAGCCTTTCTGTTTTTGTTTGAATATTTGGCCCATACCATAGCTATAGCCCATGATGGATGTCTATTACAACAGTGTGTTAGGTAATTTTTTCTTTAAAAGGTTCAGTGGCAACACCCCGATAGTAATGTACAGGCAATGGCGTGCGAACCCTACAAGCAGTGAAGCATTGCTACTTTGCTTGTATTTCGTACCCAAGAACCTTCTTTTACGGGTACAATATATCTAGTTAAGTTTAAAAAGAAAAAAAGGAAAAACGAAAAGTAATTAACGAAAAACTTTCTTTAAGTTTTTTCCAACTGATTCTTCAAAAAGTCATTAGAAACTGCTCATTCTATCGACGAGTCATACTACTGCATATAACATATTCTCTTTTTAGGTAATATTTAACGGTTTTTTTCTTCCTAAGCAAATAGTGATGATTCTAAGCAATGCCTCCGCTGAACTCACGGTGCCCAAAGTAGGTGTCAATTGTAGCAACCTCCAGTCCTTGATGACTCAATCTCAGGGTTTAGGGTTCGTGAGCTGACTGAGAACGGTCGCGTACAATCTAAGCGAACAAAGGTATCGTTACTAAGCCCTCTAAGGATGTTCCTTGGGTTCATTGAAATTAAACAACGTATGTACAACTAAAGACTATATATTACAATGATCACACACAAAGATAGAAAAAAGGTTATGATTTACTAGAAATTATCGTAGTTTGTAAATTCAGCAAATACAAAAAAATATAATGAGAACAGTGTTGTTCTATGATAGTTATACTAGATTTTTAACTTTATTAACTAGACTACTTGGCATAAGAAATCTAATTATATACTATAACTATAAGGTCTGTGGGTACCCTGTTATCCGATTATTTACAAGACGTATTACTTGCGAGTTACACAAATTAGTCTTCCGCGATCATGTCTTTGGTACCATGTTTTAGGCCAATCTCTTCAGCTAGCTATACTTTTTACTATCCGTAATTCCAAAGTCCCATTACTTTATGACCTGATGTAGGTATTTGCTGACTCCATATGAACTAGTGAATGTAAGTATTCATACCTCCAAAAGTCCTTTTTATGCGTCCTATCGAGGTTTCCGCCCTGGCTGGACTTGGCAACAAGCCAAGCTGACTTTCGTTCGAGGTGTAAGAACACCATTAACGGATTCACTGATTTATAGGTACACTGTATCACTTTATGAAGCCACACTTTGACAAGAAATTTATATCTTCGAAACGTACCCAGTTGTAACGAATATATATGACGGTAATGTGCTGTAGCTAATTTTTAGCAACCAAACTGCAAACGAGCTAAGATCTACGTAGACAGTTATACTTTAATATGAATACTAGACTGAGCTAATGAGGACTACATAGTATTTGCACTGCATCTAGGCATAAAGAAAAACTTTGAGAAAAACTATTCAAATCTAATGTGATCTACGACCCATTCTTGTCGCTGCCGCCCTCTAACTCTACTCTAAGTCGTCCTGCTTCAAGTGTCTTGGGCCGTCCCCCCGCTATAACATATCCGTGTGTGTGCGTTTAAACCGCGCGGATTAGCCAATGACAATTCGATTTTACACCGCCTAAATTATTTTTGCACATGACACTCGTTCTAGAACTTTCGGTCATATTAAATAGATGCACAGTTAACCTTGAACACACGACTGTGAGTGAATTATTACTATCGGGAATCGTCGTGCAGTTCGGCGGTTCGACCAATGAGAAGACAGCGTTTGAATCCATTTGGGAATTTACTTTTAATAAGAATAAATTAAAAACTTTCCATTGTGAACATTTTATACGACAAAGGTACTTAAGAACAAACATATAGAGGTCACATTTCTCTCAAAGCGTTACGAGGTATGTTACATTCTTAACGCCGGCAAGAGGTACGGTTTTAAAGGTTAAGTGCGAGCTTTATTTTGAAATGTATTATTTATTTTGTATCAGCTAAACCCATTTTGTTAATTGTTAAATTTATTGCTTTGAAGATGTAACGATAGTTCAATTTGCATGTAAAATAATACTGAGTCAGAGACAAGGGCAATACGTCAAGTGTGAGCTGAGTTTTATATATGATTTTTTGACTTTAACTAAGTTATGACGGTGTCATTTTATGTTAAAAGTTACGGAACCATAAAACTGAAAAAGCATGGTATTTTATACGAAAATACCACTACAATATATGCATATATAGATATTGTGCACTTAGACTTAGACACGGAAGAAATAGACATGTTCATGCACACAAATGTTTGTCCCGGCCAGGACTTGAACCCGTGACCTTTGGTTCCGCAGTTAGGGTCTTTAATCACTCATCCAACCGGTCAGTTACAATAATTAATAGAAGTATGTTTATGATAAAATGTGCTCACCAATTATTACCCGTCAAATAGATATAAGTATCTACATCAGGGTTCTGTAGTCTGACATCTTTTTGATAGACCGAGTAGCTAAGTGGTTAGAGACCCTGAATGCGGAACCAAGGATCGCGAGTTCAATTCCTGCCCGGGACAAATATTTGTGTGCATTAATGTCTATTTGTTTCGTGTCTGGGTGTAAAAATATCTGTATTGTGTAGTATTAATTATAAAGAATATTTAAATATGTACATCAGTCGCCTAGTAGTACTCCATAATACAAGCATATTATTTGCTTACTCTGGGACTAGATGGCGCTGTGCAGGATGTCCCAGATATTATTAGGTATATCCACTGAGGTATTGGTATATCAGGTATTACCTTTCGGTAAGTCACAGCTATTTTTATTGCAGAATATTAGTGGTATAAAGTTTAAATTCGGCATGCCATATTTCATGCAAAGTGGGATTAAAAAATATAATTATTTACCAACCCCATCCTGTAGGGTGTCGTTGAATTGCTATTTTATAATCATGAAGTTACAAATTGATTTTTTTATGGTTTTTCGAAATTACGTCCCGTTTACTGAGTACCTACACGGATCAAAAGTGACTTTTTTACATAAGTTGCATGTCGGCCCTGTAACTCTAGAATCATCGTTTCGAAAAATCTGAAAAATGTA
Source organism: Luffia ferchaultella (assembly GCA_949709985.1). NCBI lineage: Eukaryota > Metazoa > Arthropoda > Insecta > Lepidoptera > Psychidae > Luffia > Luffia ferchaultella. The sequence goes on from OX453267.1 coordinate 6,640,579, forward strand.
TTGCTCTCGTAAATTACACAAATTATACTAAAAAAATTATTACGTCTATCTAAGGTCAACTAGTTCACGATATATTCAATCAATAAGGACACTACCTTATGCGTGATCCGACACGCCACATCAGCCTTATGCCTTACTGCAGGGGCTAAGGCCTCTCTCTCCTCGGGATGATGGTGCTTGCAGCTTAATCCATCACGCTGCTCCACTGCGGGTTGGTGAATTTTAACCAGAACTAATGGCTTAACGTGCTCTCCGAGGCACGAAGTCAGTGATAGTTATGTACTTAAGTCAGAGAAACTCATTAGTATATGCAGGTTCTGGGATTTGAACCACGATCTTTTAAACAAGAGGCGGGCTCACCACTACACGGCTATCACGATCCGGCACACACTTCACCGTGGTTTTATAAATATGGTTATTAACTAATCTTATCTTTGAAACTGTACTTTGAAATAAATATTAAACTAGAAGTGAAAACCGGCCAAGTGCGAATCAGACTCGCACACGAAAGGTTCCGTACCACCATACAATATAAAAAAAACGAGCGCGGCGTTAATCGAACTTAACCATTAATCGTTATTATTATGTAATTTAAGAATTATTGTATAAATATATTTCATTTTTATTTCGTTAGTTATTTAAATGACGTTCGATCCTCTCTGGCTAATCCGACAAGTAATAACATGAGTGCACTGATAGCTAGAGACAACTTTTATTACTTATTTTATTACAGTGAACCTTTGACTTTTAGTATCGATTGTGAAGAGAATAAGCTCTGCAAGGGAAAACGTAAATTTATTGTACCTGGTAATACAATGTAGTTTTTATCATAAAATATTGTTTTTTTTTAATTATCTTTTACATTAACATCACAAAGATAAAATGTATCTAGTTTTCACTTATTGGCTAAACGCTATCTGTCATTTTCTATGGAATTTTTACAAAATTTTTACTCATAAAAGTACATTTTATAAGTTAATCTATTACTCGTTAAATAGTCTAGTCTAGTCAGCTGTGATGTTTTCTTTTAACTACGTTATATATACTCCTGTCATAAATTTTTCAGACAGACAGACAGACAGACGGACGGACGGACATAGCAAAAGTATAAGGGTTCCTTTTTTTCTATTTTGCCACAGAACCCTAAAAACTCCACCGCGGCTGTAATATTTCATAAATTAGCCAGGGAGTCGCTTTAGCGTCTGTCTGTTTCGTTATAGAGCTGTCTTACGTCTAATGCATTAGAACGAGACAAATACAGTATTCCAACTTCCGTGGTTTACAATGGATTTTAAATATGAAATTCTGTCTGGAATGTTTTAAATTAGATATATTACACATGCTTCAATATGGCAAAGCAGGCAAAGTGACTGCTATACATTTTATTCCTTAGTTCTCGTAAACTGAAACAAGTATATCTCTCTCTTTCTCTCAGAACAGAAATATCAGAAAGAAACAGAACAGAACAGAATGAACATAAATATGTCTATCTCTTTCTAGTTAAGATCTCTGTAATGCACGGTGATATTCATCATTTTCGTCATGTAAATATGTGAAGTCAGTAGCTATAGAATATTATGCTATGTTCTGAGTGCCTTCATATCAAACGAAATTGTTATTGTCGTAGACGTTAACTGCCCCAATATTTGTACATATTCTTTTTATGTAGGTAGTTTTATATTATTCCTTTATGAGCTTTCTGTTACAAAACTCTTGATATAGACTAGCTTTTCGCCCGTGGCTTCGCCCGCATGGACTACTTGTACCGATAAAGGGACGCTATGCTCCAGGTTTGTGAGAATTTCAAGAAAATTCTGAAACTTATTGTATTTTTTGCTTTTTTCAAATCCGGTCAGTTGTTTTATCATAATAGTTATATTACAGACACTGTACCTTTTTCCAGGATCTGAAGAGCTCATGTGGCTTACTAGCTATGTAAGTTATGGTGATTCCGGTATAACTGTGTAGTAGGTACATGCGAGCAAAGCCGCAGTCGGAAAGCTAATGTCTTTATAAATTATAGCCTATAGGTATGCTGTTCTGATATGATCTAATAATCCGTTCAGTAGTTTTTGCGTGAAAGAATAACAAAGATCCATCCTCACAAAGTTTCGCATTTATGTTATAATGTTTATAGCGAGACTGCATTTAAGAATAACGTCCTTTTTCTCATAAAATTTTAATAATAATAATAATAATACATGGGACTTCCCACACAGCGTCATCTAGTCCCAAAGTAAGCAAGTATTATGCTTGTGTTATGGGTTACTAGACAACTGATATACATACCTACTTAAATATTCTTTATAATATATAGTTATATACATATATAAATATTTTTGCAAAGACGCCACACACATATAACAACCAAGACCCGGTACCAGTATCAATATTCATCATATTAATACTGACCTACAGGTCTCTACCGTAGCTGTGGAACCAAAGGTTGCGGTTTCGATTCCCGCCTGGAACAAATATTTGTGTTCCTGAACATGTATATTTGTTCCGTGCCTGGGTGTAGAAAGTATCTATATATGTATATTTTATTAAAAAAAGAATATTTAAGTACGTTTTCCAGTTGTCTAGTACTCCATAACACAAGCATAATACTTGCGTACTTTTGAGAGTAGATGGCGCTGTGTGGTATGTCCCAAGTATTATTATTATTATTCAACAAATGTTATTATTTCGCGTAAAGATCGATTTTTATTAAAACGAAATTTGTATAATTCAAACTATATTCAATATTCAAAATAGGAGCGTAATCCTTTGGACGACAGCCAATATAGAAACTAGTGTTGTCCCATTCACGTTACGATGAAACCATTTATTTGTAGCGAATGCGCTATAAATGTGAGATATTTGCAAATTTCCTGTGCCCCGTGTAGATTTAAATGGTCTTAGGTTTAGTGCTGAATTAACTGGATTTGTATAAACAAACGAACAAACGGTTGATTCGATGTTCGTGCTTTTTATTTTATATTTATTTAGGGCGATTTTCTAGAACCAATATGTGCATTGTAATGGATTTTTCGTTTCGGCAAATAATGAAGAAATCTTGATAAATATTGGGTAAAAAATGCGTGGGTCGTGAATCGTGATAGCCCAGAGCGCAACGAACCTGTCTTAAATTCATATGGCCCCATAGGGCCATGGTTCGAATCCGGGCGTGTACCAATGAGTTTTTCTGACTTAAGTACACAATATCACTGACACCGTGCTTCGGAGGACACGTGAAGCAGTCGGTCCCGGGCACTGTCAATAGATGGCGGTCGTTACAGTTCCCAACCCGCAGTGGAGCAGCGTGGTGGACTTAAGCTCCAAGCCCCCCTCCTCACCCTGGGGGAGGCCTAAGCCCCTGCAGTGGGGTAAAAATGGGCTGATGATGATGATGATGATGAAAAAATGCGTAAATAGTAAAAAAATCACTTATAACATACATCTTTTTACTAGCAATCTAGTTTTTTTTTTTCTTGATAAAGTAAACGAAATCCCTGTGACATAAATTAATAAACAACAAGCACAGGTAACAAGTTTAATATTCTGTTGTAAATGTTGAGAAATATTAATTTCACACTTTGATGAACTTAAAACTTTGGAACAGGTATTAACCAAATCTTAATAGCAAACTAAACTTTAATATTTAACTACATAAACATTTTCGAATAATAATAATAAAGGGAATCATTTAATTATTGGAATTCCTTCTAGGGAGTGCTTCTGTAGTGCTTACAGTTAATTTTGTGGCTCTCCAAAGCGTTTAGGATTAAATGGTAGCGGAGTTGTGAAAGTTATTAAACTGTTATTGGGCGTTTTCAACGAAAGCCCCTCACCTTCTAAACTGCTCTCGAAATAACGCCAAATACCCGTAATTTATTAGTATTTAGCTCTAGTTATTTATTAGATATTTAGTAACTGGTTGATTTATTGCTGTTTGTAGTTATCGAGTTTGATAGGGTAATTGGTGACGGATTTAGGCTTTAAGCACGCCAAGCCCAGCCAGGGCCGCAAAAAGTTAAGACCGAATAAGACATATTTTACTGATTATTAAAATTACATAACAACAAAATATGTTTCATCATATTTTTGTTGTTTTATATTTAGACGTGTTCGCGTCTATACGTATACTGATACTTCGGGAGGAGATAACAGAAAACGAAATGCATTATTAAAATTATTTTTTTACCTTCACTTCACTTCACTTCTTCAGGCCATTTTTACCCCACTGCAGGGGCTTAGGCCTCCCCCGAGTGAGGGGGATTGGAGCTTAAATCCACAACGCTGCTCCACTGCGGGTTGGGGATTGTAACGACCGCCATCTATTGACAGCGTCCGGGACCGACTGCTTAACGTGCTTTCCGAGGCACGGAGTCAGTGATAGTTATGAACTTAAGTCAGAAAAACTCACTGGTACGCGCCCGGATTCGAACCATGGCCCTATGGCCTTATAAATTTGAGACAGGTTCGTTGCGCTCAAGGCTATCATGACTCTCATCTCTCATTTTTTTACCTACTCATAACAAATTATTCAAAAGATCAGGATTCATTGACATTCGTTAGATCACGCCGCTGCAGCGAGTACTGATGAAGTCTTGTTTGACGACCGCTTAGTCTAGTGGGTAGCGACCCTGCCTACAAAGCTGGACGTCCCGGGTTCGAATCCAGGTTGGGTCAGTATTTTTATGATGAATATTGATACTGGTACCGGGTCTTGGTTGTTATATGTAAGCGGTGTCTTCGCAAAAACATTTATATATGTATATATTATAAAAATTATTTAAGTATGTATATCAGTTGTCTAGTAACCCATAATACAAGCATAATACTTGCTTACTTTGGGACTAGATGGCACGGTGTGGGAAGTCCCATGTATTATTATTATTATTATTATTATTATTATTATTATTATTATTATTATTATTATTATTAATCTACAAAACAAGTAAATAATTTGTTGTTGAAATATAGCATTATTACACATACATATGTCATCGGTGACGTGGCTAAAAAAATAAATTATTTTTCTGTATGTAGGAACAAGTTTTTTTTTTATAAATTTCTTATTCATACAATCAAATACAACGCGTCCCGACATCCAATCAACTCTTAGAGGGTTGATGAAATATCCCTTGACTCTTCATAATATGTGAATATTACTTTTGTTTTGTTTATTAGTTTTGTTTAAAAGTTTTAGACATATTAGCCTCTTAACGCCGAGAGGAGGCCTAAGCCCCTACTGTAGGGCATAATAGGCTGATATAGCATATTGGCACTTTTATGAATTTCGTAAAAAAATCTATACCTTACATCAGGTTTTGTGTTTTTATGCTCAATATTACAAAGAAATTTCCCAATCAAATGTAATCAAATAAGTTTCAATACGGTTACAGATTTCTGATTGAGGAGTCGAGGGTCGCGGGTTCAATCCCCGCCCGGAACAAATATTGGTGTGCATTAACATGTCTATTTGTTCCGTGTCTTGGTGTAAAATATCTATATCTGCATCTCTTATTAAAAAAAAAACAAAGAATATTTAAGTGTATACATAAGTTTTATAGTACCCTATAATATAAGCATAATTTCTTGCTAACTTTGGGACTAGATGGCACTGTGTGGGATATCCCAGATTATATAATTATTATTTTATATTTTTTTTTCGGCTCTTTTAAATATGCATTTTAAAAAATGTCCTAGGTTATTTATGTCAAAAAATTGCTGAATTGGGTACCTACAATTTTCAAAATTATATGACATTGTAGGTAGGTATATTTTATGATTTGCGGATTTTGCGGAATTTCTTAAATAATAATAATAATAATAATAACGTACACATCACAGCAACATCTAGGCCCCAAACTAAGCATTAGCATGTATTTTGGGTACCTAGCGAAGACACCACATACATATAACAACCAAAACCCGGTGCCAGTATTAATATTCATCATATAAATACTGACCCGACCTGGGATTCGAACCCGGGACCTCCAGCTTCGTAGGCAGGGTCACTACCCACTAGGCTAAGCGGTCGTCAAAAGAGTCAATACCTCGAAAACTATTGAAAATAAACTAAGGTCATATATAAATTTTATGGTGCGACATATGATTGCTTTTACCTTATGAGGGTTAATATTGGATCTCAGGACCCGTTCTGAATCGCTACTTGTCTGTTCTCAAAGTATCAGTCGCATGAATCAGAAAATGTATTAAAATAATATATATATTATATTATAAAATAAAAAAAAGCCATTTCGAAATATGCATAGAGCTAACTACTTAACCCCGCTATTGTCAGTTAATTAAGAATAATCGGTTTTAGGATAAAATAAGAACTTAATCCCTGAGATTAATTCTTTCAGAATCATAATCTCTAGACTTTTGTAAGTTCAGCTATTTTTCATTTAGGACAAAAGCTTTTCACCTAACAAAACCGAAGACAAACTCGGGGGCGGTTTTAAGGAGGAGATTCGCGTTTAATGAGGCCTCGCTCGAGTTTAGTTGACGATAATTGTCAAGCGAAATTTTCATTGCAATTAAGTCTATTATAAATTTACAGTCTAAGAAGCTTTTATATAATATTTTTACATAATATATCTAAGCTGAGCTTTTTTCGAGAGAAGTATTCAGAGACTATACAGGGGTTCGCTTAATGTAGGCCAAACTTACAGATCGTGTAGAGCTTATCGAACTGAACAAAAAGTTTAAAAACCTGATATTAAAATGAAACTTTAAACATGTTTCTTGGTAACCGTTAGTTTGCACCATCTGCTTACTTGAAATTTTTTTATTTAGTTCGGTAAGCCCTATACGCTCTAAAAGTTTGGACGACATATAGCCGAACACACGGTATATTATACGGGCTGTTCGGCTAAACGTAGATCGAACGAGAGAATTTTTTTTTATAAATTGATTTTATAGAGAATATTGATACTGGTACCGGGTCTTGGTTGTTATATGTATGTCGTGTCTTCGCTTGGTGCCCAAAACACAAGCTAATGCTTAGTTTGGGGCCCAGACGTTGTTGTGATATGTACGTTATTATTATTATATTATATATATATTATTATTTTTTATTTTTCACTTAAAACCACAAATTACTAAAAACGTTAAAGATTACTTACCAAATAGACAGAAAATGCGAAAAGTTTATTATGATAGAAATGAATACCTTTAGAAATATTAACTAATGGAATGTAGATTAAAAAAATAATAATAATAGTTTAATTATTTTCTCACAACAATAAAAATATTTTCAGACTGGAGATGTAATAAAACTTTAAAAGGTCGTTTATATTATTCATGTATGAAATTTATAAAAAAAAGGTTATCTAAATTAAGTGTAATATAATCTGACTATGATCAATTCATAATTAATGAGAATTTTGATTTAATTAAAAAACTTTATATAATAAAATACAAATAAACCTGAAACATGTAACGAACTAAAGAGGTCAAAGTCAGGTAGATTAATAGAACCATTCAAACGCTTTATAAATACATAAAGGACAGTAGAGGATGTAATAAGATATGGCAACACCGCCAGAACAACTTTGTAAGACAGTCGAATAAACATGTCCGCCTAACTAGGTGTCTCATTTAAATAATAAAATAACATCACAGTAGCTGCCTAACTACTACGATATACAAGCGACGTGTATTAGTATTTATTTGACATCTGTTATTAGCTGATAAAGGAGATTTCTCACTCTTGAGCTTTGCATAGACTTGCCGGCCTTTTTTGTACAGCATTTAAATATTTTTTTTATACTGTATAAATAAAAATAAAAATGTTGAAAGTTACGGTATGCCCTGCTCTCCAGTATGCCCAGAGATAGCATCTAAGCTGCGTCAATTTCATGTTCATACTTTCTGTGGCACACCAACTTAAAAATGATCTAAATTTTTGAAGTGAAACTTCTTATGGCACGGGGTGAGCCTAAAACGACACGAAAATGCGTCACGCTAAATAATATAAGTGGGGAGAATATACGGAATATGTCGCTGGCAGCTGCGTCATATATCCCCACTACTAAATTCTGAGTGTGGAGAGTAAGGCTAGTGCGTGACTCACTTTTTTAATTGACAAAAAAAATCCACAGATTTCGTGACTTACACAATTATCGAACACTTTGAAAATTAACCTGACAATATCATCTTTTAGTAAATTAAATGTAAATAATAAAAAAAACTTAGAATGTTTAATATAAAATTTGAAATTTCATAATGTTTAAATTAAAATTATCAACATCAATCTGGTTTTCCCATCTATCCACATCGTGTTCCACCACTTTCGGTATATAGGTATATTGGAACCATATGAACATTCATAAAATTGTTGCTCTGAGTGTCAATAGATGTGAAAACCGTGAAAACCAGATTGATATTGATAATTTTAATAACATTATGAAAATTCAAATTTTAATACTAAAAGTTCTAAGTTTTCACTTCTGTCGGCAGTTCCTATAACTGCCAATAGATTTTTTATTTTCTCTTGAAAATTACTGATACGATTTCCGCTATTGCAAAACCTTGAACTATAGGTATGTAGTATAGAAGTAGTCGTTTGATAGGTATAATTAAAAAGGTAATATATGTGAAATTATTTTTCAATGTAGTTTACATCAGTGCGTGGAGATACCGACACCGTTTTTCCGTATCACGTCTACGGAGCACGCGAAAGACAAACTCTCAATCGTGACATTCGTGACACTTTACGACAGCTGTCTTGTTTTATCACACCTGAACATATACTTCACCTCCGTGGACGTCGGAAATCGTGTTTTCATTGAATTTTATTTCATGTTGCCTCCGACGTAGGCGGCGTGAAAACTACCATGGAAAACTATCATAACTGCACAATTAATCTTTGTTCGTTAATATACATTAGGGCAGGCCCGGCGAGAGCAAGATCAGGCCCCAGGTGTAAAACATTGCCGGGCCCACCCCACCGTACTTTAAAAAAAAATCAATTAACCGGGCCCCCATTTCTTAGTCCGGGCCCTGGTGGTACTACTACCCTTACACCCCCCCTATCGCTGACCCTGCATTAGGGCCTCACTAGTCCAGACCTCCGCTCATTCGATGATAGCGGTAATCCGGAGGGACGTTGCGGGCGGGGCGGCGGCGGCGGGGGCTTCGCGGGCATTTTTACTACTATATAAACTTTAGTTTCTTTTAGTCTCACGTCAAAGGCTTAAACTTTTTACATGTCAGTTTTTTACTAGTGTATCTTGTCTGCCTCACATGTATCTTTCGATAGTTAATGTTTGTAACTTAGTACAGCTACAGCTTAAGCTATCAAAATTTTGTTGACGACAATCCGGATACATTGATAATCCGCCAAGGGTCTATTTTTTACCTTTACGGATTAGCGAGGCTATAAAGTGTATCGATTATTTTAACCCACACCTTTTGAGACGCCGCCAAAGTACTCAGACAAAAAATTTACAAAGAAAACCACCACACGTGCCGGCCGTCACAAAGAGCCAACGCGCGGCGTACAGTTTCAGCGAAAATGTATCAGTTTATATCGACGCTTCACGGAGTAAGGAAATGACATAAAAGAGAACGTTTTGTTGTAAACACAAGTGGTGATTCGAAGAATACGTCGAGTGATGAAAAACGTCATAAGTTTTTGTTTCGTATGCAGCGAATGGGATACGTTTTTGTTTTCTCTAAATAAATATATTTAAATTTGTCTATTTCGTTCCTGCTTTGCCTTTCGGTGTACCGAGGTCTAATATAATGGATATACTTTACTGTATATCTAAAATTGTGTCTTCATAAAATGCGGGTTCGTACGCAAAAATTCGTATTTATTTCGTAGTGTTTACAAAATCCTACTTTAGCGTGTAAAAAATGCATTCAATTTGAAAAAAAAAACTTTAAATATTTATTCTATAGTGGTTATTTTACGGTTACGGCCAGTCGCGTGCACAGAGCATTATATTAGGTTAGAGTTGGCATGTAGGCGGTTACGTTGTCCCTTTCAAGTATGCAATAAAGCATATTCAAGACAGATCTCTTAACTTAAACTCTAAAATGCGACGTCAAATCCTACCAAAGATGAGGGACAAGGGGTTAACAACTTAATAGCTTTCTAAAATGATATAAATATGAGACAAAACTATTTACTTATGCGTTATATTTTTACTTGTATTCGTTGTGTGAGAGATTATTTTTGGGACACGTTTTATGGCAGTTGGCACCTCTAACCTATTCGATTCTCTGTGGTCGCGTCTGTATCTCATAGGTATGAGATAAGCAAGCGATTGTCCGTTATCTTAAAAATGATATTTAAATTGTCCTAGTTATATGTGAATAGTTTCCAGTCAAAAATGTTGTTTGAAACAATTATTTAGAAAATTATAAAAGAAATTCCCTATTTATAACAATAAAAATGTTACTGTGTTTAAGGCATTATCGAACTGTACCATTTTTCTTAATTTCTAGATGATTACATCTCTTAATTTCTAGAAAAAAAAAGACACTTACATGATTCTTCAATCAATATCTCCTGTTGGCTTTCCACACAATTCTGCAGGAATACACTCAAAAAAGCGCTCACAACTACGAAACACTTCGGGAACGACATCGTGGCACACTCTATTTCACTTCATCGATCATCTAACTTGTCACATCACTAATTATATCGTTGTCATCGTAGAGACTGTCGAGTTATTGTTTCATCGATGTCTACAACTCAGCACGGCACTATTATGACGACTCTGGAACAAAAGAGATTTCTCGTAAATATACAATACAATGAAGTACACATTACAAGATAAATAATACCCTACTTCGATAAAATATAGTCCTAGATACACAAACTTAAAGTAAATAAAGTGGTACCAATAATCACTCACGAATGTTGTCATTCCGGCCGCTTTCTGAATTGCATACAGGCAATCCAGAAAACGGCCGTAAAGACAGCATTCGTGACTAAACAGTGCGCATGCCTTGAGACGGAGCTTCCGGTCAGCTACTTCACAAAACAACTATTCTTTTCATAGTAACTTTAAGCCTAACCAAATGAGCTGTTATATTGAAATATAGTTTTTACACAAGAACATACGACTGTAAAACATACAAATATTAATCAAATAATAATAGGCGTTAGACATTATCTAAAGACTGATAAATACTATACACGATAAAATTCTGACTTCGGGTAGCGCGGAGGAGCATCCCGCCGACGGCTACCAATCGAAGCAATCATCAGACGCCCGCGCATCCAACGGTAATACAATAACTTTGCCATAGGTACCAGAACATATAAGTATCTACTAAGTGATCCTAGTCCGTGTCGTGTCGTGATAGCCCAGAGCGCAACGAACCTGTCTTAAATTTATAAGGCCCCATAGGGCCATGGTTCGAATCCGGGCGTGTACCAATAAGTTTTTCTGACTTAAGTACACAATATCACTGACACCGTGCTTCGGAGGGCACGTTAAGCAGTCGGTCCCGGACGCTGTCAATAGATGGCGGTCGTTACAATTCCCAACCCGCAGTGGAGCAGCGTGGTGGACTTAAGCTCCAAGCCCCCCTCTTCACCCTGGGGGAGGCCTAAGCCCCTGCAGTGGGGTAAAAATGGGCTGATGACGATGACGAAGTGATCCTAAAAGAAAAAATACATACGAAGCATTCATTTATTTTTACCACAGAGTAAATTGATTTAACAGCAGCGTTTGGTTTTAATAGTCATAAAAATGGTCTGTGGTCATAAATGTCAATTCACAGTATCGAAATGACATTACGCAATTTTGCGGGGTTGGCGGTGATTTCTCGGGGGTGAAGAGCGGCGCGCGGGGATCTTGCACATTGAAACTCGGACTAAAACTGACCATTTTACACGAGCTAGCTAGAGTATGTATGGTTAGGCCGTAAACGCAGAAGAGGGCTTCTAATCAATTAATTCGTATTTTTACGATTTTTACCAAAGATTAATATTAAAATTAAAAGTGACGAAGGAATGACTTTTATATCCAATATATATTAGGTCAAAGAACGTGAACGATTTATACTGCAGACAATTTAATTGTTAGATAGCGTATCAAAGTATAATTTCTTTGCATTTAATGGTGTAGACTTCCCGTACAAAAAAAAAGCCGTCCAGCCCGTATATGTTCCTAGCTCAATTCATTAACTGATTTCTACAAGAAAAAATGTATTAAAATGAAATCCGGTTATAGGACGGTGTGTTTTTGTTTTTTCGATATCTCGTTTAGTTTTTTTATAATACCTTTTTTGAACACATGATTTCATAAAAAAATGAGTTCTGAAAATTATGGTTCGAAATCCCATATTAATATGATTTTCAAAAATAAGGAAAACACGCCCTTGGGACGGATTTTCCTAATTTTCAGGAGTGGAAACAAACATAGCCTGCAAGCTATTTCGACGAGTATTTTAAGTCATTTTGGGAATTTACTCTTGTCACCTCTTTCACACAGAAACAGGTCGGGGTAGAGGGATCGAAACAGAGATAGCGATGCCAAATCGAAACCGTGGGAGGAAAGACTATCCCCTTAACGTTTTGTATGAATTTAGAATTTTATAGTTTTTATAACTTATTTACTAAATTTACTGATATATACTAATGAACCAATGCCAGTTGAAACAGTTTGACGTTGAGCGAAGTATCACGGATACTAGATGTTCCGCGGAAACGTTTGTCATCGGAAATGTTCGGGTATCTCCGGAAACTTTATTTTCGTATCGAAGATCGGATATTTTCCACAAGTTTCAGTTTTTAATCGAATCACAGCAATCTGGTAATAATGTACGCAATCGGAAACATCCGGAGAAAGTGCGATTTTTTATAATAACCGAGTATTTTCGATAGTAAGGATATTCGTTACACATCGGAGGGGTGAAGTACCAACTGATAAAAAAAGAGAGGGGTAGGGGAAAGCGATTGGATGTCAAAAAAATAACATACTTTAATGGGCGTTGTTCAAAATTTTGAAACATGTTCCAAAGATATAAAGTTTTGGAGGTGTAATACACAGATTAAAAAAAAAAAAACTTAAATATTAATGTGATGTCACTACTACACGCAGCGGTCGACGGTTATACAAACAAGTGCAATTCGTAGAACATCGTAGCTATGGTTAGTAGTAGTTACATAACCAATTATCGATTTTTAATAATCGATTATTCCTCGACAGTCCATACATAAAATTATAAAAAAAATACTTTAATAATACAGATCATCGTCTATATTTTCAGAAATAGTAATCAAATGTAATGTTATTCTTTTTTTTTTTTGTTAATACCCTTATGGTAATAAAACTATGTTTACAGAAAAAATACAATGTGCTAATAATAATAATATTAATTTCTATTATAACCGAAATATAAAACAAAGGTGTAGAACAAGTGCATAAAGCCACGAGCGAACATTAGTTTTTAAATTAAAGCCATGTAAACCAAATCTTGATACATAATAGTTAAACTGTATCCGATTCAAACTTGGCCACTTTTTGTCGTACTCCATCCAATAATAATTTAAATTCTTCGGGGGTAAATTAAAAGTTGCTGCCTTTCATGAACTTTTTTAATTTTCTACTGTCACGTCTGCAATCAAGGTCTCCTGACTTGAAATTACTTTAATTAAATTCATTATAAATTTATTCCCATTATTAATTGGAAAAGGGCTGTTATTGGAATGGTATTATAGTTACATGTGCTTTTTTAAATAATTTGATAATGCATTGATTTAAAGCGACAGTTGTATATTGTAAAATTGGTAAGTTAGAAATTATAATAATACATAATACATGGGACAACCCACACAGCGCCACCTAGTCCCAAAGTAAGCAAGTATTATACTTGTGTTATGGGTTACTAGACAACTGATATATATATTTAAATACTTTTTTTTTTAATAATATATACATAGATAATAATTATACACCCAGACACGGAACGAAATAAACATGTTCATGCACACAAATATTTGTCTCGGGCGGGACTCGAACCCACGACCGTTGGCTCCGCAGTTAGGGTCTCTAACCACTCGGCCATTCAGTCGTCAAATTATAAAATGCATATTTAATAAAAAGTTCAGAAGTAAAATAAATAGAAATGATTAGTAAGAAATATTGAAATGGCAGTTAAATAAATATTGAGCAGGAATATGACTGAATGGGCAATTATTAGTGGTAAGTTGACAAATCGGAATCAGTCGACAAGAAATCTCATTCTAAACAGTTCTTTAAAAAAATAAGAGGGTAAAATGTACACTTTGTTTATTTCAGCGTGTATACATTAAGAATTTCCTAACTTAATTTTAGTAACAAGTGTAAATTCGATTAACGTTTTTTATGTTCTTAGCGGGTTGGAACCATCGATTGTTGGAACAGAAGTCGAAGTGCCCTTAAATTCGATTTCTATCTTATTTTTTTTAACCTTTTAATTAGTCATCAATCATTATCAATCATTTAAATGAGTCGTGATCTTCAATCTGACCAAATATGGTTAATGAGTAGCGAATAGGTTAAACTAACCTAACCTAAGTCCTACCTAAACTAACCTAACCTACCTCCTAACTGAAAGTACGTAACTATCAACGACTCCGTGCCTCGGAGAGTACGTTAAGCAATCTGTCCCGATTGCTGTCAATAGATGGCGGTTGTTACAATCCGCCAACCCGCATTGAGCAGCGTGGTGGATTTAGCTTTAAGCCCTCTCCCCTGGAGAAGGCCTAAGCCCCTGAAATGGGGTATAATGGGCTGATGGCATGTCAGTATGAAATCAACTAAATGAGATATCAAAAAACAAAAACATACCGCCCTGTGACAGTATTTCTCCTATTACATATATTTTTTCTGTAAATATTGATAAAATAGTACAACGAGGATTAGACACGGGCCGTATCCTCTTATTTGTATGAAAAGCCTGCCCCCTTAAAAATATGATTAAAAAAAAACTTTTCAATCGGATTTCAATTACAGCCACCACACTGTCACGACTCCTAGTCTCAGAGATAGGCAAATATTATTTTGCTTATCTAAATGTATTAATTTATTTCTTAGGAATTACAATACTATAAAATAAAATCGTTATGACAAATAAGGTAGGTACTCGAATACGTATCGATTTTAATCAACGTTAGAATCGACAATACAGTAAAGGAATTTCTTTTATTATCTCAAATGATTGAGTTCATATATCACGACATCGGAATTGAGCCATCGGGTATATTGAATCGATGATGATACCGATTGTAAGAATCGATTCGCGACTTGATATACTCGATTAGACTCTACTGGATGCGTCATTACGTAATTGACACTTCGTCCAATGAGACGTCGATCATGTCATTTGAACAATCGTTGGATAGTGATCGAAAATGGACTTTTAACGATTGAAAATGGACTTGTAACGATGTGTCATTTATAAGATAATAATAATAATACATGGGGCATCCCACACACCGCCATCTAGTTCCAAAGTAAGCAAGTATTATGCTTGTGTTATAGGTTACTAGACAATTGATATGCATACTTAAATATTCTTCATAATATATACCAATATATATAAATATTTTACACCCGACACGAAAAATTTAGTCATGTTCATGCAAATAATAATAATAATAATAATAATAATAACGTGTACATCACAACGACGTCTAGGCCCCAAATTAGCTTGTGTTATTGGTACTAAACGAAGACACCACATACACATAACAACCAACGCCCGGTACCAGTATCAATACTCATCATATAAATACTGACCCGACCAGGGATTCGAACTCAAGACCTCCAGTCTCGTAGGCAAGGTCGCTACCCACTAGGCTAAACGGTCGTCATACATACGTTATACGTCACAAAATAAATATTTGTCGGGAATCGAACCCACATCCCTTGCTCCGCAGTTAGGGTCTCTAACCACCGTCTAATTGGTCAGTAAGTCGGTAGGTCAAGATTGGATGAAATATTGGGTTTAAGAATTAGTAATTACAACCTTTGTACCATCGAGCTGAAAAATATGTATATTTCTACCTTAGATAGATAAATTATCAAGACAGAGTATCTTATACTTTCAACCGATCGAAAGCATGAGCAAAATGACAAACTCAGTAATCAGAAATTACACATGGAAAGCAATTTCAGAATCCTTATTTTCTATTTCTGTAAACGTTTTATGTGTGGGCCTCTCAAAATTAATTTTAGTTCACAGTAAATATTTCATAACATCAAGTAGCGTATTTGGTCTGCGGCGTATATTTCTGTATTACAACGCGGTAAATTTATATCAATTATTTCAAAATATATCAAAGTAAATATTTGCAAAGTAGTGAGCATAATTTCAGAATCACAATAAATAAAATAAGTACTGTACTACACAACTGTTATACATACGTACATATTGTCATTGGAAATAACTTTCATTTCGTTGGAGTATAGGAGGTCATTTGGAAGTTTTGTGAGACAGGCAGATTGCACGAAGAGTTTTCGAGATATCGGGATGAACGTGGTGTCAAAAGACGCAGCTCGGCGAGTTCTACAAGATGGCAAAAGACAATTTGGAAAAAGTTTAAAAACAAAAAAATATCGGCAAAAAAAGAAAAAAATTGCAATTTTTTCCCCGATTTTCATTTTGGGAGCCCGATATCTCGAGAACTAGGTCCGAATAAGAAAAAAATAAAAAAACGGCTCGGGGTAATTACCCCGATCCTCCCCCGTCTATCCCCGTCTAATTAGACGGGGATCGATTGAGACTAAAATTGTTAGAATCGGACAACCGGAAGTAGTGGTAAAGGGTGCCCTTAGTTGGAAGGGCGGATATGCGCCGGTGTTACATTTCGTACTAATTCGGTTTGTTCGATCGAAATGTCGTATAGAATGTTATATTTTGAAGTTTTAAGTTTATTCAGATACAGTTGTGTTATTTTTTTTGCGAAAAAAATTTATTTCGAAAAATATTATCCAAAATATGTGTGTTTACTTTATTGCGTTAGGTTCATTTCCAATCTCGTAAGAAGTTCGTGCGAAAGCAGGAGATCTGTTGATTTTTTTTTTTTAATTCATACATATAAAAATATTTTACACTCAGGCACAGAACAAATAAACACGTTCATGCACACAAATATTTTTCCGGGTGGAAATGGAATCTTCGTCTTTGGTTCTGTATGGTCTAACCACTAGACCGTGAGTCTTTCCTGAACCCAAAAAACACATATTTATTTTATTTTTTATTTGTTTGTACACTTCTAACACGTGTAGTAATAAACTGTTTACCTTAATTATGTGAGAAATAGGTGTTAATACGTTATTTATTCAGGCTGAAATCTTGTACATATTTACGTGTACGGCGAATTCGATATCCCGTTGGTTTATTTAAAAATTCTAACTAGAAAAAAATTCTCCTAGACCTGTATAAATATACAATCGTTCTCAATACGGTAACGTCAAGATAAATTGCCAAACGGGACCCTAATAATGTAACAACTTAGACCACACTGAAACGAGGTTTATGGCCATAAGTAATAACTCACGGCTCATTGTGCGGCCATTCTGGAACTGTTTGAGAACACACATTACTCAACAGCTATCTTTGTAATACTTAGTATAATGTATGATAAATTAGTGTCATATTGTGCACATTGAATCTAATATCTTCAGGTTTATATTTAGTATAGTTATCGTGATAAGAGTTAAAATAACATTTGCGTCTTAAAAAGTTTTTGAATTTTATTTTACCGTTCTAAAAAGTGAAAATTCGTTCACCCGAATGTGTGCTTCATGACTTTGAAATAATAGAAATACTAGGCCATATCTGCTGGAACTACTAGTAATTATGCTTCGTTAGGTTGAAACTTTTTTGAATTTTTATGTTTTTATGTAATAAATACTTAATGCATTTATTGCGTTCTTGTTCTTATTAGTTGAAAAAACAATAGTAATAATAATAATAACGTATACATCACAACAACTCTAAGCCCTAAACTAAGCATTAGCTTGTGTTTTGGGTACCAAGCAAAAACACCACATAAATATAACAACCAAGACCCGGTACCAGTATCAATATTCATCATATAAACACTGACTCAACCTGGGATTCGAACCCGGAACCTCCAGCTTCGTAGGCGTCGTATAATACCTCTTGCATTAAAAATTAATTAATCTTTACATTATTACATTGACAATGACAATAATTAATTGTAAATATTCAATGGAAAGACAGCCAAAAACAATCATACCATTAATTTTGATGATATTTTACAGCCAGATGGCCTGTACCTAATCAGTTCATTTAGACTTTCAATAAGTGCGTGTAAATATCTTATATCGAATAAATACTTTTTGAATTTTGATGTCTTGTGGTCATGACCACCATATAGTTATGTAGAAAAATTATGAAATGAGCTCCTAAAGTCATTAAAAATGTGTATGTCTTCTATATTTTTAATTATTTCTTTTAAAATCTGAAACAAAACCTCAAAAAATTTGCGCTTGACATATATTTTCAAAGAAAGTAATTTTGAACCTATCTGGTTCAAAATTACTTTCTTTGAAAATACACGTTTCAGTTACAGTTCAGAACCAGATACGTTTCAGTTTTAGAAATATCTGCTTTTTTCTATTACCAACAAACTTAAATTTTTATGCTTGGTAATTGCTTGTAATACATGCTGGGGAAGTCTAAACCGATGCGTATTTGACACGCACATGACTAGGTTTTATGTATTGTTAAGGCAAATAAATACTCAGAGAAATAGACAGGAAGACTAAAATTTTTATGATTCGCACCTTAAACACATACTCTAAAAACTTCAGGAACGTATTGTATTTTAGCTCTTATTAAACATTATTTAGCGATTTTCATTCAAGTTCATGATATTTCGCGAATTTTACTGACATCTCCGGCATTTTATATGATCACTTTAGCCTGTTTTTCCACCTGTGTTTCTTAATATTGCCATTATAATAAAAGAGTTCTTTCGAATTTTAAACAAAATGAATAATCCTCACGAGACAGAATTTCGAATACGTTTAGTGTTACGTGCATATCTTCAATTTCGAATAATGACACTTCTCCATCACTAAATTTATTTCAAAACGCACGGTTACAAACCAGCTATGTTGACTAAATTAATGGGATCTTTCTAAAAAGCGCTAGAACGCTAAAAATTCAAATATATAAGTTGATGCACTTGATAAATCGAATATAGTAAATTATTTATAGTTTGTTGAAAAATCAAATAAATGTCAAGGTCAAGTTTAGGCAAAAGTAAAAGAATTGTAAATTTCAAAGTGACGTGCAAATTGTATGAAAGCGAACAACGAGATTAGTAAATTTATTCTGCAATGAAAATAAATAAACGTAAACGTAATAAAAACTGAAGTGCGGTTCAGTGAGCGACACAGAACCCGGAGTAGTAACCATATAACCACACCGAACCCAGATTCTTTAAGTCTCTCGAAGTAACAAAATTAATGACTCAATAAAAGCACATCAACCGAAATAAATTTATGTCCCAAAACAACAACGAGCTCATTGCATAAAATAGTCATAAAAACATTTTTTTTCCACGTAATTTTCGAAACGTCCCCACGGGTTTCTCCGCCACATGTTACTAATAAAAGGAGGAATTAACGTGTCACGCATTTTATATGAAGTTGTGTTTAACGAAAATTATTGTGGATATAAATTTGTCTGGAAATAATAATAATATATAATTGTATGAAATAAGTGTTATCCATACCTATTTATTTTATAATTACCTACTTATAATAATAATATAATAACAACGTATACATGACAACAACGTCTAGGCCCCAAATTAAGCATTAGTGTTTTGGGTACCAAGCGAAGACAACACGTACATATAACAACCAAGACCCGGTACCAGTATCAATATTCATCATATAAATACTGACCCGACCTAGGATTCGAACCCGGGACCTCCAGCTTCGTAGGCAGGGTCGCTACCCACTAGGCTAACAGTTCACAGTATCGAAGTGACATTACGCAATTATTTTTTGGAGGGGGGGGGGGTGGAACCGGCGCGCTGGGACCTTGCGCACTAAAACTTGGACTAAAACTCCCCATCTTACACCAGCTAGCTATAGTATGAATGGTTAGACGGTAAACACAGAAGATGGTTTCTAGTCAATTCCTACTTTGATGCTGTCATTTCTGTCTAACTTAATTTAAATATGGCTAAACAGATATTTTTTAGAATAAGACAACATAAATAAAAAACCTTTATAAACAGTGTCTGCATCTAAAAGAAAAAGGACCAACCATTCAGTTGCTCTCGTTTTTAAATAGACAACGTTACATCCTAAATATATTGAAAACATTGCCCTCCCTAACACAACTTTCATCAAGTCACACTGAAAGGGTTCTCGACGTCATTTTCGAAAGTATTTATTTATAGTTAACTTTTTCGAATACAAGGAAAAATATTAGCTTTCGGGCGTGACATCGTCTGTATTCATTTACAATAATGAACAGTTGGTTGACTTTTTGATATCTACGCGTTATTAAAAAACTGAAGATATTTTTTTTAAAGCAAAATCAAATCTAATTCCTGTTTAGTCAGAATTTAAGCCGTGCAAAGATTTAAAAATATCTTTGTCGTAATAGAAAGTTATTTTTTTTTTCTATGGCTTTTTTATACGTCTTATTAAAAAAGTAAAGGTATTTTTTAAACAAAAATTATATTTAATTAATTAATTAAAAGTTGTAAAAATATTTATGTTTTTTTTTCTTTATATTACAGCACTCTAGGTTTCTCCTGAAAATAGTATTTAAATAAGCAACAATATTTTTTTACTAATAAATAATTGTCGGAATTTATTATTGTCGATATTAATTTAAGATAATTTTTTAAGATAATTTATTTTTGCTACATTATTTAGCCTATTACAATTATTCTATTATACAATTTTTTTTTTAAGCGAGCCCGTGTCGCGGCAGTTGGTGGGTTTGCGATCTTACGGTTATGCTATTATTAACTTAACCTTCTGCAACTGAGGTGGTAGTCTGTCAGACACCGTTGAATAAAAAAACGTTGCCAGATCGCAAGGTGGCGTGATATATTTCTGTCTCGCTCAGTACCTTCCTACGATAGCACGCTCCAACGGCCAGTGTAGCGCGAGCGGCGGCGCGGAATACACGTGTGGAGTTACGAGCTGTAGGTGTCCCACAGACGTAAGTACAGCAATAAACACTGATTCTGTTAGACGTCACCTCACTAATATCTTTTTAAATCCATATTAACATGTTATTAATGCCATAGTGTTTCGTAGACGTAACCTCATACTTAATTTGTAAAAATAATTTTCTGTATTTCTTTTTCAGATGTCGACACAAAGTAATATTAACATAACTCTCAAAAGAGACTGTAGTTTACACACAAACCGTTGTTGTGTGTGTAAAAAGCACATCTGCTTACAGTGTTCGTCTGAATTGTGTCAATATTGCCAATTAAATTTGTAGTTTAAGGGTTAACTTTGAGACTGATTTATGCCTAAATGAACCGTTGGATCTCATTAAATTTACTGATAAAGATATATTATATAATGTTTTCAAAGAAAATACTAATAAGTTTTTGAAAGTTTTATTGTTATTTTTTTTTTGCATATTTTTGTATAATAAGGTCAAAAAGCCTGGAAATTTCCGATCTCAATAAATGATTATATAATACCATCTTCTGTTATTTCTAAAACAGTATTCATGTGTTTTTTCATGAAACGGTAACATTTTATTGATATTGTATAAAAAAAACTTATACACTCTTGCATTTTCATAATATTAACAGTATATAATAATTACGTCTGACAGACTACACCTCAATCGTATTGTTTCTACAGAGTCACCTCAGTCGCAGAAGGTTAAAATAATGAAACCCTTACATCCTATTAACTATCCCTACCTACTGTTAACCTACCTACTGTTACTATTTTTTTTTTAATATCTTTTTTAGTTTTGTACGTTGTTTCATCAAGTAATTACATTTAAAATAACATAATGAGAAACTAGTTTATTTTACGTAAAACACAACCCACCACAACACAACCGGGCTAAGATCCATCGGTCGGTTTCATCAAGATACACTAAAAGGTTCTTTCAGCGCTTTATATATGTGAAAGAACATGAAAAACTGCTATTTCCAGTCGTTTTTGTTTAGGAATTCTTAGGTTAGTTTACTCGGGAGAGAGATTAATGAGAGAATTCTATACAAAGATGCTTGGGAGTATTCAGCGCTGACAGAATGTGTACGTATTTGAACAGCGGCAATGGCATTTATCTATATACTCTACACACACCAATAAAATGAAACTTGGTCTGCTTGTTTGTGTAATCGCTAATTACAGTTTCATGATTCTACTAGATGTAAAAAATAATCACGAGATAGTAATGTTTGCTGATGATACTTCTTTAGTATTCAAAGTTAATAGAAAGAAATTTACCTACGACGATGTAAACAATGCTATCTCCCAAATAGTAGAATGGTTCACGGCTAATAATTTATTACTAAATGAAAAAAAAAAACCAAATGCATAAGATTCTCGCTACCGAACGTCAAACAGGCACCTACCAATATTGTTATTAAAAGCGAGAAATTGGACCTTTTGGATTCTACTGTATTCTTAGGAATCACATTGGTTGCGAAATTGCAATGGGATCCTCATATCACTAACTTGGCGAGAAGGCTCGGTTCTGCAGCTTACGCTGTAAAAAGGATTCGTTTCCTTTCGGACATAGAAACCGCGAAGTCGGTGTATTTCAGTGGTTTCCATAGTTTAATGACTTATGGCATTCTGCTGTGGGAACAATCTGCTGATGTTAATACAATCTTCGTGTTGCAGAAGCGAGCTGTTCGAGCAATTTATAAACTGGGCCCTAAAGTTTCACTTAGAGAAAAGTTTAAGGAAATTAATATAATGACATTACCATCTCAATATATATTAGAAAACATTATGTACGTAAAAAAAATATTACATTATTTAAAAAAAATAGTGATCGGCATAATGTTAATACAAGAAACAAAGATAAACTTGCTAATCATGTCAACCGCCTCAATAAAATCACGAAATCTTTTAAAGGGCAATGTATACGCTTTTACAATAAGATCCCAATTGACATTCAAGATCTACCTCTTAATAAGTTTAAAACTACAATAAAACGAAAGCTTTATGCAAAAGCTTATTATAAAGTATCACACTATTTAGATGATAAAAATCCATGGGTGTAAGCCGCTCGCCTATCAGTTTGTTTCAATAATATTATTCTTTAAGCACTTATTGTTAAATTTTTTTTTATAATTTTGTTAAAAAGAGCGTCCCTCAGTTTCTTGCGTATTGTTCTGAGAGGAACCAGCATTTTTGAATGCGCCTTTGTGGTGACGTTCTTCCACAAAGTAATAAAATTCACTCTTATGACGTATTTCAAGATTATGTTACATAACTACGAAATAAAGATATTTTGATTTTGATTTTGATAACAGATTGGTTCCATAGATGTTTTTAATGTATTACTATCGTACTTCATTAACGAAAAAAATGGATTAGATTGCATGGACTATTTTTTTGGGCTTATAGGTGTATGCACCAGCTTATAGGTTGTAGTCAAATTCTGTGCGTATAACAATAATATTACCTGGGACATCCCACGCAGCACCATCTGGTCCCAAAGTAAGCAAGTATTATGCTTGTGTTATGGGGCACTACACAACCGGTAAACATACTTATATATTCCTTTTATAATATATACATAATATTAATACTTTGACACCCAGTGTATGTGGATCGATAATCTGTTTATCGTAAAACTATTATTATTATTTTTAATTTAAAATAACTTTAAGGAACCATAGACTCAAGATCCATGTCATTAATAGAGCTTTTATCACTAAGATTTCAATAGAAAAATCATAACTAATATTTTTGACACATCCGCCGCTTATGCAGCTGGGTACTCCTAAATTAGTGAGTTTGCCCTAAAAACGACTTAATATTACGTTTTATTATTTAATTTAATTTTTTTTTTAGTTTTTTACCTTATTTTTTAAATGAACAATATTTTCTTATAATTACAAGATCAGGTATAAATAGACTCTAGCAGCCCGAGTTTGCACAATCCCCCTACGCGGCACCTGTTCATGAGCATGACCCGAGAGGCAGCCATCGCCCTGCTCAGCCCTATTTGGGTTAACAGAACGACCCGCCATTCGTGAAATCGCGCATTAACATTTTACTACTTAACTATTATTTATTAGGAAGTAAAGAAACGCCAATTTGAAAGGTTAGTCTGACATGTTCGCCGTACTAGAAAAGCTAGCGTCATGTGCTCAAACTTATAGTAGAAACCTCAGGTCCAGAACATGTGGTATAACGAATTCATAATGTATTTATATATATGTAATTCTTCGTGTTCTTACATTTATATTCTCATTTATTCAGTTTATTTTTTATTATCAGATCTATAGTCTTACTTTTTCTATTTATATTTATTTATTTATTTATATCTATAAATCATACATAAGACTTCCAGAGACAAAATATTTTATTAATATACGTGTTAATTGGTTCGGTTACTGTCCTATTCAGAGGTATTTATTTAGACGTAGTGTAGTCAAAATATATTTGGTCCTTATCTACCGATTGTGACAGTTGAATGGAAAGAAAGAGACAAAGCATAGTTTATCAAATAGTATATCAAATAAACATTTCGGAATTAGTTGCGGATTAGGTGATTGCTGGATGACCTAGTACGACCATATTTCTGACGAATCAAATCTATTCCTAAATCGTAATATTTTTTTTTTTTTTAAGTAAATGCATTATAAAATATCGAAATATTAAGGTGTTTTTACATAATATTTGTACAGTTTTATTATAGCTATTAACGTGTTACGAAAAAATAAAAAGTATAGAAATAAAGTCACTTACAACATTGTTAACAAATGAGAGCTTAGTTCATTGCTGCAGATGTTAATAATTATCTGACACTCTCCGCAAAAAATACGCAATATATACTATGCTAGTGAAGCCAAGTAATTGCTAGCCTAAACTGTGTTTATCGCGACTAGACGAAGCATTCAGTAAACATAATATTATCATTACAAGGTACTTATTGCAATGTTTTTTGTAGAGTTTATATAGAATGTATCTATATGAGCACATTAGCCTATTATGTCCCTCTGCAGCGGCTTGGACCTCCCCTTTGGGATGAGGTTACTTAAATTTAAAATAAGTTTTAAATGAAACATAAGTTCTCGAAAAAAATTATTCAAAAAAAATATTTATTATCAGATTGATGATATGAGGGATCAGTTGATTTTAGTGAGGCCGACCTCACTTGCAAAGCGACGGTTAGTATGGCGTGGCGAGAGTATATGGTTTGTTTGGTCACACACACAAACATGTAAAAATTGGTCTATTCGTTGTTGTCATTGTATTGGACATATAGTAATCAATGTTATCAACATACATGCGCAAAAGTGTCATGATAGCCGAGTGGTGGCGAGCCCGCTTCTTGCTAAGAATGCCGTGGTTCGAATACCAGGGCATGTTCCAATGAGTTTTTCTAACTAATGTACATAACTATCACAGTCCCTTGGCCTCGGAGATCACGTTAAGCCGTAGCGTCAGCACCAATTGCCATCAATAGACGGTAGTCGTTAAAATCCACCAACCCGCACTGGAGCAGCGTGATGGATTAAGCTCTGAACCCCTTCATCCCGAGGAGAGGCATAAGCTCCTGCAGTAGAGCTTTAATGAGCTGATGGTATAATATACACAAAATCAGAGTTATTTTTTCTTGGTTTGAAAATGATTTAAGATAATTTTCAACTATGTTCATAGAAGATAAGCTTTTTTTTATTCTCTGAATTTATACGGCACAGTCACTTTACCATACTTTACAGAGGTGTACATTATTTTGTAAAATTATTTCGTATACGTCCAAATTTTAAGAGGAAACACCGTCGCAACTGGCGTGTACTAAAACTTACTGCCCTATATCGAGCTTACATGCTCCATTGGGAAATCTACCACTTACATTTATGGGCCGTAAACAAATCCTAATATTGTAGATGCTGAAGTGTATTTTGTATGTTTGTTTGTTTGTTTGTATGTCGTTTTGCATAGAAATACAAAACTACGTAATTTTTTGCATTGGTTGAAGGAGTAGCCGACATAAGCACTTTTTCTCTGTTTGAAGGTATCGATGGGATACAAGACAAATCGAAAATCGAAATAAATGACTAGCAAAACATCGAATTGAGAGATATGTAAATAGTTTTTAACCGACTGACCGAATGGCCGAGTGGTTAGAGACCCTAACTGCGGAGCCGAGGGTCGCGAATTCGATTCCCGCCTGGTACAAATATTTGCGTGCATGAACATATTCTATTTGTTCCTTGTCTGGGTGTCAATTATTTATATTTTTATATATTATAAAGAATATTTAAGTATGTATATCAGTTGCCTAGTAACCCATAACACAAGCATAATAGTTGCTTACTTTAGGACTAGATCGCGCTGTGTGGGGAAGTCCCGTGTATTATTATTATTGTTATTAATTCATATACTGGGTGTTCAGCTGAACGTAGTCCAAACTTATAGAGTAGACTTATAGGAGCTTGCCGAACCAAACAAAAAACAGGCCACATAGTGAATTATAACCGAACAGTTACGTGATATTTTTATCTACATTTTGTGACGTCGACTCTCTAACCAGACATTATATAAATAATTAACAAAAAACAATATATTCGTTATGTCGTCAAACTTATTAACAGTTTGTTAATAAGTTGTTGTAGAATAAAGTCAGACATGGTTGAAGTACAACTCAAAAAAGGATAGACATAGTTATAAGGAAGCTACGTGTGTCTACGCGGCTTGAGGTTAATATAATGTATTTGCGTCTGATCCTGAAATTGTCTGTTTCAGTTAGAAGGATGAATGATTCCCGATAAATGGAGATACTGTAATAACAATTTTATAAATACAAATTGACTAGAAGCCCTCTTCTGCGTTTACCGTCTAACTACTCACATTATAGCTAGCCGGCGTATAGTGATGGGGAGTTTTAGTCCGAGTTTCAGTGCTAAAGGTCCCCGCTCAGCGCTATTCACCCTCGAGAAATCCCCGCACACCGGTTTCAAACCCCCAAAAATGCGAAATGTCACTTCGCTACTGTGAACTGACATTTATGACTCTATGAAATAAATTTACCCTATGGTAATAATAGATCGATGTCGACCAATTCAGTTTGTAAAGTTATTTTTAATTTTTTTTTTTTTTGATAGATTAAACTATTATTAGAAACTGATTTCAATATTTTTGCCTTGGGGCAAGTAATTGTTTTTTAATAGTTTTTCAAAATTTTCATAGTGGGTAGGCTGTATGGTTTTTTTTTTGCCAAAGTCAAGGATATAAAACACAATGTGACGTATGATCTGACGTTTGACTCATGGTTTCATATGTGAGGATGACAAACTACGCATATTATTGACGACAGCTTAGCCTAGTGGGTAGCGACCCTGCCTACGAAGCTGGATGTCCCGGGTTCGAATTCCAGGTCGGGTCAGTATTTATATGATGAATATTGATACTGGTACCGGGTCTTGGTTGTTATATGTACGTGTTGTCTTCGCTTGGAATCCAAAACACAAGCTAATGCTTAGTTTGGGGCCTAGACGTTGTTGTCATGTATACGTTATACTTACGATTATTACAAATTATTTTTAATAATACCTATTCAAATTACTCTGAGTAATAGAAGGAGAATTGCCTTTGCCATCCTTTGACAATGACATTTCTTTCCTTATTACGTGGATACTAATATCTTAACCACAAACTGTCATAATATAAATGTGAAGCATAGGTCAAACCAAGGTCAAACAGTAAAATTTATTTTTATAGAAATAATTATCATTCAGTTTTAAGACCGCTTAATAGCAAAATATGGTTACGTGAACAATTTATACTTCACATACTGAATTAAATGGATTCTGATTTGTATGCGGCACCTTCACGCTGACCGTCAGTACAATTGTTTTCTCAACGCCCACCACCAGTATCCAACGTATCATTTTTAGGGAGACACTTTTAACAAACTAGATTTGTCGTTAACAAATACAAATTTATTTATTTCGACGTCAATGTTACATAAAGAAAATAATGAAAAAAAAACAATATAAGACGAAATATCAAGACACAATATAACAGTTGTATCCACGTAAAAAACAGTCAAACAATACGTAACACTACAGGGAGCAAATTTAGTGGTTCCCACACTAGGTCGATGCCTGTACCGTGGGCAACCTGGGCATATACAGATTAGTAATTGGGTATGTATATGTGTGTAAAAACACACACACAATATGTGTGTGTGTTTTTCCACCACTACACGCAGGTGTGCCTGTGTGTAGTGGTGGAAAAAGGGGGGGGAGTGAAATTAGATCAACTGTTTAATTATGGACTCCGTCTGACAAGAGGTGTTTGGTGACCGACGAATTAGCCTGTTTCACACAGTACAGTTCTTTATATCGCAAACAGTAACGATTTTGTTTTAAATAAAGACGGACATGTACTCCAAAAAACGCTGGGCAAATCGAGTTTTAACAGATCGGTCAAACTTTAAAAACCTTCTTCGTTAACATAAATTGGTAGTGTTCAGAGGTCATGACTTTGCGATGCGTGTACAGTACAACTTTTAGGATGAATATTTGACGCACGCTCAGTACATGCGCTTCCTGATAAAAAGTATCAGTAGGGTAGCGAAAAGGTTTATTCTTCGTGACCTTCAAAACAACACGTTGTTACAACATATTTATTAACATATTTATTTTATTACATATTAAATAAAAACTTAATACGTAAGGAGTTTTAAAAATGAAATACCTAACTTATAAATTGCTAGAAGTTTATTAAGGATAAAATAAGACGTCTTATTTTACTCTATGGTTACATCATGTTTTCAAAAGCTCGAAACCTGTTCATGAGTGAGTACATTATAAACCAGTATATTAAACAAAACGTGTTTATGAACACATTATAAATATACTTGGCCTGTTCAGCGGCACGACACTATACTTGAGCTTTTTTTAAACCGAAGCCCGGTAATTTTGAACCTTTATTTATGCAGGAGCATACATTAAAAAAAAACGACAATTATCAACTCCTTCTTTTCCTTCAGAAAGTCTCAAAATAGCATTCGCAAAACTAGAGGTCAAAAGAAACCTTGGTGTTAAGTTTAAAAAAAAAATAACGGCGTTAGTCTGCGAACGTCCAAGCGTCGGTTGGACGGATGGACAAACTACCAATTATAAAATATCAGTCTGGTACAGTTCCAATCAAACTTTATGGCGGATGTGAACATAGGCACAAGCCGCGTCGCAGTAACCAGTTGCAGGTGTAGCGGGACGCAGTGGAGCGAGGGGTATATGACTGTACCTGCGCGAGCACGCTTATAGCGTTGTATTCCGATCCGCAATAAAGTTTGAGGCGATCTATACGTAATGTTTAGGTGTGCGTTACGTGCCAATCCATAGGATAGTTTCAAAGCGACTTACCATTTTATGACTCCTCATATTGTCTGTAGAAAACGATATCGATGTCGACGACCGTTTAGCCTAGTGGGTAGCGACCCTGCCTACGAAGCTGGAGGTCCCGGGTTCGAATCCCAGGTCGGGTTAGTATTTATATGATGAATATTGATACTGGTACCGTGTCTTGGTTGTTATACGTATGTGGTGTCTTCGCTTGGTACCCAAAAAACAAGCTAATGCTTAGTTTGGGGCCTAGACGTTATTGTGACGTATATGTTATAAAAAAAATTTACGTACAAAAAAATGGTGTGTCATACGAATCGTCATGTCATAACCCAGCACAAACGATCATACAAAGATCGCAGTGCACTTCTCCCACCAATCACCTTATATGCATGAAAGACAATTTATTAAAAGTATCTCCCTTTGCATAAATGTTGCGTTTTTCATAAACGGGTGGATAATCTACATGTCACTATAAAATTGTAAATACCTACTGTTAGATTATAATCTATCTCGCGAGATTGAAAATTGTCAAAAGAATGTGAACCCTTTAATGTATATATCTATGGTAAAAATTATTAATTTAAGATGAAACCAACCCGGACGCAGCCAGACGAAAGTTCAATTGAATATATTCACTCAAACGAAAATGAATTAACATTACGAGAGTAATACGAAACATTGCTTAAGAACACTTCCAGCATACGATATAAGAGATTTCAAATTCACTGTCACAGACTGGATTTATTACAAATCCACTTCTGCCACAGTATAGCTTAGAGTACAGTTAAGTTTGAATCGCCAGGTGCTCTCAATTCTAAGTAACACTTTTAAAAGTCTTCAGGTAGACTGTGATAACGTCAGTTAATTTAATTTTAACAGTTTTTTTAATATAAAATCACAAAATAAACATCAGACCAAATTTATTTAAAATATAATATTCCGCCTTTAGTAAACTTTAATAACACAAAGTCTTTATTGCAAATAGATGCCGTAAAAAATCCTAAAAACTGAGCACAGTTAGTTACATGGTTCCTGTAAAGGCATTGCAATACAGTATTTTATTTTTATTTAATGAAGTGAAACTTCTTATGGCACGAGGTGAGCCTAAAACGAAACGAAAATGCGTCACGCTAAATAATATAAGTGGGGGAGACATAAGGAACAATCGGCTTTCACACGAGAAGCCGGTTGTTCCCTACATCCCCACTACTAACTGCTGAGTGTGAGAAGTAAGGTCAGAGCGTCACTTAGTTTCGTGTCGCTGGCAGCCGCGTCATTGCACGGAGTGTCAATAGATGTGAAAACCGTGAAAACAATATTGATGTTGATAATTTTAGTAACGTTATGAAAATTCAAATTTTAATACTAAAAGTTCCAAGTTTTCACCTCCGTCGGCATTTCCTATAACTGCCAATCAGTTTTTTTTTATTTGGAAGATTTACAGCATTCAATGCAACATAAAATCATTAAATTATACATCTTATTATGCCAATTACAAATCTTCACATTTAGCACTCTTTGTTATGAAAAACGTAGCAGACGCATAGGCATATTTTAATATGGTATAAAAACATAAATATAGTAATTTTATAAGTAATTAAGATTGTGTTGTGTAAAAGCTTTTCTCATCTCCGCCACACTAGTGTTGAACAGACCAATGTCTTATTAACATAACTATTTTTGAATATCAATAAAAGTTTCGATGCGTTTTCTAGAAGTATGATTCTAAAACGCGTACGTAACCAAAGTAACACACATTGCTTTCTACAGCTATTAGTACAGAATTTATGAAATTTTCGTCTGTACACTAGCTGCCCTTTGGGGTCCGTTTTGGCTTTATAAAGTCTGTAATCCCTCTAAATTGTTTCTACATTTTACGTGCTACTTGAGAAGTAAACACACCCACTTATGGCACACGAGTACCTAAATAATTTTACATAGTGACTACACTTAATACTTCACGCGTTTTATTCACCATTATATTTCTGAGAAAAGCTTTTACACAACAGCACAGCTCCTTCTGGATTAGTTATTTAGTCGCGGCGAGGCCGCGTGCCGATTCGAAAGATTTATTTTATAAACTTTGGCCAGGGTCATTTGGACTTGAAATTCTCACATAACAGCTTCGAGACGTACTTACTCATTCATAGTTGGACTACTCATTTGTTATAAATTTACGTTTGAATTGATTTGATTTACGTATCTAGAGAAATATAATACAGCGTGTTTGGGCTCATTGGTATCATCTCAACGAGATCTTTCCGGACAAAGGACTCTGAGGGCTCGGGCGTGCAAACGTCTGCAATTTTTCGTACTTGGCTTTTGAGTTTTGTGGGTTCTAATTACTGAACAAAACGACGTATGATAAAAATTACGAATTTGTATTTCGTAGAAATATCAGTGTATTTATTAGGGCCATGGTTCGAATCCGGGCGTGTACCAATGAGTTTTTCTGACTTAAGTATATAACTATCACTGACTCCGCGCCTCGGAGAGCACGTTAAGCAGTCGGTCCCGGACGCTGTCAATAGATGGCGGTCGTTACAATCCCCAACCCGCAGTGGAGCAGCGTGATGGATTTGAGCTCTAAGTCCCCCCTCACCCTGGGGGAGGCCTAAGCCCCTGCAGTGGGGTAAAAATGGCCAAATGAATGTGTCGTTACCAAGGTATATGGATAAAGTGGAGATTTTCGAGAAACGATAACAGGAGTATTTATGAAAAGATGAGATTTATAGTGATCTTAACAATTACAGATGCATTCATACACAGTGCGTAGTTATTAAAATGTCTGGCCGAAATAGAGAGTTAAGACCAATAACTATAGTAATATTTCTAAGAATATTTCTTACGACATCTATTCATCGCAGTAGTATTGAATAGTGGTACTGTTTTTATTACTACACTGTGATGAACCTCTGTCCTTTGGAAACACAATTTGTCTACGTCTTCGTAGCAGGGAATAAATCTGAAGAAAAAAATCCGGAAAAGAGAACGGATGTCACGTTTTAATATTCGAGAAGTGTTAAGGAAAGTATACTGTAGGGTATAATAAGTATCGAAAACGGATAATGAAGTAATTTCTATCAAAATTTTTAATATCTGGAATATCGTCGCTGAAGTCGTTGCAGGTTTTCAAATGTATTTTATTAAAACAGTATATTATTAATAACATACATTTAATAATGAGGCATTAAAAATTGCTTTAAAAACAATACGTTAATGCCGCATTTTAATTTCACACGCATTTATATCGTTCAGTGTACTTCAGAAGATCTTTGTCTCTAAATATATAAACCCAAAAACATATCTTTAATAGACTCGTTATTCCGTACAAGAAAATTGTCGCAGTCGACGCGCGGTGGAAGTTCATAACACTATTCCGATATATACATTCACTTGGACGTGTACCGTACACAGGAGTAAAAGAAATGACTATATACTACATGTAGGGTTGCCAACCATACTGGTAAAATAGTATTATACTTGTTTTTACCTTTACTAAAAATAAAGTATCCAAAATACTGCTTTTGACAACTCACTCACAAACACTAGTGTCCAAAACCAAAGTCATCCAAACCACAGAGTAAGTTGTAACGTAATGCAGCCGTTGAGTTTCTGAACGTACCTGGACAGCAGAATGAATCTTTCAACGTCAATTTGATATTGTTCAATAATGATAGGTACACTAAATGCCGCAAACATAGTGACGTTCTGTGACTTGTGGTATGTATACTTTTATAAATAACTTCTTTTCGGGTCTTTGTTTTCTTTTTCATTACAATTATAATGTATTTTCATTTAAAAAGTTGGCAACCCTAGCTACATTGGTACCTACTCTATATTTTAGCTCGTATGGTGCTCCCCTGTGGGTCAAGTAAAGTGACTCAACCGAAACGCGACAATTTTACGACTTAGCGTCGTGTATTCATAGGTTTATATCGTTGCATGAAACATTATTGTACTTAGGCTTCAATGCCCAAGTAATATTAAACCACGCCCAGCCCGGATATT
Source organism: Luffia ferchaultella (assembly GCA_949709985.1). Lineage (NCBI taxonomy): Eukaryota > Metazoa > Arthropoda > Insecta > Lepidoptera > Psychidae > Luffia > Luffia ferchaultella. Next base: position 6,674,114 of record OX453267.1, read on the forward strand.
GGCCCACTTTTCATGGAAATCTAATTTGACAGCAAAATGATGATTTATCACTTATTAAATCTTTCGTACGCCGCCGGAATTTCGCGAAGATATTATGTAATTTATAATAATAGATACATATTAGGCTGTGTGTCTTCATTTTTCATTCTGCGAATTACGAGCGCTTTGCCCACTTTTTCCGCCACACTTCATGTATCATGATCACTGATGAGCTTTGGAACTTTTTAGATAGGTACCTACTGATTCTAAAAAAAACTAACTATTAATCAGTAAAATAGGCTATATTTTATTTTATGACGAGCGTTTACTGTTATTTTCCAATATTTAAAAAAAATTGCAATTTAAAAGTAAATTTCAACATAAATAATGAAATAGTGTATTTAAAAAAAATGTTATTTTTTAATAATAATTTATTTAATCATTTAATAATGTATTCGATAATATAATAAATTATATTTAATAAAACAAAATCATTTCTTTTTGTTCCAGTTCGGAAAATATGCGATATTTGATGCCATTACAAGAAAAATGTGTCTTTTTATTTACATTTGAGATTAGTTAAAATCGCCTTATTTTGTAATCAATAAAAACACATTTCAATCATAAAACAAGTAATACGTCACTTAAAGTAAAATCGTAAAAGAGTAAAAATTTATAATAATAATAACAACACCTGGTACATCCCATGCAGTGGCAGGAATAATTTGAAACATTATTTCGTTTTCCCCTACAAGATTTATTAGCCTTTTATGAGATTTTTTCGTACTACAGTTCGGCTGTAAAAAGTCGCCTCGACTCGCCACAGTCACGGTTACTAAGAAGAAAAAAAAGTTAAGTCATCGTCTTACCGTAAGATGCGATGCGATTTGTATTGTCGCGTTCGAAAGATAAACTTCCATGCTGATGTTAAGGGTGAAATAAAGGTGAGTGAAATCAATAGATTGGGAGATTGTTTTTTCACTTTTTAGTACATATGTTACTTTGAGCGAGATATTGAATACTACCAAATTTTTAAAAATTTATAAGCCCTATACAAAAAAAAAATAGATTCGATCAAAGATCAGGTGAGATATCCGCAATAAAATATTAAAAAAGATTTTCGGAAAACAATTTTTTAATGGACAGTAATTTGTTTTCCAGTATTTAATTGAATAAAACACGAATCAATAACATATTTTTTTTCAAACACTTTTAAATTAGCAATGTCAGTAGGTACAGTTACAGTAAATGTGTCATGATAGCCCGAGCCGCAGCGAACCTGTTTCAAATCTTTATGGCCATGTGGTCTTGGTTCGAATCCGTCCGGGCATGTACCAATAAGTTTTTTCTGACGTAAGTACATTAACTGTCACTGACTCCGTGCCTTGGAGAGCACGTAAAGCAGTCGGTCCCGGTCGCTATCAATAGATGGCGGTCGTTACAATCCGCTAAACCGAATTGGAGCAGCGTGTTGCATTTAAACTCCAAGCCTCCTCATCTTGAGATGAGGCCTGAGCCCCTGCAGTGGGGTATAAAAAGGGCTGAAGGAAGAAAGTGCTGATGAAAATTAGCAGCTTTCAAACAGGATCTGAAGATGACATTATATAATATTACTAAAAAAATGTATTTTGTTAGCACAGCATCTACAAACATCGTATATGAGTCGTCGATAAAGCACGCCTATTATTAGATTTACAAAGTGTTTCCAAACAATTCACGTGAGAATATATTACCTATATTAATCCTCCCATCTATTCGATGCTGCGTAATTATTCTTATTAGATTTTCTATACTTAGGCAATGCGTCTGGACGTTAGAATTATCGAATATTATGTAACGCTATTACAAAAAAAAATTGATGCTCATTTCTGTGTTTTCAATTTTACATTACCACGACTATAAAAAAATTCTTCCGTACACCATGTAGGCTGAACGTAGTCCAAACTTATAGTACGTGTAGAGCTTACCGAACTAAATAAAAAGTTTCAAGAGAGTAGATGACGCAAACTAACAGTTACCGAGAAAAATATGTTTGAAATTTGATTTTTTAATCACTTATCTTATTTTTTTTAACTCTTTTTTAGTTCAGTAAGCTCTCTACCCTCTATGAGTTTCAACTACAATTAGCCGTAACGTCATATAATCCATCCGAGAAAAGCCGCGGGCACAAGATAGTCTGATACTGAAAACAAAAATTGTGCAATAAAATGCCTACAAACATGTCTAAGTATATTATATGTAAACATTTTTCAAAAATATTCACGTATTGCAGCGCTCCGTGTGACGACTACCTTATTTAATGAAAAAAAAAAAAAAAACGTTACTCAGTCAAATTAACAAAAGGTTTATTTCATATTCGCCGACTCATTGAAATAGGTCGCCTTTAAAACCCGTTGTATAGGATTAAGGATTTCGACAAGAAGTAATTTATGTTTTCGGCGAATTAGTGAAGCTTTAGGTATTTTAAGGTGATTTTACATGGATTGTGTGCTTAATAGAATCTAATTCTGTCATGGCTGTTACGAGTAGTTTGCCGGAATGTGTTGGTTTTATTACAATAGGTACATACCAATAATGTTTTCGATTTTCTTTTTTTAGTTTATAGGTACGTGTCTTACTGTCACACTGTACAGTGTACAGTCTATACAGGTTGAAAATAAAAGACGGGAGTTGGAGGAAAAGTACCGCAAATATTGGTGATAGCAAATTTAACTAAAAGAAACATTAAAAGAGATCATTTTTTAATTTTTTTGTGTCTTCGGGATAGCCCGAGCGCAGCGAACCTGTTTCAAATTTATAAAGCTGTGAGGCCGTGTGGTTAGAATCCGGGCGTGTACTAATGAGTTTTTCTGACCTGAATACATAACTATCACTGACTCCATGCCTCGGAGAGCACGTTAAGCAGTCGGTTCCGGCTGCTGTCAATAGATGGCGGTCGTTACAATCCATCAACCCGCACTTGAGCAGTGTTGTAGATTTAAACTCCAATCCACCCTCACCCTTGAGGAGGCCTAAGCCCCTGCAGTGGGGTATAATGGGCTGATGGAATGGATAAATTCTCAATTCTCAATTCAACTCAATTCATATCGACTTGCAATAATTGTGTGTAAACATCTTATAAGTGGAACAGTACGAATCGTGAAAATTATGTGGATAATCTTACAGGTGACACAAAGAAAATTATAAAGTTTCAGAAATGCAATTAAGTCTTGTAAGGAAAAGGTTTCTGCCATAATTTTGCTTGTCAGTACGTCAAGACCTCTGACTTCTAAAAAGGTTAAAGTATCAAATTTCAATTTACCATTAGCACAGAAAGTTATGACGCGCACATAGTTCCGAAGTCGTTTCCAAAATTATTTAAATATTGCACCCCTGAACGTGTCCTACGAACTCGTGTTTAATGTATTTTTTATATAACGTTTACGTCATCATCATCAGCCCATTTTACCCCACTGCAGGGGCTTAGTCCTCCCCTAAAGTGAGAAGGGGGTTCGGAGCTTAAATCCACCACGCTACTCCACTGCGGGTTGGGGATTGTAACGACCGCCATCTATTGACAGCGTCCGGGACCGACTGCTTAACGTGCTCTCCGAGGCACGGAGTCAGTGATAGTTTAATGTACTTAAATCAGAAAAATTCATTGGTACACGCCCGAATTCGAACCATGGCCCTATGGCCTTATAAATTTGAGACAGGTTCGTTGCGCTCTGGGCTATCACGACACGTCAACGTATCAACGTTTACGTATTCACTTCATTTGTAGGTAATGTATATGTCGTGGTCATATCTTAGAATTGTTCGCTTTTGTATCGTGGCCAGATCATAAAATTGATCACTTCATGATGTGTTCGATTTTACAATGTTCATTTTCTGGGTGGCTCGTCGCTCCGCTCCGCTTCGCTCTGCTTCGTTCTTCGTATTAATGTGAACGAACTTACCCTAACCTAATCTATCAATTGAGAAATGGTGGACCATCAACCTATCTTGGCCGAATTCCGAATGGTTCCGAAAATGAACACACCATGAAATGGCCAATCTAAGATCTGACCACGAAATATATTTGATTGTTATTGAATAATTTTTTTAATTTATCAATTTTTTTTTAATTTTTTATTCGAAACTCTAGTATTTGCTTCATTATCATCCCCCGATAATGTAGCTGTAAGTAATGTGTCGTGATAGCCCAGAGCGCAACGAACCTGTCTCAAATTTATAAGGCCCCATAGGGCCATGGTTCGAATCCGGGCGTGTACCATTGAGTTTTTCTGACTTAAGTACACAATATCACTGACACCGTGCTTCGGAGGGCACGTTAAGCAGTCGGTCCCGGACGCTGTCAATAGATCGCGGTCGTTACAGTTCCCAACCCGCAGTGGAGCAGCGTGGTGGACTTAAGCTCCAAGCCCTCCTCCTCACCCTGGGGGAGGCCTAAGCCCCTGCAGTGGGGTAAAAATGGGCTGATGATGATGATGATGATGATGATGATCAACCCCCGATATTAATACATCAGTTTTTATAAATAAATTAAAGAACTGTTTTCAGATATTTCTTTTCGAAAATATAGGTTGAAATTTTATACGAATATTTTCTTATATATAAGGCACAACCATATTGGGCTAGGGACATTCCCGACTGATGGGTTTTATTGACATATTGACATTAATCTTACGAAGACAAATGTAGAAAAATAAGAAATGTTTTTTCTTTTAGTGCGTAGTAAACAATGTATCGACAAATAAACCACCCATATTGCTTGAAAGTAAATAAGACATACATAGTGTAATACATACAAAAATGCTTTTGTAATATTCGCACAACTAAGAAAAAACTATTTACAATCACTAGTTTGCCTGCGGTTAACTGCGCGTATGGTTTCACAAAAACGCTATCAGATAAACTGAAAAAAACAATTATGTTTTGTTTTAATAATAACATAACATATGTATATATCACAACAACGTCTAGGCCCCAAACTAAGCATTAGCTTGTGTTTTGGGTACCAAGCGAAGACAGCACATACATATAACAACCAAGACCCGTACCAGTATCGATATTCATCATATAAATACTGACCCGACCTGAAATTCGAACCCGGGACCTCCAGCTTCGCAAGCAGGGTCGCTACCCACTAGATTAAGCGGTCGTTAACAGCATCAGCAGCGACAGCAATGTCATGTTAACTAATTAAAAAGGATAAATTAAATTACAAGGCGATTTCTTACTAAATACATTTCTGAAAAATAAACTTTTTTAAATCTCAATCTAAAACAAAAATAAAGCAAACGGAGTCATCTATAAGAAGACAAATCTAGAATAAATAGCTGGGGTTGCCTTGAAAAATAATCTATGTAAAATTCTAGTAATCACTTCAAAAATTAACCCATCCGTTAATCCACCCATTACCGGGCCAAAGATGTGCTTAGGATTTAATCTATAATAGTTTATTGACCTTTCGTCTACTAGGGTCGCGTGGCGTCCTAAATTTAATACAGCTTCCAGGCAAAATTCAACAGAAATATAATATAATTTATCTTTTGCGTCCAATTCCACCGAATCATATACCCACTAGCGACCCGCCCTGGCTTCTCACGGTTAGCAGAGCCAAATGCTGTAATACATTATATGCCAAATTTTTTTTTCCGGCCATAGTGTCGTATGTACCGGCTTGTTGCGTCGAGTATGTGGAATAGATTTAAATGGATATAAATGTAGCAATATTATAGCAATATTTCCCAACCCGCAGTGGAGCAGCGTGGTGGATTTAATGTCCAACCCCCCTCCTCGCCCTGGGGGAGGCCTAAGCCCCTGCAGTGGGGTAAAAATGGGCGGCTGATAATGATGATACTTTACTAAAAAGTGAGTTAAGATTTTGCAAACTCTGCCCAGTTTTAACTGTAAGTATTTAACTCTAGGTAGGTACTGTGGATTCTGTATACAAATATGTAAATGCTCTGTCCCTTTTGTTTTCGGGACCATAAGCTTATTTCGCGAAACTTGTTAAAGTGTCTTCTAAAATCCACCAGTTTTAGACGAATAAGCTAAGACAGAGAAAAAGCACTGTTTACTGTTTCATAAGCATCTATATTTAAATATACAATAATAATAATTAGGACATTCCACACAGAGCCATCTAGTCCCAAACTAAGCAAAGCTTGTATTATGGGTACCAAACGATTGATATCTTAAATATTTATGATATATAAAAATGACGACCGCTTAGCCTAGTGGGCAGCGATCTTGCCTACGAAGCTGGAGGTCCCGGGTTCGAATCCCAGGTTGGGTCAGTATTTATATGATGAATATTAATACTGGCACCGGCTCTTGGTTGTTATATGTATGTGGTGTCTTCGCTTGGTACCAAAAATACAAGCTAATGCTTAGTTTCTAGACGTTGTTGTGTTTGTGTGTGTTATTAAAAAAAAAATACATATATTTTACACACAGACTTGAAACAAATAGACGTGTTCATGCACACAAATATTTATCCCGGACGGGAATCGAACCCGCGACCCTAGGCTCTAAAAACTCGGCCGATCTGTCAGACAAATGTAACGTTCCTTTTTAAGTGAAATACCTAACATAAAGATAACTTTCAAAAATACCACAACTAAGCCAAGAATCCCGTTTTGGTACAAAAACCGATAACACAAATCAAAGAATTATTCGACGCTATATTTATTATGGTCGAAGTTAAGACTGTCATAAATTCAAACTTTACGAGCGCTGGTAGGCGGCTAAATACTTTGCGTGGGCATTACAAAATGAATCACTTACTACAAATTTTAATTACTCCAAAATTATTGTAAACAAATAATCCTCGTAGAGAAGCGGTGGAGAGAGCGGTCGCTTTAATCATACATTAATAATGAGTGTTTTAATATTCGGTCAAGTGTGTTTAGTTAAGTATTAATGTAAGATTCTGTAGTAGTACATACATATGTGCAAAAAACCTATTCCAGCAGAAAAGGGCTATTCGAGCTATATATAAATTAAAATCTAGATAGTCTGAGCGCTCACTTTAGATAAAGTAACATTCTGATAGTTGCTTGTCAGCACATTTATGAAAATATAACTTATGTACATAAAAACTTAAATGCTCTAGGGCGGGTGATGGCCACAACTTAAATAGAAGACATAAGCATATGTTATCAATTCCCAGGTTCAAACTTTCAAAGGCTAATAATACTTTCTAAAGCTCACAGCAGGTTTGATTTTTTTTCGACTTCGTTAACAATAATCGTCATATTATTTCAAGTAATATACACAAAACATTAATAAATTCACGTAAACCTTTCTGTTGAATCACTCTGTCCATTGGTGTCAACAATATGTCAATCCGTCCGGTAGTTTTTGAGTTTATCGCGTTCAGACAGACAGACAGACGCGGCGGGAAACTTTATTTTATAATATGTATTTAGTGCTAACAATAATAATTTATTTCCAAACTAAAAACGCACAACTCAAACTAATACATGACATAGACACAACCGTTTTTAAAGCAAGATTCGGTGGCCGCTTGAATTTATATATCAACAAAACAAATTATTATTATATAATTATATGTATATAGTTATATACAAGAAAGTCTTTATGAGATCCGGCAGCCGAGTTAATACTGTCGCGAGACACAACATTGTAGTGATTGTAGTTTTGCATCCGACATTGACGTGATTCCTGACATTTCCTAATTTAATTTCTTATATGTATAGGTGTAGAGTACATAAAAATGTTAAAGTGAAAAATAAAATAAAATACTTTTTAATACTGAAACAGGCAACGGAAATAAAATGTGAAGACATGAAGACAAATAAGTGTCGCGGAATCAACGAAACGGCTTTTAGCTCTTGTGAAATTATTAACAAAATAATAAAAATGGAATCTAAAGTATTTTTAAGGGTTCTGAACCTCAATAGGAAAAAAAGGAACCCTTATAGGATCACTTTCTGTGTGTCAAGACCCTTTTTCTCAGGAACGCGTGGAGGTATCAAGCTGAAATAACAAATTTTTCATATCATTTCATTCATATCAAATACTCAGATCTACTGTGCCTTGGAGCTATGAAAAAATCAAACTTCTAAGCTAACGCAATCAAAAGATACAGTCGTTTAAGCTGCAAATTTTCTATACTCGCAACAGAATCAAAACCTACAGGGTTACTTCCCGTAAACTCAGAATCTTGAAACTTGGTACGAAGCTTACAGCACAGATAAAGGAAAAAGTGCGAAAAGCATAAATTTTTAGTTACATCATATAATAAAAATATTTTAATAATTTTAAACTTACTACCCCTTTCCTCATGAACGCGAGGAGGTATTAAATTGAAATTCATATCAAATAATCAGGTCTATAATATCTTTAAGCTGTAACAAAATCAAATTAACTTTTACTTTCATACCTACAGGTTTGTACGGAACCCTCAGTGCGTGAGTTCGACTCGCACTTGGCCGTTTTTTTAAACTACATAAAATTATCTGTGTTATTCCATATTTAGAATTATTTTGACCCGTTAAGTTTCTGAGAATAATAAATAGGTAGAACTGATTTATTTTTTAATTTGAATCTTGTATAACATTCATTATGAAACATAAGCATTCAAATTCAAAAAGTATTTATTCAATATAAGATGTTTACACAAATTTATTGAAAGTCAAAATAAATTTATTAAGTACCAGTTCAAAAACTAGAAGAAGAAGAACCAGCAAGAAACTCCTCCCTGTTTATTTTATTCAAATTTGTGTTTTTCTTAATTAATTTTTTTTAAATTTAAAATGCTTACAACTATTACAATGACGTCCATGCGCACTAAAAGAAATAGTTATAACTTTGAATAACTTTGAAATTAATCTTGTCTGTAATTTCAAATGACAGGCGAGGTCAAATACGTGACTACAATTCATTTGACTGAATCCAATTATCTATTTTAACAATTTTTAAATAGTTAAACCATATAACAGTTTATTAAAGTAGCTGTATGTATGTAAGTACGTATAATAATAATAATAATAATAATTACGTATAAATTAAAACAACGTCTAGGCCCCAAACTAAGCATTAGCTTGTGTTTTTGGTACCAAGCGAGGACAACACATATAAGATCCGGTACCGGTATAACTTGTATATTACTGAATGTTTGAGTAAATTTAACCAACTTTGTTTACACATATAGTATTGAGTAATTACAGGCAGAATACATATCTGTGACGATCTTGTAATCATTTTAATAACTTCTCCAAAACAGTCGATATTGATATATTTGACAAGTCGGATAGGACGCGGCGCGCATTATCACCGGGTTTTTTCGATTAATTTTTTTTTGCTACTTATGTATACATGTGTAATTTCCTTATCAGTTTAACTATAATTTTAGAAACTAACTGAACGTGAAAGTTTTAAGCATTTGTTCTCTCCATCCACAGATCAGTCAACCTATAGACCACGCTTTAATAAACGTCAGTACGAAAACGATATCGCCAAAAAGTGGCGGGTTGCGGGGAGAGGTCGGCTAGTTTTCATTGGCTCGTTCAAAATTGACAATTTAATGGCTTCCGACGTGCTTCCAATTGACGGCTCACTAGTGACGTAGTTATGTAGTGTCACTACATAGCCTTGGCGAATGCTACTCCCTGTCAAAGCGTGGTCTATAAGGTTGACTTGTCTGTGTCTCCATCGATCTACTAGTTTCATTCCATTTGTTGGATCGTTGAACTGAGATGACCGGGACTGCACGCTAACTAATTTTGGAAAGATCACTTGTTTGTTTCGATCTATATAATATTAATACTGTTTGGCCCCTTCTTTTGATTGGTTTCGGTGCCTTAAAACGACCACGCCTAGGTGTGAAAGTTCGGTGTGAACAAAGACATATTCTCGTGTACCATTGTTGGTTATATTCTGATGACGCTGGTGAAATGGACAGCCGCGGCATACCCAGGATCTGGCTTAGCCTTGAGCTGGCCTGAGTGGATGCGAGAAGTCTACATGCAAGGAATATGACTGAAGTAAGTTGCCCGAAGGCTATTACTGTAACTCGACAAATCTATTTGGATCCCCCTTTCCCAGCACGCTTTCCACTGCGCTGGCTCTGTACTTACTCATCATTTTTGGTTTTTTTTAATTAGAGGATCTTTGGCTATTTGTCTTTTATTTGATGGACTATGAAGGCGCCAAGAGGGCCGCACAAGCAATAACAACATAGCACACTAATACAAAAAAGCTCATAAATTTTTATATATCCTATGAATAAAGTCGCATGTAAAAAAACCACACTGGCTAAAAAGGAAAACATAGGACACAGAAAATTAATTTATTATTAGTAAACTCATTGTATATTTGCTAAGATCGAAATAAAGCTAAAAACAATAGTTCAATAAATATATTTATAATTTCAAATTCGTAAGTAGGTTTATTTAAGTAGGTAGGTTTATATTATATTATGTTGGTCAATTTCATCGTATAAACATTTTACTGTTGAATAAGAGCTAACCTACTTTATAGGAATCGCTACCTAAGAAACAGGCATTCTTAGGTAGCGTTATATTCTGCTTACTATAGGTATAATATATATACATACCCTAACCCTCATTGTTTAAGTTTAATATAAAATAAGCAAAATTTTAACGCAAAAATAAATTTATCTTGTCTTATTTATAAGTCTAGTACATGAGAATTTGCTGTTGATCTTCCTACAAAATAAATAAATATAATAATGTACCTATACTACCTATCTGTCTACGAACATTGTCGTGTATATGAAATACATCAGTACTAAAAAAGATATTGTATCTAAAATCACCATAATAAAAATTCAGTAAAATTAGAAAGTAAGGTTAAAAAAGAAATTATTCAATATTTTTCCAACTCCTATAAGAGTGACTTAAAAGTTACAAGAATTAACTAAAAAAAAAAACTAAATTAACGTAGTAAGTAGGAATACAAATATAGCCATAAGAATAAATAAAAGTTTTTCCAAAAGTATGGACAAAAAAAAATAATATCAATGCGTCTTATCTTAATAAGTTAAAAGTACAATAACTCATTCTAGATCGAAATGTTTCATAGAAAGAAACCTTTTCCGAGTTTACTCTAGATAATAATAGAATTCTAGCCCACTGTGCAAAAATTTTTACGTACACGTGATTTCTGTATTTATTCAGAAAACACAAAAAGAATCTCATGCATAAAGTAATACGTCAAGTAAGTGGGAGTGTTCTCCACAGTTTTTCCGCTATTTCCCTTACACGGCCGCCCCGCCATAACGGCGTATGTACGTACATTTTCATGCAAATGTCGCCGCTGCTCACGTGTAGATACTGCTTGTGAGCTAGAGATGTGTCGGCGGGACGTCGATGTTGCAAAATAGAAATTAACTAGATACACATTATTATTACATTAATACATTATTTAAAAAAAATAGTGATCGGCATAATGTTAATACAAGAAACAAAGATAAACTTGCTAATCGTGTCAGCCGCCTCAATAAAATCACGAAATCTTTTAAAGGGCAATGTATACGCTTTTACAATAAGATCCCAGCTGACATTCAAGATCTATTCCTTAATAAGTTTAAAACTACACTAAAACGAAAGCTTTATGAAAAAGCTTATTATAAAGTATCAGACTACTTAGATGATAAAAATCCATGGGTGTAAGCCGCTCACCTATCAGTTTATTTCAATAATATTATTCTTTAAGCACTTATTGTTAAATTTTTTTTTAATAATTTTGTTAAAAAGAGCGTCCCTCAGTTTCTTGCGCATTCTTCTGAGAGGAACCAGCATTTTTGAATGCGCCTTTGTGGTCACGTTCTTCCACAAAGTAATAAAATTCACTCTTATGACGTATTTCAAGATTATGTTACATAACTACGAAATAAAGATATTTTGATTTGATTTGATATTCCACAGAAAAACACACTTTTTAATGGCGGATCTCTCGTACCTGATATGTTATGCAATTGATTTTGAAATACAAATTGAACCTGAAACATCCTTGGAACAACAACACAGCGCTATCTAATCCCGAAGTAACACCATAATGACACAGTTTTCCGACCAATGTATCATGCTGGACACAATCTAAAGCTTTGAAAAGATCACAGAAGATACTCATAGCATCTCCCGAGCTCTCCCAGGCCTCAAAGATGTGCTGAATCAGTTCAACACCAGCATCAATTGTTGAACGGCCCCGGGTGAAACCAGATGTTTGCGGTGCATTAAATTACTGAAATTAAATTTTGAAATTTTTAGTTACTAAATTCAATTAGTAAGTCGTATGACATACAGGCCCATATTGAATTTTATCAAAACATTTTAAACATACTCGTAACAATTTCGTTTGTCATCTTACAATTCAATATCTCATTTAACTTCCCGTTTATCTCCGTCAGTACAATTGGAATTCCCGGTAATATTATTTATATTCCCTTGAGTAGGTAACTTGTTTTCCGTAAAACGTATTGTTTACAAAAGTCAAAAATTAGGAGTGGAGGAAGGTAATAATATTTAATTAAATCAATTAATTTATTTATCTATTCGGAGGACCAACAGCCATAACAAATAATGGTAACTTTCTAAAATTATATATAAAAGGAAATAAATTGAAAGTTTTATAAAATAAGACAATAAGCACTTTTCGAAATAAAATTCTTATGAAATAGCTATTATTGTTTTCCTTAATTATTTAATATTTTGTAGACTTTTTTAATATAGAGATATATACATACAATCGAAAATTTTAATATAAACGTAGTTTTGGAACACGGTTTGGAAACAGCTCTTGTTGCATGTGTTGTATGAACAACGCAAGTTCACCATTAATCAACAAATTTAAATTTGTTTACTCCAGCGCTACGCAACAGACGACGAGTCACACAACGGATAAATTTATTTCCATTTATTAAAACGGTGCGTTTGGTGCGTTTTGGTCCACGTGGACTGGTCGATACAGTTCACGGTTGGCGGTTGTATAATTTGATTGGTCAATATAACGTATACATCACAATAACGTCTAGGACCCACACTAAGCATTAGTTTGTGTTGTGGGTACCAAGCGCAGACACCACATACATATAACAACCAAGACCCGGTACCAGTCATATTCATCATATAAATACTGATCCGAACTGGGATTCGAACCCGGGAGTCCCAGATTCTTAGGCAGGGTCGCTATCCACTTGGCCGACTTGGCGGACTTGGCCAAGCTAACATTGTCAAACAAATGTGTGAATCGTGTATGTATTGTATGCAAAATGTCAAATTAGTTATTTTAAATATCAAAATTCATACATTTTATCCGAGCGTTGCGCTGCACTTTTATCGTTAACTAGATTATCGCGGGCCCAGAAGCTTATTTTTTATAATCGACTTTTGGCATCGATAAATACTGTTCACATCTCTATGATAACGGGTAACGCATTAGAGACTAGGCGTGGTGTTACAGTCACCAAAACAACACTCATAAAAAGAAAGGGTTCTATGCTACACAGTTTTTTGCCGAAACTCTCTTTTAAGTACAGTTAGCAAAAACAACAATGAACATTATGTAATTTTCTTTTCTCGAGTGTAGCTTGGTTGTTAACTAAATTCTTATTAGGTTGTAATTTCAATTTTAATTGGATATCTCAACGTTAAGGATAATGGAAGTTCATCTGGTCAACAAAAATATTTGTTGTTAGCAGGTAATTTATTTTAAACGAGTCTTTGAAGTCTCTGAAACTAAATTTATCTAAACTGTCGATGTTTCGGGGAAGCGATTAATTGTTTCTCCAAAAGTGTAAGCGGAATGGGTATTGACCATAAACGAAATAAGCTAATTAATTGTTTTTATCAAAAAAAAAAAACAGGATACTTTAGTATTATTTTTAAATGATAATCGATCGATATTTCCAAGGTATAATCGATTATTAAATTATAGCTGAGACGTCACGACTACTAATTAGGTATAGTTAAATGTACTTGTTTGTATTTCACCTGCTTGTTTCAGTAACGTCACGTGAAAGTTTCACGTTTTTTTTTTAATGTCTGCTATTAGGCCTTCAAAGAAATAATAAATATTTATATATTACATTTTAGGTCGAGTTGCAAAATTTTGAACGATGACCCATTAGGGTACAGTTTCTCTACTATATTTTAGCATTCTGACTGACTGACCGAATGGCCGAGGGTTAGAGACCCTAACTGCGGAGCTAAAGGTCGCGGATTCGATCCCGCCCGGGACAAACGTTTTTGTGGATGAACATGTCTATTTGTTCCGTGTCTGGATGTAAAATATTTACATATGTATATATTATAAAGAATATTTAAGTATGTATTACAGTTGTCTAGTAACCCATAACACAAGCATAACACTTGCTTACTTCGGGACTAGATGGCGGTGTGTAGGATGTCCTATGTTTTATTATTATACTGTTTTTGCTAAAATGTGTATCGTGTGTCGCAGAAATCAACGTCAAGCCGGAAACGAGTGATAAGGAAAGTAGTGATAGTTATCAGAAAAAATTTCAAAAAAAATATTAGTCATGCCCTTTTAAAGTTATAGACACTAAAACCAATCGAGAAAACTGACACTGTGCTGACTTTTCAAGTATGACTGCAAATTACTTTTCTTCGATTTTATTTTTGCGATGTACCTAACCCTGAATAACCCTTCCGTAAATCACAGTCTAAAATTAAAACATAACTGCCTCAAATCGTCATAGAGTGTCAGTTTTCTAGGTTTTTTTTGGTGCATATAATAAAAAGCGACTAAGATTTTTGAAATATTTTCCTGATAACCGTTACTATTTTCTTTATCATCCGTTTCCGGTTAGACGTCGATTTCTGGAACAGCCTAAATGTTTGTATAAATGTATTATTGACACAATTTACTAATTCTTAATTCTGGTTAGGATTTCGGTTAAATGGTGAATTTACTAATTCTTAGTTCTGGTTAGGATTTCGGTTAAATGGTGTTGTTAAATTCTAACTGCGGAGCTGAGGGTCGCGGGTTCGATTCCCGCCCGGGACAAATATTTGTGTGCATGAACATGTCTATATGTTCCGTGTCTGGGTGTAAAAGTATCTATATATGTATGTATGATTAAAAAAAAGAATATTTAAATATGTATATCAGTTGTCTAGTACCCCATAATACAAGCATAATACTTGCTTACTTTGGGACTAGATGGTGCTGTGTGGTATGTCTCGGACATTAATATTATTATTATTTGAAAAAAATAACTGGGAGACACGAGAAATATGCAATAAAACGTAAAAAACCAATTATTGAAATTTTCATCTGATTGTTTGTCGGTTTGCTCGTTTTCACACGCAACACGTAACAGCCACTCGTTGGATTCAAAGTCTAATTACTGTAAAATATGAAACTTTAATCTGAGTGGCATTTAGTGTTTATTTCATCCAAATCGACCTATAGACTCAAGAAATATTTAATTTTTAATTTTTACGAGGCGATGTGTCGCTGGACTACATGCGAAGGGAAGGCGGATAAACTTCTACGCCCGGGCGCGCGGGGTATGTGGGAGTCGCACCCACTAACAACCGCCCGAAGCATAATAGGGACACGTGTCGTTAGCCCGAAAGCTCCAACGACTTCATCGAAGCGGCCAGGAGGCACACTAGGGTGTCACCGGCACGAAGATGTCGAGAAACTAAAGGTTACTCGATGCGAAATTAATGCGGGGACAGAGTCACTTTGCGTTTTATAACCGGCTGAGATAGATTTAAATCCACGCGGACGAAGTTACAGGTACAGCTAGTATCCTAATATGTACAAAAGGCACTCATAGCAATTAACGAATTTTCCTATTTTTTTGTAACTGATAGTTACTGTTTCGGACCACCTGACGCGACATTTGGGTTCCACAGAAAACCAGTGCTGCAGGACCCATTTCTGCAGCTTATGCTGAGTGGAGTACAATTTTGGCTATGCTGCGTTTTTATACATGTTTATACAATAAGAATTTCTCTTCTTCTTGTATTAGATACTGTTATGTTAGTTTATAGTTTGATATATTATTTAAAATTTTTACAGCCAAATAAATGATTTCTTTCTTTCAAACTTCTAAAGGTTTTACACACTGTTCTTTTGTTCGCTAATCGAAACGTCACTTTGTCGAACTTTCGTTATTGATTGCGTAAGATATATAAATTCAGCGGAAAATTTATAAAAAAGTAAAAAGTAACTTTTTCGATCTCCAAATGTAATTAAGAAGAAAAATTTAGGTAATGAGATTTTATGTAGAAAATATCTATCTTTTTATGAAAAAAAATATTTAAATTTGAAAATATAAATACGTTAGTCATAAGGTTTGCCGATTATATTACTGTGATTGTAACGGGGATTTTTTTCTGTGAACCATTATTCTTCCAAAAACAAACTTTTTAAACTATAGTTGAAAAACGGCAGCCACACGCAAACAGAAAACTTGTCATCTACCTTAGAAAATAAGTGAATTGTCAATTTGTTTCCCACAAAACCATGATCAATGATAAAAAGTACTTGCTGGTAGAATGCCACAGTAAAAGAAAAATAAAAAATAATTACCACGACTTCTTAGCCTAGTGGGTAGGGACCCTGCCTACGAAGCTGGAGGTCCCGAGTTTGAATCCCAGATCGGGTCAGTATTTATATGATGAATATTGGTACTGGTACCGGGTCTTGGTTGTTAAATGTATGTGGTGTCTTCGCTTGGTACCCAAAACACAAGCTAATGCTTAGTTTGGGGCCTAGACGTTGTTGTGATGTATGCGTTATTATTATTATTATTAATTCGATTTTCAGTTGTTTTGCCGAGTGTTGATTATTCACGCATACATATATTAATATAAAATGAATTTATCAGATTCAGATGTGGATTTAAAATTTTTTTTTTATTACTTTCCTCATATTCGCAATGAAAAGCAGAATGTTTACCTCGGGTGAAAGACCTATTTAGGCATTCGAACTAATTAGCGCCCTCACTACGCTCGAGCGCCAAACCATCTCGTGCCTAAATAGGTCCGTTTCACTCCTTGTGTAACAATCTACTATTATTGAGTTAGATTGCCATACATGTAAAGTGCACATTAACTTGTGTATTAAAGTCTTGATCGTTTAAGAGCGTTTATATGGGTGTTTTACTTAAGTACCAAGTACTAAATGTAACTTTTTTAAAGTGGTTGACCGACTTAAAAAATAGCTTAAAAGACGGTTGCTGACTTCTTTTGATTTAAATTGTTGTGCTAATTATCGCGCACAGGCGTCTGCCCACTGTACAAGGACAATTATAACCATAGCGTTTTTTTTTTATTTAAAAGCTTTTAAAAATATATAAAAACATATTTATTTATGCTTGTTAGTCGATACATGATTACCTGTTCTTGATCCTAGATGAAAAGAAAACTTTTGTATTACATTAACATACAGCCGTTATATTTCTTTCCCGAAAACTTTCATTGATTAAATCATGTTACGTTTTTAGTTCCACTATCTATAACGAAGTGATTTTTTTAATCACTAGCTAATTTTTTTCTAGGCTTTAGGTGGAATCTTAAGTCTCCATTTTTAAAATAAAAAGTTTGTAAATTTTTTTTCACATAAAAAATATTTTTTACGAAAGAATTATCGATGCAGCGCGGTTACTAAGTTAAAAATATCAATAAGAAAGGTGCTATTGCGGGTGTAGGTAAGAAAAGTATTCCGCCGGCGGCCGCTGATCGACGCAATTATCAGTTACCCGCGCATCTCGACGACGGTAATTCGACTTTGTCGCCCTATATGTCAATATTTTTGTACCGACACTTAAAGAAAAAACTCGAGTTTATTTATTTTCACTTAAGATCATAATAATAAAATTTGGATGGCCAAAAAAAATTCATGTCAATCTTTTTGAATTTTAATTGTTTTTTTTTTCAATCTCATGAAATCTTTAACCACGACAAACAGTCCACTGTGCACTAACTCTTTGTCCCTTCAATTATATTTGTTCAAAAACTAACTTTGTGTTGTTTCTTAGTCACGTTACGTGAACAATACAAACAAACAAACGAACAAAAATACCTTCAGATTTATAAGTTGAGTCAGTGGTAATAAAATTTTCAGTTCTCGAACGAGTTAATGTTGCCAACCAGTTTGGGAACGGGAAAAAAGAAAGGAAAAATAAAAAATTGAGTTACCAAACGGAAGGTGGCTTCCACGAGTAATTATAAATAATATCTCGGAAAAACGTCACAGTATTTTCATTTAATTATATAAGGTTTTAAAAATATAACACATACAAAAGAGAAATAATTTTACGTCGCATTCGGGGTTCAGTAACGCAAAGTGACTAAGTTTTGATATAACTTGTTATATTTTATTATATCACATCAAAACTTTGTCACATTATGTTACAAGTTCGTAATTTGTAACTTGCGGAATTTTCATTTTGAATGCATTTCACGACGTATACCTACTTACATCGACAACATTTCTGGAAACTGGATAAGGTACTCGTTTTAATTTTTAATAAAAAAAAAAACTAAACCCTTGAAGGATTATATTGTTATTGGTCTGTAATAATAATAATGTCTGGGACATCCCACACAGCGCCATCTAGTCCCAAAGTAAGCAAGTATTATACTTGTATTATGAGTACTAGAAAACTGATATGCATACATAGATATTCTTTAATATAGGTACATATATGGATACTATGACACCCAGACACAGAACAAATATACATTTTCATGCATAGAAATATTTGTCCCGGGTGGGAATACGACCCGCGACCCTTGCTCCGCAGTTAGGGTCTTTAACCACTCAGCCAATTGGTATGTCTGTCAAGAGCCTAGCGTTTGCTCAAGAACGGTTTGAAGTATCAAATTAAAATTAATCTATACTAATATTATAAAGCTGAAGAGTTTGTTTGTTTGTTTGTTTGTTTGAACGCGCAAATCTCAGGAACTACTGGTTCGAATTAAAAAATTCTTTTTGTGTTGGATAGTTTATTTATTGAGAAAGGCTATAGGCTATATGTATAAAATAATACTATCTGTCTGTCTGTCCATTTGAGCAAATCTCCAAAACGGCTAAATTGATTTTGATGAAACTTCACAGATATGGAAAGGAAGTGATCAAAAGTGACATACACTACTTTTTGTATGTCTGTATGTACGTCCATCTGTCTATTCGAGCTAATCTCCAAAGCGGTTAAACCGACTTTAATGAAATTTCACGGGTATGAAAAGGAGGTGGTCAAAAGTGACATACGCTACTTTTTGTCCGTCTGTTTGTCTGTACGTCTATGTGTCTATTCAAGCTAATCTTCAAAACGGCTCAACAGATTTTAATGAAACTTTGCAGACGTGAAAGAAGGTTGTCAAGAGTGACATCAGCTACTTTTTGTGTCTGTCTGTCGTTTGTCTTCACTGATCTATCAACGTAGATAAAGCCGAAACTAATAAGTCTAGGAAGCCGAAATTTGGAACAGTGGTTTATTTTATAACGTAGGTATCAATTTTTTATGAAAGGAATATTTGGAAATTTCAAATTTAAGGAGGGAGGGACGGAAGGGCTTTGTATGAGTCTTTGTTCTTTAAAGTTAGAAACATAAAAATTTTGACATAAATAAATAATGATGTCTTTCAGGGTTTTTGAATTTCCACATTTTAAGGGTGGGAAACGGTAGGTGAAAAGTATGGGAGTATCGGTTTTCCTAAAGCAATGGGGAGAATGAAGATTGAAAGTTTGAATGGGTGTACCCAATATTAGTTTCAGCAAAAAGTATGTATAAACCATTTCGAATGTTAATACTACCTAAAACAGGAATGTGTAGTCTACGCAAGCGAAGCTGCGGGCGGTCGCTAGTACTAAATAACAAGAACTTCACTTCACTTTAGTTCATCAGCCCATTTTTACCCCACTGCAGGGGCTTAGGCCTCCCCTAGGGTGAGGGGGGCTTGGAGCTTAAATCCACCACGCTGCTCCACTGCGGGTTGGTATTCTTCACTCCACTCCACTCCACAAATAACGACCGCCATCTATTGACAGTGTCCGAGACCGACTGCTTAACGTGCTCTCCGAGGCACGGTGTCAGTGATGTTTTGTACTTAAGTCAGAAAAACTCATTGCTACACGCCCGGATTCGAACCATGGCCCTATGGGGCCTTATAAATTTTAGACAGGTTCGTTTCGCTTAGTCACGACACGACACGAAATAGAAAGAACTACTAGTTTTTAACCCTGTAACAAATTTATGTCTGCACTCAAAGGGGTAAAGGGTAAGTAGGCGCAACATATGTACTTTTACGGTTTACATTTTGAATGGTTTGACGTTGCTTTCGTAGGTATGAGAGCGGAATGAGAGCTCTAGCCGCCTCAAGTTCACCTCGGTTGCCCGCCCGTGACGCTTGTGAAACCTCACATTTATTTTTCCATTCGTACGTATTTTCAACCGACGAAAAAAAAGCGGAGGAAGTTCTCAAGTCGACGCGTATATTTTTTTTATGTATGACCACACATAACTTTTTCCAGAGTAGTCCGATTTGGATAATTCTTTTTTTATTAGAAAGGGTATACCCCGATATTGGTCCAATATAAATCTTAAAAAAAAAATCCAACCCTAAGGGTAGGAAAACAGGGATGAATGATTGTTTACACACTGATTGTATTTTTCTGTTTCACTGTTTTAATAAGTATATGTATATAACGGTATGTACATTTTATTATTTATACTAATATTATAAAAAGAAAAGATTTGATTTCTTTTTGTTACGAATTAATTGAAAAACTACTAAATTGATTTTAAAAATTCTTTCACCTATAGAAAACTAAGTTATCAGCGAGCAACATGGACTAAACTTTTTTTTCAAACTAGCTTTATGTACTCATTTATTTATTTACTAGTCCTGCAGGACTACACAGTTGTACCGGGACCGCTATAATTTTTGCATAGATATCGTCCTTAGGCTGCGATGTAGGTTACTTTTTATCCCGGAAAAGGGGGTACCGTTACAACTCTGTAGTCAATACGAACGAAGCCGCAGGCGGAAAGCTAGTGAATTATAATTCAAATACTTGTTTTCGTATATCAATACAAGTCCATTAAATTTCAGTGTGTTAGGAATTGTTTTCATTAAATATTTCTTGTGTGGTGTGCGTAGGCAGGAACGGTTTTTCGGGGCACATGTTTTCTATTATAATGTTGTTCATGAGATTCCCTAGAAATAAAGAAAATGATTTTTTTTATATTTTTATTTTTTTATTTATTTATTTCAATACAAAATTTTTGTTACATTATTTAACACATGCAGATTCTATGTCTACGGATAGGTAAGATCTAATTACTCTATGAGATCCGGTAAGCGCTCGCATTGAACCAATATTGTGTTGCAGTAGCAGCCCAAAAAGACCAAGGCCTGTGTCAGGGCTAACCACTTACCCAAACATAAATTGAACATAAGTGAGCGTTCGGTACAGCAATCATTAAATTCGCGTTTGAAATGCTTGAAACAATCATATATCCTTATACACCTTATACATGATTTAAATTTTATTTTAAGGTAAATAAAATATCTACGAAAGAGTTTTTTTTTTAAATATATCATATAAGAGAAAGAATTTATAAAAAAAAATCATTATTAACAAAGTTATAAATGTTTAAAATGTCCTGTTAGACAGAGACGGCAATACCCCACGACATACCTATGTGTGACGTCAGGCCATTTAAAATAATGGTAAATATCGTTTTGCAAGAAAGACACAACTTTTAAAATTTTAATAGATTATAATTTGCATATTCTTCAACCGAATATAATTTTGTTAATAAATTTTGTTAATATATAAAGTTTATTTTTATATTTTCTTAAGGAATATAATATATTTAAATATTATTAAATTCGAAATAAAAAAATCTACCAAATTCTTTAATTAGAAAAAACGAAACTCATTAAATGACCTGTAAGTCAAATATTTTATGTTTTGCCAAAAAAATTCTATAATATACCATACCAGAAGATTTTCCTTTTTCAATTATAATACCTGGGACATTCCGCACAGTGCCATCTAGTCCCAAAGTACAACTAACTAGAAACGCCGTCTAGTCCCAAAGTAAGCAAGTATAATGCTTGTATTATGGGGTACTAGACAACTGGTATACATACTTAAATATTCTTTTTTATTATAATATATATATGTATAGATAATTTTTGCACCCATACACGGAACAATTAGACATGTTCATGCACACAAATATTTGTCCCGGGCGGGAATCGAACCCGCGTCCCTTGGTTCCACAGTTAGAGTCTCTACCCACTCGGCCAATCGGTCAGTTAAAGAAAAAACTCAGATTCTTCAATAAAAATAACAAACAGCGAACTAGCACAAAGACCACACCAGTACTTCGCCTTTTGCATCTAGTCGCATTTCGACGTACCTATGTACAGTGAGTGGACACGTATTAAATTTAATCGTGGTGTCCTGATAGCCGAGTGGTGGCGAACCCGGTTCTCGTTTAAAAAGCCGTGGTTCAAATTCCAGGGCATATACCAATGAGTTTTTTTTAAACATATGTACATAAGTATCACTGAATCTGCTTCGGAGAGCACGTTAAGCTGTCGGTCCCGGTTGCTATCGATGCGTAGTAGATTAAGCTCCAAGCTTATTTTCGAAATTTGTCTAATTTCATCCTCCTGCGATGCAAAACCGAAAATCCACATTAGTACAATTTAAGTTGTTACATGATGTACCACAGTACCAGTTATATACCACAGATTTTGCTACGGAGAGCACGTTAAGCTGTCGGTCCCGGTTGCTATCGATGCGTAGTGGATTAAGCTCCAAGCTTATTTTCGAAATTTGTCTAATTTCATCCTCCTGCGATGCAAAACTGAAAATCCACATTAGTACAATTTAAGTTGTTACATGATGTACCACAGTACCAGTTATATACCACAGATTTTGCTACGGAGAGCACGTTAAGCTGTCGGTCCCGGTTGCTATCGATGCGTAGTAGATTAAGCTCCAAGCTTATTTTCGAAATTTGTCTAATTTCATCCTCCTGCGATGCAAAACTGAAAATCCACATTAGTACAATTTAAGTTGTTACATGATGTACCACAGTACCAGTTATATACCACAGATTTTGCTACGGAGAGCACGTTAAGCTGTCGGTCCCGGTTGCTATCGATGCGTAGTAGATTAAGCTCCAAGCTTATTTTCGAAATTTGTCTAATTTCATCCTCCTGCGATGCAAAACCGAAAATCCACATTAGTACAATTTAAGTTGTTACATGATGTACCACAGTACCAGTTATATACCACAGATTTTGCTACGGAGAGCACGTTAAGCTGTCGGCCCCGGTTGCTATCGATGCGTAGTGGATTAAGCTCCAAGCTTATTTTCGAAATTTGTCTAATTTCATCCTCTTGCGATGCAAAACTGAAAATCCACACCAGGAAAATTTAAATTCTAACATGAAGTTTTGAATACATGAAACGGAATTTTCGAATTTTTGGAATTTTCCTGAGCTGACCTCAGGATTTAAGATACTGGATGTTTTTTTGCATAATTTTGTCACTTTTTACTACCACTATACAATTGATACTACACTCAGAACTACAGCCAGCAAAATGGCTTGACATTTTCTTCCACTCGAGCGCTCACTCCACTTAGTGGTATTACTTTCGGAGTCGTTTTTTCCAATGGAGGAGGGATTTTTCGTATACTTAACGTGGTAATTTTTTAGCTGTCTCGTTATATACAGAGATCTATGACTCTATATATCTTCGTACATGCATGTTACCGACAATGCGTGTAATCTATAAATTGCCTAGGCATTCTAAAGACTGTCCAGGAATTTTATAAAATGTCCACGTGAGATTGGGTAAAGTACAAATCGCGGGTTCGATTCCCACCCGGGACAATAATATCTTTATGGGTATAGATTATTAAAAATATTTAAGTTTGTATGTATATCAGTCGTCTAGTACCCCTTATACAAGCATTGCTTAGTTTGTGACTAGATGGCGCTGCGTGTGATGTCTTAAGTATTATTATTGTTGTTACAAGATAAAAACTAAAATATACCATCATTTAAATCAGTCGTTTTATTTATCATTAATAAAGTATCAAGTATCAATTCATCAAAAGAAAAATAACCATAACCGGGTTAGGTTCAAAAGGCAGCATCTCGGGTAATTTTTTTTTTATAAAAAATTAGATGAAAGTTATTTAGCGGTCCTCGACGCCTTTAAGGCTCAAACATCATTTGAAAATTAATAAACCTGTATTATTTAAAACATTTGAAATGTCAGGTTTTTGTTTCGAAGTTTTGTTATAAATTTTAAATTTAATTAGATTTCAAAATTTTTAAATTTAACTATGAACTTTTGATTTTAAATATTTTTGTGTTTGATTTTATTTAAAAAATTCTGTAAATTATTTTTCAATCTTAAAAAACTATTTTATCTTAGAATCGTCAATAATAACCGGTCTGCCTTGAAACAAAAAAAAAACACCCATATATAATATACCGCGTGTCCGGTTGAACGTAGTCCAAACTTATAGAGCGTGTAAAGCTTACCGAACTAAACAAAAAATTCAAGTGAACAGATGGCGCAAACTGACGGTTACCGAGAAAAACACGTTTGAAGTTTCATTTTTAAATTTTTTTTTTTAGTTCGGTAGGCTCTACACGCTGCGTAAGTTTGGACGACGTTCAGCCGAACACCCGGCAAATTCATAAGTGCTATATAGACTCTATGTAAAAGCAGATCTGATCGCATTTGAGGGTACGTGAACCACGCCTACACGGTATTCCTAAATTAACTGATTTCCGGGACGTAAACAAATACGATCCCGAAGTACCCTAGTAAATCGTATGAACACATCAGCGAAAATACATTCACCGAATGAAAATGTGCCCAAATTATCGTGTGTTTAAATTACCCGGGCGGGCCATTAAACTTAATGAAAATGTAAAATAAGTTCCCGCTCCGTAATGAAAACCGACAATTAGGTCGGCTGTCTGTATGTCAGTCAAGGGGCTATTAAAGTAGGGAGCAATGCTTTTAACTTAGTCGAAGTTAACACAGTTGCGAACTTTGAAAAATCATAAATTGTGATAAACACGTTTAGTTACTTCCGCCGTGTTTACAGTTTAAAATCATGAACCTTAGATAACAAAGTCATCGAGATGGAATGTCTCATAATGTGAACCGGTCACTGTCAATAGATGATGGCCGTTACAATCCGCCACCCCGCATTGGAGCAGCGTGGTGGATTTAAGCTCCTAGCCCTCTCATCTTGAGAGGAGGCCTAAACCTCTGCAGTGGGGTATAAAAAGGGCTGATGCATACTGTGAAGCGATTTAAAACCCGAGCAAAGTGACAGATTCAAAGATTAGGCAGACCATATGTCATTATCATTGTTCTAAGCAAATATTTTGTTAAACAAATGAAATGTAGTTTCCAAATGTTTACTTGCTTTTCTATAACGTTTTTCTCATGTGCGTTGCATTAAATTCTACTTTTTAGTTTTATGTCAAAGCAATAAGTGGCGTATATTTAGTCTGTGGCGTATATTTTTGTTCACTTTTTTTGGTCGCGGTATCTCTATGTACATTTCATAGATATACACATAGATTTCGAAAGAAAAGTACGAATTGACTCCATTCCATTTCCATTCCACCAGCCCATTATGCTTCACTACAGGGGCTTGGGCCTCTCGCCAGGGTGATAATGTGACTTCCTACAGGTTATTATTTTTTTAATCAGTCAAGTAGTTTTTGAGTATCCCCATTACAAACAAACAAACAAACAAAAAAAAAATCATTTTTTTTTGAATTCAGATGACGGCGATAAGTTGGTCATTTCATAAAATGATGCCGTTTATGAACTGCCTAGGCATATCGTGATAACATGTGAAGAATATTTGGATACAGTAACCACTGAATTATATACCTACTAGTAGAACAGACGGTAGGAATAAAATCTGTGGGGGCGGCACTATCACCTTGTTTCTATTACAACGATTTTCTTACCAAGTATAATACACTGTATTATACACGTCTCAAATATGTTAGCTCGTTTCGTTTCCATTAGAATACACAGAACTGCAAGTATTATACAAGTCTTTATTAGGTATTATACATACCGTGATATTACTTGTAGTTAAAACAAATATGGCGGTAACAGTAGAAAATAAATGTAGGTATACAAAAATTAGTTTTGGACGGTTTTAGTTTTGGTTTCTTTAATTATCGACGATAAGTTATGCCACTATATTTTTTCTTTTTCTTCGCAGTTGATTGATTTTTACACGTTTTTAACATCCACGACGGCATTTTTGAATTGTTGTTTAATCAGGTTTTTGGTACGCGGTCACGATGAGCATAGGTGAGTGAGTGAATGAGTTGTTGCCGACCGGCAACAACTCTTCGCGCAAACATTTGCTTCCCGGCGTCGGTTCTACTAGTATGTAGATGTGAGTAGATATTTATGTAGTATATTCAGAGATAGTAACTTCAAAGCGATACTTTACATCGATGAAATTATGATATTATATATTACATTATATTAATATTAATTATTATTATTCCATATTTACATTAATATTACATATTTACGATATCCCGCTTCGTGGCTTCATCGTTCCGCCTTTGGTAATTCAAATTTTCTAAGTAAGTAATTAAAAGCATTTCTTGCATCTATTAAGTTATATGGTCCATTGTGAAGTTTGAGTCTTTTAAGTTGAAACTTTGTTGTGAACATTAACTAATTTTGAATTTATGTTGAATACATTAAAAGATTACAGTGTGAACGTTTCGATAAAACTAATGTAGGCTGTGTTTGTGAAAGTTGCTTATGTACATGTAAATTCCTCTTAAAATTATTCCAATTCGACTTTGCGTTTAGAAGCAAAGACTAAATTAATTTGACAGCAGCGGCCAATTTTGGGGGGTTGAAACAGGGGCGCGGGGATTTCTCGGGGGTGAAGAGTGGCTGAAGAGCTGCGTACGGTTGCTGTCCCGACGCTCGCGGTGGTGATCACCGGAAAACGTTCTCTGTCCCACCGCACCGCTTCTTCTCACTTGTATCGCCTATTTATCGCGAAGATGTTTTACTTATAGAATCTTAACCTACTTTGCCGTTAGTCTATTGTAACTGAAGATGGGAATTGAGTCCAACATTTTTTGGGCAATATTATAATTTGACTGACTGATTTGCCAAGTGGTTAGAGAATCTAACTGCGAAGCAAAGGGTCACGGGTTCGATTCCTGCTCATATCAGCTCATTATGCTCTACTGCATAGTCGTAGGCCTCCCCTCAGGATGAGCTTGCTTGAAGTTTAATTCACCACGCCGTACCGGTGCGAGTTGATGGATTTTAAGACTACTATTTGATGATGGCACGGAACCAGTGATAGTTATGTACTTTAGTAAGAAAAAACTCATTGCTAGATCATAGACATTCCTGTTTCTAGGATGCGAACCACGACCTTCTAAACAAGAAACGGGCTCGCCACCACTCGGCTATCGCGACACGATTGTTAAATATTCAATATGAACGTTAGAAAATTAGAAAGAAAATGGGGAAAATTCTTAGAAGGAAAATAATTTTATGCGAGACTTAGCACTGGTGCTAAATGCCTACAAACTTGCTTATGCTAACAGAGATATAATTAAGGAAGTCAAATTTGTCAACGTGAAAATGGCCTTCGCTTTAGAATCATAATATTATTTTTTAGGTGTGGACTAAAGACTCGTGAAAGCCTTTAAAATTATAAAACAAATTAACATCTTCAACATCACGTGGCACTTAAAGTGTTAAGACAACCCTTCTAGCTCTGTGGTTCTACAGAAAGTTAGTTTCTCTCGCTTTGCTTATAAACTTATACAGATTATTTGAGACGAAAGTAAGAGGGGTATCAATAATAATAATATATGGGATATCCCACACATCGCCATCTAGTCCCAAAGTAAGCAAGTATTATGCTTGTGTTATGGGTTATTAGACGACTGATAGCTCGTGATAGCTCGAACGCAGCGAATCCGAGCGTGTACTAATAAGTTTTTTCTGACTTGAGTACATAACTATCACTGACTCCATGCCTCGGAGAGCACGTTGAGCAGACGGTCCCGGCTGTTGTCAATAGATGGTCGTTACAATTCGCCAACCCGCGTTGGAGCAGCGTGGTGGATTAAAGCTCCAAACCCTCATCTTGAGTGGAGGCCTGAGACCCTGCAGTGGGGTACAAAAAGGGTTGATGGAATGGAATGGAGACGACTGATATACATACCCAATATTCTGTGTAAGATATACATAAATAAATAATTTACACCCAAACACGAAACAAATTGACATGTTCATGCATAGAAATATTTGTTCCGGGCGAAAATCGAACCCGCGACCCTTGGCTCCGCAGTTAGGGTCTCTAATCACTCGGCCAATCGGTCAGTCACCAATCATTCAATAAAATATCTTTATTTCATAGTTATGTAACATAATTTTGAAATACGACATCAAAACGGATTTATTACATTGAGAAAAAAGCGCCACCATAAAGGCGCATTCAAAAACATGCTGGTTCCTCTGAGAAGAATCGAAAATATTTAAAAAAATATATATAATAATAATAATACATGGGACTTCCCACACAGCGCCATCTAGTCCCAAAGTAAGCAAGTATTATGCTTGTGTTATGGGTTACTAGACAACTGATATACATACTTAAATATTCTTTATAATATATACATATATAAATATATTTTTTTTTTATATATATTACAATAAACAATATATATATCTGCTGTAAAAACGTTTTGCAAACAAGACATCTGGTATATTGATGAAAGTAAAAGTATCACTAGTTGTATGCAAGAAAGTATGGTCAAAAACAAATGACGGATAATCTTGGATGGCAGCCAGAGTGATCTAAAATGACAGCCGAGTAACAAGAACGAAAATCAAGTGCAAAATAAATAGTTTGCCAAAAGGGCGTTGAAGGATCTCTATGTGGTCATTAAACTAAATCGCGAGCGTAACCGAATGGATTCTTTTTCATCTGATGTAATCTTTGGAATAGAGCGAGAGATATTGAAAAAACTAAAAACTAAATTATTAAAAAAATATGGACAAATAATTATATTTATGTACCTAATCGGCTAGGCAATGTAAGTAAATCAATCAGTCATCTGTATTACCTACCTCCGTGCACTATCATGTCTGTGTGTCGCAAGCGATCGGCGCTGAGGCGTGTGCGTTTACACCCGCGTTGCCCTGAGCGGGGAGAGAAGCAAACCCCGGGACCTAGACACCCACACATTAGGCATATTTAATGCGTTTAGTTCAGGGTTGTCTGTAAAACTTGACTGCTAAACGATATAATTGAAGAAAATAATTATTAACTAAAAAGAAAATGCAAACTGTATTCGATAGAATTTGGTTTTATGAACGTAGAATTGATCATGCAATGTTTTTTTTGTCTGATACGATAGAAATATGCTGTCATATAAATATGATTTATATGGTATATGGTATTCATACAAAAATTATTTTTATTTTATTTTATTTTATTTTATTTTATTCGGAATACCAACAGCATTTTTACATTTAGTAATACTAAAATTGACATAAACATAGCTATTAATAGGTATTCGCATCTAGAAACTGATATAAATAGCCAAAAAAAAAGGTTAATACAATAATAAAAACAAAATACAACAGTACAATTAATACAAATCACACACACGAATCATCTGCCTTCATCAGACGTGAGGCCGAAAAAATCCGACGTGAAGATTTTTTTTACATAAGAAGTCTTAGATATAAACAATTCCAAGTTGCAGTCACAATTATAAACACCATTAAAAGAGTTGCCCGCTCGTAAGAAAAATGAGTTTCGGCGGTAATTAGTGCCAGCCCAAGGTATTGCTATAGGTCGGTAATGTCTGCATGGCACCCCACGCGGTACACACAAATTAATCCTATCCAGTAAGGCAGGGCAGTCGATTTTTCCGCGTGCGATTTCCATTAAAAATGAAATGTCCGCTATTTGCCTTATTTTCTCCAAAGGGAGAAAATGATAAATATAAAACATATTTGTTGTAAAAATCTTTATTTTCACATCTTTCAAAGACCTCGAAACATATTTTGGTTATTAATACCATGTACCTACCATTTAAATTTTATTAATTCGCACGCATTCACTTTAGTTTTGGTTTTTGCCCAACAAAGATATAACGTAGTTTCTTTGCGTTAAACACACTGTTTAAACACTACAATAAATAATTATTTAATAATTTTATAATTACGAATGTATGGGAGTTTGAACGACTAGCGAAGCCTTAAGTAGGACTTCTGGGATGTTGCCAAATCGAGCTTTCGAGGGTTTTAAGTAATAATAGTCGGCTGTGGTTAAACCCATCGTTTCGGGGTCTCACGAACAAACTTACACTAACTAACCAGGTTATTTGAATAGTTTCGATTGTTAATGGACAACTTGTTAGTTATTCGTCATTCGAAGTTCTAAAATCGAATTATCGCCGGTGGAGACTCGTCGATTTATCGAAAATTCATTTACGAAAAAAAAAAAATTGTCGACGGTATTTTACGGCTATATTTTTCTTTTCGTGACGACCGCTTAGCCTAGTGGGTAGCGACCCTGCCTACGAAGCTGGAAGTCCCGGGTTCGAATCCCAGGTCGGGTCAGTATTTACATGATGAATATTGATACTGGTACCGGGTCTTGGTTGTTATATGTATGTGGTGTCTTCAAAAAATATTTATGTATGTATATATTATAAAGAATATTTAAGTATGTATATCAGTTGTCTAGTAACCCATAACACAAGCATAATACTTGCTTACTTTGGGACTAGATGGCGCTGTGTGGGAAGTCCCATGTATTATTATTATATTATTATTATTATTTCTTATTATATAATTTTTTCTTATGGCATTTGTAATTGTTTGTCTTGTATTCCTATTTAACATATTATGTATACTTGTTTTTGAATTTAACAAAAATTTAATTTAATGAAATTAGATCAATTGTTTACGTATTTTATGTAAATTGTTCTGTAAAATACGTAATAAATAGAAAAAAAATGTCTGTGGAAGACTTCGACGACAATAATTGAAAAAAAAAAACATTCAAAACTAGATTAGGGTGTATCTCCGTAAACGAAATTGAATACCCATACAAAAAATTACGAACACAGAAACAAAAAAAAATTTAAACAAATTTTGAGCTACTGATGACCACCCACAGAATCGATTTAATTACGATTAGATTAGATAAATTTTCCAGTAACGTTTTCCACGTAACAGACATGACTCCGTAAACCTAGTTAAATATTATTCGCTTGCTTTCCAAATTTTCAATAAGTGATCTTAGGTCAAAATCATAATAATAATAACCGGGGATATCCCACACAGCGCCATCAATTACCAAACTAATCAATGCTTGTATTACAGGCGCCAGGAAACTGATATATACATACTTAAATACTCTTTATAATATATATATATATATATATTTATTTTACAGCCAGTTAATTAAATATTTGTTAAAGGAAAAAAAGAAAAACCTATTTGAGACTGTTGATTATACGGCATAAATGTCCATATTTTTTGATTGCGTCAACTTGTGAAATTTTATTTTGTTCACAGCTTCTAAATGCCGTCGACTTAAATATTTAATATTATTTTGAACTTAATAGTTTCCATGTGTTTTTGAGAAAAAAGGGGTTTGATAGACAGACAACGTATAGTGCTCCTACAATGGTCTATGATTTCAACTTGATAACCCTACGTGTTTCTATAAACCCTAATAGGGTATATAGGAGTATTACGCTGTCTGTCTGTCAAGGTCCCTTTTCTTAAGATTACATGGGGCTATGAAGTTGAAAATAATATCAAATATATTTAGGTTGTGCTTTGAACAAAATCAAGCTTACAAAATACGGCCATTTATGCCGTATATTTTGACACTCGAAAATTAATCAAAACCTGTTGACGTGATTCTACGTGAACTTCCCGTTGTTGACGGAGAATCATGTTTGGCAGCAAGCGAAGTCTTAAATACGCCAAAACAGGGGAAAATCCGAATATCGTTAATACGGTCTCGGCCCTAAACTAAGTATTAGCTTGTGTTTTAGGTACCAAACGTAGACACCACAACATATAACAACCAAGACCCGGTACCAGTATCAATATTCATCATATAAATACTGACCCAACCTGGGATTCGAACTCGGGAGCTCCAGCTTCGTAGGCAAGGTCGCTACCCACTAGGTTAAGCGGCCGTCGAGGTTATATATATATCCCTTATTAAAATTCATATGCGTTTTCATGCTATTCGGCGGTGAGCTACAAATACGATATATGAGATATGGTTTCACAAATTATCATATTACCGTGAACACGGAAAAAAGACTGACAATTGTGTCGGTCGATGACCGCCTGCGGGATAACTCTCTCCGATACGATACCGCAGTAACACCTTACTCGTCCGTAGTATTTATATTTAACTCAACAAAGCTGTATTGATAATTCTTTCAGGAATATTTTAATTTGAAAATTTGACCTAGCCGTTTTCCATCTTTAGATAATACGTAATGCCTAGAAAAAATTTAGAAACTCACAAAAATCTCAACGTGTAGCAACGGTGTGACCCCCGAGCAAAAAAATATATAATCTAAGAGCGAAAAAAATTTCTCCGCACAAAAAATCATGCATAATTCATTGATGATACGTTTGAAAATAAGAATAGACCTTACGCGCAGACGATGGTTGACTAAGCGCTTTTTTTTCGGGAATAGAAACGTAAAATTAATTCTAGCAAGTCATCAAATCGCTTTCAGCGCTTTTCGTTATCTACTGTCTTTTTGGCGCAATTATTTTTGATGGTTACGAAGTTGCTTAAGAATTTTAGTGCTTAAAGTCGTTTTTTCTGCTTCTTATCACCTTTAGTCTGTTTGAAATCGGTTACGCAAACGCTAGCGGTTTACGCAAACGCAAAGTGAAGGAAAATTCGTTAATTGACAGTCATAACGACAGCAATTAGTTTAGTTACTTCCACAGTATTATGTCATATTATTTTATGGGGTAGTGCTCCTGAAATCGATAATATTTTTGTTCTATAGAAGAGAGCTATTCACGCTATACTTATACAAGGTGAAAGTTTAACAACCATCTAAAATCTAATATAATGATCTATCGTAAAAAACCGTCTTGTTTCCTTGTAGTATCGTTCAATAGTAAAATATTCAGATATGACTATAAAAAACCAATAACTCTAGTCACCATTCACGGCCGGCGCACGCTTCGCCCCGTATCGGTCTCGGGCGCGTCGTCACAAAGATGGCAACCAAACGTTATAAAAGGTGAAATATTTTTTTATAAAAATGTAACCCTTATTTTTTATTTACGAAATGAGGTCTATTGGTGATACCTAACATCTAGATTTTTTTTTCAATTCACTTAGAGATAAAGTAAGAAAAATTAGTATATCTACAGTGCAGTCAGTATATTTATGAAAATAATACCGAATTTAAAAAGAATTGTGACATATACCATATTAATAGCAAATAGAAATAGTCGAGAATAGAAATTAAATAATTGGAAAAAAAATCTGTACATGTATATATTATAAAAATTATTTAAGTATCTATATCAGTTAGCTGGTATCCATGTACAAGCTTTGCTTAGCTTGCAACTAAATGACGCTGTGTGGGATATCCCAGGTATTATTATTGAAGTGAAACTTTTTATGGCACGGGTTGAGCCTAAAACGACACGAAAATGCGTCACGCTAAATAATATAAGTGGGGGAGATATAAGGAACAATCGGCTTTCACACGAGAAGCCGGTTGTTCCCTATATCCCCACTACTAACTGCTGAGTGTGGGGAGTAAGGCCAGAGCGTTACTCAGTTTCGTGTCGCTGGCAGCTGCGTCATTGCTCGGAGTGTCAATAGATGTGAAAACCGTGAAAACCAGAATGATGTTGATAATTTTAATAACATTATGAAAATTCAAATTTTAATACTAAAAATTCTAAGTTTTCACTTCTGGCGGCAGTTCCTATAACTGCCAATCAGTTTTATTAACTGACCGATCGGCCGAATGGTTTGATACCCTAACTACGGAGCCAAAAGTCGCGGGTTCAATTCCCGCCCGGGACAAATATTTGTGTGCATGAACATGTCTATTTATTCCGTGTCTGGGTGTACAATATCTATATATGTATATACTATGAAGAATATTTAAGTACGTATATCAGTTGTATAGTATCCATAATACAAGCTTTGCTTAGTTTGGGACTAGATGGCGCTGTGTGGGATGTCCCAGGTATTATTATATAATTAGTCACGATATTCTAATTCGACCTCAAACCTTCAGAGTTTTATTTAACTCCATTAAAGTAGAGAAAACTATTCAAGTTGCCCGCTTTCGAGGTCTGGCTCGGCACGCATCGTTAACCTTTATGGACGCATTGTGACCGTTCTTAATTCTTGCGGGAACGCGAATTACACTTGACATTATGTACAAACAAACATCAAAGGCCAGCTTCGCCATCGAAAAAGCGGCCGAGTGGGAGTCGCGTAACACCTAAGTGTGTGTCTTTATCTAGGAAGATCTATATAGGCAATAAAAGTGTCTTATATGTGTGTGTCTAAATGCTTTAAGAACGGATGGACTTATTGCGTTTAGCTCTATGGTTTAGCTATGGCCGTGGCACGAAACTATCTTTCGCCTGGCGCGGTTGCGTTAATGGCTTTGGACCATGGTCATTGAAATTAAAAGGAATAAACTATCAGTGTAATTATTTTTTTAATTATGAATTTTCGAGATATTTATGAAAATTCATCTGACGTTAAATTATCCCTGTGACGCTACCTGGCCGGTTGAGTGTATTGCGCTAATTTCCACAGTAAAAACCAAAGCTAAAAGTAAATAAAAAATATTGAGTTAAGGTCACTAAGTCGATTAATGAATTGTAATCCTTATGAATCGATAATAAAATTATAACTTTATTAAGTCTAATATAATGCAAGTAGTAAGCATCTGTCCAGTTGACTTCACAGTGATATTTTATTAATATATTTTTGGGAAAAAATAACATAAAAATAAATAAATAATATAATATATTAAAAAGAACCTATAAATTCATCTATATTTTAGTTGAAAAATATGAAAACTAAGTTTCAATTTTGATCCAATCCTATTACAGCTTTTTAGGATATCATACCTGGAGAAACGAACTTCTTTGTATTTTGGTGACGTGTAAATGAACATATGAGTTTGCGTGGTTTTTCAAGTTCACGCAAAAACCTTTAACATTTTCAGATTAAAAAGTAGCCTGTATATAATATTCTTGGAGACCTATACCCGCCAGTGATAGACTCGTCTAAATAGGTTGCATGGCTTTTTGCAAGTTAAAAGGCATTGCCAATTCTGCACAAATTACAATTACCTATTCTGTGGCAAAAGTCAGTAATCATATCTCGGTGTTAGCGCGTCAACAGCGATGTAAGAATTAAAAGCTGGTAAAACAGGCACGACGTTTTTTGTTTGTTTAAAAATTAGAGGTATGCCAAAAATTTAGTTTCATAATCTCGCATTTTTTTTTTTAATTTTTACATGATTAAAAAAGTTATCTGCCTTAACGCACCAATATCCAACTAATTGACCGCAAATAGGTTTTCACCTACTACAAATTTAGATTTTAGAAACTAGTAACAATTTTTGGTCACGGGCTCCCCGACTAATAAGTATATCATTTATCGAATATTTTGCAAGGCTCTTGCTAAATTACAACAGGTTTACGAAATTATAAATCCGCAAAACATTATAAACACAATAATTAATATAGCGTACAACAACGAAAATTCAAAACAATTTAAATTATAAAATGTCTAATATCTCATAATTATTTATACAAATAAGGTTGGGGAGAAAGTCTTTCCGTATTTCGTTTGCATAAAGTTGTAATCCAATCTCTTTGGTTGTGCTGTTTGTAACCGGCTTTTAGTATCGTTCAACAGAAAAATATTGACATATGACTACACAAACCTTTTCTAAAAAAACCAATAAACTCTAGTCACCATTCACGGCCGCTGCACTCTCCAACCCGTTTCGGTCTCAAAGTCTCGGGCGCGTCGTGAAAAAGTATGCAACCAAACGTTATAAAATAACACTGTAGATAAAATAATTTATTATGAAAATGTTACCTAAATTTTTTATTTACGTAATTGAAGTCTATTACGTGTAGGATACCTAACATCTAAAAAAGTTTTATAAACCTAATATAATAAAATTGTAATGACACCGTGTTTGTACATAACATTTTTTTTTTTTAAATTGTGTTGGTAGTATAGACAGGTACTGATTTAGATATCAATTCATTTTTTTTTTTGGAATGCTCGTCTGTCTGTGCATGCATTACGCAAAAACCACTGGACAGATTTTAATGCCATTTCATGAGAAGATAACTTAGTATCAGAATCAATTGTTTTGGATTGAATTGACTGACCGGTTGGCTGAGTGGTTAGAGACTCTAAATGCGGAGCCGAGGGTCGCGGGTTCGATCCCCACCCGGGACAAATATTTGTGTGCATAAACATGTCTATTTGTTCCGTGTCTGGGTGTAAAAGTACACATTATAAAAAATATGTATACATTATAAAAAATTTAAAAAAAAATTAAGTATATTATATCAGTTGCCTAGTATCCCATAATACAAGCATAATACTTGCTTACTTTGGGACTAGATGGGCATTTAGATGGCGCTGTGTGGGATGTCGCAGATATTATTATTATTATAACATATAGGACAATTTGTACTACAAAAGGTCTCATACCCACAGAAAAATGCAAAAACTGGTTTTATATCGACACGCCACGCGTACGACGACGTCGCGGGCACAGCTAGTCTCTCTAAATATTTTTTGCTTAATAGTATTCAGTTGCAATTTAGAACGCATCGTTTTTTTTTATTCATATCCCATCGTTTCCAATAGATATAAATATATTGTATGTTTCTTATATTTGTTGCGTCGCTTCTTGAAATTGTCTAACATAAATATTTATAAAGTTATTTTATTAAAAAACGACATCCTTTTAGAATAGCGACCCACGAGAAAACACAAAAAAGTTTCGCGGAATCAAATAAAGGAAAATGCCCAACGCAGTACTGCCCACAGTATTAATGTTGCGTTCATTCCAAAGTTGTTTTAAACGTTGTATAAAACTATAATTTTTTATCAACATTACTAATCAAAGGAATCAAAACTGGAGTTTCGAAGTTTTATCAATGAAACAAAGAAATAAAATTCTTTCGTTTTCATATGCGATGATTGCGTTATACTATAGCAGGAACGTTACATTTTTTGTTTTCAATAGTAATCGATAACAATATATCGATCGAATTTTACTTTCGACGTTCTCGTCTATTTACTATGGCAACACTTTTTTGTATAAAGTGTAGTTATAGTAAGTATTTAAGAATTTTGATGTTCCTAATATTTTAAGTAGATTTAAGGCATCCTCTCTTTTATCGATTTTTTTTGTTTGCTGCGCCCTCTATGACAGGGTCCACAATAATGATATAGCATGTCTATTTTCTATGTAAGGTAAATGTATGCTAAAAACTGTGGAATACAATAAAATTGAATTGAAAATTTAATTGAATTGCAACACTTTTTAGTGCAATTCACGCAAAAATAAATTTCTGAAATGAATTTTCTCTTTAGAACAAACAGAGAAATGCCAAGATGATTTCTAAAATGAAGATAATATTTTACAAAATGTTTTTCATTTGATGCATTAGAAAGATCAGCACCATTATTGGCATTCTCCTTTGTCTCGTTCCACCCTTATAATCCTGGTCACCGCAGAATAGTCTTAGTCGCAATGAGACTAAAATCTCAATGCTTAAGATTGTACAATATGGGTCAATAACCCGGACCAGTGAAAGCTTAGAACATTCAAATTTCCAAAGCACACGTAAAATTTTGAACCGTTAACACTAGTGATGCTACAAAATGTAATGGGAGAAAGAAAATATATATAAAAAAAAAAAATTCTAATCGACATGCAACACAGTTGACAACATGTTCAACTTGAAACTAATTGCATTGTTTCCATATCACCGTACAATATTTAAAAAAAAAAAAAACTTTTCTTCTATGGGGACCCCCTTTAATGTTTCACTTTTTTATTGTTGTTAAAGCAGCATGCTTCATATTATATTTCAAGAAAATTCCAATCGTAAGCAATGAACTCACAACCACCAACCACAAAATCGTCGAAAACTGAAATCTGTTAACACGGCTGGATCATGTGCTAAAAGTGTGATTGTAACACCTATATACTAGTTATAACTAGCGACCCGCCCTGGCTTCGTACGGGTAGCAGAGCATATACATAATTAAGCCATAATGTTTTTTTCTTTCGTAGTGTTATATTAGCTTGTTGCGTCAAACATGTGAATTGGATTTAATAAAATTTAAATGTAGGTAACGTTAAGTTCATCAAATGTAAATGTAAGTTCATCCTACTTGCAGTATTGTCATGGGAATGATTTTCATTTCGTTGTAGTATAAGGGGTCATTTGGGAGTTTTGTGAGACAGGCAGATTGCACAAAGAGTTTTCGAGATATCGGGATGAACGTGGTGTCTCTCGGCTATCAGCTCTGCGAGCTCTACAAGATGGCATAAGACAATTTGGAACATGTTCAAAAACAAAAAAAATATCGGCAAAAAACGAAAAATATCGCAATTTTTTCCCCGATTTTCATTTTGGGAGCCCGATATCTCGAGAACTAGGTCCGAATAAGAAAAAAATAAAAAAACAGCTCAGAATAGCCCAGAGCGCAACGAGCCTGTCTCAAATTTGGCCCCATCGGGCCATGGTTCGAATCCGGGCGTGTACCAATGAGTTTTTCTGACTTAAGCACACAATATCACTGACACCGTGCTTCGGAGGGCACGTTAAGCAGTCGGTCCCGGACGCTGTCAATAGATGGCGGTCGTTACAGTTCCCAACCCGCAGTGGAGCAGCGTGGTGGACTTAAGCTCCAAGCCCCCCTCTTCACCCTGGGGGAGGCCTAAGCCCCTGCAGTGGGGTAAAAATGGGTTGATGATGATGATGATGATGAAAAAAACAGCTCGGGGTAATTAGACGGGGGATCGTTTGAGACTAAAATTGTTAGAATCGGACAACCGAAAGTAGTAAAGTAGTAGTTAAGGGTGCCCGTAGTTGGAAGTCGGATATGCGTCGGTGTCACATTTCGTACTAATTCGATTTGTTCGATCGAAATGTCGAATAGAATGTTATATTTCGAAGTTTTAAGCTTATTCATATGCAGTTGTGTTATTTTTTTTTTTGCGAAAAAAATTTATTTTGAGAAATATTATCCAAAATATGTGTGTTTACTTTATTCCGTTAGGTTCATTTTGAATGTCGTAAGAAGTTCGTACGAAAGCAGGAGATCCGTTAATTTTTTTGTCATGCATGGCTACAATGTTATCATTATAATATGCCATAGAAGTATGAATTGACTAGAAGCCCTCATCTGCGTTTACCGTCTAACCACACATACTCTAGCTAGCTGGTGTGTACCCGTTGCGAGATGACGAGTTTCAGTCCGAGTTTAGTTCGCGAGGTCTCCGCGCGCCGC
Organism: Luffia ferchaultella; assembly: GCA_949709985.1. NCBI lineage: Eukaryota > Metazoa > Arthropoda > Insecta > Lepidoptera > Psychidae > Luffia > Luffia ferchaultella. The sequence goes on from OX453267.1 coordinate 6,713,736, forward strand.
CCTTCACCCCCGCGAAATTGTGTTCGACATTTTCGATACTGTGAAGTGACATTTCTGGCTCTATTAAAACCAAGCACTGCTCTCGAATTTATTTACTCTCTGATATATGCAGTATATGATGTGATAGCCCAGAGCGCAACGAACCTGTCTCAAATGTATAAGGCCCCATAGGGCCATGGTTCGAATCCGGGCGTGTACCAATGAGTTTTTCTGACTTAAGTACACAATACCACTGACACCGTGCTTCGGAGGGCACGTTAAGCAGTCGGTCCCGGACGCTATCAATAGATGGCGGTCGTTACAGTTCCCAACCCGCAGTGGAGCAGCGTAATGAACGTAAGCTCCAAGCCCCCTCCTCACCATGGGGGAGGCCTAAGCCCCTGCAGTGGGGTAAAAATGGGCTGATGATGATGATATGCAGTATATGAACTACGCACTACATTTGATTAAATATTAAATTTTATTATTTTAGGTCGATTATAAGGTAAAATAATTTGATTTTTTTAATTTTTTATTCTATGCCTACAGCTGCTTTCTCACCTGTAATACTTCGTTATTATTATAAAACACAGAGTTTGTATGTACATATCGATGGCACTCTAAAAGACGACAAAAGTATCGATGAAATATTGGATACGACACAACACATCACTATTTAGGACTAACTGGGGATTTCACATTAAGACGAAATGTCTAAATTTGCGGTTACAGTCGAGGAATTTCAGCTGATATCCATCCTCGTGATGTTTCAACGTTTATATTACTGAGATATTCAAAGTATTGTAATTAATTCAACGCTGCTGTTTCAATTATACATGGCTTCTGCCAGGAATGACTGCAATAATGATCAGCGTCAGTTATTTAATATCAAAACTTAATTTATATATATATACATATCAATTTTATTTTTAAATTATTTTTTTAGTGCATATCTATTATTTATTGTATTATTTAGTCTATTTTCAATATAGTCTTTCAACAAAAGAACGGAGTACATTCTATTAGGATGACATTGATTTATTTTTTTGACTCTATAAATAAACTGACTGGTCGGTCAAGTGGTCAGAGACCCTAGCTGTAAAACCAAAGGCCGCAGGTTCGATTCCCACCCGGGACAAATATTTGTATGCATAAACACGACTATTTGTTCCGTATCTGAGTGTACGTACAATATGTATGTATTATAAAGAATATTTAAGTAGGTATATCAGTTGTCTAGTACTCATAATACAAGCATAATTTTGTTTACTTTAGAACTACATGGTGCTGTGCTGGTTGCTGGTGTGCTGGTGTGACGGTGCTGTGTGGGATATCCCAGATATTGAGACATTAAATGTGTTTTTATTTTAATTATACGTTCAGCTCTCATTCGTCGACGCATATGCTCGAGGAAGAAAAATAAAGGTGTCTCTTTCGATGACAACAAATTGGTGTCATATGTCGCATCATTTTGTTTATCTTAAAAATCGTAATATAACATAACATTGTAATGTGTTGACTTAAACTAGAATAAATTTATACTGATATAAATCTATGTATACAATTTTAATTTTAAGTAATTTTAAAAATGAGCGAAGTTCATTTTAGAAAATAGAAGTTACTTTAATTTCTGAAAATTCCTTATACACAATATTATAATTTAATATTCGATATTAATATTAAAGGTACAACATTATTTATATAATAGATTATCAAATTAATCTTTTGAGTATATTAAAATTATTGTTTGGATATTCACTTTGCTCGGCTTTTAATCAGACTTTGATGATGTATGTATATTTAAACTCAAGAGATGCTTCGTTAATTACAAGCTTTATCCAAAAGGGGGCGGGGCAGAAAAACAAGTTTGGATTATTTACAATTTAATAAGACTTGGACCATACCATCAGCCCATTAATGCCCCATTCAGGCCTTACATTAGGATGAAGGGGCTTGGAGCTTAATCCACCACGCTGCTCCATGCATGTTGGTGGATATAAACGACTGCCATCTATTGATGACAACCGGCACCGATAGCTTAACGTGCTCTCCAAGGCACAGACAGTGACAGTTATGTACATAAATTAGAAAAAAATTCATTGGTATACGCTCTGGGATTCGAACATGACCTTCTAAACAAAAAAACTTCCCTTGATTTACCAGTAAGTCGCTACAAGAACGTTAACTCTTGTGTATGAATAGTGTTATTTATATTATGTGTTTAAACAATTTATATGTACCGACAATATTTAAGTGCGCGTCGCGGTCGGTTACTTCTGTGACTGAGTTGAGTTCCACGAGTGGTGCGGGGTGATCTGCTGTTCCGAGCGCCGTCAAATAGTATAGAAACCCGTAGGTACCCGAGGATAGTGATCAGTCAAAAAGTCTCCTGTGCAGTGACCATCTTAGGTCTTTTTTTTTAAATATTAATATTGATGTGGAATATTTTTTGTGCTTTATGTTACAAATATAATGTTAGTGTATGATTTTTTTATTTATTAAAAAAGTTTCAGATATTTTTTTTTAAATACCTTTTTATACATCATCATCATCATCATCATCATCATCAGCCCATTTTTACCCCACTGCAGGGGCTTAGGCCTCCCCCAGGGTGAGGAGGGGGGCTTGGAGCTTAAGTCCACCACGCTGCTCCACTGCGGGTTGGGAACTGTAACGACCGCCATCTATTGACAGCGTCCGGGACCGACTGCTTAACGTGCCCTCCGAAGCACGGTGTCAGTGATATTGTGTACTTAAGTCAGAAAAACTCATTGGTACACGCCCGGATTTGAACCATGGCCTTATAAATTTGAGACAGGTTCGTTGCGCTCTGGGCTATCACGACATCATATACATATAGCTTACATATTTGGTAGTGCTTTCAGAGTACCACCATGAAACGAGATAGATAGGTATCAGGATGGTCAAAAGGAGAGTCCAATAATGAACAGGGTGTTCCAGCTTTTCATAAAAAATTTTTTTTTTATATTTATAATACAATTATTTAAATGCAATATATTTACACAAAAAAAAAGAATAACACTTAAAAAGCCTGAGCAGAGCAGCTTGTTCAAATATGATTCTTTGAAAAAATTTGCGGCGAATGCGTTCAAGACCGTTACAAACGTCTCATTGATCAAAGTTCTGTCTTAAAATGAACGCCTTTGCGTAGTGTATGATAAATAGAAAGCGATATCTGAATCGACTGCGTACTGCCAAACGCAGACACCGTTCGGTAAGTCTAAGAAAGTAGGTACTATACAAACGATGAATTAATACAAGAAATGTTGCTTTGTTTATACTCGATGCAACAATATTGCCCTGGAGGTAGAAAAGAAGTTTATCAGATTTTCTGGATATTTAGTAATAGTATTAATAATATCTGGGACATCCTACACAGCGCCATCTAGTCCCAACATAAGCAAGTATTATGCTTGTATCATCATCATCATCAGCCCATTTTTACCCCACTGCAGGGGCTTAGGCCTCCCCCAGGGTGAGGAGGGGGGCTTGGAGCTTAAGTCCACCACGCTGCTCCACTGCGGGTTGGGAACTGTAACGACCGCCATCTATTGACAGCGTCCGGGACCGACTGCTTAACGTGCCCTCCGAAGCACGGTGTCAGTGATATTGTGTACTTAAGTCAGAAAAACTCATTGGTACACGCCCGGATTCGAACCATGGCCCGATGGGGCCTTATAAATTTGAGACAGGTTCGTTGCGCTCTGGGCTATCACGACACTATCATGAGGTATACGTACATAAATATTCTTAGTAATATATACATATTTATACTTTTACACCCTCACGGAATAAATAGACACGTTTATGCACGCAAATATTTGTCCCAGGCGGGAATCAAACCAGTGACCCTTGGCTCTATAAATAGGGTTTCTGACCACTCAACCAATCGGTCAGACAATATTTTTATACAACATAATGAAATAACAAACTATGCCGAAAATAAGTAAATTTGGAGAAGTTCGTGTTGTTTGCTTTTATTAGGTCGGGGAAAAAGTCTTTTCGCATATAGTTTGTATTTTTAAGAAAATCTCTTTGGCTGGACTATTGTTGTATCTGTAATTGTATCTGGCTGGTTTCGATACCATTAAAAAGGTTACATTTCAAAAAAAGAAACAATTTAATAAAATATTGTTTATCTGTTTCAGTTTATTCAGAATTCTTTAGACTGAGGACTGCCAAAACGAATTGTCACGTTTTTTTTTTTAAATCAGAAGTCCCAAAATTTCTACAGCAACGGGATCATGTCATTACCTACAAAATGGCAGACATCCATTGAACAAAATGACACATATATATTGTAATTAAATGTAAATAAACTTTGAAAAAAAAAATGTCTTGAGTTTTCATATAAAATGCGACGAAACTTTTTCACCGACCCAATATTTATTTTTTTCTTGAAGTTATTTGTGATAAAATACACAATATTTCAAGAAATGTTTTTCACCCCTTATATGTGAAAACTCTAAAAACTTACTACCTGTATTTAGGGTCGTTAGCGACCCTATAAGCTTAAATAAGGGTTAAATTATCCTTTAATTGTCAAAACAAAGCACACACCGTTTACACTACACCGTGATTTATTAAAACAATTAACTCTTCATCTTTGCGGTTTTCATAACTACACATGTGCAAGGGAGATAGACGATATTTATACATAAACATCCTTACAAGCTTATAAGGGTCTATTTAATATATTGTTCGCAATGGCGAAGACTGACCTATGAAAAAAAGCCGCTCGCGACAATCTGGGCGATGTATATCCTATTATTACGTATATATTGTAGACCGAGTGATAACGGTGCAGTAATCGGGCTGAATAATAAATGTATAGTTCTAGACGACAATTTAGTGACCGATCGATCGATCTGACTGACCGATTGGCCGAGTGGTAAAAAACCCTATCTGCGGAACTAATGATCGTGGGTTCGATTCCCGCGTAGTACAAATATTTGTGAGCATGAACATATCTATTTGTTCCGTGTCTGGGTATCTATATGTAATTATATTTATAAAAAAAGAATAAGTATGCATACCAGTTATCTAATATCCCATGGTACAGGCGTAATACTTGCTTGTTTTGGGACTAGATGGCGCTGTGTGGGATGTCCTAGGTATTATAATTATTAAGTATATTATTATCACATTCATCATCATCATCAGCCCGTATCTCTCAACTGTAGGATATAGGCCTCTCCCAAGACTCGCCACCACACACGGTTCTCTGCTTTCGCCAACTGCCCCCATTAGGGTGCTTCAGGGCATCTGTCCACCAGGCCGGGGGCGTCCAACGCTTTCGTTTTTCGGTACGTGGCCTCCACTCGAGAACTTGTCTACCCCATCGGTTATCAGTTCTACTGAAAATGTGACCGGCCTATCGCCACTTCAGCTTGCTGATCGCCGCGGCTATGCCGACAACTTTAGTTCTTCGATGGATTTCAGTACTTCTGATTTTATCCCAGCATAGCCCGCTCCACAGCACGCTGAGCGACTTTAAATTTGTGGACCAGTCCTGCCGTGAGGGTCCATGTTTCGGCACCGTACGTCATTGTAGGTAGGACGCATTGGTTGAAGACCTTGGTCTTCAGACATTGTGGTAGTGGCGACGTGAACTGATGACGAAGACCACATTGCACAGTCATTATTAAGGATACTACATTCTGTTTGAGTATTTTGATCATTTACAAATTACCTAATAATAATCCATAATAACGTATACATCACAACAACGTCTAGGCCCAAACTAAGCATTAGCTTGTGTTTTGGGTACCAAGCGAAGACACCACATACATATAACAACCAAGACCCGGTACCAGTATCAATATTCATCATATAAATACTGACCTGACTTGAGATTCAAACCTGGGACCTCCAGCTCCGTAGGCAAGGTCGCTACCCACAAGGCTAAGCGGTTGTTAATGTAATACCATTACAAAATTTGTAGGTTAGGTAAGGTCTGTTTGTTTCAATGCGAAGTGCCATTAAGAAGCCTTTCGACCAATTTCAAATTCAGTCAAGATAAGTTAACGAGTCACCATTTCTATACTCGTAGGTTATTTAAAAGTTCTTTTTGTCTTTTGTTTTTATGTGATATGAAAAATATTTATTTGTTTAATGGAAGGTGTTTTGTTAGAAATTTTAACCATCAGTCCACTACACAAAGAGAAATATGCATAATGCCCGGGCGATGTGATATTTTCAACAAAATTTATTGATTTTTCAGGTCTATCAGGTCACACTTTTGTATTACCTGGGCATTATACAAAATGTCCGAATAATCACTTGGTCTACAACATATATATATACTAAGGAACCCTAAACATTAGAATAGGCTTTCGCCATAGGTGTCTACTAAAATTATCGAGGTCCGCTTTCCTTCCTATAAATCATCTTTTGCTACTATTCGTACTAGCGTTTACGGCATCGCCTATAAACCTGAAATTAATTCTTTGTTCCGCCATCTCCGAGATAATTCGCAGTCAAAAAGTTTCCTTGATTTCTAATATTTTTTCTATTACATCGGTCCATGATACCCCACAGCAAGAGCTTAGGCCTCTCCCTAGGGTGAGGGGCCTTAGAGCTTAAATTCACCACGCTGCTTCAATACGGGTTGGCAAATTTTGAAGGCCGTGTGGCCGTCGTTCGAATCCGGGCGTGTACCAATGAGTTTTTCTGACTTAAGTACATATTTATCACTGATTCCGTGCCTCGGAAAGCACGTTAAACAGTCGGTCCCGGATGATTTCAATAGAATGGCGGTCGTTACAATCCGCCAACCCAATACTTAAGTCAGAAAAACTCATTGGTACACACCCGGATTCGAACGACGGCCACACGGCCTTCAAAATTTGAAACAGGTTCGCTGCGCTCGAGCTATCACGACACTATTAACTCTAACATGTTTCAGTCCAAAACTATATGTCATGTAAATAGTTCCTAAATTACGAGGACTGTGAGATTGTGACAGAAATATACGTCCAAAAACATAAGGGTTATATTTACGTATCCTGAAAAGGATAGCTATAATATAACTTACTGCGTGTTCCGGGTCACTACAGCATAGTGTAAGGAAATAGCCGCCGTCAAAGTCAACCGTGAAATATAAGAAGGGGGACGCAGTATTGAAAGAGGCTTCAGTTTTCCCCAATGTTCCATCGACCGTAAATAATTTGTCTGAATTCTGTACGTCGTTATTTCAGACATGTCGAGTTGTTTCGTTCGAAATGTGTCGTCGTATTGGGAATAGGACATCGATAGAATATTGCTTAAATACACAGCTAACAGCTAACCACGGATGTGCTTGGCTGAGCAGCTAAGCATTCGGTCATTAATACTGACCAATGAGTTTTGTCATTGGAAATGACTTTCATTTCGTTGGAGTATAGGGGGTCATTTGGGAGTTTTGTGAGACAGGCAGATTGCACAAAGAGTTTTCAAGATATCGGGATGAACGTAGTGTCAAAAGACGCAACTCGGCGAGCTCTACAAGATGGCATAAGACAATTTGGAAAATGTTCAAAAACAAAAAAAATATCGGCAAAAACGAAAAAAATCGCAATTTTTTTCCCCGATTTTCATTTTGGGAGCCCGATATCTCGAGAGCTAGGTTCGAATAAGAAAAAAATAAAAAACGGCTCGGGGTAATTAGACGGGGGATCGATTGAGACTAAAATTGTTAGAATCGGATAACCGGAAGTAGTAGTTAAGGGTGCCCTTAGTTGGAAGTCGGATATGCGTCGGTGTTATATTTCGTACTAACTCAATTTGTTCGATCGAAATGTCGTACAGAATGTTATATTTTGAAGTTTTAAGCTTATTCAGATACAGTTGTGGTATTTTTTTTTTGCGAAAAAAATTTATTTCGAAAAATATTATCCAAAATATGTGTATTTACTTTATTCCGTTAGGTTCATTTCGAATGTCGTAAGAAGTTCGTGCGAAAGCAGGAGATCCGTTGATTTTTTTCTTAAAAAACTTAGTAAATAGTTATTTTTTATGTTTTTTTTTTAATATTCTTTTCTGTAAGTCAAATATACATATCATTTGTGCCACTTTATGTGTGCTACGTTACTTCAGGCTTGTGTATTTGAAAAATATTTGAACGCGTTTGCTACTACAAGAAGATTTAATGATGTCCCATGTTCGCTTGTCAGTACCTACATACGCTTGGGAGCTAGTTGTGCTGTGCCTAGTTGGTGATCGGGACAGGTTAGGAAATTGTGTATTTATTAAAAATACTGGCCAAAGGCGAGTCGGTTTCGCAGGCAGAGGGTTTCATCATCATCATCAGCCCATTTTTACCCCACTGCAGGGGCTTAGGCCTCCCCCAGGGTGAGGAGGGGGGCTTGGAACTTAAGTCCACCACGCTGCTCCACTGCGGGTTGGGAACTGTAACGACCGCCATCTATTGACAGCGTCCGGGACCGGCTGCTTAACGTGCCCTCCGAAGCACGGTGTCAGTGATATTGTGTACTTAAGTCAGAAAAACTCATTGGTACACGCCCGGATTCGAACCATGGCCTTATAAATTTGAGACAGGTTCTACCAGAGGCAGAAGGTTTATATACACACATATTATAGCAGAACTGTCTTGCAGTCTATTAAGTTTGAGGTGTTGCTTGTGTAACCTCAACGCTATATTCCATACGAATTGAATGTATCAAAAAAGGCCGGCCACTGATGATTACTCCATGTGGACGACAATCCAAATTACGCGATCAAAATATTGCCGACCGATGGGCCGAGTGGTTAGAGACCCTAACTGCGGAGTCGAGGGTCGCGGGTTTGATTCCCGGCTGGGACAAATATTTCAACACGACACACGAATCATCATCATCATCATCATCAGCCCATTTTTACCCCACTTCAGGGGCTTAGGCCTCCCCCAGGGAGAGGAGGGGGGCTTGGAGCTTAAGTCCACCACGCTGCTCCACTGCGGGTTGGGAACTGTGACGACCGCCATCTATTGACAGCATCCGGGACCGACTGCTTAACGTGCCCTCCGAAGCACGGCGTCAGTGATATTGTGTACTTAAGTCAGAAAAGTCGTGATAGCCCAGAGCGCAACGAACCTGTCTCAAATTTATAAGGCCCCATAGGGCCATGGTTCGAATCCGAGCGTGTACCAATGACACACGAATACAAGAACATAATTATTTGTTCCATGTCTGTAAAACATATTTAAGTATGTATATCTGTAGTCATACCCATGGTACTTGCTTACTTTGGGACTAGATAGCGATGCGTGGGATGTCCCACGTATCATTATTAATAAATATCGAAACTTATTCGTGGGCATAACACGCGCGTGGACGGTGAAATAATGAACTGTGAGATATTAACCACGCCATTTGGATTCCGCCCAAATAGGAAAATAATCAAAGGCCGGCTTAAACGTTCGAACAGGCAATCCTCTACTCACGGTCGGAGCATCCTGACCTGTGTCCTAGTCATCGGATCATTATTGAGCCACCCACCAACCTACTACTAGGTGTTGCTTAAAGCGCGTCACGCACTGAGAAAAATATCTGTTTCAATCAAGTTGGATTTTCACTTCATTAGCGTTGTTATCTTGTTTATATTAATCAAAAAGTGATTGTTTTAAACAATAACAAATTGGTTAAAGCGATAAAGATAACTTTTTTAACATTTTAAACAAATAAGGGGATTGAAACATGGTTTATTAACCTTTTAACTAGTCATCAATTATCTCTGTTAATTAAAAGGGTCGTGACCTTCAATCTGACCAAATACGGTTAATTAGTAGCGAATAGGTTAAAATACTCGTGTTTTGTTTAAGTTGGCCTGTTTCGCGAGGGTACACCAGACATTTTATAATCAAAGTCTTTTGTGTTTGATACGGCATTTATAAATTTAATTACTCCTATTAAATTAAACCTTCGAAATCTTTTAAAATGTCCTCATAATTTTCGAATGCTTTCCCCTGACACTTAAATTGTCCTAAGTGCCTTCGTTTAATATGAAAAGAAAATCAAATCGCTGAGAGTTAGATATCACCTTTAAATGGGGCAAACGGACGTGTACGAAGGACTCGGCAGTTAAGGGATTCGCTGACATCGGGACGGACGTTATAGCGTGAAGTCGGATCTGCGAATGCGGAAAAAACAGGTTCCTAACCCTTTGACCGCAACGAAGTATGTATACGTCAATGGAACTGCCCGTATTATAACCTTTGAACGAATCGTTTACTAGAACTTATGTAGTTTTTTTTCACATTAGAGGATATCGTGTATTCAAGTTTTTGGAAAAGAAAATAAACTCGACTTGATCGTATTTTCTTTTCCAAAAACAGGAACAAACGATATTCGATGCAGTAAACGAAAAAAGCACACAAGCATTCCTTGGTGTATTTTTCAATTTGAAAATCAACACTGAAATTTACAAATCTTTTATTATATACAACTTAAACTAGTAAGTTAAAAATCAAAGTTTTTTTTTAAAGAGCTTAATTGGCGGCATATAGTTTATAAAGTCTATACCAAGTCATTCATTTTTATACAAATAAGCACTTAACACAGCCAATATGTTAAAGCTCAATTTGGTTACAATTTTCCGACTTGATTATTTATTTAGATATGGAATATTAAATTACTGGCTTCATGCGTTTCCACTTTTCCTACGCCTCAAAGTTAGGTTGCTAAAAGAAGTTTTTACCAAAAGAAGCGAGCTGTAAAACCAAGTCTTAAAGTAACATTGAGAGACAAGTTTTTAAAGAAATTAACATAACGCTTGTCGTCTCAATGTATATATAGAAACATAATCTATGTAAAATAATATACTATTAAAAAAAATTAGTTTTAAGCATAATGTTAAAACATGAAGCAAAAAACTTGCTGACCATACTTGCTGACCTCAATAAAATGATAAAATCTTGATCCCAGCTGAGATACGAGATTATTCCCTTAACGAGTTTAAAACTATAATAAAACGAAAGCTTTATACAAAAGCTTATAAATATATAAAGTCAAATTTATATTTTCTTGATAAATATTTACTACATTTTCATTTTTATATATTTACAAACTTAAATAATTGGAAAGTTTTTCTTATTAATTATACTCCAAATGAACTTAAAAACGTCAGCAAACAGGTAGACTAATGAAACGCCCGACAACGCGAAGTTTGCAACATAAGCGTATATATACTAGAACGCCCGTGAAAATGATAGCCTGACACACGCAAAGATCGTGTGAATAGAACTTTATAAATCATCATAATGCGAGTGTCTCTTACATAGGTACGCGGAAAATTCATAACGTTTAGCCAAATTTCAGGGGAATAATTTTCTTCCCTATGTACCTACACGTACAGACTCGCGGATATTGTTCCGACTCGAATTTTCGTATACGTGTTTTATTACCGTTGGAATGTTATGATTTCATCTCGTACGGCCTTCTGTGGGTCTCAGTTTCTACAATTCTAGACTTATTCGGTTTCATTCTGTATTCATATATACAAGAGGTTCAACAGTATGATATCCCAAATAATTTGTTTTGATAATAAGTTTAAACTCTAAACAATAGGCAAGTGTTAAAATAACACATACATGCAGTAAGCTTAAAGAAGTGTGAGTCATTATATTTAAAGTTTTTTTATTCCTAGGAAATACCACACAGCGCCATCTAGATCCAAAAGTAACAAGAATCAGGCTTGTATTACTGATACTTGATACATAATACACGTACTTAAATATTCCCTATAATCTATACAATACGCATATAGATATCTTACACCCGAACACAGACGGAATATATATGTTCTTTCGCACAAATATTTGTCCTAGGCGGAAGTCGAACCTGCGACCTTTGGTAATGCAGTTAGGGCCTCTAAGCACTCGGCCACTCGGTCAGTCTGATACTCCGAAAAATGATACTCCGCAAAATGTAATCCACTCGAGCGAAGTCACAGGCGGAAAGCTAGTTTGAAAATAAAATTTAGCCCATGTTATGTTTGTAATGTACCTTTCTATAATAGGTGAATGAATTTTTAAAATCAGTTTATCCGTAATAAACAAACGAAAAATCAAATCTTTATTTTTTGTAATATTCGTATAGTTCAAGTTCAGAATTTTTTTTTTTCATGGAACACATTGAAAAAATACCTATTATGCGTTCTGCCGGTTACATAATTTATATGAACAATTAGCTATTAAGGGTAAGTACAACGCCTGGAAAAATTGCTGGTGCCCGGCAGGCTTAAATGCGTGCGATAGAGAAGGCAGATACGCCATATACTCTAGTGTGAACGGGATACAAGACAGCTTGAAAATAAAGACTCAAGCAAAAATCTTTATATTTTTAGTTACAAAAGAAATAAACATTTTATATACAAAAATAAAAAACCAATGGATAGGTATAACCTTCGTTCGAGATTTTTTTTACGTTAAAGAATTATATTTATCATGACAAAAGAAAATGTGTTTTATTAAAGTGCTTTTGGTGATTTTTTTTATCGAACGAAATTCATACTATCTAGTTTTCAAAATAGACAAGAAAAACAAAGGTCCATATTTACATACAATTTTTTTTTTTTTGTCGCTGTTCAGTAAAGATTTAAGCCAATAACCTACACTGAAATTTGATAAAAACGGGATGGCTTACATTCTACATAACTGCAGTATTTTCGGCATACATTTCAAAATTCCGATCTTTGTTTGATATAAATATTAAAGCAGTATTCTTATATCTTTTGATAAACTATTTCTTTGAACTATTGTGACCTATTTTATTGACAGTAATATACAATTCATATATTATTTATTATTATTATTATTAAATCAGGAAAAGACAACGGGTGACTGAGCTTACAGTACCGATTACGCTGGACAGCTTTTAATCTTTGATAACGTAATGTCTAGATAGAGAGTTTGCGCAAAAAACGTAGATGAAAATATTACCTAAGAGTTCGGTTATAATTCACGCTCACCAAGACGTTTTGTACATGGTTAGTACGGCGTAGCAAAAAGTCGTTTTTTGAGTTGCACGCAAGTATGCAAAAGCTGTAATTTTTGTTGATATCGTATTACGAGGGCTCATCCAGCCATTAATAATCAAAACTTTTATTAATATAAGAAAAACGTGAAAATTTACACCGTAAAAATGCTACACGGATGATCAGATAATGTTTATTAAGTTTTCATGGTGTAATACCGTTGGGAAATTGCGTGTTGTTTTTTTAAACGCGCTCGCTTTATAAAATTCAAGAGTTTTGCAAAGAAGCTGTGAATCATATATTACAATGAAAATGTTATGTCTCTGCACGTATCTATTAACAAATTGCCAGACAATCACAACAACGTCTAGGTCGCAAACTAAGCATTAGCTTGTATTTTGGGTACCAAGCGAAGACCCACATACATACAACAACCAAGACCCGATGCCAGTATTAATATTCATCATATAAATACTGACCCGACCTGGGATTCGAACCCGGGACCGAACCCGATGTTTATTAAAATTCATCTGACGTTTAAATTGTTCATGTGACGTCATCTGGGCAGTTGCGTTTATAGCGCAGCTTTTCATAGCAAAAAATCAAAGCTAAAACTGAATAAAATATTGACGTAAGATCCCTATGTGAAATGAAATTGTTATCATCTTAAATAAATAAAAATATTTTGATTTTATTTAGTCTTACACAATGCAATCAGTATCTGTCCAGTTGAAGTCACAGTTCAATAATATTTTTTTTAGGAAAAAAAAAACTAAGGAACATGGCTTACATTTTATTATTTTCAAACTTCCTACTGATTTCGCGATCTAAAAACCGAAATATACTATTTTTTTATGTAAAATTTCTCAGTAACCATTTAGATATTCGATATTTTTTTTAATGCGCAAGCACACATCACCTATTTATGTAGTACCTACGTCTACGAAATTTCATTTAGATAACAACCTAATCTTCATCATCTTTATCAGCCCTTTTTTTTACCCCACTGCAGGGGCTTAGGCCTCCCCCGGGTGAGAAGGGCCTTGGAGCTTAAATCCACCACGCTGCTCCTCTGTGGGTTGGGGATTGTAACGACCGCCATCTATTGAAAGCGTCCGGGACCGACTGCTTAACGTGCTCTCCGAGGCACAGAGTCAGTGATAGTTATGTACTTAAGTCAGAAAAACTCATTGGTACACGCCCGGGTTCGAACCATGGCTCTATGGCTTTATAAATTTGAGACAGGTTCGTTGAGCTTTGGGCTATCACGACTCAACCTAATATTAATAAGTAAAAAATAAATTCAGACGTACGTTTTTGGGTAAGCACTTGTAGAGAATACCAATCACAGAAAAATCATACATACGGGCCATATAGTATACGACGACCGCTTAGCCTAGTGGGTAGCGATCCTGCCTACGAAGCTGGAGGTCCCGAGTTCGAATCCCAGGTCGGGTCAGTATTTATATTTTAAAATTTATTTAATTAGTACTATGAAAGAAAATGTGTACCACGCTGAATAAACGCAAAAAAGTCGTGCGCAAAATCGTCGTTTACGCGATATAATTCAATGTAAATAACAAGAAAACCTGTAAAAACTAAAACTTGAGGTGTCATCTCCAAATTTTGAAGATTACCTTATAAACCTATGTAATGTTAATGTTATGTTCAATCGTGCTCGAGGACTTGTCGACGACGAACAACTTACAGAAGCTCTTAACCTTTGAACTAATCAATTGTCTCTGTTAATTAAATGGGTCGCGACCTCTGACCATCTGACCAAATATGGTTAATGTGTAGTGAACAGGTTAAAGAGAAAAGTATACATTGGTCTATATTTTATGGGAAAAGATTTAAAAACTATGTGTTAAAAATGTTGGTCCAAGTCTATATTTGAAATCAATTTTCAAATTCGGTTGGTTTCGATACTTGGTTCCACTAATGGATCCAATGGAATTTTTAAGTCCACTGATTAACATGAGTGGAGCCATAAGGTCTTTTCCACTCTATAGGTCTTTGTCATTATTTGACTGACTGATTGGCCGAGTGGTTAGAGACCCTAACTGCGGAGCCGAGGGTCGCGGGTTCGATTACCGTCCGGGACAAATATTTGTGTGCATGAACATGTCTATTTGTTCCGTGTTTGGGTGTAAAAGTATCTATATATGCATATATTATTTAAAAATAAAAAAAAGAATATTTAAGTGAATATATCAGTTGTCTAGTACCCCATAATACAAGCATAATACTTGCTTACTTTGGGACTAGATGGCGCTGTGTGGGATGTCCCAGATGTTATTGTTATGTTATTATATTTGGATAGCTATATAAATAATAGTCTTAAACTATGTTAAATATACCTAGCTTTTTTGTTGGCTTTTTATAAAATAACTGGTCCTTTGATAAAAAGTTTAAATCTGGGTCATAACATTCAAATATTCCAATAAGTATCCTTTAGTAAACCATAACTTTTGAACTGCTAGATTGATTTAAATGAAAATATATAAATCTATTTTCAGATCAGATGAAGCCGCCTATCCGATGATATTGCAATCGATATAGCTATATTGCGTTTTGCGTTTGAATATACGTAAATACAAATGATCGAATTTAATATGGACATTTATTAATACTCTGTCCGTGATTGTTAACGTTGTGTAAATTATTAACTATGAAATAGCTTATCAAATAACTTTGACGGACTGATTAGGTGAGTTGTTAGAGACCTTAATTGCAGGTAGCGGAACCGAAGGTAGCGGATTAGAGTCCCGTCCAGGACAAGTATTTGTTGGCATGAACATGTCTATCTGTTTCGTGTCTGGGTGTAAAATAAGCATGTATATATTGTAAAGATGATTTAAGTATGGAAGTATATCAGTTGTACAGTACCACAGACAAGTCAACCTTATAGACCACGCTTTGACAGGAAGTAGCATTCGCCAAGGCTATGTCGTGACACTACATAACTACGTCACTAGTGAGCCGTCAGTTGGAAGCACGTCGGAAGCCATTAAATTGTCAATTTTGAACGAGCCAATGAAAACTAGCCGACCTCTCCCCGCACCCCGCCACTTTTTGGCGATTTCGTTTTCGTACTGACGTTTATTAAAGCGTGGTCTATAGGTTGACTGGTCTGTGTACAGTACCCATAAGAAAAGCATAACATTTGCATACTTTGAGTAAGATGGCGCTGTGTGGGTGATCAGGTATTATTATTATTAAAAACTTGTTCGCAAATAACAACTACCGAAACAGATGGTGAAGCCATCCCGAAGTTTGATTCGGGTTAACTCTGGGTCGGGCAATTTTACTAAAAACAAATAATATTTCACTGTAGTATATTGTTTATTTAATAAGCTCAAGAGATTGAACGTTTCTATAATAAAATTCCTAAAGAAATGTTGAACTTAATTTCAAATGACGACCGCTTAGCCTAGTGGGTAGCGACCCTGCCTACGAAGCTAGAGGTCCCGGGTTCGAATCCCAGGTCGGGTCAGTATTAATATGATGAATATTGATACTGGTACCGGGTCTTGGTTGTTATATATATAAAAAAAAAATATTTATATATGTATATATTATAAAGAATATTTAAGTATGTATATCAGTTGTCTAGTAACCCATAACACAAGCATAATACTTGCTTACTTTGGGACTAGATGGCGCTGTGTGGGAAGTCCCATGTATTATTATTATTATTATTATTATTATTATTATTAAATCAAGTTACAAAGCAAGTTAAAGTCCAACTCATGAAAAAGCTTACTATTGTATTACCGAGAATTTAAATGATAAGTGCGCATGGACATCATTGTAATACTTGTAAGCATATTAAAAAAAAAACAACTAAGAATAGCATATATTTAAATAAAATAAACAGGGAGGAGTTTCTTGCCAGTTCTTCTCCTTCTAGTTTTTGAAGCGGTAACTAATCAATTTATTTTGACTTTCAATAAGTTTGTGTAAACATCTTATATTGAATAAAAACTTTTTGATTTTGACGTTGAACAAAATATGCTGGAAATTGTATAGAACTAAAACTCACCTAGTGTTAGTAACTGGCGGGCTCTGGACTTTCCCGGAAACGAATCAAGTGCCTGAAAGAAAAATAAATGAATTCAAGATTTGTCTTATAAAGTTGTTAAACATTTAAAAGTTTTTTTTTAACTTTTCGTTTAGTTCCGTAAGCTCTCCACGATCTATAAGTTTGGGCTACGTTCAGCCGAACACCCGGTATATTTCTAAACTCAGTACATATAGAAATCATAGACATAAAAAAATCTATACATAAAACGGCTCAATATTATGAGTTCTTATACGAAATACTAAAAGTTATTCTAACTTTCGCCACATATGTCTTGTGGCGAAATCATTGAACCTTCAGGAATTGGATTTACGTGTGATCTGAAGTGCTAAAGAAAGGTATATATAATTCGTACACCCTAACTTAGTTGACGAACACTGAACTTTCATATGCCTACTACATAATAATTTGTGTTCCGTTTACTGTGCTTGCTCATCCATTATTTCGATTTGGGTCAAAGGTATATTCAAAGCTAGAATCCTGAACGCCAGCTACTTGTTTTGAAATATTCGAGACATTTCGAATGACGTAGAAATCGCACTGACTTGTAGAATCGGTAACGTGCTTGTCGACACGCACAAGTAATAAAATCCATACATACAAACTTTTGAGTTTATAATTTTTATATTTATAAATTATAGCCAATATGTTATTCCGGTGTATGAGCTATACTATTGTAAAGTTTCATTAAAATCCATTCGGTAGTTTTTGCGTGAAAGAGCAACAAACATCCATACATACAAATTTTCGCGATTATATTATTAGTAGGATTTGATATACAAGGTATGATTTTAGTAACCACCAAAAATTTTCCTTGATGTTAGGTATCACCAATAGACGTCATTGCGTAAATAAAAATGCGGGTTACATTTTCATAATAAATTATTTTATCTACAGTGTTATTTTATAACGTTTGGTTGCCTTCTTAACGCTATAGTAAACGTACGCGCTCGAGGCCTTGAAACGGAACGGGGCGGCGGGCATGAATGGTGACTAGAATTATTGGTTTTTTCGGGAAAGGTTTGTGTAGTAATATCTCAATATTTTTCTATAGAACGATACTAAAAGGAAACAAGACGGCTATCGGTTTTCTACAAAAGATCATTATATTATAATTTGGCTGGTCATTAAAACCTCAACATGTATATATATATACTTTTATATCCAGACACACAAGGCAGACAAATGTCTTCATCGTATACAATTCAAGTTTATTTATATTGCAGCCAAATTTTTCCTAGACTTTAGTTTGCATTTAAAGACTCGATTTTTGAAAAACAAAGTAGGTCAAATTGTTTCACATTAAAAATGTTTTTCCCGAAAGAATTATCGATAGAACATGGGTACTCTATAATAATAATATAATAGTAATAATAACGTATACATCACAACAACGTCTAGGTTCCAAACTAAGCATTAGCTTGTATTTTGGGTACCTAGCGAGGACACCACATACATATAACAGCCAAGACCCGGTACCAGTATCGATATTCATCATATAAATACTGACCCGACCTGGGATTCGAACCCGGGAACTCCAGCTTCGTATGCAGGGTCACTACCCACTATACCCACTATACCACTAGGCACAGGTGTAGGGGAGAAAGTATTCCGCCGGCGGCCGCTGAGCGACACAATTATCGGTTACCCGAGCATCTCGACAGTAATTCGACAACTTTGTCGAGCTATATTGTTTCATTATTTTCACCGAAGTTCATAATATTCAAATTTGAATAGTGATAAAGATTTCAGCTTGTATATATATATATATGCTCCACTTATTCCAGTGCATGATTACTTTTCATTAATTTACCTTGTAGCTGTCAATACTATAATATACCTATATGCTGTATATGTCGCAGGATGATTTGTTAATTCGAATTTTCGCGAAAACCCTAAGGATTTTGCAAAAACACGGATAATTTGACAATGGTGAAAACATTTCTCAGTCTTACTGGAAAAAGATAGGGTTTTTGCTAAAACGCGAGTCTCTCTAGTAACATTGAATATCCTTAACTCTGATTGGCTAGATTTTTGCTTACTGACCAAATCTTATTCTGATTGGTTCCTAGCTTCACCCTTTGAAGTATTAGACCATTGAGTTATGAAGGGTTAGAAAAAACAATATCGATGTATAGAAACTTTTGCACACTTTTAACCACATATAAACAAAAGACTGCTGAGTTCTCTCAAAAACATAAACAAAACAACGTGCGTGAATGATTGACATTTAAAACGTCAACCAATCAGAGGAGGTCTCGATTTGGGCGCTCCGACTG
This sequence comes from Luffia ferchaultella, assembly GCA_949709985.1. Classification (NCBI taxonomy): domain Eukaryota; kingdom Metazoa; phylum Arthropoda; class Insecta; order Lepidoptera; family Psychidae; genus Luffia; species Luffia ferchaultella. Next base: position 6,733,050 of record OX453267.1, read on the forward strand.
GTCCGAATCAGCGTTCTTATTTCATAATAGATAACGTTTCGTTTCGCAGTATTACTATAGCGACTAGGTTTTTGTAAAAATCCTAACTTTTTCCAGTAAGATTGAGAAATATTTTCACCATTGTCTAATTATCCGTGTTTTTGCAAAATCCCTAGCTAGGGTTTTCGCGAAAATTCGAACTATCAAATCATTCTACGGCATATATATTAAGTTATTTAATTTAATCAAAATTGTTGGTTTGATTGTTCTGAGGTATTAGGTCGTTATTTTTTTATTGTTTTACTTTTTTCCTTACTTATCTATTGAAACAGTGGGTATATTTTGTCTCTGTATTAGTTTTATCTATACCTAATCATATTTTTTTTATACCGTTTGTTTCCTGAATAAATAATGAAATTAAATAAATATGTCAAAATATTACATCTTTTTAAGTGGTTAATTTAAAGATAAATATTAACAATATAAAATCGTGTAAATAATGAAACATATTGAAAATATCGGCTGTCGTATTTGCCTTTCAGTATACGGAGGGTGGATTGTCGTTTTTCACGATCACATATATATTTTATGTAAATTTCTTTTTACCATAACCCAACTCTTACAACAGCCCATAAGTTTTTTTATTTTATAAGATATTTAGCAAAAAACTTTTACTATATAACGTACTGAACGACCGAATGACTGACCGATTGGTCGAGTGGTTACAGACTCTAATTGCGTAGCCAAGGGTCGCGGGTTCGATTTACGCCGGGGACAAAATATTTGTGTTTATTTATGAACATGTCTATTTGTTCCGTGACTGGATTTAAAATATTTATATATGTATACATATATAAATATTTTAAATCCAATATAAAAAAATACAAAAGAAATATTTAAGTATGTGTATTAGTTGTCTGGTACCCATAATACATGCTTTGCTTAGTTTGGGACTAGATGACGGTATGTGGAATGTCTCAGGTACGTTTATACAATCACCAGTTTTGGAATTCAAGACACTTATAGCTTAAAGCTAAAGAAATGTGTTACCAATCGAGAATGGAACCTTGTGACCTCATTTCACGGAGCTTCAATGTGGGGTGGCCCTTAGATGCACTCAATATGAGAGCTTTCTACTGGAGGGCTTTCAGAAAGGAATTTGGATGTAACACGGATTCAACATAACGCTATATTATATTTAAAGGTTGATAGAAACCGATCGCAAGAACGTTTATATCACAACATGTATAATGAACAATAATAATACACCTATGACATCCCACTCAGCGCCATCTAGTCCCAAACTAAGCTAAGTTTGTATTATGGGTATCAGGCGACTGATATATTTACATACTCAAATATTCTTCATAATATATCCATATAGTATAGATATTCATAGATGTCGTGATAGCCCAGAGCGCAACGAACCTGTCTCAAATTCATAAGGCCCCTTAGGGCCATGGTTCGAATCCGGGCGTGTACCAATGAGTTTTCTGACTTAAGTGCACAATATCACTGACACCGTGCTTCGGAGGGCACGTTAAGCAGTCGGTCCCGGACGCTGTCAATAGATGGCGGTCGTTACAGTTCCCAACCCGCAGTGGAGCAGCGTGGTGGACTTAAGCTCCAAGCCCCCCTCCTCACCCTGGGGGAGGCCTAAGCCCCTGCAGTGGGGCAAAAATGGGCTGATGATGATGATGATAGATATTCAGATTTCTTGAGCAGTCATGCGTAGTGATGAAGATGGTGTAGTCTTGTCATCATGTAGCGGGCTGATGTTTATTAAATTTGTTAAGAAACTTAGTTAAAAAAAATAACGTCCACAACTTTCTGCTTCAAAACCCAGAGAGTGGTTTCACGTAAAACCGTAAAAAATTACAGCTATCTGTATTGAGATACTAGAAAATGATGGATGAGATCCGGAATATTGTGAAATGTTTTTGTGCACAAGTGAGCAGTGAAGAAGGAAAAATAGGAACAACCGACAATATTTATCAGACGCATTTATTGTAGAGTCATTCATCCATCCATAAGCTTACGCCTATTTCCCAGCGGGATAGGTCAGTGACGTACGGCGACCTATAAAAAGGTAAAAGGAAAATCTAGATGATCCAGATGTACGCTGTCATTGACTGACCGATTGGCCGAGTGGTTAGAGTCCCTAACTGCGGAGCCAAGGTCCGCGGATTCGATTCCCGCCCGAGACAAATATTTGTGTGCATGAACATGTCTATTTGTTTCGTGTCTGGGTGTAAAATATCTATATATGTATATATTATAAAGAATATGGTGTGTGGTATTTATATTAGTTATCTGATACTCAAAATACAAGCTTTGCTTAATATGACACTAGATGGCGCTGCGTGGGATGTCCAAAATATTGCGATAGTCTATTCTACTGTTTAGGGTCCGTTAATATGTAAACATTACAATATACCATCGTAATATAAATAACAGAATGTATATGGCAGAGACAATCGCGAACGGTTTACCTTCTGGAAACTTGGAGGACAAGAAAGGCAAAAAATTTGTTTGTTTTAATACTTATAAAATTTAATTAAAATTAAAATACATTAAACCATGCAATTTTCCGAGGTGAGATTTATCCAAGATGTGTTATTTCAGGCCTCAATACACCTTCGCACTAAATTTCATTAAAATGCATTCAGCCGTTTTAGTATGAAGAATAGTTTTCGTACAGGTGCCTTTTCTGGGAACGAAAAGTAGCCTAAGTGACCTAGCAAATCATAAACTATGTACAAAAAATTATAGCGGTCCCCAAACAACTATGTAGTCCACGCGGGCGGAGCGCGGGCGGAAAGCTAGTATCTTTATAAATTATAGCCTACATATTATTCTGATGTATAAGCTATATTACTCTAAAGTTTGATCGAAATTCGTTAGGTAGTTAGTTTATAATCCTTACAATATTATAAACGAAAAGTTTGTTTGTATGGATGTTTGTTACTCTTTCACGCAAAAACTACTAAATTGATTTTAATGAAACTTTACAATAATATAGCTTATACATCAGAATAACACACAGGCTACAATTGATAAAGATATTACTAGCTTTCCGCCTGCGGCTCCGCTTGTGTGGACTACACAGTTGTACCAGAACTGCTACAATTTTTTGCATAAATATATTTTATAAGCTGAAGAGTGCCATAGGCTTCTTTTATAACGGGAAAAAGGATCCCGGTACAACTGTGTAGCCCACAGGAGCGGAGCCGCGGGCGGAAAGCTATGATTCAGTAAGTAGGATATCTGTACAGCTGCGATTTTAGGGTTCCATAGCCAAATGGCAAAAAAGGAATCTTTATAGTTTCGCCATGTCGTCCGTTTGTCTGTCTGTCTGTCTGTGGCTTTTCACGGAAACTATTGGCAATATTTAGATGAAATTTGGAAGGTAGGTGTAATCTATGAACCGCTACACAATGACGTAGTGAAAATAAGAAAAAAAATATTTTCGGGATAGGTCGCCATACATGTAACTGAAGTACGAAAAAAAATATTGTATATTAACGCGAAAGGTACCAAACGATAGGTCTTAAAAGTAGTTAAAAGTATAAGGTAGTAAAAAATAAAACTATCACAGCAAACTAGACTGTATTATTTAACGAGTAATAGAATAATTTATAAAATGGACTTATATAAGTAAAAATTTTTTTAAGATTCCAATAAGCGAAAATGCATTTTATCTTTGTGACGTTATTATAAACAATAATTAAAAAAAAAAAACATTTTATTATGAAAACTACATTGTATTACTAGGTACTATATATTTACGCTTTCCTTTGCAGAGCTTATTATCTTCACAATCGATACTAAAAATCAAAGGTTCACTGTAATAAAATAAATAATAAAAATTGTCTCTAGCTATCAGTGCACTCATGTTATTACTTTTCGGATTAGCCAGAGAGGATCGAGCGCCTTCTAAATAACTAACGAAATAAAAATGAAATATATTTATACAATAATTCTTAAATCACATAATAATAACGATTAATGGTTAAGTTCGATTAACGTCGCGCTCGTTTTTTTGTATTGTATAGTGGTAAGGAACCCTTCGTGTGCGAGTCCGATTCGCACTGGGCCGGTTTTTTCCTGTAATGCATTCCACTTACGTATATCTTAGATGTAAGAGATGTTGAACAAAAACCCCGTTTTATTGCAAGTAAATAAAACTGATAATGGAACGGTAATTATGATTTGACCTAATAATTCTTACTGTTGTTCTAAAACATTTTTAAATTAAAAATGGCCCGATAAAATATATTAGTAAACAGTTAGCTGCTTATATCGTTATTACTTTATAAATTATATGAAAAAAAATTAAAATTACATAAGAACCTTTTCGTACTGATTATATGTAAGCAAACGAAAAGAATTTCGGCAACGTACCTACTGGTTTAAAAGTTTAAATAAACTTCAAAGTACGCTGCGACCGGTTGGCCTAGAGGGTAGCGACCCTGCCTGCGAAGCTGGAGGTCCCGGGTTCGAATCCCAGGTCGGGTCAGTATTCATATGATGAATATTAATACTGGCACCGGGTCTTGGTTGTTATATGTATGTGGTGTCTTCGCTTGGTACCAAAAATACAAGCAAATGCTTAGTTTGGGACCTAGACGTTGTTGTGATTGTGTGTGTTATTATTATTATTATTATTATTATTATAAGATTAAGTAGCAATTTTCGACTTTAATATTCTTAGTGAATTTTCTCATTATATTTATATTACAAGATCTATTGTATTTCCAAAAAAAGTAATTTATTAACCAAAAGAAGCCGAACGACTTACGATTCTATGAAAAGTAGTTAACAGAATTCGGTATATAAAAAAAAATTTGGCTGATTCCAAAACCGTTTCTTAGTCAAATTTGATGGTAATTATCTCAAAAAAATTAATATAATGTAATAAATAATAAAAGTCGTGATAGCCCAACGAACCTCTTTCAAACATATAAGGCCATAGGGCCATGGATCGAATCCGGGCGTGTACCAATGAGTTTTTCTGACTTAAGTACATTAACTATCACTTACTCCGTGCCTCGGATAGCACGTTAAGCAGTCGGTCCCGGTCGCTATCAATAGATGGCGGTCGTACAATCCCCAACCCGCAGTGGAGTAGTGTGGTGGATTTAAGCTCCAACCACCCCCTCAGCCGGCGGGAGGCCTAAGCCCCTGCAGTGAGGTAAAATGGGCTGATGATGAATTAATAATAATATAAGCATGCTTTCAACTTTGTTTCATATTTATGTTATGACAATTTGTGGGTCAGATATTAGTATTCAAGTAATAGGAGACAATTGCGTTTAAAAAGGATGACAATACACAGAGTAATATTAATAGGTGTTACTAAAAATAATTTGTAGTGAACGTAAATAATAATGTACGTAGTTATATGAAACCATGCGTCAAACGTCAGATAGTGTTTTATTCTTGACTACCTTTAGGCAAAGAAAAAGCCTTACATACTACCAGCTATGAATATTTTTATTCGACGACCGCTTAGCCTAGTGGGTAGCGATCCTGCCTACGAAGCTGGAGGTCCCGGGTTCGAATCCCAGGTCGGGTCAGTATTTATGTGATGAATATTGATACTGGTACCGGGTCTTGGTTGTTATATGTATGCGGTGTCTTCGCTTGGTACCCAAAACACAAGCTAATGCTTAGTTTGGGACCTAGACGTTGTTGTGATGTATGCGTGATAAACAAAATAAACAATAAACAATTTTTTTTTAAATCATTAAAAAATTACTTGCCGCAAAGCAAAAATATTGAAATAAGTTTGTCAGTTTAGTCTATTAGTAAAAAAAATAAAAATAAATAGCTTCACGTACAGAATTTTGGTGAAAAATATCGCTCTATACGAGGAATCTAACAGTTGCCTTCTCTATTGCTTTGATTTCTTTAAGATATCGCCAATTCGACAAACGTTTTTCTAAAGCGGCCCTTACCCTTTCTGATGCTTTTATTACACATATGCGATCTATGGATTTCTTTTGTCACTTCGCTTTTATTAAACCTTTCTATATTTTAAATCCATAGATGTACATCCAGATACCGCGACTTGACAACAAACATGTGTGGAACAAAAAAGTACGCCATTTAACGTTTTGTTATAACACTGTGAAGTCGAATTTAGTGTGACACACATGTAAAAATCTAATTCTGAATTTATATTTCATGTTTATTAATTTAAAAAAAAATGTTTAAAAAAAAAAGCAAAAATAATGACATAGTCTAATCTATAATTCTGTTATTGTGCTCGGGTTTTCGATCGCTTTTAAATATGAGTCGCTCCATCTTGAAAAATTATGGTATCTAAGGAATCGTATCTAAATCGTCATATTTATCATTACCTAGTGAGTATAACAATTTAGCATTAATTGTCATGAAAGAATGAGAGCCACCTTCTAAACTACTTTTGCCTTTTCAAAATGGTTCAATAATGGGTTCAATGGTTAGTGAGGGCGATGGACCAACTGATGCCTAAGAAATACCTGGTTCTTATAAAGAAATAATTTAATTATAATACATGAGACTTCCCACACAGCGCCATCTAGTCCCAAAGTAAGCCAGTATTATGCTTGTGTTATGGGTTACTAGACAACTGATATAAATACTTAAATATTCTTTATAATATATACATATATAAATATTTTAGCGAAGACACCACATATATATAACAACCAAGACCCGGTACCAGTATCAATATTCATCATACAAATACTGATCCGACCTGCGATTCGAACCCGGGATCTCCAGCTTCGTAAGCAGGGTCGCTACCCACTAGGCTAAGCGGTCGTCAAAATTGTAATAACAATGTATAATGTGGGGTTTTATAGATATTTGAAATAAAAAAAAACGTAACATTCATGGTTGACGATTGACATGACAATTATTAAAGAAACCCCATTGTACAAATCAAAACTGTTATTGTATTATTTGTTATTACCATGTGTATTAAGTCGTTTACCAAAAATAAGCAACGCCGTGACTATCCCGTTTACACTCGATTTTTCTACGCAGCTTTGGTGGACATTCTTTTGTTTATGCAAAATACAGATGCATGATCTTCATACTGCACTTGTAAACAGAAGTTAAAAATTAAAAACAGAAATAGTAGGTACTTTTACGTCATATTAATGAAATTATATTACCCTTTCGCATCACACAAGATGGCAATTTTTTTAATACTTTGGCACTGAACTGGCAACTACACATAACTCGTTCGTTCACCGATACTAGTGACACTAACCGAAAATGGATTAATTGATGACGATTTTCTAGGCTGTAAACGACATAACGTGTGATATAATACGACGACCGCTTAGCCTAGTGGGCAGCGACCTTGCCTGCGAAGCTGGAGGTCCCGGGTTCGAATCCCAGGTCGGGTCAGTATTTATATGATGAATATTAATACTGGCACCGGGTCTTGGTTGTTATATGTATGTGGTGTCTTCGTTTGGTACCCAAAATACAAGCTAATGCTTAGTTTGGAACCTAGACGTTGTTGTGATTGTGTGTGTTATTATTATTATTATTATTATTATTGTAAGCAAAAGGAACCCACCACCAATCTAAGAGACTAGTTTCTTTTTTAAGCGACTTCAAAAAAGAAAGAGGTTACTCAATTCGACCGTATATATGTTTTTTTTTTTATGTGTGTTCAGGGATAACTTCGTTGTTTATGAACCGAATTGGATGATTTTTTTTGTGAAAGGGAGATATCTCCGAAACGGTACCATGATAAGGAAACCAGGATCTGATGATGGCATCCTAGAGAAATCGAAGGCCACCTTCGAAAATCGTATTTTATAGTATCGTATTTTAAGTATTTTGATAAAGTACGACTACTAGTACTATTTAATGAAAGTCGGGAGTCGATCTGATGATGGAGCTGAAAGACAGTCGAGGGAACTCCTCAACGATTTACAGCAATTACCTGGTGTTTGGACTTAATTCATTTCTATTAATGAGAACTTTGCACCCATATGGGTTATAAGTGCCATTACAGATCTGATGATGGAGACCATACACAATCGAGGGAACTCCTTAAGAATTTACAGCAATTACCTGGTGTTTGGACTTAATTCATTTCTATTGATGAGAACTTTGCACTCATATGGGTTATAAGTGCCATTACAGGTCTGATAATGAAGACCATAAACAGTCGAGGGAATTCCTCAACGATTTACAGCAGTTACCTTTTGTTGGGCTTCCTTCATACGGTTGAATATGCCAAAATGTTCAGTTCGCACAAAAATAATAATTAAGATTGAAGTTTTACATAGGAATGCCACTGCATACCAGGCATGCTGATGCGTCAATTTGACACTGAATTTACGTTGCGTAATCGCGGTGCTGTCTCATTTGAGTAGCGCGTTTAGAAGCCCCATTTATACTAAATACAAATAAGTTACAGATGCGTTCAACTAAAAATTGAAAAATAAAATAATTTAAAAAAAACATAAAAACCCACTTCAAAAACATAAACTAAAAAGTTAAAAATAAAATTTTCACTTTAAAGAAAGGAGCATTAACAGGCGGCATATAGTTAATGAAGTCGGTGCCAACTCAGACACTTTAAATGGGTACTTACCAGGTAATAACAATTACAACAATGATATATTTATATAACTATAACGAATATAGAACACAATTTAAAGTGTCTGAGTGAGTAGGCACCGACTTCATTAACTATATGCCACCTGTTAATGCTCCTTTCTTTAAAGTGAAAATTTTATTTTTAACTTTTTAGTTTATGTTTTTGAAGTCAGTTTTTTTTTTTTAATTATTTTTACCTAATGATGACTGCATTTAACAGTTTGTGTGACATAGATTTTCATAAAAGAATAATAATATAAATAATAATAATATTTATTTCCTCCACAATTGTTTACAAGGGATGTTACATTACATGTTGTGTTATACATGCATATACAAAGTTTTTGCATGCATTTATTGTATTTAAGGGGAGGATGTGTTTGGGTGGGTGTGCGTGAAGTTAGGGGAGGATGTGTTTGGGTAGGTGTGTGGGTGTGGGTGAGGTTACGTCATTGTGTAGCGGTTCATAGATTACAAATACCTTCCAAATTTCATCTATGTATTGCCAATAGTTTCCGAGAAAAACCCCAGACAGACAGACCGACAGGCAGACGGACGGACGTGGCGAAACTATAAGGGTTCTTTTTTTGCCATTTGGCTACGGAACCCTAAAAATGGCTTTTTAAACTTCGTACAACTTCAGTTTAGCGAAAATACCGAATTACCGAAATAAAGGTTTTTTCTTAAATAGTAAATGGAAGAGGAATACTCACATTAAGGAAGAGGATTTCAAAAACTTTCGTCATGCCTATCGGCATTTTTACAAAACTACATATGCAGATAAATATCAACAGTATGGATTTTTTTTTGTAGATTTATTGGAAGGCTGGTAGTTATTTTTTCACATTCTATTTCGTAAACGAAATGAAATATAAACATGAATATCTACAAATAATTATATAAACCCTTACTGAGTTTGGCGAATTTTTCCAACAAATACACAACCAAATAAGCAATTCCGCGTAGCCCATGCAATTATATACCTCGTTACTGTATACGAATATATTTTACTTCTTGACGTTTTTTTTTCCTTTATGTTGGTTATACATATATTACTACATATATTACGATATTTTTAGAAGGCGATTGTACAAATAAATATAGCTTGCTCTATGATGTATTTAAAGAGAAACTTATTTTGAGAACAAACGTTTTTATTTGAGGTCCCAGGTTCAAATCTCAGGTCGGGTCAGTGTTTATATGATGAATATTGATATTGGTACAGGGTCTTGGTTGATGTATGTATGTGGTGTTTTCGCTTGGTACCCAAAATATGAGATAATGATTAATTTGGGGCCTAGACGTTGTTGTGATGTATACGTTATTATTATTATTATTAAAAAAAAAACTGGATCAGTGTCGATATCAAGTGGAGAGGGTTATCATTATATTTTTTTTTATCTGCACCATTACCAGAAATTCAATCTGGCTCGTACATACCAAACAATCAATTGATTAGGTACCAATTCGGAAAACCAGAAAGAGAAAAACCGGCAAGAAACTCCTCCCTGTTTATTTTATTTAAATATATGTTTTTCTTAATTACATTTTTTTTTTATTTAAAAGCCTTACAACTAATACAAACATGTCCATGTGCACTTATCATTTAAATATTCGGTAATACAATAGTAAGCTTTCTCATAAGCTGGATTTTAATTCGCTTTATAAATTGATTAGAATTTAAGTCTGAGATTTCTTTTTACATTTTATTATGAAAAAGGATATAACTTCCCATGAAAATATTATTAACCTTTGAAATTCTGAACCTGGGAATTCTATTTTATTTAAGAGTGTAGTTTTTCAATCTGCGGCTTCAAATCTCGTTTCAATCCCTCTTCCCCGACCTATTCCTGAGTGACAGAGATTACCAGAACAAATTCCCAAAATACCTATAAAATACCCGTCGAAACAGCTTGCGGGCTGTGACTGTTTCCATCCCTGAAATGTGTATGAATTGGAACCAAAATTTGCAGACATTAAGAAAGGATGTCCCTAGGGCGGTACGTTTTTTTTTTAACTTCGCATATCGAATTTAAGCCTCATTATTTTCAAAAAGAAAGAACCGACAGAAATCATATTTTTCAGGAATTCATTCTAAAACAACTAAACAAGATACTAAAAAAATAAAAATAAACCGCCCTGTGACAGTATTTATTCTATTACGCATACGTAGATTTTTTCTGTGCATATTAAAACAGAGATACAGCGAGGAATAGACACGGGCCGAACCTTCTTTTTTGTATGAAAAACCTACCCCCTTAAGTTGTGCCTATCACCCATCCTAGAGAAAGCTTTTAAGTTTTTACGTACATAATAATTCGTATGAATGAATAGGGTACCACAATAATCACTGGACAAAGTCGAAATTATTACTGCTCAGTGAAATCATACGCGGTGAATCAAAATATTGACTTTTGTTCAGGTTTAACAAATAAACCGTGAATGAAGCCCATACTCCCTACTATACAATATCATTAGCCCATTGACGCCCTACTGCGGAGGCTTGGGCCTCACATCGGGGCGAGGAGGCTTGGAACTTAATCCATCACTCTGCTCCAGTGCGGATTAGTGGATTTTGACGACTGTCGTCTTTTGATGGCAACCAGGACCGACGGCTTAACGTATGCTCTCATATTCCGTATTTTTGTTTAATTTAATACAATATCAAGCTTTGTAGTTTTTATGATGAAAGAGATAAATTCTGCACTTTTGTATGTTTGCTATAGTAATATATTTTTCAATATATTTGCTATTAATACGGTCTTTCTGACATAGAAACGTGTAACGTAATGTTGTCTTTTACAGTACTAGGCGTTTTTACTTTACACCAATCACAAACGAGCATTCTGTTTGTAGCGCATGCGTAAACCGCGAAAAGCAACTCGGTCACGCTTTTAGCTCCCGCCATTATAAAATTTTAAGTATCTACCTAATTTTAATCGCAAATCTATTAAAAAACGCCGTATGATGCTCGAACTCAGTAAGCTGGTTATTATAGTCATCGGTTTGTTATAAGCACTTGGCTTCGCCTCGTACCCATACACACCTGGACTATAATATGCAGCTTACCGTACTTGCAAAATAATGTACTATCAACGATATATTTAAATTATAAAAATACACATTTATATTTCCCGAGACGAGCCCTTTTATTTGATATATCACATGGTTGACTAAAGAAAAGTTTTTTTTTAAATATAAATTTGTCCTCCTACTTTAACCCCCAAAATTAAAATTCATTTGTCGCTAAAGTTCTCCAGTAAACTATAAGTAAAGATTTATAACTTCGTTCTTGTTTTTTAATTTTTAATTATGTTGTATAGTTTCGGACACAAAAGGATGAAAAGCTCCATTTTCGTATATTTTCTTAATTATCTTTTAAACTTACATTTTTGAATTATAAAAAAACGTATTTGTATTTATCATAACACAATTTCATTTGATACTATTTGATAGAATTCCATTTCATTCCACCTGAAGTACTTTACAAAAGGTTGTTTTTTAATTCGCTTTCGTTCTTTTACTGCTTAGTTTTTCCTGTAAAAACTAAGAAAAGTTGTATATTCCGTGCTTACGTACTTACAGGCAACCTTACATAACTTTCAGTGTTGCTTACATCGGGTACACGCAACGGAACCCTTAAAAATACGTATGTGCTTATATTGTAAGGTAAATTAAGCAAATAGTAAGGTTACTTAGCGGTCCCCGACGCCTTGAAAGATCAATAATCATTAGAAAATTAATAAACCTGGTATTATTTCAGACTTTTTAAACATTAGGTTTTTGGGTGAGGTTTTAAAAAAAAATTCTATACTTGCTCAAAGGATTATTTTTCCGACTGAAAGTTGCATTTTTATATTCGACATTAAATCGGATTTTATAGGGTTTCGTAGCTTATAGTTTCGGCCTGTCTGTCTGTTTGTCTGTCCCTCTGTCTGTCTATCTGTTAGTCATTTTACTTAGAGACTATTGACACTATACAAATATAAAATGGTGTACCAAACATTTACATAAGGGACGGACAAAATTCCAGCGCATAATAACGTGTGTGGTATTTATAGATGAATCTTTAAAAATAACAAAAAATGTGTAAAAAGTATCTATATATGTATATATTATAAAAAATACTTAAGTATGTATATGAATTGTCTAGTACCCCATAATACAAGCATAATACTTGCTTACTTTGGAACTAAATGGCGCTGTGTGGGATTATTATTATTATACTATGCGTATAAAGTTGCGAGTAGAAGCCAGTCCACATAGAGATATAAAAAGTATTCTCTCAAGTTATCCTATTTCAGCAATTGAACATAAAAACAGTCTCTTAAGAGAGCTTTCAAGGAAACAAAGGCGTATAGCTTACTGTAACGGGTCACTGTAGTAGCTTTTACTGCGAAAGTGCATCGAGATGAGCTTTCAGTACTGTCGGCAAAAAAAGCAGTTAAAAAGTGGTCGAGTGAAGGAAACAAAAAGAATCAGAAATAAGAAAAAACCGTTCAAGTGCGAGTTGGACTAGTGTAGGTTCGGTATTTACTATAAATCGAATCACCTACTTATTACGTTTTTAGGGTTCCGTGCCTCAAAAAAAAAACCGCTTTGGAATCCCTTCGTTTTCTGTCTGTTTGTATATTTGTCTGTTTATCAAGACCTTTTTTCTGAGGAACGCATGGAATTATATAGTTGAAATTAAAATCAAATACTTACTTAGAATGTTGGAGCTGTAAAAAAATCAAGATACTGAGTCAACAAATGTTTTTATCAAATAAATAAAAAAAAAACACGTAATCAAAAAACATGGCCATTAATGCCGCATATTTTGACACTTGCAAATAAATAAAAATCTATAGGGTACTTCTTTTTGACATAGAATCATGAAAGGCAAGAAGCAAGGTGTCGTGATAGCCCAAAGCGCAACGAACCTGTCTCAAATTTATAAGGCCCCATAGGGCCATGGTTCGAATCCGGGCGTGTACCAATGAGTTTTTCTGACTTAAGTACATAACTATAACTATCACTGACTCCGTGCATCGTAGAGCACGTTAAGCAGTCGGTCCCGGACGCTGTCAATAGATGGCGGTCGTTGCAATCCCCAACCCGCAGTGGAGCAACATGGTGGATTTAAGCTCCCAGTCCCCCCTCCTCACCCTGGGGGAGGCCTGAGCCCCTGCAGTGGGGTATAAATGGGCTGACGAAGTGAAGAAGAAGCAAGGTCTCACAACAAAAGTAATCGGAAAATTTGTAATTTAATATCACATGGAAAATCTACAGTTTTAGCACTTCCCGTAACTATCTGATACATCGAAACTACAACTAGGAATTAGCAAACTTAAAGCGTCAGGCGCGAAAGCTCTACTACACCGCGCGGCTCGCACAATCGCAATACTCCGATTACAGATGTTCCGCGACCTCGACCAAACCAGTTGTCGTAGACAAACGCATTTGAACTCAAACGATAGCACACTTATTAAACTAGAAATCATTTATGATTTTTCTTCTTACCTACTTCTAGTTCTGAAATATTAAGTCGAAAGTGAAATGAGTCAGATTTTTTCGCCCCGAATTTTTAAAAAACCTTATATGTAAATTTTATATGCAAGCAAGTCCATACGCGCTTTTTAACACCAAATTTTGACGACCGCTTAGCCTAGTGGGTAGCGACCCTGCCTACGAAGCTGGAGGTCCAGGGTTCGAATCCCAGGTCGATTCAGTATTAATATGATGAATATTGATACTGGTACCGGGTCTTGGTTGTTATATGTGTGTGGTGTCTTCGCAAAAATATTTATATATGTATATATTATAAAGAATATTTAAGTATGTATATCAGTTGTCTAGTAGGTAACCCATAACACAAGCATAATACTTGCATACTTTGGGACTAGATGGCGATGTGTGGGAAGTTCCATGTATAATTATTATTATTATAAATACATCCCGGCACTTAGCCAACTTTGTATGATTTCGAACGATCCCCTTATTTCGTGAAATAGGATCTATAATTATTCAACGATCGAAAAAACATTTTCAATGTAAGAATATTTATTTATATTATTTTTTCCAAAATTTTAGGCTCAGTAGTTTCGGAGATGGGATCAGAGAGGCAATTTTTGATTGTCTACGTTATATTTCTGCGATTGGGTCACCGTATACAGGGTGAACAACCCGCAGTGGAGCAGCGTGGTGGACTTAAGCTCCAAGCCCCCCCTCCTCACCCTGGGGGAGGCCTAAGCACCTGCAGTAGGGTAAAAATGGGCTGATGATGATGATGATGATACAGGATGAAGTTTTATCACAATCCTTATTTTAATTACATATTCTTTAGTGAACGTAATGAAACACGATTTTTTTTTCTTTTAGTATCATTCAGTACAAAAATATTGACTCAGAGCGCTTCAAAGCTGTCGAATTACAGTCAAGATGCGCCGGTAACTGATAATTGCGTCGATCAGCGGCCGCCAACGGAATAATTTCCTCTGCTACGCCCGCGATCGTATATACCTTTCTCGTTCATATTTAACTTAGTAACCACGTAAAAATTTAACTAATTTTTTTTTAATGGAATATTTATATGCTACCTGAATCCGAGAAAAAAATTGGCTGGTGGTGATAAAAATTCACTTGTAATGCACCAAATTTCAAAAACTTTCGTCTAGTAGGTTTTGAGAATATGTAGATCGTGACAGACGAACAGACAAATAAGTAGACACGAGAATGATACTTAGAGGGTTCCATTTTTAACCGGTTTTATTTAGCTTGTGAAGTTTGTGTCTTGTGTAGGTCAAATCTATAAATAAAATTTTTAACCCCTTCTTGTTCACAGATTGATCAGTAATTTATAACACATATTAATTTAATAATAATAATAATACGTGGAACATATCACACAGCGCCATCTAGTTCTAAAGTAAGCAAGTATTATGCCTGTATTATGGGTACTGGACAACTGATATACATACTTAAATATTTTTTATAATACATATAGACATATATAGATATTTTTACACTCAGAAAAGGAACAAATAGATATGTTCATGCATACAAATATTTGTCCCGGGCGGAAATCGAACCCGCGAGCCTTGGCTCGGCAGTTAGGGTATGTTTGTTTTTACTATCTTTTATTATACTATAAATCTTTAAATAGTACACAGTTGTTTCCAAATAAAATAAAAAAAAAAAATGGCTTCAGTCTTGTTTCAGTAATTACGCACTGAAAACTTTTAATTGAAATTCCGGATACGGAAGTCGAATTGGTCTTTGTTATCTGTCTTAATGATACGACAGGTTTATTTAGATTTATTTTTATTAGTTTAATGTTTTTGAAGTAGGTAATCTACTTTAGGCGAGTTGGAGCTGGAATTTTCTATGAAAACTTTGTGGGAAAAGAAGTATGTAGTAGCAAATTTCCATACAAACGGTGTTAATGGATGCACCCCATTAAACCTTTACCGATTGGCGCAACAAAATTATATGGTATTCAGATCAACAATAACTAGGTTTATAGGTTTTTAATTTTTCAATTATTTTGAAACATTATAAGAATGAAAAAATTTAAATGCATTTTAATTTTCGTTTTTAACGCCGCTTGTATAGAAATTTGCCACTCCACTCTTAACGTAAAAGTTTACGAATTTCGATACCCCCGAAGTTAGCCACGAAAAACTACCAGCGATTCCTACCGAACGCGCTGAATTAAAAACAACCCAGACGGGACAACCCAGTAGGTAGTTTAAAAATAAACTTATTACAAACTACGCCATAATTGATCGTGCGAAATGTCAGCTGGCTCAGTGGAAACACTATGTTGCTTAACTTTATATCTTAGCAGCTAAGTTACGGGTTTAGTTTTACTTAGTTTAATTAACTTAGACGTTGAACCAAAGCTCGCGCTCCTGGTGTTGGAATCGGTAAGCGATGTAGCGAAGCGATGTGTTTATAAGTTAGAAACGATACGTTCTCTAGTGGATGATACAAATAAGAAATAATCAAAAATATTAGCCAAAATTCAATGTAAAATTCACAGACAATGAGTAGGTTAGAGGTGCCATGCCGATACTTGTTCGGAGGCACGCGTCCCAAAAATAATTTATTAATAATTTTTTTTAATAACACACACAATCACAACAACGTCTAGGTCCCAAACTAAGCATTAGCTTGTATTTTGGGTACCAAGCGAAGACACCACATACATTTAACAACCAAGACCCGGTGCCAGTATTAATATTCATCATATAAATACTGACCCGACCTGGGATTCGAACCCGGGACCTCCAGCTTCGCAGGCAGGGTCGCTGCCCACTAGGCTAAGCGGTCGTCGAATTACATACACGACGAAAATAATTAATCTATTAACTTGTCGTCGGTCATTATCAATCAATTGTCTCTGTCAATTAAATGGCTCGTGGCTTTCAATCTGACCTAATTGGGTTAATGTGTAGTGCCTAGGTTAAAAATATTGTGCATACTGCAAAATCATCATGCGCACTTCTCGTTTAAATATTCGGTAATACAATAGTAAGCTTCCTTCATGGGTTGGACTTAAACTCGCTTTATAAATTCATTACAATATAAGTCTTGCATTTTTTTTTTGGAATTTTATTATATAATAATATTATAATACCTGGGTCATCCAACACAGCGAATCGAATACAATTTCCCATTAAATGATTATTAACCTATGAAAGTGTGAGCTGGGAATAAATACTCTATTCTGTTATTTTTGGATGAGAACAAAGTACTAATAAAAAGTTTTTTGATTAATCGATTTAATATATTTCGTTGTCGAAAAATCAAATCCTTAGTATTAGGAAGAAACAGCAGCATTTTTAAAATTATACACGTATATTACATCAAATCACACAATTTTACCTGAATCATTTCTCATAGAGACGTTACTTATGTATAGATAGATCACTGATGGATGACTTTGATGTATTTATTTTGATATCACAAAATATGGTCCCTAGAAGACATGGTTAACATTAGAAATAGAATATTATAGATTTAAACAACAAATTATTATATATAAATATATGTAGAAACTAATAGGGTATTTGTGTAATATTTAAAATATTATATTTATCAAGAAAATACAAAAATAGATTTTATACGATTCCACAAAATTATAATAATTTATTTATTTATTTATTCGGTTGAAGAATATTGAACTGCATCTCTCTTTCTTGCAGAACGAAATTTAACATTATTTTAAATGGCCTGACGTCACAGCTAAGTACGCCGAGCAGTATTGCCCTCTCTATCCAACAGGACATTTCAAACATTCATAACTTTGTTATTAATAACTTATTTTTTTAAATTATTTCCTTCTATATGACGACCGGTTGGCCTAGAGGGTAGCGACTCTGCCTACGAAAGCTGGAGGTCCCGGGTTCGAAGCCCAGGTTGGGTCAGTACTTATATGATGAGTATTGATACTGGTACAGGGTCTTGGTTGTTATATGTATGTGGTGTCTTAACTTGGTACCCAAAATACAATATATGCTTAGTTTGGGGCCTAGACGTTGTTGTTATGTATATGTTATGTTATTGTAATGATATATATTTAAAAAACTCTTTTATATAAAATGATTCAAAAAAAATAGTTATCTACCCCATTTTATTGACACAGCTGGGTTAAATATATACCTACATCCAGAGCGTAAAAAATAAATAACCGATTTTTGTGTTACTAACTTACTTTAGATATATTTTGGTTGTAGAGTATGATAACATATGTTAAATATATTTATATATATATATATATATATCACAAACAAATATATCACAAACATACGACCCATACATAAATTAAAATCTAGATATAGTCTAAGGGCTAACTTTAAAAAAAGTAACATTCTTACGGTCCCATGTTAGTACAATTGCAAAAATATTATGTATGTATATAAAAATGTATATAGAAGCTTTCTCTAAGCTATAAGACGGTCACAATATCAATACCAGAGGTAAGATTAACCTAATGATTTCTAAATTCAGAATTTCATTAGCATCGTTTTTATAATTCCAAAGCAGGAATGAATCGATTTTAAGGACGCACGAAGCCGTAGAAAGAATCATGTATTACACAAACGCATTACACCATAATTCTATATTTTTTTATAATTTCGCATTACACCATAATCCTATATTTTTTATAATTCCAAAGCAGGAATGAATCGATTTTAAGGACGTGCGAAGCCGTAGAAAGAATCATGTATTACACAAACGCATTACACCATAATCCTATATACGCTTAGTTAAACACGAGTCCCTGAAGCGTGTACGCGTTACCAGAACAGGACATTGTGAGATACCATTACAGATTAATTTATGTGTATGCTCAGTATGTTTCGAATAATTCATTTTGAGATATAAGACACTATTGTTTACTCTGGAGCTTTAAGATGAATAATTCGTATGATTACAAAAGCTTCTACGCTTCGAAAAATATAGAACTTAATAGTGGCTCATCATTTCGCTCCGATTCGCTCTTCGCATTTGACACAAGCAATAGGTACCTAAACTAACCAATTTTTGTCATTGGAAATGACTTTCATTTCGTTGGAGTATAGGGGGTTATTTGGGAGTTTTTTGTGAGACAGGCAGATTGCACAAAGAGTTTTCGAGATATTGCGATGAACGTGGTGTCAAAAGACAAAAAAAAAAACAAAAAAAAATATCGGCAAAAAAACGAAAAAATATCGCAATTTTTTTTCCCGATTTTCATTTTGGGAGCCCGATATCTCGAGAACTATGTCCAAATAAGAAAAAAATAAAAAAACTGCTCGGGGTAATTAGACGAGGGATCGATTGAGACTGAAATTGTTAGAATCGGACAACCGGAAGTATTGGTTAAGGGTGCCCTTAGTTGGAAGTCGGATATGCGTCGGTGTTACATTTCGTACTAATTCGGTTTGTTCGATCGAAATGTCGTACAGAATGTTATATTTCGAAGTTTTAAGCTTATAAAGATACAGTTGTGTTATTTTTTTTGCGAAAAAAATTAATTTCGAAAAATATTATCCAAAATATGGGTGTTACTTTATTCCGTTAGCTTCATTTCCAATGTCGTAAGATGTTCGTGCGAAAGCAGGAGATCCGTTGATTTTTTTTTAAATGATGGACCATCGACATATCTTGACTTAATATAAAATTTATCTGAATACGACTTGCATGCAGACGACCGCTTAGACTAGTGGGTAGCGACCCTGTCTACGAAGTTGGAGGTCCCGGGTTCGAATCCCAGTTTGGGTCAGTATTTATATGATGAATATTGATACTGGTACCGGGTCTTGGTTGTTATATGTATGTGGTGTCTTCGCTTCGTACCCAAAATACAAGTTAATGCTTTGTTTTGGGCCTAGACGTTGTTGTGATGTATACGTTATTATTATTATCAGACACAGATTGCGGCGACATTTTACAAACGGCGTCCAATTCTTTTTGGCTTTATAGAATAACGAATTTGTCTACGGCAAATCGCAAAATAGCGGGCTTTTAAAAACTGACGATGTCGTTTGTAGTCAGACAAATCATAAAATTTTCCACTTTAGGTCGGGATTCCGTAGCAGTTAATTTTTTGATATTTTTCTCTTTGATATTTTTTGTTGAAGTTTTAAATATCTATTCATTTATTGTTACAAAGTAAACTTACAGCTATAAATAGTTTAATAACGTAAAATTTAACAAAATTACTTTTCGCAAAGCCAATGACAATTTTATCTAAATTAACTTTTCTATAACATGATATAATTGAATTAAAAAATAATTTAAAAAAAAAATAAAAAAAAACTGACTTCAAAAACATTAACTAAAAAGTTGAAAATAAAATTTTCACTTTAAAGAAAGGAGCATTAACGGGTGGCATATAGTTAATGAAGTCGGTGCTAACTCAGACACTTTAAATTGTGTTCTATTTTGGTTATAGTTATAAATATATAATTGTTGTAATTGTTATTACTTGGTAAGTACCCATTTAAAGTGTCTGATTTGGCACCGACTTCATTAACTATAAGCCGCCTGTTGATGCTCCTTTCTTTAAAGTGAAAATTTTATTTTTAACTTTTTAGTTTATTTTTTTTAAGTCGGTTTTTTTGAAAATTATTTTATTTTTCAATTTTTAGTTGAACGCATCTGTAACTTATTATTTGTATTTAGTATAAATAGGGCTTCTAAATGAACCTGTCTCAAATTTATAAGGCCCCATAGGGCCATGGTTCGAATCCGGGCGTGTACCAATGAGTTTTTCTGACTTAAGTACACAATATCACTGAAACCGTGCTTCGGAGGGCACGTCAAGCAGTCGGTCCCGGACGCTGTCAATAGATGGCGGTCGTTACAGTCCCCGACCCGTAGTGGAGCAGCGTGGTGAATTTAAGCTCTAAGCCCCCCTCCTCAACCTGGGGGAGGCCTAGGCCCCTGCACTGGGGTAAGGATGGGCTGATGAAGTGGAGTGAAGTGTTTATGTACATAGTAATCCAACTACGGCTACTAACTCATTATAAGATAAAAGATTTCTAGATGTGATGATGCGAAATACGACTGCGACCCTTGACTTATGACACAAGACTGACACAAACGAAACAAGGACCCGGGAGAAAAAAACTTTAATATAAACCGTACAGTAATATATCACACAAGTAGAACAAAGAAGTCATTTTATTCCCCTTTGGAATCCGCTGAAAACAGACTAGCGTTGGTATAATGCTACGTAAAATGTATGTTCTTGTAGGATTATATAATAACAGAATAATTATGTACGTTCGTCTATTCATAGGTTTTGTCTCTATAAATCATGTCACTAACAGTACTAAAAACTGAGTTTTTAAATTTCTTTTTTAATTTGACAACCGCTTAGCCTAGTAGGTAGCGACCCTGCCTACGAAGCTGGAGGTTCCGGTTTCGAATCCCAGGTCGGGTCAGTATTTATATGATGTATATTGATACTGGTACGGGCTTAGTTGTTATATGTATGTGGTGTTTTCGCTTGGTACCTATAATACAAGCTAATGCTTAGTTTGAGGCGTAGACGTATACGTTATTATTATTATTATTATTGATATTTATGTGCTTCTGACATAGTTTTTATAAATCGTGCGTGTGGGTAAACTCTCTAAAAGAACTAATTTACTGAAAGTCCTCTTCTGTGTTTACCGTCTAACCACTCATACTCTAGCTAGCTCGGGTAAGATGATGAGTTTCAGTCCGAGTTTCAATGCGCGAAGTCCCCGCGCGCCGGTCTTCAACCCCGCGAAATTTGCGTAATGTCACTTCGATACTGTGAAGTGACATATCTTATGACACTATTAAAACGAAACGCTGCCACTATGGAAAATTCAGGTCTGTTTCAAATCAAAAATCGTTAACTTTTTTATTTGTCGAGAAAGACGACTGAATTTCAGCACAAGCATAGACTATTAAATAAGATTTGAGATACTGTTTAGATTTTATAGTTTTGAGTATATATATTTAAAAAAATAAATATAAAAAATTTTTGCCTTTGTTTTATTTCCTTACAGACAACACTATTTATATTGTGAATAAAAAGGTATTATTACACTAGTTTATTATAAAACAATAATAATAAAGCTGTTATCCATTTAAATAAGTAATTAAAAGTTATGATTACAAATATTTACTTAGTAATTTTTGAAGTTAAAAATACTAATTTATAAGTAAAATTAATACAAGCAAAATTATGTATATTAATGTTTAATTGTAGTTGGTGAACTTCGAGATCCAAAACGAGTTCGTTCACTTTTAAAAGATCTAGAATGTCTTTCAACAAGGCCTTCACATGTTCGCTATATTAAGTTTTTAATAAGAAATGTACGGATCTGACGTTTAGAAAATAGTATGATTTTAAATACCTGAAGTACTTGAGATAATGTTTATTAAAAGGCCATTTCCATGCCGTTTCAGTTCTTTTAGTATGTCTCGAGCAAACTTCACTATCACTATCTGCAAGCCTTAGTATTTCCACGGGTTTTACTTCTATTCCTCCTCCTATGGAATATAATCCCTGAACAAAGGCATTGTAGTGTAGATGTGTTCAAAGTCAAAATCACTAAGTCGGGCAATATTTTTTTCTTTTTCGGTTGATTCTGACAAGTTCCCATAAAAGACACAGGGTCTTCCACGTTTCCCAGCAGTAATAGATAGCGTGAAGATAATTAGTTTTCTTTCGAGTTCCGTAAAGTTACCAGATGTTCTGAATACAACCAATTGTTGTTCTTTTTTGTATCCTTTTTCCTCGACGCTTCTATTTGACATTATATAGTCTATTAAAGGGATGAATAATATTCCTATGAATATCACTGACAATAAAATACAAGTCGTCTTCAGAAACATGATACTTTTCTTTTAAAACTGTTGATAGAGCTTTAAGTTTTTCCCTCCGTCAATGTATGAAAATAATAATTCACGCATCACACTTGAAAGTACCTACTTAGTAGTAATTTTGAAATTAAGCAAAGATACATAACAATCAAACGTCTGTTAAGTGTTATAACGACTTTGTTGTTGTTGTTGTTGGCATTTTGTTGACTAAAGCTGTACCGCAAATTGAGTGCAAAATGTAGATACATATGCCCTAAATGAATAAAATAACTAATATTTTATTTAAGAATACCGCAAACTAATCAATAAAATAGTTCAACATTAGAAACCACAATAGATAGAGATTTCCGGTTTCCTGGCTTGTATCATACTTTTCGCCATAACTTTTAGAAACCGCACGTACCTGCAGCTAATTTTTATAAATGTTCATCTTCAAATGTAAAGCACGGAGAGACGTCGGGAACTGTGAAAAGCTTCGATGAAGTTAAAAATCTGTCTTTTTTCCTCTCACTTATTGTAAATTTATTTTTCGTAGAAATATAATCATAAAACTTACAACATTATAATTGTTTTAAAATCTACTTACAGTGAGCTTTTTGGAAATGTATAACACTTTATAACCATTCAACATATTTTTGAAAGAAATTAATTTTAAAGTATTTTGAAGTTTGAATGGACCTAAAATAGACATTCTTGAGTTGAGACACTTTGTACTATTGAAATAATATTTTCCAAATGTAATTCACACAAAATTACTACATTATATTAAAGCTTCACTTTTATACTATTTATCAAACTTTTAAAAATGCGTCAGTAACGACATAATAAAATATTATTTTTTATATGCCGTTGTTCTATCATTTTCCATCTGCTGTCTAATTAATTTACTTTCATCATCATCATCATCAGCCCATTTTTACCCCACTGCAGGGGCTTAGGCCTCCCCCAGGGTGAGGCTTGGAGCTTAAGTCCACCACGCTGCTCCACTGCGGGTTGGGAACTGCAACGACCGCCATCTATTGATAGCGTCCGGGACCGACTGCTTATCGTGCCCTCCGAAGCACGGTGTCAGTGATATTGTGTACTTAAGTCAGAAAACTCATTGGTACACGCCCGGATTCGAACCATGACCTAAACTATGCATGACCGAACCATGGCCTAATTTGAGACAGGTTCGTTGCGCTCTGGACTATCACGACACTTAATTAATTTACTTTATAGTAAACTTACTGAAATACATTTGAACAAATATTTTTTTGATGAAGAAATAATTATTGTGACAGTTTTGCAAATTATTGAATTTTCGTCGTTCAAGTATTTTTATTAAAATAATTAACCTAAAGAACTAATTTCGTGTAGAAATTGATGTATGAAAATGTATAGTTCATTGAAATATGAATATTATCAGGATTAATATTAATTAATTTTTATTGGTTATTTAATTAATTTATTAATTAGTTTTTATTAATTGGATTGTTTGAATTGTTGCTAGATTTCATTGGAAAGGACTTTACGCAACAGTTTTTTGTCGATGTTTTTTTTTGATATTGCTATCAGAACAAAGTAACAGAGAAGTTTATTATGAACACCTTTATAGTTTTTTTACGTTTGCCACGACTTTGTTACCTTTTGAAAGTTCAACTTCGGGCAGCAACCAGCGTCCATACGTACGACATCGAAGAAACACTATGGTAGGTACGTGTATTTGATTATTTAATCGAAAGTCATTTGAGTGAAAAGAGTACATTTTCATCCAGTAAGTATCAAGGACATTTAGTAAAATGGAACTGCGACGTTTTTCAATAGCCCCGGATTTTATCAAAGTCAAGAAAATTGCTCTTATTGTTTGTAAACATTTTTTTTATGTTTTCCATTTCTCCATCATAATTTAATTTTAATAATTTTGATTATTTAAGTTTATTTTGCGATTGGCGATGTCTGTACGTTCGAACTTTATCGTGGCGACAACATGCGCGAAACCTTCCCATGACTTCCTTGAAGAGTACAGATACAAAACGCCAAGCTTCTCTTAGAAACCGTCCGTTAAGTCGCATGTGCCTTTGACTGTTACCTTACTGTTAAAGGCATGTCGTTTTTCGGAAGGAGTCAAAAAAGGTTGTAGGGAAATTGCACTCACGCTGTCGACACGGCAAAGTTTAAGGAAACGCAACTACTAAATACCTTTATCATATTGACTGACCGATTGGGCGAGTGGTAAGAAACTCTTAAGTAACCTATAGTAACAGAGACCCCTAACTGCAGAGCCAAGGGTCGCAGGTTCGATTCCCTGCAAAGTAAAGTGGGTATCTATATACGTATTAATTATATAGAATATTTGACTATGTATATCAGTTGTCTGGTACCCATAATATTAGATGGCGCTGTGTGGGAGGTCCCAGGTATTATTATTATTACATATGGACATATTACCACCATAAACTTCTTCTTCACTTCATCGGCCCACTTTTTACCCCACTGCAGGGGCTTAGACCTCCCCCAGGGCGAGGGGGGCTTGGAGGTTAAATCCACCACTCTGTTCCACTGCGGGTTGGGGATTGCAACGACCCTCATCTATTGACCCGGGACCGTCTGCTTAACGCGCTCTTCGAGGCACGGGGTCAATTATAGTTATGTACTTAAGTCAGAAAAACTCATTGGTACACGCCCGGATTCAAACCATGGCCCTATGGCCTTATGAATTTGAGACAGGTTCGTTGCGCTTTGGGCTATCACGACTCCCATAAACGCTAGGACAAAAATACTGAACATACAAACAGAGGTATACTGTGGAAATGACAGTATACACAGAGACAATATGAATAGGTATACCTTAAACTCCATATACCGGGTCTTTGATTATACAATATCTGAGTGGACGCTCGCCCTACAATACCTACTTGTGTGTGTGACTCAACAGAACATATACTCTCGCAAGGCCATACTAACCATGTACAAACAGTCTCTATAAGCGTGATTTATAACCAAACAGTTGGGTGACATTTTTATCCAATTCTTTGAATGCGCTTACAACTTACAAAATTTACAGCAGCTAGTGTCGATCTGTAGCGTAATGACAGAATTTCGATTGCGAAAGGCGACTAAACAAAAAATACACTGTGCATACATTAATCCTGTTTTTACCAAATAGAATGTCATTAGATCCCCCGCTCTGTTAGTGTAAAGTCGGAATCCGTATTCAAAAATAAGTCGGTATTTTGACGAAGCGCCCAAAGTTGAGTCGCGATTGTGAAAACAATTTGTTTAATGATTTTGTATTAAAACACATTGGCTTTCATTTGAAAAAAAAAACTCCCATATTCCACTCGCAGGTTTTATTTTCATTCAAAATAACTGGTAACAGAACGGAATTATTTCACTTAAACCCAGTTTTTACAAAAAACCACAAAAGACAAAGTGAACTTCTAATAAATTTTATGCGCAAGGAATCGAATTCGTAGCTATCCGATAATCAGTAGCAAAATCAATACAATGGGATGGCATTCGGCCGCGCCCGGACAAATGTCGGTAGCTATCAGCCCATATATTTCGGCCCAAACGTCGTTCATAGTGGACGAAACCATTTTTCAAAGTGACGTCTCGCATATTGACCCAAGTTTATCTCCTAAGATTCAGTCCGTTCTTGCAGATGAGAGGAATCTGGGCTGTTTAGTTTTCGCTGTATACGTATAACCTTTTTAGGGTTCCGTATATAAAAAAAATCGGCCAAGTGCGAGTTGGACTCGCACACGAAAGGTTCCATACGCCGTGCATTACAAAAAAATCACGTATGTTGTATGGGAAATAAATGGCCCCCCTAAAATATTTCTTTTATTTTAAATTCAATTTAATTATTCATTTTTAAACTGAACATATGTAACTAAATATTTTGTGAATATTTCAAGCATCATGACGACCGCTTAGCCTAGTGGGTAGCGACCCTGCCTACGAAGCGGAGGTCCCGGGTTTGAATCCCAGGTCGGGTCAGTATTAATATGATGAATATTGATACTGGTACCGTGTCTTGGTTGTTATATGTTTGTGATGTCTTCGCTAGGTACCCAAAACACAAGATAATGCTTAGTTTGGGGTCTAGACGTTGTTGTCATGTATTCGTTATTATTTCTATTTCTATTATTATCTAGCTGTTGCCGTTATCAATATCGTACAAAAACAAGCAAAAAATCACGTTTGTTGTATGGGAGCCCCCTTAAAAATATATTTTATTTTGTAGTATTTGTTGTTACAACGGCAACAGAATTGCATCATCTGTGAAAATTTCAACTGTCTAATTATCACGGTTCATGAGATACAGCATGTTGAAAGACGGACAGACAGACAGACAGGCGGATCGACAGCGGAATCTTAGTAATAGGTTCCCGTTTTTTAACCTTTGAGTACCAAACGCTAAAAAACGGAGTCCTGTTGCTGTCTTGCTTCTGTCTGTCTGTCCGAATATCACGGTTCTCTAACTCGTGAATGAGTTATAGTTCCAATTAAACTTTATGGCGAATCGGAATACAACGCTATAAAGCATGCTTGCGCAGGTACAGTCATATGCCCCTCGCTCCACTGCGCCCCGCTATACCTAAAACTGGTTACTGCGACGCGACTTGTGCCTATGTTCACATCCGCCATAAAGGTTGATTGGAACTATACAGACTTGTGATTAGGATGTTTTGGTGTGAAACGTTTACGTATTCGTGATACTTGTCTATTTAAAATTTTGTGGGAATATATAGTTACATACCTACCTGACACCGTGCTTCGGAGGGCACGTTAAGCAGTCGGTCCCGGACGCTGTCAATAGATGGCGGTCGTTACAGTTCCCAACCCGCAGTGGAGCAGCGTGGTGGACTTAAGCTCCAAGCCCCCCTCCTCACCCTGGGGGAGGCCTAAGCCCCTGCAGTGGGGTAAAAATGGGCTGATGATGATGATGATACCTACTTTGACTAAAAAAGTTATGTCCTAGTTTCGAGCACATCCCTTTCCGAAACTATGAGGTAGACATTTTTCTTTTACAGACAGTTCTTTATAGCTAGTCTGGCTTAAAATTTTAATGAGTGGTCGGAAAATAGTTAAATAGTGTCGGAAATTCATGAGGTTGAAGCAAAAATCTACCTCGACTAATACTTTCAAAGTAATAGAATCAGATTTTCCAAGACGAATTCTCGAACTCTATCGCTTCAGGACCTTGAGAATACGGAAGTTAAAAGACATAAATATAAATTAAATTATTCGAGACCCTTATCGTCATACATTTAAATCATTTGAATCAAGATAGACCCTTCTAAGATTGCGTTCACGATAACTCACACCTCAAAAGCTAAGCTGGGCACTGTTTTTGTATACTAAAAAACTAAAGCAATTAAAACAAATTTATTATTTCACTTGATTTTGGAACAAATTGTTTTGTAATTGAATATTTCTTTTTTGAAATCAATTATGTCGTGATAGCCCAGAGCGCAACGAACCTGTCTCAAATTTATAAGGCCCCATAGGGCCATGGTTCGAATCCGGGCGTGTACCAATGACCTTTTCTAACTTAAGTACAAAATATAACTGACACCGTGCTTCGGAGGGCACGTTAAGCAGTCGGTCCCGGACGCTGTCAATAGATGGCGGTCGTTACAGTTCCCAACCTGCAGTGGAGCAGCGTGGTGGACTTAAGCTCCAAGCCCCCCTCCTCACCCTGGGGGAGGCCTAAGCCCCTGCAGTGGGGTAAAAATGGGCTGATGATGATGATGATGAAATCAATCTTTCAATTATATAATAATAATAATAAAATGAGAAATCAGTGCACGCGCACTGAATAATACCGATATTTCCTTTTAAAATAAAAAAATAATGTGTTCAATTTTCTTATTTATTATTTCCAAAAAATTATCAAATAAATATCCCTGTGACGTCATCTGGACAGTAGTTTTCCACTTATATTAACTTATGCTAAATAAAGCCATAATGTTTTTATGGATTCATGAGGATTACAATTTCATTTGACATAGTGACCTAACCTCAATATTTTTTATTTACTATTAGCTTTGATTTTTTACGGTGAAAATTTTAAGCTCGACCGTCCGGATGACGTCACACGGACAACTTCAACGTCAGATTAATTTTCGTAAATATCTGGCAAATTTGTAAGCAAAAAAAAAATTATATTTTGAGAGGTTATTCTGTAACCTTTTTTTATTTCATCAGCCCATTATACTCCACTGCAGGGACTTAGGCCTCCCCCCGGGGTGAGGGTGCTTAGATCCTAAATCCACCGCGCTGCTCCAGTGCGGGTTGCTGGATTGTAACGACTGAAATCTGTTGCAAGCAACTTTAACCGGAACCTTCTAGAACCTTATTCGTTTTAATATTAATAGTAAATCGGCGCAACTTTAAAATTTTAGTCCTATTATTCGTACTATTATTATTATTATTACTATATCGAACTTATTTCCTTTCGATAATTGCGTGCTATAACTAACTGCTTTTTATCGTTTTCTCCCCTACAAGGGCTGCGAAATTATAAGTCATGACAATACATAAAAGTCGTTTTTAATTGACCATTAGCGCATTATGTTATAACAAACTAGGCTAAGTCACGATACAGCAAATCCATTTTATCCGGCGATTTGATATTATCGGGTGAATAGGCTGAAATTTATGTTAATCTTCACGCTAAGGCCGTGTTTACAATGGAGTTGGCTTAACCGGCTCAAGTTATAAGCGCTAGTGTGACGTCATAGTGAAATTTTCTCGTTTAGTTTTCTCGCACCCTTACCAATTAGCCAATCGGTGACCGCGAGCTCAACCAATCCTATCTCAAGTTACGCGTGTTGCTTGGAAAAAAAAATGTTTATTGTACCAATATTGTTTCTTATACCGAAGAAGATGTTCTATCAAAATAAGTGAAGACATTTTAATACCAACAAAAATGTTTCTTACTAATAACATATTTACTTATGTTGAGAGAATATCGCCTTCGGTATATTCCATTCTATTCCACCACCCCATTATGTCCCAATGTAGGGGCTTAGGCCTCCCCTTATGGTAAGAGAGCTTAGAGCTTAATCCATCACGCTGCTGTAATGCGGGTTGGTGGATATGAAAGAGGTATATATGAAATTTGACTGACCAGTTGGCCGAGTGGTTAGAGACCCTAACTGCGGAGCCGAGGGTCGTGGGTTCGATTCCCATCCGAGACAAATATTTGTGTGCATGAACTTGTCTATTTGTTTCGAGTCTGGGTGTAAAGGTATCTATATATGTATATATTATTTAAAAAAAAAGAATAATTAAGTATGTATATCAGTTGTCGAGTACCCCATAATACAAGCATAATATTTGATTACTTTGGGACTAGATGGCGCTGTGTGGGATGTCCCAGATATTATTGTTATTATTATGAAATAATAATTTCTTGATTCAAGGAATATTTTATTTCTGTGTGGTGAACGAGTATAAGTAGAAAATGTGCGAGACCAAATTAATAAAACGTGAAAATCCACTTTGATATAGAATTTGGCTCGAGTGATTCTAGTTTTATTAGGCACTCTAGAGGTCTAATAAATTAGCATTTTTTATGGGTTGTAAAAAAAAACATTAAAATGTGACATTTACAATTTCCACCAACCAAAAGGTTGAGCACCAATTTTAACTATTTTACAGTTAACGAGTTTTTATTTTGAGGGTTAAAAGTATAATTGCTTAGATACGTATTTCTTACTTTTTTAAACTTTAATTTCCATTGTTTTAAATCTTATAAGCAACGGGATTCCCGTACTAATGTTCATTACCGATTTTGCTGATAAAGGGTTCAATTTTCAAAATTTTTTAAACGTAACATATTTGGTTTCAGGCAGAAAAGCTGAATAGCAATTATGCTACAAAAACGACGAATATCAATAATACATTATCTATTTTACCTCCCTAGGGGTAGAAATTTGATGGATTTATAAAAGAACGAATACGCTGCAATAAAATCAAACGCTGCTGTCACATTTATTTACTAAATTCAGGAATCCTTTCTTGGTGAATTCTTACGACACAACATCGGTGATGGGCCCGTGATCCCACCGATTTGACCTACTGGTAGGACAACGATATACCACTGTGTACCTGTCCTACTGGACCTAAACCTGAGCATAAAATGATTTTGAACGTGTTCGACTTTCAAAGTGAATTTTATTTTAAATGAAGAAAAAAATGTTACTTTTAATTGTTTACTTAATAAAAATACATATAAATATCGACACTATTTAATTGTTCCTAGTCCAGTAGAGTCAAGGGTACATAGTGGTATACCGTGGTCCTACCAGTAGGTCAAATCGGTTGGACTAAATACGGACCCTTCACCACAACATCACTTAATGTTCTTTCGTATAATTCGCTTCAGCGCTTTTGGCTCGGTGTTAATGAATGAGTGGAAGGTATTTCGATTTGTAGACACTGGACTACGGAATGCCGGCGTGACCCAGACAAGTCGGTTAATGTAAGCTCAACCAATCCTAGCGTCCGAGGTGTACGCAGACGTGTCGGCGTCGCCTTTCAGATTTAACTTAACATAACCACAGCAATCCTAGCAACCCTTCTTTTTTTATATGTACATTTCTGTAGCTATTGACATTTCTTACGAGTTTCTTAAATAGCTTTTTGTTTTTAAACCCATGGACCTCAAAAAACTTTTAAACAAAATTTCCTGCACAATGAAGGGATAACAGCAAACAAACCTAAACGCTAAGTTTTATTTTTATATGTTAGTACGAATTTTTGTAAATAACGAAGCCAAAAAAACGCCCACAAATTAAGTTTGCAAACGTAATGCCGTCGCGTTTAGTTAAGCCGAGAGCTTTTGTCGTTCTTATATTTTGGTTTTGGGATTTATTTTTTACACTATTACGTTTTTTGATGTCGTACGACCGTGGGGATACGTGAGCAACTAACGATTGTGTCGGTTGGCGGCCGCCGGCAGTTCCGCGAATTTCGAGACCACCTCTTTATCGTGAGTAATATTTACGTCTGACACACGAGAAAATGTAAAAGTTTAACCTACCATTTTTTTAAATGTATAAGCCAATGGTGAGTTTTGGAAAAATCTCCCTGTGCATAGGTACCTACTGAAAGATTTATATAGAGTAGGTCAAATTTTCACAACTAAATAATTTTTCCGAAAAACACACAAATACAGGGTTGTTTCTTAAACAAGTGTAAATACAAAGCACGAGAAAGGGGCGATCGGGTATCCCGCCGGCAGCCACCGACCGACACTATATTCATTCGATTGTACACTGCCACGCTAATATAATAATTTAGTGAAGGTCACATCAAAATAGAATAGAAAATTTTTAGGTACAAATATAAAACGCACTTATTTTGTTATTTACACCTAAAGTATAATTTGGATGTTCATTAAAAAGTCACCATGTGTATTATATATTACAATATTTTGAATAATTAGAAATTCAAAATACATTTTCTGTACGTAAAAGCAGTCAATTTCAGGCACTTCCAGAACTAATTACACCGTAAATTCGTGCTTCAAAGTGAGATTAGAAGCAATTTAGTCTCGGGGATGGCTGATTTTTACAATGTGCATATATTACTAATATGTTATTAGCGAAGACATGAGGTTTGAATTTCATATTTATATGTTTTTAGATAATATTAAAATCGACTAATACATTATTTTAATATAATCAAAAGTTATGTTTTTATCGACGCTTTGAAAAAACCAACCAAAATAAAAAAAAACGCGTTGACACTACTTTTTTTTTTAATATCTACCAACTCATAGAGAAAATTAAACAGCCTTCGTAATTTTTCTTCAACTAGTATTATTTAATTATTTTCGATTTAATTTGGATTTAATTTTATTTATATCAATGTTCTATCTCTTCTTTATTTGAATAAAAATACGAATTGACTAGAAGCTCTCTACTGCGTTTACCGTCTAACCACTCATACTCTACCTAGCTAGTGCAAGATAGCGCGTTTCAGTCCGTGAGGTCCCCGCGCGCCGGTCTTCACCCACGCGAAATTGCGTTTGACATTTTCGAATTTTCGATACTGTGAAGTGACATACTATTAAAACCAAACACTGTTGTCAAATTTATTTACTCTATGTTTATTTGCCTATTGCATTATTCGTTAGACCTAGACCTTTTTGGGATGTATAATAACTTATACATCCCAAAAAGGTCTAGGCCCCAAACTAGCCCCAAACTGGGGGGGGGTAGTTTGGGGCCCCCCAATTTAAAAGCTAACCCCCCCCCCCCCCTCGGGGTTTTGCATCGGTTTTTATAATGGGAACCGTATTACTAAAGCTCGACTGTACACCTAATAAAGATAAAATAAAGTTGAAAATTGAAGGGGCTCCATAAAAGAAACGTGTTTTTTTGACGTTTTTGGTGACTGGTGGTTGTAAGATCATTATTTAAATTTTAAATTTTAATGAAGTATGTACTACAATAGTCGCTACAACAACAAATAATAAAAATTAAATAAAGTTGAAAATTGAAAAGAAACGTGTTTTTTTGACGTTTTTGGTGATGGGTGGTTGTAAAATTTATTTATATTTGAAATTGTCGTGAAGTATTGTACTACAACACTCACTATAATAAAAATAAAATGAGGTTAAAAATCTAAGGGGGTCTTCATAAAATAAAGGTGTTTTTTTACAGTACGATGGTACAGACCACTTCGTGTGCAAGTCCGACTCTCACGTGGCAGGTTTTTTTATTTAAGACAAATAAAAAAATTTGTCATTAAGCTATAAATACCTTAAATAAAAACCGGCCAAGTGCGAATGTTTTTTTTTATTTATCTTTTACAATAGCATCACAAAGATAAAACGCATCTAGTTTTTACTTATTGGCTAAACGCTATCTGTCATTTTCTATGGAATTTTTATAAAATATTTACTTATAAAAGTACATTTTATAAGTTAATCTATTATTCGTTAAATAACACAGTCTAGTTAGCTGTGATAGTTTACCTTTTATCTACGTTATATATACTCCTGTCATAAATTTTTTTAATATATCCAAAAACAACGGTTTAGCTGGTTAACGGTTTAGTAGAGGGGTGGATACACACATGACTCTAACAAAAATTAGGACTTAAGGAGTGCATATCTCAACAACTGTTAACTTAAATAAGAAAAAAAATTTGAAACCTTGGTATCATTTTTTAAGACCTATTATTTGGTAAACGATGAAGTGTTTTTTTCGTATTTCAGTTACATGTATGGCGACCTATCGAAAAAAAAAATTTTTTTATTTTCACTACGTCGTTGTGTATCGGTTCATAGATTACACCTACCTTTCAAATTTCATCTATATATTGCCTACAGTTTCGAAGAAAAACTACAGACAGACAGACAGACAGATGGGCGGACGGACGGACGGACATGACGAAATTATAAAAGTTCCTTTTCTGCTATTTGGCTAATGAACCCTAAAAAAGGAATTGCTATACTGTTAGAATGTATTGTATTTTAACGTTTTCAAAAAGCCTCGTATATTTCTTTTCTCTTATGATGGATAAAATATAAAAAAAATAAAAACATATGAACCTAGTTTTTATTGATCTGAAAACCACATAATTTTTTCGCGTTAAAGGGTTACGGTTTTAATGCGTTGCAAACGTTAACGCCCACACTTCTCTTAACCTTGCAGTGGTCGCGTGGAATACGTACGTAGTCCATCCACTAATATGAAATCTAAAATTTCTCTGAAACGGTAAGCGTTAGTTCATGGGCGGCAGGTACTTTTGTATCAATAATCGAGAGATGCACTCAGTGCAAGCGCAAGACAACCACCAACTTCAGAGGCAACTTCGAGTAATGTAAGGCGTCGCTGTCATTATTGTGAAAGAGCGCGCAAAAATAACACACAAAA
Source organism: Luffia ferchaultella (assembly GCA_949709985.1). Lineage (NCBI taxonomy): Eukaryota > Metazoa > Arthropoda > Insecta > Lepidoptera > Psychidae > Luffia > Luffia ferchaultella. The sequence goes on from OX453267.1 coordinate 6,767,861, forward strand.
GTGTTACACAGCGTACAAAATGGTCATTTGTTAGGACATTTAAAGATAATGTGTCTTTCCTACGCAGAAAATATTGCCTATATGTAATTAATTTTTAATGAATAAGTTTCGCATCCAACTACCCCCGGTATGGTGTTTCAGGTCATCTGTCCACCTGGCCGGGGGGCGTCCAACGCTTCGCTTTCCGGTACGTGGCCTCCATTCGAGAACTCGTCTACCCCATCGGTTATCAGTTCTACGGCAAATGTGACCGGCCCATTGCCACTTCAGCTTGCTGATCGCTTCGGCTATGTCGACAACTTTAGTTCTTTGGCGTATTTCAGTGTTTCTGATTTTAGCCGGGAGAGGCCTATATCCTGCAATGGAGAGACACGGGCTGATGATGATGATGAATAAGTTTATTTTGATCTCAATTAGAGCGAATTCTGTGATTTCTATGTCAATGTAGAGAAATCTTTTATTTTTGTTTATTATTTATGACACAGAAGTTGTGATTAAGTTTAGTCGATTTTTGTTCAGAAATTTATTTTATTTATTTTGTTTTGTTTATTTTCATAAGTGATATAAAGAAATATTGCTTAAATATTTTTTTATTTTAATAAGAAAATAGTCTACGTATATAGTCGGCGCGACTACTGGCGTCTCATTTAGATGCGCAACCTCTGCAGGGTTAAGTAGCTCTAAGCACACGCGAAATGTAAACTTAAGGTTACCTACCCAAAAGACAACTGGGTATACTTAATATCATTAGAAACCCAATACGAGCTTAAAGCACAAATACATAACTAATCGTTTTACATTCAGTGAGTATTTAGGTTGGTTTATGCTAATACAGGGCCTCAAATTGAAGGTAGTTATGCAAATACAGTATGAATCCAGTTAGATGGAATTACATCGGCCTCACAAAATGTACGTTTAAATTACATCCTGAATGAATTATTACTATTGAACATCATGAAACTGAGTTATTTCACTTTTTTTTTTGTATTTCTGTATCAATGTTTAAAGAAAAAATATATGTAATAGGAAAAACTACAACAGGGCGGTATCTTTTTGTTTTTTTTTTTTTTTTGATATCTTGTTTAGTTGTTTTAGAATGAATTCCAAAAAGCATGATTTTTGTCGGTTCTTCGGTTTTGAAAATAATTTGCCGTAAATTTGATTTTAATGCAAATTAAAAAAAAAACACACCGCCCTAGGGACATCCTTTCTTAAAGAAAGAAATGCTGTATTATGAATTATCCACCACTGGACTACAATACTCCCTATCTCATTTTCTCCCACGTTAAATCTTATGAATTCATGTGTCTGTCTCTTTTTACTGTCGCTTTTTCGTTTCATCGACCTTCAAATCACAACGATGCTAAAGAAGTATTCACTTCAAAAATGAAATCTTTCCTCTTTATATTATTCCATTCCATTCCATTCCACCAGCCCCTTATGCCTCACTGCAGGGGCTTATACCTCGCCTCAGGGGGAGAGAGATTTGGAGCTTAATCCACCACGCTACTCTAGTGCGGGTTAAGGGATTTTAACGACTGCCATATTTTGATGGCCCCCGGAACCGACATCTTACGTAGGTACTCTCCGAGGCACGAAGTCAGTGATAGTTATGTACTTAAGTCAGAAAAAACTCATTGGTACACGCCCGGATTCGAACCACGGCTGCACGGCCTTGTAAACTCGAAACAGGTTCGCTGCGCTCGGGCTATCACGACATGATATATTATTTATATATAATTAGTATAGGTATAGATAAATACCCAACATCTTATGTTTTTCGGAAAAAATCACACACAAATTCTAAATTCAGCAATACAGAGTGGTAATTCGTTCACCTTCAATTTGTCTTGCTTGGACTATTGTTTAGTATATTTATGTGCCCTGATGAATAGGGCTTGACACGCCGTCGGGAATTATTTCGGGCGGGTGCGTTTGTCTTTTGTGTCACGCCCTTTGGGCCCGTGTCACTTAACAATACGCGTGTTATAAACGTCAATGGGTACTGAATATAGGTATAGCCTTCTGTCCGATATTCAGTTAATATACAGCCATACATTGAAATAAAAACACAGTCGTCCACTTAGTAAAAATACCAGTTTCTAGTGATATTTTGCAAGAAAATTATATGTACAGATATGATTCGATAGCCGAAATACAAAAAGGAAATCAAAATCGGTTGTACAATCGAAAAATTCTGTATCTATGTTATTATCTATGATATTAGTAGCAAGCAATTTTCGTGTGGGGCCGCGAAGGGTGCCGGCGCCACCTGCGCGTGCTTCCTTAGCTTATTATCTCCATTTCAATGCATGAAACGTTATTGAGTGTTATATATTACTAAAAAGTAGATTAAATTTGCTAAAAAGTGATCTATATTTCAAATCGTTTGGCCCAGAAACAAATACACCGCTGTTTGTTAAAAAAAATATTTAAAAAAAATAAGCGAAAATCGTAAAAAAAAATTATATACAATTTCACTGTCGGAATTGTGTTATATTTGTACTTTTAGGTATGTTTTTACATTTAAAAATATAAAATACATTTTAAAAAGGCGACTGGTAGCGAGCCCGAAGGTCATGGGCTTGGATTTAACCAAGGGCATGTACTATCACTGACCCTGTACCTCGGAGAGTACGATAAGCCATCGGTAGCGGTTAGTCGTTAAGAATCTCAACTGGCACTGGAAGCAGCGTGTTGTAGTAAGCTCCAACCCCCTCAACCCGAGAGGAGGCCCAAAACTATATAGCTAGGTTCCACATGGAGTTGCAATAAGTCGGACGGGGTTTGCTGACATGTTAAAATTATTTGTCTTAAATTTATTTTCTAATTATTTATTAATTTATTGGTGTTAACGCCATATTTTCTCTCATGCGGTTCGTGAGGCGTATTTTAAATGTTTATATATATTATTGTGCCTGTTGCAGATGTTTTCCTCTGAAAAGTCGTTATTTTCACGTCGAGAAAATTTGTGCCACTTTTATAAGGCTGCCAAGAAAACTCTAAAGAGGCTTTGAGCGCAAAAGAATTTCAAAGTAGCGGAAGCGTTTTGAATTCTACCAAATATTCATAATACCCCGCCAGCAAAACTGTCGCGGGTTCGATCCCCGCCCAGGATAAATATTTGAGTACATGAGCTATTTGTACCTGGTTTCGGTGTTGACTGTTTACTTAAAATATTTCTATATTTGTATTTATTATTAATAGCTTTCCGCCCGCGGCTCCGCTCGCGTGGACTACACAGTTGTAACAGGACCGCCTTTTCCGGGATAAAAATTGGCTTATGTCACTCTTCACCTTATATATATATATAAATGATAAAATGGTTAGGTATTATATATAAGTGAAGAATTTTTAAAATCAGTTAAGTCGTTTATGAGTTAATACGTAACAAACAAACAGAAAATCAAATGTTTCCTCTTTGTAATATTAGTATAAATAAAGACAAGTATTTGTACAGCTAATATAAATCTGTCTGGTACCTTTATTAAAGGTCTCCCTTGTTTGGTACGAGATGGCGAGATGTCTCGATATTATTATATTAATATTAATACAAATCAAATATTAGTAGTTCAATAGAATTACGCGAAATAATATTATTTTCGAATTTCATCAGAATCTTGGAATTATTTAAGTACCCCACATTAAGGGCATCAAAGACCCATAATAAAATATCAAAAGGGGTGTTGCCAACCAATCAAGTCAATCAAAAATGTTTTAACCTATTAACTAGTCATCCATCACTATCAATCAACTGTCTCTGACGATCAAATTGCTTGTGACCTTGGATCTAACCCAAATGGGTTAATGCGTTGTACCTAGGTTAACACACATAGCAACATTTGTCTCATGGTCATCTTACTCGAGGCAGACTTTTTGAAAGTAACTCGTAAATTAACTGATGGATATCAAAATTCATTGATGGATAAAATCAGAAACACTGAAATCTGTCAAAGAACTAAAGTTGTCGACATAGCCGAAGCGATCAGCAGGCTGAAGTGGCAATGGGCCGGTCATATTTGCCATAGAACTGATAACCGATGGGGTAGAACCGAGTTCTCGAATGGAGGCCACGTACCAGAAAGCGAAGCGCTGGACGCCCCCCGGCCAGGTGGACAGATGACCTGAAGCGCCATACCGGGGGTAGTTGGATGCGAAAGGCGGAGGACCGTGTGTGGTGGCGAGCCTTGGGAGTGGCCTATATCCTGCAGTGGAGAGACACGGGCCGATGATGATGATGATGATTGTAAATTCACTAGAGAATGTTTAAACAAAGAATCCAAGTTTTTTTTGGACGTAAATATTAACTCAGGCACTACACATTAACCCATTTGGGTTAGAAAGAAAATTATTACGTAAATTTTCACGTGATCGTTGAGGAGTGTTCCACTCGATTCTTGGATCGAAAGAAATAAATCTATCAGAATATTGCGTGTAATAAATACATAATAGGTTTCACGGAAAAAACAATTACGAAAGAGAATATAGCTTTTAGAAATTTATCGTTTTAATTTTTTTAAGCTTCTTTACTTTTTTATAGTATTTGATAAAAGTCGATTATATTTTGTCGACTTTTCTGTTATAAATTTAAAAAATATTATTTCGAGATTTCGGTCGCGTTTGTTTTCACTTGCCTTCGCCGTTTCACGTTGAAATGATTTGATTTTGTTTCAGTTTCTTGTTTCTAAAGTAATAGAAACCATAGGGTGTCGTGATAGCCCAGAGCGCAACGAACCTGTCTCAAATTTATAAGGCCGTAGGGCCATGGTTCGAATCCGGGCGTGTACCAATGAGTTTTTCAGACTTAAGTACATAACTAACACTGACTCCGTGCCTCGCAGAGCACGTTAATGGTGGTCGTTATAATCCCCAACCCGCAGTGGAGTAGCGTGGTGGATTTAAGCTCCAAACCCCCTCCTTACCCTGGGGGAGGCCTAAGCCTCTGCAGTGGGGTAACATGGGCTGATGATGATGATGATAGAAACCATAGCCTTGCTACTTTCCTATTTAGAGAGATCATGATAATTACAACTTTTCTATTATTTAGGTAATTGATAGAATTTTAAACTTGGCATGTTTTTTTTTATAACACACAAAGACATGGCTGGCTATAAAAAATTAAATAAATTAGTACAAACAGCTCGGCATGCTGCTTTAAATTCCATATATTAATACAAATTAACTTTTTGCTAAAAGAATAATGTTTTGTCTGAAACGGCATATCTTGTAAGCTAGATAAATTCAATATATTAATTAGATATTTTAATGCAGATCAACTTTTAGCGAAGATAACAAAAATCTTGTCTGAAACGGCATATTATCTCGTATTCCATTCCATTCCATCAGCCTTTTTTATACCCCACTGTAGGGGCTTAGGCCTCCCCAATGCGGGTTGGCAGATTGTAACGACCACCGTCTATTGATAGCAACCGGGACCGACTGCTTAACGTGCTCTCCGAGGCACGGAGTCAGTCATAGTAAAGTTAATGTACTCCGTTGACGACCGCTTAGCCTAATGGGGAGCGACTCTGCCTACGAAGCTGGAAGTCCCGGGTTCGAATTCCAGGTCGAGACAGTATTTATATGATGAATATTGATACTGGTACCAGGTTTTGGTTGTTATACCTATGTATGTGGTGTCTTCGCTTGGTACCCAAAATACAAGGTAATGCTTAGTTTGGGGCCTTGACGTTGTTGTGATATATACGTATGTTATGTTACTTAAGTAAGAAAAAACTCATTGGTACACGCCCGGATTCGACCTTACCCACACACACATGGCCTTATATAGATTTGGAACAGGTTCGCTGCGTTCGGGCTATCACGACACGATCATATCTTCATACCTTGTATGCTACATCAAATTAATAAATTTAGTTCAACTTGAAAATCGAAATTGAGCTAAATCAATCTGAGAAACCACCAAAATAAATTATCATGCAATATCTAGCACCTTGGGTAGTTGTATGCGAAAGGCGGAGGACCGTGTGTGGTGGCGAGCCTTGGGAGAGGCCTATATCCTGCAGTGGAGAGACACGGCTGATGATGATGATGATGATGATGATGATGATGATGATGATCTGGCACCAAAATTGAACGATTTAAGAAAAGGTTATAGCAAGATCCAAGCATCTCGCATCCCGAAACAATGTAGCGTACAGATTACTGTATTCTAAAGGAGATGTTCTGTCATGAATGTAGAACTTACATTATTAATCGGAAAATCTATTGAAATAAATTCTTAGAAAGTATCTGAAAATCTAATAAATTTACCAAAGAGCGCAGGTTCGATCCCCACTCGGGGTTATCATTGGTATGCATGGATATATGTACATTCAGATTAAAATTATTGTACATTAAAAAAAATTACATTGACACTAAACTGGAAATAATATAACTTCAACATAAAATAATAAGGATGTGCCGTCAAAATTTTTTTCTCGTAACATCGCGAGAGAAAATTTCAAATTAGACCAATTTCCGAGAAAATTCCTTTGAAGAGAAAATCCCTAATTTTTCTAAGGTGCAGAGATCTTTTAATCTGAACGCCAGCTCATTTCCCTCATAGATAAGTACGTTGTTGAAACATTTTTATTAATTATACCCGACCGAAATTCGAATTTTCATGCTACAAAATATTATACCATAATAATTTGTTTAACTGTTTTCCAGTTCAAAATTAAAATTGTACGATAGTGTTGATAGAACCTTCTTCTTCTGTACATAAATATGTGAAGAAGAAATTTTAGACCCCTTTTTTAAGCATCCTACGTGCACCGAGGAGTGTGTAATTTGGCATAGTTAAAGTTTATATGGAAAAAGAGCGCCAAAATCTAAAATCTATACATAATATGTGTTACAAAAATGTCTGTAAGTAGTTTGACGGCAACTCGAATTGACTTTCGCCTAATTGACTTGACATTTTTATCATGGTCCTTAATTTCAGAACAAATTAAGATTATACTTTATACCTGTATTTAAGATAATATTCTAAAATATTCTTAAAAATTTAAGATTTTTTGTAGATACTAAAAATACACGTGATGCTGGGTGGGGGGTGGGGGGTAGTCTTAAACCTCACCATGTATCACCAAGGGGGAGGGGGGGGTTAAACAATGCTTAAAAATAGATCACGTGATTAATGGATGGCCCCTTACAGAAATCAATTTGAATTTTTTTTTAGATCAGTATTTACGTAGATAAGGTACATTGAACATTCTTATAGCTTGACGTCACCGGGTGGAATTATAAGTTTAGCCATTGCCGTTGCATATTTATAAAAAACAATGTCCGTCTCAGCCTCAAAACAATTACCTAAAGTCATTTTTCATATGTTTTCCACATGTTGAATTTCAGTGTGAGTGAAAAAGATGTAAGTATATATATGCGGTTTGCTTCAAACTGCTTGTACCCCTTTCTCAATGAGATTAGTCTAACTAGTCAGACGGACGTTTGTATCAACTTATTTGAATTTACCTACATCGTTTAAATAAGTTGAAATGAATTTGGGGGCTACGTTCTGATCATAAATAAGCAGCCGCATTTTGTATCAGCTATCTTTTTCTTTCTAATGCTTTATTCTACATGTTAGAACAAGTTAAACATATGTAAAATTTACATTATTTCTATGACTTTAGGTAATTGTTCTGAGGTCTCAGCACTGTTAATCATAGAGATAATATAACTAGAGTAGGCAAACTCCATAAAGCCAAAGCGGTTGGGCATCAGTTGGGCATTGGAGAAAAAAGGATGGAAAATAAGTGTACTCTATATGAATAAAGGTACTCCTACGAGGTACTCGTACTCTCTGTCTCTTTCTATTAAGACCCGCATTTCGGACTGGCTTGCCTGCTCTATTCTATTATCTCTATGCTATCAATAGTAATAGTGTCATTGTCTTTATAAATATGCAACGGCAATGGCTAAACTTATAATTCCATCAGGTGACGTCACGCTATAAGAATTTTTTAATATAATATATTTACTTAAAAACTGAAATAATTTTTTTTTTATTTTCTTAAAATTACCTATTCTTTAACATTTAAAATACAGTTTAAAAATACTATTTTTATAAATAGTGTCAAAAATTTAATTTATAATAATAAAATATTTTACAAATTACGACTAGGTGTGTATATTGTATACGCTTCGAAAGTAGTAAAAATTGCGATATTCAAAAGGTATGATAAAATAATAATACCTGGGACGTCCTCCACAGCGCCTCCACAGTCCCAAAGTAAGCAAAGCTTGTATTACGGGTACCAGACAACTGATATAACTTCGATATTTATTTCTTATAATATATACGTATATAGATATTTTACATCCAGACACGGAACAAATAGACAATCGAACCCGTGACCCTTGAGTTTATTCGTTATACACAAAAACACAAATCATTCCTATTTATTACATTAGTGTATATGTGTGTGTTGAAAGGGTCGGTAAGGGGCGTTTTAGAACAGCCTGTTCCTACTTACCCTTGGACGTACAGGCCGATCGAAAGAGAATTATTTTGGTGGTTGAAATTGTGCCGGCCTTTCAGTGCCCAAAATTGTCTTACACTTGAATGGTTACGTTATAATAGTATGATATATTTTACAGGGTAATAAATAACACGATATCTCCAGAGCCATATACATTATATATAATTATGTTCTGAGACGGTGAAACGTAGAAGCGTTTTCTCGCTATTTAATTAAATTACTCCATTCCGTTCCCTTATCTACGCAGCTTAAACGGTATATTTATTGCTTAGTACTATATTTGATTTCTTTCCCAAAATCATATTCAGGCATAATAACGTTTTTACATGAAATAATATGACCATAACAAGTAACATAATAATAATAATAATATAATAGTAAATAATAATATCAGTCGTGATAGCCCAGAGCGCAACGAACCTGTCTCAAATTTATAAGGTCATAGGACCATGGTTCGAATCCGGGCGTGTACCAAGGCGTAAGTACATTAACTATCAATTAACTATCACTGACTCCGTGCCTCGGAGAGCACGTTAAGCAGTCGGTCCCGGACGCTGTCAATAGATGGCGGTCGTTACAATCCCCAACCCGCAGTGTTGCAGCGTGGTGGATTTAAGCTTCAAGCCCCCCTCATCCTGGGGGAGGCATAAGCCCCTGCAGTGGGGTAAAAATGGGCTGATGAAGTGAAGTGAAAATGCATGTACCTTTCGCCAAATTAAATAATTACAATAAGATATTATGTACAGCAAACATAGATGTACCTAACAACTAGTTGAAAATCATACTTCAATAAATGTACTAACTCTGACATCCGTATATATATTAGAGATTAGCCTATTTATTAAAAATAATACACACCTCTTTCTAGAAAATTCCCGCCCTCCAAACCTTAGACCTCGCACTAGACTAGACCTGCAAAGCTCCACTCCTTCCAGTTCATTCCTCATTCAGTCTATAAAAATTTATAACGAAATCCCCACATCCTTTAAAAACGAAGATGACCACCAAAAATTTAAGAAGGTATTAAAGAGGTATCTAAAGTAAACGAAAAATGTTATTACTTTATAGACAAAGTTCTTTGAAGATAAATTACTTGTAGTGTGACATGATTTATTTAATTTCTTTTTTTACATTGTTAAATAATTTGCGAATATATTTGTAATTGTTATTATTGTTTTGTTGTATCATTTTATTTTTAAATAATTTTTAATATTATTGTTATTGTTATTATTATTGTTATTAGTAGACACCTAATTTTAAGTAAATATCTGTATTAGTCGTATATAGAAATATCTGGAATTTTGGACCTGATTATTTTAAGAGCTCTCACATACCTTTTGTTTAATTTATATTATGGGGCTCATATTAAAACTATGGTTTGAAGAAGTTATGTTTATACATGAATGCAATAAACAGTAAATAAATAAAACTCACCGTTGAAACTATTTTGAAATACCATTTCTAAAAAATCTTAACTTCCAATATAAGCGTCTAGTAAATAAGTTACATATATGTACACATTATTATGTAGTACAATATCTTATGCCCCGCAGCAGGTGTACTCAACTATTGGTCCGCTGAAAACCCTCCCAATAAAGCTCCTTACAACGATATTGTCAGAGGCCGACAACCTTTCTGAAATATTACTTGTAACTTTCCACGGGAATGTCAGAAAGTTGCGCAACTTATTCACCTTTGAAATGAAATATGTACCAAAAATTACCTATAAATTTATTACTGCGGACAATAGAGGTATATAATTCCAGCAGTACTTTTATAGGTAATTTAAACAGAATTAAAATAAATTTCTTAATATTAATAGACAGAAAAATATATATGTGGTGTTAAAAATTATATTTGAATAAATATACATAAAATTTAAAACAACGCGACCTCGGTTTATTAAATACATATACAGCTTCATTATATCCAATTCCCCAATCAGTAGCACGGTCTAGAAATGTTAAGTAATCGTGACATCCATGCGTTAAAATGAGATCAAACGTGCCGATTCTAACCTATACATTAAGGTTCAACAGTTGTTTCTCTGCTATTAATTTATTTAAATAGCGATATAATATCCTACTAAAAACAGTTAACGCAAAACTTAAAGATAATCTATAAACGTTTTTAAAAATAGTAATACCTGGGACATTTCAAACACGGCCATCTAGTCTGATATTAGGCAGTACCTGTATTATGGGTACTAAACTACCTACTTATATGTTTAGAATTTTTTTTTTTAGAATACGTAGGTACATAATATATATAGGTGGCTATTTTACTCCCAGAAACGGGACAAACAGACGGGCGGAAGTCGAACGTCAATTCAGTTAGTCTTCTTTCTTCCTAATAGGAACCATATATTTGACTGACCGATTGGCCGAGTGGTAATAGACCCTAACTGCGGAGCTCAGAGTCGCGGGTTCGATTCCCGACCGGGACAACTATTTGTGTGCATGAACATGTCTATTTCTTCCGTGTCTGGATGTGAAATATCTATATATGGATATATTATAAAGAATATTTAAGTATGTATAACAGTTGTTCGGTACCCGTAATACAAGCTACGCTTAGTTTCGGACTAGATGGCGCTGTGTGGGACTTCCCAAGTATTATTATTATTACATTGATATAAATTGGCGAAATTCGTTTCTATATAAATACACCGACATAACATTTGAAGTCCAATATATATTTATTTTCTATGCATATTGGTACTAAGATCGGTATGAGGATGTTATGTCAGACTCGTAGATGGTACGAGGTATTTCAGTCATGTTAAAGTAAACCGAATTTCATCCAGGCAAAGCTTACATAGCTTGCGTAACGCCAGTTATATGTAAAACTCGATTACGGAAAAGGCGCGAAAAGGGCTTTTCTCAACCACCATCTGCCATTTTCTCTCCCCCGTGACGTCATTTCCTTGCACGCATAAAGGACTGAGCACCGGTTGACTAAATGAGCACACACTCGTTTCTGTCTACGAAAACTTGAATACGATCACGTGTGCAGCGATTGGTTTTAATGAACTCATTTGTTCAAGAACTTAGTACGACAAAACTAAAAAGTTACATCGGAAATAAATTTCGCGATATTCTAAATATTAGACCAAATTACACTTCAGATATTTTCAATTACAGTTTCTACTCATAAAAATTTCTGAATTCCATTCCATCAGCCTTCTGTATACCCCACTACAGGGGCTTAGGCCTCCCCTCGAAATGAGGGGGCTTGGAGCTTAAATCCACCACGCTGCTCCACGCTGGTTCGAAAAACTAGAAGGAGAAGAAGAAGCAAGAAACTTCTCCTTGTTTACTTTTATCAATTATATGTTTTTCTTAATTTTTTTTTTTTAATTTAAATTTTTACAATTATAACAATGACGTCCATGCGTAATTATTATTTAAATACTAAGTAATACAATAGAAAGCTTTCTTCGTGAGTTAGATTTTAACTCGTTTTAGAAATTGAAAACAAAAATATAAATTGACTCTCTTTTGCATGACGTCAATACCCCACTTTCTTTTCTGGGATCCAAATAGCCTCTCTGCCAAATGTCCCTAAATTAAGTCAACAGTTTATTCATGAAAACGTACCAAACAAACTCATTCAAATGATATTCCAAATATGTAATCTTTATAATGAGCCACTTTGATATTTTCTATAAATATCTGTCGCTTCGATTATATAATGTCTGGAGAGAGTCGATATCAAAAAAGTCGATAAAAATATCACCTTCGGTTATAATTAATGCACACAGGTACTGTTTGTACATGGATAGATGTCATAGCGAGAATCTGTGGTCTGCTGAGTCACACGCACAAGTATGTAAAAGCTGGCCTGTAATTTTTGTTGATGCTGTATTGTGAGGGTCCACCCCGACATAATATAATCGAAGATCGGTCTTCAGATTACTCTACTTGCCTGAAAACATACCTCGCAGAAACAGCAAGGCAATATAGGCCGACTATATCATTCGGACCGGTCAGGTAACTGCTGCTAGTAAAAACAGGTTCAGGAGTGGCGATCAGGAACCAGTCATCAGTGGTCCATGTGCAGCAATGGACATCTGGCGATTATGATACAACATATATGAAGCGTTCCAGCTCCAATGTAAACTGACATTCATCATCATCATCAGCCCATGTTACCCCACTGCAGGGGCTTAGGCCTCCTCTAGAGTAAGGAGGGGGTTTGGAGCTTAAATCCACCACGCTACTCCACTGCGGGTCGGGGATTGTAACGACCGCCATCTATTGACAACGTCCGGGACCGACTGCTTAACGTGCTCTCCGAGGCACGGAGTCAGTGATAGTTAATGTACTTAAGTCAGAAAAACTCATTGGTACACGCCCGGATACGAACGATGGCCCTATGGCCTTATAAATTTGAGACAGGTTCGTTGCGCTCTGGGCTATCACGACATATCTGACATTAATTATAGCTATTTTACTACGAAATATTTCAGACATGGCGGGGCGTAAAAACGCTTTTAGGGTACTGTTGCTAAGAGCTCGAGTCATAAGTGTGTAGGTATAAAATTGCTAAATGCTAAAAATATTTGTGCTTACTGGTTAAAAATTTCAGGTTTGCCTATATATATACGTGTATATAATAATAAGTATACGTTGACATGATATAGAATAACACCGAAATACAAATGTGTAGTCCACGCGAAACCGTAATCGTCACTTGCTCAAGTAATTTCTTAGTAAGGCGCGTGTACTGGACTATTGATCGGTTAGATGACAACTACATTTTCTTAATCAGCTACATCCATATGTACGAATACAAATTTAAAGCGATACTTAATCTCTCTAGACATTCTTACCTCAATAGATACCGCATTGCGTCACTAAGCAACATTCGATTTAATTGAGTGGTGTTACAGAATAATTTATAGGGTAAGATCCTGAACACCCCTGACTTTGGGATGTTTATTGGGAAAAACATATCCGAATAGGGAACTAACGTACGTACTTTTGTAATGAACAATATAATCTATACCATACCATACTTTCAGCTCATTAATACTCCACTGCAGGGGCTTAAGCCTCCCCTCAGAATGAGAGGACTTGAAGCTTAATCTACTACGCTGCTCCAGTGCGGGTTGGTGGATTTTAACGACGGTCGTCTATTGATGGCAACCGGGACCGACGGCTTATGTGCTCTCCGAGGTACAGTGAGCGATATTTATGTAAATAAGTTAGAAAAAACTCATTGGTACATTCCCCTGGGATTCGAATCACGGCCTTCTAAACAAGAAGCGGGCTTGCTACCACTCGGCTATCACGACACTATATATCTGTAGATGTTTTGCAATATCCTATGTACACCTGGTGTTCATCTGAACGCAAATGAAAAATAAATGAAAGGTTTACATAAGAATATAAAAAAATTTAAAAAATTAAACTTTAACTGTGTTTTTCTTGGTAACCGTTAGTTTGCGCCATCTGCTCAATTAAAATTTTTTGATTAGTGCGGTAAGCTACACACGCCCTATAAGTTTAGAATTCGTTCAGCGGTACACACAGTATATTATATACGGGGTATTAGGTAATGTTCGGAATTGACACGAGGTTACCATAGACATCAATAACTTTTGACAGCTGATCTCCTTTGCAAGTGACGCCGTCTGTCAAAGGCGTGGGTTAAAGGAAGGACTTGGCACGCGACACGATTTTAAGCACCATCAAACTTCACAAAGCAACAATTATAAGTACCGTGCCGTTGTTTGTAGCACACACGTATACCGGCAATGTCACACGGTCTCACGTCCGAGGTGGAAAATCTCTAAAGTAGTAAACTCTCAAAATGACCCGGCTTTATGTGGGTCCACGAGCATTGGGTGTTTTATATGACATTTAAAGTCTTGTCGAGACCGCGAATAAGGTTTTATTGCTTCATCTCGAACGAAATATAAAATCGGGGATCCTGAGAATTAGAGTCATTCGATTTATTGTTGCGGACATTTCCGAACATCAAGGCGACGACATTTTGTAATTGCAAACCGCTTTTATTGCCGCTACTTATATATTGTGGTTAGCTGTTTTAACACACCACCAACGAAAGATGTAGTATAATATAAAAGTGTGCTCTTTTTGGATTTTTGAAACTTTATAAATATCTCGAAAATTCTTAAATTCAAAGTAATTTATAACTTACTATATAATAGACGAAATTATTTAAGTATTTTATAACCTATTTTCAATAAGGGAATTATTTTAAGTAATATACAATTTACTGCAATAGATCAAGTGGTTCAAGAAATTGACGACCACTTAGCCTAGTGGGTAGCGACCCTGCCTATAAAGCTGGGGGCCCCGGGTTCGAATTCCAGGTCGGGTCAATATTAAGATGATGAATATTGATATTGGTACCGGGTCTTGGTTGTTATATTTATATGGTGTCTTCGCTTGGTACCAAAAACACAAGCTAATACTTAGTTTGGGGTCTAGACGTTGTTGTGATGTATACGTTATTATTTTTAATATATTTCATAGGTACTCTATTAAGGGAAATTGTTCAAATATTTATAACCAACTCTAAGTTTAAAATTGTTTAAGTAGTTTATAACGTACTCTGATACAAGAAATAGTTTAAGTCATTAACAACTTACTTTAATAAGGGAAATAGATTAACCTATTCGCTACTCATTAACAATATTTGTGTGTCGTGATAGCCCAGAGAACAACGAACCTGTCTTAAATTTATAAGGCCCCACAGGGCCACGGTTCGAATCCGGGTGTGTACCAATGAGTTTTTCTGACTTAAGTACACAATATCACTGACACCGTGCTTCGGAGGGCACGTTAAGCAGTCGGTCCCGGACGCTGTCAATAGATGGCGGTCGTTACAGTTCCCAACCTGCAGTGGAGCAGCGTGGTGGACTTAAGCTCCAAGCCCCCCTCCTTACCCTGGGGGAGGCCTAAGCCCCTGCAGTGCGGTAAAAATGGGCTGATGATGATGATGATGATGAACAATATTTGGTCAGATTGAAGGTCACGACACATTTAATTAACAGAGATCATTGATTGATAATGATTGATGACTAGTTAAAAGGTTAAATATAAACATAATTTATAACTTATTCTAATGTTTATGTAGTTTATAAATTGCTAAAATAAGGGAAATTGTTCCGAGTCAATTAAATTGTTTGTGTATAATTTGATCGAAACTGCTGTACCGCGCTTTAGGTAAGTGCGCGGTGAAGCGGGAAGGCAGCGCCTAAGCGTTGACAACGAACTGACAGAGCAGATCCGCCTCCCTCCGCGCCGCGCTTATACCTAAGGCGCGGTACAGCGGTTTCGGTCAAACTATAGTTTCTTCTGCGTTTAACGTCCCACCACTCATACTCTAGCTAGCTGGTGCAAGATGGCGAGTTTCAGTCCGCAAGGTCCCCGCGCCCCGATCTTCGCTCCCGCGAAATTGCGTTTCACATTTTTGGCACTGTGAAGTGACATTTCTGACTTTATTAAAATCAAATTTTACAGTCAAATTATTTTACTCTGTGTTCATCACTTACTAAAATTTTTCTGTGACATGACCGCAGGTATGACCGAAATCCGTTCTCGAAGTATTTTGGTGCCTATTTATTTAATTTTTGTGTCATATTTATTTTGTAACCAGATTTTCTTCATGCCGAACTACTGGAGTACAGCCCTTGCTCAACATTTATTTATAGAACTTATAAACCATTAGCTCACCTTCCTGGTTTAGTTGAGGTTTAGGTGTTGTTAACCCGCTCAGTCATATTTGTGACATAAGTAACTCATTGGTATTTTTTTTTTATTATACATATATATATATTTTATTTTATTATTTTATTTATTTATGGTACTTTAGCGCCACTTTACGCCTGCATAAAATACTGTGTACATGACACGGAACCACGACACGACACGCGAATCGCACTTAACCATTTGAACGATATAAGTCGCTCGCAATCAAGAAAGGACCACAGGTGCCGAACTGAGAAATCTCCCCTCAGGGTACGCCCATCAATATAGGTCCCTCGCACGTGCCATTCTACACGTGTTCTATTTTATTGCTTTCGACCACACGATTTTTCCTATCTTGGAAATTCACGTGGAAATTTCGTCCCAAGCGGTTATCGTTTTTATATAACTAGTGGTCGAAATTCGAAGTGGGTGAATTTGACCGTACCCACTTTTTTTGAAACCGCCAATAATAATTAGACGAGAGTAAGTCGATTCAAATTGCGTCCAACGACAGACTGTTTTCACAGTCTTTTTAAGAATATGAGGTATATATAGAATTTAACTTTTGGCACTCTTTTTTTATATAAACTTTAACTATGCCAAATCTCGCATTTCTCCGTATCTGCAATATGCTTCAAAAGGGGTACAAAGTTTTTCTCTAGAAGAAAGAAAGAAAATACTTTATTCGATATACACTATTACACACACAACAATAACAAAAAACACGACCATGAAAAACAGTACGTAACTAAATTTAACATAAAACATTAAAAATTAGTTAATATAAACAAATTATAATAATTATCCTATAACAAATAAGAACAAAATTAATGACGAAAATTGAACAATCACCTGTCTATAATATATATATATATCGAACCATTATATATATATAAACCGAGGAAAGCGACCCACTCGCGTCCTTAGCTCCCGCCATTATTACATTTGAAGTATCTACCTAATTTTAATCGCAAATATATTGAAAAACGTCGTATGATACTCGTACTCAGTAAGCTGGCTATTATAGTCATCGGTTTATAAACACCTCGACTATATTAAGCAGCTTACCGTACTTTAAAATACACATAAAATTAATCTCAATTTTTATCACAATAACGGGGTTTATTGTATATTTATTCATATAAAATAGTAAATTTGCAATATTATTATTTTACAATTAGGTATTTCATCATCATCATCATCATCATCATCATCATCATCATCATCATCATCATCATCAGCCCATTTTACCCCACTGCAGGGACTTAGGCCTCCCCCAGGGTGAGGAGGTGGGCTTGGAGCTTAAGTCCACCACGCTGCTCCACTGCGGGTTGGGAACCGTAACGACCGCCATCTATTGACAGCGTCCGGGACCGACTGCTTAACGTGCCCTCCGAAGCACGGTGTCAGTGATATTGTGTACTTAAGTCAGAAAAACTCATCGGTACACGCCCGGATTCGAACCATGGCCCTATGGGGCCTTATCAATTTGAGACAGGTTCGTTTCGCTCTGGGCTATCACGACATTAGGTATTTGTTATTTATATAATTAATTACACAAATCAGTATTCCGAAGGAACCGGCAACAGTAAAATGTTTGTTTAAGTGCACAAAGATCGCTTTACAATGTAAACTAATCAACTTTGGCTCGTGTAATTACGTTACTTGAAGCTGCTGATAAATTAATGTCGGTGGGAGACAATTTATCAAGGCTGTCTGCCACTACATAATACGTTTTTTTATGATCAGTGAAAATGTCTAACTTACGGACATCAATTGAATTTGATATGACATGCTACATTTCATGCTACGTGTCTAGGTGTAAAACATCTATATATATATATATATATATATATGTTCCGTTTCTGTGTATAAAAGTATCTATATATGTATGTATTATAAAAAATATATGAGTATGTTTACCAGTTGTCTTTTAACCCATACTACAAGCTTAAACACATATAGAAGCAAATATATATATAGATACTTTTATACACAGAAACAGAACAAATAGACATGTTAATACACACAATAATTTGTCCCGGGCGGATATCGAACCCGTCACCTTTGGTTTTGCAGTTAGGGTATCTAACCACTCGGCCAATGATCAGTCAAGCAGATCGTGACAGACGGGCAGACAGACAATAGAGTGATCTTGTAATGTTGTCGTTTCTATTACACTCTAGCCACTTTTCCTCATAATATTTAAAATTAGTTTCTATTTGAAAATAACGTGGTTATATATATAAAAAAAACACACCGTAAACTATACTTATCTAAAAGCACTCAGGTCCCGTCTGTTATATTCGTCACTCGATGACTGTCAAAGAAGTTCGTAGGGCGGGGTGTGAACTCACGGAACATGTAACTTATTAATTAAAACTTCCTCAAACGTATGTGGCGAAACTTTGATTAAAAGCTCCGAGCCAGCGATTCACTAGTTTCTCCTAACTATATAACAAACGCTCTTCGATTATTCTAAAACTACAAGTATAATTAATAATAATAATAATAATAATAACAACGTATAAATCACAACAACGTCTAGGCCTCAAACTAAGCATTAACTTGTGTTTTGGGTACCAAGCGAAGACACCACATGCATATAACAACCAAGACTCGGTACCAGTATCAATATTCATAATATAAATACTGACGCGACCTGCGATTCGAACCCGGGACCTCCAGCTATGTAAGCAGGGTCACTAGTGTCGCTACCCACTAGGCCAAGTTATCTACATAAGTTAGATAAATCTAATTTGTACATACCCTGGGATTCGAACCACGGCCTTCTAAACAAGAAGCGTACTGTCTACCACTCAGCTATCACGACCACTAAGTCTAAATAACGTCATCTATACTAATATTATAAAGCTGAAGAGTTTGTTTGTTTGTTTGTTTGTTTGTTTGTTTGAACGCGCAAATCTCAGGAACTACTGGTTCGAATTGAAAAATTATTTTTTTGTTGGATAGTACATTTATCAAGGAAGGCTATAGGCTATACTATATCACGCTACGACCAATAGGAGTGGAGCGTCAATGAAAAATGTTGCAAAAACGGGAAAAATTATTCCTTTTGAGAGCTTCCGTCGCGCGCGCTGCGTAAACGGTTGATGTTAAGCAAAAATCATGTATTACGGAATTGTACCCCTTTAAAAGTTCTAACCAAAAGTCCGCGACAGCATATGTGTATCTTTTAAGGTTAACTCACTATAACCTTTTTTATGACAACCAAATTTGTTCAACATAATGTACTATTTGCGAAGATGTTTTTTAAACGTGATATTAATCCTTATCAAATTAAATACGTCAGTTGTCTTAAGCATTTCATGCATATTATAATTGCCCTTTACATCATACAATTTAAATTAATATCTTAACAGTTTTTATTGAAATTTAAAAACTATAGAGTTTGTTTGTTTGTTTGTTTGTTTGATAGACAGATTGATTGATTGATCGATTGATTGTTTGGTTGAAGGATTTATTGATTGATTGATTGATTTTTTGATTGATTGATTGATTGATGGATTGGTTGATTGTTTGATTGATATATTGTTTGTTTGTTTGTTTGTTGGTTGGTTGGTTGGTTGGTTGGTTCGTTCGTTCGTTTGTTCGTTCGTTCGTTTGTTTGTTTAAACGCGCAAATCTCAGGAACTACTGGTTCAAATTGAAAAATTATTTTTGTGTTGGATAGTCCATTTATCGAGGAAGGCTATAGGCTATACTACATCACGCTACGACCAATAGTAGTGGAGCATCAATGAAAAATGTTGCAAAAACGGAAAAAAATATTCCTTTTGAGAGCTTCCGTCGCGCGCGCTGATTGATTTGATGATTGATTGATTGAATGATTGATTGATTGATTGATTGATTGTTTGTTTGTTGGTTGGTTGGTTGGTTCGTTCGTTCGTTCGTTCATTCGTTTGTTTGTTTGTTTGAATTTGTTAATCTCTGAAACTACCAGTCGGATTTGAAAAATTCTTTTTGCCTTTGATAGCCTGATTCTAGCGGAGAGTTATAGGCTATATACATGAAAACGAACTGTCTGTCTATTCGAGCAAATCGGCTTCGGCCAAAACGGCTTAACCGATTTTGATGAAACTTTACACATATAACAGGATGTAATCTTTTGACTACACCCTTTCCATATGTGACATACAGAACTTTTTGTATGTCTGTCTGTACGTCCATATGTTTAAACCTATTTAAATGAAACATCAATGAATATGAAAAGAAGGTCGTTAAAACTAACAAATGTTGCTTTTTGTCCGTCTGTCTGTCTGTACGTTTATCTGTCTATTTGAGCTAATCTCCAAAACGGCTAAACATATTTTAAGGAAACTTTACAGACGGGAAAGAAGGTTGTCAAGATATTTGACATTAACTACTTTTTGTCCGTCTGTTTGTCTGTACGTCTATTCAATTCAATTTTATCTATTCGAGCTAATTTCCAATACGGCTGAACAGATTTTAATGAAACTTTGCAGACGTGAAAGAAGGTTGTCAAGAGTGTGATAAGCTACTTTTTGTGTTTGTCTGTCTGTCTATCTGTCTGTCGTTTGTCCTCACTGATCTAACAACGTACAGCCGAAAGTACTAAGTCTAGGAAGCTTAAATTTGGAACATAAGTTTATTTTATAACGTGAGCATTATAAAGTTAAGAAAGGCTTTTTTAGAAATTTCAAACTTAAGGATGGGAATGGAGGGACTTAAATAATGACGTGTTTCAGGGTTTTTAGATTTTCACATTTTAAGAGTGGGAAACGGGAGATGAAAAATTGTATCGGTTTTTTAAAGGGTGGAAGGGGAATGAAGATTGAAAGTTTGAATGGGTGTGACCAAAATTGGTTCCAGCAAAAAGTACGTATAAACCATCTCGAACGTTAATAGTACCTATAACAGGAATTTATAGTCTACGCAAGCGAAGCTGCGGGCGGTCGCTAGTCTATTATACTTAGACCTACTAGAATTTGGCCCCTCGACGCACTTGTTACACTCAACCCTCGAGACCTTGAAAACACTTCAACTATACCTAAGCATACTTTTCTCCTATCCATTGTCCCTAACTTTGTAACTCGGGACTGAGCTACAGGAACATAGATCATTCTAGATTGATGACGTTTACGGGCGGTGACGTCAGCGAGTCCTCGTTCGACTTCGGCCACGAATTTCTCAAGTAAGGCGCTCCAAAGAAATAGCTTTTGTACAAACTTGTGTAATAAGTTATGTTTGATAACAACTGGGAGGACATTTTGGGTTACTGATTAAAGATATAATGAAAGGAATAAATAGTGAAATAAGGGGTTCGCTCTGAGTTTTCGAGCTTTTGTTATCTTTTTTACCCCTTACGGGAAATAGGGTTTTATTATGATTCGTAGGTCTGTATACATTGGCTTATTGTCACCGAACTTGGAATGTAGCACATTAGAAAGCGCACGCTTACTAAACTCAACGATTCCGACTAATTCTTTGAAGTTAATTTTTTTTTATTGGTGTTGGCCTTTCATTCAATAGTAGATAACATACTTGACTACTATTAAATATATTATATTTATAAAGAAAAATCAAAAAAAAATTATAATAATATATACATCACAACAACTCTAGGCCCCAAACTAAGCATTAGCTTGTGTTTTGGGTACCAAGCGAAAACACCATATACATTTAACAACCAAGACCCGGTATCAGTACCAATATTCATCATATAATTACTGACCCGACCTAGGATTCGAACCCGGGACCTCCAGCTTCATAGGCAGGGTCGCTACCCACTAGGCTAAGCGGTCGTCAAATAAAAAATAGGCTTTATAAAATAACAAAATTTATAAACAAAATTATATTCCGTTGAAGAATATGGAAATTACATGCTTTTAAAAATTTATTTCTTTCTCTTTCCTGCAAAACGATATTTAACATTATTTTAAATTTCCTGACGTCACACATAGGTACGCCATGCCATATTGCTCTCTCTGTCTAACAGGACATTTAAATTATTCATAACTTTGTTAATAACAATTTTTTTTTAAATTTTTCACTGTTGTTATGTATTTAGAAAACTCTTTCATATAAAATAATAGTCAAATAGCTTATTGTGGCGGGTAATATATATAGATATAGACACCATAGAATAAATTAGGTAACCAATCGCGTGGATCATACACGCATTCCGCCCGACTTTGTTTCTCACCCTATCGCTCTAATATAACTTTGGTTCTTAAATTAAACGGCCAGTATTACTCCTCTATTGAAATGATTCTGAGCTCGGTGCTTACTTAAGTAAACAGCAGTATAAAATACAATTAGCTCTCCATTAAGACTACTTAAATCTCTTACAAATATTCCGTACAGTAGTTTTCATTTTCATACGCAACGAAAGCTCACTGGAACGATTGGTGGTACAAGGGTCAACGTTTTAGTGGTCGATCACCTGCTAGCTAGATGGACAGACCTCATTAAATCATCTACGAAGTGTTCCTTTACTGACTGTACACGCAATGCCACGGATAGAGAAAGATGGAGAAGTCTGGCAAAGGTTGCAACCACAGACAAGTCAACCTTTAGACCACGCTTTAACAGGGAGTAGCATTCGCCAAGGCTATGTAGTGACACTACATAACTACATCACTAGTGAGCCGTCAGTTGTAAGCACGTCGGAAGCCATTAAATTGTCAATTTTGAACGAGCCAATGAAAACTAGCCGACCTCTCCCCGCAACCCGCCACTTTTTGGCGATTTCGTTTTCGTACTGACGTTTATTAAAGCGTGGTCTAAAGGTTGACTTGTCTGTGGTTGCAACCAATCTATCAGGCAATCTATGACCACGACCACTCCGTTAGGAGTGTACGTCTGAGAAGAAGAAGTTTTCATATATTCCTAGTCGTGATTTCTTTACAAATTGAATGAAACGATTCAAAATCGAAGAAAATGACATGAAATGGAAAATGAAAATTTTAAAATGGTTGCAATCTTCTATGATATATATAGTTCATTTTGATCTAATTCTTTCGGTGTAAGGAATGGATACTTTTGGTGACTAAAAGTTGATTTAAAATAGGGAAATTCAGGAGCCACTCATATAATTTTAAATGTAACTACAATTCCATTATAAGCTAAATTAATTGTACATATTCTCCTTAATTTTTTCTTTTTGGATCTATATCATTATTTTTTTTTTGTTTGCATTAGGTTATTCCCGCGTTGCACAGTGCTTGTAAATAATTTTAATAATAATAATAATACCTGGAACGTCTCACACAGCGCTATCTAGTCCCAAAGTAAGCAAGTATCATGCTTGTATTATGGGATACTAAGACAATTGATGTACATACTTATAAGATTTACATAAATAGACATGTTCATGTACACAAATATTTGTCCCGGGCGGAAATCGAACCCGCGGGTTTGGTTCTGCAGTTAAGGTCTCTAACCACTCGACCAATCGGTCAATCAAAATATAATTGATTGATAACTAATTTTACTTATAGTATTTCTCATGTTTCGTATATTTGTCTTGGACATTTTTCGATAATTTTTAAATTAAGCGCAAATTTTGTAAATGCCCATAATTTGACATATATGCCATATTTAAAATTATTTTTTAAAATATAAACATGTACACTGTCAACATATGTAGGTATATAAATGAATAATTAATATTAATAATAATGATAACATATACATCACAACAACGTCTAGGCCCAAACTAAGCATTAGCTTGTGTTTTGGGTACCAAACGAAGACACCATATACATATAACAACCAAGAGCCGGTACCAGTATCGGTATTCATCATATAAATACTGACCCGACCTGGGATTCGAACCTGGAACCCCCAGCTTCGTAGGCAGGGTCGCTACCCACTAGGCTAATCGGTCGTTAATAATTAATCAAAGACATGGAGGTCCCGGGTTCGAATCCCATTTAAGGTCAGTGTTTATATGATGAATAGTCCGGGTCTTGGTTGTTATATGTATGTGGTGTCTTCGCTTGGTACCCAAAACACAAGCTAATGCTTAGTTAGGGGCCTAGACGTTGTTGTGATGTATACGTTATTATTATTATCCGCACTGGAGAGATAAGGGGGTGGAAACGTTGTCAAAATAGTAATATAAAAATTGAAATGAAATATTATATAGTTAAATTTTTAAAATTAAGAAAAAAATACAAAATGTTCATAACCAGAGTCAAGGAAAACAAAATGTTAAAAGAAATTCCGGGTTTAGCTTTTTGTAAAAGAAAAAAAAGGCGAAGAAACTCACTACGTACCTTTTTTTTAGTTTCGCCGTAAACGTGTAAAATAAACTGACTGTGAAAGCGTAAATAAAAAAAAAAGCAAACCGATAAAACCTACCAACCATTCAATATAATATACTCCAGCGATGCCACGACAGGCAGATTTGGAAACTGATGTTTCTAGAAGCAAAAAAGATATTGTACCCCAAAAACGTACCCGAGCCAGTTTAATAAATGGTGTTAATTTATATCAGAAGCGATCTTAATCACGCTTTTCAGCGATTTTCAGCCGGAGCTAGCTAGCGCCCACAATTGTTATCTGATGCATTAGTAAGCATTAATTCTTCGCGCCTACACTGAACGCCCTATGTCGGTCGGCATTAATTTATATTTGCCTGTTGGAATCAAACGTTATTTATAATGATGTATTAGTGAGTGTTTTATATTCATTAGATAAAGGAAAAGATATCTAAATACTATTAACACTATTGCGGAATATAGTAACTTACATAAAATTATCTTATCCAATTTTTTAATTATGCTTGTGTTATGGGGTACAAGATAACTTATTATATAATATATACATACATAGATACTTTTACACCCAGACACGGAACAGATATACATGTTCACTCACACAAATATTTGTCTCGAGAGGGAATCGAACGCGTGACCCTTGACTTCTCAGTTAGGCTCTGTAACGATTCGGCCAATCGGTCGGTCACACAACTATCAATCATCAAAAACGTCGAAAAAAACAGTTTTCTTGTATGTCGGCCATAGAAATGCACATTCTGTGAGAATTTATATTGTGTCAGTATTTATATGATGAATATTGATACTGCTACCGGGTGTTGGTTTTTATATGTATGTGGTGTCTTCGCAAAAATATTTATATATGTATATATTATAAAGAATATTTAAGTATGTATATCAGTTGTCTAGTAACCCATAACACAAGCATAATACTTGCTTACTTTGGGACTAGATGGTGTGTGTGGGAAGTCCCGTGTATTATTATTATTTCAAGTCTCTTCCTATAACTGTTCAGACGATACAGCCCTATGAAAGACGAACGGGCGGACAGCGAAGGCTTAGTGATGGGATGGCAGTTACGTGCATAAATAATTACTAATGTTATTTGTCACGTCAACTGTCAAATTGACGGCGAAAAGGTAAATATGATAATAATAATAATACATGGGACTTCCCACACAGCGCCATCTAGTCCCAAAGTAAACAAGTATTATGCTTGTGTTATGGGTTACTAAACAACTGATATACATACTTAAATATTCTTTATAATATATACAAATATAATTTTTTTTTTGAAGACACCACATACATATAACAACCAAGACCCGGTACCAGTATCAATATTCATCATATAAATACTGACCCGACCTGGGATTCGAACCCGGGACCTCCAGCTTCGTAGACAGGGTCGCTACCCACTAGGCTAAGCGGTCGTCGAACCGATGATGACCGAGTCACCGATTTTGTTGGGGCTAATTCGAGTGGCAATGTCATGTCATATTTTATTAAATCACTATGAAACTATAATACAAAAAACTATTTATACTAACAATGTAAGTTGTACTTAAAATATTAACAATAACGCTTGGGACATCACACACAACGCCATCTAGTTTCAAAGTAAGCAATTATCATGCTTGTATTATGGGTACTAAACAACTGATATACATAATTTAATAATCTATGTAATATACATTTCTACTTCTTTCTTTTCTATGTAAACACTACGCACACCCAAATGCACGCTCATACACACACTATACACCCACAGCCACACAATTCTAAAACACATACACAAGAGTTTATCAAAAGCTCTGATATTGTAAGTTGTACATATTTCTGTAAGCTCCTCACACCTATATAACACTTGAGACATTTATTGTTAAGTTTTCTGGGGGCGGGAGCCTGGTGACTCAGTAATACAGGTTCTTAACCTGGTACTGACACCAGCTCTCTTGCATCTTCTAATTTGACATTTGTTTCTAGGAATATTATTATTATTATTTCATACCCAGGCACAGAACAAATGGACATTTTCGCATGCACACAAATATTTGTCCCGGGCGGGAATGCTTGTATAAGGAGTACTAGACGACTTGAATATTTTTAATAATACATACAGATAAAGATATTATTGTCCCGGGTGGGAATCGAACCCGCCACCTTTGGTTCTGCAGCTAAGGTCTCTAACCACTCTGCTAAAACTTAAACCTTATCAAGTTCTTGTTATATATCAACAAATCTAATGCACAAAGGCATTCAAATGTGTTCGAAATCAATGCGCGAACTGTTGTTATATGTAATTAGAGTCAATAATTGTCTATTGTCTTTCGCATAATATTTACACTTACATTACGCCTATATGAAAACATTTCAATATCTCTAAATTGTTATAGTTCACCTTAAATAGGGCGGATCGGAATACAACGCCATTCAAATTCAACCAGCTATTTAGCTGGTTCAACCAGCTAAATAACCTGATATTTAGCTGGCTAGATTTGATGATTTAAATAACAGGTTAAATAGCTAAATCGGTTAAATTTAAGACGCTATAAAAAAAGCTTAATCGCATAAGCGATACGATAAAGTCTTTGTTTAGAGCACTTAGGATTATACTCGGAGCCAATAAGGCTCAATAGAGTATCTTGTTTGCTTGAGATTTTCTAACCATATGCGTCTATCAAATAGTTGCCGGTAATGGTATAAAAAAACTGGCTAAGAGCCAGACGAACTCGCAAACCTAGGGTTCCGTACCACCGTACAATATAAAAAAACACGTTTATTGTTTTGGGACCCCCTTTAATTTTTTATTTCATTTTTATTATTTATGGTTTTAGCGGTTACTTCACGAAAATTTCAAAAGTAAGCAATAGCACAGGCAATAGTCTAACAACCACCAATCAACAAAAACGTCGAAAGAGAAAAACACGTTTCTTGTATGGGGAGCCCCTTTAATTTGTAACTATATTTTATTTTCATTATTTGCTATTATAGCGGTTATAGTAATACAATATTGGAAAATTCAAGTGTAAGTGATGATCTCACAACCATTAATTACCAAAAAACGTAAAAAAAAACACGTTTCTTGCATGGGAACAACCTTTAATTTTTAACTATCTTTCGTTTTTGTTAGTTGTTGTTATAGGCGTTGTTATATTCCGTGTGACAGACGTACGGGTAAACAGACAGTGGGGACTTAGTTATAGAGAATCCTAAAAACATGGAAGTACAATTTTATTTTTCATATAATCTCCTTGCACTTTAATACATTTTTATACTGCTCATTTTTTTTATTTCTACAGATATTTATATATATATATATATATATATAATCTTTTGGATTTGTTCTTTAAATATGGGAAACAGATAGAAAAATCACTGAAATACAACTTTATTGATAACAGCCAGTATGACTAAGATGTGTGTGGACATGATGTCCTGGTGAAAAAGCACGTCAGCACTTTCCACGAAGTTTTCCCTTTATTTCTTGGGATTTATTAATTTTATATCACCATCATCAGCCCGTGTGTCTCTACTGTAGGATAGGTACGCCTAACCCAAGACCCGCCATTTTACATAATAAAAATTGTGAATTTTATTCTTTTTTTAAATAATAAACCGTCTTAAATAATTTCTCTGCCGTTTTCGAGCCAATCTTTTTGTTTTATACCACCCACATCTCACCCAATCTTGAGTCTGTTTTGTTTCTGAATCTCAGTCAGTATTGGAGGAACCCGACGCGAGGGAACCTTCTTGAAATTCAAGTAGTCCGAAAGTGTTTGTATACATTTCTAAATGAAATTCTCGTCAGCTGAATAATTAATGGTCACCGTCTACCTGGAAGTTATTTATTTATTTATTTTATTTTAATATAATTTATAATTTATCTTTCTAATTTTTCTCGGTAATATCTTCGGAGGTCTTCCAGAGCAATCTTCATCTTAACAGCTCTTTTCCACATTTAAATTCAAAACACCGCGACAACGAATCGTGACATTGGACGGAGTATTATTTTCTAATGTAATAAAATCTCACAATATGGAATAATTTTAAACAAAAATAACTTGCGCTGCACGTGTTTGAGTTTTATTTATTAAGTCGAATATATTTTGAAATACATAAAACAACTGGAATATTGGTGAACCACGAATTTAGAAAAACATTACTCTCAATTGATTACTCTGACTGACCGGTTGGCCGAGTGGTTAGAGAACCCAATTGCGGAGCCGAGGGTCGCGGGTTCGATCCCTGCCCTGAACAAATATTTGTGTGCATGAACATGTCTATTTGTTCCGTGTCTGGGTGTAAAAGTATTTATATATAATAAAAAAAAGAAGTATATTTAAGTATATACAAGGTGAGATTTTAGTAATCGGCCAAAATTTTTCTAGATGTTAGGTATCACCAATAGACCTCATTGCGTAAATAAAAATATGGATAACATTTTCATAATAAATTATTTTATCTACAGTGTTATTTTATGACGTTTGGTTACCTTCTTAACGCTAATAGTAAACGTACGCACCCGAGGCATTGAAACGGAATGGGGCGGCCGGCGTGAATGGCGACTAGAATTATTGGTTTTTTCGGGAAAGGTTTGTGTAGTTATATCTCAATATTTTTCTGTAGAACGATACTAAAAGGAAACAAGACGGCTATCGGTTTTCTATCAAAGATCATTATATTAAAATTTGGCTGGCCATTAAAACCTCAGCCTGCATATCAGTTGTCTAGTATCCCATAATACAAACATATACTTGCCTACTTTGGGACTAGATGGCGTTGAGTGGGATGTCCCAGATATTATTATTATTATATCTCAAATTAAAAATTCCGATGTTAATTATCAAACAGTTTTTGAATAGCCCTCGCATATTAAAGCTAAAAAAAATATTAAAATTTGTATGTACTCTAAACAAAGCATGTATCAAACCAAGACCTTGAATAAATAATGTAAACGGATGTTAAAATACTTATTTTAAACCCTCGGAGGATGAAAAGGGATATTTAAAGACCACCATTGTAGCAATTTATTTGGTAATACATGAGCTAGTATTTACGAATCCGGAACGGTCTGCATCCTATTTATGAATTTGTCGGTCTTCACCCCCTCGAAATTGCGTTTGATATTTTTCGATACCGTGAAGTGACATTTATGACTCTATTAAAACCAAACACTGCTGTTGAATTCATTTACTTCATGTTAAAAAGTAAGTATAATTAGGCACGATAATAATAATACATGGCACAACCCACACACCGCCATCTAGTCCTAAGGTAAGCAAGCATTATGCTTGTGTTATGGGTTACTAGACAACTGATAGACATACTTAGATAATCTTTTCTTTTTAATAACATATACATATATAAATATTTTAGGCCCGGAACCGGAACGAAATAAATATGCACACAAATAGTTGTCCCAGGCGCGAATCGAACCTGCGACCTTTGACACCATAATGATAGTAGTTTGTTTCTTTTTTCGGATTAATAAATAGCAGGTTTGACCCGACATGCACTCTACGGGCCTTCTATGTTCTAACGCCGACCGCAGAGTACTTAATAGCATCTCGCAACTAACACAGGCATCTGTCGATGGATGGTAATTTGAGATGGGGCAGTTAGGGTTAAATTAAACTATAGGATCTATACCAAGAAAACCATAAGAAACACTACCTAACTTTGTGAGATTCCATTCTATCCCACCAGCCCGTTAAGCCCCATTGCAGGGGCTTAGGTCTCTCCCAAATATGAAAAGGAATCGGAGCTTGAATCCATTACGCTGCTCCAATGCGGGTTCACTGATTATAACGACCACTTTTATTGACAGCAACCGAGACCGACAGCTTAACGTGCTCTCTGAGACACGGTGTCAGTGACAGTTAACGTACTTAAGTCAGAAACACTCATTGGTACACGCCCGGATTTGAACCACGGCCACGTGGCCTTACAGATTTGGAACAAGTTCGCTGCGCTCGGGCTATCACGACACAGATACTAAATCAATCACGATACAAAAAGTCGCGTCACGGAAATTATGTACATATTGAAACTTGTCGCTTGTGATTGACAAAAGATACATAAACTAAAAGCATATGGCCTTAAAGGGCCATTTTTCGGCTACCCATATTAACCCAAAAAACACGGAACCTTGAGCGTTTCGAAAAATATGGCCCTTGGAAAAATTGTTAAAAATCGAGAAAATCTTCGATTAACTATGATATTAGACGTAAATTAACGGGCCGATTGTCTTTGAATTTTTTATTTGCATAAAATGGATTTTTTTCTTTCTGGAGTGATAAATCAAAATGCTAAAAGTGTTTACAAATCATTTTATAAGCTGGAAGTAAAAAAACTCCACAACCAATTATGATAGAGAATATTTCGAAATCCAAACAAACCGTTCAGGACGGACCGTATCCGCTTACATCGGCAAAGAGAAGCCGACGGATTAAAGTAGAAAATTTGAAAAAAAAAAAATACTTGTATTTTTCACATACATTTAATGCCGGCATGAAATTCTCTAATCACTAAAGAAAAGCAGCCGTGGCAGCGACACATTCGTTCCGTGTCTGGGTGTAAAATATTCTTATATGTACCTATATCTTACAAAGAATATTTAGGTACGTATATCTGGAGTCTAGTACCCTATAACACAACCATAATATTTGCTTACTTTGGGACTAGATGGCGCTGTATGGAATGTCCCATGTATTATAATGAGTATTATATAAATGTTAATTTAAATGTTTTGTTTTTATGTTTTTCTACGTAGTAAATGGGCAACTGTAAAACTTTATATTGTTACGTGAGAAGGTTCGAAGGATTTGGAGAGAAAGACCTGCTGACTCTTTTGAAGACTTTATTCACTAGCACTAGATCTAATCACAAAGCACTAAGTCCAAACACTAAGCACTAACGATGTCCTGGAATGTGAAATAACATAGTTATCTTGAGCTGTTTGTTATTTGCTTGTTATTTGTTATTGGGTTTGGTACTTGTTATTTGGTTGTTATATGTATGTGGTGTTTTCGCTTGGTACCCAAAATACAAGCTAATGCTGAGTTTGGGACCTAGACGTTGTTGTGATTGTGTGTGTTATTATTATTATTATTATTATTATTATTGGCGTCTTCAAGTCATCGTAGCACATCTATGCGGCGCGATAACAATGAGCTTTATAGTGTCCAATGTTTTCACTATTGGGGCTGTTAATTAATAATAATAATAACAGCCCACCCCACATTTTTTATTAAATAATAACTCATTTGTCAATTCGTGTTTGACGGAAATCGAACCTTTGTTTCAAAGGCAGGTGAGGGTGCTAAGCTGCAAGGCCACCAAATCTATGTATTCTGACATTCTGTAGTATTTGCAGTGTTTAATTGGGAATGCACCAAGCCTGGCTGTGTACAAAAAACACGAACCGCTTCCATAAATATTGTGGAAAAAATATTACAGGTTTATCGCAAACATTTTCACACGCCCGCCCCAGGATAGATAGAATTGAAATATCTTCAGTGTCCATTTGAAAAAAATCCCTGAAAAATTTACACTAAAAGAACACTTGACATTTGCCTTGGTGAAATATTTAAACCGTGAAAATCGCGGAGGTAGCTTTTAATGAGTAGGCCGTAATTGACCCCCTTTACATCACTGTATACTTTTTGACCTACTTTACTTTCATTATGTCATTTTACTAGCTCTGGCACGGATGACCTCACGCGGACACAATTTAGCTGTACCCGTTACTCGTCAGATGATAATAACTGCCGGACTGACCCATTGGCCAAGTGGTTAGAGCAATAACTGCAGAGCCAAAAGTAGTGGGTTCGATTACCGCCCGGACAAATATTTGTGTGCATGAACATGTCTATTTCTTACGTGTCTGGGTGTAACATATTTGTATATATATCTATACTATATTATAAAGAGTATTAAAAATGTGTATCAGTTGTCTGGGACCCATAATACAAGCATAATACATGCTTACTTTGAGACTGGATGACACTGTGGTATGTTCCTCCTTAAAAAAAAATATTAAAAATAATAGAACCTGGGATATTCCACACTGCGTCATCTAGTCCCAAAGTAAGCAAGTATTATGCTTGCATTATGGGTCCCAGACAACTGACACATATACTTTTATTCTTTATATTAATAACTAGCGACCCGCCCCGGCTTCGCACGGCACATAAGCTATAATGTTTTTTCTGTCAAATAGTGTCGTATAAGCTTGTTGCGTCGAACATGTGCATTGGATTTAATTAGATTAAAATGTAACGTAAGTTCATCCTACTTGGAGAATTTTTAATATATTTTAGTTCCAATTCCATAAATATTTGAAAAAGTAAAAAATAATTAAATAAAAACAAACTACATTATTTCTTTGTATACAACATTGATAACTTCAGCCTAACCACGCGTGTCGCGTCGTCCGGTATGGATGACCGCCACGGCGCGCGGTGCCCAGCTGCTTATCGCGCGATATTTATTTTTCGCGATAACTCCTAAGATATTAATTTAAATTGTGTAGTGTAAAGGGCAATCATATAGTGCATGAAATGCTGAAGGTAAATAACGTATTTAATTTGATAAGGATACTGTATCCGTATAAATTGCTTTCCAATCATCTCATCATATGACACAATTTCTCAAACATAAAAATAGGCATTGAAAACTATCCATATCCATAAATGAGACACAATTCCTACATACAATATTCTGTTATATCTCAAAGAGATTAATTAGCCAGCGTCTTCGATGAAAGCTCCCAACCGGCTTGATTTTTTTCCGACTTCTTCGACAATAATCAACATATTTCAACAAACTTCCACAAAACATTAATAAATTATACACGTAAACCTTCCTCTTGAATCACTATGTCCATTAGTTTCAATAATACGCCAATCCGTTCGGTAGTTTTTGAGTTTATCGCGTTCAGACAGACAGACAGACGCGGCGGGGGACTTTATTTTATATCTATACTAATATTATAAAGCTGAAGAGTTTGTTTGTTTGTTTGTTTGAACGCGCAAATCTCAGGAACTACTGGTTCGAATTGTAAAATTATTTTTTTGTTGGATAGTCCAGTTATCGAGGAAGGTTATAGGCTATACTACATCACGCTACGACCAATAGGAGTGGAGCATCAATGAAAAATGTTGCAAAAACGGGAAAAATTATTCCTTTTGAGAGCTTCCGTCGTGCGCCCTGCGTAAACGGTTGATGTTAACCAAAAATCATGTATTACGGAATTGTACCCATTTAAAAGTTCTAACCAAAAGTCCGCAACAGCATATGTGTATCTTTTAAGGTTAACTTACTATAACCTTTTTTATGACAGTCAAATTGGTTCTAACATAATGTACTATTTGCGAAGATGTTTTTTAAACGTGATATTAATCCTTATCAAATTAAATACATTAGTTGTCTTAAGCATTTCATGCATATTATAATTGCCCTTTACATTATACAATTTAAATTAATATCTTAGCAGTTTTTATCGAACTTCGAAAACTATAGCGGGGGAAAATAAATTCGCTGTCGGCCTCTGTTCGTTAACTTTTTACTTCCAAACCAATAGACTTTGATACGGTTTTTAGTAATATCTTATTTTCTTATTATCTTATAACCTATTAATCTATATAATAGAAATACTTATTATAAAGCTGAAGAGTTTGTTTGTTTGTTTGTTTGTTTGAATGCGCTAATCTCTGAAACTACCAGTCGGATTTAAAAAATTCTATAATATTAGTATAGATGTAATCTTTTGACTACACCCTTTCCATATGTGACATACAGAACTTTTTGTATGTCTGTCTGTACGTCCATATGTCTAAACCTATTTAAATGAAACATCAATGAATATGAAAAGAAGGTCGTTAAAACTAACAAGTGTTGTTTTTTGTCCGTCTGTCAGTCTGTACGTGTATCTGTCTATTTGAGCTAATCTCCAAAACGGCTAAACAGATTTTAAGGAAACTTTACAGACGGGAAAGAAGGTTGTCAAGATATTTGACATTAGCTACTTTTTGTCCGTCTGTTTGTCTGTACGTCTATGTGTCTATTCAATTCAATTTTATCTATTCGAGCTAATTTTCAATACGGCTGAACAGATTTTAATGAAACTTTGCAGACGTGAAAGAAGGTTGTCAAGAGTGTGATAAGCTACTTTTTGTGTTTGTCTGTCTGTCCATCTGTCTGTCGTTTGTCCTCACTGATCTAACAACGTACAGCCGAAAGTACTAAGTCTAGGAAGCTTAAATTTGGAACATAAGTTTATTTTATAACGTGAGCATTATAAAGTTAAGAAAGGCTTTTTTAGAAATTTCAAACTTAAGGATGGGAATGGAGGGACTTAAATAATGACGTGTTTCAGGGTTTTTAGATTTTCACATTTTAAGAGTGGGAAACGGGAGATGAAAAATCGTATCGGTTTTTTAAAGGGTGGAAGGGGAATGAAGATTGAAAGTTTGAATGGGTGTGACCAAAATTGGTTCCAGCAAAAAGTACGTATAAACCATCTCGAACGTTAATAGTACCTATAACAGGAATTTGTAGTCTACGCAAGCGAAGCTGCGGGCGGTCGCTAGTGTAGTGATATATACACATATAGACATTTCACATATATATATATATATATATATAAAATTCTTAAGCGATTAGAAGCAGCTTTTATATACGTTACACAAAATACTAATTATCGAAGTGTTTAAGTTTAAATTTACTACGACTTAATAACACAATTGAAAATACATACCTCCCGAAGCCGATTAAGTCGCTGGCAGATACGCACCAAAACGTAACTGAAAATAAACAGAACAATTTAATTAAAGGGCCCAAAAAGGTTTATTCCCCGTCGAGCATATACCCACGAATTAGGGAGTAATTTACAAATGACAACAAACAACGGCAACCTATAGATATTTATATTATTTGAATAATATACTGAATCAATATTTGGGCTACAAACATAAAACGGACAAGTGCTTGTCGGACGTATAGTGAAAGGTCCCGTAGTTGGGATGAACGTTAATTGTTAAAATTCAATTATTAATTTTAAATATGAATATCTCAGATACGACTGTAATCAAATCGAATATCTTTATTTCGTAGTTATTTGATATAATCTTGAAATACGTCACAAAAATGAATTTATTACTTTATGAGAAAAAGTCACCACAAAGGCGCATTCAAAGAAGTGCTGGTAACTTCAGAAGAATACGCAAGAAACCGAGACTAGCTAGCTGGTGCAAGATAGCGAGTTTCAGTCCGCGAGGTCCCCGCGCGTTGGCCTTCACCCCCGCTAAATTGTGGTTAACATTTTCGATACTGCGAACCGACATTTATGACTATTGAAACCAAACGCTGCTGTCAAATTTATTTACTCTATGATAAATAAGTAGTCAGATACTTTATAATAAGCTTTTGCGTTAAAGCTTTTGTTTTATTTTAGTTTTGAA
Source organism: Luffia ferchaultella (assembly GCA_949709985.1). Taxonomy (NCBI): domain Eukaryota; kingdom Metazoa; phylum Arthropoda; class Insecta; order Lepidoptera; family Psychidae; genus Luffia; species Luffia ferchaultella. The sequence continues at coordinate 6,803,803 of OX453267.1, forward strand.
CTTGTGAAGGGGTGAATCTTGAATGTCAACTGGGGTCTTATTGTAGAAGCGTATACATTGACATTTAAAAGATTTTATGAATTTACTGAAGCGGTTGACATGGTCAGCAAATTTTTATTTGTTTCTTGTATTTTTATTTTTTTAAATAATGCTATATCTTGTTTAATACGATATATTTTCAAACATATATTGGGACGGCAATAATATTATTAAAATTTTTAAAAAATTGTCTCAAAAGTCTTAAGCCTTAGTTTATAGACTGCTAGAACAAGGAGAAAGATTGGTTACATTAGCAGCATGTCCCCACAGCAAAATACCATAAGTCATTAAGCTATGGAACCAGCTGATATACAATAAAATTGCGGTTATGAATTTAAAATGAAAAGAATCCATTTTACAGCGTAAGCTGTAGAATCGAAGCTTTTCGCCAAGTTAGTAGTATGAGGATTCCACTGCAATTTGGCGTCTAAGGTGATTCCCAAGAACACAGTCGAATCCACATGGTCCAATTTCTCGCTTTTAGTAACAAAATATTTGTAGGTATCTTGTTTTAAATTCGGTAGCGAGTATTGGATGAGATTTCATGCATTCGGTTTTTTTTCTTCTTTATCTAATACTAGCGGTCGTACCCGGCTCCGCCCGGGTGGACTGCAGAAACCTTCCACTTTACATACAAATACAAATACAAATTTTACATTTTTATAATAATATAGCTTTCCGTCCGCGGTTCCGCTCGCGTGTACTAACCAGTTGTACCGTGACCCTTTTATCCGGAATAAAAATATAGCCTATGTTACTCAGGGTGAATGTAGCTTTCTAATAGTGAATGAATGTTTTAATTTGGCACAGTAGTTTTTGAGTTTATTCATTACAAAAATACACACAAAAATACAAATCTTTCTTTTTTAAATTAGATTATTGTAGATGTAGACATAAAAATCTCGTGTCACAGTTTTAGTGTTTATACTCCTCCGAAACGGCTTCACCGATTTGGTTGAAATTTTATATGTGCATTTGATAGGTCTGAGAAATAGCTTTTAGTCTATTTTTTATACCCCTAAGTGAAATGGATTCACTTCACTTCATCAGCCCATTTTTACCCCACTGCAGGGGCTTAGGCCTCCCCCAGGGTGAGGAGAGGGCTTGGAGCTTAAATCCACCACGCTGCTCCACTGCGTGTTGGAGACTGTAACGACCGCCATCTATTGACAGCAAACGGTACCAACTGCTTAACGTGCCTTCCGAAGCACGGAGTCAGTGATAGTTATGTACTTAATTTAGAAAAACTCATTGGTACACGCCCGGATTCGAACTGTGGCCAGTGAAATAGATTGTCGACACCAAATTTTATTTTTTATTTCTTGGCCAAAATTTTTATGTCTTACTTTTTTTAAAAGTGGCATTAAAAATACATACACTTCTGAATCCACCTGATTTATACTAAAAATAACGACTAATTTGTGTTTAATACAGTCCATGTTCGGCGGTGTAGCGGTAACTGCCACAAAAAAAGTTAAATGCAATCATTAATCTTGCGTTTAACTCAGCGTATAAACTTCCTAGGAAAGTTGACATCTGTCTGACTGATTGACTTACTCAAGAAGGGGAAGGTTATAGTGTTCACGTTTGCGCCTCGCCGCCAGTAGAACGTTGTAGTAAACCGAAATTTAAATAGTAAATAAAATAAATTCAATAAAACTTCGCACAAAAATTATGCACAATATTATAAAACAAAAGTCTAGGCGAGGACTTGCGTACCTTAAAGCGGTAGTTTTGCTGGTAGAGTTTTGTATAATAACGCTTGTTGAATATATATATATATATATATATATATTTTTTAAATAGTACATAGGAAAGAGTTTTTTAAATATATCATAACAGCGAAAGAATTTTAAGTAATTAATCATTTATATTCGCGCGCGACATTTATATTTCGCGATAGCTCCTAAGATATTAATTTAAATTGTATAGTGTAAAGGGCAATCATAATGTGCATAAAATGCTGAAGACAAATAATGTATTTAATTTGATAAGAGTTAATACCGTATCCGTATAAATTGCTTTCCAATTACCTCAGCATATGACACCATTTTTTTAAACATAAAAATAGGTATAGTAAGCTACCCATGAAAGATAGACATATGCCATCATAGACTTTTTTTAGTCCTATATAAGGCACACAATTCCTCCATACATTATTTTATTATATCTCAAAAGGATTAGGCAGCGTTTTCGATGAAAGATCCCAGCCGGCTTGATTTTTTTCCGACTTCTTCAACAATAATCGTCATATTTCAACAAATTTGCACAAAACATTAATAAATTATACATGTAAACAGTCCTCTTGAATAACTCCGTCCATTTGTGCCAATAATATGCCAACCCGTTTGGTAGTTTTTGAGTTTATTGCGTTCAGACAGACAGACGCGGTGTAGTGATAGCCTATTGCTGGGTTTTTTCTATATGATTCGAACATTACTAAATTTCGTGAAAATTGTGACTTGTTGTGACTTGTGTTCTTTGTCGGATAGCCATTTCATATAGGTTAGATATAGTATTGACATGTTGTGTATGCCTTAGTTAATTTTTACAATTTGATTTTGATTTGTAGTTTGTTTTAATTTGGACTGCTATGTTACTAACATTTAGGTTGTAATGTAGGTGTTTTACTAACAAATTAGTGTTTGTTACTTGATATGAAATAATAAATAAATAAATCGGTGATTGAGGTTGGCTTGATATCACTGAATTTGTTTAACGCGTTATCGTTTGGGTCAATCAGAAAAGAATTTGTGTAATGAAAAGTTCATTCGTATTTAGGCCGCTGGACGAATGATATGAAGAGTTATAAAAAACTGTGTTTTCTTTTCATAAATCGTCGATAGTGTGAAATAACCGGTAATTTTTCTATAGTTTAGTCGTCAATTTAAACATACTATACCATCAGCCCATTTAAATGCCCCACTGCAAGGGCTTAGGCGTTCCTTTCGGAATGAGCAGGCTCGGAGCTTAAACCACAACGCTGCTCCAGTGCGAGTTGGTGGGTTTTAACGCCCACCGCACATGCTGCCACTCGCATTGGTCACCACAAACCAGTAGTACTGACCACAAATTTAATGTACACACGTGTCGACCAATATCAGTGGCCTGTCCATGAGCGCGGTCTTGAACGTACCGTAGCGTATAGTGAACGAGTGTGAGTTCTGACATGTGCGGTGGGCGTAACGACTGCCAACTATTGACGGCAACCGAGACCGACGGCTTAACGTGCTACCCGAGGCACAGTTTAGACTTATAAGGAGTCATTAAACGTTATACACATAATCTAATTCACAGAACTTTAAATTAATGAATCAAGACTCGCACTTGACTATTTCGTCGCCTAACGTGGTCTGCGGAAAGTCATCAAAATGGAATTAAAACGTCCGGTGAATTAATTTTCACGCTAGTAGGGACACATAATAGATTCGCATTAACCTAAATAGTTTAATACGATGTTATATTTAAGGTCAGCCTTTATAACTTAAATATCATTGGAAAATTTACTTAATTGAGTTGAAACAATGACAAATATTATCTTATGGATTATGTGCATGTTATAAAGCCAAATGTTGAATTAGAAATAGAGAAATAGGGGAGGGAGTGTCAAGACAGACAGTTTTAGACCATTTGAGTTACGAGTTTCTAACTCAAAAACGAAACCAAAAAACGAACAAAAAAAAACGTTGGCATGTGAGATGTCATTATTGTCTAGAATTACAAGGCAGTGCTAGAACTCATTGTTTAAAGAAGAAACGTATTTTTAATCTTTTTCTTCTACAAATGGAGAAATGGGGAAAGGAGCAACAGACAGTTTTAGATCATTTCAATTACGAGTTTCTAACTCAAAAACCAAACCAAAAAACGAACATAAAATATCACTGAACACAAAATCATGTATTGAATTAAAAATCTAATAAAATTATTTTCTGGGGAATCCCATACAAGTAAAAGGTAATAAATAAATATATATATATAATTAGCGTGGGCTACGGAATCGTTCCTCTTCATGTTCCACGCATTAGTATATTGCACCCGTTCGAAGTGGGGTGGGTCACTAGTCCAACCATATAGTATCATTACACTATAGTATCATCCTGGGGGGGGGGGGGGGTTATCCTGCAGTGGAGAGACACGGGCTGACGATGATGATGATGGTATCATCGTCATCATCCAAACAAATAAATTCTTTGGCGCGTCTAGGAACAAGTTTAATTGCCTTATAAAAGGTTATAGTAAGTCAACCTTAAAAAATACACATATGCTGTCGCGGATTTTTTGTTTAAAAGGGAACAATTCCGTTGTACATGATTTTTGCTTAGCGTCACACCATTTAGGCAGCGCGCGTAACGGAAGCTCTCAAAAAGAATAATTTTTTCCGTTTTTGCAACATTTTTCATTGATACTCCGCTCCTACTGGTCGTAGCGTGATATAATAATAGCCTATAGCCTTTCTTGATAAATGTAATATCTAACACAAAAAGAAGTTTTCAATTCGAATGGGTAGTTCCTGAAATTAGCGCGTTCAAACAAACAAAAAATATACCCTATAGCTTTCTTCAATAAATGGACTATCCAACACAAAAAGAATTTCTCAATTCAAACCAGTAGTTCTTGAGATTAGCGCGTGCATACAAACAAATAAATAAACAAACAAACAAAAAATATAGCATATAACTTTCTTCAATAAATGGACTATCCAACACAAAAAGAATTTCTCAATTCGAACTAGTAGTTCCTGAGATTTGTGCGTTCAAACAAACAAACTTTTTAGCTTTATAATATTAGTAGGTATAGATAAATAATAAAAGAGCAGTTTTTTTCTTTTTTCGGCAAGTGGGATGTCGTTTTCTAAAGTACATTAAGTATGGGCACTTGCCAAGCTTTTGATTTTATTTAGGTAGCTATGGGAAATAGGTACCCAGACACCTGCTATGCATTTACTGTGTTTTTTAGAAATGCATGCATATCATATCAGCCCAGTATGCCCCTCTGCAGAGACTTAGGCCTCAGCTCAGGATGAGAATGTTTGGAGTTTAATCCACCACGCTACTCCAGTGTGGGTTGGTGGATTTTAACGACTGGCATGTGGTGACAACCCGGACCGACGGCTTTATGTGCTCTCCGACGCACTGAGCCAGTGTTAATTATGTACTTAAGTCAGAAAAACTCATTGGCACATACTGGTTTCTGGGATTCGACCGCGACCACGACCGACAAGAAGTGAGCTCGCCACCACTCGGCTATCATCAATCAAAAATAACTACATACATACAAAGCTCACACTTAGCGCCTGTTTATCTGAGGGATAGATTAAAACTACAGATATTCCCTTGGTAAGATCCTTACGTGTCTCTTCCGCTTCATTGATATTCATCGTTTCATACTAGCTCGTCGAATAGAAGAAAAATAACAACTTGAACGAAATCAGGAAAAGTAACTAGTCGTCTTCAATCTCATATTTAGAGCTTCGAAAGCGACTTTAAAATCTTTTATCTTTGATCCTCAAACCGTTTCCGTTTGCCGATGTCGCCGGAAGTACTAAAGATTTTCAAGGAAAGACGAGGAAGATATTTTTTTTTTTTTGCAGGTACTTATTTTCTTTTTATCTATACGTATTTTCTTTTCGAGTTGTTAGTACAGCTACTATTTAATAGAAGAAAGGATAATAAATACGTGCAAACGTAAAAGAAGAATAAATACGTGCAAAGCTTATTGGAAATTCCACTTTTTAATGCCATAATATATATATATATATATATATATATATGTAATATTATATTTTAACATTAAAATGTTTCTCTATCGCTTATATATAGTAGCAATTTCTATGAAATTGTTAGACAGTGATAATAAATAAGGAGATTAATGGGATGTCAAAGACGTATCTTTTCAAGTTATACAAGATGGTCAAAACGGATTTTGAAAATTTAGCAAAATGTTAAAGAAGAAATAATCACTAAAAAAGGCCAAAAGAAAGGATATCTTGTGAACCATCGAGTTGTCGTTTTTAATTTTCCATAAATACGTAAACGAATATGAAATCTGGAGCAGATCGTCTCTATGTATGCTTTATTTTATTTTTTTAAATTTTTTGTGTCAAAATTACAGTCACTTATGGAACAATTATTGTAACAAAATTTCAAATATTGTGAAAAACCACGCACACTATTATTAAAAAAGAAAAGGTAAATGAACTCCCAGCGGGCTACGAGAGCTGCAATGGAAGCGCGAAATATGTGATTTTTCAACCATTTGAATATTTTTTTTAAAATTTCTTTTTATTTTATAGATTGCAGTAAGATAGGCTACGTTTTGTCTGTTTGTCTACAGCCATTGAGTTGAAATCAGTTTGATTCCAAAGCAACTTAGCAGACATAAAAAGGGCGTTTTCAGGAATGACATAAGCTTTTTTTGTTTGAGAGTTTATCTGTCTGTCTTTTTGTCCGGGCTGTGAAGGTATTGACCGATTATATACCATAGTCCGAATCGGCGACCTCGACTTTTCTAATAGTTTTCGGTCATTTTTCACCGTCATCAATTAATTGGAAATACAATATTTTCTTGCTAGCTTAATACACCCGTCATTGCACGGCCTAAACGGCCGATATCACACAAATTGTTTTCTGATTGGCTAAAACACTGAAGTGTCAAACACGTCCAGCCAATCAGGTAGTATGTATAAAGTTTTACTAAATTTGTTTTATCTACGTTTTCACTTTCGTTTTACTACAACTGCAACATTCTACTGGTCGGCGAGATGCAACTGAGAACACGACAACCATCCCTTCTTTCAATAAGTAATATAGACACACAAATTTCAACTCTCGTAAGAAGTTAAACCTTCTTTTCAATTTTACTTTTATAGGGCTAATCTTCGAAAGGACTGAACCGATTTCAATGAAACTTTACAGACATGAATTGCAGGTTGTCTGGGGTGACTTTGGTTACTTTTTGTCTGTCTGTTAGTCTAAGCTAACCACCAAAACGGTTGAACCGAATAAAATTTCTTAGGTAGTTAAATTTCAGAATTTTCTGGAAAGTCTCACAATGTTCTAGAGCGTCGCGTCCTTGCCAACGCGTCCAAGGCGGGCGAAGCCGCGGGGCGATAGCTAGTATATATATATACTAGCGACCGCCCGCAGCTTCGCTTGCGTAGACTACGAATTCCTGTTATAGGTACTATTAACGTTCGAGATGGTTTATACGTACTTTTTGCTGGAACCAATTTTGGTTACACCCATTCAAACTTTCAATCTTTGTTCCCCTTCCACCCTTTAAAAAAACCAATACAATTTTTCATCTCCCGTTTCCCACCCTTAAAATGTGGAAATCTAAAAACCCTGAAACACGTCATTATTTGAGTCCCTTCATTCCCATCCTTAAGTTTGAAATTTCTAAAAAAGCCTTTCTTAACTTAATGCTCACGTTATAAAATAAACCTATGTTCCAAATTTAAGCTTCCTAGACTTAGTAGTTTTGGCTGTAGTAGTTGATGGATCAGTGTGGACAAACGACAGACAGATAGACAGACAAACAAACACAAAAAGTTGCTTATGACACTATTGACAATCTTCTTTCACATCTGCATAGTTTCATTAAAATCTGTTCAGCCGTAGTGGAAATTAGCTCGAATAGATAAAATTGAATTGAATAGACACATAGACGTACAGACAAACAGACCGACAAAAAGTAGCTAATGTCAAATCTCTTGACAACCTTCTTTCCCGTCTGCAAAGTTTCCTTAAAATCTGTTTAGCCGTTTTGGAGATTAGCTCAAATAGACAGATACACGTACAGACAGACAGACGGACAAAAAGTAACATTTGTTAGTTTTGACGACCTTCTTTTCATACTTGTGATGTTCCATTAAAATTGGTTTAGACAGATGGACGTACAGACAGACATACAAAAAGTTCTGTATGTCACTTTTGACTACATCCTTTCCATATGTGTAAAGTTGCATCAAAATCGGTTAAGCTGTTTTGGCCGAAACCTATTTGCTCGAATAGACAGACAGTTCGTTTTCATATATATAGCCTTTAACCCTCCGCTAGATTCAGGCTATCAAAGGCAAAAAAAAAATTTTCAAATCCGACTGAAAGTTTCAGAGATTAGCGCATTCAAACAAACAAACAAACTCTTCAGCTTTATAATAAGTATTTCTATTATATAGATTAATAGATTATAAGATAATAAGAAAATAAGATAATACTGAAAACCGTATCAAAGTCTATTGCGTGGTTTGGAAGTAAAAAGTTAATGAACAGTGGCAGACAGCGAATTTATTTTCTCCCGCTATAGTTTTCATATTTCGATAAAAACTGCTAAGATATTAATTTAAATTGTGTGGGTAAAGGGCAATTATAATATGCATGAAATGCTTAAGACAACTAACGTATTTAATTTGACAAGGATTAATATTACGTTTAAAAAACATCTTCGCAAATAGTACATAATGTTAGAACAAATTTGATTGTCATAAAAAAATGTTATAGTAAGTTAACCTTAAAAGATACACATATGCTGTCGCGGACTTTTGGTTAGAACTTTTAAAGGGGAACAATTCCGTAATACATGATTTTTGGTTAACATCAACCGTTTACGCAGCGCGCGCGACGGAAGCTCTCAAAAGGAATAATTTTTCCCGTTTTTGCAACATTTTTCATTGATGCTCTACTCCTATTGGGCGTAGCGTGATGTAGTATAGCCTATAGCCTTCCTCGATAAATGGACTATCCAACACAACTATAATTTTTCAATTTGAACCAGTAGTTCCTGAGATTTGCGCGTTCAAACAAACAAACAAACAAACAAACTCTTCAGCTTTATAATATTAGTATAGATGTATAAATTACAAAATAAAATATAAAACATATTATGTACCTATGTATACCAGTTGTTTAGTATCCATAATACAAGCTTTGCATAGTCTGGGAGTAGATAACGCTTTGTACGATGTCCCAGGTATTATTATTTGTTTCTAATAGTGATAGGAAGTTTCTGCTGTAATCTTTTAGGTACCTCGTGGGAAATTTTTCAACTACCATCATAAACAAAGTCCACAAAATAATTGAATTTGGCTCTCGAAAATGACTGAATTCCTGGGAGACGTCATTGAAATTCAACGAATTTAAATTTCACAATATCTAAAAAGTCATTTATACAAGTCAAAACCTGATGTTCGCGGGCGAAAAGTTCTGAAATGAGCTTTTGAATTTAAAATGAAAGGATCTGACGGATTTCCGATATCTAGATAAGATTAATTATATTAAGAAATATATATTTAAAGGAAACCAGACAGACTGATTCGTCCATAGATTAAAATCCGTTTAAAACGTTTCGGAGATTAGCGCGTACAGACAGATAGACAGACGGGAAACTTTATTTTATAATACTTTGTATTGTTAAAGATTTATTCCCATTTCATGACGATACCCACTTCTTGGAATTATTTTATCTTAGTTATAGAATTTAAACGATAATTTTCGTTTTTTATTCGATTGTCGTTCCAAGGGGTACCAACTGAAAAAAAATAAAATAAAGTAAAGCAAAAAATTCAGGGGTAACCATACAAAAGGTTTTTTTTTTAACCTTTTAACTAGTCTTCAACTCAATCTGACTAAATACGGTTAATGAGTAGCGAATAGGTTAAATTGTAAGGTGATATGCAAACTTTCGTGTATGCAGCCGCCTCGCACTTGGCCCGTTTTTTTAAGGACCGAAGCAATCAGTATTGTGAAAATTATATTGGAATTACAATTGTGTGTTATAGAAAGTGTTTACAACAGATTCCATCTTACATTGGTTTAAGTAAATTTAATTGCTGAACAAGCACGTTAAATAAGAATTAAATGTGAATATAAAATATGTCTGTTATAAATTTTTTTATAATGAATAGAAAAAAAATCAGTTAAGAAATACCACCATATGGTATTGGCACAGGGTTTTCTAAGATGATAAACCATCAGTATCTTGGTGCCTACATACGAGCTTTCCTAATACGACAACTGCTTGCAGCTTTAGATTAAAAGCTACGCATTTACCCACAAACTGGGTCGCATTTTAATTAAAAAACGAGACACCCCATTAGGGTAATTCACTAATATTAAATAATTATATTAAATTATAAAGAAAATTTAAAAAAAAATAAACTTCATACGATAACAAAATATATAATAATATTTAATTGAAGAATATGGAAATAATAAGCTATTTAAATTGTATCTCTGTCTCTTTCTTGCAAAACGAAATTTAACATTATTGTATATGGCATGACGTCACACATATAGGTACACCGTGCGGTATTGCCCTCTCTCTCTAACAGGACACTTTAAACATTCACAACTTTGTTTAATGATTTATCTTTTTAAAATCCTTTCACTGTTATGATATGTTTAGAAAACTATTTCATATAAAATTATAAAAAAAAAATAGTCAAATAGCCTATTGGTACACTATATTCGATAAAAAAAATTGCAAAGTATGCTCCACAAATAGAAGATTGTTAACCAATGGAGCAAAATAATGTATATCCATCCATTGAGGATGAAATATTGAATGAATCCAGAGCGTCGCGAAAGATACTACTTGTAGAAACTTGAGCGTTGAAAGACAAATGAGGGTCATAATTTTGCATCCGATGTAAACAATCTGTTTTTCACTACCCCATGAGAAGAAAATAAATAGACCATAATTTAAAACACGCTGTATCAGTACTTTTATTGAGGAACTATATTGCAATCATGATAGGAAATTGACTAACACAATAAAATTTAAAATAACTATTTATAAACTTAAAGTAAACTTTATAACATATACAAACATTCTAAAGGAAACTAAATTAAAATATTGTTACGTGTTAGGGTTCGAATATTCGGAGAGAAAGACCTGCTGACTCTTTTGAAGACTTTATTCACTAACACTAGCACTACACTAACACTAAAACAAAGCACTAAGTCCAAACACTAAGCACTAAGTCCAAACACTAAGCACTAAGTCCAAACACTAAGCACTCACGATGTATTAGGTCATAGCCAAGTCGTAGGTTTCACTTGTGTATCACTAGTTTCGCTTTGAAGTCGCTTAATCGTAGCCCAAAAATGAACTGAGATCGCTCACGCTCCTGCGGCTATTTATATGAGTCGTAAGGAACTCGAGAACATTCCAGAAATCACTCCACTCGCACGAACGTAATGGATCAATTTGGATAATCCTAGAACATTCTTTTTCTTCTAACGCCATCTAGTATTGAGTAGGGGTTTCGTGTGTCCTTATTGTAAACCCTTTTACGAAGTGGTTTCACTGGTTGACGCTAGATGGCGGTCATTACTCTGTCCGTTCGTAACAATATAATTGAATAAATAAAAATACGTAAATTAAGAATTATATTTAAATAATATTAACGTGGGAAATTTTTAAGGAGACAACGGTTCCAAGGATACTTGCCGCGTTTACGCGCTGAATTACGACGCTGATCCTCTGAACAAGGTATTCCTTGCAAGGAAGCAAGCAAGGAATACCTTGTTCAGAGAATCCCCAGTTAATATTTTTTTTTAATACTTTGGTCACGCGCCTTCTAGTTCAAAAATACTCATACTTGTTCGACAGACCATAATATTATCTACACATGAACGAGAAAAATATGCCTTAATAAATTATTATGGAGCTGAGTTAATAAACAATATTTTTTTACAGGTATCACACATTCTTTGATTTTACTTTGAACTTAATACCTTTATCTCAGATCTTAGATTGAACGATTAGCCGAGTGGTTAAAGACCTTAACTGCGGAGCCAAGGGAGCAGATTCAATTCCCGTCTAGAACAAATATTTGTGTGCACGGACCACAGACAAGTCAACCTTATAGACCACGCTTTGACAGGGAGTAGCATTCGCCAAGGCTATGTAGTGACACTACATAACTACGTCACTAGTGAGCCGTCAGTTGGAAGCACGTCGGAAGCCATTAAATTGTCAATTTTGAACGAGCCAATGAAAACTAGCCGACCTCTCCCCGCACCCCGCCACTTTTTGGCGATTTCGTTTTCGTACTGACGTTTATTAAAGCGTGGTCTATAGGTTGACTGGTCTGTGGCACGGACATATCTATTTGTTTCATGTCTGGGTATAAAATATCTATATTTGTATATCCTTTAAGTGTGGACGTGGAACTTTATAGGATCCTTATAAATTAAGGTAAAAACGTTTATTATGTTTTTTAGAAAGTTTAATATTAAAGGGCTAAAAAAATTAAAGTATAATAAGGTATAAGTCAAAAAAGGCTGAAAAGTGTTACTATTTTTGATTTTTTGTTTTTCTATTCTTTTCGTAATAAAAATATTTTTGTGTACACGTTTTTTTATTCATGGAGATCCACATTTTAACAAATACATAATTTTTAAACGATTTGGAATCATTTTCTTGAAATATTTTCAAGTGAATATAGGAAGCCTGAGAGACTCCACGTCCAGAGTAGTGCTAAAAAATATAACATCCATACTTAAAGGACATATGAGAAAAAAAATAATTTAAGTATGTATATCAGTTGTCTAGTACGCACAATACCAGCTCTGCTTAGTTTGGAAATACATATCGCTGTGTGGGCTGTCCCAGTAATTATTATTATTATTATATCCGCTTGAGAACAAGCAAATAAACGAAAATGTGAAACGATAACGGGTACACGAACAAACAGACACTACCCAGATCTCATAAGCGTCTAGTTTAGACTCTGTGTCTCGGAGAGCATGTTAAGCAGTCGCTCCCGGTTGCTGTCAATAGATGACGATCATTACAATTCACCGACCTACAATGGAGCTGCCTGGTGAATTTAAGCTCCAAGCTCCTCACCCTGGAGGGAGGCCTAAGCCCCTGCAGGGGGGTATAATAGGCTGATGGAATGAGGACAGTGAATCACTTCAATTTGTACGGTACATTATCAAGATGTATCTATAAAAATTAAAATTAAAACCGGTCCCGGTTACCATCAATAAATGGCAGTCGTTAAAATCCACCAACCCGCAATGTAGCAGCGTGTTGGATTAAACTCCGCATGCCGAGAGGAGGCATAAGCCGCTACAGTAATGGGCTGATGGTATGCTATGGTATGGAGGTACGGAAGTCCAAAAATTGTAGCTAACACGTTCAACAATCCCACAAAATATTTCATACTTGTATCAGATGCTATGTCCCATGAACATGGAAAAAATATCCCGATAAAGATCGACATTATCGATTTGTGTAGTAGTTATGAATTGGTGAGCGAACGTACGGTCAGCATAATTAGCCTTATGAAATAATATTTTTTTTTATTGTCATGGACAGGACATCACATTACATTAAATAGGTATTGCAAAATAAACAAAACACTGATCGGCGAATTTGTTTGTAATTAGTCGCAAGTTCGAATTTCGAATGTGACGATTTCGGAATCGTCTTCCTGAAGCTTCGAGAAAAAATTATCCACTTAGCAAGGTATTTAAAAAGGACGCGCTCGTTCGTTGAGCCAACTATTTTTATAGAGTGAAATATAAAGTAAACCCAAAATGCATCAAAGGATATATAATATTTTGAAATAAGTAGTACACTTAGTGCTGACAGTAGTGCTCAATAAGTTCTCGAGTTTTGATTTATAAATACGTAGTGCAGTCATATCGTAAAGTTCTATTCCGTGTCGTGATAGCCCGAGCGCAGCAAACCTGTTTCAAATTTATAAGGCCTTGCGGACGTGGTTCAAATCCTGGCGGACTCCGTGCCCCGCAGAGCACGTTTAGCAGTCGGTCCCGGTTGCTGTAAATGGATGGCGGTCGTTACAATTCACCGACCAACATTGGAGCAGCGTGGTGGATTTAAGCTCCAAGCCCCTTACCCTGTGGGGAGGCCTAAGCCCCTGCAGTGGGGTATAATGGGCTGATGGAATGAGGACAGTGAATCACTTCAATTTGTACGATACATTATCAAGATGTACCTATAAAAATTAAAACCAAAGATGTTATAAGTACACAATAAAGTTAGTTGGCAGGTCCCATGTTGGTACGCAAAGCAAAGTGTTTTTATTAACGACCTATTGTCTCAATAATAACTTCCGTCGTTGAGAAGTCGCCAGTTGAGAGTTGCCGATGTAAAAGCATATGGGAGTACTTTGGTGAAGACATGAGGTTCGATTCCTGCTACCAAAGTTATTATAGTCTGAAGTTTAAAGTATGGAGTCAATGTTTCTGGTTATAAAGATATCACCAGAACAGCATAATTTGAAAATAATGTAAGTTCTTATTCCTGCTGAAAATAAATGGATTTACTAAAAAAATATTTTGTGAGCTTTTATTTGAAATGGTTTTCCACGTATTTTCAAGGTTTCAATGGCTTAGAAAAAGCAAAAAAAAATTGGTTAGACCAAACATCGAAGATATCCCTGAAATTAGTCAAAATTAATCCGGCAATCAGCTAAGGGTTTTATGCCGACAGTACACGGTAGGCATCCCACAATGTGCGTGTTTAAAGAAGAATTTTTACAGTCAAGTACACATTAAGGGAAAGGGGACGCGGCCGGAAAATAAAATACACGATTTTTAGGTGAAAATTCGTTATAGTGATATATGGATTATTATAGGAAGTGAGAAAATATATATGCTTGAAATGTGTGTATGACGAAATACATATTGAATAATATAGTATTTAAAAAACACGACAAAACTTAGCGAGACTCGGGCCTTAAAATGGTCACTAATAAGGATTTGTACGTTAACCGATCCTATTTCTTACTAACGTTATCTATGAATTAAAGCTTTTATTATTATTATACGGATCAATAAATTCTATAAGACTAAATGAGGTTAGTGGTAGGTACATTATATGTCAGAAATTGCAAAAAAACTTTTTCGGAAATCATCAGTTCAAATAATACTAATACATGGGACATCCCACACAGCGCCATCTAGTCCCAAAGTAAGCACGTATTATGCTTGTATAATGGGTTACTAGATAATTAATATAAATACTTTTTTTAAATAATAAATAAATATATTAATATTTTACACCCAAGGCAGAAACGAAATAAACATGTTCATGCACACAAATATTTGTCCCGAGCGGGAATCGAACCCGCGACCCTTGGCTCCGCAGTTAGGGTCTTTAACCACTCTGCTAATCGGTCAATCAAATAAGCTACCTCGAAATTTCAACGCTGAAATATTTAGGGACCGTTTGGTGTTTAAATTCAAAGAAATTTAATTAGTTTTTTACCAGAAAATGCATCACATTAAAACTTTACACCTCCGTAGTACCGACCCAAAAATAACCCTTTTTTATCGCTGGGCCATTCCATGGTAAGTAATGGGCAGGAAAATAGTACACCCACAATGATGGATGTTGTTATTTTTCTCATTTTTTTATGAGAATACCCTACTATTTATTAGAATGGTTTTTTTTGGTAGTTACTCTTATTAGCCAAAATGAAAATTATTTTATTATATTCAGTCTAAATGAATTGTTTTAATATAACAATAAAATATGTGTATTTTAAATTAAGAAAATTAATTTATCTTGCAAATTACAATTGTCACTATCGTTCCAAGACATTTATACCTACTTATGTGAGGTCACGGATGTACAACAGATACTAACTACAACGTGACAACAAAAACGTGAATAAAAAAATATACGCCACATACCAAAGTTTTGATGCAAATATGGAACTGTGAATAAGCTGGAATGCATAAGTTATATACAATAATAAATTTAATGTGCTTTTTGCTGGTTTTTACCTCTTTCACTTTCTGTATCTGGGGGCACGGCCGTGCCCCCACCAAGTCGAGCAAAAAAGCGTCACGGCCGTACCATCCTTTTCTCGAAGCAATTCAGACCATTTTCGACCCCCTGTAACTTCGTTGTGGATAAAACTAGAAGACTGAAATTTTCAGTAACCATGCAGGCATATTATATAAGCATATTACACGTTTTAATTCAATTTGAACCAGTATTTTTAAGAAATTATAACGTGTCAAATTTCTTAATTTTGTCACTCACTGACTCACCGATCATCAAAATTCTAAGGCACTTCTAGCAGACCTAGAAGCTTCAAATTTGGAATATAAGTAGTGTTTGGTGTATGAATCAAGGAAAAACTAAAAAATCTAGAAAAGACCGCAAACAAAATTAAGCCCATACAGCCAAGTCTTCAGTTGAATTTTTCAATATTGGCTTTATTCGTAACGATGTTTTATTACGGCAGTTATTATTATATTGCGTGCGAAGCCGCAAGTTTAAGCTAGTCCCAAATAAATATAGGCGCATGGTAGTGCCCCTGCCAAATCGAGCAAAAAATGGGTATTCCCGTCATGAAAACACGTGTATTAAATTATTTATTAATGCAAAAAACATACCTACGTGCGTATTCGTACTTATTACGAGTGCGTAAGGTTGTTAATGTCGACTTTGGAAGTGTTAAAGCGCAGGAATCCTCAATTTGTGAATACAACAGACTAAGAAGCATTTACCGTCCAGATTTGTCAAAAATTGTAACATCAAAGCCTCCCAGAAAAACGCATAGAGACAGGGAGTGGGCTCTTAGAAAAACTGTAGCTGAAGCTCAAGAAGTAGTACCGGAAAAGAGAAAACGGAAGGCTACCTACAAAAATAAGAAAAGTTTATAAGTCAGAGAGAGGGCTTTAAGAAAATTCGTTGCTGGTAGATATACATATATACAATAAGTAGAAGGTACCGAAAAGGAAAAAAGTAGACCTGTCTACAAAATACAAAAAGAAATGAGATCCCATCAAAAACAATACTTGTCAAAAAAACCAAGTCTCGCAACTCAGTTGTTCTGCGGTAAAAAGTTGTGAGATCCATGTAATACCAAGTCGGTTATTAATTTATTCAGTCTCTACTTAAGCGACTTTCTGTCTTAATACGTCCAGTCTCTAAGACCACGATCGTGGTCCATAACAATTGAAAATCAATTGTGTCTGGAATCTCCGTACTCGAAGCATTAAGTTGTTACGTAATAATTAACAGCATCTTATAGTGACGCATATCAATACTAAAATTCTTTAATGTTTTATATAAATATATTGAGACTTGGCCATCGCCTGAAAACACGTGTAAATTCAATCACCTGAAAACACATGTAAATTCAATTATTTACTTTTTAACCATCTTCAATGACGTACCAAGAATAAATAGACTTTTTCACACACTATATCGCTTTGTCGCTAGTACATCACATGATTTCAAGCTGCGCTCGCAGTTCGAACGAACGGAGTGTGTGCCCTTTAAACACACGACATTCTTATATAAGGTGAGATTTTAGTAACCGGCCAAAATTTTTCTAGACGTTAGGTATCACCAATAGACCTCATTGCGTAAATAAAAAATATAGGTTACATTTTCATAATAAATTATTTTATCTACAGTGTTATTTTATAACGTTTGGTTGCCTTCTTAACGCTATAGTATACGTACGCGCCCGAGGCCCTGAAA
This sequence comes from Luffia ferchaultella, assembly GCA_949709985.1. Classification (NCBI taxonomy): domain Eukaryota; kingdom Metazoa; phylum Arthropoda; class Insecta; order Lepidoptera; family Psychidae; genus Luffia; species Luffia ferchaultella. The sequence continues at coordinate 6,821,320 of OX453267.1, forward strand.
CGGAATGGGGCGGCGGGAATCAATGGTGACTAGAGTTATTGGTTTTTTCGGGAAAGGTTTGTGTAGTGACATCTCAATATTTTTCTATAGAACGATACTACTAAAAGGAAACAAGACGGCTATTGGTTTTCTACCAAAGATCTTTTTTATATTAAAATTTGGCTGATCATTAAAACCTCACCCTGTATAGGCATCGGCAAATTAATATATTTAACAATTACATTTTAATAGCAAACTAGTACGGGTACATCTGCAAAAGGCCGTTTCGTATTCAATTGCATGTATTTACGCAACGGTTACATTGACGAAAATCGCATCTGATAGTATGTAACGACCTTTATTCATCAGGAAATAAGGTTCCAACGGTACAAATAGATTATCCCCCAGTTTGACCAACTTCCCTTTGTACTATCGAAAATGAAGTTTATGTTGTTAGTTAGCTTGACAAATTACATATAGATATAGAGACAATGTGGTGACGTTCTTTCTTTTGGCCCGGTAAGAATAACACTTGCGCATATTTTTCTGTTAATACAATCTCGAGAGTGAGTAATCTCTAACATTTACACACTTAACTAAGCAAAACACACAAAAGAGTGTCGCGACTGTCCATATTCGGGTGATAAAAGCGAATGTAATAGAAAGATATGTGTTTGGTGTATACACTTGTTAGTTTTATGTAACTTTTGTTTTGTTACTTTTCCTCGTGAAACAAAACGTCTGTGTGCAGGAAACGATCCCGTTAGGATTAAGTTATTTTGTTATCAGGGTTGCGTACCTCAAAAGAAAAAAAGGCCAAGTGCGAGTCAAACTCGCGCACCAAGGGTTCCGTACAATCATGTTGGTATAAAAGTAAAAGTAAGTTTGATTTTGTTACAGATTAAATTTATTATAGACCTGAGTAATTGGTATGAATTTAAATTTAATACCTCTACCGGTTCACGAGGAAAGGGGTAGTAAGTTTAAAATTATTAAAAATATTTTTAATAGATGATGTGGCTAAAAATTTATATTTTTCGTAATTTTTCCTTTATCTGTGTTACAAGATGTTGTTTCGTACCAAATTTCAAGATTCTGAGTTTACGGGAAGTACCCTGTAGGTTTTGATTCCCTTGCTAGTGTGTGTTTGCAACATAAATTTGCAACATAAACGGCTGTATCCTTTGATTGCGTTGGCTCAGTTCTTCACAGCCAGCTCCAAGGGATAGTATACGTATTTGATATAAATTTCAGCTTGATACCTCCACGCGTTCCTGAGAATATGGGTCTTGACAGGCAGACAGACGAACAACAAAGTGATCCTATAAGGGTACAGTTTTTTTCCTTTTGCGGCGCGGAACCCTAAAAAAGGAATCTTTTTAGCAATACTTTGTTCGTCTATATGTCTGTCTGTTCGTCTGTCTATCGAGATACTTTCGCGTCATTTTCACTTGTATTAATATCGACAGTAAGTAGTAAGTGAAGCGCGCTGTTAGTTAAATTTTTCAAGTTCGTCAACTATTGTCAGCGTTTTAAATGTTTGTAGTGGATAGATACTCTTGTTGAGTAATAAAAGACAATCCTAGATTTGTATGGCGATATTCATCATCATCATCATCATCATCATCAGCCCATTTTTACCCCACTGCAGGGGCTTAGGCCTCCCCCAGGTTGAGGAGGGGGGCTTGGAGCTTAAGTCCACCACGCTGCTCCACTGCGGGTTGGGAACTGTAACGACCGCCATCTATTGACAGCGTCCGGGACCGACTGCTTAACGTGCCCTCCGAAGCACGGTGTCACTGATATTGTGTACTTAAGTCAGAAAAACTCATTGGTACACGCCGGGATTCGAACCATGGCCCTGTGGGGCCTTATAAATTTAAGACAGGTTCGCTGTGCTCTGGGCTATCACGACACTTGACAATATTCCCTGAACTTAAAATATTTATTCATCGTAATTAATTTGAGAACACATTTTAATATAAAATATTGTATTCAACAAGAAAAAAATTATAATCAATTTGCTTAACCTTTTGACTTGTCATCAATCGTTATCAATCAATTCGATTAAATGGCTCGTAACTTTCAATCTGACCCAATATGGTTAATGTGTAGTGCATGGGTTAAGATATCCAGCACACACTAATTTTAAAAATACTGTCTCGCCTTACCCAAAATATCGTCTTGGTTTTGTTTTCGTCACGTTTTTCACATTTCAATACATTTTAATTATTTGTAACCATTTTATGGTACAAAAACATTTATGATAATGAGGATAAATTCCAATATTTTTTAATAGATAGCTTCGATTATTGGACGTTATATGGATATTACAAGAATTGTCTTATAAGTGTACTAGCGACCGCCCGCAGCTTCGCTTGCGTAGACTACACATTCCTGTTTTAAGTAGTATTAACATTCGAAATAGTTTATACGTACTTTTTGTTGAAACTAATATTGGGTACACCCATTCAAACTTTCAAACTTCACTCTCCCCACTCCTGTAAGAAAACCGATACTCCCATACTTTTCACCTCCCGTTTCCCACCCTTAAAATGTGGAAATCCAAAAACCCTGAAACACATCATTATTTATTTATGTTAAAATTTTTATGTTTCTAACTTTAAAGAACAAAGACTCACACAAAGCCCCTCCATCCCTCCCTCCTTAAATTTGAAATTTCCAAGTATTCCTTTCTTAAAAATTAATACTCACTTTATAAAATAAACCACTGTTTCAAATTTTGGCTTCCTAGACTTAGTAGTTTCGGCTTTATCTACGCCGATAGATCAGTGAGGACAAACGACAGACAGCCACAAAAATAGCTGATGTCACTCTTGATAACCTTCTTTCACGTCTGCAAAGTTTCATTAAAATCTGTTCAGCCGTTTTAGAGATTTGCTCGAATAGACAGAAAGACAAATAGTATTATAGCCTATAGCCTTCCTCAATAAATAAACTATCCAACACAAAAAGAATTTTTCAATTCGAACCAGTAGGTCCTGAGATTTGCGCGTTCAAACAAACAAACAAACAAACTCTTCAGCTTTATAATATTAGTATAGATATAAACACATTAACCATGTCGGCGTGCCGTGGTCGGGTAAAAATCACCCGAACTGGCAGAAAGTTAGCAAATGACGCACTAGGTATATTTCGAAGTTAACGGTTAATTTGCCAACTAAATGTCACAGTAGGTCCCTAAGGTGGGCTCTAGCCAGCGGGAACTTCTAATTAGGGTACACGTATTAGTGAGTAAACGTTTTCGGGTATATCTATTCGATTTCGCGTTTGATTCGATGTTATATACTTATTAATGTCGTTTTAATATATAAACCTGGAATTACAGAATCAAAATTTACGTGATACGAGATTTTCCGACATCGGAATTATCCGACGAGAAAAACGTCATGTTAATGGCGTAGGGTGTGAACCGCGCGCAACCTGAATCAATAACAAGCTAGTGCTTCTAACGTTATCGTTGACTGACTGGTTGACCAAGTGGTTAAAGACTCTAACTGCGGAACCAAGGATCGCGAGTTCGATATCTGCCCGAAACAAATATTTGTATGCACGAACATGTCTATTTATTCCGTGTGTGGGTGTGAAATATCTATATATCATCATCATCAGCCCATTTTTACCCCAATGCAGGGGCTTAGGCCTCCCCCAGGGTGAGGAGGGGGGCTTGGAGCTTAAGTCCACCACACTGCTCTACTGCGGGTTGGGAACTGTAACGACCGCCATCTATTGACAGCGTCCGGGACCGACTGCTTAACGTGCCCTCCGAAGCACGGTGTCAGTGATATTGTGTACTTAAGTCAGAAAAACTCATTGGTACAGGCCCGGATTCGAACCATGGCCCTATGGGGCCATATAAATTTGAGACAGTTTCGTTGCGCTCTGGGCTATCACGACACACTACACACACACAATATCTATATATGTAGATACATATTATAAACAATACTTAAGTATGTATATTAGTTGTCTGGTACCCATATTACAAGCTTTGTTTAGTTTGGGACTAGATGGCGCGGTATGGGATGTCCCAGGTATTATTATTATTATAATGTCTGGATAGATAGTCGGCCTCAAAAACAGAGATAAAATATCACCTAATTCACACACACAAAAACGATTTGCACATCGTTGGTATGGCGTAGTGAGAGTATGTGGTCTATTGAGTAACACTTATAAGTATGGAAAAGTTGGCCTGTCATTTTTGTTGACTTCGTATTGCTAGGGTCCATCCAAACGTAATACAGGGTGAGGTTTTAATGACCAGCCAAATTTCAATATAATGATCTTTGGTAGTAAACCGATAGCCGTCTTGTTTCCTTTTAGTACCGTTCTATAGAAAAATATTGAGATATGACTACACAAACCTTTCCCGAAAAAATCAATAACTCTAGTCACCCATTCCGTTTCAAGTCCTCGGGCGCGTACGTTTACTATAGCGTTAAGAAGACAACCAAACGTTATAAAATAACACTGTAGATAAAATAATTTATTATGAAAATGTAACCCATATTTTTTATTTACGCAATGAGGTCTATTGGTGATATCTAACATCTAGAAAAATTTTGGCCGGATACTAAAATCTCACCTTGTATAATCAAAGTGTTAAATTTTGTTGAATAATAATTATATAAAAATCATAGACCACATTTTTAATTTATCCCGATTAGGTAAGCGTACAATATAGAAATCTTGGAAATTTGTAACACGGAAACTTAATTTATAGATTAGAATCGACCCCATGGCAAGGGTTGATCTGTGGCAAGGGTCAACAAAAGAGTATAATTTTGTAATACCTACAAAATTAAACTTTCATTTGTTTCTTTGACACATGGAATACTGATCGAAAAAACTCAGTTTTGTGACCTTCCTTACCTATACCTTTTACCTTCGGAAGCAAAGTAAACGGAATCAGCTCGGGTTCTACCGAAGCGAATTTATAGTAACCTTCGAATAAATATCAAATGAATACACACCGTTCGTATGAAACGAGGTCACGCAAAGGTTGGTTACCCTCCGAGTGGCGTATCAGGTAAGGGTAGAAATTCAATTCCTAGTTGACTCTATCTAAAATATAGTTGTGCAAAGTTAAATAAGTAGGTAAATAATTTTAAAATATTAGTTTTCCACCGGCAGCTCCGCCCGCGTGGACTACAAAAGTTTTTACAACACTTTTTTGCGATAAAAAATAGCTAATGTCACTCTTCAGTTTATAAACTATATCTACGTAAAAAATTATAAAAGTCCCGGTACAACTCTGTAGTACACGCGAGCGGAGCCGCAGGCGGAAAGCTAGTTTCAAAATAAATTATAGTCTATGTTACTTGCTGATAATGTAGCTTTCTATAAGTGAAAGTATATTTAAAATCAGTCAAGTAGTTTTTCAGTTTATTCGTAACAAATAAAAAATGTATTCTTCATAATATTATCTATACTTATACACTTATTACTTATAATATTATAAAGCTGAAGAGTTTGTTTGTTTGTTTGAACGCAGAAATCTCGGGAACTACTAGTCCGATTTGAGAAATTCTTTTTGTTTCGGATAGTACATTTATTGAGGAAAGCTATAGCCTGTATTTTTTGTTTGCTTGTTTGAACGTGCTAATCTCAGGAACTACCCATTCGAATCGAAAAATTATTTTTGTGTTAGATAGTATACTTATCGAGGAAGGCTATAGGTTATTATTATATCACGCCAATAGGAGCGGAGCATCAATGAAAATTTTTCCAAAAACGGTAAAAATTATTCCTTTTGAAAGCTTTCGTTACGCGCGCTGCGTAAGCGGTTGATGTTAAGCAAAAATCATGTATTACGGAATTGTTACCCTTTAAAAGTTCTAACCAAAAATCCGGGACAGCATATGTATATCTTTTAAGGTTGACTTACTATAACCTTTATTATGGCAATCAAATTTGTTGCCAGACGCGTCAGAGAATTTATTTGTTTGGATGATGACGATGATACCATATTGTAATGATACTATATGGTTGGACTAGCGACCCACCCCGACTTCGAACGGGTGCAATGTTCTAATGCGTGGAACGGGATGAGGAACGTTTTTGTAGCCCACCCGGGTGAAGCCGGGTACGAACGCTATTATAGATAAAAGTAATTACATTTAGACATCACTTATGATTGACTCCTCGGGTTTGCTTCATTTCAGTGTACGTGTGTCTCGTGGTGTGATTCCTGAGTTTAAAGATGAATTTGTATGGGCTGATTTTTTAGGCTTACTAGCGAAAGCCCGCGAGTTCGTTCCCGTGGTTTCCATGATTTTTACAGTTTCTACAATGAGGATCATCCACTCAATCGGATACCTGATAGTTATACAGTTCAGCGTTTGGGATTAATTTTCACGAGTATTTCACATTTTTAATTATTAAAATCCATCCAGAAACGACAAAGTTATAAATAGTTTTCTAAAGGCTACATTTAAAATACGCCTGCTCGATTCTGTATGATGACGTCTTTCGACATTACACGGCCCGCGCTCTGCGCACTTGTATATGGTGTGTTAGGTATATTGCTAATTAAATACGTCATTCTATTGAATAGTTTTAATATGTAGATTAATAAGTTAATTATGTATTGTGTTATAATGGTATAGGTTTACAGTATGAAGTTCGGTTACGTGAAAACTCAAATGGATTTCCACCAGCCCTTTGTGTACCCCACCACAGGGCTTAGGCCTCCATTCAAGATGAGGGGCTTGGAGCTTTAATCCACCACGCTGCTCCGATGCGGGTTGGCGAATTATAACGACCGCCATCTGTTGACAGCAGCCGGTATCGACTGCTTAACGTGCTCTCCGAGGCACGACGTCAGTGACAGTTAGTGTACATAAGTCAGAAAAAACACACACGCTCAGATTCGAACCATGGCCACATGGCCTTATAGATTCGAAACAGGTTCGCTGCGTTCGAGCTATCACATTTTTTCCCCAAATGGATAATCTAAAATAATAATCTAAAAAAATTTGATAACGATAGCCGAGTTTTTAAAAAATAATACGAAATATTCCGGCACAGAATTAACAGAACGAAAACCTAAGTCTACTTATTGATGGTAAATAAAAAAATTGTATTTATTGACTACAAAAAAATTTTTATTGTGAGGGTATGGAAAAGATGCTACTTAAGAGTACATTATGATGCAAGTACGGTAAGTGGTGGTACGGAACCCTTTGCGTGTGAGTCCGACTCGCACTTGGCCGTTTTTTTTCCATTCATACGCGCATTACTAAACACAAGCATATACATATTCATCTACACAGACGCCTACACTCAACTGTATCATAACGATGGTGTTTACTACGCACTTATTTCTAGATTTAATTTGTATATCTTATTTATTTTTTTAATTGTGTTAAAATAAGGTTGTACTTGATACGATAAGGTACGATATAATATTTATACGGCGGCATCATCAGAAATGAAGTGCATTTCTGTAGACTGATTCCCGGCCTCCTGGCGGCTGGTACACTCCCGCGCCGCGCTCACATATTATTTCGTCGTGTTAAATGACGTCATCATAGGTCGAGAGCCCGCTGCGCGTGTTTTTTTGATCTTAATTCCTAAAACCACTGTATTTTCTTTATTTATGGTCAGATTTGGATTTTTTTTCAATTTTGTTACAATAGTTTTCTAATGTCTACAAATCTGCATACTAAACAAAAAAAGTGAATGATCCTCACTTCGAAAGTTTACGTAGGAAACCTAATGAAAACAGACAGATAAATAGTAGCCTATGTTACTTCTGACAGTTTCATTAAAATCAGTTCATTCGTTTTTGAGATCAACCCGAATAGACAGAAAGACAAACAAAAAGTAGGCTATATACACCTGACAACCTATTTTTGATGTTTTCAAAGTTTCATATAAATCGGTTGAGCCGTTTTGGAGAATAACCTGAACAGACAGACAGACACTATGATTTTGTATATAAACATTTTGAGTAAATAAAGAGAAAATCGCGTAGGATTGTATTCCTGTTATATTCTTCAAGCACTTTGAATCACTTAAGCTCGACGGCAAAACTAATTTCCTGTGGGACGTAAAATATCAGACCCTCGCTTTAAACACTCTATTTTGCTCCCTCGGTCAACAATCTAGGATTATCGCTCCAACTTCGCAGTTGTGTGTATCCATGAGGGAATTTATCGAAATTAGTAATCAATGATTTATAGAAACAGCATAGATAACTAGCGCCCGGAATCGCCAACGTAAATAGAGACCAGCACAAAGGTGAACCGCATAGGGCCTTGTGTAACTGTACTAAATGTTCGAGATCCCTATTGGTATAGGAACGCAAATATGCAAACACATAACTTATAATGGACGTATAATATATCGTATTGAATTTAACACAATTTGTATGACTGTAAGTTTGTTTGACGAAGTTTGAGAACGGATAGGTAATTGATTTAAACACTAATGTTATTATAAATGGTTAGTTTTATACTAAGGATGTGTTTTCGTGAGTTGTATAGACGGGCCTTTTTAGGTTTCTGTATATTTGGAAAAATGGAAAACCTCGGCGTCTGTCTGTCTTATAGCTTACAGTATTTTAATGGAACATCCACCAACCCATACTGGTGCAACAAAGGATATTGAGAGGATTTTAATTTAAAAATTGGTCAAACTTATTTCAGAGAATTCATTTTATGCAAATAGAATAATAAACAGTTTAAAGTTATAAATAATACAACAAACATATATGTATATACAGATGTTTAAAGCAAGAATTTTGAAATTCATGGATTTAATTTATGAAAGTTTTCACAGAGATTTTTCGACATACAGTATTCACTTTGTCATTTTGCCATTTTGCACCATCGTCCTCATATTATTCCGACGTATATTGATTTACACAAGGCCAATAATTTCGAATAAATATTCGAAAAAAAGCCAACCGGGAAATTATGTGAAGAGTTGTTTTTGAAGTAAACCAGGGGATTTCTGTATCCTTTATATTCCTTCCTTTTTTAAAAGCCCTTAAACAACCCTTGTACAGTTTATTTAAGATGACTTTTATGGTTGCTTTGGACACCTGATTCGCTATTTATGGATTTAAAAGAACACTCATTGGTAGCCGTACTGTATGTTGGAGAAAAAATTATCTAACTAAATATAAGTTCGTCATAATATGTGTATAAACTTTCCCAGATTCACCCGTTTTACAAGCGTTTTACAGTTATTTAAGAGGAATTTTATGATGTCTTCCAACACCTGAGTCGCTGTATGTAAATTTAAATGTACACGCGGTGTTAACAGTGCTATGCCTTGGCTCCTACTACTTATATTGACTGAGCGGTTGGCCGAGTCGTTAGAGACCTCAACTGCGGAGCCAAGGGTCGCGGGTTCGATTCCCGCCCGGGACAAATATTTATGTGCATGAACATGTCTATTTGTTCCGAGTCTGGGTGTAAAAGTATTTATATATCTTTATATTATTAAAAATTCAAAAAAAAAATTTAAGGATTGACTATTTATAAAATGAAATGAAATTCATTTATTTAACCATCATACTTATACGATACGACGACCGCTTAGCCTAGTAGGTAGCGACCCTGCCTACGGAACTGGGGGTCCCCGGTTCGAATCCCAGATCGGGTCAGTATTTATGTGATGAATATTGATACGGGCACCGGGTCTTGCTTGTTATATGTATGTGGTGTCCTCGCTTGGCACCCTAAAACACAAGCTAATGCTTAATTTGGGGCCAAGACGTTGTTGTGACGTATACGTTATAAATAAATAATTTAAAAATATACGAAATATAATTCTACCAATAACCTCCACACTAGGGTAGGCCTGTTCTGTGGAACTTTATGTCAATTATTGATTGAATATTTAATTATGATGATGTAACAGTGCACTCGAGCAGATATTGTATAAATTAATTGAATTCCCTCCGCAAAAATTCAAAGAAAGCGAGACTTATTTATACTTAAATAATGAATTTTGATTCATAAGAGTTTTTGGAGATCATCTTCAATTCGAAGCTGCACTAGGTACCCATATATCGTGTCTCATTGGGAAGCTGAGGTAAACTGAGCCGATAGGAATATCAGATAGCTTACAGATGTAGATACAGCTCGGTTAGTCTATTTTAATTATTTTCTTAACACAGCAGAACCACTGATAAAGAAACCATTTATACAAAACGAAAAATAATCGTGAAAGCAATTTATAAGTTAAGAGCCCGAGTTTCTATTCTGGGATGATTTCGAAACTTAAGCACCTCGATTACACTTAAAACAATATATTTTTACATCAAAATATAAATAAATTTGATAAAGACAATAAAATTCAGAATGTTAACACACGAAATAGACATAAACAAGCCGCGCCATTTTATCACTGAAAAAGTACGTAACCGATTTATGCTGCGGATTACACCAATTTAAAACGAATTACCAGTAATAAATTAGAAAATATTTTAAAACGTTCTTGGATAAAAAGGGCTTTTAAACAATCAATGGATATTTAAGTGATCTTTTTGATTGTAAACTCTAAACAATCAGATTGTTTGGATATAATTTACGAGTTGGAGTTTTAGTAATGGTACAACATATTGTTCATCTCATAAAGTGCGAATTGACTAGAAGCCCGCTTCTGCATTTACCATCTAACCACTCATACTCTAAGCTAGCTGGTGCAAGATGGCGAGTTTCAGCCCGCGAGATCCCCGCGCGCCGGTCTTCACCACGCGAAATTGCGTTTGACATTTTCCATATTGTGAAGTGACATTTCTAACTCTATTGAAACGCTGCTGTCAAATTTATATACCGTTTGGTTAATATTATATTATTTCCAAAATATGTAACTATTGAGTAACTTGTTGGTTGTTTTTCCATAGAACAACCAACCGATTTTTTAACCGATAGCAACTTTAAAATACTGTAACTATAATTAAGACGAACCAAACTTGAATAAAAAATAATAAATAAAGTAAGCGAAATAAACGTGGAAAAAAATCGATGTGCGTTTCACTGGACACCCACACAGAACAACGATGCGGCAAATATAATTTTTTTAATTGGAAATCTATTACTAGAACTGCTTGTATCTTTACCAACTTTAACTGTTAAATGTATCAGCATTGGAAAGGACTTATTCAGGACCTAGCTGACAGTGAGCTGCATACTGTCTGCAGGCGTTACGCCCATGCTTAAATTTATATATAAATATTCCCTTCGTTCACACGGCCGATAGTATTGTGATTTCTATGCGTAGAAGCACGTCGATGTGTTATAGAAAGTACTGGAATGATCACGCGGCTTCACTAGCATGTCGACCGAGTACAGAAAAAACTAGAAATTTGAGACATATATTAAATAATAACGTATATTTCAATTCAATTCAAAAGAAATTGCGCCAAATATTCTCATAATAAATTGTTATTACATTTTAAAAATGGAATGTTCGATAATGGAAACTTTGAAGTGCTGTGGGGTGGACATTTCGGCGCATATATTCGATTCAGTTCCTTGGAAGAGTCAAGAGTGAACAACTGCGAGCGCGATAAGAGCGTGTTAACAGTTTGTGAGATTGTTTCGTAATAGAGTATAAGTACAACATAAATCGGTATTTTGTGTATCTTAAATATCTAGACTATAGCCATTAACGTCATGTTGTTTTAATTCCATGTAAATTTAACGTTGTCGTGATAGCCCAGAGCGCAACGAACCTGTCTCAAATTTATAAGGCCCCATAGGGCCATGGTTCGAATCCGGGCGTGTACATTGGTACAGTGATATTGTGTACACAATATCACTGACACCGTGCTTCGGAGGGCACGTCAAGCAGTCGGTCCCGGACGCTGTCAATAGATGGCGGTCGTTACAGTTACCAACCCGCAGTGGAGCAGCGTGGTGGACTTAAGCTCCAAGCCCCCCCCCTCCCAACCCTGAGGGAGGCCTAAGCCCCTGCAGTGGGGTAAAAATGGGCTGATGATGATAATGATGATGAAATTTAACGTTAGCAGGCAGTAAGTGGCGTATTGTAAGCATTGTTTGAACAGTCTCTAGTCACTGAAGTGTAGGTACAAGCATTAGGACTAACGGAACAAACCTATTCTGGTACAGGACAAAAGAATCCAACCGAGCAGTTCTTGTAAGTTTATTACACAGTAAAAATGAAAATGGACAAATTTTCTTTTTGTCAACACGGACTATTCAATTACGCCAAAAATATGTTGCATCTAATACAATAAAACCTGGGACTTTGGCGAATAACCAGAATAAATGAGTAAATAGTCGTTACGGAAATTACGTTTAATTTCCGGCTTTGACACTTATTTGCATTGTAGACAATCTCCGCTTAAGGTCAGTAACAGCTAGCATAAGGCTGTGTTCTCACATAGAATAGTTAATTTCCATTCGTTTTTTTTTAGGGTTTCGACAATAAATGGAATGAAAGACGAAACTCTTGCGGGATCACTTATTTATTTGTTCACATGTCTGTCCGTCACGACCTCTGAAACAGCTTGAAGTATCAAGTCGAAATTAATATAAAACATTCAATCCTGTAGCCCCATAGTAATGTTAGAAATTTGAATTTCTAATTTAATGCAATGAAAATATATGAGTTTTCAAGGTATTATTTAATACAGAGTAACTGAATGATCTGCGAAACCGATGTGAAAATATATAATTATAAAACTAATACGAGGGTAATTCCAAACAGCGCCATCTAGTGGCAAACTTACCAAAGTTTGTATTATGAGTAACAGAAAACTGATATACATATTTAATAATGCTTTATAATTTATACATATATAGATATTTTACACCCAGATATGGTATGCACAAAATTATTTGTCCCGGGCAGGAATCGAACACACGACCCTTGGTTCCGCAGTTAGGGTCTCTAACCACTCTGTCGATCGGTCAGTCATATAATAATTATTACAATATGTTCTAACAGTTATGAAATTATAGTGATGGGGAAATGTGAATGACCAAAAATGTGTAAAGATATTGAGAGGGTGTAAAATTTTACAATACAAGAAAAACCGGCTAAGTGCGTAGCGGACCGACAATAAATAAATAAGTTTGAAGAATTCGTAGGCGGGATTAACGTTCATAGTTAAAATTAAAATATGTTTACAAATAAATATCTCAAAAACTACTCAGTATGTATAATTAAAACTATCCCACAACACACAGAGAATCCTATTTTGGGGATCTGGGACAAATCTGTAAAATTATGACGAGTTCTTTGTATACAATAAAACTTTTTATATTATAACTTTTTATACTTTTTTATTTAGCAAACTTATATGGAAAGTGTTTTTAAGTTGTAAGCAGGCGGGACAACAAAAATTACAAAACATATGTGCCGTAAAAATTTAAATTACTTTTTATATAAATTTGAAACATTTTCTTTTTTTGTTTATTCTTTTGTACCCGACTGCAATACCTTATAGCATTCAAATTAAACTCTTATCGTTTACGTTCGTTTATGTAGACATCGAACAATAAAGAAAACATAGCGTATTCTATATTACTGAAACAAAAATGCACAGATTATAGATCTCTTGATAACTGGGCAATTCCTGTTTGAATGACCAATTTGAAAATTTAACAGTTTTACACGGGTGAACCTTTAATGGTGCGACCTTGTTAATTCAAGTATAACTTGTAATTTATAATTAAGTAGTAAAAATTCTATTGTAAGCTGACATGTCATACTATGAAGGTATTGCTGCTGTTGTGGCGTTGGATTAGGTAATTTTACAATTCTATCACTACCTGTGATAACCTCTAATTGGCTTCCTATTTTTATTAATGTGTACTTTTTTTATATATAAAATAGGTACTTTTTTTATAATAACGTATACATTGACAACAACGTCGAGGACCCAAACTAAGTTACTATACGTACATTACTATAAGTATTGTGTAGCTGTCGGTTTTCCTAAGGTAATTTAGAAAAAAAATTTTAGTGTAACCTAAACATTAATATATTAAATAATATCCTCTAAATGACAATCCTTGGCACCCTGAACCCGTCGTCTTTTTAAAATTTTCTCGTTTATCGTTATTAACATAGTATTTTTATTTTTTAGGTATTTTTAGTTTTTTTTTTATAGGTCTTGTGTTGTATCAGTTTGTAATTATTTTAACAGGCTTTGTAATTTTTTTTAATATTACAGGATTTTCCCCCAAATTATTTAGGTACTAGTCAGTTAACCGTATCTCGGTATTCGACTTGTGAGCAGCGATGCAAGTAGTTACTTTAAAGCTTGAAACAATTTTTTTAAAAGTTGATATAACATATCGCGCTTTTGGCAGCATTGGAAATTGGTTTAGATAAAAGAATCATACAAATTAAAAAGTGCATTCCACCTTATCACACATCCTGACTGTCCGCTGTCTTTGAACACTGCAAAAGTATAACTTGTAAAAAGTTCAACTTTCAGAAAGACGTGGAAATTTTAATTCCTGGCTCTTGGATTATCTAGCTTGGTCTAATCGCAGAGTTTCCACATCCATAAACCTTGAATTTTCCGCCTTCGCAGCTTGTCCGTCAAAAACAATGATGATCTTGGACGAAAGTGGACAGATCCATAGGAAATCGTAACTATTATAAAAAACTGGTAAAGTGCGAGGCGAAATCACATGGAGAGGGTTCCGTACTTCGCATTATAATCCATACCAGGTAATTTCAGTTTACGTTTAGGTAAACCAATATCTAAAACTGAAAGTATGAGAAAAAAAATCCGATCGATTAGTTTTTAAAATAATCTACTAAAGATTAAATAACACGTTGCAGTGTCGTCATAGCCCGAGCGCAGCATACCTATTTCTGGTTTTGAAAGCCGTGCGGCCGTGAATCCGGGCGTGTACCAATAAGTTTTTTCCGACTTAAGTACACGACTGACACATCACTGATACACATCACTGACTCCGTATCTCGGAGAGCACGTTAAGCTGTCGGTCCCGGTTGCGATCAAAAGATAGCAGTCGTTAAAATTTTCCAACCCGCACTGGAGCAGCGTGGTCGATTAAGCTCCAATCACAACAACACTGGGGGCAGGCCTAAGCCCCTGCAGTGGGGCATAATGGATTGGTGGAATGAAATGGAATGCGTTGCATGTATATCTTTGTACAGTACTTGCCATAAAAATTGCAGCTCTGAAGTTAGTCACAAATCGTCGCTGTAACATAATTACAAGCGTTGCACCGGTAAATAGGGCATACGCATCGCACTTCAAAGCTGTACATATTTAAAGCAAGTACTGTACAAATATTTGTAACTTAACAATATTGAAGGGGTGAGTGGACAAAGGTATTAACTAACAAAAAGTTACAAAGAGATATGAATGTTTTTATATTGCTCCTACCACATTTGCAAGCCTGAAATGTATGCATGTTTGTCAGTTATATAATACCTTGGCTATAGGTCTTTATTTTTGATACAAATCAAAATTTGCGCAGTCGATTTATGACCATTTAAAATCTAATTCCATGTAAAAAGACGATTTATTTTGTTTTCTCAGATAACACCTTTGTCCACTAACCCCTTTAATTATTTTCATCTTTTCATCAAATAAAAACCCTGTTTTAATAATGTGGGGAAACAATTTTTTCTTGTTTCCCCACAAATACGTATACAAACTGCTTTAAACCCAATTAAATAAATTGATCGAGCTTAATATACGTCGTAATCCGCCAACGAAATTTAGGAAATTTTAATAAAGCTATTATGAAGTCACGTTTTAATCCTTATAACTTAAGAACGATTAAAACAATTATGATGAAATTTTCACAATTATTTACATAACTCTCAAAATAAGTAAATATGTTTTTGTTACAAGGCATGTTTGTTGGTCTGGCCAATATTTCTTAAGTATATTGAAAGAATATTCGTTTTGGTAAGTGTATTTGAAACGATATTTTCTTGGTTCAAGAAATATTTTTTTCTGTGCAACATCATTTTTAAATAAATCAGGGACACTAAACTAATGGCCTATGTATATTAAATCAGTTTTAAATGTATTTTTAAGTATATTGATGATTTAACGAGAATACGTAACGCATACAGTGTGAATCCTCCGGAGAGCTTAATTTTATGTGAAACAAGTCAGCTGTTGTCTTAAGGGACCGGACATTGGTGCTTTCATTTTATTTAAGGGACACTATTGTGTCACTAATTAGCATCAACCCATTAATGCCCCACTGCAGAGGCTTAGGCCTCCCTTCGGGATGAAGGAGCATAGAGCTTAATAAACCATGCTGCTCCAGTGCGGATCGATGGATTCTAACGCCTGTTATCTATTGATGGCAAACAGGACCGACGGCGTAACGTGCTCTACGAGGCACAGACTCAGTGATAGTTACGTAAATAAGTTAGAAAAAACTCATTCGTTACAACGCTGCTCCAGTGCGAGTTGGTGGATTCTAACGATTGTCATCTATTGATGGCAACCAGGACCGACGGCGTAACGTGCTCTACGAGGCACAGACTCAGTGATAGTTACGTAAATAAGTTAGAAAAACTCATTGGTTACATGCCCTGGGATTCGAACCACGACCTTGTAAACAAGAAGCTCGCTGCCACTTGGTTATCACGACATTGTCACTAATTGCGATGACGAAAATAATGTCCCACATAAACCGAATCACCGAAGTAGAAATACAACTCCCTCTTGAGTTTTTTCGTATTTAATTATAATGAAATAAATATTCTCAACTCGAAACCTTTTAAGCGAACAAAGATCACGGTTACACAAACGAAGAAACCATTTCTAAGCTCGTTTTTCTCTAAACGTCCCAAATAAGTGATTTAAATGGAACATTACCTTCCTAGTTAGCTGCCGTTCCGTCTAAGAGAAAAACGAAAACTGTTTCACAGGAAATAAGAAAATAAATAGACTAATAACAAAAAATGTTTGACGATTTCGTTTCGGGTAAATGAAAAACGTCCAATACGGTCAATGAAATTCGACGATGGCCGTTTGTTCGAGATTAGTTTTCTAGTACATCTTCATCAGCCCATTTTTACCCCACTGCAGGGGCTTAGGCCTCCCCCAGTGTGAGGAGGGGGGCTTGGAGCTTAAATCCACTACTCTGCTCCACTGCGGGTTGGGGACTGTAACGACCGCCATCTATTGACAGCGTCCGGGACCGACTTCTTAACGTGCTCTCCGAGGCACGGTGTCAGTGATATTGTGTACTTAAGTCAGAAAAACTCATTGGTACACGCCCGGATTCGAACCATGGCCCTATGGAGCCTTATAAATTTGAGACAGGTTCGTTGCGCTTTGGGCTATCATGACACTAGTACATGTCATTTCTATCATACATGTCTTTTCAATTTTCAATTAAATTTTGTAAAAAAAAATCGAGGTAAAAACCACGCACAGTGGCTAGTCAAAATTAGATATGAAATGGTTCAGCGATTTCCGTTGAGGACCACTAGAACCCTTTCCCATATAAATCATTCGACATTCTAAACAAATGGTAGGGTAATCAATCACTATGAGTTTTCAACGTCTATTTCGGGGAAAAGCTAATGGTTTTCCTTACTATTCGCGTTTTTGTTAGTAAGAAAACGCTTTTCATGGGAGCTTAGATCAAATGCATGAGAATATACATAATGGTGTCCGAGGCTACTGTATAATAATAATAATACCTGGTACATTTCACACAGCGCCATTCAGTCCCAAAGTATGCACATATGCTTGTATTATGGGGTACTAGACAACTGACTGTAGACAAAGAGATATAGTATAGACTATATGAAAAACCGGATGAGGGCTTGTTGGACCATTCACAGTGTACCTAGGGTTCTACAGTCCTTATTTTTTTTAAAGACTTTTCCACCTTATACTTAAAAAGTTAAAGGGAGGAAATTTTTGTCTGCCTACGAAACTGGAGGTCCCGGGTTCGAATCCCAGGTCGGGTCAGTATTTATATGATGAATATTGATACTGGTACCGGGTGTTGGTCGTTATATGTATGTGGTGTCTTCGCTTGGTACCCAAAACACAAGCTAATGCTTAGTTTGGGGCCTAGACGTTGTTGTTCATGTATACGTTATTATTATTATTTCAGATTTCTTCTGTATAATTCTAATAGTTTCCAAGTTAGTTTACTGTGTACAGATGAACGAACGGACAGACAGACAGACGAACGCGACGAAATCACAACGATTCCGTTTCTTTTCATTTGCCTACGGAACCTTTTCCAAAATTAAGATTTCGATATATATAGTATATCCATTTTTTTTACCCACGCCCTTTGAGACGCCGCCGCCGCCAAAGCACTCAGACAAAAATCCTGCAAACATTATATGTGACATTTATAATGTTTATATGTGACACCAGCATGATCTCGAAAAGAATTCTATTTTTATTTCTTTTTCATTGTTATAGGTATTGCTTGTTTTTCATTTTGTGTGACAAATGTATTTTTACAAGCATTTTTTAAAATTTAGTTTGACACCGTATATTTCTAAATTTCAAATCTTGAGACTGATTTTAGAGTAGTTCGATGCGATTGAGCTTAAATTCGGTTCACCTTGTAACTTCGATGACAAAATCTGCCAAGGGAAAACAATTTTGGAAAAAAAACAACGAAGAAAAAGGAAATAAACAGAAAAGAGAGAAAAGGAAATTAAGCTTTTTAGAAGCGTTTATAAATAAGAAAATAAAATTGACTGACCAAGTGGTTAGACCCTAAATGCGGAGCCAAGGGTTGCGGGTTCGATTCCCGCGCGGGACTAATATTTATGTGCATGAACATGTCTATTTGTTCCGTGTCTAGTTGTAAAATATTTATATGTATATATTATAAAGAATATTAAAGTATGTATGTCAGTTATCTAGTAACTCATAACACAAGCATAATACGTGCTTACTTCGGGACTAGATGACGCTGTGTGGGATGTCCCAGATATTATCATCATCATCATCATCATCATCAGCCCATTTTTACCCCACTGCAGGGGCTTAGGCCTCCCCTAGGGTGAGCTTGGAGCTTAAGTCCACCACGCTGCTCCACTGTGGGTTGGGAACTGTAACGACCGCCATCTATTGACAGCGTCCGGGACCGACTGCTTAACGTGCCCTCCGAAGCACGGTGTCAGTGATATTGTGTACTTAAGACAGAAAAACTCATTGGTACACGCCCGGATTCGAACCATGGCCCGATGGGGCCAAATTTGAGACAGGCTTGTTGCGCGCTGGGCCAGCCAGATATTATAATATAACAAAATTTTGGGAAAAAGACCACTGGAAAAATTGTCACAAGAAAAAAATATTTCAGGAAAGCGACCTAACTAATCGCTTTTATAAGCACTTTTCATAACAAGTGATGACGAACGTGTATTGACGTATTCATCGTTACAAGCGACCACAATGCCACATTATCGCATATTTGAACACGAATGCTGCTGAAAATCTCAAACGGCATAAATATACTGCCTTAGGAAGTACTCACTATTTGCGCCGTTTGGGGTCGAGACGATGGGGTCGTGGGTGCCTGAGGCGCGTCGGTTTTTCCACGATTTGTCGGCGCGCCTGGTCGACGCATCGGGTGAGGGCTGGCGCTTACCTCGACCAACGAATAAGTATTGCCATGCAGCGAGGTAATCCCGCCAGCCTTTTGAGCACTTTGCCGCACGGCACTGATTTAGATGATATTTTTAATTTGTAGATATTTTTCGTTTTTAATTACTGTTTAATTTGGTATAAGCTTTTATTTTTAATTTGTAAATTATTTAGTTTTTAAATTAAACATCGATATTACTTTCTGAAAATTCAAAAATATTTTTTTATGTCATATAAACAACAAAATAACTATGTTCGGATTTATTCCTTTACTTGTGCTGTAAAACCTTGTTTTTTTCAAATGTCATGACTAAGGTCGATAAAAAGTATTTTATAGGTTTTAAATTACTCGCGAGTATGAAAATAAACGACATAAATTGTTCTATGTCTTATTGGATCGACTTAGAAGTATGATTTTTTTACAGCTCCAAGGCACTGTATACCTAGTAAGCACTAGATATTAATTTCAACTTGATACCTTCCTTCACACGTTCTTGAGAAAAAGGGTCTTGACGGACAGATATACAGACAGACAGACGGACAACGAAATGATCCTTTAAGGGTTCCTTTTTGAGGTAAGGAACCCTTACAAACCAATGAAAACAAAATCTATTTTACTAAGATAATAATATTAATACTTGGGACATCGCCACACTGCGTCATCTAATCCCAAACTAAGCTTGTATTATGGGTACCATACAACTGAAACACATACTCAAATATTCTTTATAATATAGACATCACTACATAGTATAAAACAAAGTCGCTTCCCGCTGTCTGTCTGTCCAAATGTATGCTTAGATCTTGAAAACTACGCAACGGATTTTGATGTGGGTTTTTTAATAGATAGAGCGATTCAAGAGGAAGGTTTATATGTATATAACATGCATAATATAGTAGAGAAACACTGATAATTTCAGAGGTTTTTAATGTGATGTCGTAAATATTTCTGCGCTTACATTGCAAACGCTGGTTGAAACCTACAAGATAAATCAAAATAATGTACTTACTATACAGTATTGTACACCTTAAAAAGGTCAACAAAAAAGTCCGAAATGGTATATGTCTATCTCTTAGGGATAACCTACAATGACCATTTTTTTCCTTTACTTTTTACGAAAAATAACGGCTTATTTACGAAGCGATTTTAAGCAATACAGCATTGAACCTTATGCAATTAAGTACCTTGAACACAATCTGTTAGGGATAACCTACAATAACCATTTCCAGAGTAACCTCTAAGGAAATATATTTGTATCGTCCAATAACAAAAAAAAAAACTGTGAACGTTGTACCTACATAAAGATATTCTGTAGTATTAAGTATCAGCATTGCACCCGTGCGGAGCCGGGGCGGGTCGCTATTAATTAATATTTTGTGTAAAATAATTGAAATATGACGATGACTGTTGAAGTCTGACGTTGGAAAAAGTCAAGCCGACTAGCAACAAGGTAGGCCTAATTAGCTCTGCAACCCGTGCGAAGCCGGGGCGGGTCGCTAGTTATAAATATTTTACACCCAGACACGGAACAAATAGACATGTTCGTGCACACAACCACGTATTTGTCCAGGGCAGAAATCGAACCAGCGACCCATCGCTTTGCAGTTGAGGTCTATAACCACTCGACCAATCGGCCAGTCGAATGGACGACCTACTTGTTATTCACAATCACCAACAGCGTTGTTAGTCCATTATTAGGAAAGAAACGAAATTAATATCAAGTCCGAAACGTGCGACTTTAAACTGACGTATGGGGCAAGTAGTCCATTATTATCGGTCAGTAATTGTATGGTGTAAATGACAATATAAGACAAAATATGTGGTATCAAATTCAAGTAAATATAAACCAATAATTATTTATTGGTATATTAATTACATTGAGGAAATACAGTACGTCGTTATTATCGATGAGAACTTGAATGAGGTCGAAACGCTATATATGAGCGTGGCACTAGTGCCCATAAACGCGATCGGGAGTGCCTATTTGAACCTAAATCTAATCCGTAAACTTAATAAAAAAAAAAAAAACAAAATAACAAATGGGAGTCGGACTCGCAAACCGAAAGTTCCGTATTTACCAAAAAATATGTTATATTTACTCACTGAGAAGCCGAGGGTAGCGGGTACGAATCCCGCCCGGGACAAATATTTGTGTGCATGTCTATTTGTTCCGTGCCTGGGTGTAAAAGTATCTATGTAAACGATGTCGTGATAGCCCAAAGCGCAACGAACCTGTCTCAAATTTATAAGGCCCCATAGGGCCATGGTTCGAATCCGGGCGTGTACCGATGAGTTTTTCTGAGTTAAGTACACAATATCACTGACACCGTGCTTCGGAGGGCACGTTAAGCAGTCGGTCCCGGACGCTGTCAATAGATTGCGGGCGTTACAGTTCCCAACCCGCAGTGGAGCAGCGTGGCGGACTTAAGCTCCAAGGCCCCCCCTCACCCTGGGGGAGGTCTCAGCCCCTGCAGTGGGGTAAAAATGGGCTGATGATGATGAAACGGTTATTTAAGTATGTATAGCAGTTGTCTAGTACCCCATAATACAAGCATAATACTTGCTTACTTCGTGACTAGATGGCGCTGTGTGGGATGTCCCAGGTATTATTATTTACTAAAAAAACATCCGGCTACCTATTACAGGTAAAAAATACAGCTTTTTAAATGTAGGACAGACATGCGGACGGAGGGACAAACGACGTAGGTTTCATAATAGGGTCCTGTTGTCCCCCTTTGGGTACGAATTCTAAACATACTTACTCTCTTTGGATTAAAAAAAATAGAAAAACACAAAAAAAAGTATGCCTAAGTTAATACAACAAATATTTTTGAGCGTAGAATAAATTTTACCGCAGCTTTTGGTTTTCATAGAGTCAGAAATGTCACTTCACAGTATGAAAACTGTCAAACGCAATTTCGCGGGGGATGAAGGCAGGCGCGAGGGGACCTCATGACCTGAAACAAGACTGAAACTTGCCAAAGATACACCAGCTAACTAGAAGAAGAGTCGTTAGACGGTAAGCGCAGAAGAGTGCTTCTAGTCAATAAGTACTTTTATGATTTTGACCACAGATAAAGTTTGTTTCGAGAAAATTTGAATATCGTTTTTAAATTCTGTTTGTTCGCACATGCCGTCTGCGGTTCATATGTCATTCGATGACATAAATTTCGCTACGTGTTCCATCACACATTTGTAAAACTTTAAGAATCATCTTCCTACATTCTTGCCGTAATACTCGCGCCAAACTTAAGCGATCTAAACCGCTAAAACTCAAAGCGAACAAAGGAAAGCGGCCTAACCACACAGTCTGTGGTTTTAGGTCGTAAACATACAGTAAATAACCATAATAAAGATAGATTACGTGAACGCAACAAATAGTAATAGAAATCAAATTACTGCGCGCGTGTTCCGACCAATAAATCTACGTTTCTTAGTTACGCTGCAGCGTGTAAAGGAAAACAGTTGATCGATTCTTAATGATTAAGATAAGCCTACGAATTTTTTTAGTACGAAGCCCGTGTTTAACAGCGCTAAATATGAATATTCGGTATAGTTTATTACAAAAGGAAAAAAAATATTACCACAACTTGATTGCAATTGGTGAGATTGTGTACTGTTTTGGTGACAAAATAGTGTAAGTATGAAAGTGTTGACTAAGAAATGCCTTGGTTTAAAACTAAGTTGTGCAAGTTAAAGGAAATCAAACTAACCGATATTTCATATTCATAAAAGATTTTATAGGTGGGCAAATCTTATAATTCCTAAATAGTCCTTAAAATGTATATTCATGGTTTATCCAATGACAATCAGTTTTTTAAAGAAATTTAAAAATTACGAGTAATATCAAATATTTAGTCACGATATGTAAAAAAATTCATAGTTTACATAAATTACCAAATTTATTGTTTCGTACGCATAATAAAATTTTCTGAGATTATTCAAATGAAAGTACCTAATACAATCCTTTTTATTATTTTCTTTGTACAGCACTTTTAATTTCAGTTTAAGTTTTAAAAAAGATATTGGTACTTTAAGTTCAAATGTTATTTTACGAACGACAAAATTGTTTTGCATACAATCACAAACTCAAAATGCTTGTCATAAAAACGTTATTAACTTAGTGTCTGTACGCACTCAGATTACACTACTCTATTTGGCATAAAATTTATTCGTGAGCGTAGCTTATAGGAAGGATTTATTTGTTTGACTACAGATATATCAACCTCTGATACAACATCAAATTTACTGGTAGACATTTTGTCGCGTTGGCTCACTGTTCACTTTCCCACTGCGGCTCATTCAGGTTAGTTTGTAAAACAAAGGAGCTCGTAAAGAATTTATCGTCCGACAAGAATGTAATATTTGGGGACTATCGGGAATTATATGTATAATACTATTTATGTTAATATATATTATGGCAAAAACTTAACGGCAAACCGTATATTCCGACGGTTGTACTTAATAAATAAAAAGCGCCGATTTGCATAGCTTCACTAGGGTTGACACACGCCAAAAAATTTTAAACGAAAATTACATTTTTAGAAATTCACTTGGTGTTATTATTAAATAATATTTTATATTTAAAAAACCTAGACGATCACATGATGGTGTCAAAAACAAGTGATTAAAATTTAAAAAATTAAGCTGGTTTAATATTTTTTTAGGTAAACTAGTTGTAAAACTAGTGTGGCATTTGGAAATTCGCTTCATCAAAATTATAATAACAATATATATTTTTGCTCAATCAATCAAAAAATTTTCATTCAAGTTGACTTAAAAAAAAAAATTATTGCACAAAAACACGTTGCCATATAACAGAGTTGGCCCAGGCCCCTTCGTGAGGATTCCATGTGTTGTGGGGAATGACTTGCGTAAGTGATTTTGAATCGTCAAAATTAAAAGCTACAATTAATGCTTTATTTTATTTTTTAGTTACGATCTCATCATAATAAAGTTTCTACTGAAAACAACAGACAAGAAACTACTAAAGTCAATATAATTGTGCCCATGTCACACACCCTTAAAATCGTACTTGAAAAGTCATTTATTACTGGTTATTTTTTTCCACCAAATCAGATGTGATTTCGCACACATATATTTTAACATTGACTTATAAATTTACCTTACTTTCAACGTATGAAAGAACCCCTTTTCATATCTACATAATAGGCAAGGGTACGAAAAAATCCCGGGCAAAGTTAAGGGCTCAGGCACTAAGTTATTTATAACTTGCGGTGAAGACCTTTTCACCGGGTTTTCAGTTTGATTTCCTTTTAAAAAGGAAAATAAATGATTTATTGTAAGTGAAATGTAATAAAATTATTTAGCTTTCGCTTTCTGAAAGAAATAAAGTATTTTTATTATGTCAAAATCGTATATAAAACATTATAAAAATTCTAACTGAGCAAATTATAAAGCGTTGTACATCGCTATGATTTTTTGACTTACGTACATAACTATCACTGGCTCTGTGCCTCGGCGAGCACGTTAAGCCGTCGGTCCCAGGTGCCATCAACAGATGGCAGTCGTTAAAATCCACCAACTCGCACTGGAGCAGAGTGGTGGATTAAGTTCCAAGCCCCCTTACCCCGGGGTACGCCTAAGCCTCTGCAGTGGGGCATAATGGGCTGGTGGAATGGTATTGAATGGATGATATTTTAGTTTACATTGATGAACTCTCGAAGGCATGATCGAACACTGCGTCCGCTGATCTGGAGGTGAAATCGACTCTGCCCTCGAGAGCGCTTACAGCTGACGAGCCAGCGAGTTTTAATTGGGTAAGGTGTCGACACTCGCTAGCGACATCTCACTAGAATTGTATGGAAAGCGCCTCTAGCGGCACCGAGAAGAACTGAAATTCAGATACAAATCTCTTAATGAGTCGATATCGAGTGTCGACACGCTATAACATAATAATTTAAACTCATGGTAACTGTGCTGGGCCCTCCATCGACGTCGCATACAGGACTTCGAGAAACGCGGTTGGCATACCAAAAGATAGTCGTTTTGCAACAACTAAGAATCCATTTCGCAGTGTTCGAAATTAGGGATTCTTAATGAAAGCGAGAACCCTTCAGGTTCTGTAGTCTTAAATTATCTATGTAAGAATAATTATTGTTTAACGTATTAGTTTCGCTATTGTTAATAATAATATCTGGGTCATCCCACAGCGCCATCTAGTCCCAAAGTAAGCAAGTTTTATGTTTGTATTACGGGGTACTAGACAACCGATATACATACTTAAATACTCTTTTTTTAATATATAATATATACATATAGATACTCTTACCGTCCCGGGCGAGAATCGAACCCGCTATCCTCGGCTCCGCAGTTAGGGTCTCTAACCATTCACCCAACCGGTCAGTCATTCTTATCATATTTACTTACCTTTTCATTTTACACTGTTGCAATATATTTTCCGTTTTACCCGACAGCGGATGGTATTGTTTTTTTAATGTATGTATGTTTGATTCTTTGGCCCTCTCTATAGCCTAAACGCCGGCTTGATGAATTTTAATATTGTAGTGGTCGCCCAGCAGTCGAAGTTCAACCGTACTCACTATCTTGAAACCACCAATAATAAATAGGTGAAAGTAAGTCAATTCAAACTGCATCAAACGACAGACAGACAGGTATATATAGATTTTAGCTTTTGGCACTCCTATTCTATATAAACTTTACCTATGTGAACCCTCACACTTCTCCGTACACATAATAAGCTTTAAAAGGTACACAAAGTTTCCTCTTCACGTATTAATATGGATTTTAGCTTTCTCCTCTCCTACTCTACATAAATTTTAACTATGCGAAATCTCACAATCCTCCGTGTGCGTAGTATGCTTAAAAAGGGGTCTAAAGCTTTTTCTTCACGTATTTATATATAGATATAAATTATAAAATCAAGTGGTTTCATTTCCAGTTAAAGAAACAGATTTATCAAAAATGTGAATATACGGTTTTCCTTTGAACACTTTTGCTATTTCTCATAGTTTACGATTTTACCATACAGTCCCATCTCAAAAATTCAGCTTGTATATAGATTTTAGATTTCTCCACTCCTACTCCACATAAACTTTAAATATTCGAAATCTCACAATCCTCCGTACGCGTAGTATGCTTAAAAAAGGGTCTAAAGCTTTTTCTTCACGTATTTATATATAGATATCTATACTAATATTATAAAGCTGAAGAGTTTGTTTGTTTGTTTGTTTGTTTGTTTGTTTGTTTGTTTGTTTGAACGCGCAAATCTCAGGAACTACTGGTTCGAATTGAAAAATTATAGTTGTGTTGGATAGTCCATTTATCGAGGAAGACTATAGGCTATACTACATCACGCTACGACCAATAGGAGTAGAGCATGAATGAAAAATGTTACAAAAACGGGAAAAATTATTCCTTTTGAGAGCTTCCGCCACGCGCGCTGCGTAAACGGTTGATGTTAACCAAAAATCATGTATTACGGAATTGTTCCCCTTTAAAAGTTCTAACCAAAAGTCCGCGACAGCATATGTGTATCTTTTAAGGTTAACTTACTATAACCTTTTTATGACAGTCAAATTTGTTCTAACATTATGTACTATTTGCGAAGATGTTTTTTAAACGTAATATTAATTCTTATCAAATTAAATACGTTAGTTGTGTTAAGCATTTCATACGTATTATAATTGCCCTTTACACCACACAATTTAAATTAATATCTTAGCAGTTTTTATCGAAATATGAAAACTATAGCGGGAGAAAATAAATTCGCTGTCTGCCTCTGTTAGTTAACTTTTTACTTCCAAACCACGCAATAGACTTTGATACGGTTTTCAGTATTATCTTATTTTCTTATTATCTTATAATCTATTAATTTATATAATAGAAATACTTATTATAAAGCTGAAGAGTTTGTTTGTTTGTTTGAATGCGCTAATCTCTGAAACTACCAGTCGGATTTGAAATTTTTTTTCTTTTGCCTTTGATAGCCTAAATCTAGCAGAGGGTTATAGGCTATAGGGGAGACCGGGGACAAAAGTAACGGCGGGTCGAAAGTAACAAATGCTCTGTAGGTTTATCCAATAGTCGAAATGCGGCCCCGCTACTGTCAGGAGATAGCCAACAATACTTTCCCCGGCTTTCACTTAGTCGCCGCGCACGCACTGCGTTGTAAGGATGTTTAGAGGATGTCATGTAATTTTGCGAACCAAAAGTAAGTTTTTTGACATTTATTCATTTAGTGATTAAGTAGTATTAAAATGATGATATCAGTGTGCCTATTTGTATAGTCATTCTTGATTACATTGGTTACACAGTGTTGTTATTTATTTTTGCGTAGCAAGTTTCTTTTTCAGGTAGGCATTCATTATTTGTCAAAAACGTGGGTGAGTACAAAAGTAACATGCGCTACGGGTACAAAAGTAACATGTTACTTTTGTCCCCGGAGTGCTATGTAATGTGATGAGTATGATTTACTTATGGTTTATTTTCATAATATGTTTTTTTTATATCAACAGAATGCCACGACAACGGGTAAGAAAGACAGCACGAAAGACCACTGACATGAAAATGTACAGATTTGCTGCTGACAAATATTTAAATGATATCGGAACAATTGGAGCCCTGGTAAAAAAATATAATGTTTGCCATGGGACATTGTACAGCTATAAAAAAATCACATTATAGATAGCTATAATTGAGCCAAGAAATATTGGGAACATGGACGAGACAGGAGTGCCCAAGTGGGTTCTTCTCAGCCAATTCTTTTCTCACCTCAATATTGTAGACCTATTCAGCGAGCAGGTACGAGAAATTTAACAAATAAAGGGCGTAAGAAATGTAAAATTGATATTTTCACTGACACGCCCGAACAAATTGGATTGATGAAAAATGCAAAGAAAGAATGCGAAGAAAAATTTTTACAACGTAATACTGATACATATCTACAAAAAGGAAGGAAAAAGTAAAAAGACAAAGAAGGCAAATAAACGAGAGGAAAACAGTGAAAATTAAAATTCATCCGATGAATAAAATTGCTTTTGTTTCGTTTGTTTAGAGCCTATTAGCAATAGTCGACAAAACGAACAGTGGATACAGTGTATTGAATGTATCATTATATATCATCATCATTGGTCACATGCTACATGCATCAACGATGATGCATACTATGTGTGCCATAATTGCGAGTCTGAACAGAGAATGAATTTCATAAAAGTTGTTCACATTATTAAGTATTGTGATTAAGAATAATTCCCGATGAGAAGTCAATAATTGTTTTGTTTACTTTTGTTTTGTTTATATTGTTCATTCATTAAAGAAGTAGGTACTGTTTAAATGTTAAAAGTACAAATAAACATTTCCTTTAATAAAACATATTTTTCTAATAAATAATAACTTAATTGGATACTGCATTTCATAATTATTACATAAATCTTTATCATGTTACTTTCGACCCACGCTGTGTTACTTTTGCCCTGACCTCGGGGTCGAAAGTAACAATCGGCAATTTATTTTTAAGTCTCTCCAATTCATAATAAACATCAAGTAATGAAGTAAACTTAAATACAAATTTGTAGAGCATAAACGAAATTTATACGTGGCTATATTCATTTAATCAAAGATATGATAATTAGTTAGAAACCAGTGTCAAAATACAAAGTGTTACGTTTGTACCCGGTCTCCCCTATATATGAAAACGAACTGTCTGTCTATTCGAGCAATTAGGTTTCGGCCAAAATAGCTTAACCGATTTTGATGAAACTTTACACATATGGAAAGGATGTAGTCAAAAGTGACATACAGAACTTTTTGTATGTCTGTCTGTACGTCCATCTGTCTAAACAAATTTTAATGAAACATCTCAAGTATGAAAAGAAGGTCGTCAAAACTAACAAATGTTACTTTTTGTCCGTCTGTCTGTCTGTACGTGTAAGGTCGTCAAAACTAACAAATGTTACTTTTTGTCCGTCTGTTTGTCGGTACGTCTATGTGTCTATTCAATTCAATTTTATCTATTCGAGCTAATTTCCACTACGGCTGAACAAATTTTAATGAAACTTTGCAGACGTGAAAGAAGATTGTCAAGAGTGTCATAAGCAACTTTTTGTGTTTGTTTGTATGTCTATCTGTCTGTCGTTTGTCCACACTGATCTATCAACTACTACAGCCAAAACTACAAGTCTAGGAACCTTAAATTTGGAACATAGGTTTATTTTATAACGTGAGCATTAAGTTAAGAAAGGCTTTTTTAGAAATTTCAAACTGAAGGATGGGAATGGAGGGACTCAAATAATGACGTGTTTAAGGGTTTTTAGATTTCCACATTTTAAGGGTGGGAAACGGGAGATGAAAAATTGTATCGGTTTTTTTAAAGGGTGGAAGGGGAATGAAGATTGAAAGTTTGAATGGGTGTAACCAAAATTGGTTCCAGCAAAAAGTACGTATAAACCATCTCGAACGTTAATAGTACCTATAACAGGAATTCGTAGTGTACGCAAGCGAAGCTGCGGGCGGTCGCTAGTAAATTATAAAATCAAGTGGTTTCATTTCCAGTTAAAGAAACAGATTTATCAAAAATGTGAATATACGGTTTTCCTTTGAACACTTTTGCTATTTCTCATAGTTTACGGTTTTACCATACAGTCCCATCTCAAAAATTCAGCTTGTATATAGATTTTAGATTTCTCCACTCCCACTCCACATAAACTTTAAATATGCGAAATCTCACAATCCTCCGTACGCGTAGTATGCTTAAAAAAGGGTCTAAAGCTTTTTCTTCACGTATTTATATATAAATTCGAAAAAAGACAGGGTGAATTAACATCATTTTTTAATTAATTTAAAAAATGATTTTATTATTGGAATGATATGTCTCAAACAAAAGCCAAAATTGCTTCCAAATATGTATATATAATAACATTTTTGTGCTGTCTTTTTAAAAATAACAATTTACAAAAAAAGTCTACCTACTTACCTAGTTCATTGTATCATCAAAGTCGTGCGAGGAAAACCTATGTGTTAGTCACAAAGAATGTAATTTCCTCATAAAAGCATATACCAGGACATACCTACACGTTGCATTGTAATAAAATTAATTCTTCTAAACGAAAGGAATTTTACAGTATAAAATAATTAAATCCCCCTGAGAGGGAGAATCCAAGTAATCTAAAATTAAAAGCAAAGAAAAGGCACTTCGCGGTAAAGCTTATTACTTAAGAAAAATTCATGAAACAGAAGTGAAGGAGGCCAATTGAGTATTCACTTAGTACTGCAAACTTATAAAAAATTTTCACTCTTTATTCTACCGAGAAATTCATTAATACCACAAAATTCGTAAATCTATTGGCAGAGGCATCAATTCTATCCCTCGGTCCTTCTACTCGTATTCGTATATTGAAATGACGTACATGTCGCAGGATAATTTGATACTTCGAATTTTTGCGAAAACTTTAAGGATTTAGCAAAAACACGGATAATTAGACAATGGTGAAAACATTTCTCAATCTTACAGGAAATAAGATAGGGTTTTTACAAAAACACTAGTCGCTATAGTAATACTGCGAAATGAAACATTAGCTATTATGAAATGAGAACGCTGATTGGCCGGTCGGAGCGCCCAAATCGAGACCTTCTCTGATTGGTTGACGTTTTAAATGTCAATCATTCACGCACGTTGTTTTGTTTATGTTTTTGAGAGCAACTCAGCAGTCTTTTGTTTTAAATGTTGTTAAAAGTGTGCTCTATAAATCGATATTGTTATTTCTAACCCTTCATAACTCAACGATCTAATACTTCAAAGCTCACAGAGTAAAACTAGGAACCAATCAGAATAAGATTTGGTCAGTAAGCAAAAATCTAGTTAATCAGAGTTAAGGATATTCAATGTTACTAGAGCGACTCGCGTTTTAGCAAAAACCCTATCTTTTTCCAGTAAAATTTGCAAATGTTTTCGCCACTGTCTAATCATCCGTGTTTTGGCAAAAATTCGAATTATCAAATTATCCTACGACATATACAAGTATCTTAATATCATGAACGACGGTTAAAAAGAATTTGTATTTTCTAGTAAACACTGTAACAGGTTGCCTAAACCGAAATTATCTTATAATTTTGAGACATAGTTTACATTTGTTTGCATTTTGCTTAAAGTCTTACTAGCCTTCTGCCCGAGACTCCGCTCGCGTGGTCTACACAATTGTACTGGGACCCATCTTCCGGGATAAAACGTAGCCTATGACACTCTGTTGACGAACTATATTTGTGCAAAAAATTTCGGAGCGGAGGCGCAGGCGGAAAGCTACTTTGAAAATAAAATATAGCCCATGTTACTGGCTGATAATGTAGCTTTCTATAAGCGAAAAAGTTTTCTTAAATCAGCTGAGTAGTTTTTGAGTTTATCGGTAACAAACAAACAAAAAAAAACTTTCCAGTTTATAATCTTAGTATAGATAATAATGAAATGACCCTTGGCATTTAACTGTTATATGCTGCAGAAAGGGACACACGACATACAACAAAATGCAACACGAAATCCTCATATCTGTCCCTAACATGAACATTGCATTGGGCCAAATGCCAAAGTAGTATTGCATTCTTAAACATATAAAACCTTGCCAAAAAGTTTTCTTTATATTCTGGAAATTTTCGGTAATGGCATAAGACCGATTTTAATCATAGCCATTGTTACGTACACGCCCTCGATGTCGGTCATCGATATGTCCCATCACTGGTTCGCTTTCCCGTCACAAAACCATTCTAGCTCGTACTGTCAAAAACAAATGACTACATAAATTCGTACTGTCAAAAACAAATGACTACAAGTGACGACTGCTTAGTAACCGACACACTTAGGGTGGTTAGAAACTTTTAGTTTTC
This sequence comes from Luffia ferchaultella, assembly GCA_949709985.1. Lineage (NCBI taxonomy): Eukaryota > Metazoa > Arthropoda > Insecta > Lepidoptera > Psychidae > Luffia > Luffia ferchaultella. The sequence continues at coordinate 6,853,740 of OX453267.1, forward strand.
AAATAGTTTTAAAACATCGAAACGAAATAACAGACTAACAGCTGTTAAGGGACACCGATGGTCTGAATCAGTCTTGTTTCGCCGTAATACACTAAATGCCCTCTGCTACCCATTGGCCGAGTGGTTAGAGATTCTAAATGCGGAGCCAAAGATCGCGGGTTCTCGCACCCAGGAGACATATTTGTGTGCATGAACATATCTATTTGTTGCGTGTCTGGATGTAAAAGTATCTTTATAGTATGTATATATTGTTAAGAATATTCAAGTATGTATATCAGTTGTCTTACTACCCATAAAACAAACTTTGTTTAGTTTAGGACTAGATGGCGCTGTGTGGGATGTCCTAAGTTTTATTATTTTTATGATACACAAAATGTGCGTTTATAGTTAAACTAAGAAGTTAAAAATTACATTGTATTTTAAAGAAAAGGGCACATTGGGCGGCAAATAGTTAACGCCAAGTCATTCATTTTAAATTGTGTTTAAATTTGTTATAGCCATAAATAGCCATCAGTCGTATATATATATTTGACGACCGCTCAGCCCAGTGGGGAGCGACCCTGCCTACGAAGCTGGAGGTCCTGGGTTCGAATCCCAGGTACGGTCAGTATTTATATGATGAATATTGATATTGGTACCGGATCTTGGTTGTTGTATGTATGTAGTGTCTTCACTTGGTAACCAAAATACAAGCTAATACTTAGTTTGGGGCCTAGATGTTGTTGTGATGTATACGTTATTATTATTATAGATACTTTTACACCCAGACACGGGCCAAATAAACATGTTCATGCACACAAATATTTGTCACGGGCGGGAATCGAACCCGCGATCCTTGGCTCCGCAGTTAGGGTCTCTTACCACTCGGCCAACCGCTCAGTCGTAATTGTTATTACCTGATAAGAATTTTTTTTTAGTAAAATTTAATTTAATTTTTCAGTTTTTAGGCTATAAGCAACTGTGATTTATTTATATTTATTACTAGCTTTTCGCCCGCGGGCTTCGCTTGCGTTGAACACAGTTGTACTGGGACAGTTAAAGGAATGCGACGCTCTAGAACATTGTAACACTTTCTAGAACGTTCTGAAATTTAACTGCCTAAGAAATCTTATGAAATTTTTATAAAATTAGGTAATATGACATGGTCACATAGATTTCGTCAAAACATCAAGTTTGAGTACCGACACGATAGGTCTGCGATTGATAGTCTCGAAAATATAAGCTTTTAAAAATTTGGTCACGTGGTCACATAGATCTCGTCAAAACATCAAGTTTGAGTACCAACACGATAGGTCTGCGATTGATAGTCTCGAAAATATAAGCTTTTAAAAATTTGGTCACGTGGTCACATAGATCTCGTCAAAACATCAAGTTTGAGTACCAACACGATAGGTCTAAGATTGATAGTTTCGAAAAAATAAGCATTTAAATATTTGGTCACGTGGTCACATAGATCTCGTCAAAACATCAAGTTTGAGTACCAATACGATAGGTCTAAGATTGATGGTTTCGAAAAAATTGTCATTTAAAAATGTAGTCACATGGACACATAGATCTCGTCAAAACATCAAGTTTAAGTACCAACACGATAACCTATGTCATCCCCGGTAATGCCCTCTGTACGTCTGCAAAGTTTAATTGAAACCAGGTTAGCTGTTTCGGAGATTAGCCGGAACAGATAGACAGTTGTACTGGGACAGTTAAAGGAACGCGACGCTCTAGAACATTGTAACACTTTCTAGAACGTTCTGAAATTTAACTGCCTAAGAAATCTTATGAAATTTTTATGAAATTAGGTAATATAACATGGTCACATAGATTTCGTCAAAACATCAAGTTTGAGTACCGACACGATAGGTCTGCGATTGATAGTCTCGAAAATATAAGCTTTTAAAAATTTGGTCACGTGGTCACATAGATCTCGTCAAAACATCAAGTTTGAGTACCAACACGATAGGTCTGCGATTGATGGTTTTGAAAATATAAGCATTTAAATATTTGGTCACGTGGTCACATAGATCTCGTCAAAACATCAAGTTTGAGTACCAACACGATAGGTCTGCGATTGATAGTCTCGAAAATATAAGCTTTTAAAAAACTGCCGCGGTAAAGCTATTGCATAGCATTTTGTATCAACTTATGCAATTATTTATTTATTTTATTTATGCAGTTTTTTTTGTTATTATTTTTTCTTCATTTTTCTTCAAATCTTTCTGACGCTGATAATATGCCCTTTGACGTGCATTAGTTTTTTTTTTTCTCTTTAGCTCTTTACGCTTTTCTTCTCTATAAAACGAGAATATCTAGGTATAAATAATAGGTATAAATAATAGGTATAAATAATTAGGTATAAATAGTGTAATGACACACCAAAACAAAATTATTCATTTAAAAAAAAATAACGATATTAAGAAGTGATTATCGAATTTCGCGCGATGTACATTTATATATATATAATATCATATATACTTTCTCTGCGCGGCATTCATGTGCATTATCTATACACCAAAAACAAAGGTAGGTACTGAATAGTACACGTGCTTGGTTTGATGGTTTCTGTTATATACATAATGAAGAATGAATTTATTTATTTATATATATATACATATTGAGAATCTAAATTGAGAATTTAAACTATACGCGTGTGTGTGTTTGTGTGTATAAAAGAGGGCTACTTTTAATATCGCTCATTTTAATATAAAAAATTTAGGTTATCTTTATGGCAGTATTATATTTTCAATTCAAAATTAATACTGCATTTGTGATTATAATAAAATGTATGTGTATAAATTACTCACTCATTTTCTTTCACTATTTTTTCGTGACTTTCTTCATTAATAATAGGTGCAACAGATTATAATAGATGGCGCTGTTTTAAAAAACGTACATCGCGCTATCAAAATTTTTCTCCGTGCGGCGGGCCCGTCGGAGTGGAAAGCGTGAGGTTTTTTTCGTTACGGAATTTCTGGATTCGCTCGTCACGCTCAAGGCCCGCGATAGAAGCTATGCAATAGCTTAAAATTTGGTCACGTGGTCACATAGATCTCGTCAAAACATCAAGTTTGAGTACCAACACGCTAGGTCTAAGATTGATAGTTTCGAAAAAATAAGCATTTAAATATTTGGTCACGTGGTCACATAGATCTCGTCAAAACATCAAGTTTCAGTACCAATACGATAGGTCTGAGATTGATGGTTTCGAAAAAATAAGCATTTAAATATTTGGTCACGTGGTCACATAGATCTCGTCAAAACACCAAGTTTGAGTACCAACACGATAGGTCTGAGATTCATGGTTTCGAAAAAATTGTCATTTAAATATTTGGTCACGTGGTCACATAGATCTCGTCAAAACATCAAGTTTGAGTACCAACACGATAAGTCTGAGACAAAAAATAGCCTTTGTCACCCTCGATAATGCCCTCTGCACGTCTGCGAAGTTTCATTGAAATCGGTACATCCGTTTGTGAGATCAGCTGGAACAGACAGACAGACGGACAGACAGAAAAACAAAAAGCAACCTATGTCACCCATGATAACACCCTCTGCACGTCTGCCAAGTTTCATTGAAATCGGTTCAGCCGTTTCTGAGATCAGCTCAAACAGACATGCAGATGGACAGACAGACAGATAAAAAGTACCCTATGTTACCCGCGGTAATGCATTCTGCACGTCTGCAAAGTTTCATTGAAATCGGTTCAGTGTTTCGGAGATTAGCCGGAACAGACAAACAGACAGACAGACAGACAGACAGACACTTCAATTTTATTAATATAGATGAATAGGATTTCTAAACGCACTGCTCAAATGAGACAACGCCGTTTATTTTGTACAATGTTTTGTAGGAAACTGTCGACAAATTGCAGTACTATCCTCTATATAACTATAATTCGCCTCAAACTTCATGGCAGCTCGGAATACAACGCTATAAGCGTGCTTGCGCAGGTACAGTGATATACCCCTCGCTCCACTGCGTCCCGCTACACCTAAAACCGGTTACTGCGACGCGACTTGTGCCTATGTTCACATCCGCCATAAAGTTTGATTGGAACTGTATTAACCGTTAAGGTGTGCTGCAGCTTCCATCATCAGCTTGGCAGCTTGAGATGATGACTACCAGCTAGATTCAAACATTTTAACAACTAAAAAAATAGAATTTATACACACCACGCGTGCCTATTAGATATTATTATCACTGTTAATAAAAAAGTTGTCACTTTATTAAAAACTTTATCGTTATTTCGTTAGCGCGTAAAAAGCAAACCATACTATAATTTTGTCGGGCGAAGTGATGATAGTGCAGGTTGCTTGGATTCGACTTAAGTGAGCCCTTGAGGGTTCTCGTTTTATGATCACGCATTTTTAGGGTCCTCCAGTAGAAGCAGCTGTACAAAAAAACCATTCGATGTACTAACACAATAATCTTGGTAATGTGACTTCATTGGCATTCCGAACACGCATAGTTCAACCATCAGTCAGTCAGTCAAAGTTTAAGGGGACAAGTCCCAACACACCAATAGGAAAGTAGGTATAGGATGGAATGTATGTTTTAGTTTGGATTGGGAGTGACGGGGATTAGAGCCAGCAATTGTTAAATTAAATTTTTTTTATAAACGTATTTAGAATAAAACAGTGTTTTATATGTTTATAAAAGAAGAAATTAATATAGACATAGTGTTTCTTATTTAAACAACATAAATTATAAAATAATCTCAATTAAAATTCAGTTAATAAAACACAATAACTTAATATAATTGCGAGAAAATATGTAAAAAAGTATCCCGACTGAATACTCTGTGACGTCTTCCATTTCAATCCACCAGCCCTTTTGATACCCCACTGTAGGGGCTTAGGCCTCCCCTCAAGATGAAGCTGCTTAGGGCTTAATTCCACCACGCTACTCCAATGCGGGTTGGCGGATTGTATCGACCGCCATCTATCGACTGCAACCGAGACCGACTGCTTAACGTGCTCTCCTAAACACGGAGTCAGTGATAGTTAATGTACTGAAGTCAGAAAAAACTCATTGGTACACGCCCGGATTGGAACCACGGCCACATGGCCTTATAGATTTGAAACGTTCGGACTATCACGACACTGTGACAGCTACAGATATGATATACATATATATATATTTAAAATGTAAACATAACTTGCAATCATGAATATGGGAATATAGAAGCGCCTTACAAAGCCATAACCATCCATGGTTGAAATTGTCTATTAACTTTATATGTTTCCTGGGAATGACAATCTTATTGTATTGTACATTAAAGTTGAAATTCGGATAACAACATTAACATGAATTATATACATGGATGACTTCAATGACTAAATATATATTTCCAAATTGAGTTCATATACATTGAAATAAACTACACTCGAAGAATATTAGATATTAAGTGTTCAAGTAATGTATACACATAATGGTGTAGTGATAGCCCGAGCGCAGCGAATCTGTTTCAAATCTATAAGGCCATGTGGCCGTGGTTCGAATCCGGGCGTGTACCAATGAGTTTTTTCCTACTTAAATATCACTGACTCCGTGCCTCGGAGAGCACGTTAAGCAGTCGGTCCCGGGCGCCGTCAATAGATGGCGGTCGTTACAATCCCCAACCCGCAATGGAGCAGCGTGGTAGATTAAAGCTCCAAGTCCCCCTCCTTACCTTGGTGGAGACTTAAGACCCCGCAGTGGGGTAAAAATGCCTGATGAAGTGAAGTGAAGTGAAGTTGCTGAGATATGCGACCCTAAAGTTATACAAAATGTGTGCTCCCCCTTTGATTTTCAGCCATGGGATGAAATATACTGAAAACAGTAAATTAGTACAATATGAGTACAACTTAAAAAACTCTTACAATGAACATCGGTTTTAATAAGATATATTGAGTAATTGTTGAGGTTCTAAACTTTGAATTATAACTATGTACGTTTAGCGCCATCTAGTCCCGAACTAAGCAAATCTTGTACTATGGGTATTCGATTCGACGACTAATATACATACTTAACATTTTATAACTTGTTTGTTTGACTTAGCTTCTAGCTTTAAGTGTTTTGGCCAATCAGAAAACAATTTGTCTGATGCAAAGTCTCTTGTTATTTAGGCCGTGCGGTAACCGGGCTGCTGAGCTAGCAAGAAAATATCATTTCTTATAATAAAAGCAAACTACGCGCATGTAGGAGTGTGAGATTTGGCATAGTTAAAGTTTATATGGAGTAGGAGTGCAGAAAGCTAAAATCTGTATACAGGATGAATTTTGATGAGGGAGACCTTGGAGCTTAATCCGTCATGCTACTACAGTGCGGGTTGATGGATTTTAACTACTGCCATCTACTGATGCTAACCGGGACCGACGGTGTAACGTGCTCTCCGAGGCACGGAGTCAGTGACAGTTATGTAAATAAGTCACAAAAAACTCATTGGTACAGGCCCTGGGATTCAAAACACAACCTTCTAAACAAGAAGCGAGCTCGCTACCACTCTGCTATTAGGACATGTAAAAAACCTATGTCGCATTAATTTCTAAAAGGTAAAATATTCAGTTATCGTTTAATAATGGAAATTCGCCATTATTTTTATTTTTCATAGAAAATATTTGACATTTTCTATCGTCAGAGTCCTGCATTAAATATTCTAAGAACTGGTAAAACCACTAAAAATAGAATCATTATTTTATTATTTATTCAGTATTTCTTCCAAAAGCTTCTTCTGATATACTTTAAGTGGGCTTATTTTTAGCATCACAAATCACATGCGTAACATGTCAAGGAACATTAAATGATGTACAAATATAAAGTACGAATTGACTCGAAGCCCGCTTTTGCGTTTACCCTCTAACCACTCATACTCTGGCTAGCTGGTGCAAGATGGAAAGTTTCAGTCCGCGAAATCCCCGCGCGCCGGTCTTCACCCCCGAGTAATTGCGTTTGAGATTTTCGATGCTGTGAAATGACATGACTCTATTTAAACGTTGCTGTATTAATTTACTCTATTGTACCAATGAAAATAAGCTACTAAATATCTTGTTCATCATCATCATCATCATCAGCCCATTTCTACCCCACTGCAGGGGCTTAGGCCTCCCCCAGGGTGAGGAGGGGGGGGGGGCTTGGAGCTTAAGTCCACCACGCTGCTCCACTGCGGGTTGGGAACTGTAACGACCGCCATCTATTGACAGCGTCCGGGACCGACTGCTTAACGTGCCCTCCGAAGCACGGTGTCAGTGATATTGTGTACTTAAGTCAGAAAAACTCATTGGTACACGCCCGGTACTATCTTGTTCATAGTTGTTCGGAAACTTATCAAATTGTCGACAACTGCTTAGCCTAATGGGTAGCGGCCCTGCCTACGAAGCTGCAGGTCCGGGTTCGAATCCCAGGTCGGATCAGTATTTATATGATGAATATTGATACTGGTACCGGGTCTTGGTTGTTATATGTATGTGGTTTCTTCGCTTGGTACCCAAAACACAAGCTAATGCTTAGTTTCGGGCCTGCATGTTGTTGTGATGTATACGTTATCATTATTATTGTTTACTCTGTGAAAATCGATCCATTCCAAAAATGGGTTGTTTTTTTTTCTATACATAATTATACACTATATATATTTTAACAAAGAATTTTTAACTTACGACCAATATAAATAGAAATATCAAGGAGAAATCGTCTTCTTATCTTTATTGCCTAGGCAGTTTAGGAGTTATTAGTTATACTTAAAATACAAGTTAGCTTGTTGTTAGATCATTTTAAATGCCTTTGTCTATAGTTAGGGTTTTATACCTCAATAGCAAAAAATATACCTAATTACAGGATCAGTTTTGTATAATTACAGGATAACTTTTGTTGTCTGTCCGTCTGACCGTCAGTCAAGACCCTTTTCTCACGAAAGCGTAGAAGGGTAAACTTGAAATTAATATCAAATACTAAGGCCTATGACTTCTTTAAGGTTGAAATAATTTAAACTTCTAAGCCAATGCAATCAAAAGCTACCGGCCCAAAATGACTGATCGGTTGAGTGGTTAGAGATCCTATTGCAGAACCAAAAGTAGTAGGTTCAATTCCCGCCCAGGACAAATATTTGTGTGATTAAATATATCTATTTGTATGACACATCTATATACCTATAACTTAACGGGGAGAAACGTCTATATATATGGATATTCTTTTTCGCGCAGCACATTTCGCGAGCCATACAGCGCGGTAACGCCGCCGTCGTCGATCGCCAGCTTAATGGGCACTTTTGGGCGGGAAAATTTCCGAGGTAGGTTTTTTTAACCCCCAACGCAAAAAGGGGGTGTTACAAGTTTGACGTGTGTGTTTATCTGTGTTTCTGTCCGTGGCATCGTAGCTCCCAAACGAATGAACCGATTTGGATGGTGATTTTTTTATTTGAAAGGTGAATTAGTCGGAAGTATTCTTAGCTACGTTTGGTGGAAATCAGTCCAAGATGGCCGCCGCCACAAAATAGCGCATTACATATTTTTTTTACTACTACATCAATATGGGTATCAGATGAAAGGACATGACTAATAGAATACTATACACTATAACAAATTTCTAATGCAAGATGGCCGCCACCACAAAATGCCGAATAACATTTTTTTTCACAAATCCCTCAATATGGGTAGCAAATGAAAGGGCTTGACTAGTATAATAAAGTAGTTTGAAAGGGAATGAGAAATATTATCTTACGAAATGAAAACTAAAAATTTGAAAATTATTTTTTTGTCTAATCATATATGAATTAGTTTAACTAAATAACTAAGTTTAAAAATTTTGAAATAAAAATTAAATTAAAAATTTTAAAAACCCCTGACACAAAAGAAAAACTAACCTTTAAAAAGTGTGAAATAATACAAGTTTCTTCATTGTCAATTATTTTTGATCCTTAAAAGCGCCTGGGACCGCTAACTACACTTAAAATACCTAATAACTACCGGTCCCAGACGCCTGAACAAACTTGTATTATTTCACACTTTTTAAAGGTTAGTATTTTTTTGTCGGGGTTTTTTTAAATTTTAAATTTAATTTTTGTTGGGTTCAGTTTTAAGTACCTACCTAGTTATTTATTTAATATTAGTTTTTTATAATTTAAAATCCATAAATGTATGTATATATTATAAAGAATAATTAAGTATGCATGTCAGCTGTCTAGTACCCATAATACAAGCATAATACTTGCTTACTTTGGGACTAGATGGCGCTGTGTGGGATGTTTCAGGCATTATATTATATTATGATGTTGTATGAAAATATATTACTCCCGCTGTCTTTTCTAATATTAAAATACGAATCTTTTATATGAAGACGCAAAACGGTACTGGCCACTTACTTTTTATTGGGTACAAAAATTTTAAAAAAAGCAAACTAACGTCAGAGCCGTCTAACTGCGTCAAACTACATTAAAAAACCGAGCGGATTTCTTTTAGTGATATATAAATTGCTTAATTTACATAATAATTTTACTGAAAATGTTCTCTAGAAGCGAAAGTGACGATTTGTTGAGTCCAATAGAATAAAAAGGAGCTGCTCAAACTGTTTCTGACAACTTGTTGGAACCGGAGAAAAGCTTTTCTGTAAGTTTAAATAAATGTAGTAATTTTTATATTAACTTATATTCATAAACATTTAATTAGTTTCATTTTCCTCGTAGGTGTAGTATAAAGTAGTATGTATCACTCTGGAGAATCACTTCCGCTGTGTGTGTCTAAAGTTCTCCGCCTGCGGCGTCGTCGGGCCTCAAATTCACACTCAGCGGTAATCGGTCACTTCCTTCCCTTAGTGTACAATCTAATATTTCGCGATTATTTTGTAGGTATATTTAAATATTTTTGTATTAACATGAGTTTTCGTGCACGTTATATATTATACTAGCGACCCGCCTCGGCTTCGCACGGGTAGCAGAGCATATATGCCTTAATGTTTTTTTTTCTGTCTTAGTGTCGTATAAGCTTGTTGCGTTGAATATGTGGATTGGATTTAATTAGATACAAATGTAACGTAAATTCATCTTACTTGGAGTAATTTTTTTACTTCCAATTGTATAAATATTTCAAAAAGTAAAGAATAAGAACACAAAAACAATCTACAATATGTATACAACATTGATAACTTCTACCTAATTTTACAAAACGCGTGTTGCGTCGTCCGGTATGGCTGGGCGACGCGGCGCGCGATATTTTTATCTCGCGATAGCTCCCAAGATATAATTTAAATCGTATGGTGTGAAGGGCAATCATAATCTGCATGAAATGCTGAAGGTTAATAACGTATTTAATTTGATAAGGATTAATACTGTATCCGTAAAAATTGCTTTCCAATTACCTCATTCATAAAAATAGGTATAGTAAGCTATACATAAAAGATAGACATGTGCCATCGCGGACTTTTCTTTATTCCTATAAAAGAGAAAAAATTTCTACATACATTATTTTGTTATATCTCAAAGGGATTAGGCAGAGTTTTCGATGAAAACTCCCAGCCGGCTTGATTTTTTTCCGACTTCTTCAACAATAATCGTCATATTTCAACTAATTTCTACAAAACATTAATAAATTATACACGCAAACCTTCCTCTAGAATCACTCCGTCAATTATAATCAGATTGTAGCCAAGCCAGTTAGCATGTTAGACCAGTTAGCTTAAGTACCCTGAGAAATGTGTTCACCATCAGTCGAGCAATGGATGACCCCTATAATAAAAAACGAGGAGTACGATGAGGTAATAAATATGGGTCAGCGGAAATATGGTTCCAGTAACATAATTATGATGACGCGTAGTTTCGCTTCGTCGGTTTCCTCGTATTTATGATTATCTCGACTATCAATTGCTCTACTGATGGTGAACCATTATATTTTTTGAAGAATACTTTTCTCAGTAACGGAAGACATGAATATATTTGCCTAGTCTTTCGAGCTAACAACGTCTTGGCATTTTAGAAAAAAATACAATAAGTTTAAAAATTCCATTTAAATCATAAGATGGCGATATGATAAAATCGTTATATTTGTCTCGACTGTGATGACCCCTTTATATCTAAGTGCGCCCACCATTAGTTCATAGGCTGCGGTATTGGGTTGAATAAATAAAACTAAATGAAAAGCCGTATACAAATAAATCAAAATGTCGTTTCTCTCGCCCACGATTGTTTTAAATCTCAATTTATTTATAACGATATTGGTATTCTTGATTGGTTGGATTCGTAAAGCTGTGACCACATATGTTTTTTTTAATGAAATATCTTTATTTCTTAGTTATGTAACATAATCTTGAAATACGTCACAAGAGTGAATTTTGTTACTTTGCGGAAGAACGTCACGACAAAGGCGCATTCAAAAATGCTGGATCCTCTCAGAATAATACGCAAGAAACGGAGAGACGCTCTTTTTAACAATATTATAAACAATTTTTAACAATAAGTGTTTAAATATGAATATTGTTGAAACGAACCAATAGGCGAGCGACTTACACACATGGATTTTTATCATCTAAGTAGTCCGATACTTTATAATAAGCTTTTGGTAATAAAGATGAAAAAAATATATGTATAAATATTCTAACACGAAATTTATTTACCAAAACAAGTCATTTTGTCTGTTATTCAGAATTATTTTCCTAGAGGGTATTGACTGCGTGACTAAACTTTCTCAACCTCTCCCTCCCCCCAAACCAAGCGTGGTATTCTGATGATCGCCCCCCCCCCCCTAAAAGGGTCACGTATTATGGGTACGTTCCCTAAGGGTTGCTACGGAAGTCCGCACCATAAGAAGGCAGCAAAAAATGATTTAATATAAATTGATAAATCGTGGGCTTGATTTTTGCTTATATCACGTAAAAGTGAATCCCAAATCGTTTGCGGATAGCTTGGGCCGATATGTGCTTTTAAAAAAGTCCCATTTGTGGTATTAGTTTTTGCAGAATAAAACTTGTGAAAACCTTTGTAAATCGGCAACGTCAAAATACGTGATTAGTACATACGAAACGCCAGGAAAAATTATGCGTCCAGCATCCTTGGACTCAGAGAAAGGTGGAACGCCAAAACGGAAGAGAAAGGCAAGATCGGAGTTCCTGGACAGCTGGACTGGAACGTAAGGTCTACGCTGTTGGACGGTGTGAGAAAAACTGCGTGCAAAATAAGATGTACCCTTTAAATACCTTTCAAGGCGTGTACGTATTTGAGTGGAAATATTGGGCCCAGCCTTTTCTTCTTTTGTTAGGCAAGCTTTTGTCCTTAACAAGACGGTTATAGAAATATCATGGATGGACATAGAAATACCTCGTTGTGAGAACTAAAATTTTATCAAAAAAATTGGCCAAGTATACACCAAATGTTTTTAAAAAATATTCACTGTGAAATACAATTTTGTGTGACCCACATGTAAAACTCGAATTTTAAAACAAAATAAAGATTCTCAAATTACAATACATGGTGAATTTTAACGAAATATTTGTTTAAAATAACGCTATGACGTATGGTCTGTCTAATCACTGAGTCTAAAAATTTTGCATGGACACACTCCATTTTAAATAATATGCTGACTATGCCAAATATATAGAAATGAAATTGTAACTCGCTTCGGTATTATACAAAAACTACTAAAGAGATCCTAGTACAAAGCTTTCAGATTTGATACCAGGCGTCGGTAACATCATTTATTAAGCTTTGAACAACAACAGTTATAATAATAATACCTGGAACATTTCACGTAGCTCCATCAACTAAACAAAGCTTGTATTATGGGTACCAGACAACTGATATACATACTTAAATATTCTTAAGTAAATTAATTTGCAGCGTTTGATTTTAATAGTCATCAATGTCATTTCACAATATCGAAGTGACATTACGCAATTTTGCGGGGTTGAAGACCGGCGCGCAAGAGCCTTATGCACTGAAATTCGATCTTAAACTCGCCATCTTGCGCCAGCTAGCTAGAGTATGAGTGGTTAGACGGTACACGAAGATGAGGGCTTCTAGTCAATTCGTACTTTATGACATATATAGATATTCACGGAACAAATAGACATGCTCATGCACACAAATATTTGCCCTGGGCGGGAATCGAATTCGCCCGCGACAAATATTTGTATGCACGAACTTGAATATGTGTCCCGCACGGGTTCGATTCCCACGAAAAACGGCGTGCTCAGATGTAGCCGAAGCTTTACCAACAGATCCCTACCCACATTATGCATTGATTACAGTCATTATGTTTTTAAATACGCCTTGGGGTATTTTCGACGCGCGATTAAAACTTTTTCCGGAAGTGACCCGAGTCCTATGATTAACATAATATTTACCTGCTCGTCAGTCGCGAGTTGAGAAATCCGCGAACTGTAGTTAACTGTAAAGAAAAAAAAACAATAAATACATTTTAATTTCTTAACATAAGTGGCATGTTCACGCGATGAAAAGAAGAGGATTCAAGGAATATAGTTAAATTCTTGTCGTGATAGCCGAGTGGTAGCGAGTCCGCTTCTTCTTAAGAAGGCCGTGGTTCGAATCCCAGGGCATGTATTAATGAGTTTTTTTCTAACTTATGTACATAACTATCACTGACTGTGCCTAGGAGTGCACGTTAAGCCATCGGTCCCGGTTAAAATTATTAAAATCCACCAACCCAATCCATCAACCAACAAATCTATCCACTATGCTACTCCAGTGATCAGCGTGGTGGGTAAAGCTTCAAGCCCCTCATCCCTAGAAGAGGCCTAAGCCCCTGCAGTTGGGCAATAATGGGCTGACGGTACGGTATGGTATGGTAGGTATACTAAATTTAGACCATAGCGCAATCGAAACCCGAAATCGTTTAGGTATATTTAACTTCGAAAAACGTCAAGTACCTTTGGGCATAGCTTTGGAGTACTAGACGATTAAGAGAGTTCACTTACCCTTCAACCTTCACATAACCCCTGTGACAGTAATGAAAGTTAATAGGGCCTATAAATTATACCCTAAGTTAAATCTTAATTGAGTGCTAATAAAACAGTTTAAGACTTAATTATCGTTATCTAAGATGCGTAAAATTCAACGCAATTTTAATCTTTACATCTTAATTACATTTATTTAAATATTATACAAGATGAAATTTTAATAACCGTCCAAATATTTTCTATATGTCAGGTATCACCAATAGACCTCATTACGTAAATAAAAAATAAAGGTTACATTTTCGTAATAAATTATTTTATCTAAAGTGTCATTTTACAACGTTTGATTGCCTTCTTTGTGACGATGCGCCCGAAACCTTGAGAACAAAACGGTGTGGAGCGTGCAGCGGCCGTGAATGGTGACTAGACTTATTGGTTTTTTCGGGAAAGGTTTGTGTAGTCAAATCTCAATATTTTTCTATTGAACGATACTAAAAGGAAACAAGACAGTCATTGGTTTTTTACCGAAGATCATTATATTAAAATTTGGACGGTTGTTAAAATTTCACCTTGTATATATAAATAAGCAAAAACAAAACAGTTCTTTCTCAGACGTCCACGGAATGTACTCACAGATTCACCTGACGATCTCACCATCGAGGTCGAGAGTCTCAGGGCTTCAGGCAGATCAGACCTTCAGTCTGACGTAGGAGAGCAGTATCTACCACCCAAAATCAGCTAGTTAACGTAATAAATCTACTCGAATGGCATCTGAGCTTTGTTTGTTCACAGTCGGGCCTTCCAACCCGAACTGCCCTCCCTTGCCGAGGGATCGACACGTGTCGATCGTAATTTTTTTAAATCTAATCAGAATTGCAGCTCATGCCTGGCCAAAGTGATATTTTTTAAACAAGTCAATTTTTTTTTTAATTTAATCAAAATTGCAGCTCGTGTCACGTAGAAACGATAGTTCTTTTAAAATAAGTCAAGTTTTAAAATTTAATCGTAATTGCAACTTGCAATTGCAGAATAAGATATATGAAGTACTTTTTGAAGTATTTGTTTTTAACCTCATTTGAATTTGATTAAAAAAAAATGATCGCTGCCAGACCAGACATGAAGGAACATTCAAAAAATACTAAGTGGGGTACACAGCTACTGGTCTGATTAAATAATATAAGGCATTTTTGTTTTATTTTACTTTATTTGTATTATTTTGTGATATCAGGTAATTTACTGACTAAGCATACGTAAGTAAATTGTGTCCGAAATATAGATTATTATTATATAATAACGTTTTAGACTAGGGAACCTTTTATTGTGCATGGTTCGTGAAGCAATTGTCAAGACATTTTTATATTATACACTTATACTAATTCGTATGAATCCCCCCTTAAAAGTATTTTTAGTACTTACCTGTTCTCACCTTACGATATCCCGTCGTAATAATTTAGGACGTCGTAAATTTGTAGTTATCGTAATATTGGCCTTCGATAACCGGATAGTGGGGGTGTAACGATAATGTGGGGTCGTTCCATCGATATCTGTATTTATAACATAATCGAAAAGCCGCTAAGTACGCTATAATTTCATAATGATTATGGTCTTCGGACATGCTCTTTGGTTACAATTCAACCTTAGTTGATACTCGTAGGTGTTGAGAACACTTTTGGCGGGAAACCTCGAAGAAGCTTTTAGGCCGCTAAGTATCGGTTGAAGGAGCGATTTCGTTTTTTATGAAAAGGTGGCAAAAATATTCGAGAGTTCGAGCAGCGTTGACGTATGTAGCATGTAAACTCAGGCAAAGGCGTCTCTAAGAGGTTAGCATCCTTATATAGGGTTGACGATGGGAAGCGCGTGGGTAAAATGAGTGCTCCTCGAAACTCCAGTATTATTCTTGTTATGCGCCTTTCGCCTACACATACGTCTACACACGTCCTCCGTTTAGAATGAGAATAATACATGGGACACCTCACATAGCGCCATCTAGTCCCAAAGTAAGTAAACTACTAGACAACTGATATAGGTACGTATTACACAACTGATACACAGTGATATACATACTATACTACTACTATACAATACCTAGGTAATGTATAGAAGATCTAAAACGTGTAGGTAACGTATCAAATATTATTTATTTTATACTTTGCCTTGGTATTGTATACAATACCGAATCATCATCATCATCAGCCTGTGTCTCTCTACTGCAGGATATAGGCCTCTCCCAAGGCTCGCCACCACACACGGTCCTCCGCCTTTCGCATCGAACTACCCCCGGTATGGTGCTTCAGGTCATCTGTCCACCTGGCCGGGGGGCGTCCAACGCTTCGCTTTCCGGTGCGTGGCCTCCATTCGATAACTCGTCTACCCCATCGGTTATCCGTTCTACGGCAAATATGACCGGCCCATTGCCACAATACCAAATGCGCAGTCGGTAATGTATGTAAAAGACGAGAGGTATTAAAAGAACACCTTATGAAGCTTTTTTTGGTTCTAAAATGAAAGTTGGTATATCCTTGCCTCTCGATGATACTCACAACCTGAAAAGCGAAGGTGATCAAGAAAATGTAATTAAATCATCAGCAAGCATTACCTTTTGCTTCAGAATCTGTAATAGTAGATTCAGCTGAGGCCACAGACAAGTCAACCTTTAGACCACGCTTTAATAAACGTCAGTACGAAAACGAAATCTCCAAAAAGTAGCGGGTTGCGGGGAGAGGTCGGCTAGTTTCCATTGGCTCGTTCAAAATTGACAATTTAATGGCTTCCGACGTGCTTCCAACTGACGGCTCACTAGTGATGTAGTTATGTAGTGTCACTACATAGCCTTGGCGAATGCTACTCCCTGTTAAAGCGTGGTCTAAAGGTTGACTGGTCTGTGGCTGAGGCACAAAATCTATCTCTACAGGTTCCACATCAAAAAAAACCCTGATAACTAAATGTAATAGAGCATGGTTTATTTGCCCGTCACTTTGTAGGCAGGTATATAGGCAATATATAAAATACCTACCTTTATAGGTAGGTATTTTATACATTGCGGGTGGAACAGCAGGTACTCTATACAATCCCTAAGAATAATATTTACTAATAATGTTCATAATAACTCATACATTGCATATACGGCCCAGGTATTTTATACATTGCCTAGGTACCTATTGTATAGAATAGCTAAATTATATAGATTGCCGGTAACATATACATATATAGATTCTTTACACCCAGACACGGAACAAATAGACTTGTTCATGGACATATGATAATACGTACAGTACTCCTTTACGAAATGCAGCAAGTATAGTTGCGTTAGACGCTCTTAATACAACTATGAAGATTTTTTATTTTAACCAATTTTTAAATCTATTTTTAAGGAAACAGGAACCGTTTGTATGTCTGTGTAACGAGACCCTTTTTCTCGGAAACGCGTGGAGGTATAATTTGGAAATCAAAATTAATTTTTCTCCGAATCGTATATGAAGTTACGATAGAATTCATGTCAATACTAGGTTTACAGTCTCTTGCAGCTTTTAAAAAAATCAGGTTTTTTAGCCAATGTAATTAAAGAATTCGGCCATTTTTGCCGCATAATATTTTGTCAAAATATGCGCTAAAAATGGCCGGATTAAAAAGAATAGGTCGTAAACAACAAACCCCCAGTTTTTCAGGAGAAGAAAAAAACTATTTTTGTGTTATATTAAATATCTTAAATTAAAATGTGAAATAGGTTAAATAAATAATTTACTTACATTAACATTACGTTTAATCCATAATTTACTTAACTTTAATATAAAGTTATCTTCACTTCACTTCACTTCATCAGCCCATTTTTACCCCATTGCAGGGGCTTAGGCCTCCCCCAGGGTGACGAGGGGGGCTTGGAGCTTAAATCCACCACGCTGCTCCACTGCGGGTTGGGGACTGTAACGACCGCCATCTATTGACAGCGTCCGAGACCGACTGCTTAACGTGCTCTCCGAAGAACGGAGTCAGTGATAGTATGTATTAAGTTTTACTTAATAGTAAAACTTTATATTAAAGTTAGCTGTGGGTTACGACATTAAGTTTATACTATTTATTTGAAATGTTGGTTAAGACGTTTTATTAAAACATTTTTTTATAAAATAATTGGCCAATTGTGGCTTACGATATTTTGTTTGTAGGTGTGTGGGATGCAATTGAAACGATTTACGCAAAAACTTTTTTTTTAATTCGTGGGTTACGACCTATTGCCGTTAGTCGAACGTTAAAGCACTTTCTGTTGACCTAGTCATGAAATTTGGCAAGAAGTAAAGTCTCACAGCATAAGTAAAAGAAAAAATTAAAATCTTGGCATTTGGATGTCTATTTAGAATAACCCCTTCAGCTTTGGCATGTGATGTGAATTCGTATTGATATAAAAAAAACATTTCTTACAATGGCGTGGCGTTAGTACCGATTTTCCCATGTGCCAAAAAATATCCCGGTCAGTCTGTTGCTTAATTTTTTATAAATTTGTTTTTAAGACACAATGTTTTTATTTTTATACAAACGATAAATAGCGGGGGTCAATACTGGGCTATTATTCTTTTATCGTTAATTGCTTCGTAACAGCACAATGTAATAAAGATTACATTATTTCATATAATTTCATGTCATGTCGTGATGGTCAAGTGGTATCGAGTTTGCTTCTTGTTTAGAAGGCGTGGTTCGATTTCGAATCCCAGGTAGGTACCAACGAGTTTTTTTCTAAATTATGTACATAACTATCACTGACTCTTTGCCTCGGAGAGTAAGTTGAGCCGTCGGTCTCGGTTGCCACCCATAGACGGCAGTCGTTACAATCCACCAACCCGCACTGGAGCAGCGTGGTCGATTAAGCTCCAAACCTCTCATCCATAAGCGAGGCCTGAGCCCCTGCAGTTGGGCAATAATGTACTGTTGATATATTATATAATTTCAGAGACCAAATACCCATAGCTTTTCAGCGACCACTGGCGTTTACCTAAATGGATTATACCGAGATGAGAGATAAGAAAAAAAATAACCGAGATCGCTCACTTACCTAATTGTGTTTTGGAACGAAAGTTCTTTAGCGGCGAACTAATAAGCTTATCGATTCCCTACAGACTTTACGCATTTCTATATTAAAGTACGTCACGAATTTTCATCTCCACTTTGTTACGAAAACCGTAGGTATTGACGACGTACGTCGACCAAATCGATGGCATCTTAAAAGGGTGACCAGCGAGCTTCAACGCGATTTTATGATGATTCATCTGCATATAGAAGTGCGATTAATGTTTAATATTAAAACTAGAACGAGCGCCTATTCTACTGGACTTTCTGCTATTATTCTGGTGTTATTAATACTTTAGTGTCGTGATAGCCCAGAGCGAGTGTCGTGATAGCCCAGAGCGCAACAAACCTGTCTTAAATTTATAAGGCCCCATAGGGCCATGGTTCGAATCCGGGCGTGTACCAATGAGTTTTTCTGACTTAAGTACACAATATCACTGACACCGTGCTTCGGAGGGCACGTTAAGTAGTCGGTCCCGGACGCTGTCAATAGATGGCAGTCGTTACAGTTCCCAACCCGCAGTGGAGCAGCGTGGTGGACTTAAGCTCCAAGCCCCCTCCTCATCCCTGGGGGAGGCCTAAGCCCCTGCAGTGGGGTAAAAATGGGCTGATGATGATGATGATGATGAGTCATAAAACCGCGGTAAAGCTCGCTAGTCGATCACGCCCTTTAGGTAATAAACCACTTCCGATCATTCGATACAACTACAATTATCTATAGATACAGCGTGGTCACTAAGTCAAACAGAATAAGCACGAGAAAGAGACGACAGCGGTTGCAGCTGTGAGGGGTATCCAGCCGACGGCTGCCGACGGACGTAGGCGCCATTTCTCAATATTTTCAATACTAAAAGAAAATACAGTATAGTACCTGCCTTCTCCTCTGAAAAACAGGCGTAAGTCTATGTATGAATGCAACGAAAAATAGACCTTAAAAATATATGAATTAGCAGATCGATATAGTAGAAAATTCTGAATTTCGTTTTCATTCATTGTGAAAGCATAAAGTATCACGCTAAGTTAGGACTTTCAAAGCGGATTCTTCTAAAACAAAACAGAGAAACCAAAATTTTCATCGAAGGGAAAATTTGCTTAAAAAAAAGGGCAGATACATGAAATTACCGTTCGCGCGAAGCAGTTTTATATTCGTATAAAGGTTTTAATAATAGGTTTAGACATTAAAACGTTTAGGTAGACATAGTTTATGTGCTTCGAAGCTCGCCGGTCAGCAACCCGAGGGGTTTGAACGAACCCTACTGATTCTGATGCGTACCATCGATATTGGTCATGGCGATCGCCTTTTTATCCAAACTTCTAAAGCTTTCTACCATTTCATACCACCATATTAACAACCCAATTAATGCTCCACTGCAGGGAATTAAGCCTCTCCTCGGGATGGAGGGGCTTGGAGCTTAATCCACCACGCTGCTCCAGTACGGATTGGTGAATTTTTACGACTGCCATCTATTAGTGGCTACCGGAACCGACGGCTTAACGTATTCTCTGAGGCACAGAGTCAGTGATAATATGTACATAAGTTAGAAAAAACTGGTACATGACCTGGGATTCAAACCACGGCCTTCTAAATTAGAAGCAGGCTCGCTACCACTGGGCTATCACGACACAGCTCTTTTACAGAACAAATAATGTTTGAATGTCAGTGGCCTTTCCCCAAAGCAGAATTCCGTATAATATTGTGCTATCAAAGTAACTAAAATAAACCAGCCTCGCTGTAGGCAAATCGGTTAGTCTTCTTATTTGCCTAATTGCAATAACAGCAGAGACACTGTAAGGTAACCAACAACCTGCAGCCCTCATTGTAAATTAGCATCGATAGTAATTTCCAAAAACTGTTTTATTAATTAAACTTAGTGAATCCTTACCAAGTTTTAAATTGACCTCAACTTGTCAATGTTGTACTATATTAAACATTTTATTTTATTGGCATTTAATAACAGGTTATTAGCGTTGAACCAATTCAAAACCAGCAAGTGTAAATAGTTTTATGGAAAACTCTTCATTTCTATTGATTTCAAATATGAGAGAAGTGTCATCAGCAAACAAAACTGTTTTAGCGGATGTTTCTACCAAATAAGGTAAATAATTTATATACATCAAAAATAGAAAGTGAGCTAATATTGATCCCTGAGGAACTCCCACGTTAACAATTGAACCATTAGATTTACCCTTAAACTTATACCCTTCGACTATTAATATCTTTTTGTGATGAAAGACACAGAACGTGATTATTTACTGTTTGTTTGCCCTTAGAGGATTTCAATGACATCTTTATCTATCTATATCGCTTCAAAGTTTCACTAACTTTACTGTGCGATGAAAGTCTCAAAACGTGAGCGGATTCGACATCTCTAACCAGCACGGCTACCATCAGTTTGAAGTGTCGACACTCGCTAGCGACTCGTGAAAGATTTGAATGTGAATTTAAGTTCTTCTCGGTACCGTTAGAGACGCAGTTCATACAAATATTGTAAGCGTTTAGGCAGTAATATTTATTGCATAAATAAAATTGAAATGTTTTAAACAAATTAGGTTACCACAAGCTCTTTCAAATCGTCAAAAGTTCACCACTGATCAATTAAATCAGTAGTCACTCCTCGAGAAAAGTAACAATAAAATTACGTCCAAACAATGTTAATATATTGTCTAATAGCCCTTTTTAAAGTGAAGACTTCTTTAACAACGTTGTGATTTGAAAGTCGATGAAGCGAAAAAGCGACAGTAAAAAGAGGCAGACACATAAATTCATAAGATTTAACGTGGGAGAAAATGAGATAGAAAGCATTGTACAGTGTTCTTATGTTCATGGTTCCCTTCGTACCCCCTCCACTCGTGTTTACCAAGGCATAGTGGGTGTTTGCTTGGGCCTCAGCGTTGTACGTGTGTTAATACGTGTTTGTGCGTTCCATCATAGTACAAAGCTTGAAAAAAGGCATCACAACAACCGTGATGTTTTGTATAAGTGTATGTATTATTTATAATAAAATTCTTCAAATGTGCCGATAACGAATGCAGAATATTGTCGCGATTATAGAAAAAAAGGGCAAACAAGATTAAAAAGACAGCAAAAAGTTCAATGGAATGTATTCGTGAATTTCGTGCACGCCGAAAAGCGTTGTTGAATGTGAAAAATGATAATTCTATTACGTATAATGTTGATTTTACTGTTCAAAATAGTGAAAGTGACCATAGTAAGTACTGAAATATGTAAAATAATTATCAAACTCTGTATCACTATGATTATTACTAAAACATACAATTATCCTCTTCCCGAAATTTTACGTTCGTCTCATTATCTTGAACCAAAATTTTTAAAGGTTTCAACTTCTACCACATGTTTTTTAATTAATTTTTCGTTTATATCAAATATAAAGTATTCCCTTAGTTTTGTTGTCTTTGATTCTTCGACTTTCAAATGGGAAACTCTATAATCGTAAAATACCGCGATTTCAAACTGTACTCGTATGAGAACGTATCGCCCGATTTTTTCCGTGAAGGACCCGTGGTGCCACGAATTTCATATACTGGTAGGACCACGGTATACCACTTTATTATACCCGTGGTCCTACTGGACTAAGAGTATTTAATAGTATCGATATTTTTCAGTGTTATTATTAAGTAAATAATTAAAATTCAAATTTTTCTCTTTATTTAAAAGAAAATTCACTGTGAAACCGAACACGTTCAAAATCATTTTATGTTCAATTTTAGGTCCACTAGGACCACGGGTCCAACCAGTAGGCCAAATCGGTGGGACCACGGGCCCTTACGATTTTTTCGTGTCACGATTTTTTCGTAGGCCTGAAAGGTGAAACGTATTCAGCGTAAGAAATGAGACCGTCTCGTGCGACAAAGGAAACACGCGTCCGAATAACTAATGGCGAGGAGAGAGAAAGGCGCTTATTCAAATTGAGTGAGTAATCGACGTTGTACTAGGGAAGGCGGCGTGGGCCGTGTCGATTTTTCTCGAAAAAAAAAAAACTTTTTCAATTTCTTTGACGTTGACGAACTTTTAATTGGCTTTTTTTCAGGGCAGTTATGTTGTAACCTCGAGATCGGATCGACGAAAAAAAAAAAAAAAAAAAAAAAAAAACGTTGAGATATCTCGCCGAAGGACGAATAATAATTAATAGCTGAATATTTTTGATTGATTTAAAGGAACCAAACCAATTGATTTTAGATTCTTTTAACATTTGTAATTTTTCAGTTTTCATTCAATAACGAATCAGATTTATATATACCAACAGCACAAGCATTCGCAAAGAATAACTTCTGAAATTTTTTTTTAGGGTTCTGTATCCAAAGGGTCTGTATTCTGTATGTCGTGATAGCCCAGAGCGCAACGAACCTGTCTCAAATTTATAAGGCCCCATAAGGCCATGGTTCGAATCCGGGCGTGTACCAATGAGTTTTTCTGACTTAAGTACACAATATCACTGACACCGTGCTTCGAAGGGCACGTTAAGCAGTCGGTCCCGGACGCTGTGAATAGATGGCGGTCGTTATAGTTCCCAACCCGCAGTGGAGCAGCGTGGTGGACTTAAGCTCCAAGCTCCCCTCCTCACCCTGGGGGAGGCCTAATCCCCTGCAGTGGGGTAAGAATGGGCTGATGATGATGATGATCCAAAGGGTATAAACGGGAACCC